>OZ014533.1:47655080-49078805 GCA_963966105.1 Volucella zonaria | reverse complement strand
CATCACTTTCCCAGCCGAAAAAACAGTTTCTGTTTTTTTTGGAGCCGACTCGCCCTTAGCAGTCCACTGTTTTGACTGAATTTTTGTTTCGGGCGTATAATGGTGTATCCAAGTTTCACCTACAGTAATCAATCGGCGCCAAAACTCGGATTTATTGCGCCAACAGAGCGTTGGAAATGTTCATTCGAACACGTTTTTGGTCTAACGTAAGCAAACGCGGCACCCAACGCGCAGACAGCTTTCTCATGCCTAAATCTTGACTTAATATGTAACAAACACGTTCTTTGGACATTTTCATAACCTCTACTATCTCTCTCACTTTAATTCGGCGGTCGTCTAATACCATTTGGTGAACTTTAGCAATGTTATCGTCAGTGGTTGCAGTTTTTGGACGTCCCGAACGTTCATCCTCTCCCAAGCTCTTACGGCCACGTTTAAATTTAGCTGCCCAAAATTTCAATGTGGTAAATGATGGGGCAGAGTCCCCATACACAGAGTCCAACTCATTTTTGATTTGCGTAGGCGTATTGCCTTTCAAAAACAAGCATTTAATAACAGCTCGATACTCAATTTTTTCCATTTTCACAAAAAACACTCACTCAAACGACTGTCAACTAAAAACTGTGCGTCCAAAATGACTGAAACTTCGATAAGTAACTGTCAAAAGATTCACTAGCCCTTATTGAAGAGTGCCGCTATCTTTACGTTGCGGTCGGAAACTTTTCAGGCAACCCTTTTTTTTAATAAAGAGGAGGTTATGTATGAAACGCAATATCCGATAAATGGCCACCACGTGGCTGATGGCACGCGTTGCGGTTTTTGACGAGGTTTTCGATGAGAATCCGGCTTAATGTCGGCTCAATTTCATCAATGGCGTGTCGAATATAGATTTTCAGTTCAGGAATTGCTCTTGGGTGTATGTCACTTTCCTTTCTTTGGGGTTTTTAGAACCTAGTTTAAATTCTAATGGTTTCGGCATCATTGCAATCTGGCATAGATTTTCCAGAACGGTACTATCTTAGCCCTTTGGGGATGGTTAATCATCAGGATGAGGATGAAGAGAGTTCTACCGGGTCGAAAGGTCTTACATTGAGTATTTTGGTATATAGTTCGAGTGGAATTCAGATCTTATTTGCCTTCGGCCTGTAAAAGATCTGAAGCTGGTTTCCTTGCTTGAAGGAATTTCGTGACCGGATCCCTCCACTATGAATAGCAACAGTAGTGAAATTCATGATGCTTTGAATGAAAGATCTTCATATCGCATTGGTACCAGCCAATACCAATAGCAACGACAATTTCGGTGAAAGATTTGTTAAACGCAGCTCAATTTGCTTCTTCGGAGAGTTCGATTTTTTATAAATTAGCCGGCGGTTTTCTTGGGCTAGCATCTCCGCTACCAACTTTAGGTGTTATTTGTAGCTTAGTTTTCTTTCAACTCTGTGATATTCTAAAATAAATACAATCAAATATACAATATGTTAGAATTTGTACGCTCACGCAATTATAGTGCAAACAATTTGTCTTAATCTCATTTGTTCGTTAAATCATAATAAAATTCTCTGTCTTTCAGCAAAAGTATCTTTTGGATCTGAAACCCAATTGAAAAAGTTTATTTATGTCCACATACATGTACATACATACTCGTACATATATATAAACGTTCATGAGTATGTACCTTACATTGGAGTAATCCGTTTGCAATGCCTTAATGAAGACTTTCTTACAAAGTAGGAAAACTTTTAAATCTCTACGGTTAGCCACCATGTAGGGGGAAATATTCGTACATACTCGTATGTACAATATGTACGTGGTTACGGTTTAACTTCCGCTAAATATGGAGAATTGATATCCTTCTGGAAATAGGTCTTCGTTGTTAGAAACCCAGATTTGGTCGTAGAAAAGAAACTATTTCTGCACCCATACGTAAATAGTGTGTGTCCTAGACACACCCTTGGACGACTTCTTTGCCAGAGACTGGATCATGAAACTTTAGTGAAAGTTGGATTGTCCTAATTTTGGTCCTTTCCTCTTTATTCTAGTTTTGAATTTGTTTCCTCGGGTAGGGAAACGTTTTCTTTGAGTTTTCCTTTGCCATGGCATACAAATAATAAATGCCTCTTCGATTGCGTGTTCAATTTGTTTTAGAGCGCTAGTTTGAAATAGGGTTTTTACTTTTCCGTAAATTAAAGAAATCTTTTCGCTTAATGAGGGTTGGGTCGAGCCAATAAGTAAATGATTCTCCTTTGTCGAAGTAAAGATTCGTGAGCGCACCTACGAGTATTAATTCTCCCTCTATATTGATGCATGGATTTATGAAAAGTGCAATGCAATACTACTTGTTTGCGTGAGCTGCAAACTGACTTAATTGAAAATTTATTCGTATTCCTGGGAAATGAAAACAAACCAGCAGTGGGCAAAAGAAAATCGGATAACCGGGGGCATCTGCATAAACTGCCAGCGTTGATGGCACTTACAGTTTTGAGATATTTCTTTCACAATTACAGTAGGGTGGCATCTTGGTTTGTAGATCTATGCTACGTACTGCGTATTAAAAGCAACCAACAGTGCCTTTGGCGTCAATTATGCGTCGCAAATTGCTGTTGGATAGATCTTATGAAGAAAATTTTTGGTGGAGGAAAAACTTGTGCATACAACTTAAAGGACTCGAGGCAAAGTTGTGAATTTTTTTGAATTTTTGAATTTTGGTGGGGGCTGAGGCCCCCATTTATTGGCTTAATACAAGCTTAATCTAACTTAAAAACTAACAGAAAGACTTAAGAGCTAGTGACCAAGGAAGTGATGGAGGAGATCTTGTTTGAGACGAGGAGTGCTCAGGTGGAAATGAAAAAGGGAGAGGTTCGAGTTGACCTTTCGGAGCATTCGGGAAATAGGTTCGTTGGAGCCATAAGAGGTGCGGTGGACCGGTAGATAGAAGAGACGAGGACAACGTAGATTGCGGGGGTTGGTATTGAAGGAAATGGAGTTCAAAATGGATGCACAGTCGATGGAACCTGAGAGAAGACGATGAATGAAAAGAACGTCAGCAATATTCCTACGTTCTTCTAACGAATTCATATTTAGAAGTTTGAGGCGGTCTTGATAGGGAGGTAAGATTAAAGGGTCGTTCCATGGCAGGCCACGGAGGGCAAATCGGAGGAATCGACGTTGAATACCCTCGATTCGGGAAACATGAACCCGGTGAAAGGGGGACCAAGCTTGACTGGCATACTCAAGCAGGGGGCGAACAAAGGTAATATAGAGAGATCTGGTTACATACGGGCTGGAAAATTCCTTGGACCACCGTTTAATAAAGCCAAGTGATGAGTTGGCTTTGAGGATTATCTTATCGATATGTGAACGGAAATTAAGCTCACAGTCGAATAATATGCCAAGGTCTTGAAAAGACTGAACCAGGGGAATTGGTTGACCATGGAGAAAATAAAGTCGGGGGGGAGACGGGTTGTATTTACGTGAGAAGGTTATAAATTGACATTTGGCTATATTAAGTTCTAGGCAGTTTTTGAGGCACCAGATTGAAAACCGATCAAGGTCTTCTTGAAGAAGGGCAGAGTCCTGGGGAGAGGAAATAGATTTAAAAAATTTTGTGTCGTCAGCGTAAAGGGAGAGGGAGGAGTGCTTAATGACACTCTCAACATCGTTGATAGTAAGAATGAAGAGAAGAGGGCCAAGATGACTGCCTTGTGGAACTCCAGATGAGGCCAGGAATGGAACAGAAAGGGCGGATCTAAACCGAACACTATAATATCGGTTTACCAGGTAAGAAGAAATCCATTTTAAAAAGAGCGGCTCAAAGCCGAGAGCAGACAATTTGAAAAGGATCAATTTATGAGATATCTTATCAAATGCTTTAGTGAAATCTGTTGCTATAACATCGATTTCTTTGCCATTTTCTAAGGCTGAGAGTGCAAAAGACACGAATTCAACTAGATTTGTGGTAGTTGATCTACCTTTTAGAAAACCATGTTGTCGGGGTGAAATAAAAGGCTTGCATTTGAAGCTTAACGCTTCGTATAAAATGCTTTCAAAGAGTTTGGGTATATGAGAGAGTTTAGCAATGGGACGATAATTGGTAACTTCATGCTTAGATCCCTTTTTGTGTATTGGGATTATAAAAGAGGTCTTCCAAATCTGGGGAAATTCACCCTGTGTGAGCGATAGACGAAAAAGGTAGGAAAGGGGTAGAGACAGGTTGGAAGAGCATTTCTTAAGAAACATGGCGGGGAGTCCGTCTGGGCCAGGTACAAATTCATCCTTAAGATTTTGTAACTTTTCTTCAATAACTGCAGGATCGAAATTTTGAGTGAGAAAGGGACCAATAGAGAAATTTGGTAGATCATTGAAGTAAGAGGGATCTGGTACGAAGGAGTTGTTGGCAAATGATTGTTTGAAAAATGTAGCAAAAAAATTGGCGATGGTAGGAGGATCACATGAAGTTTTGGTTTCGAAAGCGAGGGAGGAAGGATAACCATCAGTCTTACTTTTGCAATTGACAAATTGAAAAAAAGACTTGGGGTCATTTATGAGATTGGTTTGCGCACTATTCAGGTAGCGCTGATAGAGAGAGTTATAGAGTTCAATGAAATGAAGATATGTACCTAGATAATTTGAATAGTCGGAAGAAGAGTGGGTGCGAAGGAATACCGCCCATAACTTGTTTCTTTTGTTTCGTAGAGAGCGAAGTCTACGATTATACCAAGGAGGGGATGTAGAAGAAGTTTTATGGCGGGAGTAAGGCACATAAAGGGAGATGGATTTGAATATTTCTCTGTAAAAAATGGAGAGGGCATCAACCAGAGATAGATTGGTAAACTCAAAAGAAGCACTGCTTAGATAGGTATTAATTTTACGGAAATTAGCTTTGTGAAAATTGTAAGAAAATAGAACTGCGGGGGGAGGCGACTGAAGGGGAGAGTTGTGGAAAAATGAGAGAAGAAGTGGAGGATGAAAGTTATCAATAGTTGAAAGAGATAGGGGACAACACGATACTGAGGAGTTGATGGGATCAGTTGTGAAGATAAGGTCTAATTGCCTTTCCATATAGTTGGAAACGCCACTGACTTGGCATAGACTAGAGTCTGTTAGCCGATCTAAGAATAGGCATTCCTTAGTAGAAATGGGATTGGAAGCGATGAAAAAAGATAGGTCTTCAGATGGAGTCCATTTCAGCTGAGGCAGATTAAAATCGCCGAAGATAATGATATCATCAAGCGATTCTGATAAGTCGATCAAATTGTCAATTGCTGCAATAGCAAGTTGGTAGGATTCGATAGGTTGCGCCGGAAGAATGTAACAACACATAACGTACAAGCATCTGCGAGTGAGGGTTATTTTAACCGACACAAAGTCGAGCTTAGGAGAGGATGATGTTGCAACGAGAGAGGAGTCCAAGCTGTTGTGAATAGCCAGTAGGACACCTCGACAAGGGGATTCAATCAAGGGGGGTGCGCGATCATCATCCCGAAAAACATTAAAAGAAGGAGGGAATAACTCCTGGTTTTTTATGTTGGGGATAAGATTAGTTTCGGTCAGAGCATAGATATCAAATGGGAGAGCATGAGATTGGCGGAAAACGGCGTGGGTTTTAGAACGGAGTCCTCTTACGTTCTGGTAATAGAAGGTGAGAGGGAGGTTTTTGCATGACTTTTTAGGGTCGAAAAAATTTATCATGGTCAAGGCGACTGCGTTGGAGGTGTGAGACTCTTTTAGAGTGTACATATTGGCGAAGAGCGGCAAGATCGTCTGCAACTTTTTGGGGGGGCGTATTGAAAATCTCGTGATACTTTATATAAAGTTTCCTGAGACTGGTAACGTCTGTAGGGAGGCCTTCCTGCTGGATAGAAACCATGACGCTTGTTTTTGTTTTACCCTCGTAGCACACCGAGTCGGATTTATCGTGCAGATAGGCGAGATATAGACGTATATTCTCATATATCTTTTTATCTCTAAGCCTAGAGAGCGCATAGCGACATTCGGTGGTATCGCTAGTTTGCTGCGTTAATTTAACAGTGGGTGGCGAAAGGGGGTCAATAGAAGAGGGAGTGGTTAATGAGTTCGGTGTCGCAACGGCTGGTTTTTCTGAAATAGGGTTTAAAATGTGAGAACTGATGAAATTGGGATACTTAGCTCCAGTTCTGAGGTCGAAATTAGGGAAAGGCGTGTGTGTTACGGGTTGAATGGTGGGAGTTTGAGTGGCAGGAGTTTGAGTTGTAGGGGTTAAGTCGAAAGAGACACGTTGACGTTGGGGCTTGGCTTGAGGTGGAATAGGGGGAGTTGGAGTTTGGGTGGGCGGCTTAAAATTAGGAAAAATTGTTGTTTTAAAACTCCAATTGGAGCTGGGTTTGTTGTGGGAAGAGGAGGTGGGTTTTGGCAAATTGGATTTATTTACTAACTTATTTCTTGGTTTAGGTATAACGGACTGCTTGGCTTTATCCTGCTTCTTGGGCGTATTTTCCAACCATTTGCAGACACGCATCTTTCCAAGATTGAAATTGTTGCTGGCAGGATTGTGGAATAACCATTCGTACTTGGTTGGAAGATTTAGCTTGAAGCTGCGCTTGCTTCTGTGGTGAGATGTAGGAAGCAAATTACAGTGGCTAATGGTAATGCCATATTTCTTTTCGAAGAAATTTGAGATCCAATCAACATCAGCGTTTGGGGGGGCGCCTTTGATAAGAAGCGTAGTGACCAATTGATTCTTCGAAGCAAGCTTATCAAGTCTACGTTGCCATTCGGAAGGTGTCCAAGTTGAATTAAAATGACTGATAAGCTTCCGTGGGGCAGCGATTGGAGGAGCTGACATAGAAATATTTTCTGCTGTTAAGTTGGAAGAAACTTCGCAGGAATCAGTGGGTTGAACCGTCCGCAGATGACTTATGTGTGGGGGTGAGCGTGAATCCACTTCAGGTTCCATTAATTCAGCCATGAGTGATGTATTGTAGGGAACATTCTGGTAAGGCTGCGGCAAGTTTTGTGTATCAACGATTTTGCTGTTTATTGTTGCGATGTGATGTTCAATATCGCATACGAGGGATCGAGTCGCGGTAAGTTCGTCGCCGACATCGTTCACTTTATCGAAGATAACTTCGAGCATGGGATCACAGTGTTTGGGAGAGAGTTGTTTGTGTGACGAGGACTGAAAATGAATGTCTATGTCGTCACGCAGGGAGTTTATCATCTCGCAGGTTTTTTGGTTGGAGATAACCTGCGCAGAACACATAGCTTTAATGTCAATCAACACTTTATCGAGGTGACGTAAGGGAGTTTCTTCATTCCTGGATCTCCCGGAGTCTAACTCGATAAGACCAGCAATTTGTTTGTCCATGTGCTTTACTTTGGATTTTATTACATCGGCTGAGTTCTGCACTGAGTTACGTAACTCTTCAACACTTTTAACACTGTTTTCTATTACCGAAATTTTATCCGTAATCTTTTTGGCGAGTGCGTCCTGGTAGGAGTCATTTGAATCACTTAGGCATTTTATTGCCAAAAGTACGTGTGAAAGTGAGATACTCTTACACTCATCACAGAAGAAAAGTAGGTTATCGGAAAATTCTTTAATAAACACCGTGTTTCTTTTATTTAACCCGACACAAACGGCATGAAAGGCGTTCCCACAAATGCCCTTGCAAACTACCCAGTCAGCATTGCTGTCATCGATTACACAATTGGCAATTCCGCAAGACATATTCAAATTGGTTGTGTAGGTCAGTGAGGGTATAGATATAGGTCGAGTTATTTTTTTTTTTATTTATTTATTTTTTTTTTTTTTTTTTTTTTTATTTATTTTTTTTTTGTAGATAGGGGCTTTTATTTGCACTGAAATCTGCCAGTAGACAAAAAAAAAAAATAATGAATTCGAGCACTGGGGGTTATTAACCGGAAAATGCAATTTAACGAGATTTATAACTGAAAATTGAACAGGGGAATAGGGAGAACAAGAAAAACACGTCTAACTGGTTTGAGTCGCAATGAAACAATGTGGATTCTATGGCAGGAAATACTGCCAATCTATACTAGAGCTAGCATTTCATTTCGGCCGACCTTTGTTGACGACACATGAGGGAAGTGACTGATAAGTTTGTATAGTAATAGGAATTGGGAAACCAGAGAAATGGGAAATTACGATTTTTGGAACTCGAATAAAAACTATAAAATATGTTGGAGGCACTGGTAACTTTGCCCTTTAAATTTTGATGAGAGTTTATAATCTCAGAAAAAAAAATCTATGTTGGTCACTTGCAGTGCAAGTTGTTGGTGATGGTTTATATTTGCGCAAAACTTGTCATGAAATAAATTGTATTCCTCTCCTAGGTAACAAACACCCAACTATCACTTTGCTATAAGATAATGATTTAAGCGATTTATTTCATACGTCTTAAATAAAGGTGGAGCGTATAGCATTTTCCAACTTCTTCGTCTTTATTTATAAATAGTTTAAGTGTTTTTATAGTACGTATCTGCATTGCTACTGTGTCGCCTGTGGGGTGGCTAAATTTGAGGACCTTAGAACCATTCTACATGCCGCTCTACTTTGGATCAACTTGTTAGTGAGGCCAAGATCTGCTGGTGGTTTTTTCAGTTGAGTGATGCAATTTTTTTTTTGTAATTATTTTTTCTTACTTCATAATTTTGCATTTCAAAAATCAAATCACATATATACGAGTACATTTCTTTTTTGAAATAATAGTAAAGATAGGTGTCATTCTTTAGTCTTATGAGAACTAGAGGCGAACGACCCATCAGCAATCTAATTAGATTTACTCGTATAAGTTACTCGAAAAATTAAAATATTGCGAAAAAACTAAAATTTTAGAAAAAGATAAATAAAATTAAAAAATAATCCAACGTAAAAAGCCATTTTTTTTAACTCTCCTTAAAAACAAAGTGCTCACGTTTAAATTTCGAATTTCGTATGGCAATAGGTTAAACAAATTGGGTTACAGTAAAAAACTTAGAGAAGTGTGTTTTATTAGAATGAGGGATATTAACTAAACCTCTAGAATTTATTCTTAAACCATAAACATTAGAACTTCTGAGTGTCGAACTATAATCGCCTCATATAAAGAACACTTTGAGAACTTTAAAGCCATACCACATTGATCAAAAAGTTCACGGGGGACACAACCGTGTGGCACTCCCATTGTTCCGATTTGAGCTCTGTTTTTTTTGTTA
Source organism: Volucella zonaria (assembly GCA_963966105.1). Classification (NCBI taxonomy): domain Eukaryota; kingdom Metazoa; phylum Arthropoda; class Insecta; order Diptera; family Syrphidae; genus Volucella; species Volucella zonaria. The sequence goes on along the minus strand of OZ014533.1, from coordinate 49,069,613 downwards.
AGTTGGTTAATCGGTTGTTGACATTCCCTCTAAATCTTAGCATCATAGCTTGATATTTGCAAGAGTTACGTAGCCAAGAGTACATCTATGTATCTCTGTGTGTGTTGGCGAATTTTGACAATTTTAGAAATGGATTTAAATTTGCAACAACAAACTTCTACTCGTATTAAATTTTGCGTAAAAAACGGATTTAATGGTGCGCGAACGTTGGAAATGTTGGAAAAGTGTTTCGGTAACGATTCTCTAAGGAAAACGGTCGTTTACCAGTGGCACGAGCTGTTCAAAAGTGGTCGTGAGTCAATCGAAGATGATGAACGCAGTGGCAGACCATGGACATCGAAAACCGACGAAAACATTGATGAAGTAAAAGAAAAGTTGGTCAATAACCGCAAATTAACCATCAGAGAGATAGCGGAGGACTTGAACATTGCCTATGGATCCGTCCAAGACATTTTGGTTTCCGTCATGTAGCAGCAAAGTTGGTACCAAAAGACCTCAATTTCATGTAAAAAAAGGACCGTGTTGACGTCGCAAATGAGATGATTTGCGTGGCTGAATCTGATCCCACATTCATCAAAAGGATCATTACTGGAGACGAGACGTGGGCTTATGAATACGACACGCAATCCAGACATCAGACAAGTGAATGGCGTTCACCAAATTAGCCAAGACCAAAGAAACCACGTCGTTTTCAGTCAAAAAAGAAGGCAATGCTCACGATTTTAATGGATTACAACGGTGTAATGCATCATGAATTTTTGCCAGAAGGCCAGACAGTAAACAAAGAGTATTACGAGTATTTGGGCGTTATGAGACGTTTGCGTGAAGCAATTCCCCGAAACAGACCAGAATTGTGGGCAGAAAACTCGTGGATTTTGCACCATGATAACGCACCGTCGCACAGTGCCATCATTATTCGTAATTTTTTGACGAAAAATGCAAAAAATACCATCCAACAGCCACCGAATTCACCTGATTTGGCTCCCTGTGACTTCTTTCTGTTCAATTGAGTTAAAAAACCACTACGGGGAACGCGTTTCTGCAGTCGAGAGGAAGTAATAGAAAAATCGCAGGAAGAACTGATGGACATACCGAAAACCGAATATAAAAAATGTTCCGAGGATTGTATCAAGCCCTGGCATAAGTGTGTTGCAGTCGATGGGGATTACTTTGAAGGGGACAATATACAGAGACTTAGATGAATATAACACATGGGCCGTTTCTAAGAGAGGACACCACTTGAATTAAATCCATACCATTTTCAGTTAGTACCAACCTTCAAAAGATACGTGTATAAGTTTGACAGCTGTCGGACGATTAGTTCTCGAAATATACCGTTGTGAGTGAAGCAACTTTTGTTATTGTGGAAAAAATGGATTCAAAGCAATTTCGTGTGTTGCTTTATCATTGCTTTTTGATGGGAAAAAATGCGGCCGATGCAAAGAAATGGCTTGATAAGTGTTACCCGGACTCTGCACCAGCCGAACGAACCATTCGCAAGTGGATTGAAAAATTTAAAAGTGGTCATACAAGCACCGAAGATGATGCACGCAGTGGACGTCCAAAAGAGGCTGTTTCAGATGAAAACATCAAAAAAGTCCACAAAATGATTTCGAATGACCGTAAAGTGAAGTTGATCGAGATAGCTGAGGCTCTGAAGATATCAAAAGAGCGTGTTGGATATATCATACACGAATATTTAGACATGCGAAAGCTCTGTTCGAAGTGGGTGCAGCGTTTGCTCACAGTCGACCAAAAACGACAACGTGTTGATGATTCAGAGGAGTGTTTAAAGCTGTTCAACCGCAATAAAGCCGAATTTTTGCATCGGTATGTGACAATGGATGAAACTTGGCTCCATCACTTCACACCAGAGTCAAGTCGGTAGTCAGCTGAGTGGCGAGCAGGCGACGAACCTCGTCCAAGACGACCAAAAACTCAACAGTCGGCTGGCAAGGTTATGGCATCCGTATTTTGAGATGCACATGGAACAATTTTCATCGATTATCTCCAAAAGGAGCAGACTGTCAAGAGCGACTTTTACATTGCGTTGTTCAAGCGTTTGAAGGACGAAATCGCAGAAAAATGGCCGCATTTGAAGAAAAAGAAAGTGCTGTTTCATCAAGACAATGTACCGTGTCACAAGTCAATGAAAACGATAGCAAAATTGAATGAATTCGGCTACGAATTGCTACCCCATCCACCGTATTCTCCAGATTTGGCCCCCAGCGACTATTTCCTGTTTGCAGACCTCAAAAGAATGCTCACCGGAAAGAGATTTAAGACCGATGAAGAAGTAATCGCCGAAACAGAGGCCTATTTTGAGGCTAAACCGAAATCGTACTACAAAACTGGTATCGAAAGATTGAAAAATGTTTCAATCCGTGTATCGCCTTCGAAGGCAACGACGAAGGCGGGTCAATAAGTCCGTGACTTTTGGATTTTTTGATAAAAAAATAATTTTATTTTTCAACGTAGTCTCCCTTGAGCTCTATACACTTTATCCAACGCTTCTCCAATTTTTTTATCCCTTCCAAAAAAAATGATTTGTCGAGGTCCTCAAAATAGGCTTTTGTTTTCAAGATGACTTCATCATTGGAGTCAAATCTTTTTCCACCAAGCCATTTCTTCAGGTTTGGGAACAAGAAGTAGTCGCTCGGAGCCAAATCTGGAGAATAGGGTGGATGAGGGAGCAATTCATAGCCCAATTCAGGGATTTTTGCCATGGCAACTGCACATGTGTGCACCCTTGCATTGTCTTGGTGGAAAAGAACTTTTTTCTTGGCCAAATGAGGTCGTTTTTTTTCAAATCGTCATTGAATCGGTCCAATAAGTTGGCATAATATTCCCCATTGATTGTTCTTCCCTTTTGAAGGTAGTCAATGTGGATTATCCCGCGTGCATCCCAAAAAACAGTCGCCATAACTTTATTGGCTGACAAACCCACCTTGGCCTTCTTTGGCGCCGATTCACCCTTAGAAACCCACTGTTTTGACTGTTGTTTGTTCTCTGGTGTGTTGTGATGGATCCATGTTTCGTCCACGGTTACAAAACGGCGCAAAAACTCCTCCATATTGCGATTAAACAACGCCAAACCTTCCTGTGAAGTTGTTACACGATTGCGTTTGTGGTCGACTGTGAGCAAACGCGGCACCCATCTTGCGGAAAGCTTTCTCATGCCCAAGTGATCATTCAAAATTGAAACCACTGAGCCATGCGAGATCCCTACGGCTTCCACAATCTCTCGCACTTTCAATCTTCGGTCGGCCAACACCATATCGTGAATTTTTTCGATTGTTTCGGGTGTAGAGACCTCAACTGGGCGTCCAGGACGTTCGGCATCTTCAGTGCTTGTACGGCCACAACGAAATTCAGTAAACCACTTTTTTACCATTGAAATCGATGGTGCAGAGTCCCCATAGTATTTATCAAGCTTAGCCTTGGTCTCGGTAATGGTTTTTTTTCGCAAGAAATAATGCTTAATAAGCACACGAAATTCACTTTTTTCCATTTTCTCCTCAAATTAGTGAGTAGTCTGATAAAAATAGCTGTCAAACACAAACTAACTGACGCAGCAAGTTTAAATTTTGACAGGAGTCAACTGACAGATGCCAGGAGCAGTGTTGCTGTTTCAGTAAAGAGGTCAGAAATTCACGGACTTATTGACCCGCTCTGTTATATTGATAAATAAAGTTGAATATTGCAAAAATTTTGTGTTTTACTATAAAACGGGCTTTTCAGTCCATGTGTTACTTGTATTTTTAATTTTCTAAATAAATTTCGGGAACTTCTTGATCAAGGTGGTAGATGTGTTTTATCGGTAGCACACGTATAGCACAGAACAAAGGCCAACTAGCAGTCAATCTATTTTTACTACAAATAATCCGTATGATATGTTTTTTTGCTATTAACACAATGGCACAAGAGCATTAGAATAAGCTCCACCCCAACTAGATATGCCATATTGTAGCTTTGAATTGACAAGACTATAGCACACAGTTGTTAGCAGTTTTTTGGAGCAATATGGCTTAAGCATATATGTACATTTTCCGAATAACGGATAACATATATTTTTTTAACTCATTTGTATGTGCTTTCCAGTTCATGTTTTCATCAATTAACACGTTTAGATACTTAAAATTTTTAACGAATTCAATTTTAAAGCAACTATTAGTACTCGTACAACAATCATTTTGATAATAATTTACTCTACCATAAGAGTGAGTAGATAGAAATGTTTTTCACATGCTGTGGAGTGAAAAAATAAGCTGAATTCAGTCGTATCCAATTCTTTTAGATTACAGCTCATAAGTTTCGTTTTGTCACTTATAACGAGTTCGTGTTTTGCAAACCACTGTCTCAGAAGTTGTAGGTATTTTTGCAACTTTACCATCGATTCTAATAGGGTGTTATTGGTATAAGTAAGTTCCATGTCGTCCGCAAAAGCTTTTATATTGCTTGTAAAGCTTTGCTTGAAAATTGAATTTATGTAGACAAGGAAAAGAATGGGACCCAAGACTGAACCTTGAGGAACACCAATATTTAAAAATAAGTCATCACTAAAAACTTCCCCGATCTTCACTTTCTGCGACCTTCCTGTTAAATATGATGCAAACAAATTGTAAGATTGCCCTCTGAACCCAGCCTTGTAGAGCTTATCAAGAAGAGTTTTGTGATTGACTGTGTCAAATGCCTTTGTCATGTCAATGAATAAAGCAATAGTACTATTGCCGTAATTAAAGCTATTACAAAATTCACTGCATAGCTTTAAAATGGCATCTTCTATAGACCTACCCTCACGAAACCCAAATTGGTAGTCACTGAAAAACTTATTTTTGTTTAAGAAGGACACTGCATGATCTTTCATTACTTTTCAAAAAGTTTTGCTAATGTAGGAAGTAGCGAAATAGGTCTGTATTGGTTCATTAAAGTTCTGTTTCCTGTTTTGAATAGTGGGATAACTTCAGCAGCCTTAAGAGATGTAGGAAAAATTTCACAACTGATACTCATATTAAATATAAACTAAGAGCATCAGCAACATAGAAAGCAATTTTTTTAAGAAGACAATTGGTTATACCATCAGAAGTACTGGCATTTTTATTGTCTAGTGACATTATTCTTTTATATATTTCAAAAAATGTAAAAGGTTCCCGTACAAAGCTATCGCTCTGAAAATCATCTGTTACTAAGTCTGAATACAATTCACATCTCCAAGTATTTTTAGGGTAGGGGGATATGGCTTCATAGAAGCAGAAAAAGATACAAAAAACTTATTAAAATTACTAGCGATATCCAAAGAGTTGTAAATTACTTTATTTCCGACTTGAATATTCTGAATACTGACTTTATCTTTTTGTTTGTTCAGATTGCTGTCAACCACTTTTCATTATTCTTTAATATTGCACCTACACAATTTATCAGCATAGTATTTGTCTCGACTTAATTCAACTTCGTATTTTGCAGCTCGACTCAGCTTAAGATAATAACGCTTAAGCCTGAAATCCTGAGGATGTAGCTTACATTTTTTCCTGATTTGATTTTTTTGGATATAATTTTGACTAGGTTTTTTCCAATCCAAGGTCTAAGACGTTCAAATGTTGAGACATTTCGTGATTGAGGAATGTGGAATTATGGATATTACTTTTTAAAATGTTCATGAAAGTGTCATAAGCCGCACAAGGATTGCTTTTCCGATATACAAAGTCCCAGGTTCAAATTTAAGGCCATCTGTCAATTTTGAGTAGTTAATTTTGTATTTTACCGGAAAGGGTATGTATTTATCTACATGACACGAACTCTTTTTCTGTATACACAAGTTGATACAGTGATACAGTGATACAGTGATCAATAATTTTATAGTCTAGTACTTTACTAGTAACACTAAGTCGACAATTTTTGTGCAGCCTCACAAATATATGGTCAATTCATGTTTGTGACTGGTCTGTTATGCGAGTTGGTTCATTTACAAGCGAGTCTAAACTGTAGGACGATATTGAAAATAAATATTTGTCAGAATCGCAATTAGTGCTTAAGATATCAAGGTTAAGATCTCCTAAAATGACTAAGTTTGTCGTTTTTACATCTCTTAACAGCCCATTAATTTGCTCTATAAAGATACTTTTGCTTAAACCGTTCTCATGCAAGCGATATACACAAAAATTGTAAAGATTTCATTATTTATAATGCAATTTATTTTGATAATATCTGCGATACTTAGGTTAAAATGCTCTACTTCGCACTGATAAGACCTTTTTACGAATACTGCAACACCGCCCGAATTATAGAAATTATTGCAATTACCATACCGTACAATTGTGTTTCTTTCGGTTTTTGCAAACCTCGACTGAAATTTGAACATCTATTGCTTTTAGAACCGGATTTCCCGACGACTTTCGTTGGCAAAACCATCTGATTTGCTCATCATCAAGTTTGTCTAAAATTGATTACTTAATTTGGAGACTGTGAATACTCACATTTCTTGGACGCGGTCTTCACCGCGCCATTTTAATTTTCCCTTATACTGTACTTCTTGTGCTCGGCCAACTAAACGAACAAATCTTAAAGGTGGTTAATGACAGAGCCTAAACATTTAGATTTTTCGCATTCCGACATAATGACTCCTTCGAAATAGACACCAAAAGTTGCGTTTGCGCTTTAAGAAATGGTGATGCAGATACTCCGTACGACTGATTCGTTGAGATCTTAGAGCTGCCCAATAAGCTTTATCGAACCTTTTTTCCATCTTGACGACGACAATATGCAGATCTTTCGAATCATCTCAACGTTTCTCAATCGTTATCCGTAAATCGGTATATTTTTTTTATAATTTGCGCACTGTCAAGGGATTATTTTTTTAGTACCCTTAAAATGTTTGATGTGTGCGGGCGAAGGAAAATCAGGGAGGATGGAAAGAGAGGTATAGGTGAACGTTGGTTTTAAATATTTGAAAGTTATAATGACTAGGAAATAAAGAGCTAGCAGGGCATTCATAAGCGAGTTGTACGGCTTAGGAACGATTCACGATATTTTAGAGTACGTCCAAAAGTGGGCTTGGAGGTATACTGATGAGCATTCATAGCGAGACGGGTGTTATGGTTAAAAGTTTGAAGCAGTGGAATGCTACTGGCGATTTCTATGGAGCACTGGTGGTGTAAATAGCGATAAAACAGAGTGAGACATGAGACATTACGTCGGTGTTCGAGGGTGTCCATTGTTTGAGTGATATTAGTATCACCTATGAGTTTTATCGCACGGTTTTGGACCCAACCTAGCATTCGCAGAGATGTTTTAGGCGCACCCGACCAGATGTGGGCATTTTACTCCAATTTCGGGCGGATAAATGCCTTATATATTGTGGCCAGAGTAGGGGGAGTAAAGTATTTCTTACATCGCTTAAGGAAACCTAGACATTACGCAGCATTTTTAACGACACCGAATATGTGGTCATTCCAACGTAAGTTGTCATTGACACACATACCGAGAATGGAAAGTTTATCGGTTTCGACGATGCAAGTGCCATCCATGGATAATGGCTGGGTGTTTAAATTTCCCTTTAACGACAGCAGGTGGCATTGTGTTTTGGAAGCATTAAATTCTACTCTGTTAGTAGTTCCCCAATTAGTTATTCTGGTAATATCAGAATTTAATGAACTTAACGTACGCTGCCATTCCCGTTCTACAGCCGAAGAGCAGGGACGTGAGTCCGGGAACGAATATGAAAAGCAGAGAGTAAAGTCGTCAGCAAAGGAGTATATTGGAATAGAGGTAGCAGACAAGAGATCGTTGATGAAAATTAAAAAGAGTGTCGGAGACAGAACGGAGCCCTGGGGCACACCAGCATTTATTTTGTGAATATCAGGTTTGAAACCATGCAAGGCAATTTGAATTGTACGTTCCGAAAGGTAATTTCTAATCCATTGAAGAAGAGAGTCATCGATCCCAAAAGCACGCATTTTCGACAAAAGAGCCTGATGCCAAACTCTCTCAAATACAACTACCTTGCTTTGGTTCCACTTTTCGGTGAGACATGCCCTCAGATCACCAGTGGACCTGTTGCTATGAAAACCATACTGCCGGTCATTAAGAAGTTTTCGTTTTTCGAGATATTTCATGAGGTGACGGTTTATCAGCGTTTCCATGATCTTGGAAAGAAGGGGTGTAAGTGCAATGGGCCTGTAGAGGAAGATTCGGCTTTTTTAGGGGAGGGCTGAACAAATGCCGTTTTCCATCTTCTCGGAAAGAGTCCTTAAGAGTAGGATTGATGAAAAAGCTTACGCAATGCTTTTGCCGGTGAGGAAGAACACCTCTTCAGAAGGAGGGGAGATATACCATCTGGACCAGCGGATGGCCGCAAGTGTACAGCAAGCAGATTGGCCTTGTCCAAAGAGCTGACAGCTGGAATGTCATTGTAGATAAGCGTTGGGATGGAGGATGAGGCAGAATTTCTAATATTTTTGACGAACGGCCAAAAGTTTTTACTACATTTGGGACATTGTAGTATTTTTTGCCTCAGTTTTTGATCGTATTGGAATTTTACACATTTCTCTAACCCTAAAAGCATCTTTAAAGCTGGAGTCGTACCATGCCTTTTCTTTTGGTTTGATACTCTTCATCCGATGAGGGATAAAGTTTCTCAATCCAAAATGAGTGGTGTCTGTGATCATATCAGCAGCGGCACCCACGTCATTATCGAGGAAACATAACGACCAGTTAAAAATCCTAAAGGAGCTGTTAAGACCGTTCCAGTTGGCTTTCTCATATTGTCATACGGTTCTTTTAGGAATCTTTTTTCTAACTGTGTGGTCGATGTACGAGAAATTAGGTGATATGACACAATGGTCCGACGAGCCTAGAGGAGAGAGCACATAAACGGTGTACTTATCAGGGTGAGTAGTTAGAAACAAGTCCAGGGTGTTGGCGGTATGACTGTCAACGTCTGGTATTCGTGTGGGCTCATTTGCAAGCTGGGTTAAATTATTTTCCGCAGCGAAGATCTTAACACACCGTCCTTCGGGTGTTGTCTGTCCAGAATGTCGAAGCCAACCAGAATTGTGTATATTGAAATCGCCCGTAATCACGATTTCAGTATGAGGATACAGGGATACAATTCTCTGAATGGATTCAGACAGCGCATCAAACTCATTAAAGGTCGAATTGCTGTCCAGTTTGGGGCTTCTGCAAATAAAGCAGTAGTCGATAATTTGCTTACGGAGATGGAATTTTAACCACATGAAATTGAATTCCGGATTGGAACAGGGACTACATTGTGGTGGAGTTTGGTAAGCTACATCACTACGCATGTAAATGGCGAGACCGCGGTGAGAGAAGAATAATGGCACTAGTTCGTAGCCAGGTAGCTTCAGATCAGAGTGATCTGAGAGGTGTGGGCGGGGATCTACCTGTGTTTTACTAAGTGCCAAAACAGCTGGCCTGTATTTGCAGACGTGGATGTACGCTGAAAAGTGATTACTTTTTAGCCCGAGTATATTGGCAATATCCACTCTGAATTCCCGAGTCGTTATAAAGAAAGCCAAACACAAAAAACACAAACACCGACGTTACTAAGCGCAGATGTGAAGTAAAAATTCGGTTTACCGAATCAAATTATTGTAGGTGTTATGCCGTTACAACAATACGAACAGCACACCAACAAAATTCATACCCACAGCCCGCTATCCATCGGTTGTTACATACACTCAGTCACTGCAAGAGTACTTATGACCAGGGGCAGGGAGGATGTGATGCCCGCACTGTGGATTTCGGTTTCACTGCGCGTTGTTGTTGATGTTTTTTTGTCCGCACAGTGAACTTAGTTTTTTTTTTTGCAGTCGCGCGCGATTTTTTTTTTCCTCCACGCACAGTGCACTTGTGCGTGCGCACTACTCAATGGTCAGCTCGGCGCTTGTCACAAAGCCGCACTGACTGCTATGGAGTTCAATAATATTGCGTTGTTTTAGTTTTAATGACTTTTTATTAAAATATATTAAAAACAAAGTAATACAATATTTTACAGTTTTTTTTAAGCACAAATAATTTAGGTTTCGCTATAAGCCGTCAACCAGATTGTCAATTTTGTATCTTTATAAACATATTTCAAAATAAAATTTAATAAATTAAAGCAAAATAAGTTTATCAATCTAAATTAAAATTAAAGTATAAATATTTTTTTTTCCAAAAATCTCTTTCTCTTATTCGTTTTCTATATTGTAGAGCACTTGTAGTGTATCTATATAATACACCCCAGCCACGATCACCATTCAGAATACCCATCAGTTCTCCTTTTTATGCGTTCTATTCCAAAGTACATTCTTCGAATTTCGTTTAGTATGGGGCACACAGAAATAAAATGATACGAGTAGATGTCCTCCCTCCTTAAGATTCCAGAGATTACACAATATAGGTAGCTCTGGTCGATGCTGTAGGTTTAATAATTCCCCTCGTATCGACGATAGTAGTTATCATCTCAGATTTATTCCTTTCCATAAAGTATTTGTTTTCCTGGAGATTATAATTAATGTTGCTGTAATACATTCTACGAGTATGTTGAGAAGACTGAGGTTCATTTACGTATTTTCTGTATAAATATGGTCCAGATTTTTCATAAAATTTTCGAATTTACATCTTAGTGTGGTGTCTCCGTCACTAGGTAGTTTTCGGTAAGCGTTCCTCTTTCACTTCCCTAACTTCCATTATACAAGGTGCCGCAAAAGTTGTCCCCCGATGGTCTTTGGCTGTAATTTTTTTTGTGAATAAAAAACTTTGGTTCTGCTTTTGGAATATTTTATTTTTTCCATTAAGTTGAGAAAATGATATCGGGTAAGTGGCCGCCGCCAGAATTGATGGCCATTCGGGCCCGATTTGTGGCATTTCCCATCACTTTTGCCAGAACTTCCGGCGATAAGTCTTTGTATACTTGACGGATATTCTCTTTGAAGACTTCGAAAGTCTGAGGCTTGTTGGCATAGACCCCACAAAAAGACGTCTGGAACGGTTAAGTCAGGAGATCTTGCCGGCCAGAGCAAATCGCCAAACGAGAGATTAGGCGACCCGGAAATGCAGCCCTCAAAATTTCGATTGCGGCTCGTTCATTATGCGCCATTGCTCCATCCTGTTGAAACCACATGTTCTCTAGTCCCAATTTATCTAATTGAGGAATTTCGCTGTAGATAACGTTACACTTACTCGATTTTTTACATTTTACTTCATTTTACCATTTATTGTATTAGCAATAGTAATAATTCATTTATTATTTTTACATCAAACAGGATCTAATAATAAATTCAAATTTAGATAAAATTCCTTTTCATCCATATTTCAGATATAAAGATATTACAGGATTTCTTATTATAATAATATTACTCGTATTAACAATTTTAACATTAATAAATCCTTATATATTAGAAGATCCAGATAATTTCATTCCTGCTAATCCATTAATTACCCCTCTTCATATTCAACCAGAATGATATTTTTTATTTGCCGTTTGATCCGCGATATTTTCATCTTCAACCACGGCTGCGATATTCACAGCGGAGGGGCTAGACCTGGCAGTATCTCTTGTTGTCCCATAGTCTTCTAGGCGAGCGGCTAAACGTCATAGTGTTTGCCAAGTTGGTGTCGGACGATCGCGAAATCTGCGTCGAAATGCATGCTGCGACAACACCACCAATGAATTATTCCGCTCAAAAATCTTAACAATTACTCCGCGTTCTTTTGGGTATAGCGATTTATACCTTGTTGACGTGTATTTTGTATCTGCTTACTTTACAAATGTCAAAGTAGAATTGATGTTTGCCGCCATTTGTGCAGTTTACGCAGCGTAAAAAAGAACAGTCTGTGCAGTCGCTTCAATAATTTCTTGTTTAAAGCTGTGTGTTAGATATTTGCTTTGAATGCAAGAACTCCACACTGAATTTATCGCTCATTTTGCTTCTGATAGTTTCATTTTTAAATGGTTTTCCATGCTAAGATTAGCTGAGCACCGAGATACTTATACTCTCTAACAACTTCAACGGGCTCTCTTTGGTAAGTTCGGGTTTCATTTCTTAGGAATCGCCCCCTCCATTTCGAAGCACCAGCATTTTCGCCTTTTCAAGATTTACCTTTAAATTCCAAGTTTTGCAGTACTTTTCCAGCCTAGTGATTTTAAACTACATACTGTTAACTGTATCGGCTAGAAAGACATTATCGTCGGTATACATTAGACCTAGTATTGTTGTATGGTTAACTATCTCACCACCCGAAATATCGTCGGTTATGTCGCTGATAAACAAGATAAATAGTAACGAGCTCAAAGTACAACCTTGCTTCACATCCATTGTCGTTAGAAATTCATCAGATGAAAAGTGTCCATCCCATACCGCAGCTTTGTTGTTCATGTACAGAGCTTACACCCATTCTACGAATACATAACTTGTAAAAATACGCTTCGCGGCATACAGTTTCTTATGTTTTTATTTATGCATTTGCGCAATGTTTTGGAGGGTGAAAATTTGGTCAACCGTCGAGTAATTCTCTTTAAAGCCAGCTTGGAATTCGTGCAAGATGTTTTTATTCTGACTCCATTTCATCAAGCTGCTAAATCTTAGGGCGGTAAATAATTTGGTAGCGGTGTTTAGGAAGGATATCCCTCTATAATTTACCGGGCTTGTATAATCTCCTATTTTATGAAGCGGAAATATTATCGATTTTCTAAAGCTTTGTGGCAATCCTGCACTCTCAAAGAGTCGATTAAACTCGTTCGTAAGCGCTTGTTCCAATTCGATAGAACAGTTTTTGTAAAATTCAAAAGGAAATCCATCTTCTACTGGGGCTTTGTTCTACAATATTTAGCGTTTTTGATGACTTGAAGTATTTCTGCGAGTTCTAGATGCTAATCAATAGATGTCTGTGCGGTGTTTAAAAGAGACCTGAAGTGTATGTGTAAGTCGTGCGGTTCGAGACTAGCTCCAACATAGATTTTTCTTCCATTTAAATGTTTTACTGTTTTCCAAAAGTCCGGTGAAGATCTGGAACTATTTTGTTGTTCGTACGCCGACCTTTTTAAACCACAGATAATTTAAATTCTTTATTTGTGTTAGCATATAGTTTTTTAAAAATACGAGTATAAGTGTCGTGTCTTCGTAGAAATTTTAGAAAAGCAAACGACCTGGTTCTTGCTTTCATGCAGTCCTTGGCGAACCACATCTGTTTACTTTGTCCGTTCTTGCCTCTGAAGTGTGTTGGATCTTGTGAAGCTTTTTTGATGATCCTTGTTAATTGATCAGTACTTGGAATTTGCTGGACTTGGACTGAATAAAGTTAAACGAGTTCGGAGTTAAAATTAGTTTGGTAAGAGTTTGGCATTTTTCCATTCCCGAATAATTTTTGTAAGGGGCTGAGCTCGTTTGCGTTAGTCATATTCCTGCCAATTGACAACCTCTCGTACATTTTCATAATATGCGGCATTAGTTTCACCGATCGGTATTTGCTGCAATTTTTTGTGTTGATTTGCCTTCATACATTGGAACAATAAAGCTCTGCCTCTACTGGTTAGGCAATCGATCGTCTGGATCAAAATTTCGAGAATTACGCAAATCTGCTCTGTCATCTTCGCCTTCGACAATCCAAAAAATGGTGCTGCAATTAGTCATTGAATATTGCCTTAAACCACTCTTTCATTTATAGGAATTTTGGCAGATGGTCACAGATCGCCTTCAATACAATAAGTATACATATGTATGTTAGATGATTAATAGAAGAAAATGTAGACGATCATTGGCTGGAAAAATGCATTTCTTAGGTCCCCTCCGTGGGTGCCGGAAATGGCAAATCAGTTTCGTTAGTATTAGCGATGGATTTACGCGCGATTCGCACGGTTTAGAAAGAAAATACGAGTACACCTGATGGAACTTCATCATCGTTTGCCTGGCCAGAAGAAACGGGACCATAAGGATTGGGATTCACGAATACGGCGCATCTGAGGAAAAACCTAAGAACACAGTTCCTTAGTCAATTACAAAACCATAACTAGTATACCATTCCTGCTAAATACCTCAAATTGTGCATAATGACAATGAAAAACGTTCGTTGCTGCGAACCTTTGATGCCAAAAATTGGTTAAAAGCAACATAATACGATGTCATATTTAACCAAAATGTGCGAAACCCGCAAGGCAATACCAGAAGTATAGTTTTCCAAGAGTCTCTGCAACTATGTACTTGCCTACTGTGATGATATTGACATCATGGGAAAAACGCTATAGGATGTGTTTGTGCTAGTGTGTTGGAACAAACACGGCGAAAAGATTATTTGCTGTGAACGAAGAAAAAACCAATATGCACCTTACATATGGGATGTACGAGGGCGGGTCAATAAGTCCGTGACTTTTGGATTAAAACAGATTTTTTTGATAAAAAAATAATTTTATTTGTCAACGTAGTCTCCCTTGAGCTCTATACACTTTGTCCAACGCTTCTCCAATTTTTTTATCCCTTCAAAAAAAAATGATTTGTCGAGGTCCTCAAAATGACGAGATGACTTCATCATTGGAGTCAAATCTTTTTCCACCAAGCCATTTCTTCAGGTTTGGGAACAAGAAGTAGTCACTCGGAGCCAAATCTGGAGAATAGGGTGGATGAGGGAGCAATTCATAGCCCAATTCATGGATTTTTGGCATGGCAACTGCACATGTGTGCACCCTTGCATTGTCTTGGTGGAAAAGAACTTTTTTCTTGGCCAAATGAGGTCGTTTTTCTTTCAAATCGTCATTGAATCGGTCCAATAAGTTTGCATAATATTCCCCATTGATTGTTCTTCCCTTTTTTCCCGCGTGCATCTCAAAAAACAGTCGCCATAACTTTATTGGCTGACAAACCCACCTTGGCCTTCTTTGGCGCCGATTCACCCTTAGAAACCCACTGTTTTGACTGTTGTTTGTTCTCTGGTGTGTTGTGATGGATCCATGTTTCGTCCACGGTTACAAAACGGCGCAAAAACTCCTCCATATTGCGATTAAACAACGCCAAACCTTCCTGTGAAGTTGTTACACGATTGCGTTTGTGGTCGACTGTGAGCAAACGCGGCACCCATCTTGCGGAAAGCTTTCTCATGCCCAAGTGATCATTCAAAATTGAAACCACTGAGCCATGCGAGATCCCTACGGCTTCCACAATCTCTCGCACTTTCAATCTTCGGTCGGCCAACACCATATCGTGAATTTTTTCGATTGTTTCGGGTGTAGAGACCTCAACTGGGCGTCCAGGACGTTCGGCATCTTCAGTGCTTGTACGGCCACAACGAAATTCAGTAAATCACTTTTTTACCATTGAAATCGATGGTGCAGAGTCCCCATAGTATTTATCAAGCTTAGCCTTGGTCTCGGTAATGGTTTTTTTTCGCAAGAAATAATGCTTAATAAGCACACGAAATTCACTTTTTTCCATTTTCTCCTCAAATTAGTGAGTAGTCTGATAAAAATAGCTGTCAAACACAAACTAACTGACGCAGCAAGTTTTAATTTTGACAGGAGTCAACTGACAAATGCTTGTTGACAGGAGCAGTGTTGCTGTTTCAGTAAAGAGGTCAGAAATTCAAAAATGCACGGAATTATTGACCCGCCCTCGTACATCATCGACAATTAGACAGCCACAACTTTCAGGTGGTCAGAAACGGTGCCATGACATAAGGCCAAGCGACCAATTCTACCATTTGACCTTATGTCGCTTTTGGAAAGTGAGATAAGACCGAATTCTACCATTTGGCCTTATGTCACTTTCACAGAACGACAAGCCCAATTCGAATGCATATTAGATTTTGCCAAGCAAAAGTACGTAATATGTGGCACAAGAAGAGATGTTACTAGTTTGAGTCGAACGGCGGATTTCCACAATAATCGCGTAAATTTTCTTTATTACAGCGTCGGTATTATCGCCCTGCGGAGCGCCACAGTGAAGTCTTAGCACGCTTGATACTTTGCCATTCACATGGACCTGTTGATATCTACCGCTTAGATAGTTTTTAATCAGTTCTACAGCTCTTATTCCTAAACCAAACCCTTTAATTAGCTTCCGACAGAGCTTTTCATGATTAACCGAATCAAATGCCTTTGAAAAATCCAAAAGACATAGTAAGGTTACATGGGACTTGTCAAAGTTTAAACGAATGTCATCAATTATTTTTACAAGTGCAGTGGTACAACTGTGACTTTTACGATAAGCAGATTGATGTGGGCTTATTAAATTGAGTGAGTCTACGTGTGTCTGAAGTTGATTTTTTATGACGATCTCAAGAACCTTAGACAAACCCGGGAGAATGCTTATTGGGCAAAAGTCGGCCAATTCTGAAGGATTTGAATTCTTTGGAATAGGTGTCACTTTTGCAAGTTTCCAGGCTGGGGGAAAACAAGATTTAACAATGCAACAGTTATAGATGTGGGTGAGCGTATCTATTATATGCAGCAGTATTATTTTGATGAACTTCAGAGAAATACCATCTATACCTATAGCGGTGGACTTTACAGATTTAATTGCAAAAATGATATCAACGCTGTGTTTTGAAGGAAAATTTTGGAGCTGAGCTGGGGGTCCACAGTTTAGATCTGTTTCAGTTGAAGATATACGATTAGGTGGAAAAGATTTGCTTACAAAGAAGCTTTTAGTAGATCCGGATAATGTTCCCTCACGGCTCACATTTTTTGTTGGAAGTAATTCCCAGCTCTCGCAATTTTCTCCAGAGATCTTGAGGTTTTGCATTGGTTTTAAGTTTGGAGGTGTAATAACGCTGCTTTTGTTTACGGGTCTCTGCAGTTGTTAAGTTTCTTAACTTAACAAAGGTGGCTCTATTTATAGATGTAGGATAAGTCTTCATTCTGCGATAGGCTTTGTCACGAAGCCTCATGAGCTTTTTTATATTTGGAGTAAACCAAGGCCAACCAGGATCCTTGACAACCACCTGCCTTATAGGTACATATTGAAGAGCTCCAACACCATCGACTCGAATAAGGCAATCTTTTCATTAACATTTGCGAGATTCTAACATAAATCCCAGAGGTATATTGATGCTTCGTTATGCAGAGCCGGTAGGTCAATATTATAGAAATCTCTAAATAGCACCTTCTTGGGAGAAAGTGCAGTATTCATGTGAAGGTCGAAGGTTAAAAATATTAGGTCATGAGATGAGTTAAAGCCAGATATTTGACCGTGGAATAATACAAGGGTCGCATCTGACACAAGAAAGAAGTCCAAAAGTGAAGGTCGACAACTTACACGAAAATGTGTCGGAACGGAGTTGTGAACAATATTAAGACCACAGCCAACAGCAAGGTTTTTAATGGAATTGGCTTTCTCATCATTTCTCTAAAGATTTTTATAGAAATCACCGCAAAGGACTATATTCTCATAACATGGGACAAAGGTAAATAGTTCGGTTTCGATTTCTGTAAGAGCAATGTTTCGACTCGGTACGTAGATGCAGCCAATAAAGCATTTTTGATTACGGTCGGAAATTACAACAAACAAAAAATCACAGCACGAAGAACTTCCACTTCCTTGGCAGGCGCCTATATCTTATAGTAATACGTACTTTGTCTATGTCTCAAAATAATTTGGCCTTATGTCGCTTTATGAATTTGGTTTTATGTCGCTTGGCGTTATGTCACGGCACCGACAAAAACTATGTATACCTCGGCTCCGATATTATATCTGAAAATGACATCTTAACAGCAATCAAACGAAGATTTACCCATGTCAATTCCTTGTGTTGGAGATATGTTACTTTAATTTCAAATGTGTTAATAAAAATATGAATAATTGTAAACTAGACTAGAAAAACGATCAAAGTTATTATAAATATCAATGTCACCTCCCATAAAAAAATTCAGCACCATGTATCGCCAGGATACTTTGCAAAAAAAGATAAAATAAAATAAACTGCGACCGATTAAAATCTATTGTTTTCCGTTTAAAATGTCTTTATTGACCGTACTATCACCTTTCTTGCTAAACGTGGAATGTCCAACGTTTGCTGCTTCATCCATAAGGAAACCTTCCTGGTCCAGCTGATTTTTGAAGGCCAATCTTAATCCGGTCAACAACCCCTTTCGTAATTGCGGATTTTCTATGCAGCTACGGCAAACCATATAGAAAAAATGCACCGCTTAGTCGCTTCCGCACAGTGCATCAACTGGTCAGCTGGTGTACATACTTATGGCTGGGCCATGCTCTGAGAGCGGTGCAGTTTTATATCATGACGACTGCTTTCGTCTACGCGTCATGTTCCTGCTGCTCTTCTGAGCGCGTCATAGATGTTTTGCCGTCGGGTTTTGCTTAGCTGAACTAACGACGGCATCCATGCAGATGGCAAGATGTGGATGCTGGTGAGCGAAAGGCGATATTTGCGCAAAAATGTTCTTTGCGTTGCAACACACCATAACCCAGGAAACATTTTGTAAATTAAAAAAAAACTGCAAGCGAACACAATTAAAAGTCTTTATATAGTATTATAAAGATTTAAGAATATATTTTATTAAAAATATATGATTGAACGCTAGAGAGATTATGCAAAAAAAACGTAAATTAAGATATCTTTGGTCGTTTTGAGTAATTGCTGTCCCATGAAGCGAATTGACATAAACGCCTCAGGTGAAAGATTCGTCGATTTCTATCATATCAAGTGGAAGTGGACTTCATTCAACTTGGAGTGCACAATCACAGCGAATTGGCCAAAAATCGGAAAAAATAAAAATTGGAAGGCTTGCTGCGACCCAGTTCCAAAGAATGAAAGGTTCGGAAGCATATAAAGGGATTTTCTATCTGAGAGTGGTTTTAAGAAACTGCCTACTCAATTGAATTATTTCAAGTATTTATTTAATAAACGTACTAATAACACGTATAACACATGCAAATTTTGGATAGTTGTATAACATTTTTTAATCATAAAATCGTTTACTTAGGTAATTCTAACATAACAGGGGGAGAGAGGGAGAGAAAAAAAATTTATATGTAATATGTTATTGTAAATTAAATATATATGTATAATTAAATAAAGAAGAAGGAAAAGAACGAGATGTGAGCAGATAGAGTTCGAGTTATAAAAAGAAAAATAAGAAAGTGAGATAGTGGAGAAATGAATCTATAATACAAAATGATACTAGCTGTCGTTAAATCAGGGCGCTATAACAGCTTTCCTAAATTTATCAGTTCTCATTAGTTGTTTTTTCGCTGTTGGTAATGAGTTCCAAATCTGGCCGCATGGACAATTGTTGTGGAGATATATTGGTGCTTTGCTACATATGTATTTATAGAAAAAGATGAAGCAATATGCACTCTGAAGCTGCTGCAGCATGCAAACCAAATTACTTTTTTGCTAGTCAGAGACGTGATCATATCGGAGCCCCTAAACCCATTAAAATCTATGCTAAATTTATGCTGGTAGAGAGAATCAAGCTTGGGATACACAACTTTGGTCTAGTCAATAAGGGGCGCCAATAAAATTTTAACTAGCCTCAGTCTCGTGGCTGGTGAAATAAAACTGGAGAATCACCAGAGTCAGCGAAATTCTCTATAAATCCAATTGCTGTCAATTGCATGCAATTGTGAATTAATTACATTATTTACAACCCGTACGATATTGTAGAGGCTGCCAGGGTTGTTTTTTCGATCCTACAAGACCAACCCGACAGAGGAAAACCGGAAAAAGTTCAAGCGAGCCAGAAATGAATTCAACGTCTTTCTCAAGCGTGTGAAATTTCAATACGACCAAAAACTGAGGCAGAAAGTACTACAATGTCCCAAAGATAGTAAACATTTTTGGTCGTTCATCAAAATCTTTAGAAATTTTGCCTCATCCTCCATACCAACGCTCATTTACAATGACATTCCAGCTGTCAGATCTTTGAACAAGGCCAATCTGCTTGCTGTATACTTTGCTGCTAGTTCAACACTTCCAGATTGTGCTCTGTCTCCATCTACGCTTGAGTGCGTCGAATCTTCAATGTGATAAATCCACTTTCGCACTCTTGTAGTAGCAAAAGTATTTAATGATCTTAACATACGAAAATCCGCTATTCCAGATGGTATATCTCCCCTTACTCTGAAGAGGTGTTCTTCCTCGTTGGAAAAACCACTGCGTAAGCTTTTCCATCAGTCATACTCTTTAAGACTATTTTTGAAAAGATCGATAACAGCATTTTGTGTTTTTTTTTGTTTTTTAAGAGTTTAACACTCACACTGAATATATTTATAATGCCTCAGCTTGTGTTAAGTTTTTTGGAAAATGAGATAGAGAGAGAAAGAAAGATGTTTGGGCTCAGTGCTTATTTCGCTCCATGGGTGGAATCCAAAATTTAATGGAGACACTATTATTTTACTGGAAATTGTCTTGTTGTTGCTTTCTAGTCAACTACTCGTCTTGCTTGAATTTCGTTAACTGAAAAAATGAATATGTCTTTCGGGAGAAGCTGGGATTCGAACACCGAGCCTTCCGATTTGGAAGCCAGTCCACTACCACTTGTGCCACGGCCACCCACGGTATTTGTACAGCCGTCCCTAAAAAATTCCAATCTTCTTCTTACACACCCATTGCACTTGCGTCCCTCCTTTCCAAGGTCATGGAAATGTTGATAAACCGTCAGCTCGTGAAATACCAAATATCTCGAAAAGCGAAAACTTCTCAATAGTTGCACTTGATATTTCTAAGGCATTTGACAGAGTCTGGCATTAGGCTCTTTTGTTGAAAACGCGTGCATTTGGGATTGGCGACTATCTTCTTCAATGGGTTAGAAATTATGTACACTTCGGAACGTTAAATTCAAGTTGTCTTGAATGGTTTCAAATTTAATATTCACAAAATAAATGCTGGTGTGCACTAGAGCTCTGTCTCCGTATCCGACACTCTTTTTAATTTTCATCAATGATATCTTGTCTGCCATTTCTAATCCAATATATTCCTTTGCTGACGACAGTGCTCTCTGCTTCTCATATTCATTCCCAGACCCACGTCCTTATTCTTCGGATGTAGAACGAGAATGACAGCATATTAAATTTCAATATTAACAGCATAACCAATTGGGGAACTATCAACAGAATGGAATTTAATGCTTAAAACGAAATGTAAACACCCAACAATTATCAATGAATTGCATTTACATCGTCGAAACCGAAAAACTTTCCATTTTCGGTATGTGTGCCAATGACAGCCTACGTTGAAATGACCACGTATTCGATATCACCAATGTCTAGGTTTCCTCAAGCGATGTAAGAAATATTTCACCCCCTCTGACATAGCCTCAATATATAAGGCGTTTATCCGCTCAAAAGTGGAGTACAGTGTCCACATCTAGCCAGGTGCCTCTAAGATCTCTTTCCACTTGCTAGATAGAATTCAAAATCGCGCGATAAAACTCATAGGTGATGCCAATATTACACAGTCATTCGACACCCTCGAACACCAGCGTAACGTCTCCTGTCTCACCTTGTTTTATCGCTATTTTCAGTACCGGTGCTCCACCGAAATTGCCAGTAGCATTCCGGTAATTCAAACTTTTACCGGTAATACCCGTTTCGTTAGGAATGCTCATCAGTACACCCTCAAGCCCACCTTCGGACGTACTCTAAAATATCGTGATTCTTTCCTAAGCCGCACAACTCGCTTATGGAATGCTCAGTCGAGCTCTTAATTTCCTAGCCAGTATAACTTCCAAACATTGAAAACTAACGTACATCGATATCCCTCTTTTTTCCTTCCCTAATATTCTTCGCCCGCGCAAACATCTTAATGGTACATAGCATTGTGCTCGCGTCAATTATTAAAAAAAAAAACGGAAGCTCAGGGTGATTAAGGAAATTGGAAAGCAAATCATCAGTATTATGCTGTTCTTTAGATATTAAAATCTGCTTAGTTTTTGTGGGATTAGGAATTAGAATTTTTCTATGTCCAGTTGAATATCTCTGGCAGGGTGGCCGTGCTTCCAAATTGGAAGGTTATTTGTTCGAATCGCCACCGCGCCCCGAAAGACATTCATTTTTTCAGTTAACTAAAATCAAGTGAGACGCGTAGTTGACTAGAAAAAAACAGCAAGCCAACTTCCACTAAGAATAATTTAGTATCCCCATTAAATGTTGGATGCCACCCACGGAGCGAAATAACCACTGGGCCCAAACATCTTTCTTTCTCTCTCCGTCCCATTTTCCAAAATACCCACCACAACAGAGGATCTTCATTGAGCCTCGTCCTCAACAACGTTTTCGAAGATTGCGAGACAGCAGACATCGTACCCATTCCAAAAAATTTGCGAAAGATTTCATACCAATTGTCTTAATGTCTTTTGTTCTTCAACCTCTAGAACGGTTTTTAGGCATACAAATTCGAGAGCCTCTTAAGGGATACCTGCTGTCCAAATCCCTCAATGTATCCGAAAACGTCAAGGGCAAATCTAAAAAGGCCGACTGCGGGCTGGAAATGAATGCAATAAAGTCCCAAAGAACACCGGTAATATATTTACATGGTTGGGGAACGAAATCTGGTAAGCTAAACTTCCTCCAAGCGCAGGGTTAGCACAAAAAAAATCATTCTATCCATCAACAAACATGCAAACGCAGTATATAACATACTATCAAGGTATACTCAATTCTACGAGTAAATTCAATATTTAACAAACAAACAAACATCGAAACGATTTCAATGGAACTCTTATTTCCGCATCCCTGGCAGCGCAGTTAGCCAGTGGTTATCACAAATGCGAGACAATTGGGTCACAAATCAGCGACCTTCTAGGTGACAAAAGCAACGGAATGCCTCACTGATCAACGAGTACAGAGCTCACTACTCACTTCCCATGTGGTTGGTGTACCTTCAAATCGATAGTACTAGTACATAGCAATTCTTATGCATCTTTAACCATCTATTCTAAAGCACCGTACTGATGTGCCGTAAACAAAGGTCCCAGAGAAAGATGCATTAACAACAATCGCACTGGACGTTGCAGACTCTCAAACATATGGATGTATCCATTTACCCATTTATAACTATAAATGCAATTGTCAATGCTGGATGACAACAAGAGACAGTAAAATCCACCTTCGAAGCTATGCCGTCGTAGTAGTAATCGCCTTAGTACATAGAATAATTCTCGAAGTCAAATACACCCAGGAAGTAGCTGGTGAATGTGTACTGGTTTAACATTAGGCGATGCTGACGGTTACTCCAGCTTGATCTCCAAACAAACGGAGATTGAATTGCTTTGCCCAATTGTATTTACGGTGGCTAAAGAGACAATGCAACAGACATGGCTTTTATACACAACATAGATACTCGTAGATATGTATGTACATATTTTTATGCTGCTGAAATGATTTCCAATTGTGGTTTTGATTTGAAATTATGTACGAAGAAATGAAGAATGATTATGTGAGTTTTAAGATATGAGTATGTTCAGTTCTCAGCTTCCTCTGATCAAGAATTTTCTTCCAAATGCAAGGTCTTCACATATATTTTGGTAATCTCGTCCACCAAATTTACCATAAGAATTTTGCATAGAATCAGCACCTTTAAATTAGGATGCCCCATCGTAATATTACATTTTCCTCTAGCTTTGCGATACGCGCAAATAAGGAATGCTGGGAATATGATCCATGATTTAAGTCTCATTTTAATGGAATCTTATTGTTTGCAACATTGGCAATGAGCCCACTTTTATAACAAGAAACCGACAGGAAGTGCTAGACATCACTCAAATGGTAACGAACTAGATGGTATTGTCTGAACACACGTATTCAGACTATAGATATATCCAATTCGGCCTGAGTGATGCTCATCCCAGCCAAACAGCATTCCGGAATTATCGGAAAACTGATTGGCCAAAATACAGAATACGGTCAGAATCGCTTTCCTCTGAATTCTCAAGTCCCCCTCGTGATACCAGCGAGCTTGACATGAAAGTCAAGGAATAAGAAAAATCCGCACAGGTGGTCAGGGTAGGTGAGAAATCTTCATAAACACAGCTTCGGTGGTTATAGTATTGTGAGATTCTTACTCACTAAACAACACCTCCTTTATAAAGACTACGACTGAGTTCACACTCGACAAGCAGCTCTTCTTTCGCGTTTTATTTTGCGTTAATAAGATATTTTGCAGGCGATTTTCCATTGAAAATTCCTACGTACTTTAAAAATTAAGCGCTGCTAATCTTCGCACTAGAACGAGGAGCTTAGTCCTTTTCAGATTTCGCAATAAATTTGTCTCGTCAAGGATCTGTTCAACAGAAATATTCGTATGTCCTTGTAGTCGATTTTTGTGTTTTCGCGCAAACATTTTAATTTCGTTCTGAACGTTTTCGACTCCTAGCTCTCTCTGGATATCATCGTTTCTAATGTAAGACGTTAACGTTACTGATTTTGGCATAACCCCAAAGCTGTATACGATATATCCAGACCGGTTTTAGCACTTGCTTGTATAGCAGCAATTTCTTTTCTAAACTGAGCATGGAATACTTTCCAAGAAGCCAGTACATGTCTCCATACTTAATCTCAAGCTCTTCACGTTTTTTCTTAACGTGTGCTCTCCTTACAGAATACTTTTCAACCTAGCAAAAATACAAGAAAAGTGACTGACTGGGAATCATACAAAGAATCCCTGAAAATATAGAAAAATGAGAAAGGCAAAGCTGTGACAAAATCACAGAAACCTTTAAGGCATCACGGCTAAGCAAAATCGTCTCCACAAATCCTATGACGCCCAGCTGTTTGAAAAAAACCGATGGCTCTTGGACAACCTCAAGTTATGAATCACTCAACCTGCTACTGGACAAAGACTTTCCAGGTAGCTCCCAATTCGCGACCAGTAGCAACCCAAACAGGACTACTGCTACCGTGACCAAAATTCATTGTCTGATTACAAGAGACAAACTGCTCTGGGCGCTGCATAGCTTCAAACCATACAAGTCTGCTGGTCCAGACTGTATAATACCTGCCGAGCTACAAAGGTCCTCAGATATTATTCTACCTACGCTAGAAAATATTATGAGGAGCTGTGGAGAACTTATCCACATTCCACTGTCATGAGGAGAAGACAATGCAGTTTCCATTTCCAAAGCCGGAAAATTTTCTCATGTTGTCCCAAAGGAGCTCAGACCTATAAGTCTATCATCTTTCCTTCTGAAAACTCTAGAACGACCGATTGATATCCATATACGAGCTAAAATTGATCCAAGACTTCTGTCAACTACTTAACATGCCAACTGTAAAGGGAAGTCGGTGGAAACGGCTCTGCATTTACTGACTAGCCCCATCGAACAACCCCTACAATACAAAGAGTACACAATGGTTGCTTTCCAGGACATAGAGGGTGCCTTTAACAACGTCAACACATCCGCAATCACGACTGCGTTGTCAACACTGCAGGTAGACTACTCATTTGGGGAGTCTTATGCTAAATTGCAGGATAACCAACTCCAAACTGGGTGGGGCTTCTGCTAAAAAGTGTGTCAGCAGAGGTACGACGCAAGGTGGTGTCCTCTCTCCTCTTCTCTGGAACTTAGTGGTTAATGAACTGCTGATATACCTGGAAGCGGGTGGTAGCAGGGTGATTGCCTATGCGGATGACGTTACTCTACCCGTCTCAGGTAAGCATCTTAATACCATCAAAGAACTCCTTCAACTAAATCAGACTAACCCGTTGGGCAGATTGGGAGTAAACCCCCATAAAACTGATCTTGTCCTGTGTTCCAGGAAATACAAAATTCCAATTATGGACCCTCCCTCAATAAACGGTACCAATTTCGTCTTTTCCGATACAGCAAAATATTTGGGTCTCAGTTTTGATAGGAAACTAAACTGGAAACCTAACATTCAAAAAAGACCCAATAAAGCTACAGTAGCTTTATTCTCTTGTTAAAAAGACATTGGGAATAAATGGGGCCTTCAACCTCGCATAACCCATTGGCTAACCATCTACGGGGTTGCTGTCTGGTGGACGGCCTTAGGCAATGCGGTCAACTGCAACAAACTATTCCGAGTCCAAAGAACAGCATGTCTATTCATAAGCGGAGCCTAACGGTCTACTCCCTCTGCGGCATTAGACATTTTGTTCCACTTGACACTCCTCGATATCTTCAGCAGGCAAGTAGCTGCGACTGCAGCTACTACACAGTGGACAAGTAATTCATTTGGCCACGCTAACATTCTTAATACATTAGGAATCCTCACAGAGAACACCGATTACACCATACTTGAACTTCGGTTTGACAAAGATTTCCATGTAAGCTTCCCTTCTAGATCCTTCTGGAAGGAAGATGCTTTCGTGGAGGACAAGTCAATCCACTTCTACACAGATGGATCTAAAACCGATAGCGGAGTTGGTGGCCGTGTTTTATCAGATAAGCTAACTCTGAGCCCCTCTTTCCCTCTTCTTCCAAATCACTATAGCGTGTTCCAGACAGAAATTTTGGCGATTAAAGCTGAAGAAAAACGTGATATCAGCAAAGGATATTCGCATATTTTCGGATTGTCAGACCGCTTTCAAGTCGTTGGACTCAGTCTCATTAAATTCTAAAACCGCCTTGAATGCCGATCATCTCTTATGGAGATGGCCGAGCAGTTTAATCTTCACCTTTGCTGGGTGCCGGGCGACAGATAAATTGCAATGAACTGTAGGGCCGATGAACTCGCCAAAATTAGAACTACAATACTCTACCTATTCTACTGGGAAAGGTAGCGCAAGTATACCAATCGCTACCTGCAAATTAATATTAAAGCTGGATGCCAATAAAAGAACAGATCTTAGGTGGACTGTTGGGTCAACATGTCTAGCGGCTAAGCAGATCTGGCCAAAGCTAGATCTAAATCGCTCTAAGAGTCTGATCTTTCTAAATAGGAAGCATCTCAGCGCCATCATAGGTGCCATTGCTGGACACTGCTTCAGAGACAAGCAAGCAAGAAGGCTTGCTTTTACAAACAATTTCTGTTGAAGCTGTATGGACGAGGAGGAAAAGGAGACTTCCACCTACTCTATACATGTCCAGCTTCCTCCCAGAGAAGAAAACTTCACTTAGAAGCTTTCTTCCATAATGATCTGAACAATCTAAAGAATGTAGACGTAAACAGTCTCCTACGCTTCATCGTAAGCTCAAACTGGTTCCATTAGTAAGAGGATCATAGATTCTCGTGGTATCATAATGGGCCAATACGCCTAAGTGGGTTGCTGTTTTCAACAGCCACACCTGCCTATCTACCTACCTCCCTCTACGAAGCCATCACTAATATGTTTGGAAAGACTACCAATCAGAATCAAGGAAAGAGTATTTCAGTTTTGCTTAGGTCCCTTAATTGGGTGTGCTTTTTTCTTGCTAATGTTGGGCAAGAAGAGGTGCAATATGTAAATCCCTATTGACGACTTTATTCAAGCTAGGAGGGATTGTATGTTAACACAACAGATTATGTTAATCAACTACGTTTTAGACATGTCAGTCAGACTGTAATCACGTCGTTATTGAAGATCGGATAAATATAGTAACATATCCTGGACGTTGAGATTTGAGTTGATTGTTGGACACCGAAATGTTTTAGCTCCCCAGGGCAGCACACCATGTTTAAACTTTAACTCTATGGGGGCATGGTACACAAACCGTAGATTTGCATTGCAGACAGGTCAACGTGAAAGGAGTAGCCGCTGAAAAGCATTACTCTCCAGTATGCTGAGTCTAACCGTGTAAGTGCAACCGCACACTTGGATCTGCGTAAGCACAGCTGGGTGAATTTCAGTGAATAAACATGATTAAGACAAAGCTCCAACTGGACGTTTCGGTCGAGGAATTCCCAAGATGGAGTCAACGGCGAAGTCAGACCCATATCCAGTGATAACTGTTGGGCCAAAACAAAACAACTCGACACTTTTCTTATAAATTCTTTATCTAAACACGTTCACGCGTCTTCACAGACAAACAGGAAGTAGATAGAGAAAAAAGATATAAAAGTAATAGTAAGTAACTTAACGAAAAAGAAGAAATAGGTAATTCATAGTTCAGTTTCAAAACCAGTCTTGCCATTTTGTTATATAATTCCAACACAACCATTTCAAAGTTGCAAGACTGTAAATTAAAAAGTACAAAATAATATTAAATCTTCTTAAGACCTAAACTACTAAGTAAGAGCTTTTGTCAGTACATTTGCTGGCATATTTTCGGTTGGCATATACGCAATATCAATTTGTCCATGTTGGTAACAATCGCGTATGAAGAAATGTCTAATATCTATATGCTTTGTCTTTGAACTATGGCCGGTATTCTGCACCAGCTTTAATGCACTTTGGTTATCGTTATATAATTTGATGCAATCAATTCCCACACCGAGCTCATTTAAGATACCTTGCAAATACAGTGCCTCCTTTGTTGCTCCACTCAGCGTCATATATTCGGCCTCAGTGCTAGATAGTGCTACAGTGCAGTGCTTTCGTGCTTCCCAAGAAATTGCCCCACCAGCAAGAATGAAAGCATATCCAGAGTATGATCTGCAGTGCAAGAGGTTCTGGCCCCAATCACCGTCAACAACAGCATACAACTCTAGACCTGTTTGTGAATAGAAGACCATAGTCAATAGTTCCTTTTATATACCTTTGGATCCTTTTCAAGGCCTTCCTTCCTTATCAGGCATTGTCGTTACCGCCAAATCCATCAAAGCCCCGATTAAATACTGATAAGGATATTTGTTGATTTCCGCATAGTTTTCTTAGCTTGTTTTGGTTTTCTTAGCTTGTGAAATAAATCCATTGGCGTGTTCACTGGTTTACAATCTTCCATTCCAAAACGTTTTAGTATAGCCTCCGCGTAGCTTCGTTGTGATAACCCAATACAATTATGTTTAGAGTTTTGATGAAAATCTATTCCAAGACATTTTTTAACTTTTCCAAGATCTTTCATTTCAAAAGTTTTCGCTGGGCTTCTATAATTTCTTGCAACCAGATTGTATTGTTTGATGCTATTAATAAATCGTCAACGTAGACAGTAACTAATAGTAAATCATCCTTATTACGTGCAGAAAATAAACAAGGATCTTGTTAGGAGGGCTCTAGTCCGAGTTATTTAAGGAGTTTGGTTAATTTTAGATGCCATCTTAATCCAGATTGCTTGAGTCCATGGATCTGCATGCGATTCAAAATCGTTTACCCATTTTCTAGAAATTGGTTGAATTTTCAGCTTGTCTTCAGCCGTCAGTTTGTCTGCTTCGATATTTCCAGATGTAATTTGTCTTAAAAAATCTATAAAGTGCTCTGGGATATCCATATAAACATCCTCCTCCAATTCTGCGTTAAGATAAACTGTCACAACGTCCATATGATGTATTTCTAAATTATATTCAACCGCTAACGCTGACATTTAACGTATGGATGGAGAGCGCACGACAGGTGAAAATGTTTTATCGTAGTCTTCCCCAGGACGCTGGAAACATCCCCTTGCCACTAGTCTTACCTTTTTCACATTATTGTCTTTTGTTCGAAAAACAAATCTACAGTCAACAACCTTTCGCCTTTTACGACGCTCGACGATATTCCACGTTTCGTTTCGTAGTTGAGCCAAAAATTCGTCTTCTATTGCAGTTTTTCAAAATACAGCATCATGGGCTTCCATTGCTTCGTGAATCGTTACAGGATCATCAACACTAACTTGTTTCTTCACCTCAGTTTGGCCGTTTAGAGTCTTCGATTTCGTCAGAGTTTTTCCGGTAATTACCGGGCATTCTCTCGACTGTGTTTCTTGTAAAGGCGTGCGTATGATGGATTTTTCGCGGTTTTGTTCGAGATCTTTATGTTCTTTATGTTTTAATTCAACTTCAGTATACTTATCTTCTATACAATTATCGATGTGATCATTACATATATTATTTTTTTCACCGAAACGGGATTCACCTTGGAGACCACAACCTATATGCTTTTGCTTCTGCTGAGTATCCTAAGAATATGACCTTCTCTGATGTTGAATCGAATTTTTTTCTCGCTTGACCCTTTCGCAAAACATAAGCTTTTGTCCCGAAAATTTTCATACGAGTGACAGTGGGTGTTTTACCTGTCCAAATATTATATGGGGTCTCACCCTCGAGAGACTTTGTACAACATCTGTTGCGAATATAGTAACACGCGTTTAGGATTGCCTCTGCCCAAAAAATTGGAGTCGCACCGGCAAATTTCATCATGCATCTTGCCATTTTAATTAATGTCCTATTTTTTCTCTCAGCCAAGCCGTTTTGCTGAGGCGTATACGGTGCTGTGAGTCGTTTTTTAATTCCGTTCTTTAAAAGATAGTTATTAAATTCGTTATTGCAGTACTCACCCCCATTGTCTGTTTGTAAGAACTTGATCCTTTTTCCGGTGAAAGTTTCCACAAAAGCTTTGTACTTACGAAAAGCGGCGAATACTTCAGATTTCTATGTGAGGATATAAATCTCATACCAGCGAGATTTTTCGTCAATGAATGTTAGGAAGTATCTTGCTCCCGAATGGAACGTGCTTCTCATAGGATCGCACACATTGTTTTGGATTACGCCTAAAAGATGGGTGGCTTTTACTCTTTTTGCTTGCGGAAAACTTGCTTTTCACTAAGGCATGTTTCACATTTTGATAACTTCTAAGTGTTTTTCACACCCAGCACCATATGTCTTTTTACCATCATTTGCAGATCTCGCTCGTTCAAATGACCCAATCTTTGGTGCCAAATGTCCATTTGTGTATCCTGGTTCTGCATGACATAATATAAATTACCTTCCCTCTATGCTTGTATCATGATTTCATCGTTCTCATTTGTCACAATTGCACCGTTTTTGTTAAATTTTACTTTCAATCCTTCATCGGTAAATTTTGATGCAGATAACAAATTTGTTCTCAAGTCGGACACGTTAAGAATATCTGAAAGTTTAATTTTCCGTTTTTCATCCACCAGAAGACAAACATTTCCAGTACCTGTAATTTTAGTTTTATTATTGGTTGCTAAATTCAATTGTTTGTTTATAAATGTAAAATCTTTAATGTTTTTCCTTTCCCATGTCATGTGAGCAGTGCAACCACTATCCAGACACCAGACATTATTGTTTTCTTTTACTTTGGTAAAGAGAGTACAACACTCCAAGCTGACTCTTTCGACAATTTATCATCTTCTGCCTTTTTCGCACACTGTATCACTTTCGATGGCAACTTTGAGAAGCAGTTTCGCGGGAAATGTCCAACTTTTCCGCATCGATAGCAGAACCCTTGTCGACCATTTCTTTTCTTTGAAGATATAATTTTTTTTTGAAATTTCTTACCGGAACTAGTGTTTTCCTTTTCTGCAGGTTTTCTTTCATTAAGCCTTTTTGTATGCATTGAGTCGTAATTCGTAATTCTAGACTCGTACTCTTCAAGAATTTTCACGCGGAGAACATCTGGAGATGGGAGCTCATCCACGCACAACGAAATTTTTCGAACGATTCTGGTAAACTATATAAAAGGAGAATAGCGAGAAGCTCATCACCAATAACAACACCGAATTTCTTTAGTCTGCTTACTGATTCGAAAAATTCGTTTAAGTGATCACGCACTTTATCACCTTCTTTTATCCTGGAGAGCACCACCTTCTTAAGTAGGGTGGCTTTTCTTGCTGGTCCTTTTGATTGGTAGGTGCCTTTGAGCATTTCCCAAATTTGTCTTGATGTTTGACGTTCCTTTTTAAGTCCCAGCTCCGATGGACTCATTGCTAGCGTTATGTCCGCGCATGATTTCGCATCGTGATGTTTCCATGCTAATACGTTCGCTACTTCTTCGTCTTCTGCTTTAGGGCATAAGATACTTCCATCGACGTATCCCCACAAATCATTCTTGATCAGAATCGCCCGCATTTGCAGCTTCCACGTGTCGCAGTTGTTCGAGTTTAATGGCTCTATTCTTACTGCACTGCCCGCCATGTTCGCAGTCAATAGATATTAAATTCTATGCACAACTTTATTTTTCCTTTATTCTGGCCTGCGCCAATAACCCAACAACTCGACACTTTTCTTATAAATTCTTTATTTAAACACGTTCAGCGTCTCCACAGGCAAGCAGGAAGTACTCGTATATAGAGAAAGAAGATATAAAAGTAATAGTAACTTAACAAAAAAAAGGAAATAGGTAATTCACAGTTCAGTTTCAAAAGCAGTCTTGCCACTTTGTTATATAATTCCAACACTAACTACTTCGACATTTTCGGAGCTCAAGTTATTTGGGAATAGGTATACCTTCGGCATTTGGAACATTTGGATGTCGAAACAGAGATGATATGGAAGACTTTGCAGCGAATTCTTGATGACCCCAGCAAACAAAAAACTGACAACAGCTTTCGGACCCTTTGCAGAACACGTACAGCTGAACAACTGGCGGTGACCTCGGACCGTTATAAAGCGGATATTACTTCTGTCCCAGAAGTGCGGTGATATGGACCGGGTCAACGAAGTATGAAAACCCGTGGCATCTACTATGATTATTTTTATGGTGAAAGAGAAGGAAAACACCGTAATGGATGTTTTTTTTTTAGAATTTTTGTCCAGTTGTCTGTTTGTCCGAGCTTCCCAAAAAAACTACTGAACTATTTCTAACGGGTTTTCACTATTCGCTTTCCCACTTCTCAGCTTACAAACTGCGTTATGTTCCATTATGATCGGTGGAGTTGAACCGGAGTTACAATTAAAAAAACTTTTCAAAATAAGAATATTTTAAAACTATTGTATATCCGGGGCAAGCATATGTACACATGTATCTATATGTATACATATGCATGTACTGCATGATACTACACACATAGTTCAGACCTAGAGAGATGCAGTCACCGAGCTAACGACAACATAAAGAGAAAGCAGGCTCACTAAAATGGGAAACAATTCAATGCTCCTGGTGTATCATTGGTTTCAATGATTTTCGCTGGGTTGCGACTAGATTTTGTAAGGTAAATAAATCTACTAATATTAATCGTTTGGGGTAACGTAACATATAGAAATGGGTGATACCTTAAAATTTTTGTTAAGTATGTCTAGGATTTTACAACGAATTAAAATTTAATTAAACCGGATCCTACGTTTTTAAGTAATCGATGTGCAAATTTAAAAAAATGTTAAAACGATTTAGCAGTTTAACGGCTGTGTGGAATAATGGGATAATTTATGAATTTGGACGTCAAAGAAGTCACAATCTTAAACGGATGTGCCCGCGGATAGGATGTTTTCATCTCGCGAATTCCGCTGATTCCTTCTAACTTTCCTTCCATTTCAAACGACCCCAATTCCTCGTCACCTTCTGTTGTGCTATGTCCACCAATAAGTCGAAGGGCCAAACGCTAAAGACGATCGCTGTAGACTTCCGGACGCTTTGCTTCGCCCACGGCCAACTCTGCGTCGCCTGTTCGAGGGTCAGGAGTTGCTCGAATTTCATCATTCGCTGCTGAGCACCAAACCAGTAATGTAGTATACACAGAGGCCTTGATTTAAAGTTAACTTCATACCGCTCGGTTTGTTTGCATTCCCGTCTCTGTTCACTGAATAACGTAACCTGGTTGTTAGTGACGCGGAACCTGGAACCACTGAATTAAAAATACTAGTATAAATTCAATAAAAATTAGCTAAACATTTACATTGGATTTACCTTCGTAAAACATGACATTAGATAACTTTTTATTGTTTTTAAATTTTTTTTTCATAATTTTTTTTTAAGAACTTAACTCTCATGTGGATATGAGAATTCTTTAAACTTAAACTAAACAACTTAGAGGATTTTAGTTACCTGTGAAAATATTTTTTTCCTCGGGCGCCGGTCGGGATTGAACGTCGGACCGTCCAATACGCCACAATTTATGCCATGGCAACCCACTAAAATTCCAATGTAACACTGGCCCCCTTGTTGGTCAACCATCAGAGACCTTTTATCAATTATTAACTATAGCAACGCAAAAGAAGCCGAGGTTATAAGCTAGTTTATTATAAAAACAATAACCTATAAAACGACATCCATTTAATAATGTTACAATTGGGTCAGGATTTCAGTTTAGTTCAGATATTTTTGTTACTCATTTCATTTTAAAGGCCTCAACTTTATAGTCCAACATAATAAGATTTCGCGGGTTGTTCGTTGCTAGGGTTTTCATATCATACGCTGCACATGGGTAACTTTAGCATTTCGTATACATAAAACGCAGCGAATGGGTACCTATACAAATACAATACAATGTTTTCAACTTTAGGTCCTTAAAAGCTCATACATTGTCGACGTAGTTCTCCTCCCTTTTCCTAAATTTTCTCAAAAAAGTTACATTATGAACATCTGTGGGGTAGTTACGTTAACTCTGCACTTGTGGTTTTATGAGGAAACAAATGTCGAAAAAAGGACAAATTCACCGCTCTCGTAAAAAAGTTTTTGCACATCATATTCCCCTAATGATATTACATGTATGTTAGCATAAGGATACGGATGTGGTCGACTAAAATGGATAATTTAAACAGATGCATGTAATATTCGAGTTTAAGGGAAAATTCGTATATCTACGAGTACACATGGCTATACTCGAATCATACGTAAATATATGAAGTTACTGTATTTCTATGGTTTAGCGTTGCAATCTTGTAACCTAAATTTTAAAATGATTAAAACCCTTCGTTAAGCACTAATGGAAATGTAGATTTATTAGAAGATAGTCATATTCAGGAGTGGCGGTGGGAAATATTCTCGAAATGAAAACTGGACTCACCAAGGTGATCATATCGAAGTCGTAAGAGAATACAAATATTTTGGAGTCTTGATCGCTGTATTAAAAATAAGCAAGTAACTCTGCTAAAAAGATAACGCAAGAAATTAAGGAAACTTCAAATGATTTTTTAATAAATTCTGATTATTATAAACACGTGTCGAACAAAAAATCGTGCTCGGAGAGAAAAAAAAAGGAAGGAAGAAAAATGCAATCTAGTAATGAGAAAAGTAGAAGTGACGTTTAGAAATCTGATAGGTAGCCGAACTCTTTGTTGAACTGATAACTTTTACTTTATTTTATTTTATTGTGGCATAATGTTTACAATATTTATAGTCATAATGCTCGTATTACAGAGATTTGGTTGAAGCACCTTACTACTAAAATATTATTACATATGTTTAAAATAATAGCACAGAATTTTAAAAATTTGAAGGAAAAGCCGCTAAAAACCTAAACTAAAATAAGTTCTATGCCCGATATCGTTGGAGGGAAAAGAGAAGTGGTGGTAGAACTGGGTTTGAAAGTACAAACTTTAAGTGCTATTTAATTAATAGTTATAAATAAATAATAAATAAAATAAAATGAATAAATAGATAAGTAAATAAATGAATAATAAATAAATTAAATAAATATATAAGTAGGTAGGTGGGTAAGGTAGGTAAGAGTGGCTGTTGGATAAAACCAACCCACTTAGGCCTAATGGCCCATTGTGATGCCACGTGGATTTATGATCCTCTTACTGATGGAACCAGTTTGAGCTTCTGACGAAGCGAAGGAGACTGTTTACGTCTGTATTTTTCAGATCGCTTAGGTCGTTGTAGAAGAAGGCTCCTAAGTGAAGTTTTCTTCTCTGGGAGAAAGCTGGACATGTACAGAGTAGGTGGAGGGTTGTCCCCTCCTCCTCCTCGTCCATGCAGCTTCTGCAGAAATCATTTGTAAAGGCGCCAAGCCTTCTTGCGTGCTTGCCTATAAGGCAGTGTCCAGTGATGACACCTATGATAGCGCTGAGATGTTCCTTATTTAGAAGGATCAGACACTTAGAGCGATACAGATCCAGTTTCGGCCAGATTTGTTTGGTCGCTAGACATGTTGGTCCAACAGTCCATCTAAGATCTGTTCTTTTATTGGCATCCAGCTTTAATATTAGTTTGCTCGCAGCGATTGGGATACCTATGCTACCCCTTTCCGGTAGAATAGGTAAAGTGGTTCCAATTTTGGCGAGTTCATCGGCTCTACAATTCCCTGGAACGTCTCTGTGGCCCGGCACCCAACAGAGGTGAAGGTTGAACTACTCTGCCATCTCCATAAGAGATGATCGGCAGTCAAGGGCGGTTTTAGAATTCAGTGAGACTGAGTCCAGGGATTTGATAGCGGCCTGACTACCCGAAAAGATGCGGATATCCTTTGCAGATATCACGTTTTTCTACAGCCAGGACAGAGCTTTTTTAATCGCCAAAATTTCCGCCTGGAACACGCTGCAGTGATTTGGAAGGCGGAAAGAGAGGCTTAGATTTAGCGTGTCTGAGAAAACACCACCACCAACCCCGCTATTGGTTTTAGATCCATCTGTGTAGAAATGGATCGACTTGTCCTCCATGAAAGCATCATCCTCCCAGAAGGATCTAGAGAGGAAGCTTACATGGAAGTTTTTGTCAAACCAAAGTTCAGGTGTGGTGTAATCGATGTTCTCTGTGGGGATTCCTAATGTATAAAGAATATTGGCGTGGCCAAATGGATTATTAGTCCACTGTTTAGTCGCTTTAAGGCGTATAGCTGCGGAAAATATCGAGGGGTGTTAGATGAAGCAGAATGTCTAATGCCGCAGAGGGGGTGGACCGCAATGCTCCGCTTATGCATAGGCATGCTGTTCTTTGGACTCTGTTTAGCTTAATGCAGTTAACCGCACTTGCTAAGGCCGTCCACCAGACTATCACCCCGTAAGTAAGTATCGGTTTTATGACCGAGATGTACAGCCAGTGGGTAATCCGAGGTTGAAAGCCCCATTTATTTCCAATGACTGTTTTTGAAGAGAATAAAGCTATTGTAGCTTTATTGACTCTTTCTTGAATGTTAGGTTTCCAGTTTAGTTTTCTGTCAAAAATGAGACCCAGATATTTTGCTGTATCGGAAAACACTAAACTGGTACCGTTTATTAAAGGAGGGTCTATGGTTGGAATTTTATATTTCCTGGAGAAGAGGACAAGATCAGTTTTATGGGGGTTTATTCCCAATCCACAGCGATCTGCCCAACGGGTTAATCTATTGAGATTTAGTTGGAGGAGTTCTTTAATGGTATTAAGATAAATAGTAAATAGATAAATAAAAAAAAAATAAATAAATAAATAAATAAACAAAAGATAAATAAACAGAGCAACAAACAAAAAAAAGAAATAAATGAATAAATGAATAAATAAACAAGTAAATAAATAAATAAATAAATAAATAGATAAATAAATAAACACAAAAATAAATATATGATTATTTGAACTGAACTAAGAACAGGAAAAATATTGCATTCACTATGATGCTAAGTTTACGATTAAGTCATTGTCAGAGGATAAACACGATATATTATATTGGTGCAAAAGCTTTTCATATCTATTTTCTACCATTTCTATATTAGCTAGTTCATGTAGTTCTTTTGTAGAGAAAAACCAAGACAGATTTAGGATCATTTTCAATAATTTGTTTTGGGTTGTCTGAAGTTTTGCGCAAGTGACTTTTCGCGCACCTACCCCAGACTGGAGATCCGTAGAATATAATGGCTTGAAAGATATCCTTACAAATCAGTAATTTATTTGGGTCATTCAATTTTGAATTTCTGCATATGAAAGCATTTTACTTCTTGCACATGAAGATTAAAGGTTAAGTGTTTGTCGAAATATATACCAAGATATTTTCCATTCGGTTTCCACTCAATCTGAACTCCGTTGAATAGAAATCTGTTACTTCATAGTAAACAAGCTTTCCTTTTACGAGTGAAAAAGATAGCTTGAGTCTTAGAAGCTATAATTTTGATTTTCCAGTTAACACAGTATGATTTGAAAGCATGTTTAGCTGATTGCAGGTTCGTTTCAACATTGAAACCAATTGCATTAGATGAGTAAATTTGGGTTTAAACCACAGCCACCATGACGCTCCCACAAGGGGGCCTACCTCAACAAGTCAGGCCCGGACCGAAATCCGGGGGGCTCCTGACTCACATGGTATCGTGATTTAAGTCCTGGTATGGACTACCGGTGGTCCACCCGCCAACAAGACCTATGACCCTCAACTTGTTACTGGTCAAATCGTAGCAACCATTCAGAGGCGTTATCTGAAGATGTTTACGATAAGACCAGTAATATGCTCTGCCCCCGCTTTTTATTAGACAACGTCATTAATGGGCGAAGCCTTGATAATTGGGCGGGGGCCCAAAATGAATATGTCCTTCGGACGATTAATGGACACTTGAAAACTTCGGGATGATAGGAAAAACTGAATAATTTTCACAAGATACAAAGGGAGGTCAATACTATTAAGCTTATGTATTAAGTCATCATGCCATACGGTGTCGAAAGCTTTTTCAACATCTAAAATGATCATACCGGTACTTTTTCCATCTGATAGATTGTTTTTAATGTCCTTTGTGATACGATGCACTTGGTGAGTAGTACTGTGAAAAGCTCTAAAACCAAATTGTTCGGAAGGTAGAATACAGTTGTTCTCTAAGAAGGAAGTAATTCTGTTTTTTATGATTTTTTCTAGGCATTTACTCAGTGAACTAAGCAAGCTAATTGGTCTATAGCTACAGGTTGAATTGGAATCTTTGCCAGGCTTCAAAATAGGAATTATCTTGGCAGTTTTCCAATGTATTGGGAAATATCCGAATCTAAGGCAGCAGTCAAATAGTTCCGTTAATTTCGTAAGAGCAAAAGGTGGTAGGTTCTTAAGATATACATTCCTAATACCATCAAAGTCTACTTATTAGATCTTTTAGTTCTTTAATATGTATGCGATTAAAATCATTAACTAAGGTTTGAGAATTAACGAAATCTACGGACTGTTTGACGGAAGCTTCAATGTGTATAGGTGGGTAAATATTATTGGCAATCGAATGATTGTTCCCTGTTCTAAGGGGAGGAATGTAGATATGTTTTTTCTTAATTACCTTGATTATATTTCAGAATGGCTTGCTACCATTGTCTATACTTTAGAGCTTTTCGTTCCATGATTGGTTTTTGAAATTAACAATAGCGAATTTGACTAAAGAATTCATTTTCTTATATACGCTGAGATAAAAATCATTTCTCGTGCGTACCCATCTGGATCTGTAGGTGTTTCTATGCGTAATAAACTCAAGAATGTAATGCGGTAAAACATTTGAGGCATGTCTTAAGGCCGTTTTCTTAGGTACTGACAGATCAAAACTCTCAAGAATGGCAATGGTAAAGAAATTTACTTTTTGATCAATTTGAGTTGGACTGTTATTTTGAACCCAAACATTTTCTAGTTTTAATTGCATTAGCCTTTTAAATAACTTCCAATTGGCGTTTTTGACGTCATATATACGATTTGAGCATTTGACTGGAGAAGGAATAACACTACATTTAACAGGTAAATGGTCAGAACTGAGTTCATTAAGTGTTATGGGAGGAGTGAAAAGGTCAGGCGTATTACGAGTTAAAAATAGATCTAGTTAAAAATAGATCTAATGTAGATGGGTTCCTGTTCCTGTTAGCTGGAATATAGGAAGTATTTGGTGGATAAAGAATATCAAAAGGATGCCTTAAGTTTAAGTCAGCAAGACTGTTACCCCAGGCGTTGGCCCTGAGACAACCCCAGCCTTTATGCCTGCAGTTGAAATCACCACCAATAAGGAATAAATCATTTGTATGAAGTAATTTTAAGAGATCACTGCGGAGATCTCTTCGTTTTTGTGGTGAAGTTGACCCACCTGGAAAATATGCACTATAAATTTTGAGAGATAGACCATTAGTAAAGGGGACTTCAATACCTATGGTTTTCATTAATTTTGTACTTATGATGGGGAGTACTTTGTGTTCAATCAAACGTTTTATAACTACGGCAATACCGCCACCACTT
The DNA here is from genome assembly GCA_963966105.1 of Volucella zonaria. Classification (NCBI taxonomy): domain Eukaryota; kingdom Metazoa; phylum Arthropoda; class Insecta; order Diptera; family Syrphidae; genus Volucella; species Volucella zonaria. The sequence continues at coordinate 49,029,826 of OZ014533.1, read as the reverse complement.
CTCTCTTCCCTATCCAAACGATAGCATTTATAAATAGTATTAGACAAACAATCGGTTGAATTTAGCCAAGTTTCTGATACTAATGCTACATCAATATTACATGTACTAAGAAGAGATAACAATTCTAATTGTTTACCTCGAATGCTTCTAGCATTCCAACAAATGTTGAACTGGTAATTGGTAATTTTTGCTGAACATTGAACTCTAAACAAACGCATTTTTCAAAACAGAAAAATTTCTATCTACTTTTACTTGTACCTCTATACTGTTCTATGTAGCCTAAACATTGATACTTTGAAGTTAGGATACTTTGAAAAGGATCTTTCAATTGCCGAGCGGTACTCCTAGCATATAGCGAAAAGAAGCCAGCCTCTTTCGGGATACTCTAGTCCAGGGATTCCCAAACTATTTTGGGCAAGAGACCCTTTTTCTAAAATGAACTGAAACTTCAGACTCGCATAGCCAAATTACTTTAAAAATCCTATCTTTCGTTTTTTTCCTATTGATACAAAATACTTACCAATTTAAAAACTTTGCGGTTGGTTAAGTGAGTAAACTTAACATAATTTTCTCATCAAAATTTAACAAAATAAAAAGACATAAAATTCAGTAAATATCAAGTGTAATTAATAATCATTAATACAAATTAAGTAAAAATACTTAAGTAGGTAATTATTTTTTGAAAAAAAAAAACATTAAAATAGTAAAGTAAAAAAAAAAAACAAAATATAAAAAATTCAATGTGATTGGTGACCTGGTGACTTTCTACCAAACTAGCTAAGTCTAGTTAAGTTTTTTTTTTTTAGTTCATTTACTTTATTTATTCAGTTTTCATTTTCAACGTAAAATAAGAACAATTACAATTTTTAAAGGAATAAATAGTAGCTATCATTCTGTAACTAGGAAGCTAGTGTTGAATGGTACATTTGTAAATTAAAATTTCCAATAATAATAAACTGTAAACTGTTGTGGAGTGACAATCAGCAATAACTACAAAAAGTTCCCGGAATGTATTCAGAAAATTGGAAATACAAGTTTATTCATCTAAATCTATATTGTCCCCTTCAAATTAATCCCCATCGACTTCAACACACTTATGCCAGCTCTTGATCGAATCCTCGAAACATTTTTTATATTCGGTTTTCCGTATGTCCATCAGTGCTTCCGGCGATTTTTCCATTACTTCCTCTCTGCAGCTGAAACACGTTCACCGTAGTGGTTTTTTAACTCGATTGAACAAAAAGAAGTCACAGGGAGCCAAATCAGGTGAATTCGGTGGCGGTTGGATGATATTTGTTGCATTTTTCGTCAAAAAATTACGAATAATGATGGCACTGTGCGACGGTGCGTTATCATGGTGCAAAATCCACGAGTTTTCTGCCCACAATTCTGGTCTGCTTCGGCGAATTGCTTCACGCAAACGTCTCATAACGCCCAAATAATACTCTTTGTGTACTGTCTCGCCATCTGGCAAAAATTCATGATGCACTACACCGCTGTAATCCATGAAAACCGTGAGCATTGCCTTCTTTTTTGACTGAAAACGACGTGTTTTGTTTGGTCTTGGCTCATTTGGTGAACGCCATTCACTTGCCTGATGTCTGGATTGGGTGTCGTACTCATAAACCCACATCTCGTCTCCATGAGAGATCCTTTTGATGAATGTGGGATCGGATTCAGCCTCGCAAATCATCTCTTTTGCGACATCAACATGGTCCCTTTTTTACATGAAATTAAAGTCTTTTGGCACCAACGTTGCTGCTACACGACGGAAACCCAAATCATTAGCCAAAATGTCTTGGACGGATCCATAGGCAATGTTCAAGTCCTCCGATATCTCTCTGATGGTTAATTTGTGGTTATTGACCAACATTTCTTTTACTTCATCAATGTTTTCGTCGGTTTTCGATGTCGATGGTCTGCCACTGCGTTCATCATCTTCGATTGACTCACGATCACTTTTGAACCGCTCGTGCTACTGGAAAACAACCGTTTTCTTTAGAGAATCGTTGCCGAAACACTTTTCCAACATTTCCAACGTTCGCGCACCATTAAATCCGTTTGTTACGCAAAATTTAATACTCGTAGAAGTTCGTTGCTGCAAATTTAAATCCATTTCTAAAATTGTAAAAAATCGCCAACACACACAGTTTTAGATGTACTCTTGGCTACGTAACTTTTGCAAATGTCAAGCTATGACGCTAAGTCTTAGAGTGACTGTCAACAACAGATTTGCTTAACAAAAAAACACAACTCAAATCGGAATAATGGGAGCGCCACACGGTTGTGTCCCCTGTGAAATTTTTGATCAATGTGGTATGGCTTTAAAGTTCTCAAAGTGTTCTTTATACGAAGCGATTATAGTTCGACACTCAGAAGCTCTAATGTTTATGATTTAAGAATAAATTCTAGAGGCTTAGTTAATATCCCTCATTCTAATAAAACACACTTCTCTAAGTTTTTTACTGTAACAGCACCCAATTTGTTTAACCTATTGCCATACGAAATTGGAAATTTAAACGTGATCACTTTGTTTTTAAGGAGAGTTAAAAAAAATGGCTTTTTACGTTGGATTATTTTTTAATTTTATTTATCTTTTTCTAAAATTTTAGTTTTTTCGCAATATTTTAATTTTTCGAGTAACTTATACGAGTAAATCTAATTACATTTACATGTGATTATTATTAACTTTGCTGATGGGTCCTTCGCCTCTAGTTCTCATAAGACTAAATAATGACACCTATCTTTACTATTATTTCAAAAAAGAAATGTATATATGTGATTTGATTTTTGAAATGCAAAATTATGAAGTAAGAAAAAATAATTACAAAAAAAAAAATTGCATCACTCAACTGAAAAAACCACCAGCAGATCTTGGCCTCACTAACAAGTTGATCCAAAGTAGAGCGGCATGTAGAATGGTTCTAAGGTCCTCAAATTTAGCCTAAGTCTTAGAGTGACTGTCAACAACAGATTTGCTTAACAAAAAAAACAGAACTCAAATCGGAATAATGGGAGCGCCACACGGTGGTGTCCCCCGGAAACATTTTGATCAAGGTGGTTGTTTACGAATATATGTAGTTTAAATTTCATTTGACTTAACTTAACTAAAATTAACTATTTAATAATTTAATTGTATCATACTTTGCATTCTTACTTAAATATATTGTACATGAGATTATGTTGTGACTCACTGTACATGTATCAAATGATATCCTCGCGATATCAAATTAATTATAAATTTTGTACTGATCATTCGATACATGTACAGTTGAGCTGAATTACAGTCCACACAGCAGCAATCATCAGCCCACTCATGCAATCGTTACAAGGCTCGCGTCATATTCTCTTTTCGCTCTCTGTTAATTGAGATCGTAAATGTGCGTGAGTGGCGTGAAGGTTGATGGGTGTTGCTGAGTGACATTCTCGTTCACTTGGATTTCGACCACCAAAGGGGTAAAATAAATTTGTAAATTTCATTAGATTTTTCATTCGTTGGTTTTTTTTTCTTTCGCTTTTATGCGGTTTTTCTCATTCGACTTTTTTTGTTCCTTTGGTCATTGAATTATAAAACATTTTTTGGTCCTGATTCGAGCCGGATTAAACTATCTTTAGACTATTCGCGATTGATAGTTTTTCGTAAATTCAGTGGGAATAAGTTTTGTTGAAATACATACATATGTGTATGTACGAACATATTCACATTCGTTATTCCATGTAGCTGGACGTTTTCTCTAGCTTGTGTAAGATACGATATTCTTAAAAACTTCTCGTAGTTTCGTGAAATTCGCATACAAATTTCGGTTACAATAATGAGCAATAACTTGGCTTTTTCTTCGCTGCGTTTTACACGTGGACACCTTATAGGTTCGCTAACGAAATTAGCCACGTTTTCGGAAAACATAAATGAGAAAACAACTATCGACGATCTGAAAGTGCGGTTCAATAAAGCGTTTGAACTGTGGAGTGAATTTAATGAAACTCAGAAAAGAATGTATGACTTTGTCGAGGTTGAAGGTTACTCTGACCCTATTCCGGATTTCGATGAATTTGAAGCAAAATGTCTTGTCGTTAAATCGGTTTTACAATCCGCCATTTGGGAACGCGGAGCCGTCCAGAAAAACAAAGACCTTATAGGAAAACAAAAAGTCATTATTGAAAATCTCGCGAAATCTAACTCTTCTGAAAGGAACACAGATTTTTTTCTCCCTAAGATCCGTATTAAACCTTTTTCGGGAAACTATTGCGAGTGGCCAGCATTTAAAGATATGTTTTTGGGCGCAGTGCATAATAAAACGAGTCTTACTCCGATGCAAAAATTTCATTTTCTTAAGTCGTGCCTTCGGGATGAAGCATTAAGTCTTCTTAATCATTTACCTATGTGTGACGCTACTTACGACCAGGCATGGGAAAGGTTAGAAAAGAGGTATGATAGGCCCGATTTGTTATAAATAGCTACATTAAATCTTTTATGGATTTACCACCTGCACTTAATTCAAACATTGAGCTCCTTCGTAACCTATCAGACAGAGCTGATGAAATCGTCAGAGGATTAACCTCAATTAATTCTTTAAATAGAGATCTATGGCTTATTTATATTTTAGTAAATAAGCTGGACTCTAAAACGCGAAAAGCATGGTCTGAGGATAGTGTTTCGGAAGAGACACCGACAATCGACCAGTTTCTAGATTTCCTTGAGCGTCGTTGCGAAGCATTAGAAAGCTGCAAGGCTAACCCCCGCGAAAGTAGTATTTCGAGAAACCCAGTCGTTAAAAGCATGCACGTTTCTTCTTCCAATTCTTGTCCAAAGTGTAGTTCACCGCATGGACTTCCTCAATGTTCAGACTTTTTGAGCATGGATGTGCAGAGTCGGAGGGAATTTGTTAAATCCAATAAAATTTGTTTTAATTGCTTAAGATGTGGACATACATCAGCTCGTTGCCAATCTAAGTTTAGATGTAGGGCGTGCAACACTCGGCACCATAACTTGGTTCATGTAAATTCCTCATACTTAAATAGTAACCACTCAACGAACACATCTTCATCAAACGTTCCTAACTGGAGCCAAGTTAAGGAATTTACACCACAAACCCTGATAAATACATTAACACCGGTTATTTCAGAACACGTTATAAATAATCATTCAATCAACATTGCAAGTAACATTCAACATACTTTACTACCAACTGCTATCGGTAAGGTCCTCGATATAAACGGTAAATATCAGCTAGTCCGAATACTTATTGATTCAGGTTCCCAGATTTCTTTTATTTCTGAGTCTTGTGTTCAAAGGCTTGGGCTCAAGAGAACAAATAGTAGGATACCGATTAGTGGTATTGGATTCACCAACGCTGGCAGATCCAGAGGATTTATTTCGTTGGTTATAAGGTCACGCTGTGATAATTTTAGTATCCCAGTCGATACATTTGTTCTATCAAAAGTAACCGCCAATTTATCGACCCATTCGCTTCCAAAAGAGGATTGGGATCATATAAGTCAACTGGATTTAGCTGATCCTTCATTCAATCAACCAGGCAGTGTTGATATTCTTTTAGGAGCGGACAAAGCATGGACCATTTTGCAAGGCAATGTCGTTCGCAGTAAGCGAGGCTATCCAATCGCTCATCAAACTATTTTCGGTTGGGTTTTGGCTGGACAGCTTCAATCCAACACAAAATCAAACGTCGTCTCTAATCATGCTGTCGTAGATATAGATTCAATCTTACAATCGTTCTGGACAATCGAGGAGATTGCTCCGAAATTTGGTTCATCTGAGGAAGACATACTAATTGAAAAACATTTTAGTGAAACCCATAGTCGCGACATCTCCGGTCGATACATAGTGCGCCTTCCCTTTAAATCGCAACCAAATTTTGCTGGCACCTTGAGTGGCGCGGTCTGTCGGTTACAATCTATGGAAAGAAAATTCTCTCAAAATCATGAACTCTTCGCGAACTATTCTCGTTTTCTCGATGAGTATTTGAGCTTGGGGCACATGTCACCGGTTTCTTCATCCGACTTAGGAAGATCAAACGTGTTTTATCTTCCCCATCATGCCGTTCTCAAGCCAGATAGCTCAACAACTAAGCTTCGGGTAGTGTTTGACGGGTCCTTTAAGGACAAAAACGGACATTCCTTAAACGACCTACTAATGATCGGTCCACCTATACAGCGAAATCTCTTTTCGGTATGTATACGATTTCGCCGCTTTCGATTCGTATTTACGGCGGACATCGTCAAAATGTTTCGCCAGATCTTAGTGTCAGAGGACGATTCTCATTTCCAAAGGATAGTTTGGCGGAAATCACCTACTGAACCACTTCAACATTTTCGCTTACAGACTGTAACTTACGGCACATCTTGCGCTCCTTTCTTGTCGGTTAGGATTCTGGAACAGCTCGCCAAAGACTACGAAAAAGAGTACCCGGTCCCGTCGGAAATCGTACTTAACGATTTTTACGTAGACGATGTTGCTTCTGGAGCAGAAACGCTAGAAGAAGCTATCGTCAAGAAGCACCTGTTAATTGAACTTCTCTCTAAGTGCGGTATGAAACTTGATAAATGGCAAAGTAATTCCAGCGCTCTGTTTGATGGGAAAAATCCTAGTTTCCTAGACAATTTCTCTTTTGATACAAATGACAACACGTGGGTAAAAGTGCTCGGTTTAAGTTGGAACCCGAAAAAAGACATATTCAGTTTTCGTTTAAACTATACCGCGAGTGAAAAGATTACAAAGCGCCAAATCTTGAAAGACATCGCTCGAATCTTTGACCCTCTCGGGTTTCTCTCTCCATCGGTCGTACAATTAAAAATTCTCTTTCAAGAACTTTGGGGCCAGAAACTTGACTGGGATGATCAGGTGCCTGATTCAATCGCCAAACAGTGGAAAAAGTATCGTAATGAACTCCAGCTTCTCACTAGAATTGAAATACCGCGAATTCTCGGGTTCGGGCAACCTACTTTTGAACTACACGGATTCTCCGATGCGTCATCATCTGCATATGCCGCGGTCATTTATTCCCGTTACTAACTCCCAAGTGCAAAATTCGAGACCAATATCGTAGCCGCAAAGTCTCGGGTCGCGCCTTTGAAACAATTGAGTATTCCCCGACTAGAACTCTGTGCCGCTGTGCTACTCGCGCGACTCTTTGTTGCTGTCAGACCTCCCTCAATATCACCTTTAAAAATATTTTTGCCTGGTCTGATTCGAAAGTAGTCATATGCTGGTTATCGTCCCCTGCGCGTCGTTGGAATGTGTTTATCGGTAATCGTACCGCGGAAGTCTTAAATACAATTCCTCGCAACCATTGGTTTCACGTCGCGTCCCTTTCCAACCCTGCTGATTGCGCCTCTCGTGGCATTCCACCTTCACAATTAATCAGCCATCACCTTTGGTGGAAAGGACCGCTTTGGCTCCAGCAAGATGAAACAAGTTGGCCAATTATAAGAAAACCAGAAGAAGGCTCAACTTGTTTTTTGGAGGAGAAAAGGATTAGGAATCCGCAATCACATCATGCCTCAATTACCGGTAATCATCCATATGAAATCTTATCTCTAAATGGAATATTTTGCTTCGAACAGTCGCCAGAATTCATCATTTTATCGCAAGGAGTCAGAAAAGAGCTGCGTCATCATCATCTTAAAGAGCATCATTATCATTATTATCATCGTATCTAACCCCAGAGGAGATTAATTTCGCCAAAATCAGCGTCATAAAATGGTTACAAAGGAAATATTTCGGTGAATATGTCAAATTTTATAACAAACATAGTCGTTTTCCTCAAAACTGTTCAATTGCTAACCTTTCTCCTATTCTAGACAATGATAATATCCTGGGGGATAAGGGGGCGAATCGAAAACGCCAATGTTCAATTCAATGTCAAACACCCAATAATCGTACCCAAGGGTCATGCACTCACACTTTTAATCGCTCGTGACGCTCATATTCGCTTTTTACACACCGGGGTATCAACCGTGTTTGCTCTTATCCGCCAAGAGTACTGGGTGATCGGATGTCGTAACTTACTTCGTAAAGTAACTCATAATTATGTTCCCTGTTTTCGCCAACGAAAAGCTACAATTTCGCAACTGATGGGTAGCCTACCCCGTCAACGACTTCAGCCCTGTCGACCGTTCGTTCATTGCGGGTGTGATTACGCCGGTCCTGTTGACTTAAAAGTGAAATCGGGACGCAAATCGACTTTTCATAAGGGATATATCGCATTATTTGTGTGTCTAGTATCAAAAGCCATACATTTAGAACTTGTAAATTCATTATCCACGGAAGCTTTTCTTGCTGCCTTCCGTCGTTTTGTTTCGCGTCGTGGGAAACCATCCCATATGTATTCAGACAAACCTTCGCGGATGTGCTCGGTTATTATCTGAAATGCATAATTTAGTGTTATCGCAAGAATACAATAGTCTTGTAGCAGAATCGCTAGCTCGTGATGGTATTACGTGGCATTTTATTCCCCCTTCGTCACCACATTTTGGCGGTTTGTGGGAGGCGGGAATAAAATCGGTTAAACAGCATCTACGGCGAGTACTCGGAACAAACATTCTCAATTTCGAAGAATACTATACTCTGCTGACACAAATTGAAGCGCTTCTCAATTCGCGGCCATTAGGCCAGATTTCTGATCAAGATCTTGACCCTCTATCACCCGCTCATTTCGTTCTAGGAGAATCCTATGCCGCCATACCGGAACCTTTGAGCGACGTTCCAACCAATCGACTCACCACTTGGAAAAATCTTCAGGCAAAAATACAAGGATACTGGAAGCGCTGGCAGACGTCCAAAGTGGCGGCAGATCGAGAACAACATCAAAACCAATGATCTTGTCGTTATAAGAGATTCCAATTTACCACCAGGAAAATGGGCAATGGGGCGAGTAATTGAGACCCACCCGGGTCCAGATGTACGAGTACGAGTCGTCACACTTCGTACAGCTAGTGGCACACTCACTCGTCCAGTACATAAACTTGCTGCATTACCTTCCATATGCTGAAACGCTGTTTCAGGGGCGGTGGAATGTTTACGAATATATGTAGTTTAAATTTCATTTGACTTAACTTAACTAAAATTAACTATTTAATAATTTAATTGTATCAAACTTTGCATTCTTACTTTAAATATATTGTACATGAGATTATGTTGTGACTCACTGTACATGTATCAAATGATATCCTCGCGATATCAAATTAATTATAAATTTTGTACTGATCATTCGATACATGTACAGTTGAGCTGAATTACAGTCCACACAGCAGCAATCATCAGCCCACTCATGCAATCGTTACAAGGCTCGCGTCATATTCTCTTTTCGCTCTCTGTTAATTGAGAACAATTGAATTCGTAAATGTGCGTGAGTGACGTGAAAGTTGATGGATGTTGCTGAGTGACATTCTCGTTCACTCGGATTTCGACCACCAAAGGGGTAAAATAAGTTTGTAAATTTCATTAGATTTTTCATTCTTTTTTTTTCACTCGACTTTTTTTGTTCCTTTGGTCATTGAATTATAAAACACTCGGTATAACGATTTTTGTTGCAGATTATTCGAATAAGATGCTTTTGAGCAATTATTAAAGGTCTAAAAGTATTTGCATAGGAACCACCCCAACTAGATAATCCATAGTGTAGTTTAGAGTGCGCAAGGCCAAAATATATTGTTTTCAGAATCTTTTTAGAGCAAAATCGCTTTAAGAGATACATTTTTCGTGTTATAAGCATCAAATGATTTTTAATATTTTTACTATGGTCTTTCCAATTAAGGTAAGAAGCAATTGTAACACCTAAATATTTGAAATTCTTCACTAAATTGATTTTGAAACACGAATCAGAACAGAATTTTTATGTTGAAAGTTGCGTATACCACAATCATGAATAAGAAAGCTAAATTGCCTACAATTCGAAGCATGAAAAAACTGGTTGTGTATTACAAACTGGATGACCAGAGGTTTTAAAAGTCATGAATTTAGTTTATTCACTAATTATTAGTTTATGGTACGAAAACCAAGTTCATAGATTTTCTAGGTCCTCTTCAATTAGTAAAATATAATTAAAATTAGAACTTGACTGATAGGTAAATGATATATCATCTGCAAATGCCGTAGAAAGACCGTTTAACGGTAGTTCAAAGATTGAGTTGATGTATACGAAAAAAAACATAGGGCCGAGTATAGATCCCTGTGGTACTCCATTTTTTAAAAGCCGAGTTTCACTTTGTGTGCCGTTTATAATAACTTTTTGAACTCAACCATTGAAAAATCACCCCTCTAAATGCTGCACTATATAATTTGCCTAGTAATATATCGTGATCAACTAAGTCAAACGCTTTTGTCATATCAATAAAGAGGGCCATAGTAGATTTATTATCACTTAAGCTGCCATAAAGCTGGCTGCATAGCCTAAGAATTGCATCTTGGGTTGACATCCCCGAACGGAACCCAAATTGATTATTGCTAAAAAATCTTATTTTATTTAGAAAAGAAGTAATTTTATTGACCATAAGTTTTTCAAATATTTTTGAAAAAATAGGGGGAATTGAAATAGGTCTGTAGTTAGCCATATTTGTTTTATCTCCTATTTTAAAGAGTGGAATAACCTCAGCATATATAAATTGTTGTCGGAAACAGCCCTGTTCCACACTTAAGTTAAATACGAGTATATAACTCAAAACATCTGAAACATAAAAGGTAATTTTTTAAAGAAGATTACTAGATATTCCATCTGACGTGCAAGAGTTTTTATTTTTTAAAGATAAAATAGATTAAAATAGAATAGAATAGAATATTGGGCATATATATTAATTCGTGCGGTTTTTTTTTTTTTCAAAAAAAACATGTACAATAGTATTATTCAAAGTATTGCCCTTCTGAAGCTATGACTTTTTCTCATCTTTCTGGCAATTTGTGGATCCCATCCCAAAAGAACTGCGCCGGCTTGGCAACCAAGAATGAATCAAGCCAATTTTTGATATTCTGTTCTGATGTGAACCGTATTTCAGACCGGAACAAATGGTAGTCAGAAGGGGCAAGGTCTGGGCTATAAGGCGGGTGGGGTAAGACTTCCCATCCACTGTTTTCTAAATAGTTCTTAACCGGAATAACAACGTGGGGCCGAGCGTTGTCATGATGGAAAATTATTGCCTCGTGTCTGGTCGCATATTCAGGGCGTTTTTCGGCCACTGCTCTCTTCAAACGGATTAATTGTACTCGGTAGCGTTGTCCATTGATGGTTTCTCCCGGTTTTAGCAGCTCATAATACAGCACACCCATCTGATCCCACCAAATACAGAGCATTACCTTCGCGCCATGGATATTCGGCTTTGCCGTTGATTTGGCTGGTTGGCCGGGTTTCACATATGATTTTTTGCGCTTGGGGTTGTCGTAATGGATCCATTTTTCATCACCAGTAACAATCCGATGCAAAAATGAGTTCCTTTTGTGGCGTTCCAGCAGCATTTCGGACATGCAAAACCGCCTTTCGACGTCTCTCATGTGGAACCCAATTTCCTTGCTTTTGAATATATCCAGCTGCTTTTAAACGTTTTGAAATGGCTGCTTGAGTGACACCCAAAGATTCTGCGAGCTCTTCTTATGTTTGGCAACAATCTTCATAGAGTAATGCTTCCAGTTCTTCATCTTCAAACTTTTTTGGCTGCCCAGGACGTTCATCGTCTTCCAAACCAAAATCACCACTTTTAAATAGTGTAAACCACTTTTGGCACGTTCGCTCAGCTAGCGCATGTTCACCATAAACTTCCACCAAAATACGATGACTTTCGGCAGCAGTTTTCTTCATATTAAAGTAATGAAGAAGAACTCCCCGCAAAAACACTTTTTCAGGCACAAAGTTCGACATATTTGAGTGAAAAAAAATTATTGTTGTTTACGCTTCAAATGAATGAAATATACTGAAATGACGTAAAATGACAGTAGCTTTCCAACGCATATTCCAATGGGATAATAAAAATGGAATAATACAAGTTACGCCATCTCTTAGCAAACCGCATGAAGTTATAGACCCAAAATTTGGATGTTTGAATTCAGTATTTGTAACACATTGGCTGAAAAGTCCGTGCCGTTTCTAAGAGAGGGCACCACTTGAATTAAATCCATACCATTTTCAGTTAGTACCAACCGTCAAAAGAAACGTGTATAAATCTGACAGCTGTCGGACAATTAGTTCTCGAGATATACCGTTGTGAGTGAAGCAACTTTTGTTATTGTGAAAAAAAATGGATTCAAAGCAATTTCGTGTGTTGGTTTATCATTGCTTTTTGATGGGAAAAAATGTAGCCGATGCAAAGAAATGGCTTGATAAGTGTTACCCGGACTCTGCACCAGCCGAAAGATCTATTCGCAAGTGGATTGAAAAATTTAAAAGTGGTCGTACAAGCACCGAAGATGATACACGCAGTGGACGTCCAAAAGAGGCTGTTTCAGATGAAAACATCACAAAATGATTACGAATGACCGTAAAGTGAAGTTGATCGAGATAGCTGCGGCTCTGAAGATATTAAAAAAGCGTGTTGGATATATCATACACGAATATTTGAACATGTGACAGCTCTGTTCAAAGTGGGTGCCGCGTTTGCTCACAGTCGACCAAAAACAACAACGTGTTGATGATTCAGAGGAGTGTTTAAAGCTGTTCAACCGCAATAAAGCCGAATTTTTGCATCGGTATGAGACAATGGATGAAACTTGGCTCCATCACTTCATACTAGAGTCAAGTCGGCAGTCAGCTGAGTGGCGAGCAGGCGACGAACCTCGTCCTCGGCTGGCAAGGTTATGGCATCCGTATTTTGGGATGCACATGGAATAATTTTCATCGACTATCTCCAAAAGGGGCAGACTATCAACAGCGACTATTACATTGCGTTGTTGGAGCGTTTGAAGGACGAAATCGCAGAAAAATGGCCGCATTTGAAGAAAAAGAAAGTGTTGTTTCATCAAGACAATGCACCGTGTCACAAGTCGATGAAAACGATGGCAAAATTGAAAGAATTCGGCTACGAATTGCTTCCCCACCCACCGTATTCTCCAGATTTGGCCCCCAGCGACTATTTCCTGTTCGCAGACCTCAAAAGAATGCTCGCCGGAAAGAGATTTAAGACCGAATCGTCGAAACAGAGGCCTATTTTGAGGCTAAACCGAAATCGTTCTACAAAACTGGTATCGAAAGATTGAAAAATCGTTTCAATCAGTGTATCGCCCTCGAAGGCAACTATATTGATAAATGAAGTTGAATTTTACACGGCACGGACTTTTCAGCCAATGTGTTACACTGTTGATTAAAGCAATTACAATCACCACTACAATTAATGGACTGACTCAATGTTGCAGGTATTTCTGTAAAATATACATTAAATTTGTTGGATATAATTTTAAAATCTGTAAGAGTAGCATTATCAACTACAATGGTTTCTATTATATTAGGCTTAGAAGTTTTACCTAAAATGCTGTTGATGGCTTTTCGTTCTTCTTTAATATTGCCCTTTAATTTTTCAAACAAGTTAAAATAATACCTTTCTCGAGTCAATTCAACATTTGCGCTTACAGCTTTACAAAGTTTAATGTAGTACTTTTTTAATTTTTCATTGTTTGGATGTTTTTTTTAGCTTTATACTTATTTTACTCTTATTTTTAATATGCTTAAGGAGAGACCCATTCATCCAAGGCTTGAGAAACTTATTTTTATTAAATTTTTTTAGGGATATAGAAGTGCATGTGCAATATTGGTGAGTTACAAGCAGCCTTAACAACTTCCCTGTCCAATGAGTCAAATATGACTCACGTACGCTCTCGTTCAGGAGTCACATTTTGGACAGTAATTAAATGTGGACGTATAGCGAAAAACCTAATCTTTAAGGAAATAAAAGAAAATTTCGCAATTTCTTCTTGAAAGATGTTCTTTAGCCAGTAGAAAAGACATGCAATAAATAAAACTCAAATACAAAAGATAATGTTTTTATTTGTAAAGGAATATGAAAAAAATCAAGCATGTTTCTCATTATAACAATCTAGACAGAATGCCTTTTTACACATTTTAAACACAGTGTGTACTTGCTTCGCTTTTCTGGCCAATAACCCTTGATTTTTCATTTGATATAGCACCCGGTGCATCTTTTTCTTACGAGTTTATTGCCTACATTTCGTGGAATTTCTTGCAGACTATGCCGAGAATTACTTGAAGAAGCAATTGAATGTGAAGACCTTGGAGTGCTAGAGATGATTGAAGATCTTGAAGAGATGTTATTTTCTGTAGTTGATGCTGCTGGTCCAATACCTTTTTTGTCTTCATTATAGTCGATAACTGCATCTGGTTTTACGACGTCACCTCTTTTTGTAGCCACGATAGACATACCACCTTCATGGCATGTTGAAATCATAAGTACGTCACGTTTGTCACGCCATTTCAATACAGTATAGAGATTGTCCTTTTTTCTAACTATTTGTTCTCCTCTTTTTAACTCTGCTTTCCCAACTTTTCTGGCAAATTTTTTTTATTCGTACGTAAAGTGCCGCATAAATTAGTTTTCCGACCTTTTAGGTACTCAGCCAATGGTAAACTGGTATAATACGACCTTCATCTAAAAACAGTTCTATAAGCTGTACTGTAGGCCTAGCGCACCTCCAGTCGTAATGGGTACGTACATGGCGGAACAAACCCTAAAGGTCCTTGCTGTGAATGTTAATTCACTAATTAGGTTCGAACGACGAGCCGCACTATTTAAGTTGCTTAAAGACCAAGCCCCTGATGTGCTTTTGGTTAGCGAAACTAAGCTTACCAAAAGACACAAAATGAGGCACAGAAGATATGAAATATTACGAAGAAATCGACCCAATTCCATTCAAGGAGGAGGTGTTGCGATCTTTGTAAGAAAAGGATTGCGTTTCAAAAGAGTATACAGTCGTGTGGTACATAGGTTTCAGGTGCTGGAAGCATGCGTCATGTACATCCCTCTCCGTAGTGGAAAACGGTTGTACATGGTGTCTGTCTTTGCACCTAAGGCTACTCAATCCACCTTATTTATCTCAGAGCTCGAGAAACTTTTTCGATTCCTGAGGCTGGAATTGGAAGACAACTATTTTATTATCGGCGGAGATTTTAACGCCAAACATAGTGATTGGGGAAATAATATACCAAATACTAGAGGGAACCTACTATTCAATTGGTGGGGTCAGGACAGTGTGATGTATCGACTCGGCCTCAAAGCGACGGATAGTCCGTCGTTTCCCAGACACGGGTCCTATTTGGATCTCCTGCTGTTCGACTCACGAATACAACTGACGTGCACTAACCAACAAACTACAAACTGTCTACGAACTTTCGTGTATGACAGTGACCATTGCGGTCTCAGCACCGAAATAACTGTTCCCAACGAAACTGCGGAATTGGAAGAGTTTGTTCAAAGGTATTCCTACAATTATAGTAGAGTGCGTTGGACACATTTCTCAAGACTACTGACGAGAGCACTCTCCTCGAATTCGCTCTACCCACCGTCCAATAGAAATCTGTCAAACGAGGAGATTGACAGATATCTAAGACTAATGGACGAGACAATCAAACGAACAATGAACAAAACGATACCTCGGTATCAACACACTGACAACGAAGATTTATTCCGCAACGCAACCATTGAGGCACTGCACCGACATAAAAGTAGACTGCTGTCAAGACTAAAAACCTTGTACAGACAGTTCACTAACAGACATAACCCGGAGATCACGACACTGAAGTCGTCGATTAAAAACCTCCAAACATTAATAAAGGAAAATTACAGAAATTCTGTAAGTTTGTATTGGAACAACAAAATTCGGGCTGCAAACACCAGCAACCCGAATATGTTCCCGCAAATAAATAAAATATTTCGGAGAAATAATCAGAGCGACCTTCCATCTCTTAGAATCGCCCGAACGACGAACAACGAACAAATACTTGTAGCAGCAGGTATAGATCCAAATGAGGCAGTTGATGATGACAACTTCTTTGTGGTCGGGGATCCGCAGGAGAAGGTAGAGGCTATAGGAGCGACTTTCCAGGAAGTGTACAAGGCGAATGACATCATTGGCCCGAACCACGACCTGGAGAGTCGAGTCCTTGTGCACAATTCCTGCCTTCGAAATGAAATTGCGAATTGGCGATTCGAGAGCTCGGGTTTCACCCAGCTCAGTGACGAGAATATGGCAAATAATGTCATCACCAAGGAAAGGGTATTACCACCGTTCATTTCGAAGGAAGAGCTCCAAACGATCTTCGAATCGCTTAGAAGTAAGAAATCAGTGGGAACCGATGAAATACCGAATATTGTGATTCGACATCTAACACTAGAAGCGGTGGACATTTATACCACCCTGTTTAATAATGCAATGAATAATGCACGTTATCCAGCGCATTGGAAAACTGCGGTGGTACATCCCATTCCCAAAAGGAATAAAGATACTTCCAATCCGGCGAATCTCCGCTCGATCAGTCTTCTTCCAAACATCAGTAAGGTTTTCGAGAAGGTGATCAATAGAGTCCTGACTAAGTGGGTTGAGGACAGACATATAGTTCCGGATAATCAATTCGGTTTCAAGGCGGGGCATGATATCATTCATGCTGCGTCTAAACTGGTTTCTGATATCCAATGCCTGATTGACTTGGTAAAGGCCTTCGACACCGTATGGTTAGAGTGACTTTTCTTCAAGCTGGACAAGTTGGGTATTAGTAAACCACTGCTGTATATTCTCTTTGATATGCTCTCCAGTAGACAGTACATCGTGAAGAATGGCGATGTGACTTCCGCTGGAATATTTAACATTAAAAACGGTCTGCAACAAGGTGCGGTTAATTCGCCGATCCTATTCAACATTTACACAAGTGATCTGATAGGTTCACTTCACCATGCCATAGCGTACGCAGACGACTTAATTGCGTACAGATCAGGTCCAAGGATTGAGGTCATTAACACACTTTTGCAACGTGACTTCGACAAAATTAAACAATATTGCGATGACTGGAAGTTGAAAATCAACTTTCAGAAGTCGGAAACCATTCTGTTTAGGACGCCTTTGTCTGGGGCCTCTAGGGATATCAGAAAGAATTGGCGAAAGTTCTCTATCGTCGGACAACATGGACAGCCACTTGTTTGTCGAAATGTAGTCAGATACCTTGGGATCTGGCTAGATCAATATCTGTATTTTAACAAACATATAGATGTTGCTCTGACCAGAGCCAGAGGTGCTTTTGCCCTTACAAGGAGACTGTTTTACAATAGCCAACTCGATGCGAGGGTGAAGGTGATCTGCTACATGGCCCTTATCCGGCCCATGCTTGTATTTGGATGCCCTGTGTGGTTCAACGTGAGGGCAAGTTTATTGGAAAAGATTCGGGTCTTTGAGAGGGCTTGCCTTAGGGCTTGTCTTCGATTATACAGAACACCAGAGTCTGAGTACATAAAATTCTATCGCAATGAGGTCTTGTACAATAGGGCGAACCTAATAAGAGTGGACAATTTTGTTATTAAGTTGACTCGAAGGCACATTGCAAGAGCAATGACATCGTCGAACAACCTGATCTCTTGGGCTTACTACCCTAATTATATGTATCATGAGAGAGTTCGCTTTGACGGCTATGTTCCTCCAGAAGCATTCCTCTACCTTGATAGCGAAGGTCTGATCCAGGACAGATTGGCTGTGCCGCTAATCTTCCACGTTGCTCGAACAGCTGCGGACAGGCGACTCAACTACGACAGAGACGTCGCACACGGCATTGCGAAGCGTCTCCGGTTCAGTAGGGCGGTAGGGAGTCGCGATAGGAGGGATGTTGCTCAGCAGCACCAACAATTTTGGTGGCTTTTTGAGGCAGAGGATGCTCCGTCGTCGAATTCCTCCAATACTTGGTAGCTTCATGTGAAGCAAAGTGAGTCGCCTAACTTTTTTAGCTATGGCCGGCTTACATAGTTTTAAGTAGGAATAAGTAAGATTTAAGAAAAAAAAAATATATAAAAGCAAAAAAAAAATTAATAAAAATAAAAAATTTAAAAAAAAGAACATACATATATATAAGTACATATATTTATACATTAAGTATATATATATTATGTATATATATATATATGTATATATGTATGTACTAGATGTAAGTAGTTTAAGTAGATTAAGATTTATTTTTTGGTAGTTTGTATTATTTTGTTTTAAGTTTTATAATAAAATAGAAAAAAAAAGTCATGTTACTAAGTTTTTTTTTCTAAAAAATGTTTTCTTAGTTTTAATTATAAGGAATAGAAATAGTATAGTATAGTAGTAAGGTACGTCGAAAGACATAATTTAAGTGTTAGGTTTAACTTAGAGTGCCCACATGGGGCCAGTAAGTTAGAATAAGATAATTTTAAGTTAATTAAGCTAATTTTTAAGCATTTTTTTGTCTAGCAAGTAAGAGTACTTTAAGTGATACAATAAAAAATGCATATAAACTGAAACTGAACTGAATATTAATTCTATGCATAAGAGGATTATAATAAAGAACGTCCAATTTCAAGTAGTGTTCGAGTGACGGTTTAGGATTGAGACCCATATATATAATTACGAGTACCCCAAAAAATGTTTTTAAATCTCCTCTACATTTTTCCATCGAGTCATTCGACTAAATTGTGCAGTACGTACTTCCTTCAACAACTGAGCCTAATTATTAGCCGCGGCTCAGCAGCGGCTGGCATTGCCGCTGAAGGCAAACAGTTTGAACATTTGTTGTAAGATACAAGATCGGTAGATGGCGTTTACTCGCGCAACAAACAACAGTTGTGTAAAGCGATCCTGGGAGTATACACCAAGAGAACCTAGTATTCTGTGTGCTCTGTGACGGGAAAAAATTAAATGAAATGACAAGGGTGGTACCTCTTTCTCGCTCACACTGGGTACTCATTTTACCTTATTAAAAAGAATTATCTATGAATCGGGTTTCTTTATCAAAATATTTTTTTTGTCCACAATTAAGCGTTAGTCTAGCAAGTGTCATACCATTTTGGAATCCAAACTAAATACACCATCTTCTCAAGTTACTTGCCAAAATGGCATAGTACATTTTTTTTATCAGTACAGTCAGTTCAAGCTAGGTGATTAATGATTTTCAGATACATGGATGAACAAAAAAGCAATATTTTAGTAAAAACCGATATACGAGTAGTTATGTTTGAATTTTGGACCATAATTTACAGAAGAGTTACTCAGGGTTACGTGGCAAAAAAAAAATCGAAGAAAAACAAAGATTTGCGGTCACAGTGCTTGAAAGATCGTCACAGGGTGTCAGATTTCTCGATTTTTTTTTGAATGTCAATAATCTTAAAAGTACATGACTTAGATTTTTTTTTATAATTTTGTGATAACCGACCCCACTTGACCTATCATCCGTTTCCGGATTGACGTTGATTTTTGGGACATCCTGTATATGGATGTTATTTAGCTTGTAAGAACAAAAAAAAAACAGTGGGAGTGGGGTATTCGCAAATACGGAGTATGAGGACAGGAAAGTTGTTAAATTTCTGCGGTCGTTGATATTAAAACGGTTTCTTTGTTTTGTCAAAATGTTGGTACCCACACTGAAGCCTTTTTCGACTTCAATGTTGCTTTGCAATCGAAAATTCTGATAGCCTTGGTTGAAATTCTGCTTCAGCTCCTCGTCTGTGCTGATGGTAATCAACTTTTCTTGGATTATCACATTGGCTTCTTCTATGGCTGTGATATTGTACGGATTTATTATCCATTGAGGAATTTGTGAATTTAAGAGATCCTCAAAACTTTTAGTAAAATCCTTGTGTAATGCATCCAAGTGAGTAACATATGATAAAATAACATCGTCTTGAAGCATTTCTGGTAATTTTGACAAATGCAGAAACTGTGAATATTATTTTCTGCTTGCATTTTGTTTATAAAGGATGAGTTTACCCACAAAGGCCGATTTTGCTTTAATCAAGTTGAGATCTTCACCCTGCAGCTGCAAGTTAACTTTGTTGAATATACCAAAGATATCAGTCAAGTAATAAATATTTGTTTTACAATTGTTCAGATTTTTTTTTCAAATTCGGATCTTTTTCTTGTAAAAACTCCAACACAGATTCCAAAATAGCTGAAAGTCTAGCTAAGCAAGAGCCTTTTAATAGCCATCGAACTTCAGTGTGCAGAAGTAACCGAATAAAGATTTCATCGTTTTCCTCACAAAGCTGAACAAATAACCGAGAGTTCAAAAAATTGCTTTGAATCTTGTTGAAAGCATTTATAACATATTATAAAAACTGATGCAATCTAGGCTCGTAAACCATCGACGTCATGCATAGATGATGACGCAAACATGTCAGCATGTACTCTTGATAAGTGGTCTTCCATTTTTGAAGGCTTCATGGCATCGTTACTGAATAATTTTTCACATATGTGACACATCGGCAAGTGTTGAATTGATAGAGATGAAATAAATCCAAACTTCAAGTAGTCCAAACTGTACTGCCTGCATTTTTTTTTCGTGTCTGCCATCATAAAACTGAATATTTATAATTTTAGGTAACAACTTTTCTAAAGTAATTTCAATACTTAGAAATATATTAAAACGTTTTTTTGGTACTTACCCTGTTAATTTTTCATAAACTGCAGAAATGTATGGTTACGCTATTAACGCTCGTAGGTAACTAAGGATTTTGTAAATTTTTGTCAATCACTTTATTTAGCTATATAATCACTTTGTAATCTCTTGAAATAAATTAGTAGATGAGTGTATTATCATTGATATTCCAGTTCCAATGAATTTCAAAATGCAAATGAACTTTCAACCTAAGTGCAAGGTTGTTATATAGTAAAATATCAGGAGCTTGTTTGGATTTGAATTTGATCATGATTTCGTTCGTGTTAAATCGCATATATGCGTCAAATACAGAGCAAGCCAAAACGTGTCTGAAAGACTTGTACACTCGAACACACTATCTTGGACTAATTTGTCGACGCATATTGATTCGCCGAGTTTTTGTATCTTGTTCGAATTTGTGCACGCTTATGTACTTGTTGAGTTTTTTAAAAGTACAAAAATGATACTTCCTACTAAAATATTAGTCATTCTTATAACAAGTTGGCACACGCAACACAACTTATACAGTATGTTGAACGTTTCGGAGAGGGGTGGTAATTAATAGTGGTCGATTTTTAGAACTCGTCGACCAAAATCAGTTTTCATTTATGTTGACCCCGAGGAAACCGATTTCGACCCCAAGGGGTCGATATCGACTACTTTGGTAATCCCTACTCTACTTTGGCATGATCTATCATCATTGTTTAAGAGTGCGAGAGACTAGCGTCTAACTACGGGTTTCATTTATCTTTTACATCCTAAAGAACCGTATGACAATACGAGAAAGCCAATTGGAGCGGACTTAACAACTTCTTTATGAATTTTATATGGCCGTTATGTTTCCTCGATAACGACGTGGATGCTGCTGCTGATATGATCACAGACACCATTCTCTTTGGAATGAGATGCTTTATCCTTCATCGGATGAAGAGTATCAAACCAAAAGAAAAGGCATGGTACAACTCGGCATGGTACAACTGGACAGCCTCTGTTAGGGTTGGAGAATTGGATTTTCGGTCCTACAAGACCAGTCCTATAAAGGAAAACCGAAAAAAGTTTAAACGAGCCATGAATGACTGCAACGTCTTTCTCAAGCCTGTGAAACGACCAAAAACTGAGGCAAAAAATACTGCTATGTCCCAAAGGCAGTAAAAATCTTTGGTCGTTCGTCAAAAACATTAGGAATTCTGCCGCATCCTCCATCCCAACGCTAATTTACAATGACATTCGAGCTGTCAGCTCTTTGGACAAGGCCAATCTGCTTGCTGCACACTTTGCGGCTAGCTCAACAGTTCCAGATTGGGCTTTGTCCCCGCCTACACTTGAGTGCGTCAGATCTTCAGTGGGACAAATCCACTTTCGCACCCATGTAGTAGCCAGAGTTCTCAAAGATCTTAACATTCACAAATCCGCCGGTCCAGATGGTTATACAAGTATCTCCCCTTCTTATGAAGAGGCGTTCTTCCACGCTGGCAAAACCACTGCGTAAGCTTTTTCATCAATCCTACTCTTTAGGACCCTTTCCGAGCAGATGGAAAATAGCATTTGTCCAGCCCGTCCCTAAAAAAGGCGAGTATCCCTCTCTCCCCTCCTACAGGCCCATTGCACTTACGTCCCTTCTCTCCAAGGCCATGGAAACGCTGATAAACCGTCCGCTCATGAAATATCTCGAAACACGAAAACTTCTCAATGACCGGCAATATGGTTTTTATAGCAACAGGTCCACTGGTGATTGGATGACATGTCTCAACGAAAAGTGGAACCAAAGCGTACATTAATCTGGCATACATAGTTGCACTTGATATTTCTAAGGCATTTGACAGAGTTTGGCTCTTTTGTCGAAAATGCGTGCTTTTGAGATCGACGACTCTCTTCTTCAATGAATTAGAAATTACCTCTCGGAACGTTCAATTCAAGTTGTTTTGGACGGTTTCAAGTCTGATATTCACAAAATAAATGCTGGTGTGCCTCAGGGCTCCGTTCTGTCTCCGACACTCTTTTAATTCTCATTAGTGATCTCTTGTCTGCTACCTCTAATCCAATATACTCCTTTGCTGACGACAGTACTCTCTGCTTTTCATATTCGTTCCCGGACTCATGTCCCGGCTCTTCGGCTGTAGAACGGGAACGGCAGCATATTAAATTTCAAAATTAACAGCATAACCAATTGGGGAACTAGCAATTGAATGCAATTTAATGCTTCCAAAACTGTCTGCTGTCGTTAAATCGAAATTTGAACACCCAGCCGTTATCCATGAATGGCACTTGCATCGTCGAAACCGATAAACTTTCCATTCTCGGTATGTGTGTCATTGACAACTTACGTTGGAATGGCCACATATTCGATGTCGTCAAAAATGCTGGGAAATGTCTAGGTTTCCTCAAGCGATGTAAGCAATATTTTACCCCCTCTGATCTGGCCACAATATATAAGGCATTCATCCGCCCAAAATTGAAATACAATGCCCTTATTTGGTCAGGAGCGCCCAAAACATCTCTGCACCTGCTATATAGGATCCAAAACCGTGCGATAAAACTCAATGGTGATACTAATATCAGTCAATAATTGACACCCTCGAACACCTACGTAATATCTCCTGTCTTACTTTGTTTTATCGCTATTTCCACCTTCAGTGCTCCATAGAAATCGCCAGTAGCATTCCGCCCATTCAAAATTTTCACCGTAACACCCGTCTCGCTATGAATGCTCATCAGTATACCTTCAAGCCCATTTTCGGACATACTCTAAAATATCGTGATTCTTTCCTAAACCGTACAACTTGCTTATGGAATGCCCTGCCGATCTCTGTGTTTCCTGGTCGGTATAACTTACAAACTTTTAAAAACAATGTACATCGGTACCTGTCTTTTCTTCCTTTCTAAATTTCCTTCGCCCGCGTTGTGTACGAACATTTTAAGGGTAAAAAAAACCCCTTGAGCGCGCGATTTAAAAAAAAAAATCCAATGAGGATCTTTAAGAATGAAGTTCATAGAGGAAACAAGCCGTACCATGTTTCAGAAATTAAGATGTCAAGTGGAAAAATCACAACATGGAGTTCCATTGCAACAGAACGAGTCACAATCTTAGAGAGAAAACTTACTTTTTAAATCATTATTTGAACAAGAAAACTAATATCATATTTAAAATACGAGGAGAGTTAGCCAGCGTGAATCGACCAGACTTTCCAATTTTATGCAATCTTTCTGAAGGAGAGAGAAGACGTTGTACACCTTATTTGTCCAATTCTCAAAGAATTCCGCAAGAAATTCTTTGGTTCGTGCGTATTAGAAGTAAGTAAAGCAAAATCAGCACCAGGAACGGTGCTGCAAGCGCTCTTAGCTAGAGAAGCATGTTATAGATGACGATTTTTAAAATACTAACATATACATATTTATATATATAGCCATTGTCTTATTATTCTAAATATTATATATGGTATGTATACAAATATAAATATTACTGTCAATCTGGTAGACAGCAATAGGCTAAACTAATCAGACTTTATACATAACATATATGCATAAAGGGTTTTTCAATAGGTAGGCACATAACAATTTTGTACAATATATACAATACAAACGCACCTCTTAAAATTTTTCTATGGTCTGTTAATGTCAAAACATCTGTCAAGGTTAAGATTTTTATCATGGTGAAGTTCACAAACAAGCAACGTTTGGAAGTTATTAAAAATTACTACCGAAATTCAGTGTCAGTTGCGACAACTTTAAGAGCGCTTACTCCAATATTCGGTAGTAATAATCGTTCCACCAGACAGGCTGTGCGTGCTGTAGTGGATAAATTTGAGTCAACATATTCACTATTGAATGTTCCTGTACTAGAGGGGCAACGCACCGGTAAACGTACCAAAAATATGGCAGGCGTAAGTACTTCAGTTTAAAATGCGGCAAATCAGTCGATTCCATTCACAGGAATTGGGAATCTCTCAGTTCACATTGTGGCGAATTTTGCTAAAGATCTTAGTTCACACTCTACACAACTTTAGAAGAACTCAGGAATAATATCGAACGCGAAATTGCCAACATTCCGGCCGTTATGTGCGGAAAAGTGGTGGAAAATTGGCTCCAAAGAATTAATCGCTGCAAACGTTCTCGAGGTGGTCATATCTCGTTCATATGACCTCGAATCAGATTCCATACTTAAATTTAAAATGTGTAAGTAAATAGTACACCTGAAATAAATTTCACCCCGATATCTCAAACACAATTATTCTTATAATGAACCTTTTTATAATGAAACAAAGGTCTTTAAAAGCTAATTACTAACTAACTGGATTTACTAGAATATAAGAATTTTCGGACAATATCATTGCTTTGTACGAGTACTATCAGAAAATTGTTGGTTTATAATCAGCACTTGATATGAGGGAAATGGTGTGAAGTACTCGTAGTTTAATCACACATTTAATTTGTTTCATATCTCGGTGTCAAGTTAAGCCTGAAGTTTTTCAAACTTAGAGCGAATGGTTTTGAATTATACAATATTATTTCCACTTGGTCCTCATTCATATTCAGCAAATTATCATCAAACTTTTTCACTGGGTGATGTTTGAAACAAACCAATAATTAGAAGCTCTCTCTCTAGGGGCCTATTATTCCATCTTGAGACATAATCTGCGCAATAATAATAAGGTCACAAGATATCCACTGTGTACCATTAAGCGTTGTCCTGTGAAATTCATCCATTCCTACAGAATGTTTTCAAGATGTTTGTTGGCTAGTAGATGAAACACAGCTGATCTTAGGTAAGTCCTGTGATTAAGCAAAGTATAGGGTGACCAGATAGCAATGATAGTCTTACGAATTTTATGTTTCAGCAGCTGTCAAAGCTACTAATGGCATCCAGCTGTCAAAATACGAGGGTTTTGAGAGTCCGATTGTCATTATTTTTTCTATTATATAGGTATACATGTCCCTGAAGTATGATACAATTATCAGCCGAATGCATTGTTTACTTTGTCTGTGGCAGCCGCTAAGGTTAGACGTCTGTTTATGGGCCCGGCGGTTTTCGTTTGTCAAAAGAAATGAATCAAAGAATTTGTATCAAATATTACGTAAAAAAGTAAATAAAGTGTAACAAAGTGTATGAAATGTTAACAAATGCCTATGCTGAGTCTGCTATGAGTGAAACAAGCGTTTACGAGTGGTATACGCGTTTCCAAGATGGCCGTGAAGACGTTGAAGATGAAGAACGCACCGGACGTCCCAGCACACCAACAACCGTGGAAAAAGTGAAAGAAATGGTTATGAACGATTGCCGAATCACAATCAGAGAAGTCGATGATGATGTTGGCATATTAACTGGCTCACGCCATGATATTTTTAATGTTTTGGGTATGAAACGCGTGGCAGCAAAATTTGTTCCAAAATTGTTGAACTTTGAATAGAAACAGCGGCGAATGCAAGTTGGTCAGAAGTCACTAAGTGAAGTCAACGACGATGCAGAATTACTGAAACATGTCGTAACAGGTGATGAAACATGGGTTTACGGATATGACGTCGAAACTAAGGCTCAATCGTCCCAGTGGAGGCATTCTGGCTCGCAAAGATGCCATTAAAAGCGCATCGCTAAAAGATCCCAAAGATCGGGTTTGAGAAGTGATTCGAGGATTGGAAGAAGCGCTGGCACACAAGTGCATAATATCGAAAAACTAAAATTCCCGTTATTTTCTGAACACGCCTCGTATGAAATAAGGTTTGCCATTTCATCGTGCCTCGAAATTCCGGCTCAGTTGTAAATACGTAACGTGAATTTCGTCGTAGGGTCGGTCGTTATCATGGCTTGAATGTGCAGGTAATTCGTCGCACAGTGAAAAAGTTTGAGATTGAAAAAAACATATGTTAGCCTCCGTAGCGGCTATGTCAATAAGCAAAATTGCTTACACAATCCACAACATTCGGCCAAGTGTCAATGCATCCACAAAGATTGAATATTTGGTGCAGTTTATGGCATGGCGGCATCATCGGACTTTATTTCTTTCGAAATGAGAAAGGAGATCCCATTACCCCGCCAATGCTCTCAGGTATGGAGCGATATTAACCAACTTTCTGTGGTCAGAGCCCGACAATATCGATATATTCGATGCGTGGCTTCATTAAGATGGCGCTACATGTCATATAAGCGACGAAACGTTCGAAGTTGTGAAGGAGAAATTTGGCGGTCATCTTACGGCGAGCGTTCATCAATTGGTCGCCGCGATCATGCGATTTGACGCCACTCGATTATTTTCTCTGGGGCTACCTCAAGTTCTTACTCTACACTAACAAGCCAATCACTTTGGACGAGCTCGAGGCCATCATTCGGCAAACTATTACGGGAATAACTGCCAGCGAAGCCGAGGCGGCCATTTGAATGATGTACCATTCCACACATAATGGCATGAACGTAGCTTCTAAATAAAGCCAGAGTCAATTTTGTATCTCACACTGTTGTTGTTCCATGATATATGGTATACCTCGACTGACTATTTATAATTGCATAGCTATGTTAGGTAGACCACGCGATCGCTTTTTTCGTTCCGAATTATGAGGCTGTGAACTTTTGTTGGATTTAACAAAGGACCTTGGAGAAGATTTAAGACATTTCAGAGGACGTCCAAAGAAGAGCTTAGGGGTGTGTTGAAAATACATCATGCTAGGACGTTCTTTGTTTCTTGTTAAAAATCGATGATCCTAGTACCTTATTCTCTCTTGCACTGAAAGTATAAAGATGAGCTGGGACTCGAACAGTTCGGTTTTCCCTAATTACTGTACCCAATGAATTTTAATCGGAATACGAGTACATGTAATAAAATGAAGTATAAAATAATTAATAAGTCGCATTTTGATATTCATTGGACGAACAGACATTTGGTACTGTCTTTTTTGTATATCGGTTACAATATACAATACATTATGAAACGATTCTTACGGTTAAAGGCTTGAGAAGGCGTAATGCTATTGCTGCCATTTTCAGTAGAGCATTGATGTTGGAAAAAGCGATAAAATGAGGTCGGGTAGGAGACATTACTTCGGGGGTATATTCAGTCAATGGACTGGGCGATATTAGTGTTACCCATAAGTTTGTTGTGGAAGAACCTGACCAGATCTGGGACTTGTACCTATAGTGAACCATTCGATATATTTTGGTCATGCGAATGTGTGGTAATTATAACATACAACTCGGTTACTATTGACAACAATACCAAGATCAAAAGCTTTCTGGTTTCGGCAATGCAGGGGCTGTTGGGTTTTCGCAGGATGTTTAAAGTTCGCTATAACAAGAGAAAAATAGTATTGCATTCTGAAAACATTAAATTCTATTTGGTTGATTATTTTCCAGCTATACTCTTTATATCACCATTTAATCAACTCGATATACGCTGCCGTTCTAATTTTAAAGCCGAAAAGCAGGTAATTGAGTCGGAGAACGAATATGAAAGGCATGGAGTATGGAATATCCTGGGTTAGAAGTTTATAACTTTCTGATGTATTTGCATTTGAAAGCATGAATCTGCCACCAAATGCGCTGTTCCTTTCCATATAGCTTTTTGCACTATTTAAGCATTTGTTCGTTGTCATGCTAAACCGAAAGGTTTAGTTTTTTGTAGACAGGGTAATAGATTTCTCTCGTCCAGAATCTATATGACTGAATTATTAATGTGTTCACTGTGGAATGCTGTGGTTTTGTGTGAGGTTATTTATTTCACCTTTAACTATAGGAATTCCGAGATCCCTGTATATAATTCATTAGGATTTGCACAAAATTGCCATTAATTGGTACAACCACAGGGATGCATATTATAGACTCTGACTGGCTTCAGGACTTGTTTCCATAAGAGTAGCTAATTCTTACATAATAACATTTGAAATATTTGCCAAGTAACCAGCATATTTTTATTGACTTGTTAAGGACTTCTTTGTGTGAAGTAACATTTTGAATTATTTGCTAATCCAGACCGAGTTTATGAAGATGCCCCTTATTCGTTCTTTTTTAACACTCTTTTATTAGTTTCACCTGTATGTTTGCTTGCTTGTTTGTTTGTAACCGACTTCTTTTTTGGATTCAATTGACACCCGCATTATTTTAAAACCACAACCTGTGTGGTTCGTGTATGTGCTTTTTTTCAACACCATCTAGATGTTTTTTTTTTATTACAGAGAATATTAAAAATCAACTTAATGGCGATATTAAACCAGAGAAAATTTTCGTAACTGTTGGAGCAGACACCGGAAAAACATTTCTCTTTAATCTATTGAAAAACCAAGTTAACCGATGTTATGGAAAATCGGTCGTGAAAGTTGGTGCTCTCACTGGAGTTGCAGCACGGTTGGTCGGTGGATCTACACTACATCGTTTGCTCAAACTTCCAGTTCAAAAAGATGGAGTTGTTGTTAGTATGCCACTTCTTACTGGTAATTATTTAAGAGGAATGCGTCACTTATGGCAAAACGTTGAGTTTCTGTTCATTGACGAAATTCCTATGGTACCTTATGAGATGCTTTGCATGATCGACTCTCGTTTGCGTCAACTGAAAAGCCCGAGCGCTTGTTTTGGAGGCATAAATATTTTATTCTTTGGCGATCTAATGCAGTTACCTGCTACCTGTGCGAGGACATCAAGTTTTTCAATAACCAGACCACATGAAGCCCGCTACACATTTGTGGCGGCAGTTCAGCCTGGTTGAACTCAAACAAAACATGCGCCAACAAGGAGACACAACATTTATAGATGTACTTAATGCCTTAAGAGTTGGAGAATTGACGTCTAAGCATCTTGAAATTGATTGAGAAAGCATTAAAAATTTATCCAACAAATGACCAAGTTGCTAGACATAATGAAAAAGTTCTTCAGAGTTTTGAGAATAAAGGGACATTTATTTATACAATTAAAGCTCAAGACCAACTCATTGATGCTACATGAAATTTAGGTAATAAGGACTTAGATTCTGTGATACCTAACGATATCAATAAAACAGGAGGCCTTCCTAAAGAATTGAAAATATTCGTAGGAGCTAAAGTGATGTTAAGGTCAAACATTGATATGTCAAGAGGATTAGTGAATGACAATATGGGCTTCATTACAGAAATTATCTGGCCAAATTTTCGCAGGGGCCAAGTATATGAGGAAGACATTCCGTCAGTCCGTATCGATTTCGGTTCAGATGGTATACACGTAATTAAACCAATATCGATACAGTTCCCAGCAAAACACAGCTATGGAACTGCTGAGAGACGAATGTTGCCATTAATCCTGAATTGGGCATCAACCGTCCACAAGATGCAAGGTTGTACAGTTGATCATGCAGCCATTTATCTAGGTCCTCGACTGTTTGCTGCTGGACAAGCTTATGTAGCACTTAGTCGTGGAAGATCTTTGGACGGTATTCGAATTGAAGAACTTGATTGCTCAAAGTTAACAGGTAAAACCCTCTGTAACAGTGAAGCATTAGATGAAATGGTTCGATTACGAAATAATAAATCATAAAACTTGATCGATATGACTTTTTCCCAAATAATATAACATCACTAAGTCTCGCTGTTTATATTATCAACATACAAATTTTACAACTGTCCGCCCTCTGTCGGAGATTTACAGTACTACCGACAAAAAATATACATAGTTTAAAAAAATTAAAAATCACGCTTTAATGATCACATCGAACTAAAAAGTGGAAAATAAATATAGTTTAAAAAAACTAAAAAACACGCTTTAATGATCAATCGAACTAAAAAACGAAAAATAATTTTTAATACAGGCAGAAAATGTAAATGAACGAAAAAGATTAGTATTATTGTGAAAAAAGCCTGTGGGGTGCTCGATAAATGAAAAATATGGCACACGTTTTTTTCACAATAATACTAATCTTTTTCGTTCATTTATATTTTTTGCCTGTATTAAAAATTATTTTTCGTTTTTTAGTTCGATTGATCATTAAAGCGTGTTTTTTAGTTTTTTTAAACTATATTTATTTAAGATGAAGTTTTCGTGACAGTTTTGGCCTTTGTCCTTTTTATAACATAATTCGTTGAGCATTACAGTTGTTGCCTTAGTCGTTGTGGGTATTGTTTAAATAGCTGTGTGATCCAAATAGACACCTCATGCAATCCTGTTTTGTTTTGATGCAATATATTACATATATTGGGCTGTACCACATGAAATGTCCAATTATATAGTAAAAATTTAAAAGCCAATATTATTTTTCCGCAAATTTTTATTCAATTAAAATAGGATCCGTTGACATCTATGACACTCTTCCAACGTGATGCAAAGTCAAATATTCTTTTTTCGTAGATGTACTGACTTTTTGAGGCAATGAAATCTTCAAAGGCTTTTATGACCTCTGCTCGGTTCCGGAAGACGTTCTGCCGGCAAAATGAATCCAGATTGCGGAAAAGATGGTAATCCGTTGGGGAAATATCGGGAGAGTACGGTGGATACGGGAGAATTTCAAATCCCAACTGCAACAGTTTTTACACCGTTACTTGTGAGGTATGGGGTCTAGCATTGTCATGCAAAACGATCGGACCGTGCCTATTGACCAACGCAGGTTAGTTTTCAGCCGATTTGGCATGCAATGTGTCGATTTCCTTACAATATTTCTGGTTGAAGAAATGAAAAGTGGATTGGTCCTTTCGACGTCCACAAAATTGTCACCATGATCTTTTTTGAGTTGGGGGTGTGTTTTGGTTTTTCATCTGCATCCAAACACTGCCCAGATCGTTCAGTTTATTTTCTTAATTTAAGCGATGCGCAGATTTCCAGGCGCCGTTGTTTTTGAGATTCGTCCAGTTCATGGGGTACCCACTTACAGAGTTTTTTTACCTTTCCTATGAGAGAGAGGTGTCGACTTATTGTCATTGGGGATACGCCTATGCTTTGAGCACCGATTTCATTGGGTCCGCATGCACCGTTGCTCTTAAAACATCGTCGTCAACCAACGTTTCTGGCTTCTCCACGTGGTTCATTTTCGAGGCTGAAATCTCCAGAACGGAACTTTCCAAACCATAGTGCGTTCGCTTACTGCTACATCCTCAAATGCGCCATTAATGTTTTTTATTGCCGTTGATGCATTATGTCCCTCGTAAAGGAAGAAGGTTCAAATTTGAACTGCCGACAGTATAGTAAACCGGTCTCTCTTCGCAACATTGGCATGGATTCGGATAAAAGTATATATTTAAATGAGAGCCTTACGAAAACAAATCGTTCTCTTCTTAAACGTGCTGTTCAACTTAGACGCCAAAAGATGATTTATTCAGCTTTTATAAGGAATGGAATTGTTTTTGTTAAAGAGAGTATAAATGGAAACAATATCATCATAGGCGAAGAAGAAACTTTGAATGCTATTACTCTGAGATGTCAAGCAGCAGACAAAACGAATGACGATGAAATTTTGTGTCCAAAAATCTAAAAAATTATGTAATGTTTTTCTATCTGTTATTAATTCCTTCTTTCTCTTACCTTTCCTTTATAATTTTAAATCTCTTCCTTCTTTTTTTCTTCCTTCTTATTATATTATACAATATTATTGTTAGAACTCAAGTCCACATCTTTAATTAAGTCTTGTGTCAAGCTTTCCGAAAGTGTTGGTGTTGGTTTCGTTGTTGTTGCTAAGTGCCCTCGCTGGCTCTAACATCGAGGGCGGTTCCATGGTCGAATACAATATCCTGGTTGATATATTATGCAAACAAAAGAAAGGTATCAGTGTCTGTCACCTAAATGCTCAAAGTGTAATAAATAAAATAGAGGACTTGCGTATATTTTTTGATAGTAGCAAATTTGATATCATATGCATATCTGAGACTTGGTTACAGCCGGAGATGTGTGACGATCTAACTAATTAATTTTAAACTAAAACGAGCAGATAGATGTAATAAACTGTCAGGAGGGACAGCTATTTTTATTAGAAACTCGTATAATTTTAATGTCATAAAAGAGTCGTCATTCAATGAATCAATAGAATATCTATATGTTGAAATAGTGAGTGAATGTGGTAAATTTTTCGTTGGTTGTATTTATATGGCACCTGATGTAGCGCATTCTACCGTAGTAAGAAATCTTCTAGAAGAGTTAGTTCCCTTGTACACAGATATTCTGATTTGCGGAGATCTTAATCTTAATTTATTAGATAATAAAAATAAATATTTTATCGAAATGGTGGATTCTAATAACTCTGAAATATAATATAAGCAAGTGCAACTTAAAAGGTGTATTATATGTACAACGAATATAACAATAAATAAATACAAAAAATAAATAAATAAATAATTCCTAGAAAAAAATATATCGGTACTTATAACGAACTCCAAAATTCTCATACGTTAAGCACACGTACCACTTTATTTTATACAATAAAAAAAAAGAAAATTTAACCTTCTGGCACAGATGTTCACTCGAGAACTTCTTATTTCCGACTGAGCGAAAATCATGTGGTGCATCCCAATGCATATGTACATACATAGATTATACAAAGAATGCTTCATTGCCGTACACCAGTTAGGATTTCTTTAACTTGCTGTTATTCGTTATTACTGTCATTTACAATTAAGAAAAACGAAGTTCGGCTATACACCAGCTTTCTGCTGACAGAAACGTACTCGTATTCTGATCTTAGCGCAATGATTATAACTAAGCGAAACTTAATTATTGCTTTTCTATGCAACATTTTTTAAATTTCTCGGGTCATATTTCTTTCTTGAATTTTGTTAAACTTGCTTTTGATACTATGTAATTGGAAGTGCTATTTCCGAAGCAATGATATTAATAATGAACAAGTGCTTCACTATCAAGCAGCATAAAAAGACGTTAGAGTTTAAGTGACTCTTATAGCTCTTGAAAACAAGTAATTGATCAAAGGAAAGATCAAAGCTCTCATCCGCTTTAATAAACTTTTGAAATGAAGAAGTCAATTATACCGGATTTTTTCACTGTGCTAATGGAATGGACGTTACAATTACCCCCCCAAGAAAATACCGTGAAAGTTTTGTTTTGGCTTGTTATGAATCCTTTTACTTGAGCGCATATCAAGTCTGTGGGATTAGGCTCGCAGTGGTAAAGCGACAATCGTAATACTTTGTGTTCTGCCATTTGAGCCAGTTCATTTTGCACGAGTACGTCGACAACACCCAAGAACTCGGCTTTCATTATGTTTTCTTCGAAAGCTATGCTATCTTTTCTAAGTCACGTTTTGATTTCTTATTTTTTTGTGGAAGATGAAGGAATTTTGTTCTTTATTTCTTTGATCACTTTGACGGAGTTGGATTTAAAATGTGTCAAAGCATAAGGTCGGTTTTGCTGGAAACAAAATCTAAAAGACCTTCCGGAATGAATCCTGTCGAGCTTCCGATGTGGGTAATTATGAATCTTTTTATTTTCCGAAAAGTACCTACGAACTATTCGAAATGTATGAAGGATTTCAACAAGGAGATTCACTGTCGTGTGATTTTTCCAATTTGGTGTTGAAACATATAGCTCGCAGGGCAGGTGCTAATACAGAAGATACTATCTTCAATAAATCTGTCCAGCTGCTAGGTAGACATCAATTTAACGAATGACAGCTAGTGGAGATTCAACGAAGTCCTAATCTAGGATGCTGTTGAAACAAATCGGCTCAAAAGCAGAAATGCAGGCCCTACAAAACTTTGATCCTACCAATTCTGCTGTATGCAGCCGACTGTTGGAAAGATTGAACGTCTTTGAGAGAAAAGTTCTTCGTCGAATATTTTTTCTTGAATGCAAGGAGGGCGTTAGCTCTATGAGACGTATCAAGATGTAGATCCAGTCCAAGAAGCTGATTTTAAGCGAGATGGCCAACGAACATGAGAGACAAAGAAACCTCAATCAAATTGCGCAATTGGTAACATTGAGTTAAGTACTGTACCAATTGGAGAGGACTGCTTGTTGAAACTCAGGTTAAACCCGAACTGTAACAGCACCTAAGTACGTTATTGTATGTTATCACACTTAATGTATATTTAATCAAATTTGTATACATTCTAAATCGTTCTCTATACTTGGTCTTTCAATTTATTTAAATCTTAAAAACGCCGGAAGCACACAGTTCTACAGTACACTTGTAAATCACAGCTCCGATAAACTCTCAAGGGTTTCATGTTAATTGCATCATTATTTACATATTCAATGGTGAAACCTTCATCTTAATACACTGGATAGTGTGAGGTTACCCCGGACGGATAGATTGTATCAAAACCCATCGTCTGGAACACTTTTCTAAAGAGCACTTTAAAAAGTCATATACAGGAAACAGAGAACAGAAAACATTCACCACAAGTATCGTATCAAAAGGATGCACCTTCAGTTTCAATGCATTCGAATATATGTATTGAAGCTTCCACCAATACCATTGCATCTGGTTTCATATAAAAGTTCATCATTCTGCACAATAGTTGCTATCAGACTGCACTTTGAATCAGCATTGGCGCCAAGGAGTCATCGTCTTTCACTTGTATACTCGTACAATTGCATCATCACTTGTGTACCTAGGAAGGATATGGGAAGTGCAAGGCAAGTGCAGGAAAACATTGCAAAACAAAAATGAACGAAACAAAACCAACAAACCTATAAGAGTAGCTGCGACGTTAGAAAAAAAAATCCTTCGCCATTATAACATACTATTCTTGGGACAAGCACCCGACTCCTGGGCCACCGGATAAATAGTGATCTCTATGTCTTTCCAGGATTTACTTCCGCACTATTGAATGGAGTCGACAGCTATACAGAGAGAGGTTGTAGGAGGTATGTATATACTCATACACATTCGAGAAGAAGAATAGAGTGTCATAAAACAGTTCAAATACCGTCGAAGGGATATTTTCCATCATCATTCATCATTTATCCTTGCACTTTCGCTGCTCCATCTGAAATTGAAAAGAGTAACATAAGTAAAAAAAAAACAAAGTATTCCAACTTGAATCAACAACGAAGTTTTAAAAAATATGCATGAACGATTATAATGCAATAGCGGATAGAGTGTTGTACGCTGTCAGATTGAGTTTGAAACGATTTACTGGAGTAGGCTATAAATCCTATAAATATCCGTAGCCATTTGAAAGAATTGAGTGCAAAATCTTTGGGAAAATGGGCATGTAGCTACAGGATAGTTTTATTTAGTAAACTTATGATGGACGTCCATTATATTCGTATCTGAATGACTTAAGCGTTCGCAAGTATATAGTACTTTAAAATTAAATGAAGTCCAGCTATCATCATTATACTCGTAGTACACATATAAGAATGTAGTCTTAGACGATTACGTACGTTAAAGGGAAAACGGCAACTATTGTTTTATTGATCCTATCGACTTCTGTGTGGCTTGGGTGTTTGAAAAGAGCGCGGTCGGACAAATATATCATGGTGCAAAATCCACGAGTTGTCTGCCCACAATTCTGGTCTGTTTCGGCGAATTGCAAAAATTCATGATGCACACCGTTGCAATCCATGAAAACCGTGAGTATAGCCTTCTTTTTTGACTGAAAACGACGTGGGTTTTTTGGTCTCGGCTCTTTGGTGAACGCCATTCACTTGCCTGATGTCTGGATTGCTGTCGTACTCATGAACCCACGTCTCGTCTCCAGTAATGATCCTTTTGATGAATGTGGGATCGGATTCAGCCTTGCAAATCATCTCTTTTGCGACGTCAACACGGTCTCTTTTTTACATGAAATTAAGGTCTTTTGGCACCAACTTTGCTGCTACACGACGAAAACCCAAATCATTAACCAAAATGTCTTGGACGGATCCACAGGCAATGTTCAAGTCCTCCGCTATCTCTCTGATAGTTAATTTGCGGTTATTGACCAACGTTTCTTTTACTTCATCAATGTTTTCGTCGGTTTTCGATGTCGATGGTCTGCCACTGCGTTCATCATCTTCGATTGACTCACGACCACTTTTGAGCTGCTCGTGACACTGGTAAACAACCGTTTTCTTTAGAGAATCGTTGCCGCAACACTGTTCCAACATTTCCAACATTCGCGCACTATTAAATCCGTTTTTTACGTAAAATTTAAAAGTTCGCTGTTGCAAATTTAAATCCATTTCTAAAATTGTAAAAAATCGCCAACACACACGGGGATAGATGTACTCTTGGCTACGTAACTTTTGCAAATGTCAAGCTATGATGCTAAAATTTAGAGGGACTGTGAACAATAGATTTACAAAAAAACAGAACTCAAATCGGAACAATGAGAGCGCCACACGGTGGTTATGAACTTTTTGATCAAGGTGATATGTACTTCACAGTAATAGAATCAGATGAAAATCAACATCTCTTCACCTAGTGATCCTGTTTTACGGCTACTGTGATATATTGAAAATCCATTCCCAAAAGGGCCTTTTGAACTAGCTGTCAGGGTTTCTGAAGTAAATGGTTGCAGAAAAACTTAAATTTGGACATTGTCAGCACCAATAACTTCGTACAGAGCTACTGGCACCGGTCTAGACGGCTTCTTATATCTAAGGAAAGCCACAATGAGCATGGTCCTATAAGTTGGGAGTTGCTCATCGAAACAACCGAAAGCCTCGAATTTAAATGAAACCTCAGTTGGTGATCTATACTACTCTAAAAAAGCAAACGATTTCTGGCACTGTGTCATTTCATAGTCCTTTAACAGAGCTGAAAAGGGTGTAAGAAGGCTGCAAAACTACGACATGATTGCTACAGAGAAGGCAAACAGTGCTTGTTTGGATGCGGATTTATCATTAGAGGCAGACTAAAGCAAGATGTCTTAAGTTTCAAGCATATACAAGAGCGCTGGGTGACAGTCTGCATCAAAATTAAATTCGCCAATACCAGCGAATCAGCTATGAAATACGTATATATGGGATGTAGCCTGCAAGACACCATCTCCGACAATGGATTCAGACTTATCGACTTCATTACGGGCGAAATGTCATCGTAGCAAAGCAAGCACGCGAGTCCCGTATCTTAACATTCTCAAATGGACCTGACTGGCAATTTACCACCAATTTGAGTGTTTTGGATGTTCGATTATTCTGAAGATGACTCGGACCTCTACATTGTTTAGGCCAAGAGGGAAGGCTTCAAACGTAAGAAACGAAATAAAGTATCCATCCTCACTCGATATCCTGCGCTGTCAACACTTTATCCCGAATGCAACAATATGTAGTTGCATTTCGGAATATGTCGTCATTGCCAGTCTGTCGATACTAAAGTTTTATGTGGTCCATTGTTTGTTTTACAATTTCGTCCACTTGTTTTAGGCACCTGCCAATTTCTACGTTTGACATATTTCTTTTAGATGGTGGGTAGAGCGCGTTCGATTGGAACTGTTATTTCACTATTATCATATGCCATACAAATGTGTCTGTTGGTTCGTACCCATCAGTTCTATACGAGTGCGGAACAACAGAAGACCCAGATAGGAGCAATATCTGGGAAACAACGGACTATTCTTAACTTTTTGGATCAGTGGGAACATAATAAGGCGTTGACCCGATCAATTAAGTAGTAGTGCTTGGTGTATTATTTTCCAAATTTCTATATTTGGAGAGATAATTTTCCAAGATATAGTAAATAAGGTAGATTGAAAAGTTTCAGGTGTATCGGCACAAACCATGTACAAATGGGAAGACCCATCATGCCCTACTAGGATGAAGTCTTACAAGCAGTCTCACAAGACCCTAGTACCTCAGTACGTGCAATTGAAGAAAGCATAGGAGTGCCCAAAAGTACAGCACACCGAATTCTAAGGAAAAACCAGCTCCAACCGTACCATGTGCAACGAGTCCAAAGTCTGCTACCCCGAGATTATCCAGAAGATATGCCCGTCTTATTACCAGGTCATTTGTAAGAAGATGTAGAGCTTGCATTGCCGATGAAGGCAAACAGTTTGAACATTCGTTGTAAGATACAAGATCGGTAGATGGCGTTTACTCGCGCAACAAACAACAGTTGTGTAAAGCGATCCTGGGAGTATAAACCAAGAGATCGTAGTATTCTGTGTGCTCTGTGATGGAAAAAAATGAAATGAAATGAGAAGGTTGGCATCTCTATCTATTTCACTCACACTAGTTGAAATAGCGTGTTTATCCGTCTCAATCACGGCGTCACTGTCAGTCTCGCTCACACTTGTACTCATTTTAACTTATTAAAAAGAATCAACTATGAATCGGGTTTCTTTAACAACATATTTTTTTTGTCCTCAATTAAGCGTTAGTATAGCAAGTGTCATACGATTTTGGAATCCAGACTAAATACGCCATCTTTTAAAGTTACTTGCCAAAATGGCATAGTACACTTTTTTGTCAGTACAGTCAGTTCAAGTTGGGTGATTAATGATTTTTAGAAATATGGATGGACAAAAAAGCAATATTTTAGTTAAACCTGATATAGTTATGTTTCAATTTTGGACCGTAATTTACAGAAGAGTTACTCAGGGTTACATGGCAAAAAAAAATCGAAGAAAAGTAAAGATTTGGGGTCAAAGATCGTCACAGGGTGTCAGATTTCTCGATTTTTTTTGAGTGCCAATAATTTTAAAAGTACATGACTTAGATCTTTTTTTATAATTTTGTGATAAGCGACACCACTTGACCTATCACCCGGTTCTGGCTTGACGTTGATTTTTGGGACATATATTGCTGGTGGTGATGCGATACGTCTGTAAGATAACATTTCAAACTGTGCCCGGGCTTAGATATAATTATTATTTCTGCTACTAGTTGCTTTAAGTTGTCATAAGTTATTAGACCACAGCAGGGATGTGTTTAGATTTATGTTCTTATTTTTGACGATTTTTGCTTTGTCTATAATTTTGGTATATACATTTTGGTATATAAATATTTTTCAGGTATCCTGCGAAAATTTAAACTTTTTGACCGTTACTTCTTGGCCACTTTTCATAAATTAATCGGGTTGGCGATGTCTGTAAAGTCAGCTTCTATTGCAATATCTTTGCTACTTTCTGCAAAGAATAACTCATTTTAATTAGTGGTTTCTCTCAAGATATTTCTAATTGATTCTTCTTCCAAATCGAGGGGCGAATATCCCACAGATATGAAAATAGAAAAACTGTTACTAATAAGGGCATGGAATAACCACTTTTAACTGCCTTCATCGGCGTTAAAACGAATATTTCACTTTTAGGCCAAGGTTCGTTATACACAGGACAATAACAGCCATGACTCCCTTCCACCTGACCAATATGAAGTAAGGATAGCAATATCAGAACTTAGAACACCCAAAACAGCAGAGCTTCTTAAACCAGTTAGAGATAAATGGGTACGCAATGTACTCAAATTTGAAAAATTTGATCATAAAAAAATATGCCCGATTAAAGTAACCTCACAATGAATGCCTAAACTACACAACCCCTTTCGTCAACACATGATTGGACATCATTAGTATGGTTTTAAGCCAAGAATGTCCGAAGTATGTATTGCAGATCAGAGTCTTGCTGCTACATCATGGCAGGTGAAAACTCATTAAAACCTTCAATGGTACAAACGATTTGGAATAAGATGAGCAAGAATCATGCAACTTTTTTTTACATCATACTTAAGAGAATTGTAATAAATTAAGAAGTCAATGCAATTGACATAAACCGATTACATTTACACTGTTGGCAGACCAAAGCAAGAAATCAACTGCATTTTTGCTATAAAAATAAGTTAAGCAGCGAAGTATTTGCCGTCAATGCCAACTGAAACAGGCGTCTTTCATCGACGTCTTGGACAGACCATCACACAAGCAGGCATAACTTTGAGGTAGCTAAAAACTTTATATGTTTGGCTCTACTATTACCAGTTAAAGCAAGATTAAAACCCTAAAGATAACTTTGACAATATCCTAGAAAAATACCGCAAATACATCTATTGCAGCTATAATAATTAAATTGACATTAATGCTTCCGTCCTCAGTGCTTTTAAATTCAGCTCAAAAAGCCAAAAGTCGAAAATGCAAAACTGGAGATGATTACCAGGTGACCGAGCAAACTGAGTGTATTGCTGGTTAAGGCTTTAGTCCAGCCCGGAATAAAGCATTTTCTTTCCCTTTTCAACATATGAGTACCTATGGTGCCCTGCCATCTTTACAAAGTAACATAAGCATAAAACTTTTCATATGCGATTCCTGCATGAAAATTAGAATAGATTGAAGTATTACGAGGGAACGTTCATACTCCTTTGCATTTTGTGAATAGTCTTTAATATCTTAGAACCTCGGGAAAAAAATCCTATATTTCCTTAAAAAAAGAAGATATCGTCAAATTGCAAACCGATTTTTTAAGCAGTCGTCGTATGTACAGAATTTCAGTATTGTTCGTGGTCGCAACAACAAAGGAACTAGATCGACCACGTATAAAATGTGATACCGTCTTGACCTAAGGAGTTGAGACAATTTGGAGACAAAATTACAGACAAGGCTGAGAACGGACATCAGATAGTTAATTGAACAAATTGCTCCCCTTACAACTTTTATAACAAACCACCGATCAAAGTTTTTTTTACACATTTTGACGACCACATATCCATATATAAGTTAAGCATTTCAATTGCTTGTATTTCAATTCGATGTGCTTCCTTCCAAAAGTAATAAAAAATGGAAAATATATTCGCAAGAAACTCTTTCCCACACTATTCACGTGAAAACGTGCCTTTTAACTGAAATCTCATCTTACAAAGGAATTTTATTAAAATCCGAAACCAAAAGTTGCCAACAAAATGAGGAAACACTACATTTGCCACAATCATCTAAATGTACCCTATTAAATCTAAATAAACAACCCTTAGCAAGTAAGGGCAGTGCACATAGGAAATGGGAACCCCGACCAAAGTTAGGCTTAGAATGCAGTCAGTGTTGACCTGGGTAAATATGTATATGGCTTTCTTAGATAGCCACAAGGAAATAGTACTATAAGAAAAGGAAATAGTACTATATACATCAACGATTCTCTCATGAGATATACGCAGGCCCTCTTTATGAAGGCAAAAGAGACAGCTAAGCAGAATGGCGTCAAATATGTATGGTATAGTACAATAATAATAAAGTTCTTATGAGAAAGGTTGAGGGTGGAGAAGTATTTTCAATTAGATCTTTTAATGATCTTGCACTAATTGAGTGCACTTAAATTACTTTTCTATAATGAATAATGACATTGAAATAGATGATGACTTTTCTACCCTCGATCTCAATAACTCTAGTCTTGATAATGCTTTTAAAAGTAGTTCCTTTTGCAATAACAAACTTTTCATTGCCCACCAGAGTATTAGAAGTTTAAGAGAAAATTTTGCAGCACTTGTCACGCACCTTGATTCTTGTGCCTGGATTCCTGATATTGTTTCTGTGTCTAAAACTTGGATTTATGGCTTTGAAATAAGGGATTACGTTCTGCCCGGGTTCAGTTTTTTTGCTAATCCAAATGAGAATTACGCTGCAGGTGGTGTTGGGTGTTTTGCGAAAGGTGAATTCAAGGTTCTCGAGTTCTTGGATGTTGATTTTGTGAGTGTTGATGTGTTGAAAGTTTCCATTGAAATTAATCATGATGTATATGTTTGGTATTATGACGTTCTTGGAGGAATTTTCCGGTCTTTTAGAAAGGGAAAAGTCAAAAAACTTAATAATAGTTTTAATCTTAACTGCTTAGACAGTATCAGTTCCACTGTTACAAGTAACTTGGCATTATTAGCTTCGCATGGTCTAGCGTGTCGGGTAGTTGGTTAGATCACATTTATGGACGTTTCAGAAACGTTTCACTGAGAATCTGCGAGAAGGGTGTTCTTGATCTAATGATTACTGATCATGCTATGACGATGCTCTTAGTACACATGTTCAAAAGCAAAAGTAAAACTAATCATAAATCAGGTGATAAAAATTGATTTCCGGAATCTCAAAAGATTCTTTCTATTCGTGTAGTGATGCTTCAACTTCCTATTCTATTTTCCTTGATTCCCTTCTTAGCTGCTCCTCACAACTGCCCTCGAAAAATTTGGCAAAAAGACTAAAACCTAATGTTTTGTTAAACAAAGTTAAAGATAAAAACAAACTAAGAATTAAATGCAAAAAGTACCCTAACGTTCTGAGTTTAAGTTACAAATATAAAAAAATGTGCGCTGAACTTAAAAAGGAGATTCCGATTTGTCGAGATACCTATTACCGTACTCAATTTAATTCTGCTAAGGGAAACGTAAAAAATGAATGGTAAGTAATAAACAGTCTGCTCGATATGGTCCATATGTCGATGCTCTGAACCATTGCAAAGCTTTGTGTTTCAGGCCATAACATCTTTTCAGATATTAAAAGCTATTGGTTCGCTAAAGAATTCGAAATCGTGTGGAGCTGATGGAATTTCTAATATTTTCGTGGAAAAAATTGCATGTTTCGTAGTGGATGTCTTGACAGTTATTTTTAATCGTTGCGGGTTTGCTGGGGTCCTTCCAGATGCCCTCAAATGTGCAGATATTGTGCCCCTTTTCAAAAAAGTTTCGGCTGTTCAAATGTGTAACTACAGGCCGATCTCACTTCTCCCAGTTTTCAGTAAAATATTTGAAAAAGTTATGAAAGATAGAATAGTAAGGTACTTAAATAAAACCGAGTTTTTAGTCCAATTC
This sequence comes from Volucella zonaria, assembly GCA_963966105.1. Classification (NCBI taxonomy): domain Eukaryota; kingdom Metazoa; phylum Arthropoda; class Insecta; order Diptera; family Syrphidae; genus Volucella; species Volucella zonaria. The sequence continues at coordinate 48,986,641 of OZ014533.1, read as the reverse complement.
AATTTGGCTTTCAGAAAGGTAAATCAACTGAAGAAGCACTACTACTACTACTAGTTTTGTTCCCAGGTATTGTCCCACCTAGATGATAAAAAGTGTACGGCTGGTTTATTTATCGATATTACCAAAGCTTTCGATATGGACAACCACAACATATTGCTGAGAAAACTGGAAAGAGCTCGTTTTCTTGGACTCATGTTTGATTGGTAGAGGTCGTACCGGAAATAGGTCACAAAGGGTGAAGTTGGATGAGTTTGCTCCTAGCGAAATTATGTTCTTTAATTTGGGTGTGATCCAAGGCTCTATCTTGGGACCAAATTTGTTTTTAATTTACATTAACTCACTGTTCTCATTAAATTTTAAAGATGAACCTACTGCTTTTGCTGATGAGATAGGATTTACGTATGGGCTGAATAGTCCTCTGGATCTAGTCTCTAATATTAATTGGGACCTTAACTTGTTGAGTAATTGGTTTGCTGAACATAAGTTGGTGATTAGTTCCAAAACTAAAATAATGTTTTTTAGTCTTTCAATTCTACCCGATTTTTTTTTTCCACGCACCAGAGTGTCTAAGATACAAACTGCTCCTGCACATCTGATTTTTCTTTTCTTACTTTTAACAGCAGCCTATGCTGCAGTGATAAGTGTTTCTTGATTGAAAAAGTAGATGAATTTAAATACCTCGGACTCACCATAGACTCTAGAATAAGTTTCTCGAATTACACAGAATCGCTGAAGGATTATTTCCGTGGTACACTTCGACATTTCTAATATTTGCGAAACATCTGCTCGAAAAAGCTTTTAAAATCTATTTATTATGGAATTTTCCACTCCAAACTGCTGTATGGAATTACTTGTTGGGGAGGTGTTTATCTGAACAAAGTACAACCTTTGCTTATCTTGCAGAAACATGTTTTAAGAAAAATTTGCCGAAAACACGTTAGACATCCTAGTTTACCATTTTTCTCTGACCTTAAAGTTCTTCCAGTCCGTCATTCGTACTGTGTCAAAGTGTTGAAGACTTTTTTCATGAAGTCTGGTAATCGTAATTTTCGATTACTTCCTAATTTTAATTTACGTGGAAACTTTTTGTATTTACGTAGTATCTGTCCCCAATTTCCGTACTACTGCATATCGTAATTTTTATTCTATATCGTCTTATCGATTCTTTAATAAACTTCCGTAGTCAATAAGGACAATATCAATGTTTGGAATGTTCCTAAAACATGCAAAATCTTGGCTTTTCAATTTTAACTATGAATTAACGAATTGGAAGCAATTTGTTCTAATATTCTGGTGTAATTTTGCTTCAGATTTAGTTTTAATTTAAGATTTTTGCTTTGGTGACTTCATATAGATTTGTTAATGTTCTTCCTTTCTCTTGCTTAACTAGTGTCTAAATAAGTAAATCGAATGAATTTGTTTATATATATAATTACATAGATTTTAATTAATGCTTAAGTATATTCATAGAGTCACCCCACTCATAATAATTGATTTGTGAATTACTCTTTGAAGTGGCGTTCAACACTATTTTGTTACTTTTGTATAAAAAATAAACAATGTCACCAATATTTCTTATATTTCTTATATTTTCTATGTATATTTTCTATTTCCATTTCTATTCTATAGCCTAGAGCCTTCGGGCACAATTATAGTGAAGTAGTAATCGTTTCGGTTTTTTGAAGATTAATTTTAATTAAAATTTTTTTTAAAGTATTGTAATTAATTGCTGACACGTGTTGTCTGTCGGTCTGGGGACTTAATCGCTCTAGTTGGTCATATTCCAGCCATTTATTGACATCTATTGAGTTTTGTAACGCGAATCGCACACGTGGTTTGAAAAAATGCGACAGATTCGTAACGTTTTGCGAAAGAAAGTAGGCCGAGCAGTTTGAGTCGGTGAGCATATTAAGAAAAATTGGAAAATCATCTCTAGATCTGCGTATCATTGACATAAACAGATGTGTTTATGAAATGAATTTTGAATTATGAATACATGAAAGTTAATGAAATAAATTGACTCCCTTGTGGAGCATCCGAAGTGGTTTGATTGGTGCAGAAAAACGAGAACGGAAATAGATTAGGTAGTAAGATCGGTCAAGGTTAAAACCAAGTGCAATGAGTTTGAGAATAATTAAATTGTGTGGGATTTTGTCAGAGGCCTTGCTGAAATCTGTTTTCCCTTTCCTAGATTCTAGAGCATACAAAGTACTGGAAACAAACTCAATAAGACTAGCAGTTGTTGATCTGCGTTTAAGAAATCCATGTTGGTTCGGTGCAAGTATAGATTTACAAAGAACATTACACATAAATAATGCCTTCAAAAATTCAAGGGATGCAAGATAGATTTGCAGTGGGTTGGTAATTCGGAAGTGTGATTATTCTTGCGAGGAGTTGTATAAAATTGTTACACAGTTTTAGTAGAACAATGTGCCCCCATCGTGATTAGGAGGAAAATAATCTCCAAGTTTGTTTTTCTTATCTTGCACTGGGCTGGTGTTATTTGAATCGACATTCGAGATGTCTAAGCGTATTTACTGAAATTTTCGGGATCCTGCTCCTCAATTTCGACAGAAAACAATTCACTAAATTAATTACCGAACTAATTGGCAATGGTTACTGATGGTGATGACATATTGGAGAATTTGAGACTAAATAGACACTTAGCAACCGGATTTTTTCCTATCATTAACGCGAAAGAATCTTTTGTGGTCAGAGCTGAGGATTGATTGCGTTAGGCAATCAGCGAAATTCACATGGCTGGGAGAAGTGGTAGTGAGCTTATTCATAATTTCAATAGCCAAATTCTGAACCCGGCTTAAGAGAAAAAAGAGAGAAAAAGTTCACCTCAAGGGCGAATAGTTTATATCCAGTATCAGATATACTGATCAGGTCTAGTTGCCTACCCATGATGTTGGGAATAGCATTTATTTGAAAAAGTAAAGAACAATTTATTTCTGAAACACCATGTTAGGCAGCCAGATGAGATTCATCGTAGGACTGACTTAATAAGAGATGTGGGACATTAAAATCGCCAACAACTACGGTTTTCGTCAATCCGTTCAAAGCTGAGTTTGTTGTCTTTACGATAAGGAGGAAGTCTGACTGATCAAGTACTTAATGGCATTAGCATCCAATTCTCCATCGAAGTTATGTATTTGAGAGTCATCCTAGATAACCAACTTCTTCGGACTAAATACTCGTATGTTACATCAAAAGCTTCCTTTGGATCTCTATGGCTATGATAAGGCCAACTGTATCATATGCGTTGGTTATCTGTTGGAACAAGCTTTTACGAAAATACGTTATTTCTGCTTTTACCACACTTTAAAGAACGTTCTGACGCACTAATGAATCTCCCTCTCCTTAATATTCATATCATAGGCTGCTTTCTCAAAGCCATCTTCCATTTAAAGAGAAGTGATCTTTGGTACAACACGCACTGGAGCCCTGATGACCTTGTGCGTGGACTGTCTTTTGTTTCCAGTCTTATGGCCAAGCTGGCTGATGCGATGACACCAGAACTACTGCTGCGGAAAAAAAAATACGAAATCGACTGTATCTGTGCTCAAGATGGTTGTGGCAAAGGAATGTAGTCAGGTTATCACAGATGGCTCCAAACCCATTCAATGATGCTGCGCCGTGGTCTTTCTGCAGGACCATAATGCTGGATTTCACTCCTCGTTAAGAAAATTTGCCTCTGTCTTTCAAACAGAGATACGCGCAATCTTGAAGAAACCAAACCATATTGTGAAGAATCGGTGCAGCGGGCGAAGCATTTGCATCTGTAGCGACACCCAAGCTGCGCTTAAAACCACATAACGAGAATACAAGTCTTCCTTGAATGCATTCGGAAGGCTGAATTCATTGAGGCTTGTCTGGATTCCACAATGGAATCACGGGAAATAATATCGCTTATGAACTTGTCAAGCAAGGGTCAGAGGAGAGTTTTTCAAAGTCCAAACCTTTGACAGTTAGGTTTCATATGAGTATAACTACGGATTGCATGGCTCTCTAGGTTGCTGGCAGATTAAACGAATGCTTCTGGAAGTCTCTAAGAGCCCAGCCGCTATCCTGTAATCAGTAGGAATGATTGCGGACTGTTTGCTGGTGTTGTGACGAGGCTGGGGATAACAACGACAAGTGACACAACATCCTGCGACGCTTGTTGTGAAAGTGAAAGACTTAGAAATTTAAGTAAAACGAACATACAAGGAGTACAATGGACAGGTTCTTTGTTTGATTGCTCTGTTCCGATAGGACGAGAAATAGTTAGAGAGCCGGCTATCTGTATATGTGTGAACAGAAATCTGAGGTCTTTTAATAATTGAATCTATTGTATATCATTGATTGCCAATATGAAGATGAGTGGACCAAGGTGGCTTTCTTGAGGTACTCCGAATGTTGCTGTAATTGAATCTAAAAAGGGTGATCTAAGGACGTTCTATTTTCATTCTGATAAATAATAAAAACTCAAGTCGACAGCTGATAGCTGGGATTCAGGAGGTTTCAACATACAAGATAGACCGTGAGGGTTTATCTTATGTTTACGAAGTTGGTCCTAAAATTCAGTAAATACTCGTAGTTTGAAACTCCAATTTGAGTCGGAGCTAGGTGTAAAATTAGGTATTGAAGTGGTATTAGTTGAAACTTAGACTTAATAGAATTAATAGATTGTTAGATCTATGCTTAGATGCTTAAACTAAATACTCGTAGAAGCTTTGTTGGCTTTGTTCTCACATTTGCACATTTTAGTCCTGTCAAGTCTAAAGACAATTGTTGGAACGATGTGCATATAACACATACCTATGTACTTTAAAGCAAACTTCTGCTGAAAGCAAATAGTATCTAGACTCGTTATTCATCTCAACATCCAATTATCAATATCTTGCCTTTTTGGAGTAAAACCGGAAAGGCTTCATCATCATCTGGGCTTTTAGGGCTTAAAATGAGTTGATGGTTCATTAAAATATTGCTTCCCGAAGAGTTTCATTTTTTTTAACAATTAGAAAATATTTGCCACTTGCTCATACGGACTTTGCTGTATGATCTTATCCATCAAGTTTACGAGCACGCTTACGTGTACAGTGCAAACTACGAGTATCTTCATACCGTAAAATGTGACCAATGCACTACCATTTCCTTTTTCGTATTTGGAAGTCTATACGTTTTTGGGCAGTAACCGCATGAAGTTAGTCGTTCGATATACGCGGATCCTTAAGATGTTACTTAACATCTGTTAATGAAGATTTGCAGCTTCGTTGTAATATTGTTAGTTATCTTCCATGTACTATGCCCATATAGTTGCACAGATTCTGCGTTGGATCGAAGAAGTTTAAACCTTCATTTAGATCGCTCAAGTCATTGTAGAAGGAAGCTCCTAAGTGGAATCTACTTCTTTGGGATCGAGCTGGGCATGTACAGTGTAGGTGGTGGATTATCGCCTCAATGAACTCCAAGCGTCGGCTCGACAACTCTCGGGAATGTCTCTGTGCCTCGGTACCCAACAAGTTGAACTACTCTGCCATCTCCCTAAAAGATGATCGGCCATCAAGGGCGGTTGTAGAATTTTGTGAGACTGAATCCAGGGATTTGATTGCCACCTGACTATCCGAAAAGATGTGGATGTCCCTTGCAGATATCTAAAATTCCTGTCTGGAACACGCTACAGCGATTTGGAAGGTAACGCCTTCTACAATCCATGGTTACTGGATGAGGATGATGTTTTCTGCGTTTTTGGTTAGATGCAGAAAGAGTGCGGCCGAGACGTTTTTGGAGTGATGGAGATTAGTCAGAAGAAACCGTAATGTCATTGCTACAATCTACCAGCGAAGACTGCATGACGGCGTTATTCGAGTGCTCCGATTCTGAACATGTGTCCAAGAACTCATCTTCAATATCTGATCGTAAAAGATCTCTTTTTAATTCGTCATCGGTTACCATCTCCAACAAGGTGTCAAAGGTGGAGACCGTCAACTTAGTTGTCACCTCGAATAGATTGTAAAACAAATTGTAAATTTCAGTTAAAGGAGAAGGAGGTAGCTCATCCTTAGCCACGACTTCGAGCTCTGCACCAGGCCATATCTAACGTAATCCATCGATGGGTTTTGTGTACAGATCGAGAGATCTGTTGTCGGCACAAGTGATAAGCATAACGTGGCTTTGGTACCAACCAGCGTCGCTTGTGATGGGAAGTGGTCCGGGGTTTTCCCGCATGATGCCCAAGAAGTTGCCCGCAAATTTTAGCTTGACCAACTGCCACGGAGATGCGTCGTTTTTACTGACTTCGCTAAAAGACCTCAGAGGTCTAGGGGTATTTTGACATTTTTAATTTTGGGCTTTTGGGAACCGGCACGGTTTTCTATAACGATCTCTGGCGCTTGGAGAAGACTCTTAGCATTTTGGGAGCCATGAGGTGGAGAAAGTGGTTGGACTATAGCTTGCCACGGTCTTGCCAATCCTTGATGGTTTGGATTTTGGCTCGCTGCGTGCGCCTTTTGGAGGTGCACCATGGCCTGCCATAATTTTACATTTATTCGACATTGCAGGACCGTTGCCGGCAGCTGGTGCAATCACCGTATTACCCCCTGTTATTAAAGAAGTAACGGTCCCGGGTTTTGTTTTTTTTTTTTGAGAGGTTAATATCCAAAAGGTATTCCATGAATAGAGGTGAAGGGGAGGTCCAATTGTATAGAAATCCGCTGTATACAGATAAGGCTAGCTAATTCAGAGGTCGCCAGCTATACGGATACTCTTTTCTTTAGTTTCAGGACTAAGCTGAACATCTTCTCGAGGTTCATTGACCTCACTCAGACTCTACCACACGACGATATCGATGCTACAAGTAGACCATACTTCCAAGATAAAAAAGTCGGTTACCTTCATGACGTGTTGTCCGGAAATATTGAATTGAGAGTTGGTGTCAAAATGATTGTTGGAGACGAAAATGCCTAGGATCTTAGTTTTTGCCTATTTATTTCGAGCCCAACTTCATGCGCCTCTACTTTTAAGGTCAGGACCGTTTGGTATAGGTCTTAAGTCAGAACAAGCAGACATCATCGGCTTAGTCCAGATGTGGAGTCCCATATTTGTTCCTAATATTGCTGCGCGCAGAACATTGCTGATTACAAGAATGATCGCGAATGGCGGAAGAATGCACACTTGTCGCACTCCTACCGTTACGTAGGATGTGAAAGTTACAATTTTCATAGATAGCCTTAATTATAGCGACGTGTTTTTTAGGTATACGTATCTTGCGTAAGGCACGTCTTATGGCACCTTGATCTAAGTTTTCCAAGTCTTTCTCGAAGTCGAAGAGCAACAAATGTATACATCACGCATTGTTAAATAATGATCCGCAGTATATTGATTTGGTCGATACAGGAGGATCCGGTCCAAAATCCTGTCTGGTCGTAGTCGAGTAATAAATCGAGATCGGGATGATATTGACAAGTTTAAATGTCAAAAAGACACGACAGTTATGAGATATTTGAAACAATTTGCTGTTCGAAACTAAATAAGTTAACAGTCGATCATACTGGCCAAATTGCAGTGCTATCTTAGCAAGTGAATAAGCAAATAAATATTGTCTAATTTATTTTAAGATAAAAGCGAAACTTTATTGAAAGTGTACCTCCTCACACAATCCATTATACCCTATAAATTCTTCAAAATCTTATAAACGAACTAAAATATCGAATGAATTTACCTTCCTGAGGCATCGAGTATAGTATACTCGTATGTATGTACATTTGTACTCGTAAGTATGCATGCAATTTTTTTTAAATATTATACATGGCTCTAAATGTTCAAAAAATAAAAATGTTCTGCTATTTTTCCATCCTCCAGTAACTTCTTGTCCTGGGCAAATATGAATGCCGGTTCTAGTGGGAAAATTTGTTTACATAATGGAAACCTGAGTAAAATCGTCGGGTGTCAAATTTTCCAGAACTGTGACGGGCTGGTTATTCGTTTAGCTATGCACCGACGATACATTAATATATCTTTCTAGTACAGAAGAAAACATAAGCAAAAAAAAAAACTATAAGACAGCAATAAAATCTTCCTTTTTACTCGTACAAGCGGGACTTCTTCTAAAAATCTTAATCAGCAGAATTGGGTTTTGAATACGTTGAGCTTAAAGAGCGCGCGTTTTTGTCAAAATGCAATGTCTAGTCAGTTTGGTGTTTAATGTTTGACCAGTACAGTCGACCCTAAATCGAGTGCTTCGCGTAGTACTTTAGTGATTTTTTTCTCTTTAAAATAAGGCAACCTTAACAAATAAAATAAAGTGTTAAAGTTAAATATATACAAATGTAAGTTGTGTGGAAAATAATTTTGAATTAGAATTATTAATAAATAGAATTGTATATTTTTATGAGTACTTTTTACATGCTAAAGCATGTTCTATTTTACGAGTTGTGAACACCTAGATAGACCAAGTTAGCACAAACCTCTGTAAGATCAAAGTTTAATTACTAGCAAATACTTGCAATACTTGTCATCAGATCCAGTCTAAAGAAATCACATGCGAATCTGTATTTTTTTATAAATGTGTATTGGAATGTTGGCACTGGATGTGTTACTAGCCATCACCTCCATCACCTCCATCACCTCCATCACCTCCACCACCATTTCCGCTTTTTCTCAGATTATTACTAAATCCTTTTTTGTGATTTATAGGTAAAGCCTGAACAATTTGTCATGGCATTTTGATGATAGTTTAAGTATTAATTTTGTTGGTCACGACAAAATTTTATTGCAAAATTTGGTATTAAACAGAATTTTAGGAGCCAGAAAGTAGATCATGTGGCTTAATGCATAATGCACTTTAGTTTTTTCAGTGAGTCTTACTGATTAAGGTCGCGATGTAAGTGTAAGTTTCTCGTGCGCTTCCTATTTCTCGATAGGCTTTATTTTGGATTATTGGATTATTTCTATATTATTTTGAGTACATCCCCAACCGAATACCGTACGTCCATACGGCTACTGGTTTTTTTCGATCAAATTAACTCCTAGATATTTTGTGGTGTTGGAGAAGGGTCTTTGTATTCTTGACCTAGTAATCGGAAGCTATCGAATATTTATCTTGAAAATTCAACGCGAAGAGATTTAGTTCTGTTTAAATTTAATTGGTATTTACATAATTTGGAAAAATTCTTGATAATTTTATTTCACTTTCTTCGACTACAAATATCACTGTATCGTCCGCGAATTCACCTATACCATAATTTGGAGAGAGTATATCTAAATAGTGGTATAGAAATTAACTTAATATACTTTTTTGCCGCACTCCGGCTTTAAGTACCCTGAGGTTGAAATATGAATCTTTTTGTTTGCTATGAAAGTGTCTTTCTTCTAGTATATGACAAAGAGTACGTTTAGTTTAAATAGCAATATTTCGTGCAATACTTTATCAAACGATTACCTTAGACGGCGCTATATTCGGCGTTGAAGCTAACATTCCTATTCAGCTTGTGCGGTGTTTTGCAAGCTACCTCCAGTTCCTGCTACTTTATACAACTCGGCAGTTAAGCCGACGGCTCCAGGAGTTTTGTTAGACTTAAACTTGGATTTCATCTTGGTCAGGTGGATGGAAATATTGTCTGTCTTCGCCCAAATTAAATGACTGATTTTGCCTGACGGTGAAATATTATTCGTCATCACTGTTCAACAGCCTGCAGAAATAATTTTTCAAGATCGAACTCTCTCAGAGATTAAGGGAACCTCGATAGGAAAAGACCAATGGTTCGCTGGCTTTGGTCTGTTACAGATGTCCGCAACCCTCTTTTGGCTACAACACTATAATGGTCCGGGTGAAAGTTAGCTGCTTGGAATGTTCGGACATCCTGAAGGAGTGCCTTGGGTTTGTTGGTTAGGGAGTGGAAACCGTCTGCTGGCTATGGTTACGTTAGTTCCTACAGCAAAATCAATATGCCTATGTCTGTTTCCGGTGGCTATACTTTCCGATTGTATTACCAAAGATGGTCTCCTTACATAGCTTGGCATTAAAATGGCCAAGGAAAGTATTCACGTCATATTAAGCATTCTTGGGCAAAGTCTTCGCTCTCCTCTGTCGGGGTGTAGGCGTTTACGAAGCTTATATTGACAAATCTACTCTTCATACGAATCGCCGTTAGGAGTTCGCTTACATGCCTGAAGGTCTCTTAAGTCTGCCTCTGACGGCGAATCCGCAACGGAGTCTACATTCTCTAGGCAAATCATCTAGTAATCCCAAAGATATTCTGAACATGTTCGTGTTGTTTTTTCAAGGTATTTATGTTTCCTCCAACCTTTTTCTTTTAATGAGGATTATTTCTAGTCCTTGCATGCTTATACTGCCTTAAATTCTCTGGTACTTATTATGTAGATCCGAATTATTGTTGGCATTATTGGATTTGAAGGACAGTAAAAATCCAGATTTCTTACCCGGTTGTTTTAAAATCTTGTGCTGAATCTCTTAGCTACCCCTGCTCTATATTTTCAATCAGTCATTGGCCAGTGGGACATTTATTGATGATTGAAAATATTCTCTTATAACACCAATTTATAAGAGTGGTAAAAAGACCAAATTTCGAATTATAGACCAGTTTCTAAACTGTCTATTATACCTAAACTTGTGGATCACCTAGTGAAGGAACGGATGGTATTCATCTTAAGCAGCTTTATTAGTGATTCTCAGCATGGATTTTGGAAAGGTCGTTCAACTTGCTCTAACCTAGTTCAGTTTACCAATCATTGCTTAAGTTCCATTGAGAGGCACAAAGCAAGTGCACGTAGTTTATACTGATTTCGTGAAAGCCTTTAGTATAATTAATTTGCATATCTTTTCTTGAGTGCTACGGATTTTTCGCCCCATTACATTCATGGTTTAAGTCCTATCGGTTTGGGAGAAAACAATTCGTTTCTTTCGGACATTTATTTTCGGTTGAAAATAATGTTGTGTCTGGTATCCCAGAAGGAAGGCATCTTGGGCCAATCCTTTTTCTCATTTTTATTAATGATTTGCCGAGAATTCTAAAATTTTGTCACTGTCTTTTGTATGCGGATGATATAAAATTTCTTGTGAGTATTTCTGATGTCAGTTATTGTCTTCTACTCCGAAGAGATTTAGATTATTTGTTTGAATGGTGTAAAATGAACGATCTGCATCTCAATATCGACAAATGTGCCACCATGTCATATAATAGAGCACAATATAATCTAACCCCAGCTTATCGTCTTGGAAACCAATCAATTAATGTTGTAGATGAATTTAAAGACCTCGGTGTTGTTTTTGATAGTAAGCTCACTTTTGATCCCCATGTTAACAAATTAATGTCAAAAGCTAACTCTGCTCTAAGATATCTGAAAAGAAATTCATCGGACTTCAAGGACCCCTATACTCTTAAGGCCATTTATGCAAGTATGGTTCGTTCATGCTTGGAATATTGATGTGTGGTTTGGAATCCGTTTTCATTGAAAAACATTAATAGAATAGCAAAAGTTCAAAAAAACTTCTTGCGCTTTGTATTACGCTGTTTCTTTCTGAATCACAATGTCCACTATTCTTACCGCTCTAAATGTTTGTTGTTGGGTTTTGATTCCCTCGAAGTTCATCGTAAAATGCATTGTGTTATGTTTGTTAGAGATTTACTATGTTTTTCCACTGTGACTGTGAGTACTTGCTCTCATTAATTTGTATTTACGCCCCCCTAAGGGATTTTAGAGCAAGACCACTGTTATTTGAAGTTCATCACTCCACTTTATACGGAGCCAATGAGCCTGTTACGTTTTGCTGTAGATTATATAATCTTGTATATGATCAACTAGTTATTGTATTACCCAGAAATAGATTTAAGGAACTCGCATTGGTAGCATTAAGATAACTTATAATTATTGTACTTTATATATATTTTCCTTTCTTTCTTGATCTGTTGATGGACCTCTATCGTAGATCTAAATAAATAATTCTCCATAGATATTTCACAGTTTTTCATCCTCTTTCTGTTTGGGCATCGCACTTCTCTGATTGCTATGTCCGCTTTGTAGCAGTTGAGAATCTCCGCTAATTATTCGGTTGCACCTGGTCTGTTAAAGGTCCCAACATTTCATGTGCGGATCCGAAGGTCGTTATATTTTATTCGTTTTCCAGAGTCGTAACACTAAATCCACCTATTAGCTGGTTCATCAAATGAGTAAGGACGTACTCATGCTATTACCGAGGGGGGCAATCACGACGCTTCTAACTTGGTCATTGGGCTGGCTGCTGACCCTATCCAAGCCTCTTTGGGCAATATTTTATCATTGGGTTCAAAGATATTAACCATGTGTTCCAAAAAAGCTCAGCATTTTCCAAATTGCTCCTACCCCATGAACTATTATATTTTTCAAAATATATTAATGCTGTATATGGTTTTCGAAAAACTTATTTTAATTCTACAGTGAAGAATTTAGGAAAATTGAAATCTGTATTTTTATTTCTAAGAAAGATGTTCAGATTTTCATATGCATACGATTACTAAAAAGTATGTAGATATAAAAGTGGTTGAAGTTCGAATCTATTTTTCTTCAATTTTCAGCATTCAAACTCCGTGAGGCTGAAACTCAACAACCTTGTTACTTTGTTGTTGACAGTACACGGCTATTCTGTATCCTAGTAATGATTACACTATCAGTCCCTGTGTTATGAATGAAATAATTGTACACTTTCGACAGAAATGAGACAGGGATTTAAACGATTCCGCCTTTTGTTTGATATTAATGATATATTGTCTAACGTGTAAGTATCTTTTGTACCTACATATTATTTTGGAATATATTGCATGCCGTGACAGCTCTGCAAAGCTTGCTTCTTCAGGCGTCGTCAAACACGGGCGATAGGAAAATAATGAAACCTTACCGAGCATCTGCAGTAATATGGTGATCTGCGGTAGGACTTACTGACTTACAGCTCTTAAGAGTGCCCTACACTTTATTGCAATAAACATTTTTTTGTTTTACAATATCAAAGAAAGTGCTACAGGCCTGCGATTATCTCTTTAAATTTGCATGGAAAAAATGCTATACTGGAAAAGTATAATTTTTTTCACAGAAATGAATATGTTAGAGTTTTGCTTTCCCTTAGGATCCTAGATTTTCATTTCAATTTAACTTCAATAATGTAAAGCAAACTTATACATACTATGTGTCCTCCTACCATGGATATTAATTTTTCATTTATCTTTCTTCGCTACCAACTTCATATTGAAAGCTATGCTAGTACAAGTAAACCTATTTCCAATTTTAAAGTCTTGACATCTGCGACCACCCAAGAGCTAGATTCACTTTGTCAACCAAATTCAATTTTAAATGTCTACGGAGAGAAATTTCGCATTTACACTTTGCAAAATAAATGGAAGTCTCATCCGGAAGGAAATTTTCCAGACAGTTTTTTCCCACCTTCTTGATTTATGAGTTTGAATTATGCGCGTGGTAAATGTCAGACTTGCGATTATGTCGGTTATTGCGTTAGACGCTTACAATCCAATTACGACGATATTTTACAGAAAATCTTCGATTAGGCTATGCAAAGTAACTCGTACTATGTGGATTCTTCAAGACTTCGTTGCTATACGTGACCATTGGCTTCAAAATTGCTGCATTCGGCTGAAAATTAGGTTGCATGCATAAAAGGCATTTGCTGCTTTCATACTCTTTCATCGACATATTCTAAGTTTTCTATCAATCTACAAATATATATTTCGCCCTATTCGCCACTTTTAGGGTGAATTGCGATTTGTTTTTTTTTGTCACGTATAATACTCTTACTCTTCCGTTTTTGAGTTCCATATGTATCAGGTTGTAACGGAAGTACTGGTATAGCGCGTTTTTTTCACGGATTATTTTCCAATTGCTATAAAATTCATAAAATTAGTTTTTGGGATATATTGCTCATTAAGTTCCCAAATTTCGTTGTGTTGTGTTATTGAAAGTATTTTTAACAGAATTTTGAAATGGATGTATCGGCAGAGCATATTCGGCATATTTTATTGTTTGTTCCGGGAAAACCAGAATGGAAGTGGGTCAATGTATATGGAGAGAATGTTCTCAGCGAGTCCAAGTGTCGGCGTTGGTTTGCAACGTTTAGAAATGACAATTTTGAAGGATGAATCTCGTAGAGTAGGCCAGAACAGTTAGACGATGAGCTCCTGAAGTCCACCGTCGAAAGAAACAGTTGCGGTAAGGGAAGGCGAAAGGAAACTCATCGTAGGCCATATGACAATCCATCGACACCTAAATATTATGGGAAAAGTCATAATGTTGTGAAAATGCGTGCCACAATCGCAACCAATCTCAACAAAGAATCGAAGCTTTCACTGCACTTCTGTGGCTTCAAATCAAGAACCGTTTTTGAGCCGGATCGTTACAGGGGATGAAAAATGGATTGCTTACAATAACATTAAACGTTGCCACCAATGGCTTAGTCCGAAAGGCAGACGAGCACAACATCCCAGAGATGGACTTCACCCGCTCAAGTTGTTACTGCTGAGTGAATAATCCTTTTGAGTTGTTGCCTCGTAACCAGACTATCATCGCAGAAGTCTACTGTTAACCGTTGTGCAGATTAAAGTCGGCACCAGAACAGAAACGGCAAGGTCTGGTTAATCAAAGGGGGGTCCTAATCTACCAGGATAACGCTCGCCCTCATACAGCTAGGACCACCTGCATACAGTTTCAGAAGTTCGGTTGGGAAAAAATAGTGTCTCCGGCTTATTCTCCAGATTTCCAATTGTTCCGAAAATGGATGGAAACAATTTTAGATCTCGGGGTGATTTCCAAGGGGCTCTTGGGGTATTTTGTTCGTCAAAGCCAAATAATTTTTTAGTGACGGCATTAAGAAGTTGCTTGAGAGGTGGGCAGAAGTGTTGTCTAATGAAAAAAATTATATTGACGACTAAAGGTTTGCATTTGGTGCAATTAAATTAACATTAAACAGGCATTCAAAAATCGCGCAATACTTACATACAGACTCAAAGTATAGAGCAGTTGACTCCGCGCTGTAGTGTGTCTTTGGGGACAGTTTGTTCCTAGATCAATATCACATTGTCTTGTGTTGATATTGCTTTCGCAAACTCGTAATCAGGATAGTGGATCGGTTAGCGTTAGAAGTTTTCCAGTGGTCTCTCTATTGTGGCCTTTTTGGAATGTTCCATTCAAATGTATATTCTCGTATTTGTCCTTTCGAGACTTACCTAAAGTGGATATGACATAATGTAATGGCGTTTATACTCCTCCACCTTTTCTTGAATCTGAAAATGCGGTAGCCTTTCAAACGTTTTTAGAACTGTAGACCGTACGCCAGGTTGTATGTTTAGAACTTGTTATCGTCATTTTGAATTGGTGATTACTGACTTTATATAAGTCCTATCCCTTTTGGCCTTACTTCCATCTCAAAAGCGAAATAAAGCCAAATATCATATTTGGCCTTATTTCATTGGGCCTTATTTCACGTCACGAAATTGTGATACTGTAACCTTGATCAAAAAGTTCCTGCGTGGCGCTCCTATTGTTCCGATTTGAGTTCTGCTTTTTTGTTAAGTTGGTAAATCTGTTGCAGATATTTTCTCTAAATCTTAGCGTCATAGCTTGACATTTGGAAAAGTTACGTAGCCAAGAGTACATCTATCTCCGTGTGTGTTGGCGATTTCTTAAAATTTTAGAAATGGATTTAAATTTTCAACAACGAACTTGTATTAAATTTTGCGTAAAAAACGGATTTAATGGTGCGCGAACGTTGGAAATGTTGGAAAAGTGTTTCGGCAACGATTCTCTAAAGAAAACGGTCGTGTACCAGTGGCACGAGCGGTCAAAAGTGGTCGTGAGTCAACCGAAGATGATAAACGCAGTGGCAGACCATCGACATCGAAAACCGACGAAAACATTGATGAAATAAAAGATATGTTGGTCAATAACCGCAAATTAACCATCAGAGAGATAGCGGAGGACTTGAACATTGCCTATGGATCCGTCCAAGACATTTTGGTTAACGATTTGGGTTTCCGTCGTGTAGCAGCACAGTTGGTGCCAAAAGACCTCAATTTCATGCAAAAAAGAGACCGTGTTGAAGTCGCAAAAGAGATGATTTGCGAGGCTGAATCCGATCCCACTGGAGACGAGACGTGGGTTTATGAGTACGACAAGCAATCCAGACATAATCAAAAAACCCACGTCGTTTTAAGTTCAAAAAGAAGGCAATGCTCACGGTTTTCATGGATTACAACGGTGTAGTGCATCATGAATTTTTGCCAGAAGGCTAGACAGTAAACAAAGAGTATTATTTGGGCGTTATGAGACGTCTGCTTGAAGCAATTCGCCAAAAGAGACTAGAATTGTGGCAGAAAACTCGTGGATTTTGCACCATGATAACGCACCGTCGCACAGTGCCATCATTATTCGTAATTTTTTGACAAAAAATGCAACAAATACCATCCAACAGTCAACAGCCACCGAATTCACCTGATTTGACTCCCTGTGACTTCTTTCTGTTCAATCGAGTTAAAAAACCACTATGGGGAACGCGTTTCAGCAGCCGAGAGGAAGTAATGGAAAAAAGAAAGCACTGATGGACATACGGAAAACCGAATATAAAAAATGTTTCGAGGATTGGATCAAGCTCTGGCAGTCGATGGATTATTATGAAGGGAACAATATAGATTTAGATAAATAAACTTGTATTTGTAATTTTCTGAATATATTGCGGGAACTTTTTGATCAAGGTAGTATATTTAAAATAAAAGGATTAAAACCGATCACTTTAATCATTTCAAATTGATTTATGTATGGTATATCGGGTAAGTAAAATTATGTAAAAACTAGTGAAATACAGTCAAACTGGGCTTATTTCACTTTCACGGCTCCGAAAATATGATAGGTATGCAAGTTTGGTACATGTACATTACTTGTATAATTCCTTCTACAAACACACATAAAAAGGGATGAAATATCGCCAATCAGTCACTATTTGAAGAGTTAGTTTTAATTAATGCCGTTGATTTCGGAGAATTAAAAATTAAGAGGTGATACAAGTCGTTCAGTGTAAAGACATAGAACTGTCGCGGTCGGTCGCAACAGTTTGTCTTATTTACAGTTTCGACCCTGATACTTGGTAATTGCCACCTGTTTCAATTAAAAATTAAACAATTTCATTACGTGATTAAATTGTAGAATACGTTCTCCACGCTTCGCCACTAACCACAATAAGATAAAGCCTACATTTTCCAACTATGTGCAACTGGAATTGACAACCACCACCCAAACAGAAAACGCACTGCTTCACGAGCACAAATCATTGCATTTTTAATATCTCTTGGATATTTTTCAGTTTGTTTTCAGTTCTCTGTCATTTAAAGAATTGACCGCACTTAATATAAGGATCGATACCCATAAAAAAAGTCACCATTGGAGTCACAAGCACAACTTTTGGTGCCAGTTGGCATCCACCAAAAACGAATGCGTGCAACTGACTAGATCGCACACTGTGCTTATAGAAGCACAATTTACTCCAAGCATCAGAGAAGGTGAAGCCATCTTCATCTTGGAGTCGATACTTTAACATTTCTGGCCACTAGCCACTAGCCACCGACCAATAGTCCGGCAAACATAATCCTCCAGCCAATACGATTAGGTACACATGAACGAATATTGCATCATTGGAGGCTAACAGTGCTACTTCTGTTGCTCGAGGTACCACTCTGCTGCCAGCCAATGTTGGTCAGGGAGTTATGTCAAGCCATGTTCCGAACCAAAATCGGTGCAGAAATTCTTTTGAAATTCGCTGCAAAATAAAGTTGAAAGGCAGGGGAAAAAATTGAAGTTACCATTTATGCAATCCGCATGCAACGACTATATGTTGTGCGAGTATACGATTACCTACGTACACGTACTTGTATCCGTTGCCGGTTGCTATTGATTTTTCTTCTTAATAAAACGCACATCACTCGATTAAAGAAAACGCGTGTGGCATTTTAATGAAATTTCCTTCGCTTAAAAAAACTGAAAAGTTGATATTAGGAATTTAATTGTATACTAGAGAACTGCGTAAATATTCACTAAAACAGAATGTGCCTAGAAGTGAATATTTTAAGGCTTACGAGTAAATGATACCATCCGGAAGAAATAGAAAAATAAATGGGGCTTTGACGGCTAAGAAAAATCTAGAAATCTCGATATCACTTTTCAGACTTTTTAAATAAAATAAATTCTTCTCAAATCCAATGCATTTCTGAAAAATCTGGAAACGAGTCAACTTTTTCAAACATGAAGCGCTATCGTACGCATCATTTTCATGGGCTCCCTTAACTTACGAGTATTTCCCAGATTGATTCTAGTTACTTGTCTTAACTATTAGATCTCATAGTAACTAAGATTAAGTAAGGCAAGATAAGGGTCACAATTTGTTCGATAATGCTCAAACAGATACACCTAGCCAAGAAAAGTTGCATTGTTGGACTATGTGTCTACAGTTTTGGCAACGTAGAGTCTGTTTTGGAAGGTAAATGCCTGTTTTGTCCTTATAATTTCTGCAAAAATCTTTTAAAACATTATCCGATTCCAGGTAACGTCCAGCAAATACACCGATCACGTAGCTGATCTTTGCCGGCATAAGTATAACAGCATAACTAATCCGGTATTAAATACATTGACGAGTCATCTTTGTGGTCAGTCTTGTAGTATGTGTCTATGGACATTTAGAAGGTGGCTACCTAGTTCTGCACAATTTTAAGGGTAGTACACTGTTCCGTAATGTGGCCAAAAAATATAAGTAAAGTGGAGGTTTGGAGATGTGTAACCGGTTGGACTCAAACTGGTGTGCGTGTAGGGGTTGCATACCACAGCCATCATCGGCAGCCTTATTACTGGAATATAGCCCAACATTTGCTCCACACTACCCCATGTCTTCTCTAGATCGGCTTAATATTATTAGACACCAGAGCAGAGAGGGGCATTATATTTATATCATAAACAGAAAGTTTCCCAGCCGATGCAGACCTCAGACTTAATAATAGTATAAGTAATAATATCAGAATAACTAATAATTTTGTATGACAGGAGGATCCTTTCTTGTTCAGGCATCGCTTATATGCCTTAGCTCGGTGCCTTAGCTTACATCCTGACTATCGTTCCTAACGTCGGTGAGCCGTCAAGAGCCAAGAAGATATAAGAAGTGGATTAAGGTCCTCCTTCGAGAATGGGCTAACACAAGCTTAATCCGAATGGTTAGTCATTTCTGAAGATGAGATACATGTTGGGTTTCAAATAGGGTTGCCTTTCTAATTAGTGTCTAGCAGTGTCAAGCGAGGGTGATTCAAGTTTAAACGAGACAGGGAAAACTGCAACGCTTTGTTTTTATGTTTGCCTCATACATAGAGATAATATGAGACAGTAGAATTGTTTTCGATGATTTCAATTGCTTCCAAATGCCATTTTGAAATGCTCTCTCATTTAAATATTTGTCCAGGATTTGAGTTATATAGAATTGGTCTTCTTTTTCTTGGTTGTACAAGAGTTTACAGCTCCGATTAGCAGCCTTTGCGATGTGGTAAATGGGTATTCTACCGCACCTATCACTGATCCATCAGACCCCATATTGTTTTTAGTTTACTCGTATGTCATGAGGTTTGAACTTAGGCATCTACACTATTAATACTTGCTCATTTATTCGCCTCCTTGGTGACAGCAAATTGCCTTTGAGAGACTCTATACAGAATATCGGAACAATCACTTCTGAAAAATAAAGTATTCTACCACGCTATGGAGTTAGAATATATGTAAATAATAAATATGTCAGCTTTCATATTGACAATTTTATAAATCGATATTTTTGTGCACCAAAGGATATGCCTGAATAGATAAATTACAAGGTTGCCGTTTTTGTTTTGTTGTTGAAAAAGAAAACACCTATCTAGCGCATTCGTATTTAGACTGCACATGAGGTTACTATGTAGCTCTTTTCATCTCGATTTACTTGGTATGTTGACGTGTAATACTCTACTACGAGTATAATAGTCTCTCTGAGTTCCTTTAGGTTCTTGTTGTCAGTACCGCTTGCTTATTTTTAGGATATGCGATCTAAACGGTCCTTCATTAAGTACTCCCTATCTTTAAATTTAAATAAAACAAAGTGTTTGAAAGGCCTACCGATGCTATTATGTAATGTTCAAATGTCAGCCGTGGCTTCTCTGGGTGGCGCGCATCCGAAATGTCTAATTTTCCATGACTCTGGCGCATAAATCAGGCTGAATTTGACCGATGGCATGGGTTATGTTGGCTTTGAGGGCCGCTGTGTTTTGTGGCTAATTCGCATAGATCTGCGACTTCAGAAAACCCCAGAAGAAAAGGTCAAACGAGGTCAAATCGCACGATCGCAGTGGCAAGTTCACATCACCTCCACGTGAGATGACCATACCCTCGAATCGCTTGTGCGGAATTTCCAATGTGGCGTGAGCTGTTTGTCACGTAGCACCATCCTGTTAACACCACATGTCGTTGGTGTCTATATCATCCAATTCAGGCCAAAAGAAGTTGGTAATCATCGACCTATACCGCTTACCGTTGACGGTGATGGCCTGGCCGACGTCGTTCTCAAAGAAATATGGACCGATGACTCCGCCAGCCCAAAGTCCACACAAAACAGTGACTTTTTCGTGATGCATTGGACGCTCTTGGATCTCATGTGGATTGGTATCGTCCCAAATTCGACAATTTTGTTTGCTGACGTACCCATTCATCGAGAAATAGGCCTCATCGCTGAAGTTGATTTTTCGATGAAAATTGGGGTCAGTTTCCAACTGCTCCAGAGCCCATTCGTTGTCTATGGTTGTCTACCTTCAGCTCTTGGGTCAGTTGAATTTTGTACGGGTGCAGGCCCAAGTCGCTATGCAAAATTTCCCAAGTTGTGGTCTGCGAAAGACCGAGTTCTTGTAAACGACGCGAAATCGACTACCTCGGATTCTCCTGCACACTCTCACGAACAGCGGCGATGTTTTCGGCAGATCTCGTGTTTCGTTGACGCTCCCGTACGTTTATCGTTTACTGAACCAGTGGACTCAAATTTATCTACCACACTGCGAGTAGTCCTCTCGGTAGGACGATTATGGCGACCGTAAAATGGGTGAAGCGCGCGAAAAGTTGCCCGAACAGAACACCCATTTTGATAAAACAATTTGATCATTTGTACGTGTTGTTGAACGCAATGTCCATCCATTGTGATTTGGCAAAATAGACCGAATAAATGACAGCCAATTTGATAGATGTAGCTTCAACAATATGGCCGCTATCAACTGTCAAAGTTCGCAAGTCCCTATTCGAAGACCCTGTATTTGCTATTGCGAGTAGCATTACCCTTCCCTTGAGTGTCTACACCTTTCATCGTATACACTTTTGGTAAATAAATTGCTTATTTGGGAAAAAATTTCTTGCGGATGTCAACGAGAAGAATAATTAAGCCTTTCGAAATCATTTATATGGACAGTAAAATAATTTGTACGGGATCTGCTGCTTTAATAATATCAGGTAATCTACCAAATCCAACGAGTGTTCCTCTCTTCTTTTATATAGAAATGGTTGAAATATGTATCGTGTATAATCACGTTAAATGTTACACATTTTTTCTAGGTATCTTCATTGCTTCTGCAATCTGGACCGGATTTTCCAATAACTTGGCAAAGCTAATTTCCTATGCCTGAAGTTTTTCCACTATCGGTTTCCGTCAATGAGCACTACTTCTTACGAGATTATGTTTTATTACACCCACTGACCTTCGTAATATTTTCATTTCGTCCCTTTTTCCTTTATATTTCTTATACATCGTCCAACACTGCGATGGATGTATTAAAGCTGGATGAACAGCTGTCGTACTATGAGCGCCAAAAGTGTGTAAAAGCCAATATGATGCCCGAAGTTATATTAAATTTAATCATAAAAACTAAGGCAAATTAAATTTCAATGATACGAAACATACGGTTCATTCAATGGCAATAAAACAAAAACAATAAACAGTTCAAAAGAAAACTCATGTATCATATTACATGTTTCTTTTTTTTTAAGAAAAGTTAACTGCGAGTATAGTTTATATTTTACGCGTAGGAAGAAGGCAGCATGCAACCTCCTCTTGTTTAATATGAATCAATTCCTTTTATTGTTAGACTTGTGCATAGATATTATTGCAGACTTAAGCTTTTGTTTTTAGTTTACAGTCTTTAAAGGCTAAAAAGCAACACAAATTTAATATACTGAGAATCGGAAAATCATAGTGGATTCCAGAAAAGAAAGAAAATCGTATCGGGAAATTGGTCAAATTGTTAAAAGGAACCTTGTTTCGATGAAAGAAATTATTGATAAATTTAAAAAGTGTAAAACATTGAAAAATTTTAAACGGACAAGAAGACCAAGAAAGTTAAATAAAAGAGCAAGACGGGAAATTGTGATTGAAGTTAGAAAAAATCCTAGTGAAAGTCCGTTATCATTGCGCAAAACGTGTTAATAACATACAAAAACTTAGTTAGTGTTAATAACATACAAAAACAAGTACTGTACGGCGAATATTGCTTAAATCGGGCTTACGTGCTAGGGGTGCTGGAAAAAAACATTTACAACGGACGTGAATAAAAAAAACGTTTAAATTTTGCTAGAAATACATAAATGAAGATATTTAGTTTTGGAATAATAAGTATTCTACTATATTACAGTCGAAAGCGAATTTGAAAATTTTAAAAATTACGAAAAATAAAAAAATTGGAAAGAAAATAAAGAATTATCGGATATGAGCAAAAGGTTAGAAGCATAGTAAAGCATGGGGGAGGTTCAGTTCAGCGTCTTGGGTCATTGTCTTGTCTTCATTAAAAGCACAATAAATATGAAAGATTAACTGAACATCCCAAAACATAACTCCAAATCGAGCGTAGAAAAATTTGTTGTGCCTAGAAATTGGATCTTCCATCTGTTAATATTATATATCTTTGAAAATCATATCGATGCTTATTAAATTTTTGCACTCACGGTATATATCAAATTTTTAAGGTTAAACTGCATTTTTCTATTACAAAATTAAGCAGAGTTTCCCCGCCATTTTAGCCACTATATACATTGTCATCGAAATTTCCTTGGTGGTTAACGAAAGGGCCGTATTTAAATTGTTCGCACTCTGGCATGTTCATTCCTTCTTAAAAAAATGTTTTGAGTTGTTTTGGTTCGAAAATGGCAATGCAGAAATTCGGGTTTAGTACGACTGATTCGTAGCTCGTACTCTTTTAGTGCCCTTATCCAATTAAGAGGCGCCTGAAGGGCTCTCACGTCGCAACTTATAATAGCGATATCATCGGCGAAGAGAAGAGAAGTTGTTCTGGACTCGTTTGTGCGCTGCTTCAATAGAAAATCTTGCACGGCATTAAAAAGCAACGGACATTATACTGCCTTGGTATATTCCAAATTTTAATTTAGAATTTCCAGGTTATTCCCGCTTTGCATTTCACTTTCCGTTTGACATCATCGTACGTACCATTCCTAAGTACGAGTATATACATATCGGGTAGATTTCGAGATTTGAACGCCGTCCAATACCTTTTTTCACTAAATGAAGACGATATACAGACCATTCTAAGTTTCTCAATGTTTCTCCATCACTATCTGTGAATTCTGAATTGCGTCATATGCTATATGACTCCCACACAGACACATTGACTCCCATATTGCGTTGTCGGTTGTACTCTCTCGGAAGTTTTCTTAGAATGCGAAATTAGTTCCATTAATCGATATTTGCTGCAATTTCTTGTATGGTTTTGGCTTTATACCTTGAAACAAGAAGGGTCCCTCTCCACTGATAGGACATACGATCGCCTCTTGTCATTTTGTGGAACAAAATGTTGGCGGTTATCGATTGCACTGTACTAAGTCGACGCTGCACAAGTTTGTCGTAAGCACTTAGTTCTCCTTCTTGGTTTATGGCATTTTGGAGCCATTTTCGCAAGTTTAGAGTCCAAAGCTGTCCCTCGTTTAGAGTTTGCCAATTTTGTCAATAAATATCGGTGTTGCCTTGCTAGTGGTTCGTCTGATATCACTTATGAATATTTTACACAGTGTTTCGAGCTATTCCAGCATCTGTATTTGGTGTAAACCGTGGAATGAAGTGCGGTTCTTGCTTAATAAATAGCTAAATATGCTAAATATGGTAAGACCGTGAGATTTGTATGAGCTCAGTATATCTTCTCCCTTTGCGTTTTTCGTTCCGAAACCACTTCTTCCATAACAGTATTCGTTTTTCAATTCTTCAACGTGTAGTTTCAATCTACACCGATGGAAAGCATTTCCTCGCACGGCTCGAAGTTGTTATGCTACGATGTTTGACAGTCATTCTAGCGATGTTTACGTTCGACCAAGCATAAATATTCAGGATTAAGGTCTTTTTTCGTCGTTTATACAGCCAATTTGAGCTCGCTCGTTTTTGAGTCTTAGCATTTCTACAACAAGTATGTCGACTAGTAGTAGTATTGAAGATACGACGAGTATATCATCATGGGAAACAGTTCCAAGTGCACTGGCATTTGACCATATTTCCGGTGCGAACATGATTATATATAGAATTCATAGTTTTAGCATGAAGGAGTCTTTTATTCAGTTGTAAGCCTCCGATATAAGTGATGTTTAAAACTAAGACAACTGTCAACAATAACTCCGAGATACTTGAGGAACGGTTTAGAAACAATTCCATGTTCTCAACTCTAACCGTTGTGGTTCACGTTGTGTGCAACTACCACGGCAATATTAGATTTAGATTTAGATGATTTATATTATTTATTTTTATAAAGATGCACTGGAAGATATACAAAGGTATAAGAAAGGTGACATTCTATATTTATATACAAGTAAAAAATAGAGGCGAATGCCACTTCTCTTCGCTTAGGCAAAAAATTAAAAAAGATTTAGGGTGGGGTGACCCATTAATTAATTGAAAAAATTTTAAAAAATCTTGTAATAAAGATAAATAAGATAATTCAGCTTAATTCAGAAAAAAATTATACCATATATATAATTATAAAAAGAATGAAAGTAGTAAATAATAATAATAACTAAATATAAACAAAAATGGAAAAGCAAGGTACACAAAAGCAGAACGAAATATCATAGAAAAATCAAATTAAATTAAAACTTAAGAAATATGGGCGTAATTAAGGCTTAAGAGCCACATTTTTAGACGTTCTAAAAATGTTCCAGGCAATGTTAATGATTTGATGGACTGAGAAAGTAGATTAAATAATCTAAGTAAAGGATATAACCGAATAGAAATTCCGATAAGCAGATGTACGGAACAGATAACAAATTTGAGAGATTACCACGCAGAATATACGAGTAACACGAAATTAAACAAGAATTGCGATTACCAGATTTCAGAAAAAACTATTTTAAGACTTTGAAACCATACAACTGACGCACGGGAAGAATATTCAAAGCACAAAACAACGGAAATCTAGAATGTCTGAAAGGTTTATGACAAATTTTTCTAATGACGTATTTTTGCAAAACCAACAGAGGATTAATTTTATTTCGATACACACCTACCCAACAAGCAATCCCATATTGTAATTTGGATTGGAAAATTCCATAGTATATTGCCTTTAAAAGATTGGTTGAACACACATTATGCAAATAGTAGAAATGGCGCAACGAAAACATATTTTTAGAATATCAGTATGAATTGCAAAACTCATCCTAGAGTCAATCGTAAGACCCAATTATTTAAATTCTTTTACACTCTCTATTAGGAAACAATTATCACTACAGGATGAATTATGACAAAATGAAGGTGCCGAAGTGTTAGACTCACAATAGCAGTTTTATAGTTTATATCTAAGACACTCAGGAGTATGAAAGTGCAGATTAGAATCAAAATCGTAAGTGGAAGACAAGCTGAAAAACATAATCTTAATTTTAGAGCTACTCGTAGTTACTAAATGATGCTCAGAAAACCACTGCCTTAAGAGGCTTAGATACCAATTAATGCAGGAAACAAGATCTAAAGGGTTATTTAAGCCGTAAGTGAAACCGATGTCATCAGCAAAAGCAGTTGGAGATGCTTTGAAGTTGAGCGCAAAGAGTGAATTGGTGGAAACTAGGAATAGAATAGGGCCAAGTACAGAGCCTTGAGAAACACTCAAGTTGAATAACCTCATTTTTCTGCTTATATCTTCAATCTTCACTCTTTGGAACCTGTTTTCAATATATACTCTGAACCAGGAGACCATGAGACCTCGAAAACCAGCTTTTTTAAGTTTCCTTAATAAGATGTTGTGGTTGACCATATCAAAGGCCTTAGTAATGTCAATACTCGTAAATTGACCAGCCGTTATCATTCATTGTAGGCGAAAAATTTCAGTGCAAACTGGCACATGGCCAGTAACTTCGTACGCTTTAACTCTGTCGTCTGGATCAAAGGATCTTATTCGAGGAATAGCTCGTAATGATTTTACGGAGATAGTCAGGTATTTTAATCCGATAAGCATAGTTCATAATTCGTTTCAAGTTGGCGGAATTAAACGCGTTTTTAATGTCATGGGTTATATTGGCCAGTATTTGTTATGCCTCCTTTCCAGCGCCTACCCTGTGTAGCGTCATTACCGCATTAATTGCGTCCACTCTTGACAGTAACTTACGAAAACTGCTCCGATAGACCTCCTCCTGATTTCAATTGATGGCAAGAGTCTATTGTAAATGATCTGTTCAAGAATTTTTCTGGGCGTCTCAAGCAAACAAAGCAACAAAGACGAAGAATACAATGGATTCCCTTTGGTAATAGCAGTAGCCGTTGGAGCTTCTGAGGCTCAGGAATAATACCTTCTTGGAGACACAATTTTAAACATTTCGGCAATTAAGTCCGGTCGTATTTTAATAGTATCATATTTTCTTGGCGAGTAAACAGGGTCGCAACAGTACCCGGAATATTGGTGATTGATTGATTAAGTTTTTCGCGAAGATCTCTTAAGCAAAGACGTATTCTAGACTTAATTACTTCTTTTAGTCGGGCTCTCGCTTCTTGATATGCATTGCAAGTGATACGTGATACTCATCGACATTCCGCGTAAGTTCTTCTGGTTCAGTGAGATGTTGATCTTAGTTCCGCAATTTTGGGGGTCTACCAAGATGCAAGAAGTCCGTTTTATCCCTTTCCCCGCGTATTTAATTTGCGGCCGTTTCCATGCATCTAATGCACGATGAAGTTGCAAGATGGCTTACTGAAATAATTGTTAGACAGGCAATAGGGCATCACACAAAAATGTTTAAAAAAGAAACGTATTGGACCGAAGATAATCACATGTAACGCCCATTCGCAGATTTCGGGGTTTCAGCACATAAATTCTTTGTTCTCAGTTCTGCAATGCGCAGATAATTTAAACTTTTTTTGTTGCTATTTCGTAAGAGATGAAAAATATCTCTCAGACGTCAATCTAATTCTAAAAGTTGCCAATACGCTGTGATGCTAATTGCACTAGGGCATTCGCTATTCTAGAACGAAAATAGTTTCAATATTTTGAATTGTCATTTTAATAGAGAATATAGAGGCCAAGTTATTTATGGAATCATCACGTTCTTTAAAAAGTTATAAAAATACAGTGAACGATTTTCTTTATCATTTTCTCTTCACAATATGCTTATATGAATAATAATGATTTATTGCCAACTCCTTAATTTAGATAAATTAAAAATAATAGTTAGGAAACATGCATATTACTCCCTTAGCCAAATTACAGTTAACATCTTTCACAATGTTGAAAATGTTTTCTTTATAGATATACATATAATTTTTTTGTGACAACTTGCATAAAATTCGAGTTAATGAGTCTCATCATAACGTTTCGATAACCTTTGAAATTTCGCCAAAGTCATAGCAATGATTGCTTTTTAAACACCTTTGGGACGTGTTTGAATTTAAAATCTCTATCAATAAGCCTGCCCGTTCCAAGGATAATGGAGCTGATTATTCTACTCGTAAAAAGAAAAAAACTCTTTCCAGACGAGTGACCCAAATTTGAATTTAATTTAGCACTATGAAGGGAAAATATCCGTAACCTTCACTTGGCTTAAATCGATATGATGCAACGACTTACTAATGGAATTCCATATAGAACTGTCTACTTATGGAATTGTCAGCCATTAAAGTTCTTGAATTTTAAAAAGCCAAATAAATGTGCTTGCCTGCTTCATATTCCAATTGGGTATTCCATAATATAAAATGTATGTGCGTATGTACATATAATATATTCCTATGGAGAAAAAAAAAGTAGGAAAGGCAAGGAAATTCAATTGACGAACGTGGGCACACTTTCCGATACCTTTTCATGAATCATAAGTTGTGCCACTCATAGTCGCACGAAATGCCATGGTGCATAAATCAAATCAATTTTGTTCGAATTGAAAGGTATCATCAAAGTAATTTTGGAAATATTTGTCTTTTAGGAGATGATGGTAAAAAATACGATGCAAATGAGGTAATAAGACCTCAAGAAAATATGCATTGTGATCTTTTTACAACTTAAATGTTACAATATGCTACAGTGAGGAGGCAGGATTTGAAATAAACTTCTGCTGTGTATAATAGTTACTGGAATATTTAAGATGTGTTAAGGTCCGGACAGGGAGGATAGGGTGAGTGTATTCCACTACTTGGATTCCTTTTCGCAAAATCCAATTTTAGGAAAAGAGATAAAAGAATTTTTTCGATGACACATAGTCTTTATTGAAGAGGAAATGCAAGTTACGATTTAGAATGCTGTTCAACTTTTTTAGTACTACACTCGTTGACCATAATTAACCCAAGTTGGCTTGAATATTAAAAACACTGTTTTTTCTGATTTAAAATATCATGTCGAATATAATTTCGGTGCCACTTTTGGTGTTCTTGGCAAGGAGTAGAGTCAAGGCTGAAATTCGATCTTAGGAAATATGGTATGTTCTTCTCAGTAAACCCTTTATCAAATAAGAGATGACAATCTGAATGGATTAAGAATGTGAGAATAATTTAAATGGGCTGAAGTCTTATACGACGAATTAAAAGAAATCCACAATTTCATAAACCATTCCTTCGGCATGCGACTGCTTAACTCTAAAACAAGCATCTTTTCATATGAAAGGTTCTGTCACTTACGGTGTAAGGAGTCTTAAGAAACCCATAGATTATACTCATCTGCTGTACAAAATGACAAGATAAGGTGAACTTGAAAGTTCGTAGAATTAAGTTAAGTTGTGAGATGAACTTGGTGCAATTATTCTGTCTATTTCGAATAGTGCAGCTACTATATACTAGATACTTTGCAACGAAGAGTTGCTAGAAAAATTTACATATCTGATATTTATCCATAAGAATTACGTTGTAATGGTCGAGAATACGAAGATGACCTACACATAACTCATCCGCCTCAGATTGATGACGCTATACACCTCTGACTTAATTCACTTTCCATTCTCCATGGAGAAGGCTCTTTCAATAGGGACTTCCGAACTTTGACAGTTGATAGCGGCCATATTGTTGAAGGTATATCTCTCAAATTGGCTGTCATTTATTCGGTCTGGCTTGTCAAATCACCATGGACGGACATAGCGTTCAACAAAACGTGCTTCGCTCATTTTACGGTCGCCATAATAGTCCTACCGAAAAGACTATTCGTAAACAATAAACCAACACCTGTACGTCAGCGAAACGCAAGATCTGCCGAAAACAACGGCCATATACAACGACGCCTGTTCGCTGAATGGGCTCTGGAGCAGTTGGAAACTGACCCTAATTTTCATTGAAAAGTCATCTACAAACAAAATTGTCGAATATGGGACGATACCAATCCACATAAGATCCAAGGGCGTCCAATGCATCCCGAAAAAGTCACTGTTTGGTGTGACGAGTCATGGAAAATGGAACATTTCGGATGCACGCTGCCCAGAGAAGCCGCGGCGGACATTTGAACGATGTTATATTCCATACAAATTTCGATGATATTGAGATATGACACACTTTGTTTTATTTAAAGTTAAAGATAGGAAGCGCTTAATGAAAGACCCTTTATAATACGGGGTTCGTTTTGTTGCCTTCGTAAAATTCAATTGTATCAGTATGCAGATTCACAGTATTTCGCCATTTTTCGGATAAAGTCATAATGCCATCGGTTAAAAACTTCCGTAATCTTGCCTTGTTTTAAAGTCAGCTTAATTAGAGAGTTCTGTAGAAACCAGAACAAGTGATAGTCTGAAGATGCTTGACTATACGGTGGGTGCATCACATTTCCCCAACCAACCCCTCACAACCTTTGATGGATCATCAAAAAATTGTGTGGTGGTGCGTTGGTGTGATGGAAGACAATACCTTTCCTATTCGACAATTCGGGCCGTTTTCTTTCAGTTGCCTGGTGTAATCTGTCGATTTTTTCGCAGTAGAGTTAAGAATTAAGTATTTGATCATTTGGAAAAAATGGTGGACGATTTCTTTCCAGACCCACCACAAACACAGCATAACCTTTTGCGCTGTCATACTTTGATGCTACCGACTGTCATGGGTGGGACATTTTTTTGTCACCTGAAATGGATTGAGTTCATTGCGTTCTAACAACGTATCGCAGATGTTAACCCTCTCATGAGGGGCCCATACATCGTTCTTCTTTTTGTATCTAGTATTTTTTTAAATGGTTCTTGACAGTTTTGTGGTCAATACCTAGGTCCATACCAATATTGACAGTGCTGATATGTCCGTCTTCCTCGAGTTTTTTAAAAATATCTTCGATTTTCTGGGTGATTAGACGGCCAGGACGTGGCTTAGTTTAGACATCAAAGTTGCCAGAATGAAAGCGAGCGAACCATTTCTTTGCTCCAGACTCCTTCCCGGTAAAAAGCATAATATAGTTTTTAATCTGCTTGTAAAATGTAGCCTATTTTCTCATTACTTTTTTCCCATTTTTAAATGTGAACAACTTTACAACCACCGCAAAAAAAAAAAAACAAAACACGCTAAAAATTAAAGGCTAAATTGCTCGAACCCAAGCCCTCTGAAGTATAATAGCTACAACGCCAATTTACCTATTTTTCACCTGACTTTCAATAAGAATGGAGAACACTTTTTGGTGTCAGGTGATATGAGGCCATATTTCAAAATATGGGTTTAATATAATATAAAATAAATAATATATTTAATAATAAATAAAATAATAAATATAGTATAAAGCTAATATACATTTATTCTAAAATCTGCAAACGGACTTACTGGAATTAAGGCCGCGTCCTGAGCAACTTCGTATAAGGCAAGGCCGGCTGGTGAGTTAAAGCCATGCCCATAATTATTTTAGCCCCGCACGGCGGCATGGTGTCTTTTCATTTCATTTCATTTATTTATAAATATGGTATGTACAATAAAATTAATATCTTTTCTTGTACTTATATACAATGTTATAAACTAGATGATTTAATATTTTTATTTGGCTTTTTCCAAGATCTGCTGTAAGGTAAATATCTGATCGATAGCGGACTTATTACGTCTAAAACACACTTATGTTTGAGGAACTATTATTAAATTGTTTAAGGTTTAAGGCCTTCACATAATATAATAGATAGGATCTGGATAGGATAAAAAAAACACGATGTTTAGAAGATTGATTTCTACTACCTCTTGCAGACTTCAATAACACTGTTTAACAAAATTTTAACTTTTTTTTGTAACAAGAAAACTTATATCAAATTTTGAAAGTACCAGGGACAGCAAACAATAATATGTGAATGAAAACAAATTGACATGTCAGGCTCCCTTGTGACATCAAAACATATACTTTCGTACAAAGTACAAACATCAGCTACATTTAAAGAAATTATTGCTTAATATATGTAGAATAAATGCTTATGATTTTCGTGAATATTTAGCTTCTTGAAGGTCTTTTTTAAGTCTGCAACAATAATCTGCTAGCATTCCTGGACTCCATTTCCCTTGATGGCGCTTCTCCATTAAGGAAATGTCCTGATGGAACCTCTCGCCTTGTTCGTCACACATAGCACCCAAATTTGCAGGAAAGAAATCCAGATGAGAGTCCAGCATATGTATTTTTAAGGACATATTACACCCCAAAGCTTTATAAAACATTATAATTTCATTTATTAAGTGTTTGTAATTCTCCGATTTATGGTTTGCTAGAAAATTTTGAACAAGGCTTACAAAACATTTTCAGGCGAGTTTTTCCAGATCATTCAGTTTTTCTTCAAAGCTCTTATCCTTTATTAGTTGCCGTCTTTGTGGACCTACAAATATTCCCTCTTTAGTTTTTGCCTCGCTGAGTTTGGGGAATTTCTCTTTCAGATGTACAAATCCACTGCCAACTTTAGGCATAGATTTTACAAAATTTTTCATCAGGCCAAGCTTTATGTGCAACGGTGGTAAAAGAATGTCATCAGGGTTCACTAAAGGATCATTTTTAACATTTTATGGCCTGGAATGAGTGATTTACGCTTGGGCCACACTTTCTTTGTATAGTGATTTTTTCTGTCCCTAATGTCCCATTCGCAAATGAAACAGCAAAATTTTAAGTAACCAAGCTGTAGTCCAAGCAAAAGTGCAATGACTTTAAAATCGCCACAAATTTTCCAAGCGTGTTTACTGTATTCAAGAAGAAATCTCATATTTTCGCAAATTTCTTTCATATGAGAACCATGAGCAACCGGCACTGAAGAAAGTTTATTTCCGTTATGCAGCAACACTGCTTTCAAACTAGTTTTTGAGGAGTCAATGAAGAATCAGCAGTGATTTGGATCATATTCAAAATTTAATAAATTCATCAAAACAGGAACGTTATTACAACATACTAAATCACCTGCTTTAGAAAAGTAAAGTTTTATTTCATCGTCACGATGTCGAAAATAAGAAATTTTCGTAGTTCCAGTCGTTTAATCGAGACCGCAAAAGCTCAGCCTGTTTTTTTTTAGACAGATTCAAATTACGCACTAAATCGTTGAAATTACTTTGTGTCAATAAGTGCTTTTCTTTTGAAGTTGACGGTTCATAACTTGGATACCTTATCGTGCTGACTTAGAACAAGTTCCGGAGTAGAATACTGACTTTTTGATCGATTTGGTGGCTTTAGCACAGGCAGTTCGGCACTATGCAGGATGGGTCTGTTGGCATAAGACAAGTTTGGATACTGGATAATGTGTTTGGACTTGGTTGTAATGCCTTTTGTTTGAGTCAAACAAAAATAACAATCACTTACATGATCCTTTAGTTCGGTCCAAATCATTGGTATAGCAAATGGCATATGTCTGGGTTCTTGTTTAGCCCAACCAATAGCAGTCTCACACACGTTACACAACAGGATTTATCTTGATTCCTCACAAGAAATCCAAAATAGTCTAAATAGCACTGTTCAATTAATGATGTGAAATTTTGACGCTGAGATGTAAAAGTTAATTCTCCACACACATAACAAAAACTGTCGGGGTTGTTAGAACACTTTCGTGGCATGTTTACGATGTAACAAACGTATATAAGATGTAAGTTAGTTGAATGCAATAGTTATACAGTCGTCTAAATGAAGTTATTACTAAGACATGTATTTGAGGTCAGAAATGAATATGTAGCTGTCACAAAAAAACTGGACGTGTTTGAAACTAAATTATTATATATTGTTAATGAGGGTACACCAACATGAACAAAATTCATTACAAAGTTCGTGTGACAAAAACAGTGTTTACCAGTGTAATTCGGCAGGGAATCCATCTGAAAACAGATTTATAAGTTTTTAGTTAAAGCACCGCTAGCTAAACCTCTTCTTGGTCGGGTGAACGGAGTTGTTGTCAGTGCCATCATCTAAGTTTATTGGTTTATTCTGCCTGGCCTTGGAGTATTGGTCGTCGTAGCCGTTAAACAGTCTGCAACAGTAATCCTTTTAGATCGTTTGGACATCCAGAATATTGAAACTGTGTCTAGCGTTAGTCAATTTGGCTGGTTTTTGATGTAGAGACAGCCAGGCCCGTTTATTGATGTTGAGGGTTATGTGAATCATGTGTTGGCTATGATGCCACATCATGCCACCTCTCTATGCAAGAGACTCAAATTTATCCAGAGCTCTAGCATTGTCTTAGGATAAGACAACACCTATGTATATTGAATTTTTTCCTTTTGAAAGATGAGATGTCTTTTTACGAAAATTGGTGACCACACATTTCCAGAATGAGCTTTTTCAATTAAGTATACTTTATCATATATTTTTTGAATTTTACAAAGTTCTGTGTTTTTAGATTTAAATCGAAAAATAAACAAATTTGGTTCTTAACACTAGTCTTTGTATATTTAGTTTAGCGATGCTAATCTGATGTTTGGTGTCAATTTGACAAAAGGTTTTATAGAGCCGATTAGAGTCAAAAAAAAGCTATAATACCATATGCTGGTTTGTTGCAGAAAATTTCAATTTTTGTTATTTTTATTATGAAAAAAAAAATAAAATAACAGTTCAACTTCAAATATAATAAGGAGGAAAAAAAAGACAGGTCGAATCGAATGGAGAATACTGAAATTTCATTTGCGATGAAGTACTTCGCATTTCTCGCAAAGAATAAAACGGTGTTCCGTACAAGTTGGTCTCACGCACATGTCACAGCGAACACTGTGAACATTTGCGTTCGGTGTTCGAGGGCACATGTGACATCTAGCCCGTTTTTTTATGGTTGGCTGATGAATCAATATGTTGACCGCTAGCATTTCGACCGATGCTGATGCTTGTGATGATGTTGATGGAGAATTCAAGCAAGAGGAGTACGGCGAAATTGTCGAACTTGGATCTCGCACACGACGAAAAACTTGTGCCGCATGTATGTATACCATGTGGTGTTCGTGCCCTAGCTCTGATATTGTCTTCACATAAGGCCTCGCCCAAGTTCAACAAAAACAATCGTCGGCGGAAACTTATCTTACTCTTGTTTCATTTCGGGAACAATTGAGTGAAAATCAAGACGGCATTCAAAGCCGAAATATCAAGAATGTTGTAGAACAACTTTAGTGGCCATCGGTTGGTCCTGCGTTTACATCGATAAGTGCCAAACATCTGGTCGAGAGTGTCGACACCAGCCTTTGTTTTATTGTAGAAGTGAATTATGTTGGGCTTGTTTGCCTGGTCAGCTGGATCGAAGTGGACGGCCGCATGATACGTCGAAAGCAAAGTTACGAAGCGATTTTTCTTGGGCACGTATGACACCATCGTGACACGATCTGAATGGTTGTAGACGATTTCGGTATGCAGCACTGGTTTTCGTTTCATGTCAATCAGAGCTGACGGTTTCTTCTTGCGATTTTTCCTTATGGTGCCGACAATCGTAATTTGCTTCTTCTTCAGCTCGAGTGCCAAACTGTAAGATGTAAAATAATTGTCACAAGTGACATTGCGTCCGTTCATTCCTAAAAATGGAAAAGAATCACAGATCAGAGAAAAATAAAGGCATCTACACGAAGAAGAAATGCCTTGGCACAAATCCAGAACAACACGCTGACCTTGATTGATTTCTGCTGAACATTTTCTGTCACGGCCAACGTAGACTTGAATATTGTAGGCATACAACGATCCTGCGTTGGCCAGAATCCAATGTTTGATGCCATACTTTCCAGGCTTAGACGAAATATACTGTCGAAAACTGCATCGTCCACGAAATGGCAGCAGTTGCTCATCAACGGTCAGAAATTTGCTAGGAACATACACAACTTTCAAGCGCTGGACCCACAGATCGAACAAGTCGCGAATAGGCGCCAGTTTATCGCGTACACTCTGCTGAACATGCCATAGCCATGCCGATATGCCATAGCCAATAATAAAAGTCCATAAAAGACGCGCGCATTTCAGACACATCAACCGGCTTCCACGTGACGCCATGCCTGTGATCACAGTATAAATTGGTCATTTGTACCACAGTATTCTCGACTGGCTCGATAAAAAGCAAAAACGCAGTCACTGGACTGCTGATGCGAGATTTCGCAAATGATGTTGGCCTGCAAAAATTTCAAATGAAAGCGCCAAAACAAAAAACTCAAAACAAACCTTGACGAGAAGCGAAATCTATTGTCGAGACCGATGGGCATGGTTCCATAGGATCGCGCACATACTGAATTTTCTTGTCTTGCGACTTGAGAGCGTTGTCCGGTTCAGCAGCGATTTCCATACGCATTTCTTGTTTGAAAAACAAAAATCTGAAATAATTCACAGTAAAAGGTTGCACAATCGAATAATAAGAAATAACGGACGAAGTGTAACGTCACTGGCGATATCAAATTGACACCAAACATCAGATATGTAATAACTCTTCTACAAGCCTTCAGGGCCTTCTAGCGACAACAATTTTATTTTTACGGAAACTAGACGAAAAAGTAGCCCGGTGAGCCGAGAGCGTTTGGCAACAGCACTACAATTATTAGGAGTTTTGCTTATTTGAAAAAAAACTGTGTCAAATTGACATTAAATATTGACTAGTGTTAAGAAATATGTTCATACATACATACATAAGTGTACATAAAATGCTAAAATATTTTTAACAAAATGATTTCTTTTAACACTGCTAATCTATTAAAAAACTTTTTATTGTAATTACAGGTCGGCAATTCTAATGGCAATGCTAACTTAATCCTTTTCAATCTCAAATTTGTATTTTCAAACAAACGGACGTGGGAAAAAGCCACTACCTCGCTGTCACGTGATTCTATAAAATTTACAATTACATGTGATGTGACGTAGTGGAACATTCCTAA
Organism: Volucella zonaria; assembly: GCA_963966105.1. Taxonomy (NCBI): domain Eukaryota; kingdom Metazoa; phylum Arthropoda; class Insecta; order Diptera; family Syrphidae; genus Volucella; species Volucella zonaria. The sequence goes on along the minus strand of OZ014533.1, from coordinate 48,949,884 downwards.
CATCCACAACATCAAATAGCACCGTCTACGATTTATTGTGTCCCTCGTTATTTTTTTCTTATTATTATTCCAAGTTCTAGCTGTCACCACAATGTTACTACGAACTGCAGAATTGTCTATTTTTGCTTACTCCACCTGAATCTAAGGAGCAATAAAGTGGCCAACTACAAGCAAATAAAAATGCAAATGCATCGTCCGAAGGATAAGAACCACATCAGTGCCATCAGTTTATCTTTAAGCCCCGAGGGGGTACAGTTGAAAAGGTAAATCATTTTAAAATTGATATTCGAACAAATCACGAATACTTGTATATTTATTTGTATATTTGTATATTCCTAGATTGAGACAGGTAACAGAATGAAGGATTTTATAGTTGTTCATGGGAATAGATGTCCGGCACTGCACATGCTTCAGCGTTATGTGTGGAAAATTTGTTTCTGGTAAACATGTCAATGTTATTGGCAATGGAGCAAAGAAATCCAGATATGTACAATAATATCATGTTGTAGATCGTCCGATGTGGATGAACGATCATGTCTTGGAACGTGTATCCATCGTTGGAAGCCTTATTTGGCATTCGCAACAAATACAATCTGTCACATTGTAGGTAATTTTTTTCAGAAATGGGAATACGTTGGGGATACAGGAGGAATCCTGGTCCTGATGCCATTGCCGTATTACGTGCGCATTTGGATTGCAAAATAGCTTCATGTTGTATGCAGAGGAAAATGAGCTTCGGAACGAATGTTGTCACCATTGTCTACTATCAGTGGAAATAAGATGCATATTAAAAACATTTTAAAATATCTGAATCGAAGAAATAAATAAGAAATTACAAAGATTACCAAAATTACTGAAATCGGAATATTGTCCAGATGATAGTAGTTTTTTTGTTTATATTTTTAGAGTTCTAACGTTTATATTCTTCTTAACACTATGATATCATTGATGAAATAAAATCAAAGTTGAACAATTTTGACAAGTAAAATGATTTTAGTTGATCATTCTAAACTCCCATATTTTGTTGTACAATACAAATGAAGTGTTTGACAACCTGTGAATTTGTAAAATAGCCTCCATTTATTTGAAGAGAGGGCATAACAAGATTCAAGATGGAATCTATATTAAGAACATTAGTCTCTGGTTTTTAACGTAAACCACCTGTCATGTAGGCTTATATTTACGGGATGCCCATACATTCATGGGAGCAAGGATACGCCTTGCCATCGCTCTCCGTCAATCCTTTGATACCAATTCGGAACAGTGTTGGAGGTACAAGTTCCGCCGTTGGTATGAGTCGAGACCGACCGAAAACCTTTTACTGCTCTTAGAGTCACAGCACCCAGTACTTATTGCAACTCTACATTGGGTCAGACCAACAGGAAGACCCTTCCCGCGACTTTAGGTTTAAACCACATCCACCATGACGCTCCCACAAGGGGGCCTACCTCAACAAGTCAGGCCCGGACTGAAATCCGGCGGGCTCCTGACTCCCATGGTACCGCGATTCAAGTCCTGGTAGGGACTACCGGTGGTCCTGCCGCGAACAAGACAACTTGTAACTGATCAAATCCTAGCAACCTTCTGTGCCTTCCTCTGAAGATGTTTACAACAAGGCCAGTAATATACTCTGCCCCCGCTTTTTATTAGACAACGTCATTGATGGGCGAAGCCTTGATAATTGGGCGGTGGCCCTCTATATTAGGAACACTAGAAATGAAAGAAATAATCATTCCAAAATAAACTAAAGATATTGCACGCCGAAGGAAAAAATTTATCCATTTTTCCTTTCAATGCGGCGTACCCGTACGTCCCAGTTCGATCGAACTAGAGTGAATCATACTCAGACATGATGTTACTCTTAATTGTTTTGTATTATCAAGTTGCGTATTCTGTTTGTTGGATAGAAATTTCCCATTTTTCGCAACGTAATTTTTTTAAATCAACTTTGACTGATAATAAACATTATATTTGAGAACCGTAGGAAGGTCAAAGCAGAATACGCTCTCTTTAATGTTGTGTTTATTGAATAGTTGTTTTCCGTTTTTTTCTAGATAAAATTTGAATTTTTTGGTTTTTGGATGCTATGTTTCCACGAACAATGCTTCCGTAATATAACGAAGAGCGCAAAGTATAGAAGGTCCTTGCGATGCTCACAGCAAGGACTTTTTTCATCAAACCATTTCGGATCTCTAGTATTTGTTATCCTTATGCATTCCAAGACCATTGACTCTCTTATATTTCTTTTTTGTGGACGTTCTCTGAAAATTCTATTAAATACTTTGAAGTGAATTTTACAAATGTTAAAAAATTCATTAGTTGGTGCCTTCAGACTTTCAAAGTCATTTCTTTGAGAATAATTTTTTGCAAAGATGAAAAAATCCGAAGGATATGTTATTTTTTCACCAGTTTTTAATAATAGTTTGGAACAATTTAAACATTTGTTCTTTAAAAGCATTTTAAAAGCATGTTATCCAGGAAAATATCGTATTGCTGTTGTTTCTAATGTGATTTTAGTTTCGATTTCCATATCACAAATGACTTTTCCGTACAGAGTTTCATCGCATACGATTTTCTTACGATCCTTAAGCAATGAAGAAGTTTTTGGAATATTAGTTTGAGTTGGGGATAAGTCTATGTTTAAAAATTCTACATCATCATCATCACAGTTACTGAAAGGAGAAAAATTAATAAGATTTGACGAGAGAATTTTCGACATCAAAACATTAAATTCGTAAACAGACGGATTTTTGTTGTAACCACCTTTGATGAGAATAATAGAAAATAAATTTTCTAATACGTCTTGATGAATTCTTTTTGTTAGTAAATTATCCACGTTGTAATATAGGCCATTGCTTATATCATGACAAAGTAATAAGACCCCCTTTATAGTTTGTTCCATTCGTTTTAAACAAAAGTTTCTCGGAAGGTTAACTGATTTTTGTTTCAACTCATTATAAGCTGGATTCTCTAGCTGAACTCCCCGCCTTAAAACATTCTTGTCATAATGTGAACCACTATCCATGCAGTCAAATACATTGTTCACTTTTTCGTTGCTACAGCTTTATTAGAGCTTTCTTTTAAGCAATTAAGTTCAAAAGCAGTTTGAATCGATGCCGCAGTTGTCCGGCTAAATATTTGCGTTGCAAGGTGAACATGCATTTTTTCGAAGGCATTTGGGGCTATATGACAACTTCTAAATTTTAAACATGTCTTAGCTGCGTTGTCAACTTCCAATTGTATATTTATCTCCTGATAACATCAAAAGTCACTTTACCATCTGGAGTTTGTAGATCTAATTTCAATAGAACATTACGAAGTGATTTTAACAAATGAGGGAAACCATAAAAACAAAATATTTTTTCATCATTAAAAATTATAAATGGGTTTTCTTCAGAAACACCTAACATTTTATAAGCTTTTCTATTATTGGCCCCTTGGTCGCAAACAATAGCACATACCTTTAGACCAAGTTCTTGACAGATTTTCAAATTGTTTTTTTATAATTTCGCTTAGGTTATCCCCATTTACACCGTTTGCTGACACAAAATAGTTTAAAACACTTCTCCAACTATCAAACAAACCATTTAGCATGAAAACATATATTTCATTAGCAAAGAATCTACTTCTTTCTACATCAAGGTCTTCGAAACCATCTATTAAATCATTTTTTATATTATAGTATATATGATTTAATTTCATCAAATATCAGGACAACACAACGTTCTCGCTGGTTTAATAAAGCGAACTTTGACTTAAGATACGAATGAGCATTGTTTTCATATCCTGGTTGTAATCCTTTTACAGGAGCCCATCTACAGAAAGAGGAAATGTGAGGAAGTTTAAAGCCAAGTCTATCCTTCAAAAATTTATATAATAAATATTTTGGGAAAGTTCTTTTTCGTGGCTGTTGTATTTTGTAGTCTTTGATTCTTTCAGAAGCATTTTACAAAATGTTTTTGAATGATCTGAAATATTGAGCCTTTCGATTTGAGACGTCGTAGATATTTTATTTTTATTAAAAATTTTTATGGCAATATGCGCTCTGTTTTTTTTATAATGTTTTATTTTTAAATTTCTTAATTTAAATTTGTAACTTAACAATATTTTTTCTAAAGTTGCATTTTTTTCGCCTCTTTTGTACATCTTTCCAATAATTGATCGCACCTTCTGCAACTGCTCGACTTTCATCTTCGTATAGTTAAAGGAGACTTCAGATCTTCTAAATTCAAGTATGAGTCCAAATCAGAATTTAAATTTAAGGAAGGAACAGCATCCGCCTTAAGATATTTTTTTCCTACAAACACATTTTTTTCCCTAGAAGGACATTTAAAAATTTTCAAGTCAGGGTAATTCCTTTTAGTTTTCCTACAAACAGAAAAAGAAACTCCAGATAATATCTTGTCACCCATTGCTATCGAAAAACAAACTGCAAAATATTATATCGCTGGAAAAATACCGCTGACAAAATTTACTAAGCAAAATTGTTCAGTCATGTAAATAAACATCCAAATCGGTTGAGAGTCGACGGCGAATGAGGTAAAGCAACTACACAGCCGGCGAGTGCGCCGCGCAGCGCGGTGAACTGTGGTTGTTTTATGTATGAAGATAAGGGCACATCTGCACGACGCGGCGCATGCCTGCTCGTTGGCTGTACACAAAATACAACACATACGATCCCAAGAATTGACTTCGGTTTTATAATACATTTTGTTCATACAAATTGTTCAGAACTTGAAGTTCGAAGTAAAAACAGGCAATTAAAAACTGATTAGATTTTTCCTTCGGCGTGCAATATCTATGTAAATTATAGCGCATCTGTGCTACAGCTACGACTCCATTCAAAGAAATGTATCCCTGTATCCTCATACTGAAATTGTTATTACGGGCGATTTCAATATACATAATTCTGGGTGGCTTCGACATTCTGGACAGACAACACCCGAAGGATGGTGTTTTGAAATCTTCGCTGCGGCAAACAACTTAACCCAGCTTGTAAATGAGCCCACACAAATACCAGACGTTGATAGTCATACCGCCAATACCCTGGACTTGTTTTTAACTTCTCACCCTGACAAGTACTGCGTTGACGTGCTCTCCCCTCTAGGCTCGTCGGACCATTGTGTCATATCAACTAATTTCTCGTACACCCACCACATAGTTAGAGAAAAGATCCCTAAAAGAACCGTATGACAATACGAGATAGCCAACTGGAGCGGTCTTAACAGCTTCTTTAGGAATTTTAACTGGTCGTTATGTTTCCTCGATAACGACGTGGATGCCGCTGCTGACATGATCACAGAAACTATTCTCTTTGGAATGAGATGCTTTATCCCTCATCGGATGAAGAGTATCAAACCAAAAGAAAAGGCATGGTACGACTAGAGCTGTAAAGAGGCTGTCAGGGTTAGAGAACTGTTTTTTCGGTCCTACAAGACCAACCCGACAGAGGAAAACCGAAAAAAGTTTAAACGAGCCAGAAATGACTGCAACGCCTTTCTTAAGCGTGTGAAATTCCAATATGACCAAAACCTGAGGCAAAAAATACTGCAATGTCCCAAAGGCAGTAAAAATTTTTGGTCATTCGTCAAAAACATTAGAAATTCTGCCTCATCCTCCATCCCAATGTTCATTTACAATGACAGTCCAGCTGTCAGCTCTTTGGACTAGGCCAATCTGCTTGCTGCAGACACCCAGACTGTGCTTTGTCCCCGCCTACACTTGAGTGCATCGAGTCTACAATGGAACGAGTCCACTTTCGCACTCGTGTAGTAGCAAGAGTATGCAAAGATCTCAACATGCATAAATCCGCTGGTCCAGATGGTATATCTCCCCTTCTTCTGAAGAGGTGTTCTTCCACGCTGGCAAAACTACTGCGTAAGCTTTTTCATCAGTCCTACTTTTTAGGACTCTATCGGAGCAGACGGAAAACAGCATTTGTCCAGGCCGTCCCTAAAAAAAGCGAATCTTCTTCTCTATCCTCCTACAGACCCATTGCACTTACATCCCTTCTTTCCAAGGTCATGGAAACGCTGATAAATCGTCAGCTCATGAAATATCTCGAAACACGAAAACTTCTCAATGACCGGCAATATGGTTTTCGTAGCAACAGGCCACTGGTGATTTGATGGCATGTCTCACCGAAAAGTGGAACCAAAGCGTACATCATTCTGGCGAAAGCAAGTTAGTTGCACTTGATATTTCTAAGGCATTTGACAGAGTTTGGCATCAGGCTCTTTTGTCGAAAATGCGTGCTCTTGGGATCGATGACTCTCTTCTTCAATGGATTAGAAATTACCTTTCGGAACGTTCAATTCAAGTTGTCTTGGACGGTTTCAAGTCTGATATTCACAAAATAAATGCTGTTGTGCCCCAGGGCTCAGTTCTGTCTCCGACACTCTTTTTAATCTCCATTAACGATCTCTTGTCTGCTACTTCTTATCCAATTTATTCTTTTGCTGATGACAGCACTCTCTGCTTCTCATTTTCGTTCCCGGACTCACGCCCCTGCTTTTCGGCTGTAGAACGGGAACGGCAGCGTATGCTAAGCTCATTAAATTCCGATATTAACAGCATAACCAACTGGGGAACTATCAACCGAGTGGAATTTAATGCTTCCAAAACTCAATGCTGTCTGCTGTCATTAAAGCGAAATTCAAATACCCAGCCATTATCCATGAATGGCACTTGCATCGTCGAAACCGATAAACTTTCCATTCTCGGTATGTGTATCAGTAATAACTTACGTTTTAATGACCACATATTCGATGTCGCCAAAAATGTTGCGAAATGTCAAGGTTTCCTCAAGCGATATAAGAAATATTTCACCCCCTACTCAACTGGTCCCAATATATAAGGCATTCATCCGCCCAAAACTGGAGTACAATGCCCACATCTGGTCAGGTGCTCCTAAAATTTCTCTGCACCTGCTAGATATCAGTCAATCAATATCAGTCAATCAATTGACACCCTCGAACACCGACGTAATATCTCCTGTCTCACTTTGTTTTATCGCTATTTCCACCACCAGTGCTCTGGGATTCCTTATTGATTACGATCAACGCGCAGCTATAAGAGCTTCTTAGTTCTTCCAGCTTTGCGACTTTCCAGTCATGAGTCGGAAGGGTCGGGTTGCTGAGCCAGATGATTTCCGGAATACTTTTTGGGGAGGAGGGTTTGGCTGGGATCTAGGTGCGAGTTCGAGGTCTGCTAAGGATGTCCACCTTAGACGCGACCTCGAATTTTGCAGCTGGCCAAATCTCTCCTAAACCACCTACGGCTTTAGTGAAGAGATCAAGAGCTCTCTGGTTGGCACATGCGATAAGCTTGACGTGGCCTTGGTGCCAGCCAGCGTGGTTTGTGGTGGAAATTGGTCCGGGGTTTTCCCACAAGATATCCAAGAAGTTGCTCGAAAGCTTTAGCTAGACCAACTGCCACCGTTCAGATGTTATTGATCCGTCGGGGTCGTTCCTGTCGATTACTGAAAGACCTCAGCAATGTGCTGTTGGCTGGCTCAGGGGTTTTGGTGTTGTAAGTTTTGGGGGTCTTGGGAACCGGCACGGCCTTCTCCAACGAGATCTGGTGCTTGGAAGAGTCTTTTGTTGTTTTGGTAGCAGTGGAAGCAGTGGGTAATCCGTCTATTAGGGAAACAATAACCACTCAATTTTGCTCTTTATATCCGCACTTCTCGCACTTCGGAATGGATCCGAAGGTTTTGATGATGCGTAAAGAATTTCTTCGTCTTAGGTAGAGCGCCATAGATGGAGCTTGCCGATGCGGCTGAGCCCCAGATTCCCCCTTAGAAGGAGGAGCTTTAGTAGCAGCGAGGGGCGAAGGAAGTCATAGGACCATGGCTTGCCACAGTCTTAACACCCCTAAAAGATTTCTTTTTAGGCTCGTTGCACTTGCCTTTAGGGGATGGACCACCATGGCCTGCTACAGTCCTACCTCAGCTCGACAGTGCAGGAACCTTGCAGGTAACCGGTGTAGTCACCGTTCTACCGCCCGGTATTAAGAGAGTACCGACCCCGGGTTTGTTTTTTTTTTGAGATATTATCCATAATATGGTCCCACAAGGATAGTCCATCTGTACAGAGATCCGCTGTATACAGATAAGGCTAGGCAATCCGGAGGTCGCCAGTTATCCGGTACTCCGTTCGCAACTGAGTTATTTTTGGAGATGCTGGGCCCTCAGGCAGGTTGATTTTCGGCACGGGTCGTATAACACCTTGATCCAGCCCAGGGGAAAAAGGAGAGGTTGGGAAGGGGGTGGGGCTTTCTTAGTTTCAGAACTCGTCTGGAGGATTTCTCGAGATTCTATGACCCTACGCAGCCTCTATAACTCGACAAATTACGGGGTGGCCGTGGTGTAGTGGTACTAGCAATCGCTTCTCACTCGGAGGGTCAAGGTTCGAATCCTAGCCACGACAAAGTTTCCATTTGTGCAATTGGAACTCAGCCAAAAAAATCTGCGTGTGAAGGCATAACACTGACATGTAGATTTGGCTGTTGTAGAGTTTTCAAGCACAAAACAACCGTTAAAATTCACAACCTGAATCATTCCGAGTGAAGAAAAATCTCTCCGTCCTATTCGGACTCCCACCCGTGGAGAGCAAATATCAAGACCAAACACACCTGCGTTTCAAACCACTACATCACAACAATGCTTTCCTTTCTCCACCTTCTATCTTTCCGCCCGCGCCCTGGCAACAGTAAAAGGGCATCATAACCCCCTAGGCGCGCGTAAATTATAAAAAAAAAAAAAAAAATTCGATGCTCATGGTAGAAGTGGTCAATAGGTGGATTTTATCAAATTTCAAAATGACATTTCATTGATTGCGTGCCTTCTGGGTTTTTTTTTTTAGCGTATAACTCGCTAATTAACGAGGCTTTGTTCAGTTTTCAAAATAGGCATTTGCGCCACCATTTCTGACTTATAAACGGAAAAGGAAAACAAACTCGTAGACCTATATATCTATTAGAGACGCTATTGAGCTTATATTAATTCACAAGTATAATTTGGCAATGAGAAAAAAATAAAAATAAAAAGGGATTAAAATAATAATAAAAATTGGTTAAGCTCTAACTTATAATTTAATTTAAAAATAATTTTTTGATAGCTTTTTTTCGGAATCTTAAATTTGTAATACATATTTTTCAAGTATTCAGGTACATCATTCAAAACTTTAGGAGCACTATACATTAACTGTCTTTCATCATAGTTGCTGTCATCGTAGTAAATTTTGGACACGTATTCTTGTGCTAAAGTCATGACTAATGGGGTTTTGGAATGCAGGTCATTATAATATGTATACTCGTAGTTATATAGTAAGTTCAACGGACATCTACTTCTCACGAACCAAAACTATTGTATTTACATGATATAGCGTGGTTTTCATTATTTTATTAGTTTTTTTAAATTGTGTATCGTTTCGAATCTCAGAGCTTACAATTTAGAAGCTAAAGGAAATTCGATTTCGTCATGAAAGTTATGAATTTCGCTTATTAAATCTAAAAAGAAAAATGTCATCCACCTTCTCATAGTATCGACATAAAATCTGCATTCATAGATAGTTTCTTCTAGGGATTTTTTTTGTCTCTTATATGTAGATATTCAATCAGTAGTCTCTTGCACTTATTATGCAGACTAAATTCGATTTTACATAAATGAATATTAAAAAGGAATGCACAAGCCACTTGCAAACTGGCACTAGAAATCAGCCACATCCCAAGCATTCATACTACGCCAATGTCGGTCCGTTCAGCAAAACAATGGAAGGCGGCACAACGGCACAAAATGTTTTATTATCTGCAAAATGCGCACATGCAGTAAAAATCCATTCATGCACAATAAAATTGCAATGCTTATCTAGGACTTTGACGTTTTGTCTTGGTCGTTTTTATTTCGAGTATTTTTTTTTTTATAATTTTATGCGATTTTATTATGTGGAATTTTTTTCCAAGGCGGGCGGATGACATATTTATTTTTAGAATTATTTGTGCATGCATTGACTTATGACGTGAGGGAGACTCACAAATTCAATCACAAGTGCAACGATAAAAGAAATGCACTTAATATATCTTTTCAGGCTGAGTAATGACCACGACATTACTTACAGTACTTATTTAGTGCTGTAATATGTGACTTTGGGCTATAACAACTATACAAAGGTGGATCAATTAGTACCCGTATTAGGGATGAAAAGGAAAGTTTTTAACTTCTCGTTTATAGTTTAGTGCGACCTACTCATAGGTCGGGCGAATACGGTAGCTGGCCACAGAAATTCCGGATGAGGGAGCTGGTGCGTTGTCGTATTGGAACATCACTTTTGCATTCAAATTTCACTAATTCACTATAGTACTGCCCTGTGATCATGCTTCCTTTCTCTAAAAAGTTCATAAGGATTATTATTTTGAATCACCAAAAAACTTAACCATGACCTTTTCAGTCTATGGGACCGCCCTTGTTATCTTCGGAGCATATTCACCCGATTGCTGTAGCAATGGATTCAGGTTTTTTTAAGAGGGTTTCGTTGAGACCCGTATCCACTTGTTGTCAACTGTGAGCAATTGTAGCACCCATTGGACCGACAGCTTTCTCATGTTGAACTGATCATGTAAAATGTTTATTGCCGCTCCTTATGATTCGTAGCCTCTGCTACCAAAAATCATGTCACGGAACTTCCTAATTCAGATTTTCCCAGCTATCACGTCTGCCGGACGGCTATTCAGAAACAGATGTACGGCCACTTTCAATTTTGAACCAATATCTCATGGTGGTCATAGATGGTGAACTCGGTTTTTTTTTTATTCCGAAAATAAAAATTGATATTGTTCGTTTTTTTCTACCTAGTCTAGTCATAAATACTGATACAAAGAAAAACTTATTCCAAATGAAAACGCACTGATATGTTTAAAAACAAATTTATACTTTTTATTTGTCAAATCTCTAGCTATAAGATATGGAAGACTTTATTCGAAATGGCCGTCATTTGTCTTAAAGCACGACCTGGCAAATTATATCAATCACATTACGGACCTCATTCACCGGAAACTTGCCGACAGCGTGGACAACGGTACGCTTCAAAGACTCAACATTTCGGTGATGAGTAGAGCAGGCCATTCCCTCTAAAACGGACCACGACTTGTAATCTAAAGCTCAACACCGGCATTCTTGCTGGTTTTCGTCTTGTGGGCTGGAGCGGAATCTTGTTGGAATGTCCAGTGCTTGTGAACATTGTTCGACTTAGCGGCTTAACGACGTCTTCCAAAACAGTGGTTTGGTAAACTTTCGCGGAAGTCTTGACTCCTTTTTCACAAAAATGGGGGTTGGTTATGCCATCGTAGCTCATTCCCCACCTTACTATTACATTTGCGTTGTGGTGTCCTCTTTCAACCCTTGGAATATGTTCTGAAGTTTCATTTGATGTCCGAGCAAACACTCGATAATTTTACTTGTTAAAAGTTTCTTCAAAGGCAAACATTTTTCCGTCGGTGAACAGAATTTGCCTGTCAGCATTTTTAGCGTACCGCCTTAAGAGAGCTTTTGATTTTTGCTAACATTTTTTCTTCAATGCGACTGTTAGCAAGTGTCCAGTGTGTCTTTGTAGGCACTAAGTCCCAAGTCTTCTTTAATAATGGGAGACATGTTCATTTCTCGCGACAAGATCTTCTGCTTTCTCAGTGGTTTGAGTCTAATTCCAACCTGCACGGTTTTGATGGCTAACGGAGTCCTCACCATGATTGGACGGCCGGATCTTTGACAGTCACGTACTTCACCAGTATTCTCGAATAATTTAATAATAGCGAGTGATTCCAAGCAGTCACAAGGTCCGAAAGATATCACGTTTTGCCATATTACACTTGTATAAGCCGATCAAAATAACACGATTTTCGATGTCACCACATTTAATGATTATACGACAAAGGAGAATAAAAGCAACTGCTTAAATAACGGTTAACATGAAAAGAGTACAACTAATACTTTATTTAAAATGGTTGCAATAAAAATCTTATCAATATTTATGACGAGACTAGCTATAAAAAAAACATCAAAGACGTACTCGTATGACTGTCAAATCAAAACTAATCGATGGATCAATCTGAAATCAAAAGATACCCATTGTATTTTACTAGGTATACAATACACCAGTGTATGTATGAGTGCTAGAAATAGTATCCAAAAAGCCCCCATTGTATGGGTCTCAAATTATCACTTTTTTTTTCAAAGTCAGTGCTCCGTTCGAGAAACGTTCCGCGCATTACGTGATTTTTATCTTCGTCACAACCGTCTTGCTGAGTCGACTATTTGACCTTTGGTAGCCAAATCGGAGTCCACCGGTTCGATGAGTAAACAGTCAACACCCATATGTCACCGAAATGCAAGGTCTGCTGAAAACATCTCTGCTCTGCCTGAAGCTGTACGGAAAAATCCGAGGCAGTCAATTTCTCGTCGTTCACAAGAACTTGGCCGTTCTGCGGCTTCAACCTGGCGAATTTTGTGCCAGAACTTAAGTCTGCACCCATACGAATTCTAACTGACCGAGGAGTTTAAAGTAAATGAACATAGGCAACGCCGTGTTCGCGAATTGGTCTCTGGAGCAGTTTGAAGTTGACCTAAATTCCGCCAAAGAAATCATCTTTAACGACAAGGCCCATTTTTTGATGAATGGATGTGTGAACAAGCCAAATTGTCAGATTTGATACAATACCAATCCACACAAGATATACCAGCACAAAATGCAATCCGAGAAAGTCACTGGTTGGTGCGGATTTTGGATTTTCAAAATTATGGAATTGTCAACGGCGAACTCTACAGATCGATGATAACCAACTCCTTATGACCTAAACTGGATGATATGAATACTGACGATATGTGGTTCCTAAAGGATGGCGCTACGAACCACAAAGCGTATGCCACGATGAACAAGCAGCACGAGCGATTTAACGGCATTGATACCTCGTGCGGCTGCGACATGAACTCGCAACCAAGATCGTGCTATTTAACGCCTTTAGACTGCTTCCCTTTGGAGCTATCTTAAATCGCAGGTCAATGCAAATAAACCGCAAACAATTAATGCACACAAAGTCAACATAACGAACGCCTTCCAAATACAGCCAGATTTACACGTCCAAATCATCGAAAATGGGACTTCTAGAATACGTGCCACCAAGCAAAGCCGCGGCGGACATTTGAACGACATTATATTTCATACTTAACGCCACAGAATTTTCTTTCAAATAAAAAAAATATTGTGGATATCTCACGCACAACTTGTTTTATTTACATTTAAAAATCGAGCGTCCTTATTGAAAGACCCTATAAAATGCCTACCCGGAATCAGGTACAGTTTCTTGCCATATGTCATTGTTCTCCCCAAATCTTTCGCAGCTGCCGTGATTCCTCCTCGACTGTTCTGGGTCATGTAGTTTTTGGTCGATCCTTTCTCTTTCAGCAATAGATTGTTAGCAACACTGCCGACCCTTCGAAGTATCTGACCCGTTCTCTGATATAGTCGATGATGTCGTAAACTGGTTACGCGAATTTGAGGACAAATGTGCTCTTGTTGGGTGGAATTCGCTGCAAAAATATGTTTTTGGGAGGCGGCTAATGACCGGCGCCGCCAAAATGTGTATCCAGAGTGAAGCAGGTATCAAAGTCAGGGCCTCGATGAAAGCGAAGCTAATGAAGAAATTTTAAGTTCCTGTTAATGCAGCCGAAATACATCGAAGGCTGCGCATTTCCCGAAAGCAACCTAGTGAAACAACGAGGGAATTCTTGTACCGATTGCTCGAAGTCGCGAAACCTATAGCAACCGATGAGGAGTCATTATTTGAGTACTTCGTCGAAGGACTGAGGGGAAAAGGCCAATAAGTGGTTCCTGTATGAGGCGCGCACCATTGAAGAGCTCAATGCGAAGCTAAGGACATACGAGCGAGTCAGAGGAGCTCCGACTTCTGTGTCTAACTCCAATTCCTGTTCGCGGGCTGGTCCATCCTCTAACAAGGCCTGTCTTAAATGTGGGGACACCACACACTTAGCCAAAGCGTGTCCAAAAGGGGTTAAATGTTTCAGGTGTAGTCAGTTTGGGCTCCGATCATTTGAGTGTAACGAATCCAGCAAAGACGGGAAACCAGGCGAAGAGGTGAGGTTGGTAAATGCTATATCTGGTATGCAGGTGCCATACATATTAAAGGATGTAATGGTGGATGGTGTATAGACCACCGTACTAGTAGACACAGGCTGCGACGTTTGTATCGTCAGGCACGACTTCCTCTTTAAGTTGAAAAGGTATAATATTATGTCGCCTAGGATCGCGTTGTCAGCTTTGGGTAATCACAGTATTCTAACGCAGGGATTCATCGAAGTTGATGTGGTTGTCGACAAGATCAACTTTCAAGTCAAGCTGTATGTGATGGATGAGCACGATTCCATGTTTGAGTTTATTGTAGGAAACAAGCTGATGAAAGAGGCAATAGTCATCATAGACGCAGGCGAGATTCGTTTTCGAAGGCTACGCTCGGAGGAAGAGGCAGCGAAAGCCAAGGTAGACGGCGGGATCACGACCAAGTCAAATGGTTCATCCACTAAGAAGGATCAGGAGATGAATGAAGTGATCACGGAAAGAAGGCCGGCAGACGTGACAATGAAAAGGGAAGCAAGGTTCAGTGCCAAGACAAAGGAGCTAGTGACAACAACAAGGGAAACGGGGCCAGTGGGAGAGCTGCGCACCGAATTCGATGATCTAATATACATACAACGTTAACTGCTGGAGCTTTGAAAAATCAATTGGCGCTGTGCTAACGCATTTAAAAGGAGGAATGAGAAAGAAAATCGAGAAACTTATTAATATCTACAATCCGAAATCCGACGTAGAGACACCGGTGTAGATGAAAATCATCCTCCAAGATGAAACACCTTTGCACCAACGCCGGAGAAAGATGGCACCACACGAGAAGGACGAAGTGGAGAGGTAAGTTGAGGTATGGCTAAGAGATGGAGTTGTTCAACCTAGCAATTCGGAGTTCACGTCGCCAGTACTTTTGGTTTCGAAGAAAGATGGAACCTACAGGATGTGTTGTGACTACCGTCGAATAAGCCGATAGATCATCAAGGACTATTTCCCAATGCCGCTTATCGAAGATGTGCTGGACCAGTTACAGCAAGGTAAGGTTTTCACCACACGTTCCAGTGGAGCCAGCATCGAGGAAATACACCTCTTTCGTGACGCATAATGGCCAATTCAAGTTCCTCAAAGTTCCCTTGGTATTTGCAACTCTCCCGCTGTTTTTACCCGATTCATACACTATGTGTTTAGGAAGCTAGCCAGTGACGGAATTGTGGTGACCTACATAGATGATCTGGTTGTGATAGCTGATAATGATGAAGAGGCAGTCGACAGACTTAAAATGGTGCTAGACGTGGCCAGCACAAATAGACTTCACATGAAATGGGGTAAGTGTCAATTGCTGAAGAGGACAATCGACTTCTTAGGTTATGTTATATATGGGACACTGAAGCCATCCTCGGAAAAAACAAGGGCCGTTGAAGAGTTACCCATGACAACCGCTAAGAAGTCACTTCAAAGATTTTTAGGACTTAATTCATACTTTAGGAAGTTTATTCCCGACTGAGGAAGAAAGCTAGTTTCAAGATGGATATGAATCAACAGGTATAGTTGAGTTGTTGAAGAATGCTCTTATTAGGGCGCCGATACTCAAGCTGTTCGATCCCAAAGCTGTCACTGAGGTTCACACTGATGCGAGCGAGCATGGATACGGAGCTGTACTTCTCCAAAAGCACAGCGAAGATTAGATGTTACATCCAATTCAGTAAAGAAGTGACGGATCTATCTGGTAGGGAGGCCAATCACTATTGTAACGCATTTACGAAGACCATCGAAAAGAAGAATTTGTCCGATCGGGTAGAGAGATGGGTAATCATACTAAACGACTTCAACTACAAGGTGGTTGACCGATCCGGAACACAGATGAAGCATGCCCATGCGCTGAGTTGTGTGGCCATGTTGGTTGTGGACACCTTGAGTCATCGCATTAGAGAAGTGCAGTCCCAGTATCCCCTGCTGAGCGCAGTAAAAAAAGTATTGGAGCACACGACATACAGCGACTATTTCTTAAAGAATGGTGTATTGTACAAGAACCCTATCAAGGAGTTGGTCGCTATACCAGCCGCCATGGAGAAAGAGGTGATCGAGATGGTACACCGACAGGGACACTTCGGAGCGAAGAAAACGGAGGACCTAATTTCCGAAAGTTATTCCATACAGGATGTAGCAAGGAAGGCTAAGGCGATCGTTAGAAATTGCATAGAATGCATTCTAGCAGAGAAGAAGTCTGGCAGGCAAGAAGGGTTCCTAACGCAGATAGACAAAGAAGATTGTCCGTTCCAGATATATCACGCCGATCACGTAGGACCAATGCAAGAAACGAAAAAGCTGTACAATCACTTCCTGGTGGTCGTAGATGCTTTTGCAAAATTCGTTTGGCTTTACCCCACTATGAGTACGACCAGCGAGGAGGTTATCGAGCGCTTAAGAAAACAGGCGGAGACTTTCTGGAACCTAAAGCGAATTATTTCCGCTCGAGGCGCGGCATTTACGTCCAACGCATTTAAAGAGTATTGTGAAAACGAAAAAATTATCCATCTGGTGATAACAACGGGGGTACCTCATGGAAATGGTCAGGTTGAACGGATCAATAGGCTGTTGATACCAATGCTAACCAAGATGTCGCTGGAGAAGCCCCAGAGCTGGTACAAGAACTTGGGACGTGTCCAGCAAATTATCAATTCCACCCTTCCTCAAAGTACAAAATACTCACCCTTTCGAATACTTACGGGACTTGAAATGAAAGCAAGAAAGGATCACCAACTGCGAGAGATGCTCCACCAAGAGTTGACCGAGGGGCTGGACACCGAACGTGAAGAATCCCGACGAAAGGCAAGGGACAACATTATGGAATTGCAGTGGGAAAACATTGCCGAATATAATCGGAAGATATAGGCGGCGCGAACTTATAAAATCGGAGAGTTAGTGGCTATGAGGAGGCTTTAAACTCAACCCGAACTTCCTTGGCCCAAATTAGGTGTCGCAGAAACATAAACATGAGCGCTATGAGGTTGAAAAGTTAGGAGACCACGACGGGTCGAACAAGACGGACGTAGCAGCAGACGGCATGAAAGTGTGGAGCCAGACATCCGGGACGGATGTCGAGTCAGGACGGCCGAATGTGAGATCGGAGAGATGGTTGCGCTCTAAGTTTAACCGACCATAATCCTTTTTCTTTTGTTCTCTCATTCTCCATCTCTCTGGTGGTCGCAATTTTCACCACAGTGGTAGATAAATAGAAATCGTACGAGTCAGTCGATGACGAAACAGCACACAGCGCGGTACTCAACTGTAATATATTTTAATTGCGATAAGTTTATTAATCAATTGAATTTTTATAAATCAATAAACTGAATTACCCACATATATGTATATAGGGCTTTCAAATGTTTAAGATATTTCGCAGCAACCTATTGAGGACTGTTTGCAGCTCTCTGGCATTAGTGGTGGTCAGTTTTAACGTGCTTTATGCATGTCAAATTCTGGAACGGAACAGTCGGAGCTTGGTGTTTAAGCTATTTGTATTGTTTCTTCTTGTTTTGGGCATCATTTAGAATGCATAATTTATTTCGGCTTCAGACAATTCAGTAATTTTTAAATAGTAAAATCTCTCTACTATCTTTACTTGTTTTTCAGCAATACATATTCGAGGTGATGAAGCAGCTTTGAAGCTGCTAATTTGTGCCCTTGTCGTGTTTAAAAAGAAGGGCGCCGCGTAATTCAGCTAAGAAAAAAAAAACATCGCGCAAGGCACACACAACTCTGTAGACAGACTCACAAACGCCAGCGTAACTAATAAGACACAAATAGAAGTACGATTGTTTATCTAATAATAAAAGACATGTGAAACATTGACAACAAAAAGGACACCTGAGCTATCAACATCCGCTGCTGACGTTGTATCTGGCTGCATGGCCATGCACCTAGGTTTAAGATATGACATCAGTTTGTGATGCGAAGGCATCGAGATATATTTTTTTTTTTGAATATTAAACATTTAATTGTTTGATTTATATATTGGGTGGGTCTATAACTATAATTCGTGCGGTTTGCTAAGACGTAACTTGTATTATTCCATTGGAACATGCGTTGGAAAGCTACTGTCATTGTACGTCATTTTAGTTTATGTTATTCATTTGAAGCGTAAACAACAATATTTTTTTTTTTCACTCAAATATGTCGAATTTTGTGCCTTAAAAAGTGTTTTTGCGGGGAGTTCTTCTTCATTACTTTAATATGAAGAAAACTGTTGCCGAAAGTCATCGTATTTTGGTGGAAGTTTATGGTGAACATGCGCTAGCTGAGCGAACGTGCCAAAAGTGGTTTGCACGATTTAAAAGTGGTGATTTTGGCTTGGAAGAAGATGAAGAACTGGAAGCATTACTCTATGAAGATTGTTGCCAAACACAAGAAGAGCTCGCAGAATCTTTGGGTGTCACTCAAGCAGCCATTTCAAAACGTTTAAAAGCAGCTGGATATATTCAAAAGCAAGGAAATTGGGTTCCACATGAACTTAAGCCGAGAGACGTCGAAAGGCGGTTTTGCATGTCCGAAATGCTGCTGGAACGCCACAAAAGGAAGTCATTTTTGCATCGGATTGTTACTGGTGATGAAAAATGGATCCATTACGACAATCCCAAGAGCAAAAAATCATATGTGAAACCCGGCCAACCAGCCAAATCAACGGCAAAGCCGAATATCCATGGCGTGAAGGTAATGCTCTGTATTTGGTGGGATCAGATGGGTGTGCTGTATTATGAGCTGCTGAAACTGGGTGAAAACATCAATGGATCGCTAATCCGTTTGAAGAGAGCAGTGGCCGAAAAACGCCCGGAATATGCGACCAGACACGAGGCAATAATTTTCCATCATGACAACGCTCGGCCCCACGTTGCTATTCCGGTTAAGAACTATTTGGAAAACAATGGATGGGAAGTCTTACCCCACCCGCCTTATAGCCCAGACCTTGCCCCTTCTGACTACCATTTGTTCCGGTCGTTGCAGAACGCCCTCACTGAAATACGGTTCACATCAGAGCAGAATATAAATAATTGGCTTGATTCATTCTTGGCTGTGAAGCCGGCGCAGTTCTTTTGGGATAGGATCCACAAATTGCCAAAAAGATGGGAAAAAGTCATAGCTTCAGATGGGTATTGTACACGTTTTTGTGTTGTGAGTGTGAATTTTGCTGGTGCACTTCTTCCTATTGTTGTAAGGGCATACCACCTACAACAATTCGATTCGGTACACCAACAGCATAATTTTCACTTCGGAGCCTTGCTTTGTTTCTAGGTGTTTGTGTCTTTTAAGTTTGTTTTTTATAATGACTCGGGAACTTATAGTGGACATATGTAGCAAATTTTCGCATTCTAAAAAGTAAACATCACCGCGTCTCTAGATACTGGCCAGTTATTTTCACATTTAGTAGAACACAGATGGATCCCGCCCACACCACTCAGACCACTCTGATATGAAGCTACTTGGTTACGAACTAGTGCCATTATTCTTCTCCTACCGCGGTCTCGCCATTTACGTGCGTAGCTGACGAGCTTACCAAACTCCACCACAACGTAATCCCTGTTTCAATCCGGAATCCAATGTCATGTTCATTGCTATTGCTTTGTTTACAGAAGCCCCAAACTGGACAGAAAATCGACCTTCAACGAGTTTGGTGCTCTGTCTGACTCCATACAAAGGATTGTATCCCTGTATCCTCATACTGAAATCGTTATTTCGGGCGATTTCGATATACACAATAATGGATGGCTTCAACATTCTGGACAGACGCCACTCGAAGGATGGTGTGTTGAGATCTTCGCAGCTGGTAAATGAGCCCCTGCGAATACCAGACGTTGGTAGTCATATCGCCAACACCCTGGAATTGCCTTTAGCTACTAACCCTGATAAGTACAAGGTCGATGTGCTATCCCCTGTTGGCACGCCGGATCACTGTTGCATATCAGCTAATTTCTTGTATACTGACCACACAGTTAGGAAAAAAATTCTTAGAAGAATAATAGAAGAAGAGAAAGGCAATTGAAGAGGACTTAACAGCTTCTTTAGGAATTTGAAAAATCTTCGTTATGTTCTCTCTCCTCCTACATACCCATTTAACTTTCCAAAATCATGGAATCGCTGATAAACCGTCAGCGAAACACGAAAACATATTAATGATGGGCAATACGGTTTTCATAGCAAGAGGTTTACTGTTGGTTTGATGGTCTACCTCGCCGCAAAGTGGAAATAAAGTGTACATCAATCTGTCGAAAACAAGTCGGAATTGATATTTCTAAGGTATTTGACAGAGTTTGGCATCAGGCTCTGTTGTCGAAAAATCATGCATTTGAGGTCAAGGGCTGTGTCCTTCAATGGATTAGAAATTAACTTTCGGAACGTTCAGTCCAAGTTTTCTTGGATGGTTTCAAGTCTGGTATTCACAAAGTAAATGCTGCATGCATCAATGATCTCTTGTCTGCTTGTTCTAACCTAATATATTCCTTTGCTGACAACAGTATTCTCGTCTTTTCATATTCGTTTCCGGACTCACATCCCTGCTCTTCGGCTGTAGAAGGTTAACGGCAGCGTATGTTAAGCTCATTAAATTCCGATATTAACATCGTAACCAATTGGGGAACTATCAACAGAGTGGAATTTGATGCTTCCAAAATACAATGCTGTCTGCTGGCGTTAAAGCGAAATTTAAATACCCAGCTATTATCCATGAATCGTCCTTGCATAGTCGAAACCGAGAAACTTTCCATTCTCGGTATGTATATCAAAGACTGCTTACGGTGGAATAAGCACATTTTCGATGCCGCCAAAAAGCTGCGAAATGTCTAGGTTTCCTCAAACGATGTATGAAATAATTTTCCCCCTCTGATCATGCCACAATACGAGGGTTGTCGAACAACGATGCAAGACATTTTTTCTCAAATTTTTTTTTATTTTCTACATAGTCGCTTTGTAACTCTACGCACTTCTCCTAGCTATGCTGCCATCCCTCTAACCCGTCCAAATAGTACTTGGCGTTTTTCTATGCAAAACAATTGTTCACGAAGGTGATTGCCTCCTCATTTGACGAAAATCTCTGTCCTCCGAGCGCAGTTTTTAGATGAGGGAACAAAAAGAAGTCGCTTGGGGCTAGATCTGGTGAATAAGGCGGATGGTCAAGCAGTTCAAACCGTAATTCATGAATTTTCGCCATGGCAACCGCTGAGGTGTGAGACGGCGCGTTGTCTTGGTGAAACATACAAATGTGGCCGTTTTTCCACAATTTCTGCCTTCAGCTTGGCAAGTAATGATGCGTAGTATGGTTTTTCCTTTTTGAAGATAATCGATTAAGATAACTTCTTTACTATCTTAACAGTCGCTCTATCACTTTCCCAGCCGAAAAAACAGTTTTTGCTTTTTTGGAGCCGGCTCGCCCATTGCAGTCCACTGTTTTGACTGAATTTTTGTTTCGGGCGTATAATGGTGCATCCAAGTATCACCTACAGTAATTAATCGGCGACAGAACTCGGATTTATTGTGCCTGAAATGCGCCAACAGAGCGTTGGAAATGTTCATTCGAACACGTTGTTGGTCTAACGTAAGCAAACGCGGCAAACAACGCGCGGACAGCTTTCTCATGCCTAAATCTTGATTTAATATATAACAAACACGTTCTTTGGACATTTTCATAACCTCTACTATCTCTCTCACTTTAATTCGGCGGTCCTCTGACACTATTTGGTGAACTCTAGCAATGTTATCGTCAGTGGTTGCAGTTTTTGGACGTCCCGAACGTTCATCATCTCCCATCATCTTACGGCCACGTTTAAATTCAGCTGCCCAAAATTTCACTATGGTAAATGATGGTGCAGAGTCCCCATACACAGAGTCCAACTCATTTTTGATTTGCGTAGGCGCATTGCCTTTCAAGAACAAGAATTTAATAATAGCTCGATACTCAATTTTTCCCATTTTCACAAAAAATACTCACATCGACTGTCAACTAAAAACTAGCTTTTATTGACGAGTACCACTATCTTTACGTTGCGTAATTTTTCCGATAACCCTCGTACTTTATCAAAATTATTTGAGTTGCTCATGCGTTTTATCCTAAAGGGCAACCGATTCTGAATTCCATTTCCATGTACGAAAAATTGTGGAGACGTGTTTAAATACTTACACCTAGGTGCTATCAGTTGCAAAGTTCTTCGATTTGTCGGAAATTTTACTATCCCAAGTAAATATCCTAGTACTTTCTTGGTTCGATATTTCATAAGAACAATTAGAGAATAGCCGGCAATTTGTTTGGCGGAAATGTGTTCGTGTCTTTTGATATTAAAAATGTGTCTCGCGCAGGAATTGTATGCAACCGTTAACTTTCTGGTGGACTCCTGATCCATGTTTGCAAATACTTCACAACCATATAGTTTGATTGGAAGGATAAATGCATTAACGAGTTTTAATTTTGTTTAGGTTGGAAGGTAACTTGTAGTGGGACAAAGTCCTCGGAGAGCTCTATAAATTTTAGATACAGTTTTTTTAACATGTACATATCAATTTAAATTATAATTAGAGTAAATTCCAAGATTCTTTATGTTGACCACGTACACGGAGTCGTTAAGACTCAGTGGTGGGAAAACATCTGTACGAGTACTTCGTCCTGCATTTATAATCAGTGCATTTGTTTTATTTGGATTAAGCTTTAGACCGTTATCTGATGACTACTTATGGATTTCATTTAATTCTTGGTTTAGAATGTCAAGCATTTGGTTTTTGTTTACTTTCGGAAAGAGCGTATATATTTGTACATCGTCTGCGTATATATGGTAAATGCAAACGTGAAAACATTGTGTTATGTCATTTATGAAACACGTGAACAGGAGGGGTCCTAAAACAGATCCCCGAGGTACACCTGTGGGGACGGGCAGGCAAGATGAGCGCTCATTCCTATAAAAGATGCACTGAGACCTGTTGCAAAGATATGAAGACAACAACTTACATAAAGTGTCATCAAACAGGAATTGGTGTTTCAGTTTTTTTTAGTAAGAGCACGTTACTAACGCAATCAAAAGCCTTCGAAAAATCTAAAAAAAAACAATTAATCCCATACCACTGTCACAACCGGAACGTAAATCTTCACTGATTTTTAAGAGGGCTGAGGTACAACTATGATTTTCACGAAAGCCAGACTGGTATTTATGTAGATATCATATTCTTAGCACTTAGATACTTTTTTATTTGACCACTTACTATAATTTCAAAGACTTTACTTAAAAACGGTAAAATCGCAATAGGCCGGCATTATACGGAAACTCCGTTTGGTGCTTTAGGTAGGGGTGCAACCTTCGCAGTTTTCCAGTTATCCGGAAAAACTGAAGTTGTTAAAATTGTATTTAAAATGTGGGTGATTTGGTGCAAAATAAGAGGAAGCAGAATTTTTACAAATTTCGGAGCAATGTTAGCCGAACCTACGGCATTTGACTTGACGCTTAATATAATATCACCCACCGTCGTTTCGTCTTTTTTTTTTTTTAAAAAGAACTTAACACTCAAGTGGGTATGAATACACTTATAATGCCTCAGCATGTGTTAAGTTTTTTTTGAAAATGGGATAGAGAGAGAAAGAGAAAGAGAAAGTGAAAAAGTTGATTCGGAATAGGTGACACTGCGATTCAAAACCGGTGACTTAGATTACTTAACTCTTTGCAGACAGACACAAAGTTAACATTTAGTCCTTCTACATCCACACTGTTTTCAACCGAGGTTTTTTGTGAATTTCGTCCTAACTGACGAATACTCTTCCAAAAGTCAGAACTAGAAGAACATGAGTCAACTTTATTTTTATAAAAAGCGATTTTGTTTTTTCTAATAAGACGAGTAACAGAATTACGTACAATTTTAAATTCTCTATAAATTTCCAAGCTTGTATGAGGAAGTTATCAATCTGGCCCCATTGAACCACGGATATATCAGAGCAGGAATCTCCGTGCTTGTCAAAGCTGGCATCTGATCCGACTGAATGTCTAGATAGTTCAATATCGCATTCCGTATGAATAGCTCGTTTAGGGTCTTAAGGGCGAACGCAATGGGTTTCTCCGAACCATCTGAATTGAATTGTGAGGGAATACTCTCAATAGCATGGAATGATGCGTCGGTTGCATGTACTATCGAAAGATTTGGGCGAAAATACATCAAACTAGATCTATGAATTACCACCTTGATCAAAATGTTCCCGGGAGACACCGTGTGGCGCTCCCATTGTTCCGATTTGAGTTTTGTTTTTTTGTTCAGTTTGTAAATCTGTTGTTGATATTCCCTCTAAATATTAGCATCATAGCTTGACATTTGCAAAAGTTACGTAGCCAAGAGTACATCTATGTTTTTCCTGTGTGTGTTGGCGATTTTTTACAATTTTAGAAATGGATTTAAATTTGCCACAGCGAACTTGTACTATAGTAAATTCTGCGTAAGAAACGGATTTAATGGTGCGCGAACGTTGGAAATGTTGGAAAAGTGTTTCGGCAACGATTCTCTAAAGAAAACGGTCGTTTGCCAGTAGCACGAGCGGTTCAAAAGTGATCGTGAGTCAATCGAAGATGATGAACGCAATGGCAGACCATCGACATTGAAAACCGACGAAAACATTGATGAAGTAAAAGAAATGTTGGTCAATAACCACAAATTAACCATCAGAGAGATAGCGGAGGACTATGGATCCGTCCAAGACATTTTGGTTAATCATTTGGGTTTCCGTCGTGTAGCAGCAACGTTAGTGCCAAAAGACTTTAATTTCATGTAAAAAAGGGACTGTGTTGACGTCGCAAAAGAGATGATTTGCGAAGCTGAATCCGATCCCGCATTTGTCAAAAGGATCATTACTGGAGACGAGATGTGGGTTTATGAGTACGACACGCAATCCAGACATCAGGCAAGTGAATGGCGTTCACCAAAGAGCCGAGACCAAAAAACCCACGTCGTTTTCAGTCAAAAAAGAAGGCTATACTCACGGTTTTCATGGATTACAACGGTGTGCATCATGAATTTTTGCCAGAAGGCCAGACAGTAAACAAAGAGTATTACGAGTATTTGGGCGTTATGAGACGTTTGCGTGAAGCAATTCGCCGAAAGAGACCAGAATTGTGGGCAGTAAACTCGTGGATTTTGCACCATGATAACGCACCGTCGCACAGTGCCATCATTATTTGGGAATAATAGGAATAGGATATTGGTCGATTTCGAGTAGAGGGTTAACTGTGATTTTACAGTTAAAGTTGACTGTGACTGTAGTCTCACACAGGAGTGGTATGCAATTCTCACCGAATGCTTTTAGACTGCACGTAGGTTGGCCACATTCAGGAAAATCCCATTGTTGGAATCCAGGAAGACCAATCACTGTTACACTCGCTCCCGTATCCAATAAAAATTAAATTTTTACTTCGTTGATTAATTCATACATCAAAAGCTTGTTGTTTCGTTCTCGAATTGTGACTTTTGATGATACATCTCTATATACTATATACATATACAAATTGGATTGAATTTAATTGAAGAAGAGTTTACGCCAATAATACTATTAAGATCCTTAGATCCTTAACCAATTCATTTCATACTACGCCTTGTATACCATACACTGAGGGTTTAAAAGCGGAAATTTCCGGGACTTCTGTGTCAATATGACAAGAATGCTGGAGTATGAAAAATTTTCATTTCATTCATACATGCTTGTACATAGTAACGTTAATCTTTTGCATTAATATCTACTCTACTGCAAACTTCGATATCTTTATCTAATACACTTTGACATAAACCAATTACAGTTCAATAAATCATGAAATACACTTGAAAGGAAACTTTTCAAATGGACTTCTGTCTGATGGACTGATGGACAAATATCAGTAGAACTGCATCAATATCTTCGCCAAGAGTTTGCACTTATTGCTTGCGTATCGTTATTAATCCACTTCTTCGCAGATCCGAATATATTAGTATAGTACACCACAGAAGTAAAGGAAACACTCTGGAGCCAGCCGCTCGTAATCCCAAATCGGGCCTATCAATATCTTATGAATTATTAATTTACACTCTTTTCGGTACGGTTACTATGGTTTAGATTGGTCTCAACATGGCAATCTGTACATATGATACTTTAGATCGTACTACATACATACTCGCGTGACTACTACATCTACAAATACGGGTGACTGTTGAAATTGGCTTCTTTCTCGTTTGAATGAATCCGGGAATGACTGAGTTAGAGTTACGTGGTGTGGCGGAATGGGAATATGGTGATGTGCATGCTGCTTCTGCAAATTCCTCACTCAAGCGAAAGTAAAGTCATGAGAAAATTTACTGCAAATGCAACTGCAACAGTACCCGAACTGGTACGTTTAGCCTTCCGTAAATAAGTCAATTGGCCGCGGTGCATATGAGAAACCTCCTCACGCCAAGCCACCCGCATTTAGATAAACATACGGGTATGACACATGACTCCTCTGGCTCCACTGCAGCACACTATACTCGTACCATGTGCTAATGAGCTCTTCTCCAATAAACAATCCGTCGCATGGAAGCGTTTTCATCCACAAGACAATAGACTGACGATAAGGATGGGGAGCTTGGTGTTAAGGAATTTCGCCACTTTGTATCTGTTAGGCTCAAATTCATCATCAACGTGTGTAGTAGATCTATCTACTCGTACTCATACATTGTGCCTTGCTTCTTAGGAACAGTGAAAGTCCCTAGAGGCTGGTGGTAAATACTACTCGTATATACCAAGCAGTCTCTGTTTTTTCTGGTGTTTTCATTCGTTTGCGATGTTGGCAAAGCCACAGATAAGAATCGTACTCGTCGTTGAGGAAATTATTAATTATTCCTTTCGTTATGGCCGTCCTCGTTGCTGGCGTTGTTGGCGTTGTTGGCGTTGTTAGCGTCGCCATCGTCGTCGTTATGTTTTCCCGACAATGGACCAGAAACTCTGACAGAAAAACACTTTGCAACACTTGTCGGATGAGTTGGTTTGTTATTGTTTGGCAAGTGGATTGAGGATTTTACGATTTCGTTCGCAAGACTGACGATGGATGAATCTCGATACGCTAGAGTTGCACGGTGGATGCATTTTCTGGTTCTGTTAATTGATGCGAATCGAAATCGATATCTTGAGCTTACGTAAATGTGGTGTTTGACAGTTATAGACGAAACCGATGTAAACTAGGGATAAATATCGGAATACTAAAATATTCAACATTTCCTTTCTTCCAATGTTGAAGTAGATACTGACATCTAATTATTATATGAGTGAACTTTTCTCCCATATATTTCCGATTGGAACTAATTTCTGCGAAGTGCTACGGTAGTCTACAAGAAGTTCGAGTGGAACTAACAATCATGCGACGCCGGAATGTTCCAACATTGGCATTGCACGGATTGACCATTCAGATGGCAGTGGATGATTTCATCCACACTTCGTGACAGGGCGAATTGTTTGGTGATGTTGTTATATGACCCACTTGTGTTTTACGACCACGGTACGCTGATCGCCGATATCCTGGCTTAGACCAATTCTGGAACAATGAATACACAAAAATACGCAAAAATTTTCCTCCTAGCGGTGGCCCCGAAGACTGTTCTTGTCTGACCGGACTTCTCGTGACAAACTCGTCTTCGGCCGGAGAAAAACACTATAAAGTCCTGTCAGACTGAACCGCGGAAGGAGACATTGCGCCAAATGAATTCGCTTGACGAAATCAATATTGGTGTCCTTGTGTCAGCTACTTCAAGCTAGATCTATAAGTATTATACTGACTCCGAAATTTACGATCGCTTTAGCCAAGAGGTCCCAGGTTGAGGGCTTTGCGTGTAGTTAGGTATTCCTCCACTAGAGTACTACAAAGCGATGGTGCTGACGAAAGGTCGAACGAAAAATATAAAATATACTACGTGAACCACACAGGGAATAGAAACATTTTCTACTTGCATTTAAATGTTGATTTCTTGTAAGCGATTGAGTTAAGCAATAAGTCTTGAGCTTTGGGCACGTCAGCAAAGGGATACATGATATGCAGGATGATTGAATATTTCTACTAGCTCCTCAACAAAACTTACTTGTTAAAATCGTTTTAGGTGTCCTTAACGTTTTCCGGGATAGTCTACAAGGTAAAATGTCTGTCAATGCATTTAGGATACTTAACATTCCCGTGGGATAGAATATCACCATAGGGGATACTCGGTTTCCTCACTTCATTGTTCAAAATGAAAATTTCGGTTATCAGACCATAAAAAAATCACTTAAATGGAACAACCGAATTCAAATCGGAACACACCTAGTTACAGCCAGGATGTGTATTGTACGAGTATATGGATATTTTAATTTAATTTTTAATTTTGGGTGGGGGCTAAAGCCCACATTTATTTGGCTTAATGCAAGCTATACAATTTTAATCTATTGTAACTTAAATTAAACTTAAACTTAAACTTAAAATTAAGGTTGGTCAGAAAGGGGAAGGAGAACGGATTTGAGGTGCGGTGAAAGTCAGAGTCGGTATATGGGGACCCCACTTGACTGGCGTACTCAACGTACTGGCCACAATAACGAGAAAACACTATGTATAATCATACTGCTATATTCGCATTACACCCTCAGAAACTTTACCTATCGCGTATCTTTAAATCTCTTCTAAACTGATTTACAACATACTTGTACACTTAGTGCAGAAGATCAGTGACATCGATATCAAGAATCCGCAATAGAAATCCTGCAAATAGTGTGCTGGGTTTCACCCGTAAAATCCGAACAAAATCCCTAGTTTGGTGAAGCACGTGTAACAAAACAACTGTCTATGAAGCGAATCTGTATAGAAGAATAATGCGGCTCGTAAGCCCTATAAAGAAAAGTGGTAGACTGGTAGATAGAGAAAATGGAAATGTACTACTCCAGTGATAACGTTCGTTCTCGCAAAACAAATCTATGAACTTGATCGACGGAAGTCAAGACTCTCTTCACCATGCAAAATAAAGGCACTAGCCTCCTCAATATCGCGTACACAACCAGATCTGCCGTATTATGTGAACGCCTGAACCCATTCGTCGACTGGTGTTTTTTTATGTTTTTTAGTATGGTTTCAATCATGGTAAACCTGTACTTCAGTGTAATCAGCCCAGAAAGCATAGTCGAAAAAGTGGTGACGTGCGATCAAACCTGAAGCCAAATTTGTTCCTTAGTCTAAGCCAAACTCAGGATATAAAAGAGAGAGCAATACGGAAATACGAGTATTGTCATACGAGGGTTGTCTGAAAAGTTTCAACATAAAGATAGCGGTATTCGTCAATAAAAGCTAGTGAATGCTAGTTGTGTATCTTTTGACAGTTACTTACCGAAGTTTCAGTTATTTTGAGCACGCAGTTTTTAGTTGACAGTCGTTTGAGTGAGTCGATGTGAGTGTTTTTTTGTGAAAATGGAAACAATTGATTATCGAGCTGTTATTAAATTCTTGTTTTTGAAAGGCAATACGCCTACGCAAATCAAAAATTGAGTTGGACTTGGTGTATGGGGACTCTGCACCATCATTTACCACAGTGAAATTTTGGGCAGTTGAATTTAAACGTGGCCGTAAGATGATGGGAGATGATGAACGTTCGGGACGTCCAAAAACTGCAACCACTGACGATAAAATTGCTAAAGTTCGCCAAGTGGTGTTAGACGACTGCCGAATTAAAGTGAGAGACATAGCAGAGGTTATATATTAAATCAAGATTTAGGCCTGAACAAGCTGTCCGCGCATTGGGTGCCGCGTTTGCTTACGTTAGACCAAAAACGTGTTCGAATGAACATTTTCAACGCTCTGTTGGCGCAGTTTAGGCGAAATAAATCCGAGTTTTGGCGCCGATTAATTACTGTAGATTAAACTTGGATACACCATTTTTTTCTGCTGGGAAAATGATGGCGAGTGTTTTTTGGGATAGTAAAGGAGGTATCTTAATCGATTATCTTCAACAAATAAAAACCATACTACACATCATTACTTTCCAAGTTGAAGGCAGAAATTGCCGAAAAACGGCCACATTTGTAGAAAAAGAAAATTATGTTTTTTTTTTTTTTTCAGTCGTTCACATATCTCCGTGGAGAACACACGTGTTTCGGCTTGCGAGTGAATAGTGATTAGTAAAATCAGTGACAAAGAGACATTCGAGGAAGTTCACATAGGCTCCAATTAGCAAAGTGCCAGTGTGCTCGGCCGACAGTTGGCGGTCGTGGGTTCGAAACCCAGTGTGTGTACTTCTACACATCTTTTTTTTTTTTTTTTTTATATTTAAAATAAATTCAGAAACAATAAAGTGGTAAAGCGTTGTCCATCACGTGATGGATTGTGAAGAGCGGTCCGCTATGCTAATAGCGGGATCTGCTAAAATATCAGGTGAGGCTTCGAGCAGTTCGAGCCAAACCCCAAAAACAAAGAGAAGGAGGAAGCTTAGTCCAACTTCTAACTTAATAAAACGTCCCACCCAACCAACGGCCACTGTAAAGCTGCTTGGCGGATTGGGGGAAAAGAACAACTTCGCTTCATTGGCAACAAGCGAATCTGAAGATGAAGAAGAAGAAATGGAGGCCATAAGTAGCAGCATTAAAATGCTACAGCAAAGAGTGCTGGCCATAAAAGAAAAACAAATGGTAAGAAGGAAGAGGGAAGAGCAAGAGCAATCCGAACAACAGCAGCTTGCTCAAAAACAGAAACAACAACAACACCAAGTAAATAAAGTAGAACAAGTGTTACAACAACAAAATGTTAAGAAACACCAGCAACAACAAGTGCAGCCACTACAACGGCATCGGCTAAAACAGCAGCAGCCACAAAAACGGCAACTGCAAAAACGGCAGCCGCAGCAGCAACAACAACAACAGCAGCAGCAACAACAACAACAACAACAACAACAACAACAACAACAACAGCAGCAGCAGCAGCAGAAGAAGAAGGAGAAGGTGCCTCCCATCAACACTTATAAATTGGAGGTAAATGCTACCAAGGACCTGTGTAGGTTGGTCATTGGTAATAATTTTAATATTAAGAGATTGGGGAACGATCGCCATGCCATCCACTGTAATACAGTGGAGGGCTACGCGAAAGTGAAAGAGCTCCTGAAGGAAACGACGACGGAGCACTACTCATTCACACCGAAGTGTGAAAAGCGGCAATCGATGCTGCTGAAGGGGTTGGAACCGTCTTCTGATCCTGAGGAGATCCTGGCACTGCTCAAAGTGAAGGAGTGCGAAGGACTCAAGTTCGTGGGGGTCAAGCCATTTACCACAGCTAGAGCCAGGCGGGAGAAACGGAGTCTGCCGTTCTTCCTGGTGCAGCTCAGTCCCGAAAGCCGTCTGGATAGTCTAAGGAGTATAAATGTCCTAGACTACCAGGTGGTTCACTGGGAAAAATTAAAAAGGAGCGAAGGCGTTATACAATGCGTTCGCTGCCAGAGGTTCGGGCACGCCGCGTCGAACTGCCAAATGCAGCCTCGATGCGTGAAGTGCGCAAAGAATCACAGTTCCGAGGAGTGTTCTCTGGGTAGGGACGGAGCGTCCGATAGGACTCAGCGCTCGTGCGTGTTATGTGGGAACGTGGGACACACCGCAAACTATCGGGGTTGTCCTAAGTTCGCCGACATTAAAAAAGCAAAACTGGCTCGGCAGCAGAAGGTGGAGGTCAAACGTTCACCTGTTAGGTTTCAAACACCAGCCGTCACGCCCCAAATTTCCTACGCCCAAATGGCGGCAGGTAGGGGGGCTACGGTACAGCAAGCGACTGTTGCTTCTCCGGCGCCAATGCCGAGAACAACGGAAGCTGCACCTAACATGCTGGCCATCTTGCTCGCAATCCAAGGGCAGATGGCTCAGCTGCAAAAGCAGGTGCAAGAACAGGCCAAGCGGGTGGACCAGATCTACGCGCTGCTGCCGGGCCTAACGCAACACATGTCGTAATGGGTACGCACATGGTGGAGCAAACTTTGAAGGTCCTTGCGGTGAATGTTAATTCACTGATTAGGATCGAACGAAGAGCCGCGATGTTTAAATTGCTGCAAGACCAAACTCCTGATGTGCTTTTCGCTAGCGAAACCAAGCTAACCGATAAGCACAAACTGGAGTACAATAATTATATTGTTAGAAGAAGAAACCGGCCCCGATCCGAATGTGGAGGCGGTGTCGCGATCTTCATTAAGCAAGGTATAAAATTTCACAGAGTGTACAAGGGAGTGTTGCGTAGGTTCTAGCCTTTTCTTTTCTTTTCTCTCCTTTTGTTATCTTTTGAAGAGCGTTTTTTTCTGGGGTATCGATGAAAATTGCGCTTGATCTTTTTCGGCTGTTATTTCTGGCATTCTGACAAGGCCCTACCTTTGGTTATGGTCGTAACTTCAACGAAAGTGCCATTGAAGGTGTCATATTCTGGTGGGAATTTTATTTCCTGGTGGGATAACAGAATGTAGTTCATCACGCTCAATATCACTACTTGATGGAGGAGCTTGCAGATCAAGAACAGGAGTTTTGCCGGGTGTTGATTCACGCCGGCCAGATACATTACTTCCCATAAATTCGGAATCAGGAAAGATATTTTAATTTAAAGGATGTGCATATTCCAGGTATCTGAAAACAAGGTAAACGCCGTAAAAAAAAGGCTGGAATATTGTTAATGTGAATTTAAAGAAAGAATTATTGGTCAACTTACCCCAAAAAAAATTTGTCAACTTATTCCGACCGAGAACTTTATGATTAACGAGATTTTTTCGTAAACAGGAAAAGAAAATAACAAAAAGGAACCTACGCATATCTTGATCAATAGATTGCGTATGCTAAAAGAATCTCGACGCCAAACACACAAAACAGGTAGAAACAAAATAAGGGGAAAAAAAAATACTTATGTTTGCGAAAAACTATTTTTTTTTAAAAAAACCCGAAACCACATGCACTAGTGACGAAAGACATAGTGTGACTAATTAGGTAGCTTGATTGAATGTAAAAACATGAATAAACATGCATTTCAAGTTATCGATTTGAAATTAGTGGTGGTTAGTCAACTTGCCCCTGTGGCCAACTAGCCCCGGTTACCCCAAATAGTTACTGTCAACTTGTTTGTTGTATGCAGAAAAATACATTAGTTAATCTCAAGTGCTATCGGCGATTTTTACTATGGAAAAAAATATTGAGCAATTAGTTTGTTTGGAATTTTGCGTTGCGAACGGTATTTCTTGTTCAGCCGCATTGGAAATGTTAGAGAAAGCCTACGGGGACTCAGTAATATCAAAAACAAGCGCATTTGAGTAGTACAGATCGTTCAAAGATGGCCGTGAAGTTGTTGAAAACTTTTCTCTATAATGGTTCTATAATGGTTCCTCCTCAGAAATCAACTGAAGAGTTACATTTGTCAGCTGCTTTTTTCGGCGTAAGAGGGAAATTCCTATTCTATGGAGAAGTTAGGATGCAGATGTAACATACTTGAACACTTTAAAAATAAGATCCTCCAGATGATTTTTGATCACGATCGCGTTAACGGCCATTGGAACAGGAGATATAGTAGCGAACTCTACGAGCTGATGAACAACGTAATACACCAAGTCCTCGCATTAAGCGTCTTGCATAGGTGTAAGTGAACCTCAACCACCTTGGAGTACCCAATTAAACGCAGTTGGCTAAGAACGGCTTTAACTGGAGGCTGTTATTTGTTGAGGCCCAGTTTCACCCCACCTTCGGACCTGTAGCTCCATCTAAATAAGTATTTTTGTATTTTTTTGATTATGAAAAGAAGTTGCAAACTTTATGCGAATGAAAATTTTCACTCGCATACAATTAGCAACATCTTTTCGGAGCGCTGGCGCTCAGCCACTCAAACGAGCCCATTGTACTCCATGTGTTCCGACTGCCAGCAGCACGCGGGGTTGGTACCGTGGTCCCATGCATTCTCCCTACTAGGTACTGGGAACCGATGTTTTCAGTGTGGCGAGGGCTTTGGCCTCTTACCTACTACCTAAGTATATAAGAGATAACTTTTCTGCCACAGCAATCGAAAGAAGCTCAGAAGCTACGCAAGGTTTAGAACAAAACAAGACTAATGGTACGAGTATTTAGCTCTGACCTAAACCGAGATGCTTGCAGCCGAACAGTTGGCTATGATTATAATGCAGATGTTCCATGGCTTTGGTGAACAACAAACAAATCTTGTACCAAACCAAGAATGGTGATAGTTCAAATGTTAATGACGTCATACTTACTTGTTCACGGTTCTTTAAAATACGCATGCACTGTAACCATAGCCTAACGGATGACTTAGACCAGAAGTTCTGAGAAAGTTCCCATGAACACTTATACAAATGAAGTTCCAAATAAAGAAATTACTTTGCCATCGACCTCAGATATTCAGGGTTGTCCAAATGCAAGTTTCTTTTTAAAAATAAAATAAAACAAACAAAAAGCAATTATTTTCGGTATATTGTAGCTTTATTACAAATACCGAATATTCGTATTAGTTATGGAATACGACCTCATTCATGTGGCTGCCTCGGGTTGCTTCGCAGTAGCGCATCCTGTCAACCCGGTTTTCCAAGACCTTGTTGACTATTTCAGGCTCTATCTCACGAATTTTTTTCAATAAAAGCACTGTTTGGGCAACACAGCACTCACTTTTGAAATAAGTTTGCAATGTTTTCCAACGTTGTTCAAGCATAAAGCGATGCATTTCGTTCTGCGAAAATAAGATACTGACTGACTGTTAAGACTTCGAGCGGGAAAGAGCTGTCCATGTCAAAATAATATGTGATTCAAAAAGAAACTTGTATTTGGACAAAACGTTACTATCTGTATGCAGGGAATATGCACTAAGGCAATAAGTGGTGGCCTCCATTGAAACAATGTATTCTATAGTCTATTTTCGGAAGTTTTGTTACCGTAGTTAAGTCAAAGTCAGTATTGATGATTTGAGAAGAATATTTCGGCTATCTAAACTATCTGAGAGGCTTTGTTTTCATTATTGTCATCTACAGCATACTGTTAGTTCTTCCTTATATGTACTTATCAGTGTGGTCTACATTCGACCATGGATTTATGGTACGACAGATCTTTGATGAAACACAAAAGTTTCGGATCTAAGTACATTATACATTTACTTGCAGAGATATAATGGAAAAATCTCGGTGCTCATCTAGATCGAACACCAACCACTTGGATCTCAAAAATTAATCAAGTAAGATAATGCCCAATCGTATGTTCTCAAAAGTACGATGCTTCAATAAATAATAAGTACAAACCCAAATGCCAATGCCAAAGGTGTATATTTTGGGTTTCGTTGAATACTTGCTGTATCTTCAAATTTCGAAGGAGAGTTCATGATACGCGTTTGAAATTTCTAAACAAAATGCTTTGCTTCTTGAAATAATTAAAAAGTTGAACCCATCTATCCTCACAACTCCTATTTTCAAGTCCTCAAATGTCAACGTTTGCATTCCTCATCGAAAACTTCATCAATTTCGATTACGGCCCTTCCAATATTTTCATTAATTAG
Source organism: Volucella zonaria (assembly GCA_963966105.1). Classification (NCBI taxonomy): domain Eukaryota; kingdom Metazoa; phylum Arthropoda; class Insecta; order Diptera; family Syrphidae; genus Volucella; species Volucella zonaria. The sequence goes on along the minus strand of OZ014533.1, from coordinate 48,914,234 downwards.
AACTGCTGATGCTTCTATTAAGGGCCATATTATATTTTGACTGTTTATCAAGACAAAATTTGCCCAACGCCCAAAATCGTTCTCCCACAATTACAAATAAGGTATTGAGCGATCATAAAAATTCTTAAATTCATTCATAATCAGATAGGAATCAGACTCGCCCTTTAATACCATTAGGAATGTATTTGTTCCTTGAGAGTAATTCTCAATTTTTCCATTTCCAGGACAATGCAACATCCTGTAGCAATAGTTTTTTCCATTGAATATATTGTTTTATTAGAGAAACTTAATTGTCCGCGAGCAAACCACAAATAGATTTCACCTTATTTATTACTGAGAAAAGTACGGTGTACAGTGCTCTTGAAATCTAAAATAGGACCCTATCCATTCGCAAATTTGAACAATTCTTTCAAAAGCTGGTAGGAGAGAAAGAAATCGAGTGTTGCAAAACTTTTTTTAGTTGAGTCACACGGACTATATAAATATGGAAATATTTATAAATTTTCACTACGATGGGAAAAATACCAACTTTCATTCCAGACAATTGTGTACAATATGGACACCACAACCTATGTTTTCAATACGTATCCCTATTTCAACTTTTAATCGGCTGTAAACATTATTTTGCCCTTGATGTACAATGTCCCATCTTCAAACATCTTTCTTTTTGGATCACTCATATTGATACTGTGTATGAGATCTTTTAATGGTGATTCCATATCAATTAAAGAATCATGAATAAAATTACGTGATAACAAGTCAGCTACATATAAGAACTTGCCCGGAACAAACTTAATTTCGAAATCATATCTTAAGAGTTTTAGTTTCATGCGTTGTAAACGAGTCGAGTGGATTTCACCTACATCTTTTTTTACTATAGCTACCAATGGCTTATAATCAGAATTGACGGTAAAGTGGTACCCATAAATGTAATTCTTAAATTTCTCACAAGCATAAACAACAGCCAATAATTCTTTTTCGATCTGTGCGTACCTTGTTTCAGTGTCAGTCAAGCTTTTGATGCGTATGCCACCGGCTTACCATCCTGAAAGAGACAACACCCTAAACCATTTCGAGAAGCATCAGTCTGAACCAAGATTTGCTTCTTCGGATCAAAAACGTTAAGAATGGAATGTTTGGCACGAGTATCTTTTATATCTTTGAAAACTTTGCTATGATTCGGAGACCACTGAAATTCATTATTTTTTTTTAACAATTCCTTAAAAGGTGCATTTAAATTCGAAAAGTTAGGTATGAAAGCGCGAAGGTAATTGAACATACCCATAATGCCTTCTAATTGTTTTTTGCCGTTTGGTTCTTTTAGTTTTATAATAGCTTCAACTCGACTTGGGTCCGGACAAATTGTATCACCAGTGAAAATATGAAATATGACCTAAATATCTGACTTTATTTACGCACAGTTGCAGTTTATCTTTGTTAAATTTAACGTTTACTTCACGAGCTCGTTTTATTACTCTCTCAACATTTTCGTCGTGTTCCTCCTTTGTTTTTCCTCCAACTGTAACATCATCAATGTAAACAAATGTGCCAGGTAAACTGGCAAAATATTTTGAATTTAATTTTTGAAACTTCTCAGGTGCCGTTTTAATGCCGAAAGGTAAAACATTATATTGATACGACTCAAATGGCGTGCTAAAAACTGTCAGTTCTTTTGATTTTTGGCATAATTCAAGCTGCCTTTAAGTCAAAAACTGAAAAGTACTTAAGTTCTCTCATTGCGTTACAAAAATCATCAAGTGTAGGAATTATACAGTGCTCATCTTTCAAATTCACGTTAAGGGCACTAGGATCTAGGCATAGTCTCAAAACCCCGTTGGCCTTTTCTACAACTACTAACTGGTGTGACCATGCAGACGGTTGATCACGCTTGCTGATTATTCCGCGACGCTCCATATTTTCAAGTGCTTCCTTAACTTTTTGTCTGATACTAATTGGTATTCGCCTCGGAGGTTTACTTACAGAAATACTATTTGGTTTTAATTCTAATGAGCACTTATCTAGGAATCGTCCATCACCCGAAAATACATCATTATGTTTAAGAATAAATTCACTATTACTGCCCACTTCATGCACCCTTTGAATTAACCCTAAGTCTACACATGAACTAAGCCCTAGTAATGGCTTTGAATTTAAATTTAACCAAACAATTTTCTATCGTAATATTTTCATGCCAACTTTTACCACTCTGTCGAACCTGATTAATCGAACCAATACTACCACCCGAACTAACACCAACCACCTCTATCGAATCAATATATGACTCATCCTCATCATCCTTGTAATCCATTTCGTTACTGTTAATATTATTTATACCCTTAAATCTACATGCTGATGCAAAATGATTGTACTTGCCACATCTCAAACAATTTTTTCCAAATGCTGGACAGCGACCTTGAATATGGTTCCTTTTACAGTTGTCACACCCGACAGCATTCATATTTCTTCTCGAATTCAACTGTTTTTGCTTTTCACTAGTATGGTGGTCTCCTTTCTTTGTTACATGCATTGGCGATCTATAATAAGAATAAGATGGAAATTTAGAAACATGATTACTGGTACTGAAATTTATATTAGAATGCTTGTTATTTTGTTGTTGATGACTTTTATTTAGAATTACAGCAATTGACGATCCTCGTTCTGCTTCCATCTGTTGAGCTTGCATGCTTGCTTGCTCTCCCAGGCGACAAAGTTCTTTAGCCTTAGTTAGGTCAAGATTATCGGTCTTCAATAGCTGCAAGCGTATGTTTGGCTCTGCAATATCCATGACAATTCGATCTCTGATCATGTCATTCTTTTGGCAATCAAAATTACAACTTTCCGCTAATTTGACGATATCAGATAAAAACTGCTCGAACGGTTCTCCTTCCTTTTGGCTTCTTGAGAAGAATAAGGACATTGTACATCAGCCCTTTTCTTGCACTACCCCGAAGTTTGTGCTGCACTTGCCCACGAAAAAAAAGACAACTATTCTTCCTAATAACGGACAACAATTAATTTTCCAATATTTCGGAAATTTCACCCGAAACTGACTGATTGTCTAACAGCTTTAATTGTATCCCCTGTTCTGGAGTAGTTGAAGAACAACCGGCTGCTGCAAAGTAAGTTTTGTGTTTTATACATTTCAATTGATCTTTTATATCGGAGCGTCCACAATGGGAACTCGAACATGCAGAAAAAAGTTGTGCACATTTGATTTTTGCATCTTGACCACGAATTTTTGTTCAGAATGGATATTCTTTTTGTAGGTCATGATTCAATTTACAGTTCCTCTTCGGCATTTAAGCATACTGCAAATAAGCTATTTTAAGAGATCCCTTATCCCTAATCGGATTAAGTGTGTCAGACCCAAAAGAAAGGTACTCTCTGCTTTTCATATTCGTTCTCGGACTCACGCCCCTGCTCTTCGGCTGTAGAACGGGAATCCAGCGTATGTTAAGCTCATTAAATTCTGATATTAACACAATAATTAGTTAGGGAACCACAAACAGATTAGAATTTAATGCTTCCAAAACACAATGCTGTCTGCTCTCTTTAAAGCGAAATTTAAACACCCAGCCGTTATCCATGAATGGCACTTACATCATCGAAACCGATAAACTTTCCATTCTCGGTATGTGTGTCAATGAAAACTTACGTTGGAATGATCACATATTCGGTGTCGTCAAAAACTCTTCGAAATGTCTAGATTTCCTCAAGCGATGTAAGATATATTTCAACCCCTCTGATCTGGCCTCAATATATAAGGCATTTATCCGCCCGAAATTGGAGTACAATGCCTGTCAAAAAATTATTGGGTCTATAACTTAATTCGTACGGTTTGCTAAGAGATGGCGTAACTTGTATTATTCCATTGTTATTATTCCATTGGAACATGCGTTGGAAATCTACTGTCATTGTACGTCATTTCATTATATGTCATTCATTTGAAGCGTAAACAACAATAATTTTTTTTCACTCAAATATGCCGAACTTTGTGCCTGAAAAAGTGTTTTTGCGGGGAGTTCTTCTTCATTACTTTAATATGAAGAAAACTGCTGCCGAAAGTCATCGTATTTTGGTGGAAGTTTATGGTGAACATGCGCTAGCTGAGCGAACTTGCCAAAAGTGGTTTGCACGATTTAAAAGTGGTGATTTTGGCTTGGAAGACGATGAACGTCCTGGGCAGCCAAAAAAGTTTGAAGATGAAGGACTGGAAGCATTACTCTATGAAGATTGTTGCCAAACACAAGAAGAGCTCGCAGAATCTTTGGGTGTCACTCAGGCAGCCATTTCAAAATGTTTAAAAGCAGCTGGATATATTCAAAAGCAAGGAATTTGGGTTCCACATGAACTCAAGCCGAGAGACGTCGAAAGGCGGTTTTGCATGTCCGAAATGCTGCTGGAACGCCACAAAAGGAAGTCATTTTTGCATCGGATTGTTACCGGTGATGAAAAATGGATCCATTACGACAACCCCAAGGGCAAAAAATCATATGTGAAACCCGGCCAACCAGTCAAATCAACGGCAAAGCCGAATATCTATGGCGCGAAGGTAATGCTCTGTATTTGGTGGGATCAGATGGGTGTGCTGTATTATGAGCTGCCCTCACTGAAATACGGTTCACATCAGAGCAGAATATCAAAAATTGGCTGGATTCATTATTGGCTGCCAATCCGGCGCAGTTCTTTTGGGATGGGATCCACAAATTGCCAGAAAGATGGGAAAAAGTCATAGCTTCAGATGGGCAATACTTTGAATAATACTATTGTACATGGTTTTGTTAAATAAACATTCAAATTCACGAATTAAGTTATATATCCAATATAAAAACCTAATGTAAACTGATGGCAACTTCCTCGATTTGTGAATGATCTTGGCGAACAGATCTTTCGGCTGATGTTTAACGATTGCTACATATGCTCATTCTGTCTCTTTTTCGATCCGCCATTAGCTGAATGAATTCATGCACGACACTCTTATTTGAGATTCGCCCAAGTCCTGACACACGCCGGAGAAGTTGCCAAAAGTAAGTAATATTTAAAACGTATACAAATATTAGATATATTCTGAATTTAAGGAGAGAATAAGCCACCACCATCATTTCCATCTTAAAAAAGAGGTGCGTTTCTTTTCAACAACTTCTCTGCCCACATCTGGTCGGGTGCGCCCAAAACATCTCTGCACCTGTTAGATAGGATTCGAAACCGTTCGATAAAACTGATAGGTGATATTAATATCATTCAAACAATGGACACCCTCGAACACCGACGAAATGTCTCGTGTCTCACTTTGTTTTATCGCTATTTCCACCAACAGTGCTCCATAGAAATCGCCAGCAGCATTCTGCCCCTTCAAACTTTTAACCGTAACACCCGTCTCGCTATGAATGCTCATCGGTATACCCTAAAGCCCACTTTCGAACGTACTCTAAAATATCGTGATCCGTTCCTAAGCCGTACAACTCGCTTATGAATGCCCTGCTAGCTCTTTATTTCCTAGTCATTATAACCTTCAAACATTTAAAACCAACGTTCATGTGTGTAAACATTTTAAGGGTACTTAATCCCTTGAGCCCGCGAAAATTATAAAAAAAAAATAAAAAATTAATTAGGCCCACTATTAATGCATCAAAATAAGATGCATTTAAGATGATTTCGGCCAGAAGCAGACCCAGAAAGGAATATAGTGTAGTTAGGAAGACTTGCGTATGTCTTTCAAAAGGAGATGTACTCGACCCCGATAGCAACGAACTAAATATGTTGTGAAGAATAGATATAGGGGGCAAAGCTGCGCTTAAAGTCTTGTTGAACGCTCTGACGACTACCAAGCTAGTAGGATCAACTGAGCGCAGACGCAAGGCTGAATTCGCTGAGTTTCGATAAATGGAATCGCCGATGAACTTGTAACGCTCAAGGGAGAGTTTTCCAGGATCCGAGCCTGCACTGGGACTAGCTGCGTCCGCTGTTAGAGTTTCCACTGATAGTTCGGTCAGTTGGCCAAACTGCAGTTGGCATGACTGTCTGAGTTGCCGGGGGATCAAATGAATACTTCCCAACTTTTCTAAGATGTCAGTAACTTTCCTGCTGTTCCATAGTAGAAAAGGTGTCAGTCAGCTTACTAGTGCCGTGACGAGGCACTACGCTTCTGTATTGTATTGCACTTAAGTTTGCTGGGCCGTGGAGCACGACCTCTGCGAGTGTTCAACCTTCGGTGATAATATGGTGAGTGCTGCTATTGTAGGCACTTTACCACTAAGACTTTTACTTATCTTTCTTTAAAAGACTGACAAATTTCGCGAAAAGAAACATATAAGGAGTACAATGGATTAGTTCTTTGTCTAAAGGCTGTGTCAAGGAAAGAAACCACGATCCAGGCGTTTAGTTATTGAGGTATTGAATTATTTTATAGAATGTGACTTGCTTCCCTCTTAATCAATTCTTCACAAATTCAGACTTTTGATGGAAAACAACATTTTAGAAATATGTTATCAATTATAAAGATAACATATTTTCAAACTTACAAAATTACTATATGTATATATGTATGTTATACAACGTTGGAGAAATACTTACCCAACATAAGAAAATACCAAACCTACGTCAGCATGAGAGCTATAAGTATTGACTCAGCATCCAGCATGCATATGTGTTGAAATATGTTGTTAACCTCTGTATTCCGGGAGTCATTTTTTTAAATTAGAACACCAAAAGTAGGTAAACCTAAATCCTGCTTAACCTGTCTAAAAGTAAAAACTGCTTGTAGGATTACTCTAATGAAAAAACTGGAAACAGCAGAAAAATTCAATTTTATGACCCAGAACATATTGTACCTACATATATTGTTTGGATAACGTCCTTACACAAGCAAAGATATGGATTTGTTATGTACGTATGTACATCCTACATATATTCAAGCAATTTAACACATGACTAGGCCAAGCCTCTAACAACTGTCCAAGAATTATTACACAAATATTGCACACATAGCCACATACATACGTCATTCGCTTTATTCACTATGTCATATTTTAGTGCCTCGCAATCCACATATAAATATATGAGGTATCCTTTCGAAAATAATCATATGTGAGTTGCATCCAAAAGATGCACCGACGTATATCCTTTAGGAAGCGGACTTGAGAGAAATGAGTTTCATTTTAAGATATCACATCCGGCTTAGTGAGAGATTAACTTGGTTTTTTTTTTGTATTTTCTTAAATCAACAAAATATGCCAAGCGTAACGAAAGGATGTTTTGTTATTGTTGTTTTGAATTATACACGAGTAATACTCTTTTTTTTTTATTTCATTGCAAATGGCCCAAAGGATGTGATGCTACGAACTCAGCGGTGGGTTTTTGTTAGATGGTTTGGCTGGCTCTTTGGTCTACTGACCTGGTTTTTTAGGCTGCGGTATTGGCCTCGGCATACAATGCTAAATTAATCCCTTAAGGTTGTGCGGTGGGCTGTAGATATGGCTTGGCTACTACTGTTGACTGGTAGTGTTTTTGTTTAAGTACGAGTAGCTCCTGCTCCAATGAGTGCTGTGGATGGATGAACTTTCAATGATAGCGCTCTTTTATGGAGAATCCGACATAGTTAAGCCTTAACCGTCAATTATGTGGGCTCTTGGGGGAGCTTTAGTTGCATGATTATGGTTCTCTACTCTTTGGATACTAGTACTTTATGAAAATGCGCATAACGACTTAAATGCGCATGGAATAGGTTTTCTGGTATGAATTGAATTCGATTCAAGTAATTAGTTAAGCGGATTGTGAATTGGAACTATTTTATTTTGATTTTAATAAGTACATTTAATTGCTTAATAAATATAAGTGGTCGATTTGGAATCGTAATGTTTCGCATTTATGTTAATGTAATTGGGGATACGAGCTATACTTGAATAAATATGCGGAAATCGAGAAAGATTTCGTAATGCTAAGTATCCATCAATAATATTATTGGCTTTCGAATTGGTAATTATAACTTTTTTTTTATCGATATGGGATGAGTCAATTAAGTGGTATCCCACTTAGGAACTACAAAAAAATTGAATGTTGTTCCAGATAACATCAAAGTGATTTCATGGACAGTATGGCAGTACACGTGATTTCAATAGCGTGAAGACCACGCCAAACAGTGAACTTTTGTGGATGTTGCGAAGCCTCATGATGTCATCGGTGTTCCCAACGTAAACAATCAGAACGCGTTGGACTCAACTGTCAAGGTGCTAACGGATGGCTTAGGTGTAAACATTTCTCGTGATGACATAAAGTCATGCTATGTCAAGAAGATTGTCAGAAAGCCGCCGAATAGCGCAACCTCTACATCCGCTAGATGTTTTGAGTACTCGTATTAAATTCAAGACCTTGGAACAAACCAAAACAAAAAAAAAATTGTTAATTCATCAAAGCGATTTTTCGAAGTGCTGGCGCCAGACCTACGGGGGATTTGAAAAATCCGGTGAGTCCTACATATATAAGTTTTAAGTGGCTGGAATTAGAGCAGCCGATTAATATTAAGGTGTAAAAAGTAAAATTCAAAAAGTTATTATTACTTTTAGTTCGTAAGTTTACAGTTTGTGAAATTTTTTTTTTCTTCTCTCTTTCTTTTAAGAAATTCTTGTTAGTCTATAAGTTTACTTTGCGATTTTTTTTGTTTGATTCTTTTAAATAAATGTATTTGAATCATGAATTGTATGATGGAATGAAATACGTTTTTTTTTATTTACTAAGATGGTGGCTTAAGACAGTTATCGCGAGTGGTGTGTGGATGGGCGGACCGAGCTGCAGTCGCAGCTACTTGCCTGCTGAAAATATCGAGGGGTGTCAAATGAAACAGAATATCTAATGCCGCAGAGGGAGTAGACCGTTAGGCTCCGCTTATGCATAGACATGCTATACTTTGGACTCGGCCTAGTTCGTTGCAGTTGACTGCATTGTCTAAGGCCGTCCACCAGACAGCAACCCCGTAGATGTTTAGCCAATGGGTTACGCGAGGTTAAAGGCCCCATTCATTTCCAACGGCTTTTTTGCAAGAGAATAAAGCTTCTGTAGCTTTATTGACTCTTTTTTGAATGTTAGGTTTCCAGTTTAGTGTCCTATCAAAAATGACACCCAAATGTATCGGAAAAGACTAAACTGGTACCGTTTATTGAGGGAGGGTCTATAATTGGGATTTTGTATTTCCAGGAAAAGAGGACAAGATCAGTTTTATGCGGGCTAACTCCCAATCCACAGCGATCGGTTGTTCTAGAATTTTTAGATGATAGACTTATAAGTCTGAGGCCCTTTGGGACAATATGAGAACATATTCCGGCTTTGGGAATGATAAATACATTGACTTCTCCCCATGACAGTTGAATGTAGATCAGTTCTACACAGCTCCTTACGATATTTTCCAGCGGAGGGAGAATAATATCTGAGGACCTCTGCAGCGTCCAGAGAAGTTTATCTTCCATGAATTATGGTCCTGGTTGCAGTAGGACTGCTTGGGTTGCTACTGGCAGTAGAAGGTTGAAGTTGTCCAAGAGCCATTGGTTTTTTTCAAACAGCGAGGCATCATAGGGTTTGTAGAGAGGATTTTTCTTAGCCGTGATTTTCTCACAAAATGATCTCCACTATTGTCGCTTTGCCTTATTCAGTTCTTTTTTGCATAATTTGAGGGAATCTTTGTATGAGTCCCACTCAGTCACTTTTCTTGTGCTTTTTGCTAAGTTGAAAAGTTTTCTGCAAGTGTTTCTAAGCAATCCCAGTGCTGATGCCCATCAGTGTGGCTTTTCCTTGCCTCTAGGTTGATTAAAATGGCAGGAAGCGGCCATAGCCTGATTGAGAGCCAGGATATTGTTCAGTGGATATTGTTTCTGATAGTATTCCTCTGCATTATGGCCGATCAGTTTTCCGATAATTCCGGAATGTAAAGTGTTCAGTGTTCAGACGATACCATCCAGTTCGTTAGCATTTGAGTGATGCTGACGGAGACAAGAGTGATACCTAGCACTTCCTGTCGGTTTCTTGTTATAAAAGTAGGCTCATTTCCAATGTTGCAAACAATGAGGTTAGTACTTTTTATGTAATCAAAACGTGACTCACCTCTATCGTTGATGTCGGTACTGCCCTATACTGTGTGTTGAGCGTTAGAGTTGCATCCGATGATGAGGCCAGTTTTTTGCCTTCCATCTTCCAGTACCAACCTTTCTAGGTTATCACCAGGGGGAGGGCCCACATGATCGTGGCCAAGGTATGCCGATGACAGCTAGTAGGAGCCATTGGCAGTCTCTAATCTAATCTTACCTTTGTCTCTTGTATAGAGCGGAACGTATACAGGTGTCCTAAGTCCACAAACCCTGGATTAGGATTAGGAATGAGTGCGGCCGAAGCCTTTTTTGAGTGATGGAGATAAATCTGGGGAAACCGTATTATTGCTACAGTTTACTAGAGTGGCTTCTGGCAGAAGCTAGCAAGTAACAAAAAATTTATAAACTCCAAATCATAACAAGTAAAATTGTTGAGGCGAGAAAGGAGTTTATTTATCTTGACTCCGCAATGGGGTCTAGCAATAACATAATCGCAGATTTTAAATAAAAAAATAACTCTTTTTAACTGTTAAGAAAACAATTGTGTGGTGAACCCCTTTCTCAAGTAAGGAATTGAGAATTAATAATTGAGAAGTTCTCGTTTGCGTTGACAAAGTGTGGAGGAGAAGCTCAAATTTTAGCTAAAATTGAACACGATATTTATCTTATCTGCGGATTTCATTTTTTAAAGACAATATCGTGTTTCAGTCGCCCGGCGAACGAGTAGTCCAGGAAATGTCTCCATACTTATTTTACTCAGAAAAATTGCCCTGGGTTTCATGATCGATCTCTGTCTTGCTAAAATGTGTTGTTGCGCCCGGGAAACAGCGGCAATGGAAACTGGCGATCATTTAACAGTAAACTTCAGTAGTCTTGTTTCTTACTGGTTAAAATTGGCAAGAGCCAAATAGCCCTAGTTTAGAAATCGCACATCATGTAGTTTTTAATCGTTAAGGTAAAGAAGAAAGGCCGAGTTATTAGCTTTGCATCACGTTTCTTTTGCTAATACCGATAAAAGTCCAATCCAAGCCTATAAATAGTCGATTGAAGTTGCAGGAGTTAGTTCATTCAATATTGCTAGCATTTATATATTTGCATGGAATTTCTCTCTGCATATCACAGCCAACCAAGACGATGAAATCCTACTCTTCTGACTATCTCAATAAAGGGTAAACCTCTAATAGTTCATGATTATTAAATGACTTCAATGAAGACTGGGATAAAAAATGGTTATCGAAACATATTCGTATATATTAATCTTTTTGCAAAAAATGCACAGAACATCATTGAGCAGTGCAATGACAAATTCTCTTACTAATATCATAAAGTGCTGTATAGAGTTTATAAAACAGAAAAGGCTTTCCGAATAATAACTGATGCCAAGGCAATTTATGATGGATTTCAGTGTTATGTCTTTCATGATGCTGTCGAAAGGCTAATTTGGCACGCTTATAGATAATGTAGCTGAACTGTCTGTTGGACTGTCTGTTCTAGAGCGCAGGCAGCCCTTGTCGAGATCGACGATTGCTGCACTAGAAATGGGCTTTCAGTCAATCCAGTCAAAACTTAGTTTGATCTCTTTACGAAAAGGAGGAAGCTGACTGGTTGGGCTCATCTATCCAATTCTCCGAACGAAGCTAAGCATTTTGGTTTCATGGTGAATAAGAAACTTCTTCGGGCTAAACATGTTACGTCGCATGCCTCGAAGGCGCTGTCAGTGCAAAAAAGCTGTAAGCAAGACGAAGGACCCGTCACTGTCATTGCTGCTTTTATATTCTTATCATGGGCTGCACTCTCAAATCTATCTTCCATTTAAAGAGAAGTGGTCTTTGTTACAACATTGTCTGACTGTCTTTTGACTCTGGTCTTATGGAAATGCTATCTGATGCAATGACACTAGACATCCTGTTCCGGAAAAAAATTGAACTAGACTTTCTAGGAAAGGAATTTAGTCGACTCTTCGCTGATGTTTCCAAAACCGATTTAGAATGCGCCGCTGCTGGTGTCTTTCTGCAGGACGGTAACGTTAAATTGAACTCTTCGTTAGGAAAACTTACCTCTGTCTTCCAAGTGGAAAAATACGCAATCCTAACGGCAATGAACTATATTTTGAATAATCGGTAAAGAGGGGTGAAGCATTTTTGATAGCCAAACTGCGCTTAAAGCCTTTCTGTAACCTCATACGACTTCCAAGCTTGTTTCAGAATGCAAGGCTTCACTGAACGTAGTCGTTGACAGTTGGATCTCCCAAGAACAAAACTGCATATGACATCATTCTCCAGGTTGCCGGCAGACCAAACGAATACTTTCCGACATTCCCTCAGTTTATCACGCATACAAGGAGTACAATGGATTGGTTATTTGTCTGAGTGCCCTGCACCAGCAGAAAAAAAAAAATTGAAAAATCTGTTTTTCTGTTATTTATTGACATATAACAATAAATAATCCGTGTTATTAGAATTCGATAAATGCAATAGTTTTCCGAACACTATCCTCAATACCAACAGTTATAAACGTCTGCCGTGTAGATTTAAGTTTACGGGATGTTCGTGCATCCATGGGAGTAAGGATACGCCTTGCCATCGCTCTCCGCCAATAACTTTGATACCAATTCGGAACTGTGTTGGAGGTTGGTATGAGTCGAGGCCGACCAAAACCTCTTACTGCTCTTAGGATCACAGCACGCAGTACTTATTGCAACTCTACATTGGGTCAGACCAACAGGAAGACCCTTCCCGCGACTTTGGGTTTAAACCACAGCCACCCTGACGCTCCCACAAGGGGTCCTACCTCAACAAGTCAGGCCCGGACTGAAGTCCGGGGGGCTCCTAACTCCCATGGTACCACGATTCAAGTCCTGGTAAGGACTACCGGTGGTCCTGCCGCGAACAGGATCTATGACCGGCAATTGTAACTGATCAAATCGTAGCAACCTTCGGTGCCGTCATCTGAAGACGTTTACAACAAGGCCAGTAATATGCTCTGCCCCCGCTTTTAATTAGACAACGTCATTGATGGTCGAAGCTTTGATAATTGGAGGGAGGCCCGCAAAAACGAGCAGGAGGAGAGGAGGGGTCACATAGATCATGTATGTATGTCTATGTCTGTAATTAGAGCAGCCAGATTATTTGGACATGTGGAGAAACCTTCAAACGAGACCCTCATCCAATGAATATGCTAATATTGTCGTTGCTGAATGATGACAGGATATGGAAACTGTCACACATCCAATTCTTAGTTTAAGAAAAAGATGTCCAGTATATCCCGTCTTTAGTGATACATCTAGGAAGCAAGAACGATATCAATGACCCCTTGTCCATTTTGAGAGACAAAGGTAAGTTTCTCCTCTCCCTATTACAAAGGCTCAGATTTCTACCCATGTTAAAGTCATAAAGTAACTCATCCCCGTTGCTGACATGCATTTGCATTACATCCCATCATGAGTTCAGGGCGACTGGCTTCTTGTTGAGCAATAAGCCTCTCCAACTGTCCAGAGAATCAGACTCGTCATGTAAGGCTTAATGAACCACGATTTAAAGGTGTTTTGCAATATCTAGCAGCCCGAGAAATATCCTCCTACATGATTCTCGTAGAATCAGCAACTGATCCTGTCTTAAGACAAGACACTAAGAGTTGGTCAAATTAAGGAACTGCGCTAACAAAATGTAATCGTGAGCTAAGGTAGTCATAAATGACTGTTTTGGAAGTAAGACCAAAAATATTAGTTTTTCACGATCACAGTCAGTAGCAATACATCCAAAAAATAGTGTACTTAGATGACAAAACAGATTATATCTTCACCATTAACAAGGTGATAGGGAAGGCATGCAGAGGGAATCTGCTCGCTATGAGTTTACCTTGGACAACCTGCTCTGACCTTCGCCACATGGGAAGATAGTGATCATAATTCCTGTAGTAGTACCAACAACCTATCTAACAAGCTCGACCCAATATCTGCATTGCCGTTCAATTAAACCTACTAGCCCAACTCCTGAGATCTATTTAGAAGGAGTCATCGTGTCGAAGTCGGAACAATTGAAATGCTCTTCACTAAGATGACCCTACAGGAGGTAGCCTAAATTTTATATATGCGGCAGTAGTTCGACTGGCTTTAACCTACGTAACGCAATGTTGGACTATGTATGAGAAGTACAAATGTGTAATTGATAACTTCAAAAATGATAACGTAATGAATGTCAGCGATCTGGTGATTTAGTAAGAAGAACGCGTGATCGCGGAAGTATCCGCATTGAGAAATCGATAGCGAGGAAATCTGTTTGTTTTGTCATGTTCAACGAAAGCCATCAGAAATACGATCAATAGAGGCTCAATTCTAGTTCCGAAGTTCGAAGAAAAAAAATTGGTCACTTAAATGCGCAAACATCACCAAACACTTGGCCATACTATCTCGGTGATCTAAAAAAGAAACGACCAGTAACACGGTATTAAGGACCGCAAATTTAACCGGTCTATCTGACTTCATAGCCCACATCCTCTACTCTGATCAGAAATTTCAGATTAAGATTCCAACTCGAAACTGCGGATCTGTTGAACGCTTTAACCCTTAAACGCGCCGCGTCCCATATATGAATCGTCTTTAAAAAGCTCAATAACAGCTAAGCTTAAGCTCTTTCTAATAAAAAAAACTTTCCAGTTGCCTTATATAAAGTTCTTTTTTTGTGACCGCAAGGATTTACAGTTATTTTGTTTCTAGTTTTGACAGATCATTTCTGTTTTTTTTCGTGAGAGTGAAGTTTGCTAACTTTAAAGTTGTTAAGAAAAAAAGTAATAATTGTGAAAGTGTTCCAAAAATTATATTTATGTAAGTTCATGTTTTTGTGATTTATAATTAGGGAAAACAACGTTTTTTATCTAGAAACTACATAACCATTTGCATATATTCAGATGATTCATATATAAATCACTGCGCATTTGTCAGAAGTGTTTTTTTTTATTTGGATCACTGTTCTTTTAGCTGAAATGTAGCGGAAATTTTTACAAACAGAAGCTGCAATTCGATCTGTATTCGAAGAAATTCCATCGGAAAGCGAAGATGGAGGTGAATCAGATAGTGATGAATTGGAAGATATTCATTCAGCCGAGTTTGTTCAGCTTACTGAAGAAGAATTAGGAGATATTCGAAAAGAAAGATCGGTTGAACTAGAATCTGACGAAATCAATATACCCACATCCGCGAACGAAAGCCCATCAACATCTTCAGTCATACATCCCGAGAAGGAAGATTTTAAGAGACTTATTTGGAAACCTAGGAAGCTGTCAGTGCCAGCAGAAACAACAACCTTCCAAGGTTCAAATGAATTCTCAGATCAGCTAGCAGAACTTAGTACGACTTTTCAGTTTTTCCGGCATTTCTTCTGTGATGAGAAACAATTAAGTATAGCGGATCTAAAGATCCAAGTAAAACTCTTTTTGTTTCAAAAATGGACTTGATCCACTACATCGGAATCTTAACTTTTACTTCGGTTGTGAAATGTCCAAATATGCGTTCATATTGGAATTCCTACATGGGATCTGATATGATAAAAAACGCCATGTCCTCGAAAATGTTTGAAAAAATAAAGTCTTGTCTACATTTCAATGACAATGAGAAATGTGTTTCAAACCGAAACTATGTAAGGTTCGACAAACTTCACAAGCTGCGTCCCATATTTGAGGCAATAAATGAAAAATTTTCGAAAATCCCTATGGAAGAACGATTGTGTGTTGATGAACAAATATGTGCTGCTAAAATTCGTCACCATTTGAAGCAATATTTGCCACTGAAACCACATAAGTGGGAATATAAACTATTTGTAATGTGCGGAGTATCAGGCTTCGCATAAAAGTTTGAAATATATAATGGACTCAAAAATTGTTTTTCAAAACGCCAACCTGGTGAACCAGATTTGTTAGCAAGTGGAAACGTGGTGGTTCGTTTATGTCGGGATATTCCTAGAGAAAAAATTTTAAGCTCTACTGTGAATATTATTACAGAATACCCAATTGCAAGCTTCATTCTGATTGTGAATTGAAGGCGGTTACTAGGGGAACATCTTTTGAAGTTACAGCGAACTTTCAAGATACAGAGATCACAAATATACTTTGGAAAGACAATAAACCTGTAACTTTACTATCTACTTTCGTTGGGAAAGAACCAGCGACTACAGTTAAGCGGTACGTGTTAATAATTTTTTAATTTGTATTACAGTTTCACTCATTTACAACTTCTCTTTGCCACAAACAGTTACGACCGAAAATCCAAACATTGATGTACCATGCCCTGCAATTATTTTGCATTATAACAAGCATATGGGAAGCGTTGAATTGCTAGCTAGCTTTGTGGGAAGATATAGAATCACTACAAAGTCCAGAAAGTGGTACCTCCGCATTTTCCACCACCTTATAGATATAACTATAATAAACTCTTGGTTGTTATACAGATAATTCCGAAAAATCAAACTGATTTCCGGTTTGAGTTGGCAACTGTCATGTGTTTATATGCATTTTCGAACGAGACGTCGACCAAAAGGGAAAGGCCATCTAACTCCCCTAGTACTTCATTCTCAAACATGCATGCCGAAAAGAAAAAAAAGTCTACGACCACGGCGCCTATTCCACCAGCTGATATCCGTCACGATGGGTTTAACCATTTTCCAGAAGTATGCGAGAAGAGGCTGAGGTGTAAGCTACCCTTGTGCAATTCTCAAACATACATTAAATGCACAAAATGCGCCGTTTCACTTTGCCTCAATAAGGATAAAAATTGTTTCCTAGATTTCCATACTAAGTAAACTAATTACATACTTATATTATTTACAAATTAAAGTGATATTAAATAAACATATAAACAATAAATAAATGGACTTGTTTTTATTCTTATACGAGTATTGAAAAGTATATTCTCCTATTTCTAGAATTTTTTTTTTCGCGAATACACATCTGTTCTACTCCTTATCAGACTTATGACACAAACAAGACTCATAAGTCTTTAAAAGATTACAATAATGTCATTTGGAATCTAAAAAAAAAAATTTAATCAAATGATTGTTTGCTAAACAACTATTCTGTAAACCCACAAATGCGCCAAGATGCATATATGAATCAACCACATTTTTTCAATTTTTGGCACCTCCTATTAAGTTTATCAAAAAACTGTAAATGCCATTCACAATAACTAGTTTTAAGAAGCTCCTATGTTTTTTTTCATTAAAAAAAAAATTCGCATTTAAGGGTTAAATCTGATGTGGTTTACCGATATGATTCAAATGAAGTCTGTTGGCAGTGGCAGTAATGGTATAGACGCCTAGGATATGGTCAAGTGTCTCGTTGGCAAGTTATTTGCATTACATGCATACATGTAATATGTCAAAGGACTGGCTAGCCTTTGACAGAAAACAAAAATATTCTCAATCACAAACGGAATGGCATTAGGAGGCACTCCAACTTCCACTCCGTACTTTGGTGTCTGAAATATAACCAAAAAGGTATTTTATGTAAAATGTACAATTAGCGCTTCTTTGTTTTGCCGATTGAACTATGTTGCTTCGCCCTTTTTTAGCGCCTATAAGAATTTCGACAAAATCCATTGATTAAGTGGCCAATGCTATTTGTTTGAAGTGCTTGTGCTTTTTTTTATAATTTTCTTTTCATTTCATTTATTTATTCATTGAAAGCTTACACATTAAGATAAAAATAATCTAGGCCAAGGCTTAAATATAATTCATTAAAAAAAGAAGAAAAAGCTATATAGCATGCTAGCGTTAAATTCAATAATTAAAGTTTTTTCTCTTTCTGTTTCTTCAATACGATAAAATAATACAAGTTCACAAAAAAAATGAAATATACATACAATGTACATCTCTCTTTCCTCAAGCAAAAACTACAATATATACGCATAAGTATTAATAAAATAAAATCTTAGTCAGAGATTGTCTGGAAATAAGACTGTAATCCATTCCGAAACTGCACAATGGTGCCTGACCTTCTTAAATGGCGTGGAATGGAGTTCCAAATGCGGGTTACGTTGATGAAGAACTTGCGCTCCGAAGTACGATAATGATACCGCGGATGGACAAGCTGTTGGGATCCATTAAATAAATAGCTGTTTAGATGAATTTTAGGAAAATATGATACGAGTAGATCGACGGACTTCCTACTCATCACTAAACATTTAGATTTGTTAGGGTTAAGAAATAGTCCGTTCCCCTCTGTCCATACTGAGATCCTGTCCAGATCTGCGTTGACTCTACTTGCGCAGTCTTCGATCAACCCGAGAGGGCAACTTTGAAACAATTGGACATCATCGGCATACATATATATAGAGGATGAACTGACAATGAAAGGGAGCTCATTGACATATAAAGAAAAGAGAAGAGGTCCTAGTATGGAAACCTGTGGAACCCCTCTGGTTGTTGGAAGAAATTCAGATAGCATAGTATGACTAATCGAAACAGCTTGTTTTCTGAGCCTAAGGCATGAAGACACCAATCGAGTGGCCGATGTGGAAAATTGGAAACAGTATGCTAGTTTGTTACACATATTGTCGTCATCCACGGTGTCGAATGCTTTAGAGAAATCTAGAAGAACTAAAAAAGTTTCTATCGCCTTCCTTATATCCTCTACAACATTGGTAGCTGCAGTTATACAAGTGTGGCATTGGCGGAAACGTGATTATATTGTAGATAAAAGATTGCATGAACGGATATGGACATTTATTTGCTTTTGCATGATTCGTTCAAACACTTTGGAAAAATATGATAGAATGGAAATAGGTCTATATTCATGGCTATTAGCGCTCTTTTGAATCGGTACTCTGACTTTCGCCAACCTTCCATTGGGTAGGAAAAACACTAGTTGTTAAGATGGTATTGAAAATGTGGGTAAGAGAGGGTAATATAACTGGTATAAATGGCCTTAGCAAAGACTGGGTGTATTCCATCTATACCGACCGCAGTCGATGTTATAGATAAAACGCTTGCAACCACGTTTGCGCTATCAACCCCGGAGAACTCGAACATCCGTTCATTTGGATTCTGCGGACCATTTAAGAATTCGGAAGTGCTTTGAGAGACTTCATTCCGAACTGGAAAAGGAAGAGTTACAAAGGTGTGATTGAGTGCGTTTACATCGATATTGGTGTCAAGATCTGTGTTACGCTTTCCAATTCCAATATCTCGTAGATTTTTCCAAAGGTGTCGACTTTCATA
The DNA here is from genome assembly GCA_963966105.1 of Volucella zonaria. NCBI lineage: Eukaryota > Metazoa > Arthropoda > Insecta > Diptera > Syrphidae > Volucella > Volucella zonaria. Next base: position 48,894,955 of record OZ014533.1, on the reverse strand, counting down.
GCTGGGTTTAATTTATTACCATACATTTGCTTTTTTGCTGCTCGAATTTTGGAAACCACTTGATTGCGTAGTGTACGGTAAAGACGTAGATGGGCGTCTATTCGAAAATGTTTCCATTTTCGATTACGTTGTAACATGAGCATACGAACTTCGTTTGAAAACCAGGGACATTGTTCATGTTTAGTCACATGATTATTAAAAAATGTGTTAATATTCCGAGTTAGAACGCAACTTAATCACAAGGGCAGGACAAACATATAACACGCTCCCATTAGATATTACGTGCGCTGTGATCCAAGCTTAGGTAGGTAATGTGGTCAAAATCTCTGTATTCATAAGTTGCTATAGACAGAATCATTAAGAAATCGAAGGTTAGGTATAATAAATCGTATCTAGAGAAGGCAGGTGCTGACAGCTGGTCATATAATGATATAAATTTGTTATCACTAACAAAGAAAACGTCTAATAGTGTACTAGATTCAGAAGAAAAATGAGTGAGGGACGTCATATTGACCGGGAACAAATTAAGTGCCCTCATCCCCAGGGCAAGAGAACTCTCTGCTAAATATTCAGATCGCAACCAAACATTATTTTGGGGTAACATACAGAGATTGTTTCGAGAATTTCAAACAATGGCGTGAAGTCAATATACTTATTAGGCCTATAAACGGAACCTAACAGCATGCTGCCTGTTCCCGATTTTAGTTCAACAAATCTGACTGCCGACTCCAGACTTACACTTCAGATTGCATGATATGCTTTCACGTATATAAATTGCCGATCCACCTCGATCTCTACCAATTCTAACACCACGAAAGAGCTTGTACCCATCGTGTCACGTTTTTTTTATAGTAGAACTAAAAGCTGTCATTAAATTTAGTTTTTAATTGGATAAAACCAATCCGGAAACGTTTCAAATGTTGAAAATTGCCAGTGATAATAAGTTTGTGTCTAAGTAGAGATGGTGTTCAGTGGTCGGCAGTCGTTGATAGATCCATCATGGATTAGAATGTTGAACTTGTATTGCTCTGTATTCCAATCTACGAGTCACGTCTAAAATGTTTGCATAGCTATATACATTTTAGTGAGCGAAGCATTCACAGTTTTTTTCAAAAGCGAGATTTGCCCGAAATTTGTTTCACACACGCTAATAGAAAACTAGAAACAACAGCATGTGGATGTTTGTCAAAATTTGATTGAATGATTGATCGACTTTAAAAATGTATACGCGCGTGCACCCGAAATCCTTCCGCACGGGCGACTACTTCTTGCTTCGCGATAATGCTTCTGCACATTCGCCATTATTAGCAACTCAGTTCTGGGCTAAAAAATCGGTTTCTGTTATCAATCAGCTACCATGCTCGCCTGATCCGACCGCGACTTGATCTGACCGAAGAAGATTTCTCAATTTCTCAACGACTTTCAAAAGCCTCTACGACCGGGGAAAAATTTGTATGTAGGTGAAAATATTCCATTAGACTCTATGAGGATCGATTGACCGATGAGATTCTTGCTCACTAAAAACCCCTCCCTGCGATATTAATGTTTATGTTACCGTCACTTAGTTCCGACTCATTAATCAGTTTTTAACCGCTTTTTAACGCGGTTTCATTTTATCGCGTTAGGTCTAAATGTTTGGTCCTTTGGAGACGGAATAGGTTTCTCTCGTCTAAAATCTGTAGGACTATATTGTAAACAGGTTTATTTAGTCAAATTTTGTGTTTTCTCTCGAAGTTTTATGTATTGTCTTCGATAGTAGGAATTCAGAGTTCCCGGTGTACGAGTTAGTCGTCATTTCCTATGTATCACGGTGCATGGACAATTTCTCTTAGCACTTTATTTTCAAAAGTTTGTATAGTATATCATAGGTCCACACCGGCTTTAGCACTTGTTTATATTAGAGCAGCTTGCTTTTGATACCAAACTTGGAATGTTTACCAAGTTCTTTGGGTAACATGTGACTTCCATTTTAATTTGCGTCGAGTATCATTCCTGGGTATTTAGTCTCGTTTGCAAATGCAATATAATTCACATGAACAGATTTGGTCTCATGGAGAGCTATCCGCCAAGTCTTTTTCCATTCACCGTTTTTTCTTCAATCATTTTACCTACTGTTAGTGTAACAGAGTCATTCGCAAACGTACCTAGAATGGACCCCTGTTCTTGTGGTATGTTTCGAGTACATAGGAGAAACAGAAGTGGGCTGAGAACGCTTCTAGAACGCAGCTAGAATCCCTTTGAATTGCGATACTTCGACACGGAAAATTTTATTCTCTGGGCATAAAGGCCTCCTCCAGTTGGGATGCTAAGATTTCCGCTTTTCCTTAGCTCCCTTCGCCTATTCGTTGTTGTTTTTTTCTAATTGGTGGCTCAGAGGCTTTACGATTAGGTCTTTTAGTACATTTTAATGTTTTCCAAAGTGAATAATTAGGTTCTCTTTTTGCTGTCAGACTTTCAAGATACGTGTCTACTGCACTGTTTGTGAAGTTTTTAATAGCCTTTTTCAGCAGATGTAAGGTTATTCGAACGTGTTTTGTGCTGTGAATCAGGACTTTGTTGCCATTTCTTACGAGCTTTTCTTTTTTCTCTTACCATTTCTTTTATCTGCGGCGGATAATTTAGGGTGTGTTATTCCCCGCAACATATTGAAGCATTCCAACGATGTAATCAACTTCGATCTAGTTGATAGGGTGTCTTAAGTGATAAGTTCAGTTCTACTTTTTCTTCAATTTCTTTCTTGATGCCTTCCCAATTAGTATTTCTGCAGGTTAGTCTTGCTGGTTCCTATTTTTAATTAAGTATAGAGTTTGAATTAGAGGAAAGGTAAAAGCTTTCACCAACTTTCATGAAATTGTTAGATATTCCTTTTGGAACGAAGAAATCGATAAGATCGGGTATTTTTGTGGTGTCAGTCGAGCAGTATGTCGGTTTGCCTGTTAAATGAAAGTCACAATTGATGGCGCACCAGCTTCATTCTATCTTTCCGTGAGATGTATCTATTATATCATTAAAATCACCGCCAATAATAGAACTAGATGCAAGTGATTTAAATATATTTTTGAAGACACTCTCTTCGTGTATATTCGATATACTCTTTAATGTAAAAGGAGGATTCACCTCCCGCCTTTCTAGATGGATAATAAGCGCGATAGCCCATAAAGAATCTTATTCTTGCACACGATCCTCTTTTCATTTGGGTTTTAGAGATCAAGCAATCGTCAATATTCTTCTGTCATATGAATCGTCAAGTTTTTGTGAAAGTCCATTTTAGGAAAGTATTTTGAACCCACGTTCCATATTCATGTTCTCGTTTAATTCGCTTATTGTGGCAGGTATTTTCGATCTTCACAAGCATTATAGAGAAAACATTAGACGCAGGGTCCTTCGGGTTTAAAGTTCATTCATTCCGTAATTTTGCGGTGTGGGCATATATTAGTTTGCCCGGTAACCGCCGTCTAAGGCTTAATGGTTTTTCTTCCATCACGTTTTCTTTTATATTTTTGTGACCGGAACTCGATGGATTTTCTTTAGCTATATTTAATTTACGGGGCTTAGGCTTTTTCCTACTTACCCCCTGGCTACTTCGCGACCCCATTAATTAGCTGCATGTTCCCCTTTTGCAATTATTACGCATTGCAGAGGTTTGCTTGATTACTTCACAGTCTTTAGAGAGGTGATTTTCTGCAATACGGGGCAATACGTTTGAGTGTGGGTTTAATTTGAAGTTTTGTACTAACTCGTTTTTTTATTTTTTCTAAATAAATAAGTCTCGGAACTTTTGAAATGAGTTAAAGGAGCTCCAAGACGTATGAAGAAATTGCCAAAGCGTTTATGCCTAGTTTACATAACCTCAAAAGGAAGGAGTCTTACCGTATCGAATGGGGCTCAATTAATCTGTGGTGGCGTAAGAACACATGTTATCCGAGTTGAGCTCTACAAACTCGGTCCACAAAAAATTCCAACACCGCTTGCATTGGACGTAACAAATTAACTTTCATCGTTTCCAATTACGTCACCAGCGTTAAACTTACTCGTACATTAATTCCCAAAAAACTAGGAGCTTACGTAGTTAATAAGGTAATTAAATCGAGGTGTTTAATCATTTAATTGACAAAATTTTTGGCGTAAGGAAAATTGTGTCATTTTTAAAAGCATGCACTTCTATGATTTGTCGGTCGTTAGTAAATAGTACAATAATTATTATAATTTGGGTACAAAGACCAAGGTAACTTATGGAAAATGTTGCATGTGCCAGTCAATAATGGTGTAGTTTTCGAATCGTCAATGTAAGTAAAAGTAGGCAATTATCCAATTCAGGCGAAGAGTTTGCTCCTCTCTTTTCCAGCAGAAGCAGCTGGAACATACCAAAGGTTATTTTTAAAATTCCATTCAGGTGAATTTTCTCGAAAGATGAACCTCGAACAGGGGAGACGAAGTGCTACAAAATATGATCAGGACAAAACCTATATTAAATTTCGTAGGTTTGTCTTTCAAGCTTAGACTTTATCATATAATTGTACTGGATCGCATGGAAAGGCTGTTTTCAGTGAACAAAAACTAGTGGACCGAAAATCCATACGAGTATATGCCTTAAACCTTCCTGGCCTTTTCGAGCAGTTTTTGGACCGCTTGGTTATTGTTCATCTTCATCTGGCCAGTTTATTAATCTATAAGAAAGACAGCATATATTTCAAGAGGCATGCCAATATCAAAGGCTTGTGTGCATCAGAAGAAGGGAATGTGTTGTTAGTGGATCTGGAGTACTATAAGGTGCGTTAACACAATGAAACACAATAACAATCAGCATTTACAATTTTTCTGTCATTGACCAACAGAATGGAGATAGTCTTTCATGACAACAAGGAAAACTGTCAAAAAATTGCTGAGTTTGGTTAGAAAATCGTGCCTCGTTTTCTGCTGATCTTGCATTATCGCACTACCACCTATTCCGATATCCACAAAACTTCGGAGTTTTTCGATGCCGAAACCGAGGATAAGCTGCCAAAACACTGGCAAACAGTCATAACAACGAAAAAATTACGTTTGGGTCTAATTTAAAACGATAAAAAAACACTTAGTTTTCTTTAAAAACCGGTCGAAATCCGCTTTATAACCGGTGACTAACTCTGTGGGTAATACATACCTAAGCTCATGAAATATCTGCAAACATGAAAACTTCTCAATGACCAGCCAAAATAACCTCAGCTGAAAAGGTAGGCTTACAAAATTGTGTTCTGAACTCAAAAAAGAAGTTGTCATTCCCGTGATGATTACTACATATATTATTCGGATAGATTTATCTTTGCCAAGGGAAATTTTTACAACAAAATGCAGGTAGTAAACAATATTTTGAACCTGTCTTCCCACACTAAAAAACCTACTGAAATTCGTGTAAATGACTGTGAAGCTTGTCATAGCTAACGCTTTTAATATTTACGTTGCTCCGATAGCCTAGCATTGTCCGTGTTTTTGCAAGTGTGGTCATTTGTTGCAAACTAATAGCTTAGCATTCGAGCGTATATCTGCTTCTGAAGTCTTGAAAGCTATAGGTAGATTGAAAAGTTCAAATGCATGTGGTTCTGATGGCATTTCCAATACAGTTTTATATCTGTGCTTCGCGGTTAATGTACAATACTAGCCTTACTTTTAGTCGTAGCATGTTTTTAGACGTTTTTCCTGAAGCCTTAAAATGTGCAGATGTTCGAAAAAGGTGCAGTGGAAGAAATGGGCTATTATAGCTCAATCACTTCTTGCTGATATTGGCAAAACCTCAGAAAAATTCTCAAGGAGAGGATAGTATCTGTTTTAAAGAAGCTCAAGTTCTTCATCGCAATGCAATGGTTCTCAGAAGAAAAAACCAACTTCTCTAACCTAGATGCCAAAAAGCTTACTGCAAGCTTACTGCAAGCTTACTTGCTTGTAGATACAATAAAAGCTTTCGACATGGCTAACCACAAGATCTTGTTGAGAAAACTGGAGAAAGCTGGATTTCGTGAATTCATGCTTGATTGGTATAGGTTTATAAAAGATTGGCGAAATGGGGAGAGGACTTCAGTTCTCCATTCTGGAAGTACCTTAAGGTTCTGTGCTAAGACCCATTATATTTCAAATTTATATCAATTCACTGTTTGATCTAAATTTTAAAAGCACATTTTGTACTTTTGTTAGATGGTGTTTTGATCAGATATGAAATCTGATATCAATGGTTTAAGCATGAGTTCTGAACTAAAATTATGTTGCCAACATTTTGTAGCACTTACAGTTACAGTGGTTAGTAATATTTTCCAATTGTTATGCTTCAGCAGCTGTCAAAGTTACTAATGACATCCAACTGTCAAAATATTCAATAAGGTTTGTCATTTCATCACGCATCGTTTTACGCTTGCCGAACGTGGGGAAGTTATTAAAAGATATTATCGAAATCAATTTCAGTTGTAAATACGCAACTTGAAATGCGTCGTGAGGTCGGTCGTCATCATGGCTTAAGTGTGCAGGCAATTCGACGCATCGTGGAAAAGCTTGAGCTTGAATACACACCTAAGCCACCAACCATACAAGAAAATACAGCCAGTATCGAAGAAGACACAGAAATGTCGATTTGGCGCCGATCAGTTGAACTGATCATCGCCAGAGAGTCAACCCGGCTTATTTTGCGGTTTAGTTTGGGCCTACATCTGTATAGCATTGTGCTGACGCAAGAATTGATGTCGAACGACCATAGACCATACCGTGAGTTCGCTAATTAGGCGCTGGAAATGTTGGCCGGTGATCCGGATCTACGGTAACAAGCCAAACATTTTGGGCGAGCTCTATGCCAACATTCGTACCGCTATTGACTTAATAATACCGCACGTATTATACAGAGTCATCAAAAATTGGGCAGACAGCTTGAAGCACTGCCAACGAAGCCGAGGCGGCCATTTGAATGATGTGCTATTCCACACATAACGGCATGAACGCAGCTTCTTCTTATTATTTCTAACCGTTCTTATCTGGTCACCCTATAGAATGAGTTATGCGAACCATATCGAATCTTTGAGAAAATATTTTAATTACTCTCTAAAAAATGTTTTTATCTGAACAAAAAAAACACATTTGTTCAACAAAATTACTAAGATTAATTTATTATGGTATTTTTTCATTGGAAGCTTCAATATAACCATGCTTGTTGGGAAGGTGCATATACTCCCCCGTAAGTCGAATTTTCGGGGGATAGAGGGAGTTATGGGAAAATTCGAGTTAGAGAGAGAGAGACAATTTTTTTTTTGTTTTAAAGAGTTTATTTAATAAAAAAAAGTTTACATAAAAGGTTAACAAAAAAAACAAATAAAAAATAGGTGGAGTGTTTGTATTTTTAAAAAATGGGACTAGGTTAAAAAGATAGTTTTGAACTTCATCCGGCACTTGGTCAGTCAATTCTATTGCAGACTGCAGACTTTCAATCGCGTTCTCAATTTCGGTTTTTCCTGGCATTACTATATTATTTAACTCGGGTTTTTCTTCACCTTCACTTTCGTTTGCGTTATTTTCAGCATTAATTATTTCTTCCAAAACATACTGATTGTCATGTACTGTATATGCTTCTGTTGCCACAATACCGTAATCGACCTCCATAAAGTCTTTCCAAATATCATCTGCAACATTATAATTCGCTTCTGTTAACTTGTTCCACATTTGCTCGATTTCATCGGCGTCCTCGTTCTCAAATCTAAGTAAATTGAGCGGAATTTCATCTACTTCGTCCCACGGCTCGTCTCTAAACCCGGCCTTCTTAAAACAATTTTCAATCGTTAACGTTCTACCCATGCTCTTGTAATTTCCCGTACACAGTCTAGAAGTGATATTTTGTAATCTTCTTCACAAATCCTTAAGATTTTTGTTAGTATACGGCGCTTATAGTGCACTTTCAAATTTTGTATTATTCCCATGTGCATTCGCTGAACTATTGAAGTCATGTTGGGTGGGAAGTACTCAAGCTTTATAAAGTTTAATTTATTTTTTCCTTGTTTTAGGATGATAAATAAGACCTTTCGGCTTGATCTTGCAAATTTTGTGTTGAGCTTCAAAAGCCAGGCCGTAAAAAGATCTGCCGTCACCCCAGACCGTTGGTTGGCTACATAATCCACCGGCAAAGATTTTATTTTTTTGAAAACAGCGTAGATTTTTGCTCTTCCCGATAACTAAGAGTTTTAGTTTTTCTGATCCTATCATATTGGATCCTACAAGACATGTCACTCTTTCTTAGCTGTGTGCCTCCAAAACATTTTTCGTCCTTAAAAGGCAAGGTACGTGTTGGTAAACATTTGAAAAAAATTCCCATTTCATCGACATTAAAAATGTCTTCCGGTTTGAATCCTCTGACAACCTCATCCATTAATCAGCTTTTATTTTGTCAACAGAAGCGCTTTCACCTGATAAAACTTTGCCAAGAATGATGTGCCTGGTTTTAAATTTCCTCAGCCAATGTTCACTTGCCTTGAAATCACGAAAACCTAAGCTGATTGCGAATTCCAAAGTTTAATTTATTGTTGTTAAAATCTTCTGTTCCAACTCAACGCCTTATTGCCTTGAAGCTAAGAACAATACATTTTAAATAAACAAAACTTTTTACCACACGGTTTATTTTGCAATATTAATAATTCCGTAACATGTAACTTACAATTTTTTTAATTGAACTTGCACAGAATAACTGCATCAGTTCTGTTGAACTGCCTAGAATCAACTGATTTTCGAATTTCAACTGGAATTGCACTAAAACAAGATCTTTTTTTCTAGATAGATTTCCATTGCTTTGAAATAAAAATTGTTTTGAATCCAACGAACAACACAAGGAAAAGGATGACATTGGTTTTTTTTTGCCCTGTAATTTTTGTATCTTTTTAGGTAGGTACAGTTAGAGTTAGAGAGAAATTCGACTTAGGGAGAGTCCACTGTACATACTAAAGTATGAACAAAAATCAGCCACTGTTAATCCTGAAAAATTTTGTCATGAAAATTATCCAAAAACATCCCCGATATCCAAGTTATCCATTGTTTGGTAATATGCAAATTCTTGCAATTCTTCATTTGTACAAAATTTTTTTGAAGTGTTAAAGATGTGCTTTATGAGATCAGGTAATCTTGAGTGCAGAAGATTTTGCGATTATAATGTAAGTAGGAATCTTTCGAATATTGTATCTGTGCTGTTTTTTTGCAACACAGCTTTTCGTAATTTTCACTTGATCTCATCTTGCCGAATTTACACTAAACACCTATAAACAATTAGAGCATAAACATTGACTATCGTAGTCTTGAATCCATTTTTCTGGCATTTTAGCTAAAAGATTTTCTATTTGAGGGTCATTTATTAATATTTTTGTATCTTGCATTTGTATTTTACAAACAAAGCTGTTGAACATACTGTGCCTCTTTCGTATTTGCCTTTTTCCATGATCGCACACACATAGGTACTTAAATTATGTATATAAAAGCACAGCGTTGTTTTGTAACGCTTCTTTTCTCATTCGTCTTTGCGATTTGCTTATTAAATAATCGTCATTAACATTGTTAATTAAATCGTATCGAGTTATTATTTCGAAATACATTTTAGTATTCAGATTCTTTATTAATACAGAACAAGAGGTAAACGTATAAATTTAACATATGCTTTACGTATAATCTTTTAATTTTCTAATATTGTAAATTAGATTTAAAGAGTCAAGACACCTGTAGCCCAAACTTTTACAGTGAAGACCCTTGAAATAGCATTTGGCTCTAATTTAACACTTAAGTATCTATACGATATAAAATATCGTATAGATATATCACTAACATAGGTATATCACTAACACTATTTCACAAAAAAACGAGTGCTAAGTTTTAATATTAAAAATAAATGTATTTGCATTTAAATGAAGTAAACGTGTCGGCCTATCTTATACATATTACAGTTAATTGAGTGCTTCCTGCACTACCTTGTTCTTTTACAACCACTTTCGGACGTACTGGGTAATTCCATGAAAAGTGGACATGAAGCAAGAAAAAAAAAGGATTTCCAATCCGTTTAATCATGTCAAGCAATTAATTAAATATGGCAACGTTGCTAATTGCTTTCAAATTTTAAAAAATTTTATATGTACAACCCTTTTTTTGATGATGCGCAATAACAAGTGCAGACATCACCAAGTATTGACACAAACGTATTTTAAAGTATCAGAATTTCAGTGTTTATTCTGTTCACATCGGTAGGTAAAATTAAATAAGATCATTTTTTTAGTTTTACATTAAAGCCGTTATTCGAATAACGTTTATTTTGTAAAACAGTGCAAGTAATGTAACGTAAATTTTATAACGCGAGTTACCAGTGATTATTTATTTTTCCTGTATTTTGAAATTATTTGGTCCAACTCACTTGATTTTTATATTTTTGTTTTCGGGTGTTATGTTGTTGTCGAAAAACAAATATTCCTTTTGTTACTAACTTTACTTTCGTTGAAAATTTAATTTTTCTTTTGTATCGCGAGTTTCCGTAACGATAATTTCTTTAAAGATTTTTTTTGTAATTAAATTTTTTTAAAGGTAAAATGCCTTTAACAGCCGCTGAAAAAATGAAACGAAGGAGAGAAAAATTACAAAGAGAAGAAAAATACAAAGAAAAAAACATCAAGAGACGTGCAGAAAAAGTAGATTAAAGAAAAAATTGGAAATTGAAGGTGTTTCAGTTCATAAAAAATATTAGTTAATCATTGACCAAAGAAGGAAAACAAAGAACGAGTAGCGAGATTTAAATTAAAAAAGACACTTCCCCAAGATGATTCGTACAGTGAACCCTTAATAACACCACAATCATTAGGAAAGGCCACAGCACAGACTCGAAAAGCTTTGCCAAAATGTCCCACTAAAAAGAGGTTAGTACTAGAAAAACTGGTTGATACCAGTGATGAAGCCTGTTGCTCCAAGTCAATTCAAAAGAAACATGCATATTGAAGAGTTTTATCAACGTGATGATATAAGCCGACAATCTCCTGGTCTCAAGGATTTCATCAACCTTCGCCTTAAAAATAAGAAAAAGGAAAAGGTCCAAATTCGGCATCTATACCCATTACTATCTGAAGCTCATGCACTCATTGTTAAAGAACATGATGTAATTGTTGGAAAAAGTAAATTTGCAGAATTGAGGCCGAAACACGTCTTACTATCGAATAAATTTCCTCATAATGTTTGCCTTTGCAAATATCCGAAATATAATCACGATTTCATAAGTACGAGGGTCTGAACAATGATACGAGATATTTTTTCTCAAATTTTTTTTTTATTTTTGTACATAGTCTCCTTGCAATCCTATACACTTCTCCCAGCGATGCTCCCAGCGATGCTCACAGCGATGCTCAAAGCGATGCTCCCATCTCTCTAACCCGTCCAAATAGTACTTGGTGTTTTTCTCTGCAAAATAATTGTTCACGAAGGTGATTGCCTCCTCATTTGACGAAAATCTCTGTCCTCCGAGCGCAGTTTTTAGATGAGGAAACAAAAAGAAGTCGCTTGGGGCTAGATCTGGTGAATAAAGCGGATGGTCAAGTAGTTCAAACCGTAATTCATAGACTTTCGCCATGGCAACCGCTGAGGTGTGAGACGACGCGTTGTCTTGGTGAAACAGGATTTTCTTTTTCTGCAAATGTGGCCATTTTTCCGCAATTTCTGCCTTCAGATGCTCCTGTAATGGTTTTTCCTTTTTGAAGGTACGATTAAGATAACTCCTTTAAGATAACTCCTTTACTATCCCAAAAAACAGTCACCATCACTTTCCCAGCCGAAAAAAACAGTTTTTGCTTTTTTTGGAACCGGCTCGCCCTTTGCAGTTCACTGTTTTGATTGAATTTTTGTTTCGGGCGTATAATTGTGTATCCAAGTTTCATCTACAGGCGCCAAAACTCGGATTTATTGCGCCTAAAATGCGCCAACAGAACGTTGGAAATGTTCATTCGAACACGTTTTTGGTCTAACGTAAGCAAACGCTGCACCCAACGCACGGACAGCTTTCTCATGCCTAAATCTTGACTTAATATATAACAAACACGTTCTTTGGACATTTTCATGACTTGTACTACCTCTCTCACTTTAATACGGCAGTCGTCTAACACCATTTGGTGAACTTTAGCAATGTTATCATCAGTGGTTGCAGTTTTTGGACGTCCCGAACGTTCATCATTTCCCAAGCTCTTACGGCCACGTTTAAATTCAGCTGCCCAAAATTTCACTGTGGTAAATGAGTCCAACTCATTTTTGATTTGCGTAGGCGTAGTGCATTTCAAAAACAATTTTTTCCATTTTCACAAACAACACACTGCGCGTTCAAAATGACTGAAACTTCGGTAAGTAACTGTCAAGATGCACAACTAGCATCCACTAGCTTTTATTTACGAGTGGCGCTATCTTTACGTTGCGGTCGGAAACTCGACAACCCTCGCACTGTGATTTGTGACAAGCCAAGCAAACAATGCTGGTTGAATTCTTATGAGCTCTGCAAAGACGAATTGAAAAATAAGCTGGACGAATGGGTAGAAAAGTAACATGGCATGTGTGGAAAACCGTTGACGGAAAGATAATCAAAATTCAGGAAACTGGAATTATTTATGACCTAATAAAACATGTTTTGGATATGTCTTCAAAATTTTTTAAGCACGCGTATTTCAAGAGATGCCAAGCCAACTCATAGCATCAGGATAAGCATGCTGTATCGTCAGATAAATATGATCCTGCCATTGCTTTGATGCAGGTGAACTTTTCGGAAAATTTCACATGCATAGCTCAAGATGAAATTCAAAGTTTTCATTGGATACACTCACAGATATCTCTGTTCACCGTTTCTTTGTGGTTTAATAAAGAGCAACACCCAATTGTCATTATCTCTGATGATTTACACCATGACAAAAAAAGAAGTGTTATATACATTGATAGAATCTTTAAAGAGCTACCGCAGAGTGTTAACCAGGTGAACATATGGTCAGATGGTTCGAGGTCCTAATTTAAAAATAAATTTATTGCTCAGAGCTTAAAAACGCTGGAAGAAAAAAACAAGAAGCGTAGAGTATGGAAATTTTTCGCAACGTCACATGGAAAAGGCCCGGTCGGTGGAATAGGCGGTGCAATTAAAAGATTTGTTAGAAATAAAGTATTTCAAAGGCAAACCGTTGTCGTCAATGGTGAACAGTTCACTGATACAGCAAAGGATTCTTCAGTAAAAATAATTATATGTTCACCCAAGGACATTGAAGACATGACCAAGGAAATGGATTTGGATTCACTTTTTTCCGAAGCGCCATTGATAATTGGGATATTCAAATATCATATAATATCTTGGGGTAAACAATACACTACAAACGGCTCAAACTTCAGAAGGATTATATATGGGCATACAGGAAGATCAAAGCTGTCGCGAACAAACATATGGTTCGGAAAGCGACAGTCAAGACGATATTCCCTTAGCTGTGTTCAAAAAAAAATTGATTTAACAATTGTTGTTTAAATAAAACTTAAATAAAAGAAAAAAAACTCACGAATTTAATAGTTTTTTTTTTGTAACGGAAGTAACGTGAATTACCACCTTAATTTTCAAAAAAATGTTAGATATGTAAATTTTTTCATAAAGCCTAGTTTATTACATATTTTTTTGCAAAATCTGTTATTGCACTATTAGTGAACGCGAGTTACCGATAATTTATAATGCCTTTTTGCAGACAAACCAAATTTTTTTTCAAAACCCTTTTTCTCTATTATATTTTTGTAATAGAGCACTTTAAAAAGATAGTGTCAATCAAAATGAAATAAATGCATCTGAATGTAACGCGAGTTAACATGGAATTACCCTACTCTGGAATATCGTAATTCTTTCCTAAACCGTACAACTTGCTATCGGAATGCCCTGCCGAGCTCTTTATTTCGTAGTCATTATAGCTTGCAAACATTCAAAACCAACAGAAGTATATCGGTGCCTCACTTTTCTATGCATGCATTGTGTGCAAACAACTTAATCCCCTAAAACTCGGTAATTAAAAAAAATTAAACACACAAAAACCACTTTTACCCTATGTTCCTGCATTCCTCAAATTAATGTTTTGGTTGCAGTTGCGTCTTCTTTCAAACATGCTTCAATTACTCTCTCCATTTCTAAGCACTAATTCATTTATTCCCCTCCTTGTTTTGAAGAGAGCCAGTGATTTCTCTTGTATTTACAGCTCGTATGCCGTACAAGAATCCAAGCAAATCTTTCAAATCTGTCTCTGCCTGCACCAAAAATCCCAACAACTCAACGAAACGGTCAGGTGGAATGTTTGGAAACAGAACAAGAACGAGCACCCTCTACACTTGGTGTAGACGACAACGACGTCAACGACGAGGTAGATAGACCGCAGATAATAAACATGAGCGCATGTGCTGCGATTTCGTACATATGTTCTCGAACCCATCCATTCACATTCTCGCTCAGTTATCAGTGAGAACGAAGTGATTTTGGTGATGAATGCAGCATGATGATAAGAAATTTGGAATTTTTAAGATCACCGACTGCAACCTCCACTCGCAACCAAAATCTAATCAGAAACACTCTTCGCAATCAACCATCCATCCACTGACAACCACTACCTGTTCCAAAACACTTGATCGAATCAAAGAGCACCTACGCCAAAAGAATCTGGGAAATTTTCTCTTTTTAACGAAACCTCTCTCATAGTGGAAACGAAACAAACATCCATCAGCCATCAATTGTGCGAGGTACACACGGATTTGGTGGCGGCTCACTGGCGCAGTTGAGTTTGAAACATCGATTCGTTTGGTGGCGTTACGATTGGTTGTCAGTCGATTGAGTTTTTCAAAGTGAATTTTGGAGATTTTATCCTCTCTGCAGTGGTTAAGTGTGGAATAAACCAGTTGCCCAACCACCCTCGGATAAGGGTTTGTCGAGAAAAGAAAACAAATTTTCCAAATTACGCGTTAGATTCCGTTGGGAGTTGTGTTTTTTTTCTGTTGTTTTTGATTCGTCTAAAATCCCAATTGATACCGAGATTGTTTTTCTTTTTTGTTCCGTTTATTTTGTGCTCGTTCGCCGTTTTAATCTGACCACGGCTTACTGAAGAGAGCATACTTGCGATTGGGATTAAGCCGCGGCTATTGTGATTGTGATTGTGTACTGGTAGTGGTGAGTTTCGTGATTTAAAAGGGCGATAGTCGATAGACGGTACAGCGTCAGTGGATGTGTGCGTAAGCGCAGGTTGGTGTTAAGATACTGAGAAAGTGCTGCCGTTGTCGTGTCGTTATTCGTTAACGTTAAAGTTAACGTTGCCTATCTCCATCGCTGCATGAAGGGTGAGGAAAGAATTTTTGATACTCGCAATCGCTTCCCAACCGGTTTTTTACCTCTTCCTTCATTGCCACCTGGTTCCTGGTGTGCAGAGATTTAGCATAAGCACCATTGGTGGTTCGTTAAATCGAAACTCATTAAAAAAAAAAAATAAAAAGTATATATATAGTCCAAAAACCGTCAATCGAAAAATCGTAGAAAGAAGCAGAAAATTTGTCGTCTTTGATACAAGTCCATGTTTTCATTGCGTGTTTCCCCGCCCGCACCACATCCTTGTTCAAATTTTTATTTTCCTGCGCACTGTGTAGTGAAGAATTGATTCTTGTCAGTGTGTGTGAGTGTGTATATAACATATGTGTATTCGTTCGCATTTGGCCGTCGCCTTTTTGTCCTTTTTCTCTGTGCGAGAGTGTGTTTGCAACAGCAAGTGGAAATCCTGTACTCTCCGGGGATAGGTTTTTTTTTTCTGTTGCCATTATTTTTGTTGGTTCTTCCAATCGGTTATTCCCTTTTGTACGGCAATTCTGGTTGGAGAAGGATGCTGCAGTAGAGCTACAAAACAACAACACCATTCACCATAATCAGCATCAGCATCAGCAATTCAGCAGCATCACTGTGCCGGATCGCAGATAAAGAGAAACATGAAAATTCCTCAATTTAATTCCTTTTCGTGTTTGTTTGCTTTTGCTCTATTCGCTGTGTAGATAGAGAACGTAACGGGCGGGTGAAAAGGAATTTAGACGAGAAGTAGAATATTTTTCATATCCGTTAAGTGTGAGTGTGGAGCTAGAGCTAGACCCGGAGACGGTGACAGTGATGCTGACAAAGTGCCTCTTTTGAACCGGTACGGTATTATAATCCCGGTGTGGTGCATTTATAATAATAGATATATATAGAAAAATAAAAGTCGAAAAAATCGATTCTCTCTTAACTGAGACAAGTGCATGATTAATTTTATAATTCGTTATCCTGCAGAAAAAGCATTCTAGTTCTTCGTTCGTATTTGTACGTGTATTTACTCAGGTGTGTATTTGCGCGCGTGTATGAATATACATATGTTTGTTTAAAAGAGTGATTACTGCAATAACTCGATAAAAGATTCAAAACATAACACAACACACACAGGATACATCATCGCCATCATCCTAATCAACATCAGCATCCTCCTCATCATCCATCATTATCAGAAAGCAGAGCACACATTTTACTGGATCACAGAAAAGGTCAGTATCCTAATTCTTCTTTATCCCTATTCTTTCCTTTTTTTATCTTCTTCTTTTATCTCCTGGAAAAAAGAAAATATGGGTGTGGGTTTAAATTGTAGGTAGATTCTTTGTAGGCTGTGTGTAGAGAACTTTTTCTTTTTTACCTGTTAATTTCAAATGGAGGAAACATTAATGATTCAGAGAATCACCAATCACCACGGCCAAACACAAATCAATAAAAATGTTCAATAAGTGAATTAAGGGCACTTCAAGAGGAAACAGAGACTGAACAGGGTGTCCTTTCGAGCAGCAGTTCGTTTACTTTTCTGCCCTCAGCACTATTTTAAGTTTGAATAATTTTCGTCATTAATAATTAATTCTGTACGTCAGTATCTACATATGTGTGTTATGTATTGTAGATTGTACATTGGCTCTTTTCAAGAAATAAAAAATAAGAAAACGTACAGGGATACCAACACAACGCACATAATATTCTTTTAACTTTTGGGGTGACCAATGGTTTTTCGAATTCAAGCTCACCCGACTTTCCTTTTTCAAAGCTGATTCTTATAGAACTACTACTGTGGGTCTTGAAATACCAAGACTATGTTCTCTCTATCTACCACTTTGTCTTCAGCATTTCTTTGATATGAAAATGAATTGGCTGCCAGTGGTCCTTACTGCTGCGCAGCACTGCACCTGGAATCAGGGATTGATTTCCGTCCCTATGGTTCTAGTCTTCTTTTGATGTGTTCCAAAAAAAATTGTTTTAATTGTCTGGATTTCTAGTTCTTTTTCAATTCTGTGTATCTCTGTAGTAAGAAGGCTTACCATAACACAAGAGTTATCTCAATCATGTCATCTTCTATCCATTCCCATTTGCCCTCTAATCGGATTAAAATACAGTATTCTCCTGGCAATCTATCGGGAAGCCAAGCAAGGAAAAGTCTCTGCCAGGGAATGCACATAAATTCTGGCGTTCGAATGCGTGACGCTTAAATGTTTTACCGGTTAATCGTACTAACAAAATGTAGGCTTTTCATAACACTTCATAGACAATCTTCTGTACTTTCTGTATCAGAGACCTATTCTTTTTAATTGGAAATGTTTTTGTTAGTGCATCCAATGATAAGATTTCTGAAGTGAGCGAGATTTATCTTAGATACTTAGAAAAGGATTGCTAACAGGAGCCACTATGCAGGCGAGTCAAATCGTTCTTTATAGTTCTGTGAAAGCAGCAGTAACGTATTTAATTGGATGCTTGTTCTATCAAACAACCTACGGGTACAATAGAACGGGCCTTATCATATTCACGTTGATCTAAATTCTAAATGACCCTTCCCTTATTTTAACAAAACCTTTCTGGAAACCAGAAAGTGCCTAGGAAGATTTGTATGTAACATGTTTAGTCCAAAGCAGGTTTCTATACATTTGCTTTCATTGAAAAAAGCAAGTGGGGATGCCTAAATGGCAGTCTTCCAGTTCTTTTTAATGAAGGAAATAACATCAGGTTTGAAAGTCCACAAAAGCACAAATCG
Organism: Volucella zonaria; assembly: GCA_963966105.1. NCBI lineage: Eukaryota > Metazoa > Arthropoda > Insecta > Diptera > Syrphidae > Volucella > Volucella zonaria. The sequence goes on along the minus strand of OZ014533.1, from coordinate 48,876,878 downwards.
TCGATGAGGGGAACCCTTCTCGAAAATGATAGAAATAATACAGAAAGCGATCGGGTCCATTTAAACTTTGGTCAAAAACACGTATCCCTCTATGACATGATAGTAGCCGGTTGAGCGCACTGTTTCTTGAAAGATGCATTTAATAGCGATTTTTCTAGCAGGTGTTTGGGTGAATGCTGAAAGAGTTGTTTATTCGACGTTTAATTGTGCGCTTAAAAAGCTGTTAATGGACGCATTTTTGGCCGCAGATAGGGCGGAATTCCATGCTCGTTTTTGGAATAAGTAGTTTTCTTGCGGAAATAAAAATGATTTCGTTTAACAAACAAAAAAAACATTAATTTTCTACGATGAATTACTAGAAAAATGACTACACAATTTAGTTCATTTTTCAGGTAATTCAGATACATCTTTAATATTACTTAATTCAAACTTCTAGAAACTATGAATCAAAAGGCTAGACTCTTTTTTTAATTCATTTTTATTTATATAGGCTGTCCTCTAATTCGTCAAGGATGATTTGGGAAATAATTTGTGGGTATATTCTAAGAAAAAAATTGTTCTACAGTAAGGGTAACTATATCTCCAATGTTGACATCATTTATCAAGGATTTAAGAAAAGCTTTACTTTGATGTACCTTGGTCCATGTTAACGCAAATTGCTACATATGTTAATATTAATGGTAGAAACTTCGTTTAGGACTTTATTTTTAGAAGAAATACCAGCCTTCGTAACTGCGTTTAAATAAAGTTGATATCTTGTTAGAGTTTTTTGATATCCAATTCCTAAGCCTGTTCCATTTTTCTTGCCCATGCTAAATTTTGACTTTGACGTCACTTTTCTCAAGAAAATGCGTAATAAATCTAGCGTCTTAATATTTTTATCTTATGAACGTAAATCATCAGTAAGTTTGCAGAAAAACCCATAGATTCTGTTGTATTTGGGAAAACCTGCAGCAGGTAAAATAAAAGGTTTTAGATAATTTTTATTTCATGTGTGTACTAAAATAGTTGTAGCTGGTGCTCAAAGTGTTCTCCTTGGTTTTTTATGCATGCAAGAGCCCGTTTTTGGATTGCACCGCGAATGTTTATTGATGCTAACTGCTGCCTCACTTTTGATGACGCTTCGCGAATACGCTCTTCCAATTCAATTAAGGTTGCTATTTCGGTTGAATAAACAAGTTCTTTCATTCTTGCCCATACAAAAAAATCTAACACTGTAAGGTCGGTAGATCTTACAGACCATTTCTTCTTATCCAACGGTTACCATACTCTTCATCTAGCCAATTCTTAACCTCAGGACCATAGTGGGCTGAAGCATCGTCCTGTTGAAAATATGATGAAGCTAGTTGAATCAGTGGAATGTCCTCCAATTTTTCTGGTAAACCATTTCGCAAAAACTTCAGATAGTTTGTAGAAATCAGCCTAGGTGGTAGTTTGAAGGGGCCGGTTAACTTGTTTCCAAGTACACCTGCCCACATATTGACGCCTAACTTATGTTGAAATCATTTGTGTCTCCTTGGATGTGGATTGTCCGTATGAAGATTATGAAAATTTGTGATGCCATCTCTGGTAAATTGAGATTCGTCCGTCCAAAGAATTCTGCTAATTAACTCGTTGTCATATCCAAGCTCCGCTCCAGCAACCAGTTAGAAAACTCAAGTACCTTTTGCAAATACACCCTGAATGACTCGAACTGCAACCAACTGCAGACTGCTATAATTTTCAAACCGGCCATGACAGTGAGTTCAAATTTTGACACATGACAGATAATTTTATTATTTACAAGCCTTTTAAACGATTTGCGTCTCAGCTGTGTTGAAAAATCTTTATCCGCGATGGAATTCAAACGTGATAGTGTGATTGCTTTATATTTTGCTGGAAAACCACAAGTAGCTATCGTTAGAGCCCTCCAGCACCTCAACGTGAATAAATCATTTGTGTCTCGAACCATAGCTCGTTACCGTGATGCTGGCAGCGTTGCAAAACGCCATGGAGGTGGTTATAAAAGAACAGGAACATCGGCAGAAATGGTTCGGAAAGTGAAGGCTCGAATTGAGCAAAATCCGCGTCGAAGTCTAACAAAAATGGCTCGTGAGCTAAACATATCGTTGGAACGGATGCAACACATACTGAAAAATGAGCTTGGGCTCAAGCCATTGAAGTTCCTAAGAGCACACGATCTTATACCGCAACAGAAACAAGTTAGAGTCGAAAGAGCGAAGGAGTTGCTACGCTTGCACGAAAGTGGTGAGTTGCCGAATTTGGTTTTTTCCGATGAGTCGCCATTTGTTATCGAGCAATATGTCAACAAACAAAATGACCGAGTTTACTTGCCAGAGAGGTCCTTCGAAAATTTACACCTTCGGACGGCCACCTGAAAGCAGGCAGCACCGATGGTGATGGTTTGGGCTGCCATAACCGCCGATGGTCGCTCTCCGCTCGTATTTTTGGACCGTGGCGTCAAAATTAATGCGATCGTATACCGTGAAACTGTCTTAGAGGCAGTATTGAAGCCTTGGTCAAACAATCATTTCGGTCGGAGAAAGTGGACATTTCAACAGGACCCGGCACCGTCTCACAAAGCGCGCGTCAACCAAGATTGGTTAAAAAACAATGTTCCACACTTAATTTCTTCGACACAATGGATTGCAAATTCTCCGGATGCAAATCCGTTGGATTTCTCTGCCTGGGGTATTTTGAAGGCGAAGGTTGGCACTAAAAAACACCAAAATTTGGACCACCTCAGACAAGCACTTCGCCGGGAATGGGCCAAAATACCGCAGAGCCACTTGCGTGCAGCGTGAGATACTTTCTTCGTCCGTCTCAAGGCCATTATTCGCGCCAAAGATCGACATATTGAAAACTACTGATACAATGAGAAATAAAAACTGTTGTGACCCTCGCTACTCTCCTACCAAAATATGTATTACCACTTTTATGTATCATCTATGGCTTATATAAGGAGCCGCTCGAAAATTAATAAAATACAGTTGTAACCCAGTTGTCATAGTTTATACTTTTATCTTAGTCCTACAAGTTACCCTTACTGTAGAAGGATTTTGTTTTTACAATATACCCAAAAATCATTTCCCAAATTATCCTTCACGAATTAGGGGACACCCTGTATATTACGTGCATTTTTAATTTTTTTAATGACTTATAGATCTCACAATAGGAATGACTTCCAAAACGCTGTCATTTTTGACAGTTCTACATAAATGCTCAGTATCGTTTGGCATGATGAATATAATGAATAAACATAAGCGTGTCAAAAGACCCGAAATTTCCAATTCGGCTTCGATGGAAATAGTTTGGCCGTAGGGCGTGGACAATTTCCCGAAAAGATATCCCTATAAGATGCACCTGGTACAAGACAATGGCTTGTTAGTGGAGTTCCTGGATTGGGCCGTTGAGCAGCTTGAAGTCAAGCCTAAGTGTTTGGCTCAAATTTGGCACAATGAATTTTGCCAAAAACGGTCGAGGAAGTCATATGCGGTGTTCAAACCTAAAGATTTTTACTTAAAACTCTGTTCTTCTGAACAATTTTTTTTTAAGAAACACCATTCACTTAAAGCTCATATTATACATTTTTATTTATTTATGTCCTTATTTGCAATGATTATTCGCATTGATTTTGAATGCGTATATTAAAAGCACATTAAATGTTATATTACTCGTACAACACACATAAGTATCTAGTCAATGGGGATCGGTCAACCTTATTGGAAAAATCCTATCACATATAATAGTCTATAGATTGGGTGTTACGTTCACACCAACGGAATCGAATCGTCAAACAATCGTACCATATACCACGTTGATCAAAAATTTATTCAGAAAATTAGAAATAAAAGTTTATTCATCTAAATCTATATTGACCCCTTCAAAGTAATCCCCATCGACTGCAACACACTTATGCCAGCGCTTGATCCAATCCTCGAAACATTTTTTATATTCGGTTTTCGGTATGTCCATCAGTGCTTCCTGGGATTTTTCCATTACTTGATCTCGGCTGCTGAAACGCGTTCCCCGTGTTGGAAGTGTAGGAAAAGTGTTTCGGCAACGATTCTCTAAAGAAAACGGGTGTTTACCAGTGGCACGAGGGGTTCAAAAGTGGTCGTGAGTCAGTCGAAGATGATGAACGCAGTGGCAGACCATCGACATCGAAAACCGACGAAAACATTGATGAAGTAAAAAAAATGTTGGTCAATAACCGCAAATTAACCATTAGAGAGATAGCGGAGGACTTAAACATTGCCTATGGATCCGTCCAAGACATTTTGGTTAATGATTTTAGTTTCCGTCGTGTAGCAGCAAAGCTGGTGCCAAAAGACCTCAATTTCATGTAAGAAAGGGACCGTGTTGACGTCGCAAAAGGGATGATTTGCGAGGCTGAATCCGATCCCACATTCATTAAAAGGATCATTACTGGAGACGAGACAGGCAAGTGAATGGCGTTCATCAAATGAGCCGAGACTAAAAAAACCACGTCGTTTTCAGTAAAAAAAGAAGGCAAATGGATTACAACGGTGTAGTGCATCATGAACTTTTACCACAAGGCCAGGCAGTAAACAAAGAGTATTATTTGGGCGTTATGAGACGTTTGCGTGAAGTAATTCACCGAAAAAGACCAGAATTATGGGGAGAAAATTCTTGGATTTTGCACCATGATAACGCACCATCACACAGTGCCATCATTATTCGTAATTTTTGGACGAAAAATGCAACAAATACCATCCAACAGCCACCGAGTTCATATATAAATATAAATAAATAAATAAATAAATACTATATATTGAATATTTTCTGCGGGGAGGAAACTTAAATGCTCTTTTATTTTTTAGGGGACAAATAACTGTCGAAAATGACAAAACTGTGACGCAATAGACAATGTTTATTTATTTGTTATTAAGTTCATGCTCAAAAAATGAAAATAAACTACTAATTCACTTAAAAAAAAAGAAACAATCAAAAAGATAACTTAACTTTTTTCACAAACATTTACGAGTATGTGTCTTGTATGTAGAAAAGCGAAGTCCTTTCATTTTCATATTGGGATTTAGAAACTTTTCAATTATGTCACTACGACGCACGTCAGCTACCTCTTTGTTTTCGATTTTAGCAGTATATGTGTGTCGTTTTGTTGGTGGACTTCATGAACATAACTTTAATTTCAACTTCATTGTCGACTTGTGATTGCGCAACTGCAACGTAGATATAATTCGTTAATTTTTTCTTAAGGTGGAATGTAAAATTAATTAAAATGTGATTTCCGTATACAATTTTGTTATCTAGCGCATTTAGGGAGTAATTAAGTGTACAATCTTTTATCTAAATCCTTTGTTGAATAAATTCTTGGTTTCAAACATTTGCAGAAACCTTTTGAGAGTGAACCTTTCACAAAGACTACTGATATCATGATGCTCCAAAATGCCTTTTTCTCTTAGGATTAGCTGATGTAGCCTCATGGCTCCGGTATGAACTTGAATATTGTCAGGAAGTTATTTTTAAATTTTTTCTATTGCCTCCGAAGAAACCTTAAAAAGCTTCAAACTGGTTTCCGCTTTAAATAAATTGTTCAGCATTTGGAATGTCTTGTCCATGTAATACTATACTAGGCGATCACTGATCAGCAGTTCGTTTTAGGATGCCTCCAATTCCATCCAATTGCTCCCTTACCGTGACCTGATTCAAAAAATGTGCAAGTTGCTTGCTTGATCGCGTACTCGAAAATCTCATTGCAGAATAAGTAAAAATTTTGCTTTCTCTATCCTTTTAATGCAACGCCTTAAACGTGGAACTGAATTCAACCCTAGAAAATCGGATCCGACTAATAACGAAGTTCTGAACTTCTTCAATATATTTTGTCGGCAAATGGATTTTATATCTAGTTTTGATCAGTTACTGCGAGCTTTATATATAAATTTTTTATTGCATCTGTTAACGTAAAGTATTTAAGCAAAGTTGCCCTTAGATGTTTAGCTCCTAACAATATGTGTGACTTAAAGCAAGAACTGAGTAATGACTCGGTTTTATTTTGTATTGGGTCTACATTTTTGGTTTTTGCCTTGAGTCGTTGAAAGTGTTTTTTATATTTTTCTGCTTTAGCTTCTAAGTGTTTAACTTTTTCTCCCAGAGCAAAGTTTTCCCTATAAACTTCTGTTCTACCACGACGTGTTCTCTTGCGCTCACGAGCTGAACTTGGTCTTGCTTCTGGTATCTGCCGAAGAGCAGATATTCTGCAGTTAGCTACAATAATGACTGACTAATCACAGTAAAAACTCATTAATAAATATACACGACTAAATACTTTGTCTCTTACCGTTCACTTTTTCCTTCTTTATAAACTAGTTTTTAACTATTTTATAGTACTTAATTAATTACCTCAAAAAATGTTGTGACACTTATGACTTTTAATAAACATACGAACCTTCCACGATCATAACCTCATCTGCAACTGACTGATTTTTACCGTTTGAATCTTTTCATCTCATTTAGAGCTCGAAACACTTTCTAAGAAATCTAGTGCAGTTGACATGTGTAGTCTTCGAATTCAAATTTTAACGGAATGACAGAATATAGGGACAAGATTTTCTTACATAAAAAAAAGAAAACAAGATGATATGTATAATTACGTAATATTGATTGGAATTGCTAGAAGAGAAAATACAAATCTTATTAGCTGAACCAGTCTTCGTAAAGTCATCCAGAAACTTACGACATTTTAACTGGAAACGTTATTTTCTGAGGTGGGGACAAACATAATTTAATATACCAGTAAAATGGATAAGATATATCATTTTAAAAGAATGCAAATATACATATAATAAAATGTATTGCAACATTTTAAAAAAAACAACCTTATTTGGTATACAATTCTAAATTGTAATGGGAATACGTCAGTTATGTTTATGTCACGCAAACGATTGTGGAAAATGTTTTGTGCTTTGTCTTCAAAATCAAATGGGATATGTTACCAATATATTTAAGGGGTTAGGCCACTCTAGGATTTTAAAAAAATCCATTTTTTTATTGCTTTCAATGGTCCCTTAGGACCTCAAAAATGATGTCCCAAAAAATTATGGCCGGGAAATATCGTGAAGTACTTGTTTTTAAGGGCCGCCAGGTATTCTTTCTATAACTTAAAATTCTTAACGCGTTAACGAGGGTTGTCTGAAAAGTTTCCAATGATACAAGACATTTTTTCTCAAAATTTTTTGTTATTTTTCTACATAAGTAGTCTCCTTGTAACTCTACACACTTCTCTCAGCGATGCTCCCATCTCTCTAACCCGTCTAAATAGTACTTGGCATTTTTCTCTGCAAAATAATTGTTCACGAAGGAGATTGCCTCCTCATTTGCCGAAAATCTCTGTCCTCCGGATGGTCAAACAGTTCAAACCGTAATTCATGGATTTTCGCCATACATAGTATGGTATGCTGCTGTAATGGTTTTTCGATTAAGATAACTCCTTTACTATCCCAAAAAACAGTCGCCATCACTTTCCTAGCCGAAAAAAACAGTTTTTGCTTTTTTTGGAGCCGGCTCGCCCTTTGCAGTCCACTGTTTTGACTTAATTTTTGTTTCGAGCGTATAATGGTGTATCTAAGTTTCATCTACAGTAATTAATCGACGCCAAAACTCGGATTTATTGCGCTTAAACAGCGCCAACAGACCGTTGGAAATGTTCATTCGAACACGTTTTTGGTCTAACGTAAGCAAACGCGGCACCCAACGCGCGGACAGCTTTCTCATGCCTAAATCTTGACTTAATATGTAACAAACACCTTCTTTGGACATTTTCATGACTTGTACTACCTCTCTCACTTTAATTCGGCAGTCGTCTAACACCATTTGGTGAGCTTTAGCAATGTTATCGCCAGTGGTTGCAGTTTTTGGACGTCCCGAACGTTCATCATCTCCCAAGCTCTTACGGCCACGTTTAAATTAAGTTTGACTTTGGAAGTGTCCCATTCCGCAAAAATCCAATATATCAAAAAAATGCTACGCACTCCTCTAGCTGTTGACATGTACAATAAAAAAAAATGTGACTCATCATAAATCAAAATTTACAAGAGCTGTTGGTGCGGCCGTAGACCCTTCCAAAAAAAGAGGTCATCTGAGGGACGCTTCACAGCCGCCATTTTTAAAATAAATTATTTTATAAAAATTATATTTTACAGTCAATCATACCATATGTACAGTAAACTTCTACCTTTGTTAATTCGATTTATTTTATATTTTTCCTGAAAAAAATCCTATTTTTACGGCCTCTAGAGTGGCTTACCCCTTAAAAAAATATATGGAACTACCTACCTGCATTACAAATATAACACAAAAAGCTACAAAGGTTTTCAATTATTCAATTCAATGCCTCATGAAATTTGACCAAATTCAAAAGTATAAGTATATAAGTATAAGTTTTGTAAAATGTAATTTTCTATATAATATATAGTATAATTAATTTACCTTCTAGTCTAATATTAATAACACATAAAATGAAGTTCTTAAAATATGTAAAGAAATTAAGTTGTAGTGGATTATGTACTAAATAGTAACATATGTTAGGACTATTCTGAATTGCCGAACGTAAGAAATCCAAGACCATGGTCCGCTTTACCGCTCTTGTGATTGGTTGTGGATGTTCATTATCATTTTCAATAATATATAGACTGATGACTCTACCGGCCATAATTCCACACAAAACGGTGCATGTCAAGGGGTATAATTGACGATGAACACCAATTCGTCAATTTTGTTTATTTACATAATAATAATAAAATTGGGTTGTATAAAAAGCTGGAATCATCTTGGGTACATGTACGAATCTATTGGCGCCCTAGGTATACGACGTTGTATAAATTATTTGGCTAATTGAGCCATACATGGAAACAACATCAGATCATGTTTTAAAATCAGGTGATAATGTTGGCACTACCAGCTGTTGGAGCATTGAAATGTTGGCTTTTTTGCGTTGTAGCAATTGATCGTTGTGAAAAATTATAAAATTAAGTCATCTGAATTTCTGTAAGATTCTTAAAAATCTGCAAAAGCAAAAAAAAAAAATAAAAATAATATTGTAATTAAATACTACAAAAGTTACAAATTTATAAAAACAGTCAGTTAAAGTTGGCTCACCCTGTATAATTGAAAATTTACGTAGCCTTATGGACATTGTGGGAGTTAGAAATATTTCAAAACTTTTAAAAAGTTTTTAGTCCTATCACATAGGATACACAAATTTTCTTCATATAACTACGAGTATAAGGTTTGAGCCATGTTGAGTTTTCCTTTAGGCTCGTTGACTTCAGTTGTTGGAATGAAGTCTTATTTTTTCCACTTACTATGTCATTCTTTTACGCAAATTAGAGTGACCTAAGAGTTACCCTGAATTGTTATATATATGATATCTACCTGGCGATGATTTCAATTTTTTTTTTTCAAGAAAGACTCATTTCTAGTGGAAAGCATGTTATGTTAATATACATATTCTAAACAATCACAAACATCGTACTACAAAACATCAGGAGTCATTTTACGTGTGCATGTCTCTTTCATGCAACTGTTGTGGATTACGAGTATCTAAGGGGCTAAGACACTGGATCCCGTAATGTTTTCATAGGAAAATGGTCGTGCTAAGTCAGAATTCTATTGAGCTCGGAAAATTTACATTTTGAAAAAGCTATCTTTGATCTTTACATTTTTCAAACCGTTTTGGAGAACGACAGTAATTGAGTTTGAATCAACAATTTGTATGCAATATGAAGAATGGGTCATGGGCATTATGTTTTGAACATGACTTCAAGCATATGGCTTATCCGTTGTTTCGATTGATGGCGAATTCACAATTTCGAGTGCAGTTGATCGATTATGATGGCCACGTTTATACCATTCGCTAATCTGGAAAATAAGTTTGAAAGATACGGAAGCGTTCTTTTGTCGTAAGTCTACTCATTGTAATTTGTCAAAAAGTACTAAACGTAAGTGTCAAAGAACTGTCAAAAATGACAACATGGGTTAAACTTTATTCCTATTCTAAGTTCTATCAGTCAGCGCAAAAAAAAAAAATACACTTAAATTGCAAACCACATACCAGTATGAGGGTACTCACAGTTGACATATACTGTTGCCAATTTTTCACTGTATTAATTACACTCCACTTTCATGATTAATTATTCTCTCAAGCTGTCAAACTGTCGAATTGTTAGCCATTGTACGAATTTGTGTGACAAAAAAAGAACAAGATACTGAATTCCACCCTGACAGATAAATGAGGTGCGTAATAAAAGGGGTTCTCCCTACTCGTAAACTCGTTCTTTTTTACGCCTTCAGAACCGCAGCACGATGTACGGTATTTTCTCACACCACTACAAAGGCTATCAGTGTCAGACATCTTTGAATCTACAAAAGTCCTCTGCAATGCCAGGACGTGCTCTACTAACATTGGATGTTTTCTTTTCGCAGTGCTCTTGTCCATCTGATAAGGGTTGAAGGTAATGTTATCTTGGTATCCGGGCTTAACGGATCCAATTAAGATTAGACAAATAGTCGATTATTTTTATGACAACAATTTCTGGGTTCTGCCACATTAAGCTTAGCCGATTCGTTAAGGTTCATATGTGTGTTGGTTTGTACTTGTACCTATGCCGACCGTTAATAATGCCATGCACGTGCTTATGCTTCGATTTATCATTTGAATTTCAACCAACCTCATCTGGTTTTGTATTTTTCTTTCCACTAAATCCAAAGACATTCTCGTATCTACATATCTGCCTATCTGTTTCCCTGTTTATCAGTTTATCCGCGCCTCTCAATGCTTCACTGAGATTTGTTATCATACTGAGGGTACTCGTTAGTGCAGATAGATTGCGACCTAAACCTGACTGACCAATGGAAGAGAATTCAAATGGGAAATCGATTTTGAATAATACTGGACGACTGGAATAAGTGGACCAGGATTACTCGTACATTGATTGTTATGATTAATTGTTGGCGATATGTGCGGAAAAGATTATTTCGAATGCCTAAAATCCAAACGCAAATAATTTGTCCGCAATTTGGCGATGATTTATAGCTCTAAAAGGAGGAAAATTGTGGTTTTCATAAAATCTGCCAACTGATTTTGTTTGAAGACTGTTAAAAGATCTTAATCAGCTTAATCAATTCACTTTGATAAAAGCTATTTGGCCTCAAACGCTTTATGGAATGCTAATTTTCATGATGACAATGAATTAATTATTCGTTTAAAGTTGTTGACATTTTGAGACATTGTTTATTATATTAACCCCGAGGATTCATATCTAACGGAAACTGTACAAAAAAGATTAAAGACTAAGGCGTTGCATGGAGATTATGATTAAAAATATTAATAATAAAATTATATAAGAAAATTTGATTTAGGCCGAGATCAAGTAATAGAGGGGAAACATATACAAACATTGTACAAATAACGTATTGCCCATAATATAAAGATCAAAATGCACTTATAGCAGAACCTGAATTAACTCAGGTGTATGGTAGGCAGGTTATAAGTTTAATTCTGTCCCGAAAATGGTTCACAAAAATTCATGAAATAAATTATGAAGTTGATGGAAACTCAGCTGGTTTTTGATAATATTGCCTGTATTGCTATTTAAATGATTAAGAAATGAATTCGAAACAATTAAGAAACAATTCAGAGAAGTTAGAACATTAATTTGCTTCAGTGTACAAAGTGAATGAATAGGTGTCGTAAGATTTAGGCAAAATAAATAAGCAATACGGAATTAATGACTACGAGTATGTGTGCTACGGTGTGGTTTGATTTACATGTTGAATCCCTTATAAGGGAAGTATTGTGACTGAAGATAAAGAATCTCCCTTCTGTTAAAATATTAAATGTTTTAGACAATAGCCGTGTTACTCTATTTGCCGTAATAAGTCTCTAAAGCGTGTCTTCATTCGAAAAAGATGATGTTGTCTAATTGAACTCTTTATTCCTGGCAACGTTATGACTAAAGAGCGCAGCAGAAAATATGTGATAACAATTATTGAATATCCTTAAAATCGAATAGAATCACCCAGTACAAGTCTCCTTCCGAAGCCGCACGTGAAACAGCCCACAAAGAGTACTTTTTCGAAACTCGGCTAATCCTTTCATTTAAATCGCCTACCGGAAGGCAACACTTCTTATTTCTTTTATTATCCTGCTGTTCCATAGGCTGTTATCCCTTAACTCATTTACAGTGTTGTGCAATACATACCGGATTTTTATCGAACATTTTTCTTTGGTGAATTTTAGGGAACGGAAAGAAGCTAAGTAAAATCTGTTGTTAATTTAAGAAAACTTATTGTATAAGTATACAAATAAAAAAAAAAGGTACTGCGATATGTTATTTTATACAAAAAAAAACTTAACTCGGTAACGGTCTGTGCAACACATACCGGATTTTGGTTATATTTAATATTTTGTCCAGTACCTGTTGTTTTTTAAGACCTCCTTGCATATTTTAGACATGCACGCCACTAGATTCGCAAAAATTTCCTTTTGAATGATCTCCCATTCATTCTTTAGTGACGTCATAAGTGCGTTTTTATATGTGTGATGCCATCTATTGGAAAAGAAACCCAATTAGTTTTTGACCTCGAAATATAGAAATATATAATATTCTGTGAATCGCTAGTCAATTAAAATCAATATTTTCAATTTTCACGCATAATGTGGTATACATACGTCAGAAGATACTTACGGGTATGTATCTGATCCGGTCCGACCGCCTTCCGTTTGAACTTTAAGAATCGATAAGCTTGCAAAATCTTTTGCTTTTGAGTTAGAATTTAACCAGACATAACTGCCAACCGAAAATTTACTTATCTAGATTTTCTTTCAACCAAATTTATATTTAACCTCGTTTTATTAGATCGACAGCCATGAATTGAATTTAAAATCTCCTTCTGGACAAGTAACACGAAATACCCGTATATAACATCAGCGTGAGAACCGATTCTTACTGAAATAAATGAGTCACGGATATACAAAATTCGTGAAGTTTTCTATGCATACAACTGCTATATATCATATATGGAGGAATACGTATGTACATCTGTGTGTATCTACTAATGGCTTGACAAACATGCAAATCTTTGTATCTTTATACATACATGATCACATATGAATGTGCAGAAACGGAGCACAAACAAGGCACTTTAAATCACGCCATGAACTTGATTGTCAATTTAACGGTATTATACAATATAAAACCAGAATTCGAAATTAGTAAAAGGCAAGTTAGAGAAAAATCTATAAAAAGTATTGTATTTTGCTCGCTTTTTGGTGTCTAGTCAAAATATATCTTTCAAAGCCGCAGATGGGACCCAACAGTGTTAATTTTATTTCTATGGATAAAAATTGTAACGAATCTTTTACCTTTTTAACCTTAATAGTTCTTATTACAATGTTTCCTGCATTAGTGGCATCGGCACCGAGAAGGGAAAACTGAGGTAACGCTAGCTATATACTTACTCGTTTTCTATTCACATTAATCAAACCTTTTCCATAGGACTTCAAAAACACTATGAAAAAGTAGGACTCGTTCGCTATTCGTCAATATATAAAAAAAGGAAAGGGCGATTGGTATTCGTTATAAAGATTATGGTATAATACTGCGATTTGGACGCTGACCTAAACCGATTAAGGTCTAACTTCACTTCTACACATATGGGTCCAAAATTCAAAGTGGGTTAGGTTGTTATGACTTTTCTGAAAAGATCATTCTGAGCAACTATTAATGCAGTGGGTGTTTTTTTTTTGCAGTGTTAGACTTTTCAATAGCGATTAAATGTCAAATAAGCAGTCACATTGAGCTGCCAAACTTCATTTATTTTCAGAATAGTTTGCCATTCAGTCGTGGAAAGATTGACGCCACACCACAGAAATTTATTTCCAAAATTGAAGTTCTATTCGCAGATCTTTTGGAGCACTTCGTGAAATGTACGGTAGACATTATAGGCCATGTCAACGTACTATTTATCGAATTAAAAAAGTTTCACTGCCAATTCACGCTATTGGATATTCACAATAACAGAACAGTGCATTCGAAAGAAAATATCGCAGCTGTGGAAACTTGTGTTGAATATGGATCCAATTTATTGGTTTGCTGTCGTTCGCATTAAGTTGACCTTTGGCCATCCACGATCGGGAAAATTTTGCGTAAAGATCTTGGTCTCAAGGCCAATCTAGTGCCACGTGATCATTTATTGGGTCGGGTGTTGAGTGATTGGGCTTCAAATCAACTTTAAATTGACCGTAAAAAATGACCGTAAAATGAGGCGCATTTCTGGTTAAACTACAACGTAAACAAGACGTTTAGTTCACCCGATGCCATCCAGAAAAATATACCGTATGGTGCGAATTGTATGCAGGTGGCATCATCGATCCTTATTTCTTTAAAAAAATGAGGGCGGAGCGGAAGTTACTGTCGAAAGACACCGGTGCAGTATAATGATCAGCAATTTTTTGTTTCCAAATTTGCGTGATGTCAACAAAACTGAACTGTGGTTCCAACAGGATGGTGCTCCTCCCGAATACATCGCTTTATTGAAAACACGATTTCAAGAAAGGGACCCGTCAATTGTCCACCAATTTCGTGCGATTTGACGCCAGTGGATTATTTTCTGTCCAGCAACGTCAGGTCACTAATTTATGCTCGTTTTTATTTGCAAAAGTGGTTGAAAATTGGACCTCTAGAATGCGCTTTGTACGAGGCAGCCGTGGTGGACATATGCCCGAAACTATTAAATGACATGAAATAATCTTTCGAATGAATTTAATAAATTGTCTACAAGTTAATTTCTTCGTGTTTTACTTAAACAAAAAAATTTGAATTTCTTGCCAACTCACCCTTTACGAGTCCTTTCTGGACGTCAGAACTATTTTCAGATAAACATGCTTATCCTGCCTAAAGTATTATCTTGTATACGAGTATGCTGATCTTCTTCCTTAGGATTATTTATTACTTTTATATTATTTATGTGGTGCTACCTGGGCCTCAATCCAAATGCTCTTTTAGCGAGCGATGTTGTTTGCTAGTTGGTTCCAATTTAACACGCCAAGTTGGTTGAGATCCCACTGTTCTTGCGCGCCACCCGGGGAAGGGTCTTCCTCTCCTAGGCTTTACACAGATGAGTTAATTACTAGTAGGGTTTTCATCATGGTGTTAGTATATTTTTACTGTATGTGTTACTAGTAAACCATTGTGCGTTTAGACAAATGATTCTGTTGATGTTGTCACCAGCAACGGAGGGAAAGCGGGAAACACGATAAAAAATAAAATATCATTATCAACAATAAAATTGAAACAAATTTTGCGGGTGCAAGAACTAGAACAAGTTCAAAATACTGGAAAGCAATAAAATAGACGAAAGAGAAGGAGAACTGTGCGGACAAATCCATTTTTATAATACGATCGAAATTCGAAGTGGAAAACAATCTTTTGACCAGTCTGCTGTGGGGTGATGGCAATCTTCAGTTCAAAAATTGTCCAATATATCTAAGGGGCGAGTGTGGAAGTTTTTATTACATTAAACACACATTGTGAAATCAATGTAATATTTTGATTAAAAAAGTTCGGTCTATGCAGTTATAAATGGAACACAACATCGTTCATGTGAACACCAGGGTTTTTGTTGTAAGCCGTCAAAATTATCGACGGCTTTTTGAAGACTAAGTGGATCAATGGCCGCAATTTCAGTTTTGATGTTATATTTGAGATCCTGAATTGTTGCTGAGTTATTGGCATAGACTTTAGTCTGAAAATAACCCCACAGGAAGAAATGTAAAGATCGCATGACCTTGGAGGCCAATCTCCTCTAACCGAAATTATACGATCTTCAAATTTCGTACGCAATAAATTGATTGATTGATGGCTTAAGTGGGCTTTAGCACCATCCTGTTCACACCAGAGATCGTCCAGATCCATTTTATTCAATTTTGGAAAAAAAAAAGCCGGTCAACATGTTGCGGTAACGTTCTCCATTCATTTTGGCGACGAATTGAGGTGCCTGGCTGGTTTTGAACGTTTTCTCTCACAGTGGTGATGTTTTGGCGTATACGTACTGGCCGAGCATGCTGATATGGAGTTTGACCCGATACCGAACCAGTTTCTTCAAAACGCTTCACCATTGCACGAATTTTGGACTCACTAGGGCGATTATGTTTTATTTTCGTAATAAGATTGAATAACAAAAATGCGTTGTTGCGTGGTAAATGACTCTATGACTAAAGGTGCCAAAGATTGTATGACATCTGTCAAAAAGATGAAACACATTAAATTCAGTAAATGACAGTAAGTGACAGCCAACATCCACACCATCTGTTGACTCACCTTTTATAATATTAATTGAAAAAAAAAAAAAAAAACCAAAATGGACAACAGAACCCATCCTTTAACAAGTATTTCCAAATCTTCATCCCACCCAACAAAACTTTCTGTGCAATATACCTATTAGTTTACTAACATCTGTGGTAGTAAAAATGAGGAAGCAACACACAAATAGCGTTTTATTAACAGGCCAACTAGCAGCCTAACACTCAGGCAAAATTCGTCTGCTATTAAAGCCACTAGCTGGCTACGAGTTTGCTCTCCCGTGTACAGATACACAACACTTGTAAACCCTACTATAATACATAGTTTAATCGTCTGTGTATAGGTCTGTTGCATTCCCTTCAATAATGGGTTCGAAAACTTTCCCTTAGCTCAACATTTTCCAGCTAAGGTACACAGATCACTCGAAACCCTTTTCTTTCAAAATAAGTAAACGACGACTCCTCACCCTCTTTTGATAAGGTCCCTATCTCTGCGCCATAAACAAGGGTTGGAACGATCGATGTTTTATAGAGCACTATTATGATTATCTGAGAGAGAGCTCTGATCTTTATGGAGTTGCTTCTGAGCCAAGTAAATAGCGATTTGTAAAACTTACTCATTGAATAATGTTTATGGCTGTGTGGTTATGGTATTCAAGCGTATTTGCTTAATGTATCATATGTAATAAAATTAGCTTTCGTCGAAATACACGGCTTAAGAGTCATGATTAGATACTCGTATATAGAATTAACTTAGACGGCCCGTATAGAAGTAGTTACTCCCGAATAGGCAATCTAAGATCGTTAAGCGCTTTTTGTCTGGCAAGCATGAATAAATTTAAAAAAAAAATGAATAAAAATAGCGTTAAAATAAAAAACAGAAAGCATTTTTTGTAGTTGGTAAAGCATTACACAGGTTAAAATCGTATATAAGCATTTACTTTTCGGTGGAGGTAAAAAAAGGACTTTAGGCGAACGACAATTTTTTTTCAATTTTTCAATTTCAACTTGTTAAACTAATAAGTGGAAAGTACAGTAAGACTTAGTCTTTTATAGTATACATACAATTAAAATTATATCGATATTCTGAATTTAATCAACCAACAAACAATAACAAATAAAAATAATTAAATCAAATTCAAGTTTTTTAAAGGTTCTCAAAACCAGATACAAGAAGAATAAGGCTGAGGGAGAGTACGAGAAAGAAAGAGGGAAAGAAGTGGGACAAGTGTGTTATTACTGCTTAGAGAAATATTTGAGAATTGCAAGTTTGAAGATGGCGGTTCTTCTGAAGTCCTTAATATTCATAGGAAAAGAATCCCTTGATCGCATTTCGGGAAAGAAAAACAATCGGGAAGAATTAAGGTATTTATAGGAGAGTATATTTAAGTTTAAAGTGCAATGAGGGAGATTTCAATTTTTCATATATCTTGCGTAGAGGTGGCTTTAATGATGCAGCTCGTTATCTGAATGGGTTACGAAGGTACGACAGAATTTCATAATCTTAATTCTCATAATTATCTTGTGTAAAAAAATACATTTTCTCGAATTCATGTACGAGTATTGACTCAAAGTACATCCAAGAAATGAATTACCGCGCTCTGAAATTCAGTCGTACCTTCGTAATCCATTCAGAAATGCCTTACAGCGTTCTGAAATTCTGTCGTACCTTTGTAATCCATTCAGATAGCGATTGAAAGCCACCTCTAGCTTATTTTAAGAAAGTGAGTCAGGGTTGGGGTAGATAACTTCAGCATAAGTTATTATGGGCATGCTAAGGGTTTGAGCCAGCTTTCGTCGGGTATCAATAAGAGTGAAGTCTGCGGTCAACCGTAGTTTCCGTAGGCATCCATAAACATGATCAATCAGAAAATTGAATTGGTTATAACACGAACGGTTTCGGTTTATAACAAAAACAAAGCAGGTGGCGAATTCCACAACATTTATTTTAAAAGTCGATTGACCAGACTAAGATGAAGAGATTTGGGAGAAATCGGTATAACCTGATATTTTTTTGGGATTTATTTGTAAGCCATTGTGGATCGACCAAACGTTGATTGATGGTAAGTCTTCATTTAATTGAGACACAAGATCAACAATTGTACGTTGATGGGAACCTGAGCATCATCTGCGTAAAAACAAATAGAAGAATTTTTGCATACTAAAGTTAAATAATTTACAAAGGTACAAAACAAAATAGGCCCCAAAACTGATTCCTGAAGTACTCCCAACAACAACTCTTTCTGACCTGCCCATTATTAAATCCCTCAGAAGTTTAACACTAAAACCAAAATGGTAGTTCAGTTTCCAGCACAGGATATCGTGGAGCACTTTGTCACATGCTTTTGGAAAATCAAGCTATCAAGGCAAAATTACAGTTCCTTATCAAAGTCTTTTCGACGAAAATCATCAATAGCGTTGACCAATCCCGTTGAGCAGCTATACCCCGCTCTGAAACCTAATTGGAGGGGATATAATAAGCCGTTCTTGGAAAGATAGTCAAGGATTTGCGTAGAGAGGACTTTTTCAAAGACCATTGACAAGCACGGCAAAAGGCTGATAGGTCGAAAATCACTAGCGCAGGCAGGATTCACATTTTCTGCAACAGGGATCACACGTACATGTTTTCAGGCTTGAGGAAAAATACAAAAGTTTATAATGTGTGTCCAACGATTTAATATTTGAGATGTTGTGTAATCAGTTTAATAAATCGTATTGGCCATTGACCATTTTCGCCAATAGCATTTACCTTTATTGAGGTGATGATAGAGAAATCAACCCGAGACTGAAAACCAATATCAGGTATGGTTTTAGAATCGAAACTATTAATCGATATACTGTCCTGCAAAAGTAATTATTGAGCTGATTTGGATCCAATGCTCTCTTCGAGATCAGAATGCGCGCTGTCTTTTGTAAAAAGATGGTACACTCTTGCTGCCACAAAAAATCAATCAATTCTGATTCGATATTATTGATTTGGAACACAACCAGTGGATGTAGAGTCTTTCAATACTGGAGTCCTATGATGAGCTGCTCACCGGTAATTCTTTGGGTAGTTTAAGGCTGCATTTATCGCGATGCGATTTGCTACAAGCGATCGATTACATTTGTGCATATGCAGGTGTTTATGGTGCAGCGATTCAGTGAAAAGCGACTGCAAGCGACTTGCAGTGAATTGTCCTCGATTTTTTTTTTATAATTTACGCGCGCCTAAGGAGTTATGATACCCTTTTACTGTTGCCAGAACGCGGGTGGAAAGATAGAAGGAGGAGAAAGGAAAGCAGAGTTGTGATGTAGTGGTTTGAAACTCAGGTGTGTTTGGTTTCGATATTGACTCTCCATAACTCTTCCTCGATGAAAAACTGCAATTAAAATATTTTGAAGCACTGTGGCGAATCGCTCGTGGAATATGGACAGTTTTATTGAATTTGTGCGTGAAAATGAATGTTTGTCATTCTGATTACCACAATAAGGTACTAATCAGGCAATTTGGGAAAAAGTGGTTTGAAAATGGATTTTGGAGAGAATGCAAAGAAATTGTTTTAAATTTTTATGATCTAGCTAGTGTGCTTTTGTATCTACGAAAATACTGTTTTCAAGATAATTTCAAAAGTTTCCCGACTCCTACGATAAAATAAACTGATTTTTTTAATTTCTTCATTGATTGGATGCACTTGAAATATTTTCTTTATTGTTGGGGTTTTCAAATATATTTTACGCAGTACAAATGCTTTCCAATAACAATAACAGTCTTATTTTAGCGCGCATGTTCTTCACTTTATCAGTGTCAAAAAACGAGTGAAATTAAACGAAATCGCCTTGTCATAAATACTCAATCGTTTGCGATTCCGTTGTTAGCTAAGGCTAAGTCATTTAAATTATAATTTATAAGAGTTCCCATTTGGCTTACTCACGTAGTTCATTGGCATCTTAACGATATTAAATATGTCGATTATATATCACCTACATATTTGATTAGTGCTATCGCATATGCGGTAGTTATTACTATAAAGGAAACCTATTTAAACGCTTAAAGTGAAATTATGGAGGTTGCTCTGAATACAATAAACTACTGGGCGAAGAGCTACGAGACTAACGTTACCTCAGTACAAGAAGCCGTAATTTAGTGTTGCCGGCTGCTGGACACAAACAGAGTCTTTCAATAAAAAATTCCAACTGTTTTTGGGACGGCACAGAAAATGCGAGTGAGATCAATGTCTTGTAGGGATATCACCATCCTTGTACATCAATATTCAGGCTGTACTCATGGCAATGGAATCATAACATCAATTTCGTAATATTCAGCAGTTGTTGCATAAGAAGTTGTTCCATTATTCAAGCAAAATCAAGCATGTCTATATTGATTACTAGGTCAATTCGGTATGGAAGAAAATGCACCATCTGGTGAACTTGTGAAAAGAGAATGCAATTGTAGATTTTGTGATGAGTTAAAAACCGTACAGGACATATCGTGTATACTATATATTGGGTCTACAAGTAAGTTTCCAGCGTTTGTCAGAGATGGCGCCACCAATGGATCCCGGGCAGAAATGTCAGACCCCATGTGTTTTATTTGTAGGTTTTGTATCTGCCAACAACTTTGCAGCGTTATATTTGAGCAGTTCTATCGGTGTCGTACATTTTATCGAGCAAAATCATGGCAAGTTTCCAGCCAAATAAACGTCATTTGCGGGAAACGCTGCGTTTATTCTTTAATATGAAGAAAAGTGCGGCTGAGGCCTATCGTTTGCTTTCGGAAACTTATGGGGCGGAATGTATTGGTGAATCGACGTGCCGCGAGTGGTTCAAACGGTTCAAAAGTGGTGATTTTGGAGTTGAAGACAAAGATCGCCCCGGAAAGCCGAATAGTTTTGAAGACGAGGAATTGGACGCTTTACTGGATGAGGATCCGTGTCAGATTCAAGAAGAACTTGCTGCATCATTGGGCGTCACGCAACAAGCTGTTTCCCTGCGCCTAAAAGCACTGGGATTCATTCAAAAGATTGGAAACTGGGTGCCGTACCAATTGAAGCCAAGAGACGTCGAACGGCGATTTTGCATGTCCGAAATGTTACTGCAGCGGTATAAAAATAAATCATTTTTGCATCGTATTGTCACTGGTGATGAGAAATGGATTTATTATGATAATCCTAAACGCAGAAAATCGTATACAAAGCCCGGCGAGCCCGCCCAATCGACGCCGAAACGAAATATTCACATGAATAAGGTCATGCTCTGCATATGGTGGGATCAAAAGGGTGTCGTATACTACGAACTGCTTCCGAGTGGTGAAACCATCAAAGGACCATTATATCGAACTCAGCGGGCATTAAAAGAAAAACGGCCAGAATATGAGACCAGGCATGAGTCCGTCATTTTTCATCACGACAACGCTAGGCCACATGTTGCGGTTTCGGTGAAAAACTATTTGGAAAATAGTGGATGGGAAATTCTGCCTCACCCGCCTTACAGTCCAGACTTGGCACCATCTGACTACCACTTGTTTCGTTCGATGCAGAAAGCTCTTACGAGAATACGCTTCAGCTTAGTAGAGGAAATCAAAAATTGGCTCGATACGTTCTTGGGCTCGAAAGACGAGAAATTTTTTTGGTCCGGAATTCATAAATTACCAGAAAGATGGGGCAAAGTTGTAGCTTCCGATGGACGATACTTTGAATAAAGCATTGTAACTATGTTTTCATAATAAAACTTCAAATTTTGGAAAAAAACGCTGGAAACTTACTTGTAGACCCAATATATATTTGAAACCAAAGAAAATGCATAGGAAAATTTTGAAAAATCGAATTTTGAAAATTTAGAGTAGGGATACATGCTCTACAAGCAGCTACTCACGTTTTGCAGGGAAATTGGATATTTTTCAAGCGAAAAGTTAATGTTCTTTTATTCAGCTTTACATTTCGATTGATTTTCAAGTGATCGCAACTCGGCTTTATGTGAATCAACGCCACTACATATACACCTTTGGATCTAACCCACCTTTAAGCTACATTATTTGGATAAGTCAGGTTGCGCTGTAGAGATTTTTTTTTTATTGGGGGTTTGATCTTAAAATGACTTCTTTATATACTCTTGTTCCAATAGGTGAAAATGTTGAACTTGACGTATTTTGATCTCCATTTTGATATGAGTTGGGTAGGTTACGACGTTGCTGATGGTCGGTAGGCTTAAGTTTTATGATCCAAGTCCAATGAAAAACCAAACGTGGAATTCATAAACCTTGTTTCCCTACCAGATTTCGAGTTACAAAAGCACTATACCCAGCTGTTCTTATACAACGGGTACAATTTCTGTTCTTCAATCACATCACATCATTATTTGAGTCTTAAACGCTCAAATACCGAACTAATTTAACAATTCTCTTTGAACTGTTTCAGAAAAGTTTTCTCATATTTTTTTGTAGGTGAATTTTAACGATTCCAACGTATTGTTGAAGCGTTTATCTTTCCAGTTATATTATTGGCTTAATAAAACTATTTGTCGTCTGTCAAAATAGCATACCATTTGAAACCAGTCCTTTTCTGCGAAAACTCTCAAACGGAGCTCTCCAAAATCATTGGTATGAACTTCGATGGCTATAGTTGGAAATATTAATCTTGAAACCTTTCTAACGGAAAGGAACGATGGTACCAATTCTCTTTCGACTAATACCTTACATAAGTTAACATGGCTTTTCCATAGAAAAAAAAAGTGTCAAGAAAACTAGATCACTTTAGTTTAGTATGTGTGCCGACGAATATGTTAGTAGTGATGGCATTAAAAAGAAAGAATTATCCCATAATTAACTTACAACAAACTTCCAGACAAGCTAACAAAAATCTCATTAAAAAATGCTGTAAAAAATTTAACCACATCTGAAAGTTCCGCGACATAGAAAACTTGAATCTTGTTTCATTTAAAACCTTTGCTGCGTCATAAAATGCACTGTGGATAAAAAGAATTTTTTTCCTAATTGCCTAGTACTTTGATATTGGACTTGTGCGATAATAATACAATTTCTCAGTACTTTGCTCAGCGATAAGTTACTTTCGAAATCTACACAAACTTTACGACTATTAATTAATGAGGATATCGGCGGAAGAAAGAAGGGGGATATATGCATAATGACAAACGCAAATGCAGTTGGTACGACGCAGGCTCATTAAATCAGAGCGCAAATAAAAAGCAAAAAAAAAAAAAAACAACCACAATCATCCTAAAGAGATAAGCGCATAAACATTAATTATCACAGGAAAACAAATTTTCTTATAGAACTGTTTACATTAACAAATTGAAATTCACTCCAATGGGGAGGGGGGAAATTTAAAATGCCAGCTACTTCCTATATCCGGCAGACATATTCGTAGCCGGCCCACATGCTTGTATGATAGTCGTAGTATTGTAGTTCGAAGATATTCGTACTTTGTTTCTTAGAATTAACAAATTTGATTGCATAATTGTAGCAAATGGCACGGAATTTATTGCGCAATTTTTTGGATAGTAGCGCACAATAGATGAATGGACTTTTGAAGTCGCCTCAGAGTTCCATTATGCGTGGGTGAACTGGTACAATGTTTGCGAATTGAAAAGCTTCACCTTAAACAATCGCATCCATTGGAAATATCTACCATCAGTGTGACCACTCATTTTTACAATTATTGCTATACAAATCTCTTTTGTGGTTTCATTTGTACTATAAATTTATTTGAGCCTTTAGGCTGCATCAGTCAAATGGGTTTTCATCGGAAAACTACGAGTAGTTATATGTACAAGATTTGTTTGTTAATCGTATTTATACAGGTTTGTAGCAAGGTTCAAGTTGAAAAATTTTCTTAAATTTTTGATCTTGTATTCTTGTTTTTTTCTTTTTTAATAGGTTCAGCATACTTTTTCTTCTGATAGGTAGCATAGCAACACCAAACTCTAGTAGGTGCTAAATTAAATATGTATATTGTAATCAATAATCACTTCTTCAGACCTGTTTACGATATTACTATATTGATTAAAAAATTACTGCGGATATCATGTATCATCAGGGGAGACAAGAACATGCATTGCTTTGAAAAGCCACATGCAAGAGATATTTTAGGATAACCCTGGCTTTTATGACAAACTTACTCGTACCATCAAGATCGTTACACTTACGACTACAAGCTGGGTCCTCAAAGTTCAAAATAAGATACATATCCATCACATCTTGGTTTATACTTTGATGGCTGTACGGATAAGTCAAGGTCAATTGTAATGCCACGGCCACTTTTGTACTTGATATCTGAATTTATCCAACTGGGTCTCTGGGTCTGACATAATATGTTTAGAGGTTATAACGACTAGTAAATAAAGAATTTGACATGGCATTTTATAAGTGAGTTGGACGATCATATTACTTAGCATATACGAAGGCGTTCTCGACACAAACTGATGAGAAAGATGAGTGTTACGGCAAAGGGGACGGAGTTCTATTGGCAATCTCATTGTAGCACTGGTGGTAGAAATCGCGATAGATCGGGGTAAACCAGGAGACATTATGTCGCTTTTGGAGAGTATCAATTAACCGGACAATGTTGGCGTTACCTAAAATTATAACGCATGGTTTTGAATCATTTCTAGACAGGTTATAGGAGCACCCGACCAAATTTGAGATAAGAAACCTAGACATTTCACAGTAGTTTTGGCGACAATAAATTTGTGGTTATTCCATCGTAGTATCTCATTGGCACATATACCCAGAATGAAAAGTTCTTCAGTTTTTACGATGCAAGTGCTATTCGTAGATAATACAAGTGCCTATTTTTGACAGCAGAAAGCACTGTGGCTTAAACTGCACACGGTTGGTGGCTCCTCAATTCCCGTTCTTGAATCAAAAAACAGAAATGTGGGTCCGGGAATGAATATAAAAAGCAGAGAGTATTGTCGTCAGCAAAGGAAGATACTGAATTAGAAGTAGAAGATAAGAGATCGTTAATAAAAAATAAAAATTAGATCGGCACACAAGTATTTATTTAGTGGATATCAAACTTAAACCCGTCTAAAACAATTTGAATTGAAAGTTCCCAAAAGTTAAATTATACGAAGAAATTCATCGAACCTCAACGCAGGCATTTTCGAAAAAAAACGTGATGCCAAACTCTGTCAAATGTCAGATGTAAGTGAAAGGTGATCACTTTTCTGCGTAAGTCCACGTCTGCAAACACAGACCAGCTGTTTTGGCACTTAGTGAAACACAGGTAGATCCTCGCCCACACCTCTCAGATCACTTTGATCTGAAACTACCTGGCTACGAACTAGTGCCATTATTCTTCTCTCACCGCGGTCTCGTCATTTACGTGCGTAGAGATGTAGCTTACCAAACTCCACCACAATGCAGTCCCTGTTCCAATCCGGCATTCAATTTCATGTGGTTAAAATTCCATCTCCGTAAGCAAATTATCCACTATTGCTTTATTTACAGAAGCCCCAAACTGGACAGCAATTCGACTTTTAATGAGTTTGATGCGCTGTCTGACTCCATTCAAAGAATTGTATCCCTGTATCCTCATACTGAAATCGTTATTACGGGCGATTCTGGATGGCTTCGACATTCTGGACAGACAACACCCGAAGGACGATGTGTTGAGATCATCGCTGCGGAAAATAACTTAACCTAGCTTGTAAATGAGCCCACACGAATACCAGACGTTGACAGTCATACCGCCAACACCCTGGAATTGTTTCTAACTTCTCACCCTGATAAGTACACCGTTGATATGCTCTCCCCTCTAGGCTCGTCGGACCGTTGTGATATATCAGCTAATTTCTCAGTTAGAGAAAAGATTCCTTAGGAATTTTAACTGGCCGTTATGTTTCCTCGATAACAACGTGGATGCCGCTGCTGATATGATCACAGACACCATTCACTTTGGAATGAGAAACTTTATCCCTCCTCGGATGAAGAGTATCAAACCAAAAGAAAAGGCATGGTACGACTCGAGCTGTAAAGAGGCTGTCAGGGTTAGAGAACTGTTTTTTCGGTCCTACAAGACCAACCCTACAGAGGAAAACCGAAAAAAGTTTAAACGAGCCAGAAATGACTGCAACGCCTTTCTTAAGCGTGTGAAATTCCAATATGACCAAAACCTGAGGCAAAAAATACTGCAATGTCCCAAAGGCAGTAACAATTTTTGGTCATTCGTCAAAAACATTAGAAATTCTGCCTCATCCTCCATCCCAACGCTCATTTACAATGACATTCCAGCTGTTAGCTCTTTGGACTAGGCCAATCTGCTTGCTGCACACTTTTCGGCCAGCTCAGCACTCCCAGACTGTGCTTTGTCTCCGCCTACACTTAGTGCGTCGAATTTTCAATGGGACAAATCCACTTTCACACTTGTGTAGTAGGAAGAGTTCTTAAAGATCTTAACATTCACAAATCCGCCGGTAAGCTTTTTCATCAATCCTACTCTTTAGGACTCTATCGGAGCAGACGGAAAACAGCATTTGTCCAGGCCGTCCCTAAAAGATGCGAATCTTCTTCCCATTGAACTTACGTCCCTTTTCTCCAAGGTCATGGAAATGCAGATAAACCGTCAGCTCATAAAATATCTCGAAACACGAAAACATCTTAATGATCAACAGTACGGTTTTCGTAGCAATATGTCCACTGGTGATCTGATGGCATGTCTCACCGAAAAGTGGAACCAAAGCGTACATCAATCTGGCGAAAGCAAGGTAGTTGCACTTGATATTTCTAAGGCATTTGACAGAGTTTGGCATCAGGCTCTTTTGTCAAAAATGCGTGCTTTTGGGATCGACGACTCTCTTCTTAAATGAATTAGAAATTACCTTTCGGAACGTTCAATTCAAGTTATCTTGGATGGTTTCAAGTCTGATATTCACAAAATAAATGCTGGTGTGCCCCAGGGCTCCGTTCTTTGTCCGACACTCTTTTTAATTTTCATCAACGATCTCTTGTCTGCTACTTCTTATCCAATATACTCCTTTGCTGACGACAGTACTCTCTGCTTTTCATATTCATTCCCGGACTCACGTCCCTGCTTTTCGCTGTAGAACGGGAACGGCAGCGTATGTTAAGCTCATTGAATTCTGATATTAACAGCATAACTAATTGGGGAACCACTGATAGAGTAAAATTTAATGCTTCCAAAATACAATACTGTCTGCTGTCGTTAAATCAAAATTTAAACACCCAGCCATTATTCATGGGTGGCACTTACATCGTCGAAACCGATAAACTTTCCATTCTCGGTATGTGAGTCAATGACAACTTACGTTGGAATGACCACATATTGGGTGTCTTCAAAGATGCTGCGGAATGTCTTGGTTTACTCAAGCGATGTAAGAAATACTTTACCCCCTCTAATATGGCCTCAATATATAAGGCATTAATCCGCCCGAAATTGGAGTACAATCCCCACGTCTGGTCAGGTGCGCCCAAAACATCTCTGCACCTGCTAGATAAGATCCAAAACCGTGCGATAAAACTCATAGGTGATACTACATAATATCACTCAAACAATGGACACCCTCGAACACCGATTTAATGTCTCGTGTCTCACTCTGTTTTCCACCACCAGTGCTCCATAGATATCGCCAGTAGCATTCCGCCCTTCAAACTTTTAACCGTAACACCCGTCTCGCTATGAATGCTCATCAGTATACCCTCAGGCCCATTTTCGGACGTACTCTGAAATATTATGATTCGTTCTAAGCCGTACAACTCGCTTATGGAATGCCCTGCCTAGCTCTTTATTTCCTAGTCATTATAACCTTCAAACATTTAAAACCTCTTTTTCCATCCTCCCTGATTTTCCTTCGCCCGCGCTGTATGCAAATATTTTAAGGGTGCATAATCCCTTGAGCGGCGCAAATTATATATAAAAAAAAAGTGTCTTGCATTCATTAGATTGGTATAAACTTCAGTTCCGCTTTTTTTTAGAGGGTATTACTACTCTTAGAATGCCGCAGCACGTGCTAAATTTTTCGGAAAATTGGATAGAGAGAGAGAAAGAGAGAAAAATGTTTGGGCTCAGCGGTTATTTTGCTCTATGAGTGGTATCCAATATTTAATAGGGAGACCAAATTATTAGTGTAAATTGACTTAATGTTGTATTTAGGCAACCATTCATCTCACGAGATTTTAGTTGCCTGAAAAAAAGTCTTTCGGTCACGGCTGGTATACAACCCCGCACCGTCCGATTGGGAGGCCAATACATTGCCACTTGAGCCACGGCCACCCACTTTTCGGTGAGATATGCTATAAAATCTAGAGTGGACCTGTACTGACTGTTATTAACAAGATTTTATGTCTCAAGCGTTCCCATGATCTCTGAAAGAAGGGATGTAATCGCAGTAGTTGTGTAGGTGGAGGTAGAAAAGGATTCACCTTTTATAGGCTGTCTAAATTTCATCTTCTTAGCAAGAGTCCTAGAGAGCAGGACTTATGAAAAAGCTATGCAGTGGTCTAGCCATCGTGGGAGCACAGCGTTTGAGAAGAAGAGAAGACCTGGGCTTGCGGATTTGTGTACGTTAAGATCTTTAAGATTTGTTACTACTACACTAATGCGAAAATTGAAGATTCGAAGCGTTCAAGTGCAGGCGGACAGATGACGCGCTGTGGAAACTTCCGGCCGGCTGCGAGGGACACATACTTGTCTACAAGATACAATTCAGTGATGGCACATTAACAGAGTCTGTTGAGGGAGCGTTTCATATTTTTGGCTAATTTTGGCCAAATCTGCTCATTCGTCAGATATGTTAGGCCATTTGTTCACCTAATGTTTGCTCATTTGATGACACGTAGCTTTAATATGATCTTAAACCGATATTTGTAATTTACCTGTTTCTGAAAAAAAGGGGACGAAGTTTTGTTTTTTGGGTTTATAGATTCTTCAACGAGGAATATTCCTTTGCTCCGGCACTCGTCAAAAGTGAATATTGAATTGCTTCACTATCACTTAGATTTGAATGCTTGTCTAAGGTTATTTTAGAGTTCGGTTAGTTGAGATCGATTAATACGATTACATTATAGAATGGCTGTCGGAAAATGTACTGTTATCCTTTCACTACTAAAATATTTGCCTGGAACACACCAAAATGATCGGGTAGCAGTTAGTGAGAGACTAAGGTGATGTATACATACATCTGATGTATACATTTCTTCACTTACTGCTTCAGACGTTTGATCGGACGGTGTTGAAGTGGATCGGTTTGTCCTCCTGAAAAGCATTTTCCCCCTACAATAATCTGGAAAGAGTGGTGACTTGCAAGTTTTTGTTGATCTGTAACTAGCTTATAGTGTATTATGTTTCTTGGAAGGACTTTGTATGTATTCAGGATAGTTGGTTCACTGGGGTTAAATAAAGGCGAACAACTACTGGTATTAGATGAAACCAAATGTGCAATGTTATAGAGGGAGCAGTTTGAACTGCTTATGTTTGAAATTTGCTTAACGATGTATCTTCTTATTTAAGACAGTCAAACTCCGTTGATTTCCCAACATTTTTTTGTGGCTTTTTTGACTATATGTAACGGGTGACTAGATAGCAATAATAGGTTTTCTAGGTTTTTCTAAGCTTGTCAGTGTGTTTTTCGTCGTGAGTTCGGTCGTTATCATGGCTTCCGGGTGCAGGCAATATACCAACTTGAGTGTTAAGATATTTGGATCTTGGACATGTGGCTTTTATTATAGCTATACGTTTATGCTGCGCAAAGTAAGCCAGATAAATTCTCTCCAGAAGTCCATAAGTAGCAGGTGCAATGGAGTTTGGTATTCCACATATTACTCTATATCGTCATCCATGAGGTGTTGATGTGGTCGACACAAGAGGATTTCGAGCAAAAGCCTACTTATTCAAGATGGAGTAGAGCCGCTTGGTGATGGCTTATTAGTTCGAGTATTGGTTTAGGTATTATACATATTGAAGGGCAAAAATTCTATCACGAAATGGAACATTGCTCTCGTCAATACAAACATCTTCTTCAGGAGTGTAGGCTTCTTTGAATTTCGCTTGAAGCAGCCCTATCAAACTTGACAGTTTCGACAGCCGATCATTTACAGCAATGCTGTTATCCGCGAAGTGCAGCATTGTAACAGAAGCTCGAAACGGTTGCAGCTCATGACTTTGCTCATATTATTTTCGTAGAGAGGGCTTTTAGACCAATAATCTCTTAAGGATTGAAACGAATAAAATTTGGAAACTTCAAAGTAAAAAAAAAAAATATTTTCATAATTCATGTAAATTTTTTTTATTTGCTTTAAAACTCTGTTTTTATTAAATTCATTCACAACTACAAAAAATAAAAAAAAATATTTGGGTTCCCATTCTTTCCTCAATTTCTTTCGAATGTCCTTCATAAGGTTGGTGACAGTTACATCCGTGATCTTTTGGACGCTCTTTTCCATTTAGCACTAAAATCTTTTACGTCCTTTACACACTTCTCACTTTTCCTCGATTTAGCTTTGACCAAAGCCCAACACCTTTCAATGGGACGGCACTGTGGAACATTGGGTGGATTCATGTCTTTTGGGACAAAGTCGACATTTTTAGCAACAAGAAAGCTCAACGTCGCATGAGCATAGTGAGCTGAAGCTAAATCTAGCCAAAATAATGTTGAACCCTTGTGTTTGTTTAAGAAAGGAATTAACTGTTTTTTTAAGCACTCGTTAATTTACACTTCTCCGTTAATTATTCCCGTTGTAATAAACGATGAGCTTTTGTGTCCACATTGGCAAATGGCCTGTCAAACGAAATATTTTGACCCGAATTTTTCCATCCCAATCGATGTTATTGATTGCGGAAGAATCTCAGCTTCAAAGTTGCTCACCTGGAAGAGTAGTAAAGTCGGCTTTGACATAAGTTTCATCATCCAAAACCAAGCACGCTTTCTTGTTGCCGATCAACTCGTATAGCTTTCGGGCTCGTGTTTTTATGACTTTTTTTGGCTTTTCAGTAACTTTTGGTATTTTTTGTTTTTTTCGTGTTTTTAGACCGTTACGTTTTTTTAGATCTTTGTACCATTGTTTGGTTGGTATTATATTTCCGAGCAACATCTCTGGATGACATAGTCCGGTTTTTTACGATGGTATCCATTATTTTCCTGTCCAAATTTGTATCATGTGCTCCACTTCTAGCTCCACTTTTCTGTTTTCGCTTAACTGTCAACGTTTCCAGTTATCGTTTAATAACAGAATCCACTGTGCTGCGTGCTATGTTTAAATTTTTTGCGATGAAATGGTTTGGACGCGAAGTATTTTAGAGCCATTTGTCGATGATCTTTTTACGGCGTTCCTCTTGACTCATATTTTATAAATATTTTAAACCGCACCGAACTAAAATCAATAACAAACTGAAACTAGAGAATATACAGGCTAATTTGAGTACAAAATGGGATTGAAATTTTTACTCATTGGAAGTATATCCCGTATTAAAATTTACAGATTTTATTCGTTTCAGTCATTATTTGGGGCAGACGAACAAGACCCATCCACTGATTCAATCCCAGGAACTTGCGAATCTCTGGAGCTGTTGTTTCGGTCCATTTAGGCAACCTTGACTTTTGGCGCCATGAACCGAGTATTTGTTCCAATTTTTGAGTAGCTAACCGATTCGTCTCAGCAACGTTGAATTAATTAACTTCGTTAGAAACAAAAAAAAATTGTAAAAATCAAGTGGATCCTTTCCAAACATCTGTTCCTGAACTTCAGATGCTATGCCATTAACAGACTGTCATTGAAGAGTGGATGTTTGATTTCCATCAACCGAGCGCTCAGGTATGCTAAGCTCATATTCTTCATCGTCTGAAATGTGTTATTCAGAATCTGGGCTTGATGTTTCGTCTTCGGTTTCATAATTTTCGTCGTCCAAAGAATTATCGGAAAACCCGGAGCACCATCGCTGTCGTCTAAAGCCATCGCGCGTTGTACTTCTCTCTACAACTCTGAGTTTTTCAAAATTCTGTCCATTTCTACTTACTGTAAACAAGCAAAAAACAATATAAAAAAGAAGTGGACACCAGGGGACACCGGTGGACACGTGGCCCTACGGTGTAATTTCACATTTTGGGACCGCGTGTCCACGGGTGGACACAGTTACAGTTTGACGGTTTTACACTTAATTTACATTAAACGCATGAAATAAAACAACTGTAAACGACATTGCAATCACTCACAATCAAAAAACAACACGGAAAATTTTTCAATCCCAAAATGTAACAGCAAAAATATATGATGGCGCTAAACGTGTTAAATTCCCTTCATACTATCTATTGTCTTGTGACTGACTTAGGATTGTTTTTTTTTTTCAGTATTATAGATTTGGGGTTTCATTTTGATCACGATGAGGGTTTACGCCATGAAACCGCTTGCAAGGAACGGCGCGTAATTCGTCAATATTTGTTAATAAATTTTCCTGTTAAAACAGAGGAGTACATTCTTCAAGATGTACTGAATAATTTTCTACTAAACAAATTTTTAAGTTTTCAATAAATAGTTTTTTAATAATAAAAATATTTATTTGAAAACAAACTGCAGTTTTTTTTTCTTCGAGAATAATACAATATATGGCGGATATTCTATGGTACCTACCGAATGTGTGTTTATCATGCGCCGCTTTAGTCATCAAGCAACGATTTCTGTACGTTTTTGAATAAATATTGACTAGTTCTTCATAGCTCCACAAATAACCTTGCACTGACGCTGTTAAAAGGTTTTCGGAATCTCAGTTCTCACGTTCCGGTCATTCTGCTTCTATAATAAATCTTGATCCAAGCTCATTGAGGTCAACATTACATAGTTTATGGA
The DNA here is from genome assembly GCA_963966105.1 of Volucella zonaria. Classification (NCBI taxonomy): domain Eukaryota; kingdom Metazoa; phylum Arthropoda; class Insecta; order Diptera; family Syrphidae; genus Volucella; species Volucella zonaria. The sequence continues at coordinate 48,843,741 of OZ014533.1, read as the reverse complement.
TAATCGATTGTATCCTCTCCCTTGGTTATAGGAATAGTAATTCGTAACGATATTTCGAATTCTGTGACCATTTTATTTACCAACGTTTTACTATCTTTTGATTATCACTTACTCGTACTAGCAACGTTCTGCGTTTATTATTGTACAACAGTCAGTCTATCTCAAAGATGGCTGTTTAAGTGAATTTCAAATTTCGTCGTAAGCATAAAAAGAAAATCGTGGCCGGAGCCAATAAGCAGTGTATATATTCGTATTAGATATATTAGATATACAATTTAGTCTGCCAGACTGTGACCTCGCTACCTACCTATGTATGTATAAGCATAGAGGTCTTGCCAGCAAATAAGAAGTAAGCCGCTTCATCTTTTTACGGTATATTTTTTTAATAAGAAATTTTGCACGACAATCCCTCATTATTTATACACATGCATGCACATACTCGTATATGTTTCGAGACCCAGCCGTAGTAGCCAAAGTGAAAGACAGAAACAGGTTTTGACACATTAGGCAAGTTTGGGTGAATTAACCGATAGAACATTTTATCCTCCTCTGGCCACACTGAACAGCATACACACATTATGTTCAATGAAAGGAATTTTTATTGCTTTTTTTTGTTTTAATTGCCCGAAGGTGGTAACGGTAACCTTGTGCTAGCTGATAAAGATACAAATCCGCTCCTATAAACGTATGCTATAAAAATTTATTTGTCAAGTGATAAAATATAAAAATTTGGAAATTCGCTTCTCAAATAATATTGTAATGTTATACTGTCGGTTGGTTATCTGTATGCGTATGTTGTGCGGTACCTTATATCGTTTAGGTTACTTAAACACCAAATCTGGCGAATTTACGAATATATTCCATAAAAGATGTTTAAGTGGGTGCGAAGATTTGCGTTTTGTTGTTTTCTGGCTGATCTGCATCTGCAGCGCTCTTGAGGTGTCCCGCCAGTCAGTATAAATGTAACAAGGAACGCCTTTGGGAAACAAATACACACATTAACGATCGTACTGCTGATGTTGGCTAGAATTTAATATGTTACCACGGGGGTGTTACGAGGTACACGATAATGATAAAAGTATAATATATTTTATTGCATTATAAATGGAGGCGCAACAGAGTATCACAACGAGGAAGAGGGAAAATCAGGTTTCAAGTATTCGCAGACATTTAGAATTGTGTAGCTTTATGCATTTTGCTCGAATTAATAACTTGTAAAATTATTAAGCTTTTTACAGATACAAGTACATACCAATTTGTTTGCAGGGAATTTAATGGCAAAGCTAAGCGTGCGTGTAATTTCTTTGTGGAAAACAAACGATATACTCGTACATAATTGTAAATACGGTTTACAAATCACATTGAAAATGTGCTATTACGCAGTAGACATTATATAAAGCATTATTTACTTTGATCTAAAGTGCTCCAACCTTTCGGCGGTAAATTTAAAAAAAAATTATAAAAGCTGCCAAGATTTTACGAAGAGATACGTTGCTATAAGTGGCTAAAATGGAATGGCAAAAGAGCGCGAAACTTATAACTTCAAACAGTGTACTGAATGTTTATAGAACAATTCACTTTCGAAGCTAAATACTTCAACATACATTTTTTTTAAATGATGCGAGAAGGTACAGATTTTACGACAGCGATTTTTATTTAATTAACAAGATTTAAACTAGTGCCAATAGATTCTGCAAAATGTTTTTGAATTCTCTACTTTTATAATATTGTCAGTAGTTGTAAAAAAATGTAATTAAATTAATATAATAAAGTTGGGAATAACCTTGGCAAAAAGTCAACTGAATTTTGACAAATTATTTGTAACATCCTTTGCCGTGCTTGGATTGGAAGAAGCTTTTGCATTGTAGGGTAAGCTGGGGCACATTTGACTTTGAGATTTTCGGTATGAACGTAGCCTTTAAGAAGAAAAGTTGGGATGGGGAACGAAGCCTCATTTAATATAAAGAAACGTTATGAACTTGTGGCAGTTTAGCTTCAACTCTGAAAAAGCTTCAGCTTCAACAGCTGAAAAATATGTGGTAAATAGGTCCACATTGATAATGCGTATGAAAAAGCAGGACCCCTTAAAAGATTGGTCAGATTCGGGTAATGGAAGTAGTTCTGACGAAGGTTTCACTTTTCAATCGAAATATACACCGCGACAAACCTTTACGAAGCCGCAAGAAAAAGAACCGGTAGAATATGTAAAAAAGTGCTCTTTTCACGCATACGGCTTGTCAAACGATACTTATAAGAAATTTGTGTATGACTTTATCAACGCTAATAACATTAGCTGCCCACCGAGCTAAGAAATTTCAAAAAAAGCTGGAGACGATTGGCTTAACTGATTTTTAAAACGAAATCCTGAAATCTCGCTATGTAAGCCCGAAAATATGAGCCTATCCAGACTCAAAGGTTTTACAAAATTAGCCGGTGATAACTTCTTTCGACACCTTCGACAAATTTACGCACAATATCAATTTGACACCAAGGGTATCTACAACTTAGATAAGACGGGAATAACAACAGCCATGTATTCACCAAAGGTAAAATTAGAAACCATTAATGCATATTCAATATATATTTATTATTTCTACAAATATCTACCAGCCGAGCGTGGCTCTTCGGTGACAATGTTGAGCATAGTGAATGCCTGTGGAAATTGTTTGCCACCAGCATATGTGTTCCCTCGCATCCGCCTTAACGAACGATTTTCAAATGGTTGCTTTCCTGGTAACTTTTGCCCTGATAATGGAATTATTTTACTATCTTTTCAATAACACACGTCACATCGACTTCAGCCATTCGACGTTTCAGTTTTCGGGCCGTTCAAACGTTTCTGTAAGAAGGCATTTCATAATTTTCAATAACAATTTACGACGTTACAAAACCGACCAACCTGCTATTTCAAATGGCTTTCTCTTCAAGAAATATATTAAATGGCTTTCAAGCCATTGGAATAAATCCCTACAACTCCCAGATTTTTGGAGATGGTGAATTTTTAGTGGACACTGTTCTGGCCACTCAAAGCAACACTAATACGCCTTTAAACTAGATTACACTATAAAGAGTTTGATAGTGCGTTTGAAAAGCTTAGAAGTCCTAAGTTAAAGTTATGAGCATTTATAGCGAGGCGTTGAAACCCATTCGATACAAAAATTGATAAGGTAATACGAAGCATTGGACATTACGCCAATGATGGAGTTCGAGATTTGAATGCGTTGTTATTGTATCTCCTTACAGTTTTGGAAAGGAATAGATGTTCGAATACTCCGCTTCCCAAATGCCCTCTTTTTTCAATCGATTAAAAACTGCCAAAATTGTTATCTGTATCGGGACATAGCATGGCAGTGACTCTTTTAATTTTTTTAAAGTTTCTTTTAGGAATTGTGTCAGTTCAACACTTAACGGGCTTCTGACGCTACCTGAGCAGCTGCATTGAATCTTTCTCGATGCAAGGCAATGAACCTTGACTTAAACTAGGGCGACAAAATTGCAAACTCTGTTTTGAAATACATACGATTCCGGTTTTCATTAAATGGGTATGAATGACTGATATTGGGCATAGATTTATCTTCCAATACCTGTTCAATGATCAGGTGTATGCTGCTAGAAAGCAAACTAAAAACTCAACGAAATACGGGAATGCCTTGTCGTCCTTGGTGTTTTCAGTCTGGTCTTCTGATTGGTCTGCTTTGCCAATTTTTTCACACACAGGAAGGCGACTACTTCATTGTTGATCTTATCTGAGACATTTTTTTAAACCTTATCCTTCCCCCTACCTCATGTCCATTAAATATCTGTTGGAGAAGTTATTTGAATATATCAACGATTTTCTGTGGGATTGGCCTCAATATATAAGGCATTTATCCGCCCGAAATTGGAGTACAATGCCCACATCTGGTCGGGTGCGCCCAAAACGTCTCTGCACCTGCTAGATAGGATCCAAAACCGCGCAATAAAGCTCATAGGTGATACTAATATCACTCAAACAATGGACACCCTCGAACACCGGCGTAATGTCTCGTGTCTCACTCTGCTTTATCGCTATTTCCGTCACCAGTGCTCCATAGAAATGGCCAGTAGCATTCCGCCCCTTCAAACTTTTAACCGTAACACCCGTCTCGCTATGAATGCTCATCGGTATACCCTCAAGCCCACTTTCGGACGTACTCTACAATATCGTGATCCGTTCCTAAGCCTTACAACTCGCTTATGGGATGCCCTGCCTAGCTGTTTATTTCCTAGTCATTATAACCTTCAAACATTTAAAACCAACGTTCACCAGTACCTATTTTTCCATCCTCCCTGATTTTCCTTCGTCCGCGCTGTGTGCAAACATTTTAAGGGTACTAAAAAAAAATCCCTTGAGTGCGCGCAAATTATACAATAAAAAAAAAAAGCAATCTTCGAAGAAATACAACGAGCAGTGACAGCTCATGAAGAATGGGTTTACTGCGCTCAACATAGCTTCGATTTTCGGAACTTGTTCTCCGAGTGATACACTCGAGAAGCTTACGATTATGCCTTTTCCACATAGTTGGCAATAAATGAGCTCAGAACCGCAATAACTAATTGAACTTTATATGCTTTGTCCTAGCGTAGGGACTGCTGAAACCAAACGAGTATAACTTTACGTTCGACATATAAGCACAACGGATCTATGTACATATATTAGTATGTATGGTATGTGCCATGGTTTTATATTTGCTTCGGAACGGAAATTCATTCCCTTTGGATGACAATTCGCTTTTTCAAGCTGACTCATTTTGTGAGTGAAATGCAACCGGTCCTTACAAGTGAAACCACTGAGCTGTAATACTCCATCATCATGCTAAAAACTCTAAACTTTGCCACACAAAATTAATTATTTAAGTTTCTTGGACTTTGAACTAGTGGATAAGCACAGACGTTACAAGTATTTAAGAAAAAATTCTGCAGCAGAATGAACTAGGTAGTGTACATACTTTGTCGAAAACCAAACAAATAAACAGTTAACAAGAAAGTTAACTACCTTTTCGAAATTGATAAATCAAATTACTAAATCGCTTTTTGACTGTGACTTTTAGCAGTTTCTACTTTTCAGAAAAGAGAATTGCAAACTTAAGCTGTCAACCTTCGCTGGAAGTAATTGGCATTATATCGGTATGTTACGAAACGCAGACAGGTTAACATACTTTCATTCAATTTCTTTGTGCAGTTTTTTCTTTATATTTTTTGCAGTAGCAGTACTCTAAAATTTTGAAGGTGTGTAAACACTCTAAGCGATCCGTGAAACAAGTAATACGAATGTAAAATAAAAATACAAAAGATCTCTCACAATAAATAAAATGTAAACACATTAAATAAATTCGAACCGGAAAAAATGTGAGGGGCTACTCACATCTAGGATTATATGCAGACGCATTCGTCGTTGAAAGGTGCGTCAATTTTTATTATAGTTTACCTCAGTACGTGCGCTGTTATAGACACATTTTTTTTAAAATATTTTGTTATTGACTGAAAAAAAAAATACTCAAACTATGCGTATCTTATTGACAGGCCAGACTCTTAAGTAAGCATAAGCGGGTGACAAGAAAATACAGACAAATTCTGACAGCTGATAGCTATAATACTTGGTACGAACTATGAATGCGTGATATTTACATTTACGTCTTATCTGCCATGTGTTACTAATTGGACTGTGGTTGTCAATTGGAAAGCTAATATAGTCAAGTAGACACATGGGTACACCATGCAAACTAAACATTTGTTACTTTTTGAAAAGTCTGAAAAGGATGTAATTTTTAACTGATAGAATTATTATATTGTGTGTAGCTAAAATTTGCCATGATTCGTATTTACTTGAGCTAACGTAAAGGTGATGATGATGGTGAATTGTGTTGGCGTGAGTCTTTTTCACAGAGAATTCCAGTCCGGTGGTCAGCTGGAATTGTTTCTTTCATATGGCTTTATCAATCCTACGAGAAAATACCGACTGTTATCAATCATTCTGTTTGCCATTATTTCATATATGTAGCTTTAGATGGCCAAACTTCACCCATATGGATCATGAGCTACCTACTACCTGCTAATACCCACCCGAACCGGAGTGCTGATGTTCGTTTGCTCCATATGTTGTCGTTTGCTGTATACGCAGTTGTTGTATACAGACTTTACTGACTAGAAAGATATTGATTTTCTGTATCTTTTCCTCCATTTGTCATGACTGGGATAATTAGGGTTTTTTATAAAGTGACTTTAGTTATTCGAGAGCGGGTTTTACAACCTTCTTGCCTTCTCAGCACAAGAAACAACGATTGACAATAGTTATTCTTGGTTAGGTCTTATATCTGGTGTCGTTGTTAGTATTTATAGTGGAGCCTAAGTAGACCCAGCCCTTACTTATCCCAAAGCTATATCTGTCCGAATGTGTTTTTTGAATTTTTCGTTGATTGGTCACTTCAGAATGTGTATTGTAGACATATCACAGTAATTGAACAGACTGTTGTGCTCTACATTTTTTTTAAAAATGATGTAAAAGACATTGAGCTACAGCGATTCACATTGTCTGAATCAACATCAAGAATCTCGGATCAGGCAAACAATGATAAGCTTCATTCATATTTTGCGTGTGAGGTGATGTATGATGTCAGGTCCAGCTAGTTCCCCTGTTAAGTCGCCCGCTCCAGTAGCTTTGTTAGAATTAAGAAGTGGCTATTTTTACCTTGTCCGTCGTTCAAATTAAATGGTTTATCCCATATCCTAGGCACCGACTATTATGTACCATTTCTAAAATTTGCAGGCTATTATCCTTCTTATTACTTTCTGGTAAAGTATTCTAATAGCCAGCTGGATATTTACTCAGCCGCTTATGACTCACCCTCCTTTTTTCATCGGAGATGTTCGTATAATGCATGAGTTGCGCACTGTTCACTTCTTGTTTCACTGCATGTACTCGCCGGCATTCTTTGTTAAACCAAGCGTAGAATTTTGGTTGCCGAGAGAAACACCCAGGCTATTAAATTTGGATGGTAATGTGATCAATCTGGATAATGGTTGATTGATTCATTAAGAATCTTCAATGTCCGTCTATTAGCCTAAATCCTTTAACGAATGGTGGTGGTGTCGTGCAGTGTATATTTTTCAACTACCGAAGATGCCCTTCCTTTTTACAATATCTTTTCGCTAAAATCGGGTAGTTTTGGGGTGATATCTATGGCTTCCAAGTCAGATATTTTTGTTTTTTGGGCAACTATTGTAGAATCTCACGGATTCTTGATGTTTAGAATACAAAAGTAGGTTAAATTACACTGATAATTGCTAATTTCTTAGATTGGACTTTAATGGTTGGCTAGTTAACCCCACGAACAACCCAACATGAAAGGATTTTTCTGTGACCCCCTGGGCGAAAGGGCCGGATATTCATAACCCTTTGTATGGGATATGAAACTACTCGTTGGTCCATTAATTCTTCATCCCCATTGACTTTAGCTCAAGATTCGTTGGAGTAGCTCATATAATCCACGTGTTTACCGTTAATCAATCGCAATCAGACATTTCCGCCAGGGCATTATTAACATTTTTGTCATTAAAGGCGAATAATTTGTGTCGTTCTTTTGCTGAAACAACAGACAGGAACAGAGCCAATTCTTTCGTTGAAAGTCATATATGGAGTGGGATCAACCTAGAAAAGACCTGACAGACTTAAATATATCCAGAAAAAGTGTCATTTCCTTTTACGGTGATAGTATTGTATCATCGCGCTTATTTCTTCATAGGTCACAGCTTGGATTACGGCCAATAGAAATCGGTACAGACTATAATGATTATATATTTGGTTAACAATACCGTTGATATTGACTTGAACGATATGTGCTTTTAACAGGATGGCACTAGGGCAAGACGAATGCACTGATTTCTGCTGATATACCATCAACAATCAACCACGATTCGAATAATTAATCGGTTTGCCAATTTTTAGGTGTAACGCAGTCGATCGTAATGGTTGACAATAATAACATGGTGACTTCATTTTAATTATGTGTAAAGGTTTCAAAAGAACTTAAACAAGTCGATTTGATTGACATGTTAGTTTTTCAACAAACGTTCTTGAAAGAGTTGTTAGATACATACAAGTCTACTTCAGAAACATGATCTTTCAGGTATGATTCTTGCATATCTAGACGGCATTGACATCATGGGAAGAATACAGCGACCGTTTGCGACTATTGATGCAGAAGCGATCAACAACATGAACGGCCAGGACAAAATGACATGATAGGCAGTTACAACTTTGAGGTAATAAGGGATTTTATCTATCTTGGCTTCGCTATCAACTCCGACAACGACACCAGCGCAGAAATCATGCGAAGAATCACCCTTGCTAATCGCGAAGCATTAAAGCAATTGAGTAGCTTAAAAGCAATTGAGTAGTAATGCCCTCTCTAGAGCAACCAGAAAGTCATTTTTCAATCATCCCAGTCCTACCTTACGGCGAAGGATGAAAATGGTCTCGGGCAATTCGAGAGAAAAGTTCTTTGGGTAATTTTCGGTCCCCTTTTGTATCAGTGGAGACATGATGCTGACCTTGTCAGCAAAGCTTGGATAACCCGGCTTAGATGGCTAGGTCACCTTGAGCGCATGGTCACCAGCGACCCAGCCCGTTGTCGATTCCAACCCAGAGGGACAACGCAGTAGAGGACGACCGACGACGGCGCACACAGGTGGAACAAGACCTCACCCAAATTCGTGTGCGCAACTGGCAGCTGGCGAACGGTCGCGCTAGTTGGACAGTCATGTTAGCTGAGACCCAGGTCCAGCATGGACTGCAGTGTCATCTAATAAAGTAACTGAAAAAATGAGGGATCATTTTTGAAGATGTGTGTACATGGCCCTGATGCCGGCTTTCGTTTATCTTGTATTGTTCTATGGTTTATACCTACGAGGCTATACACTTACTCTTAGTCCTCATTGTTTGAATTTTGTTGATCATTCTTATGTATGTACTCCTGTTATTTGTCTCGAGCCTTTGTTACAGTATAGATTTAAGAAAGCTCTCACTGACATTAGCAAAAGCGCTTTTGAGTTATAAATTATAGTATTTTATGAAAATGATATTTTGGCAACGTCAATGTCTGAAGTCTCATCGCGCTATCAGTGTCTAGGGTTGTAAGTGCTAGAATAAAAAAGGACAATGCCTGATGTCAAATGACACAAATTAGATTGAAGATTTTTAAAATTTGAATTTTAAAAAATTTTAAAATTTGAAACTAAAGATAATTTGTTTTTCATTCGATAATCATTGTACGAGTATACAAAAACACATTAGTTATTAGTTGCGATTTCGTCGATTGTTTTTTGTAACATACAGGGTGTCTCAGTATCGTCCTGATAGCTGAAGATTCCTGAAGTTATGGCAAACAAAAAAGGTTATTGCATGGGGAGATCTGTTTTCATCGCCTCCAAGTTATACACAGGCCGTTAAAGTGAGGAACCTCTGATTTCGAAGAAAAACTTCTTAAAAGGCCGTAGCACATTTTTGAAAGAGAAGTTCAGTGTGCATAAAATACTAAAATTTCGTCGAGTTCGATGAACGCCAGCCAAAATTATGGCATTTTAAAGCTAACATTCTGAAAAATCGTTGGACCAATTTCATCAGAAAAATGCGTTTATCTCGAAATTTTCAACTTTTAGGTTAACTTTTTTTATTAAAACCCTTGTCTTCTCTTCATTAAATTTAATATCCCTTTTAATAGTTTTTGTGGTCCTAAAAAGAGCCGTTACTCTTTAAGATTTCAAAACACTTTTATAGTAAATTTTCGAAATGTTGCCCGTGCCTTTGGATGCACGTTCTAGCGCGTTTGATGATCTCAGACTGCAAATTCAAATGCCTCTTAGCTCCTCTGCCACTGTATTTATTCTCTCTTTTAGCTCTTCCCGACTTGAAATCTCAGTCAAATAAACCCTTTCTTTTATGGCTCCTCAGAAAAAAAAATCCATTGGCCTTAGGTCAGGAGATCTAGGTGGCCAAGGAAATGGACCAAATCGGCCAATCCACTGTCCATTAAATTTTTGATTTAAAAACGAAGTTACATTATTGCTACAATGGCAAGGAGCTCCATCATGTTGGAAAACCATTCTTTGCCTCTGAGCAAGAGGATCATTTTGCAGGAGTTCCGGCAACTGGTCTCTCAAAAATTCTAAATAGAATGCTGAATTTAGAGCATGTGGAATTCTGATATGCCAGCCCAGACATTCACGCTAAACCTTCTGTAAAATGGTACACAGTTAAGAAAAACATCTGCATTTCAACTGAATCTCTACCTTTAAGAAGATGTTGTTCGTGTTAAGTGAGGGCAGTATCTCCCAATAGGGGGAATTTCGTTGGTTGGTAATGCCCATTCTCGTAAACTGGGCTTCGTCAGTCCATACAATTTTTTGAATAAACTGCTCTTTCTCATCTTGTTGATGCAGCAGCCATTGGCAAAATTCCATCTTTTTTGGAAGTCCCCTGCAAATGTTCCTGTACGGGCGTATAATGAAAAGGGTAAACGCGTTTGGCTCGAGGAACTCTATGGATTGTAGTTCTTGGAGTTTGCAACTGTGCTGCAAGCCTTCTGGTGCTAATAGATGGCTGTATTCTTACAGCATTTAAAATTCTTTCTTCCTCTTCTGCTGCTGTTATGTTAGACAATCTTTCTCTTCTTAACCCATATGCTGAGCCGACGGTTGAAAGGCGGTGAAAAACATTGATATAAGTTGGCCTAGAAGGGATCGTCCATCTAGGATATCGCCGTTGATACTCTAATCTAGCTAACCCTGGCGTATTCGCGAATCGAAAACATTTTTTCTAAAACATTTGCTAAACACTTTACTCGTTCACTCTTAATCAGCAAATAAAGTAACATCGGCACATTTCAAAAGTTGTCACCGAATTAAACAAAACCATTCCACAAAATAGCGGAAAATTTACCGTTGGGTCCTCTCCATCTTTGTTTTACTTGTTAACTGACAACTTTTAGTCAAATATTTATTTTGTGACCCATTTGCCTGAATAAAATAGTGGTTTGCAATAACTTCCGTTGTTCGTAGCTGGACAAAAGTTTTGATAAAAAAAGTTAACCTACAATAAAAGTTGAAAATTTTGAGATAAATGCATTTTTTCTGATGAAATTGGTCCAACGATTTTTCAAAACGTTAGCTTTAAAATGCCATAATTTTGGCTGGCGTTCATTGAACTCGAGGAAATTTTAGTATTTAATGCACACTGAAATTTTCTTTCAAAAATGTGCACAACTGTTTCTTAAGCTGAATCCGTTAGAAAGTTACGGCCTTTTAAGAAGTTTTACTTCGAAATCAGAGGTTCCTCACTTTAACGGGCTATAACTTGGAGGGGGGTGAAAACAGACCCATCCCTGCAATACAATTTTTTGTTTGCCATAACTTCAGTAATCTTCAGCTATCAGGACGAAAACCTAACCACGGGACACCCTGTATAATGTCACATGAAATAAACAATGTTTTTTTTAATAAACACCCGATTTTTTCTACATATGCTTGACCTTAATTGATTGTCATCGTAAATGCTATTCCTAAAGGGAATTACAGCTTTGGAATCCTTTATAGGTATATATGGATTTTTCTTTTGCTTTTCTTGTCGTAATAAGAGCTCTTGCAATATTTCGCTCCAAGTTTGTTACTTGCAATCGCACTCCGTTGCACAATATTGGGGCACCGCGATTACGTATTAACAGTACTTTTCTGTAGAATGCAGGTTGTCTTCCTGCCTGAATCCTGTAGGATACAAACGGATAATACACTTTCACATTTTAAATAGCATTTGGACTTCAGCTTTGCCTGACGTTTCAATTTGAACCACAGAAATGTAATTCCTTTTATCACAATGTCACTTTCCGTTTTGACTTTACTTTGGCCCTCGCGAAGAAATATTTAAAACTCTGTAACGTCACTTAAACTAGGAGCAAAACTGGAATAGGCTGAACTTTTGTTTGCTTTTTACAGTTAACAGCTGTAAAAATAAAACAAATAGGGTTGAACATACAAGTAAGCTACAGTGTGGTAATTTGTAATGTCAACTGAAAAGAGAAAAAAAAAACTACATTTTCGTGAAAATTTTTATGTTATTTCAAAGTGCTCTCAATGTGACCAAACCGAGGCGAAGCACTATTGTGTTTCGACCATCACTTAGATGTGTCCTCTTTCGTGAATGTTTGCCTTTGCTACAAATAAACACGGAGATGTTTGCCCTTCCAAGACCACAATAGAACCAAATCCCAATTTCTAAGTTGTATTTGGTTTTATTTTGTTCTAAGAACTCAGAGCACTTAGAATCTTGAATCTTAGAATTGAGTCTGCTAACATTTTTCATTGAATATTCAATAAGCGAAATTTTGATAAGAAAAAAAAAAAGAAAACCACTAAGAGCACGTAATGGAAAATATTGGCATTCCAAAAGGATACCGTACCTTTTCGTGATAGAGGGTTGATATAGCCCTCGAAATCGAAAGTACCTACTTCAAAGCAACTCAAGACACTTCGTCATTCAAAAAAAAAAAAAACAGTAAAAATGTAAAATTGCAAACGAAAAGGGAAAAAAGCAAACCTTACAAGATATTCGTAACTGCTGTGATACATTTTTCATGATTTTCCTGGTCCAATTACCAAAAAGTTTGGAACGGGAGAAACTTGAAAATTGCCAAGGAAACGCTCCACTCCCTTTTTTATTTCGTTCATTTCGTGTTGGAAAAAATAATATCATACAACAACAAAAAAAATGTGAACAGTTTTTGGTTAAGCTATAATCGAGCAGTCACCTGCACAATCGAACAGCAGGAATAGTAACCATCAAGCACAGCAGCAAGAAAAAACTTACCCGCCGACTTTTACGCTTCTGCGTTCTTTGCGCTCATAATTTTAATGGCAACGAAGAAGATGTGCCCTTTCTTCGTCTGGGCAGAAGTCAAGACAGCGAATATGGAATGCGAGTATCAGGACGACAAAATAAGAAATACAGAATGGGGGAGGCAAATACTCGTACAATAGAATATAAATTTAGCTTCTGCTAACCACCCATTCTGATTTTCTGCGCGACGGGTCGCCCACATCTTATCCTTGAAAAGTTCTGAATCTACATTAATACAACGATGGCGACATCGACTATGAAAACGAAGATGAAAACGAAGACGAGGACGAAGACGATGATGATGAGGATGACATGGTTTTCGTGCAGCGTATTATACCAGTAGTGCCACAGAAATTCGAAATTGTTGCCTGGAGTCTGGAGTAGGACACATGCTTGGCAGGATGATTGGGTGACAATTTCCAGTTAGAAAAATCGTGAAAAAAATATTGACTTTGATGAAAATATTAGAAGATTTTTGTTTTCTTATAAAACCAATCAAAATACCGATAGCGTACTCGTAAATACTTAAGTACAAGTGTGCGCTATGTGTTGGGTGTAAAAGAAACTATATTTGTTTTTGTAAACGCCATTGTCCTTGTCCATTTTTTTTTTGTTTTTCTATTGAAGTAATATACTCGTACGAACACAAAATATATATGATAAGTGACATCTTTACGAGGATTTTATCTTAGTTGTAGAAAGTCATAGAAAACAATCACAATATTCCAAAATATATCGACATCGTGATTCTAATCAATACTGTACTTTAAAGTAACTAAGATATTTTAATTTAGACTCAAAAAGTATTTTTCTTCAAAAGTTTGTACAATTATAAGGTTTTCTCTCACATTTTTTTGTTTAATTCTTAAAAATTATTAGACAGCTAATTATTACCTCCATCCTAAGAGGCAACACTTCACGAAATATTGATTGATTATGATTTAGATATAAGAACAGTTGTGCAACAGAAAAAAATGTTGCCGATGGAAATCTTCAACATATTGATCGTTGGTAATGAATATTCGGTGCTGGGCATGAAACTTCCCGTTGGTTACACCAGTATTTCTATTATTCACGATCACACACGAGTAATTCTTGAATACAGAGACTGAGAATACGGAAAACAATATTTTCTTCATATTTCTGATTTTATGGACAACATCCATATGCTGTGACAGTTCATATACTAGTAGTCCACGTTAATCCCTTCTTCTGCATTGGCCTCCCCAGTATGCGAAGAAGTAAAATATTTTCTTTGTTTTCCAATACTCGGTATCTTAGAGTATAATTTGAAGGACCAGGATATTGTGTAGCATCATGTAGATCTTAGGAGTTTTGGATCCATTTTTCTTGCCAAACCAAAGTTCATACGAGCTGTGTCTAGGGTAAGTCTTCATCAGAATTTGGCTAAGGTTGATTTAGATTTCCATTTTTTGTTTCTTTGCGTCTTGCGGCTCTTGCTATTTTCTTTTTTAATCCATTAAAACCTTTACAATGCCACGTTGAGCATGGGTGGTGATATCGATGTTGTGACCATATCTTCACTGCTTGATGGGCTTGTTGAAGGTGGTACGTTCCGCCCTAACATCTTTCCACGCATCTGTTTCAACATTACATTGAAGCAGCCGTACGATAGCGCATTTGCTTGTTTGAATACTTTCGAGGCGAAGTTTCCAAAACATCGAATTTTACATGGTATCATTGAAGAAGTTTTTTGGGGCTCTTTACATCAGTTGTCGTATGTGGCTTTGAAGTCGACTTTTTTTAATTACTGCCCGCTCAGAGATGGTGTGATGAGTTCTTACTGCTAACACTTAATTACTGAGACTCCTCGTACGACACGTGAACCATATTGTTCGATTTTCTGTATTGCGTTTCAGCTCGATCCAACTCATAACAAGTGCCCGCAATTGCTGCGGGACTATTCTGCGTCACAGCTGTTCGTCTGCTCGTCTGTTCTCGCGGCTGAAGCAGTCGCAGATTGGGTTGAGTACTGTAAACTCTGTTTTTTCGGACTTCTGATAGAGTAGCGAATGCTTTTGCCTTGCGGATCCTGCTTCTTATTTTTTTATAATGTTTATACACAACGCGGGCGAAGGAAAATCAGGTAGAAAGAAAAGAGAAATACCGATGTAGATTGGTCTTAAATGTTTGCAAGTTATAATGAATAGGGAATAGAGAGCTCGGCAGGGCATTTCATAAGCGAGTTATACGGCTTACGAATGAATCACGATATTTCAGAGTACGTCCGAAAGTGGGCTTGAGGGTATACTGATGAGCACTCGGGTGTTACGGTTGAAAGTTTGAAAGAGGGGAATGCTACTGGCGATTTCTCGGCAGCACTGGTGGTGAGACAGGAGACATTGCGTCAGTGTTCGAGGATGTCAATTGCCTGAGTGATATTAATATCACCCATACATTAAATTCTGTACGTTGCTTCCTTGATAAAGGATGGCCGTGGCTCAAGTGGTAGTGTATTGGTTTCAGAATCGGACGGTTCGGAGTTCAGTACCAGCCTAGACCGGAATACTTTTTTTCAGGCAACTAAAATCTCATGAGATGAATGGTTGCCTAAGTACAACATCAAGTCAATTTGCACTAATAATTCAGTCTCCTCATTAAATGTTGGATGCCACCCATGGAGCGAAGAAATAGCCACATTTTCTGGAAAACTTAACATATGATGCCGAAATCATATCCACTTGAGTGTTAAGTTTAAAAAAAAAATAACAAAAACAAAAGTGTCAACTTTCGAGACCAGCAATTTTTAGTTGAGTGAAAGAGTTGGAAAGACGTATGGAACAGGGATTTATTTAAATCCCTAATCGACTTGCCATAAATTCTAAGATTTGAATTACATGGTGAAGCTTTATAACGTAGCCCATCTATTTTAGATAAGACGTTTTTGTACATTGGATTCACTTGCTTTCAGCAGAAAGTGCTGTGCGGATAATTTTGCCTAATACCACCAAAAGAGTGGCAGTCGTATTTCGCTTTAGAATTCAACAGCCCCTGACATCTTACTGTTGTATGAAACGTGACCTCTTTAACGTTCGAACATGAATACACTTAGCAATAGCTATGATTTTTTGAGGAACAAATTTCCTGCGCAGGACTACAGGAAACAAGATCTCCTGATCTAGTTTGACGCCCTCCCATATAATGATCCGATAGGTGTTTATATGGTCGATGCAGAAAGATCCAGATAACAATAACGATAACAAGCACTGCATCCCAGGAGTACATAAGTACTCGTATATCTTTTCAGTTTCGTTAGTACAATTGTCCGCGAAAGTTGCACTTTCCTATTCGCTAGCTATGAATAACTTTTCTATTATTATAGCCACAACCAGAAGAACAGTCTCCGAAATCCATCAGAGTAATCTTATTCACAATTTGATGATCATCCAGTCTAACGGAAAATACTATTTACACTTCCTCTAGCTATAATGAGCTTAAGTAGCTCTGGGGATGTGCCGCATGTGGGAGCGCCTGAAACAAAAACACGGCATACCAACCTGAAATCAGTTTTTCATTTCCAAAATATAAAAGTGTAAATGTGTAAATCAGGTCTATATGTAGATGTTTTCGTGTCCTATCATTCATTGTAGGTCGGTGACAAGAACGCACTCAATCGAAGGTAAGTCACCCTTATACTACAATAGCTATTCAAAACATCTCCGCGTTGTATCCGACACGCCCTTACATATCTACAATTATCTACTTTTTGAAGTATCATGCATACGTGAATTTGTGTATGAAGAGTCTATAAACCAATTCATATCTACTAATATTAATTTTCGGCACATGAGTATTTACTAACTGCATGAAACAACGGCTTAAAATATGCTCAAATTCAGAATCGGTAAGATTTTGTGATTTAGTTTTTGCCTGAAACCAAAAGGTTATTGTTCTAGATTTGTATAATACCTGATCCGCTTCTGAGTCTACTTCTTTCCTCTTAAAAACAATTACAGAATATTTTTTTCCTTAACCGAAGCCTATGAAAGTTCCATAACCCTCGTGATAAATGGAAAACAATTAATAATACTCAACCGTTTTATGTCTGATTTCTGAGAAATGCCTCCCGCGGCAGAGCCGTGGATTGCCGACCCTATGTACGAGAATACGTATATGACCATACAGATGTTAGACAGCCAACATAAAAAACTAGTAAGTCAAATCAACGTTGATAAAGCGTAGCACGAAAATTTAATAATGTGCCCTCGAATGAACACGGGCAGGATGGTATACAAGTGTATTCTTCAATTCATTCGGAGTCATCACAATTTGTAACACCCAGTGAATGTTCTGTATCTCTGACAATAAAAAAGGGCGCCTCAAAGGTTTGTGTCTTATAGTGGGAGATAAAAAACCGATAAGCG
The DNA here is from genome assembly GCA_963966105.1 of Volucella zonaria. Classification (NCBI taxonomy): domain Eukaryota; kingdom Metazoa; phylum Arthropoda; class Insecta; order Diptera; family Syrphidae; genus Volucella; species Volucella zonaria. The sequence continues at coordinate 48,826,452 of OZ014533.1, read as the reverse complement.
TTGTAGTTGAGGCGACAATTTTATCGTTCCCCCGGTAAATAAGACCAGGAAAAGTGCCGAACGAAAATTCAAAACCAAGAAGTCACAAAAATGTAGTGAAATGTTATCATCTGTTTGCATCAGTACCGATTACATTCGTTCTCAGTGGCGAAACCGTACTGGGTGGTGTTTAGAGTGTTTTTTCTTTCTTTTCTTTCTTTTTGGCAGAAGTAAAAAATCCTGAAATGAATTAAATGTACGAGTATCTTACAAATAAGTGGGCGAACACCAAAATTGCAACAATATAGCCACAGAAACGTTAAGGAGAATCTCAATTATGGCATTGACTTTAGAGGGACTGAACTTCACTTCTCGTGCAGGCTTGAGATATGTGGGTCAGCCATGGATTGGAGTAAAATAATTTTTTTGAAGAGTATGCGAGTAATTGAATTACTAAAATGATATTGAATTTGTTTATTTTCTTTCCACATTATACCGAGCAGCATGGGACAATCCGCAGGATTGTAGGATCACAGCTAGCTCAAAACATTTGTGGGCTTTGCCGACTTAATAAGTGTGTACAAAATCGCTTCAAAGGATCAATGTATTTGTGATCTACCTCAGGGCTTCGTTCGCTCTTTTTCGGCGATATTAATAGATACGTTCATGCAAGCATAGAAATATGTACAAACGTATTATACACTGGCGATCACTAGGATGAGGCCATACATTTAGCAATCGATTTTCACTCTTTATACCTGTTTGAAATTTTGTACCCGCAAACTTTTACCACCTGTGAACAAGTAGATATTTTCTCAACCGGAAGTCATAAAATTAAAGGGTAAATAAGAAACTACCGTTGGAATTTCCCAGGATCAAACAACTTCTTGAAAGGCGTATAAAAAGAGGCGCCACTTAAATACCAACTAAAATTAATGAAGGGATCACACAATTTACGTTGATTCATATCCTAAGCACCCATTGAAGTATCAGCTTTATTATTCTGAAGGTTTAAAAAAAGATTCCTTATAGCAGCCTGAATTTTGATATCATTTCGTAAGTTGTCAACGTCATCAGTTGGACAAGAGTCATATGAAAGTTATGCGAGCGTGGATCAATTAGCAGCCATTTTTAAACGCAGTTGACGTTGCTATTGAAAAGTTGACATCATCATGCAGTAATACCATATTTCAAATGACGCCACACACAATTTCAGGTAAATCCATCGGTTAGTTTGGATTTGATAGCCATTTGCATTTAAAGTGTTTTGTGGAAAAATTAATGGAAAAAGAGCAATATCGATATACTCGTGGATACCGTAATTCTACTTTTATTTGTGGATGGAAAAACATGCGAAGAAATAAAAGCGAAGTAAAATTATGTCTATGGGGACCAGACCCTTTACCATCTAAGTACAACCGTGAGATATTGGTTCAACGAATTTAAACTTAACCGTACATCTGGCTTTGATGAGGACCGTTCAGGCAGATATTATTACTTAGAAAATCGTTGAAAAGGTCGTTGACATAATTCTTGTAAGCCTGATGGGTACTGTGATTGCTTATAGTGGACAAAAAGTGGGTGCTGCTGTCAACTTCGAAGCAATGTTTGGAGCTCTTTAATCGAAATCCGGAGAATATTTGTGTCGAGTCGTTACCATTGATGAAACCTGTATCCATTCCTACACACCAGCTATCAAGCGAAAATCAAAACAATAGATCTTCAGGAGAATACTATGTTCTGAAGCAGATAAAGATATTACCATCGTCTCGCAATGTCATGGCTGCATTTTTTTGGTATTCAAAGGGAGTAATACCACCACACCACCGTGTGGCGATCCCATTGTTCCAATTTGAGTTTTTTTTTTTTTTAAGTTGGTAAATCTTTTGTTGACATTCGCTCTAAATCCTAGCGTCATAGCTTAACATTTGCAAAAGTTACGTAGCCAAGAGTAAATCTATCTCTGTGTGTGTTGGCGATTTTTTACAATTTTAGAAATGGATTTAAATTTGCAACAACGAACTTGTATTAAATTTTGCGTAAAAAACGGATTTAATGATGCGCGAACGTTGGAAATGTTTGAAAAGTGTTTCGGCAACGAAAAGAAAATGGCCGTTTACCAGTGGCACGAGCGGTTCAAAAGTGGTCGTGAGTCAATCAAAGATGATGAACGCAGTGGCAGACCATCGACATCGAAAACCGACGAAAACAGGGATGAAGTAAAAGAAATGTTGGTCAATAACCGCAAATTAATCATCAGAGAAATAGGGGAGAACTTGAACTTTGCCTATGGATCCGTCCAAGACATTTTGGTTAATGATTTGGGTTTCCGTCGTGTAGCAGCAAAGTTGGTGCCAAAAGACCTCAATTTCATGCAAAAAAGAGATCGTGTTGACGTCGTAAAAAAGATATGATTTGCGAGGCTGAATCCGATCCCACATTCATCAAAAGGATCATTACTGGAGACGAGAAAGGATCATTATGAGGACGACATGCCATCCAGACATCAGGCAAGTAAATGGCGTTCACCAAATGAGCCGAGACCAAAAAAAACCACTTCGTTTTCAGTCAAAAAAGAAGGCAATGCTCACGGTTTTCATGGATTACAACGGTGTAGTGCATCATGCATTTTTGCCAGAAGGCCAGACAGTAAACAAAGAGTTTTATTTGGTCGTTTGCGTGAAACAATTCGATGAAAGAGACCAGAATTGTGGGCAGAAAACTCGTGGATTTTGCAGCATGATAACGCACCGTCGCACAGTGCCATCATTATTTGTAATTTTTTTACGAAAAATGCAAAAAATACCATCCAATAGCCACCGAATTTACCTGATTGGCTCCCTGTGACTTAGAATCGCCTTAGAAGCGTGTTAATGTTGGCCGACCCTATGTAAGGCTTAACCTTCAATTCGTTAACACTTAGGATTTCACGGTATATCGTGTGAATGTACCTTCCTTAGCGCCACAGAAGGGCTATAAACAATTTTCGTAATTAGCAAAGCCATCTCAGCTAGCCATTGTGGTGTAAACTTTGTTTCCACTTAATTTGCATGAAGGGCGCTAATTTGTTTCAGTATTTAGGTGTAAAACGAAAAATTAAATTTTATTAGTGTGTTCTTTCATGATGGTGTTGCGAAATATTGAGTTCATGATTACTTGTGTCTACAAGTATTATGCTCATTGTTTCATAGAGTTCCACGTTTTATATTCTTCTTGTGATAAAATATGACTGAAAAGGAATAAACAGAAATAGTTTATATGATGTTATGTGTGGAGCGTTCTTTTGATGGCAACATAACTTACAACTCACCGTTAGTTTTATAGCATAATAAGAGATAGGGTATTTTTATGTTTATTCTACGACCATGTGTCGAGATGAAATCTTCTTCTAGACTCATCTATGTATGATGAAACCCGAAACAATTTTTCGTTATTTCACATCAGGTACTCGTATTTGATTTGTATTTTACGATTTGGGGTTGTGGATATATTTGCGAGGGATTTACGTGATAGTTTCATCAAGGCCGCACGTCTATTTTCCCCCTTGTTTACCTTCGAGGCTTACAAATCTGGGGCTTATTTTACTATGCCATGAAGTGTGGAAACGATAATTTTTTGTTTAGTTATTTTGTGATATCATAAGTTGTGCTACATAAATTTAACAGCATATAAACTGTGAAACACTGAATACTATTAAGTATATCCAAATGTGAGCAATATTTGGAAAGACATGTTGATTTTTTTTTCATCTTTTGTGTTATAAGTGTATGTTTTAAAGCTACCTTCGGGGTACAATGCCTTTGGCTTTACTCAGATACGAACAGTCATTTAAAGAATTTCTCTTTTCACCATTAAAATCTGTTGTCAGATGTATTTCACATATCTCGTGTCGTTAAATTTTGAACAAACTTTGTTCCTTTTTTTCATTGCTTAATCATGTTCAGTTTTGTATCTTTTCAAAGTAACATACATATCTAACGTCATTCCTGGCGAAAGGAAAGAAATGATTTATTGATATGCATATCTATAACCTTGAGCATAAAAAGTTGATGATGAAAATATTTTTTGACATACATTAAACAACTGGAGCGGAATAAGCAAGCTAAGGTTAACCACAAACCCAAGGGTTTTTCGGTTTGATCAGCTCTCATTTGTAATAGCGGTGTTTTTACAGCGAAAAGCTAACAAGAAGAGTGTCTCTGAGGTGACTTGCTATTAAAGAGAAGTAGCAGTAACTTGCTTAATATCTATAGGAAAGTTGCAAAATAGAACGAACAAACAAAGAATTAGCTTATTGAAGCTCTTAAGTTTATTTTAATGTGATTTCACACATTTAGTAGTACTCACCTCAGCGATAAAGTCCTAACAGTACCAGCAGTACCTAACAGTGTGTTGGATACACTATGTCTAGTACTTGCAGCCGACGTTAGTGTAAAGCCGACATTCTTAGAAAACTGCTCTGCATTGTCGTCGATATCCTCACAATAAGCGACGCAGTTCAAATGCAGATTCAGGTCTTCAGAAGTTCTCCTCTGAACTCTATCTAGCGATCTAATCTCCCGCGATGGCATTGCGGCCTTCCTACTCCCGTTATAGAAGCCTTACTTTCTCGAACTGGCTTGGAAGAGTATAGTAAGGACTTAAGCGCAGCTTTGCTATCGAAGATATTTTGACTCTTCCACATGTTCGTTCTCATTAAGATTAAGATGAAGATTCCAAGTAAACCTAATAAGGAGTGAAGATGAAGAACGTCGTCCTCCACGAAAACGCCGGCATCACATTCTTCATTTGACTTAGAATGTGCTGATTTGATTACATTCCATTCCTGGTTTAATTTATGGACGAAGCTAATCCTGCATACAGTGAAAGCCGACTTCATATTCCCGCAGCAACTGCCATATAAATAAGACCAAGAGTCAAAAGAATGAGGTCATTGAAACACCTCTGCGAATTGACCAAAGGCCACTTCCCCTTAAGTGGAAAAAATCTTTTAGAGTGTACATAGACCGCAATATGAATATCACGATTTATCAGATTAGCGCAGAGTCAAGTGTGTTTGAGAGACCAACCAAGGCATACCGTTCTAGGAAAGTATCGGTAGCGTACTTATGTCATAACTTACTCCATCAATATACTAGATGGAGTGAAAATTGACATCCGTGACCGCCAGAATGCGCTGCTACTGCAAAAAAAGATTATGGTGCCTTGAAGTCCGTTCATATTTAGGCAGACATGCCAAATTTCAGTGCGATACTGTCTTTAGTTTTGTTTTGACAGCTGATTGTTGTTGACGTGTTTGGCATCATGTTGAGTATGGACAAAAACGATTTTCGTTGTCTCATAAAACATTATTTTTTGAGAGGCAAAACGGCGAAAGAAACAAAAGAAAAGTTGGATAAATATTATGGGGCTAATGCTCCGTCAAATATTGGTTTCGAGAGTTTCGTGGTGGCTGTAACTCCACTACGGATCAAGTCCACAGCGGCAGGCTCTCCGATGCGGTTACATAGGACAATGTCGAAAAAATACATGAAATGGTATTGGCTGACCGGAAAGAGAAGGTGCGCGAGCTAGCAGATACCACAAAGATTAGTACTGAGCGCACACGCTATATTCTGCATATGAAAAAGTTATCCTGCCGCTGGGTGCAGCGAATGACCAAAAACACGAACGCGAGAGCACTTCGAAAGAATCGGGCGGACTTTTGGCGTCGATTGGTAACTGGATTTGGACCCCTCGGACTTTTATCTCTTCCCAAACCTCAAAAGATGGCTCATCAATAATACACGGAGGAGAATTTTGCAGACCTTCCGGAAAATTACTTTTCGGACGGGATCAAGAAGTTGGAAAATCGCTGGAATAAGTATATCAAACTAAAAGGTGACTATATTGAATAATATAAAAAAACATTTAAAAAGAAAAATTTAATTCCCAATGAGGTCACTTTTCACTCCATCTAGTATATAGATATTATCATATCAATGTAGATTCAAAATGATCAGATCGGCGACAAGATTTATCTTTTGCCGAAAGCCCCCTTACGTTGTCAGATAATTGCCTACGGCTTTACATTTTTCGGCACGACATTTTTCGTTCAAAGCAGTTTTCTGTATAGCCATCCAGATACTTTGCTTCGTTAATGATGCTTTTTAGTGTTAAATGAGTCAAGACAGTAAGCTTGTTCTTTCTCATGAATAGAACAACACTGTTTGTCATTTCCATCAATTACCGATTACATTAGGCCGGCAAATGATCTCTCAAAACCGCCTCTGCATTGATCGGCTTTTTGTCCGTGGGGAACACTCAAACCCAAAATTACGGATAAATTCCTTAATAATGTTCGTATAAAACGAAGACTCAATTAAAAATACATATGCAACATAAGTAGAATTTATTTATGGCCTGAGCTGCCTGCAATTTCAAATAAACCGTACATTCTCGTGGATTACGTTGCATAGTCGAAAGCATTCTCAATATCAATGGAACGTACTCCTTCCTGTCGAATTAACATTCAGTTATATCAGCAAGCTTCTTCACGTTGGTTAGGCATACGTAGTGCAGTCTTGCGCCCATGAAGCACATCCATACTCTTGATTAGACTTACAGGTCTGAAGCTCTTGGCGTCTGAAAGGTCATCTTTACCAATTTTCCGTATAAAGGTTATTTTCACTTTTTTGGTAAAATTTCGATATGTAGCCCGATGCTAGACCACTAATGAGAATTATCTTCAGAGCGAGAAGTGAAGCTGGATACATCACTCATATGCATTTGATTTTCTTTTTTTTTATAATCAGCGCGCGCTCAAGGGGTTTTTGTACCCTTAAAATGTTCATATACAGCGCGGGCGAAGGAAATTTAGTGAGGAAGAAAAGACAGGTACCGATGTACATTGTTTTTAAATGTTTGTATATTATAACGACCAAGAAACACAAAGGTCGGCAGGGCATTCCATAAGCGAGTTCTACGGCTTAGGAAAGAATCACGATATTTTACAGTACGTCCGAAAATGGGCTTGAGGTTCATAGGGAGACGGGTGCTACGGTTGAAAGTTTGAATGGGTGAAATGCTACTGGCGATTCCACCGGTGGTGGAAATAGCGATAAAACAAAGTGAGACAGGAGACATTACGTCGGTGTTCGAGGGTGTCAATTGATTGACTGATGTTAGTATCACCAATGAGTTTTATCGCACGGTTTTGAATTCTATCTAGCAGGTGCAGAGATGTTTTAGGAGCACCTGACCAGATGTGGGCATTGTACTCCAATTTTGGGCGGATGAATGCCTGAATGCCTTATATATTGTGGCCAGATCAGAGGGGGTAAAATATTTCTTACATTGCTTGAGGAAAACTAGACATTTCGCAGCATTTTTGGCGATATCGAATATGTGGTCATTCCAACGTAAGTTGTCACCGACATACATACCGAGAATGGAAAGTTTATCGGTTTCGACGATGCAAGTGCCATTCATGGATAATGGCTGGGTAATTGAATTTCGCTTTAATGACAGCAGACAGCATTGAGTTTTAGAAGCATTCAATTCCACTCGGTTGATAGTTCCCCAATTGGTTATGCTGTTAATATCGGAATTTAATAAACTTAACATACGCTGCCGTTCCCGTTCTACAGCCGAAGAGAAGTGAGTTCGGAAACGAATATGAAAAGCAGAGAGTACTGTCATCAGCAAAGGAATATATTAGATTAGAAGTAGCAGACAAGAGATCATTAATGAAAATTAAAAAGAGTGTCGGAGACAGAACGAAGCCCTGAGGCACACCAGCATTTATTTTGTGAATATCAAACTTGAAACCATCCAAGACAACTTGAATTGAACGCTTCGAAAGGTAATTTCTAATCGTAACATCGATCCCAAAAGCACGAATTTTCGACAAGAGATTCTGATGCCTAGCTCTGTCAAATGCCTTAGAAATATCAAGTGCAACTATCTTGCTTTCGCCAGATTATTGTACGCTTTGGTTCCACTTTTCGGTGAGGCATGCCATCAAATCACCAGTGGGCCTGTTGCTACGAAAATCATATTGCCGGTCACTGAGAAGTTTTCGTGTTTCGAGATATTCCATTAACTGATGGTTTATCAGCGTTTCCATGACCTTGGAAAGAAGGGACGTAAGTGCAATGGGTCTGTAGGAGAAGAGAGAAGAAGATTCGCCGTTTTTAGGGACGGGCTGGACAAATGCTATTTTCCATCTGCTCAGAAAGAGTCCTAAAGAGTAGGATTGATGAAAAAGCTTACGCATTGGTTTTGCCAGCGTGGAAGAACATCTTTTCAGAAGAAGGGGAGATATGTATACCGTCTGGCCCAGCGGATTATTGCATGTTGAGATCTTTGCTACTACACGAGTGCGAAAGTGGATTCGTCCCATTGTAGATTCGTCGCACTCAAGTGTAGGCGGGGACAAAGCACAATCTGGGAGTGTTGAGCTAGCCGCAAAGTGTGCAGCAAGCATATTGGCCTTGTCCAAAGAGCTGACAGCTGGAATGTCATTGTAAATCAGCGTTGGGATGGAGGATGAGGCAAAATTTCTAATATTTTTGACGAATGAATCAAGAGGTTCTTAAGTGGATCTCGAGAAATAATGGCTTCATTATGTTTTCGAACACCGATCAAAGCTAAGCTCCTGACTGTTAAAATGAACTGCTTTTATTTGTCAATGTCTTTGAATTGGAATCAGAGTTAATTTAAGTTTTTCATCTCCTTCGGTTACTTACGGTTTAATCCGGCCTATCTTCTATGGTTTTTGGTCATCTCTCGCTTTTCAAATGCAGATTATTTTTCACTTTCAGTGTAATGAGCTGCATACCACACTACATTATTATCTGTGACAGCCAATGGCGTATCAGAGACTATTACTTTTATTTTATTTTATTAGATGGTTTTGATTTCTGAATCAGGTCGAATAGACGTGTTTCTTGAATGCTCGACCGCTGTTTTTTAAGCAGCGCAGGACAACATCGAGATGAATTTTGGTTGCTTAATGATGTTAAGTCTTAAACTGATCAAATGTGTTTATAAAAATATGATTGCTTCTTACGTTTCTATTACCTGAAGTTGCTCAATCACTTCAGGAAATGGTCTTCCAGACGTGGTTTTTTTACGTCCTCATTGTCATTGTTGGACAATTCTACGGCTATAATATTAGAACGTGTAGTTATTTCTGCTGCGGTCAGAATTTTTATTAGACGGTCAGATTGCCCATATAGAGGTGTGGCTAAATTGTTAAGTTTATCCACATTTGTCTACAAATAATAACTTGCAACCAGCAATGCGGTAATTGTATATATTACTTTGAATTCATTGATTTCGGCGTGATTTGTTTACAACCATATCGTATTCCACAAATCGCATATACTCGTATTTTACGTTGGAACATGTGAACTATAACCCTGTTGGCATTTTGTATAACGTTTTACAATATGTAGTTATTAAATCTATGTCGAAGATATTCTATACTTTTTTTTTTTTAAAGAACTTAACACTCAAGTGGGTATGAACACACTTATAATGCCACAGCATGTGTTAAGGTCTTTGGAAAATGGGATAGAGAAAGAAAGAAAGATGTTTGGGCTCAGAGGTTATTTCCAAAACATTTAATGGGGAGACTAAATTCTTTGTGGAAGTTGGCTTGTTGTTAATTTCTAGTCAACTACTCATCTAACTTGATATTTGTTAACTGAAAAAATGAATGTGTTTCGGGCGAGGCTGGGATTCAAACACCGAACTTTCCGATTTGGAAGCCAGTCCACTACCACTTGAGCCACGACCACCCAGCAAATGAATGTAAAGTATACTCGCACAATGGTCTTTCGACAGGTTAACTTTCAGTTGACGCCTCAACCCCTCAAATTTGGAAAAGAAAGGGGTTTTTGTCTGAGCGTTAGTCGAAGTTATGTATGTTGTCTTTGTTTGAAGTCTTAAATCAATTGAGCTTATTGTTCCGTGCAAAATTGTGATTTTCTAACACGATAAAAATGTTGCGTGTTTATGATTTCGTGACAATTCATAAAACAGAGTGCCTAATTCTTTCCGTTATTGTATTTTGGCACTGGTATATGTTTCTTTGTAAATATCCCTATATGTTTATATATGTATTATATTATAGTACCATTTCCATCTCCCAATATTAGAAATTATTTACACGTACTTGTAAGTCATATTCGACGGTAGTTTCAAAAAATCTTACAAAGCCATATACTCGTATGTCACTCGGAAATGAGCTTCGTCACTCATGAAGAAAATTAGGGATGTCAATCTGGACATCTAAGACCATTCATTTGTAAGCTTTAGATGTCTGGTCAATTGTTATTAATAGTTCAACAATTTAAACTATTAAATGCCAATCACATTTCAAGCTTGTGCTGTATTTAAAATTACAGCCTGCAATTACTTTCAAAGCAAAATTTTCAAATTGAATTAAACATTACCGGAGTTGTTTAAAGAGATTTTAAAGTATATTTTGACGGCTTGTTCCAATCGAAGGTGCCTATTTACGGCTTTCAAACCTTTCTGCTTTATGCTATTTCTGGACAGATTTCCAGTAGCAGCGATAAAGATGTGTCCACAATATGGTATACTCTCGTGTTTTTGATGGTATGTGGTTATAGATGACAAACGAACATATCGGTTTAAAATAAAAGTCATTGGGAAAACTGATTAATTAGTAATTAAAATTACTGATGCGACGCAGACTTGCAACTTACTGATAAAACCGATATCGCGTTTGGTGATATTGTTTTCTTAGGTAAGCTAAATCTAAGCATCTCTTTCCGTCTTCCAAATTACTGTAGCGTTTTCCAGGCGGAAATTTTGGCGATTAAAGAAGCTCTGTCCTGGCTGAAGAAAAATGTGATATCTGCAAAGGATATCCGCATCTTTTCGGATAATCAGGCCGCTGTCAAGTCCCTGGACTCAGTCTCATCAAATCCTAAAACCGCCCTTGAATGCCGATCATCTCTTTTGGAGATGGCCGAGCAGTTCAATCTTCATCTTTGCTGGGTGCCGGGCCACAGAGACATTCCAGGGAACTGTAGAGCCGATAAACTAGCCAAAATTCTCTACCTATTCTACCGGAAAAGGGTAGCATAGGTATATCAATTGCTACGTGCAAATTAATATTAACGGGTCATGCCAATAAAAGAACAGACCTTAGGTTGACTGTTGGGTCAACATGTCTAGCGACTAGACTGGTCAAAGCTACTAAATCTGAATCGCTCTAAGAGTCTGATCCTTCTAAATAGAAAACATCTCAGCGCCATTATAGGTGTCATCACTGAAAACTGCCTCAGAGGCAAGCATGCAAGAAGGCTTGACGCCTTTACACACGATTTCTGTAGAAGCTGCATGGAGGAGGAAGAAGAGGAGACAATCCTCCACCTTCTCTGTACATGTCCAGCTCTCTCCCAGAGAAGAAAACTTCATTATGGAAGCTTTCTTCCATAATGATCTGAACAATCTAAAGAATGTAGATGTAAACAGTCTCCTACGCTTCATCGTAAACTCAAACTGGTTCCATTAGTAAGAGGATAATAGATCCACGTGGCATCAGAATGTGCCAATAGACCTAAGTGGGTTGGTGTTTCCAACAGACACTCTTACCCTAGGTGATATTTACTAGGAAAGCTGAAATCTGGGTAAATCAATTTTGATAGACAGAGAAACCAAAGCTCTATGGCTAAAGTATCACATATAAGCTGGGGGAGATTCAATCAATTAACATCAGTCATGAAACTATAACGTCTTGAAAGATTACGCAGGCCTATTTACATTTTGGTATATAGGACCTAATTTTCGATACGAGTATGTCTAACAAGTTGATTTCGAAAACGTTACTGTTTTTTCTCGTATCAGCTCTAGTTTATGAAATAGAAAAAAAAATTGCAATTGTACAAAAATATGGCTTTATTTTAATGTTTTACGTGGAGAAATTATCTTGTACTTGGCACTAGCCGGCCATCATATGAGGTCCCATATGCCATGATGCCATTTGTATGGCTTGGTAGAAACGTTCACCTTGCTTTCCGCTATGATTGGTTATGTTGAAATTGATCTATATGACTATGGAGGTAGTGTACTTTTATGCTCATATTACAGCCTAAATTTTTAAAGCGACGAAGTATTTCACTATTCTTCATTCTTCATTTCTAATTCTTCGTAGTTTTTAGCCTTGTTGTTTTCGAGGAAATGTTTTGTAATTGTAACCCCTTCAATAGATTTCCACTTAGGTCATTTAATCTCGGTCATAGATGCCTCAAAATTAATGGAGTCTTTTACGAATCGACCAATTTGAGGTCCATTCAAAATCCTTGTTGTTAATTTTCTAGTACTTAATCCAGGAAATTTCTGAGAAATAAAATAAAAACATTGGATTCGAAGTTTAACCACAATATTCAGAGACAGTACTTACTCGAGAAGCACCGGGTTTTTCGAATTTCTTCCTACTGATATTGTGTAGGGTATTTCCATTTATGGCGATTGTTTTTGTTGGTGCCCACTATACATATTTGTCATACAGAAGTAACAGCCGTGGTGAAGATTTTTTTTTTTAATCAAATGTACTTCAAATTTCAAAGATTTACGAGTACCTTTCTCCCACTGTCGCAGGTGTCCGATGCACAACCCACGCTTTATCTTGATCGCGAATTTCAGTATTGAGTAATCAAAATATTAGCGGGTCAAAGTGTTTGATATCAACATTCACTGATCTTTCAAAACGTATTCACCACAAGCGTCACAAAACTTGTCAGGGTTGTTAATACGTAAACAACATCTTAACTTACTAGCCATCATAAAATAATAACTTTATTTTTATCGGTGTTATTGTAAAACCTGCTATTTTCGAATAAGACTGCTAAAAATTTAAAATTAGGGTAGGTAGATTAGGGCTGACACATTCGAATAATCGTTATCGATTAATAGTAAATATATTAGCTACCTTATCAACTACAGAGAAAAACAGAACCGCACCAAAACAAAATAGTTTCTTTTGTAGACGGGCTAGAAAGTAGCCAGTTAGGTCATTTGGTAACTTCTGATTTGAGTTCAGTTGAAAAATGTACCCGACTTCCACCCCTAGAAATACTAGAATTTGGGACTCAAATCTGAGATCGTATAGATGGAAACAAATGAATAGAAATAGATGGTGTCATCACCATTATATTCAGTGATAGCCTAGGAGCTCTTATCCAAGATCAGACTCTTGTGGTTGCAGGTTACAAAACCATTTAAGATAACCAGGTGACTGATGAATTAGTAAAGAAAGGATCTGCCAAAAACATGCATAATTTGCAACCTACATCTAAGGAGAAATAATGTTCAAGTAGTCTGGTTAAGAGATAGAAATATCCCTATTGACAGCAGGAATGACTTCAAAAGGTTTGAAAATTTTCTACTCTACACTGTGGTCTAAGACATCACCTACATGGATTGAAAATTTATTTTGCAACTGTGTGATGACTCTATTTAATTTCAATTTCAATTTCAGTTTATTAAAATGGCGTACACAGTAAAATACAATATTTTTTCAGGTAGTGATATTTACATGGGGTAATAAAAATACAGAAGAAGGAAGCTACTAACAAATTAGACTAACAATGTTACAAAAAAGTATAAATGGTCGATCAAAAGATAAATAAAAAACAGTAAGGATAATAATTTTACATAGCAATCAAAAAGGTGAAATAAGAATTGGCGTTCTGACGTTAAACGAGAAAATCGCAGGAGTAATACTAGTAGTTGCCCTGTTCTAACAGATGCACACGGCGTTATTCTGTTAAAAAGGTTGCGGGGTTGATGCGTATGTATGATGTTATGCGGCATAGTTATTGTACGGTATTTGCAAAAGGCTATCAAACGTAAGAGAAGTGTGAAATGCGATCATACATTCGCAAGCCAAGTCGCACTTTCCAAAGACTTCGCAACCATAAGTGAGTATAGGAGTGATGAGTGTTTTAGTGAGAACAATTCTTGTTTTTATCGGAGTGAAGGTTCGAGTTGCCCACAGGGACCGCGGTGGAGCGGTGGGAATCGAGAGGTGTTTATGCCTTTCCTAGATATGTTCATCATCAGCATATTCTGTTGCCACCAGTTAAAAATTGTTTTAAAGTCAGAGTTTACCTGGGGAACGCAAAAGTCGATCGAGTCAAGTGAACAGCTCTTGTGTAATTGGGTATCGTCGGCATACATTTCAACGGAGGAACTTGTGACAATGGAGGGTAGCTCGTTAACATATAAAGAGAACAGGAGGGGTCCCAATATAGTTCCCTGTGGCACTCTACAGGAATTGGGAAGAAAGTCGGACATTCCACCACTCACAAATACTGCTTGGTGACGACCTACGAGATACGAAGGAAAAAGTCTCACCGTTGAAAGGGAAAACTGGAATTTGCTTGAAAGCTAATCGCATAATATAGCGTGGTTGGAGGTAACGAACGCCTTTGAGAAATCAAGTAGGACTAGAAACGTTAGCTGATCATTATCTAAGTTACGTCTTATGTCGTCTACTACCGTTAAAAGAGCTGTGGTGCAGCTGTGTTTAGCGCGGAAGCCGGATTGTTTAGATGTCGCGTTAAGATACGAGTACATACCATATTTATTTGTTTCTGCTTAATTTTTTCGAAGACTTTAGATAGGAATGAAAGTATCGCAATTGGCCGAAAGTCATTACCTGTAGCCTTCTTAGGAATAGGTATTACACACCCGTAGTTAATATATGATCAAAGATATGGGTAATGTACGGTAATGGGAAGAATAAACTTGGGGTGCATTTCATCGACTCCGACTAAGTTAGATTTAATGGAAAGAGTTAGATTTAATGGAAAGTAGACTCTCCACCACATCCGTCTGCTCTACAGCAGAAAACTCGAAGGTTTCGAAAGGCGTTGTACTGGTGCTGAAGTTGAGGTGGGGACCATTAGGAAGGGGATAAGCAATTAGAGGGAAATACGACACAAGGTTTTTGTTGAGTACATTACCATCGACATTGTCAGGAACGCTACTCTTTTGCTTAGCCACGCCAACCTCCTTGAGGTTCTTCCACAACTGTTTACCAGACAATGACGTGTTCAGGCGTTTAGAATAAAGCTGTGTTTTAGCTGCGCGAATTTTGCAGACAACGTTATTACAGAGAGCTAGATATTCTCTGAGACGCTCGTCTATTATAAAGCACTTCCATCGGTCATACGCTTCGTCCCGTTTTTTCATAACTATTTGAATGTCAGTTGTAATCCATGAATTTAGTCCATGTCTTGATGTTTTTGTCTTTAGGGATACGTGATTGTTGAAAAGTTGAAGGACTTTGGTTTGTAAGAATTCGACTTGTTAATTAGGTGAGGACATGAAATATAATTGCTCCCAGTTTATGCTGCGCAGGTCGCGTCGTTTTCCAACACCAAGTAGTCAACATGTCTGAAATCTCTAAAATTAAATGTATTGGCTGAAGCCTGGTAAGTAAAATCGAATGTAAGGTAGATAAGGTCGTATTTTGAGAACACAGGAGCTGACAATTGATCATACAAAAGAATTTTTCTTGTTTCGCTAACGAAGAAGACATCAAGTAGTGTACTAGAAGAGTCCGTAAAGTGAGTTAGTGTAGTAGAGTTAACGGGAGAAAGGTTAAGTGAATTCACATCCTCACTTAGAGGATAACGAAACCATAGAACACGTATTATGTGATTTTGCTGGTTTCTGCTACTGACGAAGGAGTATCTTCTTAAAAAGTACCATGGCTCCTGAAGACATCCGCTAGTAATCTCTTCAAATCGTAAGGCGTAGAGTTGAGTTAAGTAGAGGAGTTATAAGTTCGAATCACAAAAGACCGCAGGAGCCGCACAGCCTACTAATGTTTTGGAGCAAAGTCAATTTGATACGAATAAAGAAAAATGTTTAAGCTTAGATTTCTTCCATGTCAGTTTAGGCAAAAGCACCATTTTCGTTACTCAAAATCACATGTACAATAAAATGTACATGTGTTTGCAACAGTGAACTTTTCATCTTCATATCATAATTAGAACGGGAGCAAGTTGTTTTGTATGACAAATTGTCATTGATGTTTAGCACAGCATCAGCAGTTTTTCTTGTTTTTGTTATATTTTTTCAAAGGGAATATTTTTCAATGGACAATCACATAAAACATTGAAACAATGCAGCAACACTTTTATATGTAAAGGGTGGAAATCGTTGCATATGGAAGCCGCATTGCAGTACGTCAACGCCTTTGTGTTTAAATGCTATTCAAAACATTTTCTAAACCTTTTCGTAATGTACTCTTAGCTGCATTATGAAGTTCAACGTGGTTGCGGAAATAAATACATGTATTACTGTGTTTTTGAAACAGGCAATGTGTAATTATTACAATTATGTAATCAAATAGAGAACTATATGGTCCTGCTGGCCCTGACACTCGGTCGACCATTCACGTGGTTAGTGTGTTATGACATTGACTAATTTTCCAACGAATGAATGGAGTGGTACGTCCAGAAAGAAACACTATTTGGCAGAAATAATTCGTCATACTAATTTACCTTTCCTAATATTTCGAACCGCATCGCAATTTGAAACACCGATTTGGTGACCAAGTGATCATGGGTTACGTCGAATGGTGGTAGTCTGGTTTAAGATAAAATGCAAAATGATTGACAAAGTTTCCAAAAAAAAAGAAAGAACAATTGTTCATTCACGAACCGTATTTTACTTTACTTTACTTTACTTTATTTTATGTAGCACAAATTTGTTATACATGTTTTGTAACTATTGCACAATTTACAGAGATTTGGTGTGTTACCTTACTACTGAAAATTAAATAAAACTCACAATATATCACAGTTAAAAATTAAGTTCGAAGGAAAAGCTACAAGAAAAACCTTCACAAGAATAATAACAATAAATGTTATAATTAAGGCAGAGAGAAGGGAAAGTGTTTTAGAAGAACAAATGGGATAAATGGGAGAGCATTCAAATACGA
Organism: Volucella zonaria; assembly: GCA_963966105.1. NCBI lineage: Eukaryota > Metazoa > Arthropoda > Insecta > Diptera > Syrphidae > Volucella > Volucella zonaria. The sequence goes on along the minus strand of OZ014533.1, from coordinate 48,809,498 downwards.
ATTATTAACAGAAAGCAAGTAGTAAATACTAAATAATAATTAATCAATAATAACAAATAATTGGTTACTAGGAAATATATAGTTAATAATTAATTAAATTAGGATAAATAAACAAATAAATAAATACATAATAATTAATAAATAATAAATAATAAATAATAAATAATAAATAATAAATAATAAATAATAAATAATAAATAATAAATAATAAATAATAAATAATAAATAATAAATAATAAATAATAAATAATAAATAATAAATAATAAATAATAAATAATAAATAATAAATAATAAATAATAAATAATAAATAATAAATAATAAATAATAAATAATAAATAATAAATAATAAATAATAAATAATAAATAATAAATAATAAATATTAAATAATAAATAATAAATAATAAATAATAAATAATAAATAATAAATAATAAATAATAAATAATAAATAATAAATAATAAATAATAAATAATAAATAATAAATAATAAATAATAAATAATAAATAATAAATAATAAATAATAAATAATAAATAATAAATAATAAATAATAAATAATAAATAATAAATAATAAATAATAAATAATAAATAATAAATAATAAATAATAAATAATAAATAATAAATAATAAATAATAAATAATAAATAATAAATAATAAATAATAAATAATAAATAATAAATAATAAATAATAAATAATAAATAATAAATAATAAATAATAAATAATAAATAATAAATAATAAATAATAAATAATATATAATATATAATATATAATAAATAATAAATAATAAATAATAAATAATAATAAATAACAAATAACAAGTAATTGACAATAATTAATAAATAACAAAAGGAAAATAAATAAATAATTCATCAAAATAACAAATAATAATCAATGGGTGACAAAAATTAAAGATAAGATATAAATAATAACTATGGAAATTTAACATGATGAACAGTGAAAGAAAGCGTTAACTTCCTGATCTGTTCTGATCAATAGCGGTAAAGTTCTAAACTAACTGGTGATTTCCACTAACTGGGAAATCAAAGGATTGCCTGACATACTGCATCTTAAGTTGTACTGGTTTAACAGTTTGTGAATTCTTGGGGAAACTTTATCTATTTTGGCTTTTAGATGTAATCGTTCTGTAGAGGTACATTCAGAATCATTTTTAATACCTTGTTCTGGCTTCTCTGCAGCTTCAGGATATGGCTTTTGGCACATTTACCTCACACAGGTGAACCATAGAAGAGAATGGCTTGAAATATTGATTTGAAAATAATTATTTTATTTTCATTGCTCATTTAGCTCATTTTAGATTTGCGGTTAATGAAGGGGTAGAGAATTTTGACTGTCAAATTCATTTTATTTACTACTTCTTTGAAATGTTGTCCAAACGTGAGAGATTTGTCAAGATATACTCCAAGATATTTCGCACTCGTTTTCCACTCGGCTTGTACCCCGCAGATGGTAGCGTTATTACTTGGTAAGAAGCAAGGCTTTCTTTTTCTAGTGAAAAAGACAGCTTGCGTCTTGGCAGCATTTATTTAAAGCTTCCAGTCATCACAGTACTGGGCGATTGAGTATAAAGTGGACTGCAATCTGTTTTCAATATTGAAAGCAAACGCGTCCGTTGAAAAGATACAAGTATCATCAGCAAAGATAGCTGACTCAACAACAGGAAATCGGGGAAAATTAGAGTTGTATATATTGTACAGGAGAGGACCTATTACTGAGCCTTGTGGGACTCCAGCGCTTATTGAAGTAGAGTCGGAATAACAATTATTTATGAAGACTTGAAAGCTTCGTCTTGACAGGAATGATTGTATGATTCGAGTCAGGTGGACCGGAAAATCAAAATTACGAGTATATAGTTTGTGTAAGAGCCCTTCATGCCACACCGTATCAAAAGCTTTTTCGATATCAAAAAAGACAATACCCGTGCTCATACCCGCATTAAATTTATCTTTTATGTGTTTGGTAATTTGGTTAACTGAACTATGATGAGGTCTGAACCCAAACTGTTCGGCGGGGAGGATATTATTTGTGTTTATGTGTGTCATGAGCTCCATTTTAATTATTTTTTCGAAGCACTTACTTATAGCACTGAGTAGGCTGATTGGTCTGTAATTGCAAGGCAGACTAGGATCCTTACTCGGCTTCAAAATAGGTATGATCTTGGCTAATTTCCACGCATTAGGAAAATAGCCAATTTTAATGCAACTATTAAACAGCAGTAGAATAAATTTAATACCAGCTTTAGGTAGATGCTTCAGGTAGAGGTTACGAATTCCATCTATTCCTGTAGATTTGAATGGCTTGAGCGAATGAAGAATGAACTCCAGATCGTCTAGTTCTGTACAGTTGTTCGGAATAGTTGGTTGGAGAGAATAAATAGTATTCACTGATTGCGAAACTGAAGCTTCGACAGCTGCATTAGTTAAGTTGCTACTGAAGACAACATTTTACAATTTCTTTCAAAATCTAACTTAAAAACGTATCTTTAATGAATCGAGTTACTGGGCGATTGATAACTGATGATGGTACATTATATGACATGAATCGATAATCTATGATAGTATGTAGTGCGACTAGTTTTTTTTGAATTCGATTCCTGGCTATGGTTTTTTTTTCTTATACATACAGTGCCGTTCGAAAAATGTTGGTCAAACACTTTATTACCCTTTTCTGGCGCAGTTCTTGGCATTTATGAGAGCTACGGGGTTTTTTGCACTAGGTAGCAAAGTGCCGTTCAAATAGTGCATAAAAGTCGATGTTATTGTGAATAAGAGGTGTATTTAGCTAATTATAGCAGTCCGAAACGAACGAAAGTTCATAATTTAGTGGAAAAAATGGGAAAAATCAGTTCGGAGTGCAAAGTGTCTGTCACTACTCAATTTGATAACACGTGAAATTTCTAAAAGATTAAATGTTGCTCAACAGACTGTGGCATGGAATTTAAAAAAAATATTGTGAGACCGGGACTACAAGCAGAAAGAAAGGTTCAGGGAGGCCAAAAAACACGACGCCAGTGGAAGATCGTTTTCTGGTGCTGCACACCCGTCGGCATCGGTTCAAGACTTCGGTGGATCTTAAAGACGATCTGTGTCGAGCTACAAGAAAAATGATTTCGTCAAGCTCAGTGAGCAAAAGGCTCGTGAAAGCAGGACTTAGGGCACTCAAGCCAATACTGAAGCCGGATTTACCAAGAAGAGTCAGAGTATCTTAAGGGGGGGTTACGGTTAATTCGTACAAAAAAAGGCATGTTTTTGTGAATTCTTTGTGACGACAGAGTTAAAATCTCTTTATTAAAATCAATAGTACATTAAAGTAAGACATTCGAAGAATATTGTATAAAATTTTGACGAAGAAATGGCAGCAATTATTCGGACGTGTCTCGGAAAAAAGTAGAATTGCGGTGTCCCACATAACTTGGTGCTGGATCATCTGAAATCAAAAAATCAAAATTCATTCGTTAGATAATAGTTTTCTCCAGGTAACGGAATTTCAATTTTTCACTTTTTTGCAACACTTTGAAGGGAAAAACGCGATTTTTTGCGAAAAAAAAATCGGCTAATTTGTTATTGTAAAATAAAAATAAAATAAAAATTATTATCAACAGAAATAGTGTTCAAAATTTCAAAAGGATCGGTGCAGTTTTGAAGTTATGAGGGCACCGACTTTGAAAACGTGAGTTGTGGGGAAAACGCTTTAAAGTTTGGAACACTAAAAAATCTGGTATAAAACGTTCATAAGCGAATTTTATCGGCTTACCTCACACTGAATCATCAATGCCAGGTCCATAAAGGATGTTGCTATCATCCATGACCCTTTTTACTCCTGTCTACGACGAATCCAACCTTCTTTAGTTTGTCTTTCAGCTTCGTGCTCTGTTCGGCTTATACGTATGGAGTCAGTTGATCGCGCTCAGTCATGAGCACTTGATCCACTACTGATTCCCATGTCTTGCATGAAGGTTAGTAAAGCAAAAGAATCTTCATTGAAGACACTGCCACTGCCCCATAAGCTGCAATTTCAACGATGACAGAGGTTCCACTCAAGTGCTTTGGTGAGTGAGTGAATGAGAAATCAAGTATTTCTATAATGTTTTTCAAGATCCTTCGTAATTTGATCTTCAACGGACACTTTAATTTTTTCAATTAACTTCATCAACTTTGCTCCAATCGACTTAAAATTTTGACACAATATTCTTAAGATATTATGCATTCAATTAAAAAAAAATGCAAAACATGTGGAACAATGTTATCTTTTCCGACGAATTAAAGTTTAAGCTGCATGTTGGAGATAGGAGAATTCTTGCTCAAAGAGCGCAAAGGAAAGACTGAGCTCTAAACGCATTTTACGGATGCCCCCCAAAACCGAAGATGTGATGGTGTCTGAATGGTCTTCCTAGAATCGAAAGTCACAGCAGAAGTTTACCTACGGGTTCTGGAAAATTTATTAGAACCCTCTGCGCTGGAGCTTTTTGTTGGCACTACATAAAGCCAAAATTGTAAGTATGAACTTGTGTTTTTTTTTTCTTTTAATGTGAAAGACTAATATCAAGCTTTTAAATAAGCTAGAACTTTTATGACTAAAAAAAATATTTGAATGTTTTTTTTTTATTTCTTAAGTTAAAAAGTACTTCAAGAAAATAATGTCGATGTATTAAGTTGGCCTCCCTATATTCCAGATCTTAATCCAATTGAGAATATCAACTTAAATAATGAAACTTAAGATTGCGAAGAAGCGTCAAGAGTAAATTGAAAACCTAAAAAATTTACTCATCCGGACCTGGAGCACCATACCTGCTTCCAGATCACTTGACTCCTATCTGAGTCAATGTCTCGCCGATGTACATCTGTAATAAAAGCAAGAGGAAGTCCAACAAAGTGCAAATTAGGTAGAGACTGTTTCTGAAAAGCAATAAAAAAACAAAAACGCTGCACCAATAAAGCATTTTTCTTTAATCCATAAAAATGAGGCAGGTACCTAAAACACCCATTTTTCGGTCTGACAACTTTTCGCTCCCGTGACTGCGTGTGAAAAATTTTAACACTCTAAATGTATCATGAAACGATTGAAACCGCATAAGAAAACAAATCCTCATTAAAAAATATGTAGTTATTGCAACAAATTTGACAAAATTCGAAAAAAAAGTTTGACCAAAATTTTTCGGATGGCACTGTATGTTCAATTCTTGAAGGTTCACACCCAATTCACAATGGGTTGGGAAAAATCGCACCACCGATAATTCTCTTCACTAGCAGATGTTTAGTAGGCACAGCATTCGATTTCGATTTTGGAACCCTCGAGTACTATTGCACTTGAATCTGTATAAAGCCCCAATCGAAAGTAGATGGGGCGGCATAGGTTATACTCGTAGTTTATTCAAGAATTTCTCACAAAGCCAGGTAAGCTTTACAGCTATAGGAGTAGTTGCGTATTTGGACGATATGGTTATTTTGTATGTTATTCAAGCTGAGTACACTTGTTGCGGACTAAACGTATGAGCTTTCACCATCTATTCTATTTCTAGAAATGACTATAGATCCAAAAATTAACTAGAAAACCGAACAAGGCTTGTATTGAGATTTTCTCATGCAGCAGAACTTCTGGCAAAAAAGTGGGTATCGAACTTAACACACCAAAGACACAAATCTCAAAAGAGCTCAAAGATTGTCTCAAGAATAGCAATAGAGATGAGCTCTAGTTTGACCGAAGTACTAAACGTGCTCCTATATATATTGCTTATTTCTTCGTTGATGTCGCTATCACATCATATAGCGAAGTGAGGCTCTGATATTCTGGGTGAGGAACGGTGAAGAATCGGTCCTGGATCTATTTCTCGGTGAGCTAGATACAGCTGCAACAGACTCACAACACTTAAATTTATTTTCAAAAAGTTTTCTAAGGGACTATTCAATTAGATCAGATTGGAATCGCCTGAGCTGTGTGCAAGAATTTTAACCTTATAACCATGACTTAGCTATACAGCTTAATCTCGTGATTTGGGCACTCAGTGCCCAGTTATATACTCGTATTCTGTATGGAAATTTTACCATTTTAAGTTTTTTTATAAACAAGCCAATATTTGGCTTATTTATGCAAAAAATTTAATGAAACGTGTATTTATCAATCAAGTCCATTGCAGTTTTTGTTGTTGAATTAATTTTTGTTTTGCATCGGTTTTGCAGTTGTTTCTGTACTAGCTCCATAGAGAGCTCTTTCAAAAATATATATTGCGCTTTTCAGACCTACTAGTGTTCCATATAGGGTGACTATGCTCAAAAAGCCTGAATGCTGCAAATCCAGCAACATCCAACATATTATAAAATAATGCCATGGGCCAGCGGCTTGTTTTTCTTTTGCCAGTGAAACCAGGTAGCATTTTGTCAAAAGTATCGACACCACCTTTATGCTCATTATAGTTGACTAGTGGTTCCTTTGTTACAGGATTCACTTCTACGCTGGCATGGGCAGTTGAAAGCAGTAGCATGTTTTTCTTCGAATGTATTGTAAAGCTTCGTTTTTAGAAGATGTGAAAAGTTTTGGCAATTGCAGCTTATTGCCTCTTATTGTGCCCACCATGGTAGTATTCAGTACAAGCAATTCCTTCGCCAAATCATAGCTTGTGAAAAGGTTGTCCATCGTGATATTCACACACCTATCCAAATACCGATTACTGAATCACATAACGATATTGCGCGCAATACCAGTTGACCTCTATTCACTAGGTTGTGAACCCAAATATACTCCGCCTGCAAGCGGATAATTTGTTTTTGAATCAACAAGCCAAAATTTTCCAGGTGTAGAGGGAATGTATTGGCGGAAACTGCATCGGTTTCTTGTTGAAAGTAACTGCACATCAACTGTCAATTCTTTAGCTGGAATGAACGGCATCGTAAAATTCGTCAAGAATAATGTCCATATATTGCATATTGACTTTGATTGTATGCGCATTTCCAATGTCACTTCTGTCCGCCGTTTTTCAGTTTGGCTCGGCATTTGGTCGTTCCTTCCTTGACCACAATATTTTTCTCCACGATTGCCCTCAATGACCGAAGTTGAAAAATCAAATATGTTTTCTTCGAGATCCATATCTACTCCAGCTTCTTCGTGGTCATATTCCTCGAAACGTGGATCTGGAATGGGTTGATCATTATCTTCTCCGAAGTCAGACTGGTCACTAGGTATCGGTTCGCAATCGACACCAAATGTAGGTTCTTTTCCACTATCATCATCACCACCTTCAAGAGAATTGAAATAATTTGAAATTTGTTCCTCTTCTTCTTCAGTTAATTCACGGCGCAGGTTAGCCAAATGAACCGGTATTTTGTCACTCATTTCAAAAAGAATTAAATTATTACAACTCAAAATGACCTGTTCTCCTGAAATTTGTACGCAAAACTGATTAGAATTGCACAGCAACCACCGAAAACTTTTAAAAAATAACCGTTTTCTATACAAAATTATATGAAGAAATATTATGGGCACTGAGTGCCCCAAGTCACGTATTATAAGAGTTATACACCTGGAATTTTGTCAACTTATAAACAAAGGTACAATCCAATACCCGTCCAAAAAAATCTAATTGGGTTTTGTCAAACCCCCCGAAATTAAACATCAGAAAATAATATGGGCACAGAGTGCCCAACGCACGGTTCTAAGGTTAAGCGCGCAAATTATAAAAAAATCGACCTACATCTATAGCTTCAGTATGGGCTACTCAGAGGGCTCAAATTTCTTCTTGACTGACGTAAGATTTTCAGAATCTTATCGTCTTGAAGATTTATGTAAAATGATCACGATCAGATCTATAACCAAATATAATATAGCTCTTTTCAAATACTGCTTTGTTCATACTTCTACTTCTATTCACCTATTTACATAATACGTATATGGTATTCTGGCTTTTCTTTTTTTCTTTTTTCAGATAAAAGGTTCACAACTAAGTAATTCCATTAAGACATAATATTAACAGTTATCATCAATTCGGGAATATACAATACATTTTCAAAGGCCCTTCAAATTTAGTTTTCTCCAGACACCAAAGAGTTCTCATTTACAAATAAAAAATAAATTGATGTCGCAACAGTACGGTGTAAACCGAAATTTAGTCTCTCACTTGTCCCCTTATACACAGAAAGAGGAACCTTTCATAACTCCGAACAACAAGAAAGCGAGAAACTTTTACGCAAGTAAACGATTTTTTTTTTTGGAAATTTGCCATTAACTGCTGAAGGGTGAACTCAGAGCAATTACCTTTGCTTTTGGTGTTTATGTCGGTGATTCGAACCCATATCCTCTGGTTTAATAGGACGAGAAACTAACCACTGCGCTACGCAATACAAATCCCTTTTCAGGCCGCAATGGGAAACATGCCCCAAATTATTATCAAATCCATGTCGTGTTCCCAAAATATGATATTGCGGCAATCAGAGTGGCGCTAGCACCAACGCTTTTGTGGCGCCATCAGATTAGGAAGTCCTGCTGGATTATACTAAAAGAAAAGGGAAAAAAGGAGATAATGAAAAATGTTAAAATCACATGCCTTTAAATAAAATGTCCAATATTTTTGCCTAATTCATTTCTGACGCTCATTTTTGTTTACTTCTTCATCAATGAATGATGTCGATTTGTGTTTAGTAGTACCCTAAGGGTTTAATGACAGGCTATGCATCACAAATCACCAAACTTAATCTGGAAAATAAACTTTTGTTTATCGAAGCGATTTGAATAATTCTTTAAAAAAAAATTTTGATTGAGATATACAATTGAGATTTGACCAAAAGTTATGATAACATTTTGACCTTGCCAAGTTTCTTGCAACGCCAATGTGAAATTCCCATGGTCAAATGACAAACTTTTGGAAGAAAAATGACCTCAAGCCACTTGAAAGTAAAATGTGGGAATAATTTAAGTTTCACTATTTTGGTAGAGTCTTTAAGTTTTCTTTAATAAAAATTCTAGTTTTAAGCTATGGACTAGTTAGGTTTATCTCTCTCATTAAAATGTCTTTAGGAGCAGCGCTTAACAAAAATATAATTATCTCACGTCAATATACTCGTGAATACGCGCTTCATCTTACACAAGTTGCCTAATAAATTTATTTTCCACTTTTTCTTTTCAGGTAATTATTGTTGTGTTGCAATGTAACCGCATCCTCATTACACAATTAATGCTTGTAATTTTCAATATGGTTGTGTAGATATGACATCTGATTTTCTGTCCTTTAAATTGAGTGAAGGTAAATTAATTGATGGTGAAAGTTTAGCATCGCTTGTCACGTTGATATAATCAATTTTCCTTATCAAAGATGAAATGTACGAGTGAGTAGTATGCAATTATTAATTACTAGTTTTGAATGTTCATTGAATTTATAAATAGGGACAATGTATGTATGCAAAAAAAAAAACGCTTAAAAATTAACTTATTCTAACTTACTGGCCCATGCAGGCACTCTAAGTTAAACCTAATACTTAAATTATGTTTTTCGACGTATCTCATATTATATGTTTATGCTATATCTATTCAATATAATTAAAACTAAGAAAACATTTTTTAAGAAAAACTTAGTAACATGACTTTATTTTTTCTTTAATTTACTTAATCTAATACATAATATATACATACATAATATATATACGTAATATATAAATACATGTACATACATATCATATATACATATTTTTTTTATTTTTTATTTTTTTTCTTAAATCTAACTTAATTCTACCTAAACTGACGCACTTTGCTTCACATGAAGCTACCTATTGCTGGAGGAATTCGACTACGAGGCATCATCTTCTTCAGCAAGCCACCAAAATTGTTGGTGCTGCCGAGCAACATCTCTCATGTCGCGACTCCCTACCGTCCTACTGAATCGGAGACACTCCGTACTGCCGTGTGCGACGTCTATGTCGTAGTTGAGTCGCCTGTCCGCAGCTGTTCGAGCAACGTGGAAGATTAGTGTCACAGCCAATCTATCCTGGATCAGACCTTTGCTATCTAGGTAGAAGAACACTTCTGGAGGAACATAGCCGTCAAAGCGAACTCTCTCATGATACATATAATTAGGGTAGTAAACCCCGGAGATCAGGTTGTTCGACCATGTCATTGCTCTTGCAAGGTGCCTTCGAGTCAACTTAACAACAAAATTGTCCACTTGTATTAGGTTCACCCTATTATACAAGGCCTCATTAGGATAGAATTGTATGTACTCAGACTCTGGTGTTCTGTATAAGCGAAGACACGTCCTAAGACAAGCTCTTTTAAACACCCGAATCTTTTCCAATAAACTTGCTCTCACGTTGAACCACACGGGACATCAAAATACAAGCATAGGCCGGATAAGGACCATGTAGCAGATCAACTTCACCCTCGCATCGAGTTGGCTGTTATAAAACAGTCTCCTTGTAAAGGCAAAAGCACCTCTGGCTCTGGCCAGATCCCAAGGTATCTGACTACATTTCGACAAGCAAGTGGCTGTCCATGTTGTCCGACGATAGTGAACTTTCGCCAATTCTTTCTGGTGTCCCTAGAGGCCCCAGACAAGAGCATTCCAAACAGAATAGTTTTCGACTTCTGAAAGATGAGCTTTAATTGCCAGTTGTCGCAATATCACGTGGCAAAAGTATATTAATGACCACAATCTTTGGACTGTATGCGATTAAGTCATCTGCGTGCGCTATGGCATGGTGAAGTGAACCTATCAAATCACCGCAACTAATTGCAGACAGTTTTTAATGCTAAAATGTTCCAGCAGAAGTCAGATCGCCGTTTTTCAAGATGAACTGTCTATCTGTGATCATATTGCAAAGAATATACAGAAGTCTGTTCAGCTTGAAAAAGAGCCCCTCTAACCATACGGTATCGAAGGCCTGTTCCAAGTCAATCACTCAGGCACCAGTGCACTGTTTCTTGCCTTTGTTCGATTGGATATCTGAAACCAGTTTAGACGCAGCATGAATGATATCATGCCCCGCCATGAAACCGAATTGATTATCCGGAATTATATGTGTGTCCTCAACCCACTTAGTCAGGACTCTATTGTTCACCTTCTCGAAAAGCTTACTGATGTTTGGAAGAAGACTGATCGAGCGGAGATTCGCCGGATTGGAAGTATCTTTAGCCTTTATGGGGATGGGATGTACCACCGCAGTTTTCCAATGCGCTGGATAATGTGCATTATTCATTGCATTATTAAACAGGGTGGTATAAATGTCCACCGCTTCTAGTGGGAGATGTAGAAGCACAATGTTCGGTATTTCATCGGTTCCCACTGATTTCTTACTTCTAGGCGATTCGAAGATCGTTTGGAGCTCTTACTTCGAAATGAACGGGGGTAGTACCCTATCGGCGGCAATGACATTATTTGCCATATTTCCATCACTGAACTGGGTGAAATCCGAGCTCTCAAATCGCCAATTCACAATTTCATTTCAAAGGCAGAAATTGTTCATAAGGACTCGACTCTCCAGGTCGTGATTCGGGCCAATGATATCATTCGCCTTGTACACTTCCTGGAAAGTCACTCCTAGTCTCTACGTTCTCCTGCGGATTCTCGATCACAAAGAAGTTGTCATCATCAACGGCCTCTATGCCTGCTGCTATAAGTATTTGTTCGTTGTTCGTCGTTCGGCCGATTTTGAGACATTTAAGGTCGTTTTGATTATTTCTCCGAAATATTTTATTTATTTGAGGAACTTATTCGGGTTGCTGGTATTTACAGCCCGAATTTTGTTGTTCCAATACAAACTTACAGAATTTCTGCAATTTTCTTTTAATAATATCTGGAGGTTTTTAATCGACGACTTCAATGTCATGATCTCCGGGTTATGTCTGTCAGTAAACTGTCTGTACAAGGTTTTTAGTCTTGACAGCAGTCTAGTTTTATGTCGGTGCAGTGCGTCAATGGTTGCGTTGCGGAATAAGTCTTCGCTGTCAGTGTGTTGATACCGAGGTATCGTTTTGTTCATTGTTCGTTTGATTGTCTCGTCCATTAGTTTTAGATACCTGTCAATCTCCTCGTTTGACAGATTTCTGTTGGACGGTGGGTAGAGCGAGTTCGCGGAGAGAGCTCTAGTCAGTGTTTTGGTGAAGTGTGTCCAACGCACCCTACTATAATTGTAGGAATGCCTTTGAACAAACTCATCCAATTCCGCAATTTCGTTGGGAACAGTTATTTCGGTGCTGAGACCGCAATGGTCACTGTCATACACGAAAGTGCGTAGACAGTTTGTAGTTTGTTGGTTAGTGCACGTCAGTTGTATTCGTGAGTCGAACGTGTCTGGGAAACGGCGGACTATCCGTCGCTTTGAGGCCTAGCCGATACATCACACTGTGCTGTGCTGTGCTGACCCCACCAATTGAATAGTAGGTTCCCTCTAGTATTTGGTATATTATTTCCCCAATCACTATGTTATGCCTTGAAATCTCCGCCGATAATAAAATAGTTGTCTTAAAATTCCAGCCCCAGGAATCGAAAAAGTGTCTGGAGCTCTGATATGAATAAGGTGGATTGAGCAGCCCTAGGTGCATAGACAGACACCATGTACAACCGTTTTCCACTACGGGGAGGAATGTACATGACACATGCTTCCAGCACCTGAAACCTACGTACCACACGACTGTATACTCTTTTGAAACGCAATTCCTTTCTTACAAAGATTGCAACACCTCCTCCTTGAATGGAATTGGGTCGGTTTCTTCGTAATATTTCATATCTTCTGTGCCTCATTTTGTGTCTTTTGGTAAGTTTAGTTTCGCTAACCAAAAGCACATCAGGGGCTTGGTCTTTAAGCAACTTAAATAGTGTGGCTCCTCGTTCGAACCTAATCAGTGAATTAACATTCACTGCAAGGACCTTCAGGGTTTGCTCCGCCATGTACGTACCCATTACGACATACGATGCGTTAGGCCAGGCAGCAGCGCGTATATTTGATCCACCCGCGCGGTCTGTTCAGTTAAATGACGTTGGAGCTGAGCCATCTGCCCCTGGATAGAGAGCAAGATAGCTAGCATGTCTGGTACTGGTTCCGGTGCTCTGGGCGCAGGGGCCTGAGAAGCAACCTTCGCTTGGTGTACCGTATTTCCCCTACCTGCGGCCATTTGGGCGTAGGTAACATGGGGAGTAACGCCTGGTGTTTGTGTTTGAACAGGTGGACGTTTAGCTTCCACTTTCTGCTGCCGAGCAAGACTTACTCTTTTTATGTAATAGAATTTGGGACAACCCCGATAATTTTCGGTGTGTCCCGTGTTCCTACATAAAGCACAAGAGAGTTAGCTCTTTTCCGACATTCCGTCCTTACCTAAAGCACATTCCTCTGACTTGTGGTTCCTTCCACACTTCACGCATCGAGGCTTCGCAGTTTGACGTGGCGTGCCCGAACCTTCGGCAGCGAACACATTGTAAAATGTTTTTTTTTTTTTTTCAATTCAATTCAATTTATTAATGTATTAAGGGTACAATAAGACATACGTCTTTTATAGTACTAAGTTATAACAATTCAGAAAAGTATACAATCAGTAAGTTAAGCAAGCTAATGAGAGTGATAAAAGAAGGGAGGATGAGGATTTAGGAAAGGGGTGAGAAGTAAGAAAGAACGGTAAATTTAAAGTGTTTGGCATTAATGATTGTTCGTATCGTTAACGGCAGAGAGTCCCAAAGTTTAATGGCGTGTATGTAAAAGAAGCGCGATGAATTTGTAAAGCTATGACGAGATGGTATTAGGGCATGTGTTCTGACCGATCGAGTAAAATTAAGTTTCTTAAACAGATACATGGGCGACTTATTTACTATAATATTATGCAAGAATATAAGATTTCTGGCATCCATGTAGTGGTCTAGAAAAGTTCCGAGTAAGCTTTTAGAATATTGAGATACATGATCAAATCTACGTAAGCCATGAACATACCTGATAGCATCATTAAACGCTACTTGCAACGTTGTGACATGGAATCAACTTTACTATAAACAACTTCAGCATATGTTATCAATGGTAGGATGAGGGTGGTAACAAGCTTTCTTCTAGTATCGATTGGAGTGTAACTAGAGGTCAACCACAACTTCCGCAGGCGTCCATAAATACGTCTAACTACGTTATTTGTGTGGTCATATCCGGACAATTTGCTATTAATGATAAAACCTAAACTGGTGACCTTATTAACTATTTCAAGCTTATTACCAGAAAGTACAATATTGGGCAAAGAGAGAAAGGACATTGTATTGGGTCTATAACTTAATTCGTTTTGCTAAGAGATGGCGTAACTTGTATTGGAACATGCGTTGGAAAGCTACTGTCATTGTACGTCATTTCAGTATATGTCATTCATTTGAAGCGTAAACAACAATAATTTTTTTTCACTAAAATATGTCGAATTTTGTGCCTGAAACAGTGTTTTTGCGGGGAGTTCTTCTTCATTACTTTAATATGAAGAAAACTACTGCCGAAAGTCATCGTATTTAGGTGGAAGTTTATGGTGATCATGCGATGAAAGACGATGAACGTCCTGGGCAGCCAAAAAAAATTTGAAGATGAAGAACTGGAAGCATTACTCTATGAAGATTGTTGCCAAACACAAGAAGAGCTCGCAGAATCTTTGGGTGTCACTCAAGCAGCCATTTCAAAACGTTTAAAAGCAGCTGGATATATTCAAAAGCAAGGAAATTGGGTTCCACATGAACTCAAGCCGAGAGACGTCGAAAGGCGGTTTTGCATGTCCGAAATGCTGCTGGAATGCCACAAAAGGAAGTCATTTTTGCATCGGATTGTTACTGATGATGAAAAATGGATCCATTACGACAACCCCAAGCGCAAAAAATCATATGTGAAACCCGGCCAACCAGCCAAATCAACGGCAAAGCCGAATATCCCTGGCGCGAAGGTAATGCTCTGTATTTGGTGGGATCAGATGGGTGTCTTACCCCACCCGCCTTATAGCCCAGACCTTGCCCCTTCTGACTACCATTTGTTCCGGTCGATGCAGAACGCCCTCACTGAAATACGGTTCACATCAGAGCAGAATATCAAAAATTGGCTTGATTCATTTTTGGCTGCCAAGCCGGCGCAGTTCTTTTGGGATGGGATCCACAAATTTCCAGAAAGATGGGAAAAAGTCATAGCCTCAGATGGGCAATACTTTGAATAATACTATTGTACATGTTTTTCTTAAATAAACGTTCAAATTTTGAAAAAAGCCTTCCAGAAGTCAAGTAGACAAAGAAGTGAGATGTGTCTTTTATCAAAATTCTTTCTGATATCTTCCAGGATGTTAACCATAGCAGTGGAAGTACTATGGTTAGCTCTGAAGCCAGACTGAGCTTCATATAGTAGGTTATTAAGACACAGGTGTTTTAGAAGCTGTTTCGCAATGAGTTTCGAGTTTCTCTAAGGCTTTTGATAAGCACGGAAGGATACTGATGGGTCTAAAATTAGAAGCGGAAGTTGGATATGGTCGTTTTGCAACAGGCATTATACGGCCTATTTTCCAGGATCGAGAAAATGTAGATGTGGTAACACAATGGTTGAGAAAATGAAGGATACTGGTGGGTCTAAAATCAGAAGCGGAAGTTGGATATGGTCGTTTTGCAACAGGCATTATACGGCCTATTTTCCAGGATCGAGAAAATGTAGATGTGGTAACACAATGGTTGAGAATATGGGTTAGGTGAGATACTATGAAAGGTAGGATTAACTTAACAAATTTCATAGGTACTCCGTCCTCTCTAATGGCGTTAGATTCTATTTCCCTAATTGAATTAATTACTTCAATGTTTTCGCTCCTCTTTAATTTTTCCCAATCGGGTGGACTCGCTTCGGTGTAGATATTGCCTCTACGAGTATACATATATAAATTAGAATTCTAAGATCAACATCTGAGTAAGAACAATATGTTATCTTCAATATTAACTTCAATACCTTTAATACACAATTATTAAATGAAAAGAAGATATTCAAATTTGTTATGGTGTTAATTCAGAAGATTCACTTTTGTCATATCGGATTAAAATGGGCCTACAAAGTTATAATACTCCGAACCGCAAGAAATTGGAAAACATTATTGGAAGCTTATCACAGCTTTGTTTGGTTTCACTGAGCCGGTAAAGTCGACGGGTTTTAACATTTTAGAGCCTATAGACTTCACAATTATATTGTATTCAATTTTACATTGTCCTTCTCTCAACAAATGGTTTTACTACCAAAAAGTTCAGTTCATTGCTCCCAGCAATATATTGAAACTGACATAGTTAACGTTGAGTTTTTAATAATAATAGCGGTTTCTTAGAATGAGTCTTCATAGAGTCTTAACTAGGGTTTTATTGGCTTTTTTCAAGCTGATGTGGGCAACATTAGTATTTGTTTCCAGTCGGTTTGTTAATAACATGTATATACTCGTAGTTTCGATTTTATTCATTTCACAACCAACTCACTTCGCTTGTTCCTCTATTCTTGTGAATGGTGGTATGTTTTAAGTACGTTTGAGATGATGTCAATAGGCCTTATGATACCTTATGTGACCAGATAAGAACGATAGGAAAAAATTTGAAATAACACTACAACGGTGTGAAATATACAATTAATTCTGGCTTAATTTTGAAGCTACGTTTATGCCATTATGTGCGAAACAGCATATCATTCAAATGGCCGCCTAGGCTTCGCTGGCAGTGCTTTAAGCGGTTGGCCTCGAGCTCGTCGAAAGTGGTTGGCTTTTTAGCATAGATTAGGGACTTGACGTATCCATAGAGAAAATAATCGAGTGTTTGTTATCCAAATCGCAGGATCGCGATTTGATCTTCCACAACTTCGAGCGTTGCGTCGCTTGTATGGCATGTAGCGCCGTCTTGTTGGAACCACAGCTCGTATATTTTGTATTTTTTTTTTCTTGTTGTTGTCGTTATCGTTGTCGAGCTCTGACCACAGAAAGTCGGTTAACAACGCTCTACACCTGACACCATTGACGGTAAAGGTGTCTTCTTTCTTATTTCGAAAATGTGGATATATTGATGTTTGGCCGAACATTTGCGAATTGTATTTGTTCCAATAACGACAACTTTGCTTGTTGAAATAGCCACTGAGCCAAAAATGAAATCTGTCCGAGAAGATGATTTCTTGGCCAAAATCCGGATCTCAGGCCAACATTTCCAATGAGCCATTAGCGAACTCATGACGCTGTCTATGGTGGTCTGACTTTAATTCTTGCGTCAGCACAACGTTATACGGATGTAAGCCCAAATCCAACCGAAAAATGACCCGGCCTGACTTTCCGATGATGTCGAATTCAGCTGATCGGCAGCGAATCGACATTTCTGGGTATTCTCCGATACTGGTTGGCGGTTTAAGATCCAAAAGAGTGTACTCACGCTCAAAATTTTCCACGGTGCGACAAATTGCTGCCTGCGCACTGAAGCTATGATGACGACCGACTTCACGTTGCGTATTTACTCGTACATCTGAGCTGGAATTTCGACAATATTTTTTATTACTCGTAATTTCCGCACGTTCGGCAGGCTTATGCATCGATGAAATGACAAACCTTACTGAATATATGATGTCATTGGGAACTTTGACAGTCACCATATTTGTATATATGTAGCTACATTATATATTATATTTGCAAAAGTTCCGAATAGCTGTTTCGAAAATTGCGCATTACATCGCCTAGTTTTCAGCGTTACTTGATGAGTTTTGTAAGACCCAGAATACAGGCTTAGCTTTAAATGTATCACGACTTGGAACACTTCTCATAGATTTGATTTAATGCCAAGTTTCGGTAGGTGGGTGGTTATGTGTGGCAAAATGGGTTGAGCTGTTGCAAAATATGCTAGATTGGGTCTTATAAGTAACATTCGAGAGCGAATGTATTTATCATACTAAGGTGTAATCTTTAGGCAAAATAAAACTGCGCTACGCTGCCAGATGCAAAGGAGGACATATTGTTTCTTTATTGAGTAGACGTGAGTTCTCATCCACGATTCCGAGAACGTTCAGTTGAAACTAGCTGTCAATTACATCACGGGTCTTTTCAATATTCTCAAAATTTAAGTGTGATATCGAACGTCGTATCCTCTGTAATATCCCATTAATGGATGGTCTATATCTACGAATGGCGATTAAATTAGTATCCAAAACAGGAATCCAATCGGTCAACCTGTTATTTTTCATATAGGAACTCCACGTAGTCAAAAATTGGGCCGACTAGTTTTACTCAAAAAAACTTTCACTCAAAGAACATTTAAAAAAGGCCCATGTGTATATTACAATTGATTTGCAATTTTGTCATATGAACTCCTACTCGGATATTGTGTCTTTGCCAGCAATGAGGTTGCCATCACCAGTTTCGGGGACTTCTAGAGTGATGTTGGGTATTAAAAGCGTCTGTGCGCGATTGTGCTCTATTCCTCTAATACATAATTTATTTCTAAAGAAATCACATTCACATGCAAACTTGTCGCACTTCGCTTTGTATTTAAAATTGTTCTGATAACGCATTTATACGTAAAATGAAACACTAAGCCTAAAATGAAACTGAGCTATAAAGTGATTGTTAAATTCGTACAATCAAAGGTTTTTCGAGGTCAACAATGAGCAAGTTAAGCTTAGACCTGTACTCAAGACATTATCAATTATGATCAATTAAGTTCTAGAGGGTATTAATATGGCCGATGCTGGAATATCCAGATCGTACTTCTTAGTCGGTGTCGAGCATACACATCATTCAGACTAAAATGAATGCAGCCACTTGCCGGTAATATTTGGTATTTAATGCTCTCTTTTTTTATGTTATTGGGATTGTAGCTGATTTCACACACACTGTTTTGAACAGCTTACATATGGTCTATTGCTTGCACTAGTTTTGAAAATTTATTTGTCAACATCTCAATCATTGTCTATGTTGATTTACCAGACATTTCAATATTCTTTCGAAAACCTTTGCTTTCAAATTAGACCATCCCCAAAGATTTGCACTAAAACAATCGATTCCATGTCAATCAAAAGCTATAGTACAACTCTCAGCAAAGTAACCCATCTATATATATACCCACCTAGGGGTGTATTTTTGGTTTTAATTAATCTTCGTAATTGATAATTGACTTTGGTGGTATAACCTTTACGATTGCTTTGATCTAGAACCTGTTTAAGTTTCAAACTAATTTACCAGATGTCATTTCTTATTCTGACAAAATTAGGTAAGATCATTTATCTAATCTATTTGCGATTACTATGCGTAAATTTATACAAGTCTTGAGCTGCTATGTACTTTTTTTCAATCATACACCAGTAAAAATCTGCAGAATTTTTCTAGCAAAATATAAACATTTCAATTCAAAAACAGTTTTGAAATACCATACTAAACAATTCATCCTTTTAAACAAGCAGAATTCAGATTTATTTCATAAAAGAAGACCTGAAATCGATTTTTAGAATGTTCGCTCGTTATAATTTTATTCATTTCCTGATAGAGAAGTTCTTGCATTCACCTCGAAAATCGGAATTTTATGATATCTTTACGCTTTAAGGTGTCTGTGGTGTTTCTAGACAGCTTTTAGTTTAGTGCTATCAGTTTGAATTTTTGTCAGATGGAGCGTCTTCATGTTACTAAAAAAACACACACAAAAAAATTGAAAAAAATCAGGCCAGAATTATCGGAGTTATTCATAGGAAAAATGTTAGAACCGTCAATGCAGTACTAACTGCGATATCCGTTAAATTGGGTAAAGGTTTGATATAAGATATCAAAAACCATTGGAGAATACACAAGGGCTCTTTATCAGGAAGTTCTTGGCATAACCCATCGGTCGCACCCATTTCGGCTAGTCGATTTTTTTGTCACAAAGCTCAAGGCTGTGGGAAAAAATCACTAAATTCACGCAGCCTTGGTATACTGCAGATTTGAGATACATTTAAAATAGAAATCGTGTGCGTACATAAACAGTTCGAGTTGTATAACAGTCAATTAACGCATTTGATTGTTGTTTCAGAAGGATTTTCGTACTTGTTAATTTGTTTAAGTTACTAACATTCCCACAATGAAAGGTTAATAAAATTGAAAAAAAAGTACATAATATAGGCCACGTCATATGTATCTATACTTGACTACAGATTAATAAATTGTCGCCTTCGGGGTGATAATCTTTTGGTGAGAAATTTACTAAATGGAGTGAAAAGTGACCTCCTTGGGAATTATTTTTTTTTTTTTTAAATGTTTTTTTATATTATTCAATATAGTCCTCTTTTAGTTTGATTCACTTATTCCAGCGATTTTCCAACTTCTTGATCTCGTCCGAAAAGTAATTTTCCGGAAGGTCTGCAAAATACTCCTCCGTGGCGTCGATGATTTCCTCGCGTGTCCTGAATTTTTTATTGATGATCCATTTTGAGGTTCGGGAAGAGATAATAGTCCGAGGAATCCAAATCCAGTCACCAATCGATGACAAAAGTCCGCCCGATTCCGTATCAGCAAGTCCAAACACTCTGTCGAAGTGGTCTCGCCTTCGTGTTTTTGGTCATTCGCGGCACCCAGCGGCAGAATAACTTTTTCATATGCAGAATACTGCCCAAAATATGGCGTGTGCGCTCAGTACTAATCTTTGTGGTATCTACCAGCTGACGTACCTTCACTTTCCGGTCAACCAACACCATTTCATGTATTTTTTTGACATTGGCCTCTGTAAGCGCATCGGAGGGCCTGCCGCTGTGGACTTGATCGGTAGTGGAGTTGCGGCCACCACGAAACTCTTCAAACCAATATTTGACGGTGTAATTTGACGGAGCACTAGCCCCATAATATTTATCCAACTTTTCTTTTGTTTCCTTCATTGTTTTGCCTCTCAAAAAATAATGTTTTATGAGAGAACGAAAATCGTTTTTGTTCATTCTCAACATGATGCCAAACACGTCAACAACAATCAGCTGCCAAAACAAAACTAAAGACAGTATCGCACTGAAATTTGGCATGTCTGCCTAAATATGAACGGACTTAAAGGCACCATAACCTTTTTTGCAGTATCAGCGCATTCTGGCGGTCAAGGAGGTCACTTTTCACTCCATCTAGTAGATCTGTTACAAAAATACTTCTGATAAAAAAGTATTTGCTAGGTTCAAGTTGGACTCCCAAAAGGGCTTGATTTTCCACTCTGTCTAAAATTAATGTCACAGTATAGAAAGACTTTGGTAAGAAGTGTAAAGACAGACGAATGTAGCAATGTTGCACATGTATGTACATATATAAGTGGACTCAAGGGAATAGTTCGGGAATTAGTACTTGATTTCGGTTGTTATATCGCGCTGGTTTACAGTTGGGCTTGATATCGCTCCTCGAAAGGGAGCGGAAAAACATGAAATAGCAAGGTCTACGATGACCTCAGATTGTTAAGATTGTGAAATGGCAAAATACTCGTAAGTAAAGCGCATGCTTTAAAGTAAAGCATGCTTTACTTATTTATTGGATGTGGCAATATTATCGATTTAAGGTTGCTAGTTTTATTTGCCACCGTAGGTTAAGATGGATCTGGCAATACCTGCATTCATCCATTTTCTGTTGAGTTTCCACTTTCTCCTAAATATATGTCTAAATATAATTTGGGTGGGGGCTGATGCCCCCATTTATTGGCTTAATACAAGCTTAATCTAACTTAAAAACTAACAGAAAGACTTAAGAGCTAGGGATCAAGGAAGTGATGGAGCAAATCTTGATTGAGACGAGGAGTGCTCGGTTGAAAACACCAAGGAAGAGGTTTGAGTTGACCTTTCGGAGTATTCGGGAGATTGGTTCGTTGGATCCATAAGAGTTGCGGTGGACCGGTAGATAGAAGAGACGAGGACAACGTAGATTGCGGGGGTTGGTATTGAAGGAAATGGAGTTCAAAATGGATGCACAGTCGATGGAACCTAAGAGAAGTCGATGAATGAAAAGAATGTCAGAATGTCTTCTAACGAATTCATATTTAGAAGTTTGAGGCGGTCCTGATAGGGAGGTAAGATTAAAGAGTCGTTCCACGACAGATCACGGAGAGCAAATCGGAGGAATCGGGTTGGAAAATTCCTTGGACCACCGTTTAATAAAGCCAAGTGATGAATTGGCTTTGAGGATCATCTTATCGATATGCGAACGGAAATTAAGCTCACAGTCGAATAATATGTCAAGTTCTTGAAAAGACTGAACCAGGGGAATTGGTTGACCCTGGAGAAAATAAAGTCGGGGAGGAGACGGGTTGCATTTACGTGAGAAGGTTATAGATTGACATTTGGCTACACTAAGTTCTAGGCAGTTTTTGAGGCACCAGATTGAAAACCGATCAAGGTCTTCTTGAAGAAGGGCAGAGTCATGGGGAGAGGAAATAGTTTTAAAATTTTTTGTGTCGTCAACGTAAAGGGAGAGTGAGGAGTGTTTAATGACCCTGTCAACATCGTTGATAGTAAGAATGAAGAGAAGAGGGCCAATATGAATGCCTTGTGGAACTCCAAATGAGGCCATGAATGGAACAGAAAAGGCGGATCTAAACCGAACACTATAATATCGATTTACCAGGTAAGAAGAAATCCATTTTAATAAAATAGGCTCAAAGCCGAGAGCAGACAATTTGAAGATGATCAATTGATGAGATATCTTATCAAACGCTTTAGTGAAATTTTGAGTGAGAAAGGGACCAATGGAAAAATTTGGTAGACCATTGAAGTAAGAGGGATCTGGTACGAAGTAGTTGTTGGTAAATGGTAGTTTGAAAAATGTAGCAAAAAAGTTGGCGATGGTAGGAG
Organism: Volucella zonaria; assembly: GCA_963966105.1. NCBI lineage: Eukaryota > Metazoa > Arthropoda > Insecta > Diptera > Syrphidae > Volucella > Volucella zonaria. The sequence goes on along the minus strand of OZ014533.1, from coordinate 48,786,739 downwards.
GATCACTTGATGACTTAGTTTCGAAAGCGAGGAAGGAAGGATAACCATCAGACTTACTTTTGCAATTGACAAATTGAAAAAAGGACTTGGTATCGTTTATGAGATTGGTTTGCGGACTATGTATTCAGGTAGCGTAGATAGAGAGAGTTATAGAGTTCAATGAAATGAAGATGTGCGCCTAGATAATTTGAATAGTCGGAAGAAGATTGGGTACGAAGAAATACCGCCCATAACTTGTTTCTTTTGTTTCGTAGAGAGCAAAATCTACGACTAAACCAAGGAGGAGATGTAGAAGAAGTTTTATGGCGGGAATAAGTCACATAAAGTGAGATGGATTTGAGTATTTTTCTGTAAAAAGTGGAGAGGGCATCAACCAGAGATAGATCGGTAAACTCAAAAGAAGCCCTGTTTAGATTTTTTTTTATAGTCAGCGCGCGCTCAAGGGGTTTTTGTACCCTTAAAATGTTCGTACACAGCGCGGGCGAGGGAAATTTAGGGAGTAAGAAAAAACATGTACGTTTGCAACTTATAAAGACCAGGAAACACAAAGGTCGGCAGGGCATTCCATAAGCGAGTTGTACGGCTTAGGAAAGAATCACGATATTTTAGATTACGTCCGAAAATGGGCTTGAGGGTATACTAATGAGCATTCATAGCGAGACGGGTGTTACAGTTGAAAGTTTGGATGGGCGGAATGCTACTGGCGATTTCAATTGAGCACTGGTAGTGGAAATAGCGATAAAACAAAGTGAGACAGGAGACATTACGTCGGTGTTCGAGAGTGTCAATTGATTGACTGATATTAGTATCACCAATTAGTTTTAAATTCTATCTAGGAGGTGCAGAGATTTTTTAGGAGCACCTGACCAGATGTGGGCATTGTACTCCAGTTTTGGGCGGATAAATGCCTTATATATTGTGGCCAGATCAGATGGGGTAAAATATTTCTTAAATCGCTTGAGGAAACCTAGACACTTCGCAGCATTTTTGGCGACTTTGAATATGTGGTTATTCCAACGTTAGTTGTCACTGACACACATATCGGGAATGGAAAGTTTATCGGTTTCGACGATGCAAGTGCCATTCATGGATAATGTCTGGGTATTTGAATTTCGCTTTAATGGCAGCAGACAGTATTGAGTTTTGGAAGCATTAAATTCCACTCGGTTGATAGTTCCCCAATTGGTTATGCTGTTGATATCGGAATTTAATAAGCTTTACACACGCTGCCGTTCCCGTTCTACAGCCAAGGAGCAGGGACGTGAGTCCGGGAACAAATATGAGAAGCAGAGAGTGCTTTCATCAGCAAAGGAATAAATTGGATTAGAAGTAGCAGACAAGAGATCATTAATGAAAATTAAAGAGATTGTCGGAGACAGAAAGGAGCCCTGGTGCACACCAGGGTTTATTTTGTGAATATCAGACTTGAAACCGTCCAAGACAACTTGAATTGAACGTTCCGAAAGGTAATTTCTAATCCATTGAAAAAGAGAGTCATCGATCCCAATAGCACGCATTTTCGACAAAAGAGCCTGATGCCAAACTCTGTCAAATGCCTTAGAAATATCAAGTGCAACTATCTTGCTTTCGCCAGATTGATGTACGCTTTGGTTCCACTTTTTGGTGAGACATGCCATCAAATCACCAGTGGACCTGTTGCTACGAAAACCATATTGCTGGTCATTGAGAAATTTTCGTGTTTCGAGATATTTCATGAGCTGACGGTTTATCAGCGTTTCCATGACCTTGGAAAGAAGGGACGTAAGTGCGATGGGTCTGTAGGAGGAGAGAGAAGAAGATTCGCCTTTTTAGGGACGGGCTGGACAAATGCTGTTTTCCAACTACTCGGAAAGAGTCCTAAGGAGCAGGATTGATGAAAAAGCTTACGCAGTGGTTTTGCCAGCGTGGAACAACACCTCTTCAGAAGAAGGGGAGGTATTGATTTTACGGAAATTAGCTTTATGAAAATTATAAGAAAATAGAACTGTTTGGGTAGGGGACTGAAGTGGAGAGTTGTGGAAAAATGAGAGAAGAAGTGGAGAATGAAAGTTATCAATAGTTGAAAGAGATAGAGGACAACACGATACCGAGGATTTGATGGGATCAGTTATGAAGATAAAGTCTAATTGCCTTTCCATATAGTTGGAAACGTCACTGACTTGGCTGTTAGCTGATCTAAGAAGATGCATTCCTCAGTAGAATTGGGATTGGAAGCGATGAAAAAAGATATGTCTTCAGATGGAGTCCACTTCTGCTGAGGTAGATTAAAATCGCCGAAGATAATGATATCATCAAGCGAGTCTGATAAGTCCATCAAATTGTCAATTGCTGCAATAGCAAGTTGGTAGGATTCGATAGGTTGCGCCGGAAGACTGTAACAACACATAACTTACAAGCATCTACAAGTAAGTGTTATTTTAACTGACACAAAGTCGAGCTTAGGAGAAGATGAAGTTGCAACGAGAGAGGAGTCCAAGCTGTTGTGAATAGGCAGTAGGACACCTCGACGAGGGGATTCAATCAAGGGGGGTGTGCGATCAACATCCCGAAAAACATTAAAATAAAGAGGAGAGGTCTGCAAGCATGGAAGACGGTAGATAATTTCTTTTTATGTCCATTAATGAGCTTCCGGTTTAGTTTACTAAAAGTGTTTACATTTGTACGAAAGATAGGTCAAATTTCGAATTTTCTGCGTTTTTTTTGTTCTGAAAAAGTTTGAGGGTCAACTCCATTACGCTGAGTTTGGCATAGGTTTTAGTGTTGGAAAGGTTCTTTCTCCAGGCTTTTTCTTCGGGCTTCTATGAATTCATTAAATCTCAGCATAATCTAAACGATTAATGTTTCACAAATTATAAACTGACCAGATGTGCCAAACGCGATATCTGAATTCATTGGTATAATTTGTTATGCATGTTTAGTTAGTTGCATGTGTATATTAGGAAATGTGCGCGATTAATCACTTCAGCAGCCGTACACAAAATAAATAATCAACATATGATAGACGCTATCAGATTTCTAAAAATGCATGTGTTCCTTTCAAGAGCTATCATTTGACTTCACTTTGTGTTCAATCAAGTGGAATGTTTGACTATTGGGAAAAGAAGTTAGTGTCTACCTTATATAATGCTACCTCAACAAATGTACTTTAACAGGGTGGAAGAATCTGCTTTTTTGACTAACGCTTTACTTGTTTCGAAAAGTAACTTATTTCTAATGGATCTAGTATATGTGTTATTAGTGAAGATCACGGCATTCAAAAAGGAAGTGATATAACTTATCAAACTCCAGTTCGTCTTCTGCTGGAAAATTTAAGAATATCGTAGATAATTTAGAAAGCGATTCTGTTTTGCTTATGTCTTGCTATGTCATATTCGATAATATTTGTAAGAAATTCAGGTGTCAATCGAATCGAAAAGCGATTGTGGATGGCTCTAAAGCAGATTAAAAATTTTTTTTACAATTTTCTTCAAAATCCTTTTTGCGAATCCATAGTGATCTGAGGTCAGAAGCATGACACTGAATAAATTTGGGGATAGTCACTGGGTTAAGAAAACCTTCAGCACAACCTGAGTGTCACAATGTACAGTGTTGTGCAAAACATTCCGGATTTTTTCATCATTGCTATATATTGTGCTTTTTTGTTAAATAAAAAGGAAAAAAAAATCAAAGTTTTCAACATTTTTATATTGTTAATTTAATAACTATTTCAATTATAATACAGAAAACAAATAAATAATTACTAACCCTGTAAACAAAATAAAGGCAATATTTCGGTCATGCAAAACTAACCGGATTTTTTGTTTTTTAAAGAAAAATTTAGTATTTCGTCCAATAACCCTTATTTTTCAATACTTGGCGTCTGCGGGGTGTGGACTCAATTAAATTATTAATTATAGTGGGTGGAATACTCTCCCACTCATTCTTCAAAGCTGCAAAAAGAGCGCCTGTTGAAGTGTACTTTTTTTGACCAACCTTCCTTTTTAGAATGGCCCACAAATACATAATCGGGTTAAGGTCAGGTGATTGAGACGACCACTCTAACACACAAATGTTTTTTGCCGTAAACCACTCTTTAAGCAGCTTTAAGGAATGTTCGGGGTCATTATCCTGCTGAAAGACCAAACTCAGCGGCATTTATTCTTCCGCGTATGGCAGCATTACTGTTTCCAGAATATCTCTGTACTGGAAACGGTCCATTATTCCGTTAATCTTATGTATAGGCCCACAACCTACACCAGACAAAACAGCCCCAAACCATCACGGAAGTACCAGCATGCTTGACTGTAGTCAGAACGTTTTCTGGCTTAAGACGTGAACCGCTTTTTCGCCTTGCTGTGAGTGCAGTGTCGGAATAAAATAAATTAAATTTGCTCACATCGCTGAAAAGCACTGTCTTCCATTTGTCAACTGACCAATTTAGGTGTTTTTGTGCAAATTCAACCCTAATAGAAAGATTAATTTAAGTATTTCATAATCTTTCCCAAATGTAGTATCTGCAATAGCTTTTAAATCGGTACTTAGCTGATAGGAGTGGCTTTTTTGCTGCCCGAAAAGCATTAAGACCCGACTTTTTTTAAACGCCTTCGAACAGTACTTGCGTCAACAGGAAGACTAAGCTGGGTCACTAGAGACGCAGAGGACACAAAATGATTTTCTAAAACTATACGCTGTATGCGCATGTCAGTTTTCGGTGTTGTTTTCCGTTGGCGTCCGCCACAATATGTTATTTCTATCGGTTTTCTACTTCTAAACTTTTTAACCAAATCGTTAATTGTTGAGGTCGGAATATTAAATTTCGCAACTATTACTGTTTGCTTTAACCCGGTTTTAAAGTCCTCTACAATTAGATTTTTTATAAAGTTACTATACAGTCTTTTTGCCATTTTTAGTACATACGAATCGTTTGAAAATCACGCGAAATTTTCTTTCTACACCGTCTTCAGCAAAAATGTAACTCAAATTACAGCAGAAACCATTATCAGAAAGACGAAATTTAGTTCTCTAAAAAAATCCGGTTAGTTTTGCACAGGCAACATGAGATCTTTTTTATTTTTTAATATAACATTTGCATGTAAGAGTGCCATTTCCCATTACTTATTAGCTAACGAACATATTTGAGAAAAAAGTCTGGAATGTTTTGCACAATACTGTAACATATGTACACACATAATATTTCAAAATTCAATTTGTAGCTATAAAGGTTCCACGAATCCTAATTGGAAAATAAATGACTTTTAGTTGTCTCCTATTGTCGCTTGCCACAATTGGTCCCTTCAGTAGCCTTAAATCTATCTATAACAAGTGGATCTGGATCTGGGTACCATTACTGATAGCACAATTGTGGTACATCCACATGATCTTATATCAAATCCAAAGGATAATCAAACCTTGAATTCAGCGTATAGTGAATTTATTTTTATAAAGAACTAAGTAAATGTTGATATTTTAAATCCGAGTACATATGCACTCTTCAAATCTATTCGTGTATAAAATTCATTTAAAAATGTAAGTAAAACCCGTTGGTATTTTTTCATTCGAACGTTAATATGATGTTTTCTGAACTCCACTGTGCCACGAGTGGTGCATACATACTTTTCCACATTAATACCACGAAGTAAGGCGTTAAATGTATCGATCGAAAAATCAATACAAAAAACCATTTGCGTTGTTTGTTATCCTTGTTCGATTCAATTTCCATCCCCATTATCCTATTTCTCCCTTAAAATGTTTGGCACGAAAATAGAACACCACCCCGATGGAGACACGCACTATCTTAATCCGTGTGGTTGTGAGTTACCAATTACGTAATCCGACAAATTCACAATAATTGAATAAATTTAGCGATTGTTAAATAATAATTTATTATTACTTCATAACATCACTCTATGTACTGTGCGGCTTTGGCCATACCGCAACAACCTCCGCGCCTCCACCCGCTTTAAACCGCGAATTTAGTGAATGAATGAGTGGTCACTTCGTTACGCTGAATTTCTGACTCTTGGACAGACAGGCTTTTTTTTCGCGCAATCTGCGAACGGCCAGTGTGTATCTGAAGACAATTTATTAAGCCAGTGAAACCGGAAAAGTTGGTCGGGTGGTCTGTCGGTTGGTCGTCAATGACGCTGCGGTGACAGCGGTAATAACCGCAAGGTATACTACAGTACGATTACATACGAGTAGGTACACGTACCACCTATCTAGACGAGATGATGAAAAAAAGAAATATTAATCCAGTTTCCAGAGGCCTGAGGTATGTTTCTGGATGGATGGCGATTTGCAGCGACTTGTTCGCCTACATATGAGTATATACAAAAGGCAAAGGCAATGGCAGCGGCAGTGTCTTTGCTAGCATCTTGCATCTACATACGTATAACATGGGCTTTGGAACTGAGAGATTATGTCGGTGTAAGTTGATCTTATGCCTCCACCCACCATTCGGTAAGGAAATTAATTTACATTGTGGTTCCTGCATAGGATTTTGCTTTGGCTTTAAAAGACCACAGTCGGGTTGAGTAGTGCTGTTGATTTTGTGTGTTTGCTTTTGTGTGTGTGTGTGTGTGTGTGTGTGTGTGTGATTGTGTGTAGGCGGGTGGCTTTGTGATTATATTTCGCACGCATAATTATACCACAAGCAATGTCAACATGTTGGCCAAAATTGACAGAAGAAGTGGCTGTGGTTGAAGGCAACTAGTGATTGAACATAAACTGAGAGGCATGACATTCATTGCTAAAGGGGAAACTTCAAAGTGACATAACTTAAAATGGTCAATCTGAGAGGCCGAGAATAGCCCGTAGGTGCACTTTGTAGACAAACAAATTTATGCGAGTTTATAGGCATTTTGTATATTATTAATATCCATGACCATTATGACCTGTGCGTGCTCAAAGCTGTGACTTTCAACGGTTTTGAATTTGGTAGCACAACAAGTTTACATTTAGGTTCATTCACAGGGCATTCATGTAACATATCATCGTTCTGTAGGAATAGAAGACTGCGGGTTTAAGGTGTAACTGGTAAGTTGCAACAGGCGCAAGAGAAATAATTGTAGTCTCATGGCTCATAAAAATTTTTATTGGGTTTTAGGATAGGAGTATTTACATTTTAATGTGCCGTTTCCGTTTGGATGAGCAATTTGGACATTTTTAAAAATATTCTTTCCAGCAAGCTATCCATATGCGAAGTCAATTCAAAAAATATCCGACTATAATTTTTATTGGCAAAACAAATAAACTTTTAGAGAGCGGGACTTACTTAGTGACCAGGAGTCTGCATGCCTAGTGCGCATGCTAAATTTTTTTCACAACCACAGCACCACTTAGTAAGCACGTATAAGTGACGGATTTTATTTTGTTAGAGAATGGCAGACAAAGTTGAGCAAGGTTACTGCATAAAATTTTATTTAAAGCTTGGGGATTCAGAAATGGGGACAATCCTCAACATTAAAAAAGTGTTTTGGATAAGAAGCAATGGGCACTACAGAGATAAAGTAATCGTACAACTGCCTCCAAACTTGCCGTTCATCAGTGGAGAGTGAAGCGCGATCTGGTAGGCCCTCAAAATCCAAAAATAAGGCCAGAGAACTAGCTGACGAGGTGAACATTAGTGTTGAATCCATTCATTCTATTTCAAATCAAAATTTGGCTCTCAGGAGGTTATCAGCAAAACTTGTGCCAAAGTTGTTGAGTATTGAGCAGAGGCAACTTCGTGTGGATATCGCACAATACATATACCACCTTGATCAAAAAGATTCCATCGACTGCAACACACATATGCCAGCGCTTGCTCCAATCCTCGATACATTTTTTATATTCGGTTTTCGGTATGTCCATCACCGCTTCCTCCGATTTTTCCATTACTTCCTCTCGGCTGCTGAAACGCGTTCCCCGTAGTGGTTTTTTTAACTCGATTGAACAAAAAGAAATCACAGGGAGCCAAATCAGGTGAATTCGGTGGCTGTTGGATGGTATTTGTTGCATTTTTCGTCAAAAAATTACGAATACTGATGGTACTGTGCGGCGGTGCGTTATCATGGTGCAAAATTCACAAGTTTTCTGCCTATAATTCTGGTCTCTTTCGGCGAATACTCTTAGTTTACTGTCTGGTCTGGCAAAAATTCATGATGCACTACACCGTTGTAATCCATGAAAACCGTGAGCATTGCCTTCTTTTTTGACTGAAAACGACGTGGTTTCGGCTCATTTGGTGAACGCCATTCACTTGCCTGATGTCTGGATTGCGTGTCGTACTCATAAACCCACCCCCAAATCTAGTGTCCAGTAATGATCCTTTTGATGAATGTGGGATCGGATCCAGCCTCTCAAATCATCTCTTTAGCGACGTCAACACGGTCTCTTTTTTGCATGAAATTGAGGTCTTTTGGCACCAACTTTGCTGCTACAAGACGGAAACCAATATCATTAACCAAAGTGTCTTGAACGGATCCATAGGCAATGGTTTGTGGTTATTGACCAACATTTCTTTTACTTCATCCATGTTTTCGTCGGCTTTCGATGTCGATGGTCGTGCACTGCGTTCATCATCTTCGATTGACTCACGACCACTTTTGAACCCCTCTTGCAACTGGCAATCGAACGTTCGCGCACCATTAAATCCGTTTTTTACGCAAAATTTAATACAAGTTCGTTGTTGCAAATTTAAATCTATTTCTAATATTGTAAAAAATCGCCAACATACATAGAGATAGATGTACTCTTGGCTATGTAACGTTTGCAAATGTCAGGCTATGACGCTAAGATTTAGAGGGAATGTCAACAACAGATTTACCAACTTAACAAAAACATAGAACTCAAATTAGAACAATGGGAGCGCCACACGGTGGTTATTCCGTGATCCCAAATTTCTCAATATAGTGATCGTTGGTGATGACTCAGAAACCAGGTCTTTTTTGGCTCCAGTGATGCGGTTTATCATAAGTAGACCTCAAACGGCACTACTATCATCAAGAAGAACAAGGATTTGCAGTAAGTCGCAAACGGCTGGACCTGTGGGTAAATGGCAGTTGGCAACTTCATCGCGTACCCGCTCATTCTTCACATATGTTTCGAAGTTTCTAAGTCAAACACAATACGCCTGAGGTTCGCCAACCTTCTTACTCTCCTGACCTTCCTCTCTGTGACTTCTGGCTTTTCCCCAAGCTGAAAATGCCTTTGCTAGGGACCAGATTTCGGACCAGGGGAAACATCATATGGACCACCTGTTGCTTCCAGCAGTGGCACGGAGTACTTTGAAGAGGATTAGTGTTATAAAATTGTATCTCAATAAATGTTGACTAGCATAGGCCTTTGTTGCTCTAATCTAACTTGTAATTTTATATTATAAGTCAGTTTTTTAAATGTTGATTTTATGAATAAAAGCTACGAGTAGATACTTTTTGAATTGACTTTGTAGGCCAGCTTCTCCGTTTGGACTGTGGGGCCATTATTTCATTTTATATTGGGTAGATATGTACAATTGTCGCGACACTCCTTTATGTTTCATCATAATTTGGTGGAATCAACACTAGAGTAAAAAGTAAAAATTGTTTGAGGCCCTTGTATGTACGGAAAAATCGTACGACCGTTCGAGGTAGCTACGTCGTTTTTCTGGCCTGGAATATTATTGTATCGTGCATGATAGTCAAAGGTCCAGCTAACAGATTGAAACGACCTGAGAAATACTACAAAAGTATACATTGAATATACACAATGATGGTAAAAACACCATAATTTCCTCAGTCATGTGGTGGGGTGAAACAAAAGAGAAAACTATGCTGTGAAAACGGTATCAGTAGAAAATTAGCATGCTTCAAAATATCTGATACCATGTACTGCTGTTATAAAAATTTTGTTTCTCCTAACGCAACTCGACTTATGTACAGATAAAGTCACTTTGAATAACCGAATCTTGTCGTAGAAGTTTCCGAAGTCAACAGTAGATGACCGAATTTCAGAACCATTCATGTTTCAGCAGCCGGTTAAATATAGTGGTCCCAAACTGAAAAACATGCATGACAAATCGTGCGGCTTGCATTTCGTTCCAAGACGTTGATGTTTTGCGCTTAACTTCGGATAATATGTATGTAGATGTCTGTAGCTGGAGGTTATTTTTCAAGTACAATACCCGTATAAAAGTGCAGACAGTTGGAGCAGAACAGAGGCAGGTTGGTCTAGTGCTGTAAATGTTGCTTTCCAGACTTTACGTAGTGTACCAAGCTTTTGCCTTCCTGATTTTGCTACCTAGATCACAATTCGGTGCTACGTCCAGCTAAGATGATGCTCCCTAAATAACGAAAACTATCAATTTTCTCGATATCTATATTGTTAAGTTGCGGTTGGATAAAATACTCGTAGCTAAAGTCTTTGGTTTTGAATGCATTATATTGCTTGATTTTCTTTCTATGTTTTTCACTGATTAAAAAAATCATTAAAAATGATTGTTGATTGAAATTTATTACGGGATAAAGATTCACATCGAATGAAGAAGTCATATCCGCAGCAGATGCCTAGTTTGAAAACCTTCCGAAATCGTGCTTTTTAGGTTGAAAAGTAAAAATGGTGGATCAGTCTAACACAATACGGTCTTTTTTTTTTGTTGCTTTGCAAGGACTTATTGAACTATCCTCGTATCTATGAATTGTAATGGGGAAAAAGGGCGTTGGTATTGCAAACAATAAATTTTCTTCTTACGCAGACGCAATCGTTGAATATTCTCATTCTCTTGGTTGACACCTAAATTTCTTAGGGTCATTTTTTTTTTTATGAAAACTTTGATAAATTCCCGACAAAGTGAATTAAATTACTGCTAATTCGATTATGTAGGCATCATAAGTCTAAGATTCGAAGAGCTAGACGACGTAGACAACAAAAGCCATTAACAGTGTATCACCCACAACTTGATACTTGTGTACACACCTACTCGCGTAAATTGAATTTTATTCAAAAAAAAAAAAAACAGATACTCATACCATATAGCACACATCTTCCTTTCGACTTGGTCTGGCTGCCTACTTGGTGGCTGCTATTAAGTCAAATATTATTGAATTGAGACAAATCATTATGGCACACAGATACATTCAGTCATACATACATATATAATAGAAGAGGTGTAATTACACTTGTCATTAAATATTTTGTTTCGTTGCAATGTACGCAACATCGTCGGCAGCAATCAATTTAAATTGAAAAATCTGTCAAAGAGAATGAGAAAATTGCGCGCAACGGTTTTGCTGCCTGCAGATTTGACACACCCGTGAGTGTTTGTGACATACTTTGGCGAAACATTACTTCAATCAGTGGACAAAAACAAAATTTTAATTTCATACGAAGAGAATGCGCAAAATACGACAAAAAAAAAATACTCGTATCTGCCGAGATGTTCAAGTATTATGAAATACCCCTGAGATCTTCTGAATTCTATTTGATTTTGTTGTTAGCTACGGAATGAGATATTTCCCCGGCTGTCGATGGATGAGCGTGATTTGCATTTTCATTTCCGCACGTACTGTCTCAAGAACTTTCTGACGATTGCTTCTTCAATATTCTCGGGTATATCAATACAATGCTGAGAAAAGAATTTCAAATTAAGTAGAAGAGGTATATTGTCGAAATGATTTTTAGTGTATAACGAGCCTATGAATTGATTGTACAGACCAAATGTATGAGACCAAATATACGAGTACGAATGCGGCACTATTCACTTAATTCGTCTTGCTAAATGCCTAGAATATTTACAAAAACCTCTGTGTGCATGGGAATAGTGCTACTTGCAGCACCAACACATAACTTTAGACTTGCTGTTGAGGACAATCAGTGTTAGGACATATTATCATTATGTCCTAATGACAGGGATGCTGTCAAAGTTTTCAATCAAATTTAGGCTCTATTTTCTACCCGATGCAAAATTTTCAGTTTGTTGTTTTTTTGATATTAAACGGTCAGTATTCTGAGGGGACTATATGAAGGTCTGTTTTATGCTGCGTACTTCCATGATTCTGCATTGAGCCTTTTTAAGAAAAACATCGGGTCTTGAGATCCACCGTTTACTTTATCATGCTTTGACAAATTGTTCGCTTGTGACGGAGTAATCCGGCTTATTCGTTAGTAATCACCTAAATAACCAAGATTTTCTTATTTATTTAAAAAATTTTTGTAATTGAATGTTTAAATATACTTTGGGATATACGAATAGGTCCTACTAGATGGGGATTTACGAAATTCACCTTGTCAGTCAATTTTTTGTTTGCCATTTTCTCGAGTAAATTGGCTTTTACATTGAGAATGAAAATCGCAATATTTGCTTTTAAGTCCTCTATAGCTGCAAGTTTATCCGCATATCCCAGAGCTACAGGTATCAGGTGACCCCGAAGAAAATAGTTGGGAGTTGTCAAGTCGCATGAGGATACAAATTAACAGGGGCAGGGGCATTACGTTCTTGAAAAATTTCTGTATGGCACGTGGCGCAATCAAGACCACGTTGGTTAGAATGATGGCATGATGGCTGTATGATATACAACAGATATACACTTTCGCCGATGCGCACAAGCGTTGTGAGGCCTGAAGCTTTCCATGATGATGATTTGTCAAGTAATCACTGTTGGAAGTCCAATCGCTTCGAAAAACAAAAACCCTTTGTAAAGTAGCAGCTGGAAAATGCAATGTTTACTGTTTTACGAACCACGATTGATGTCCTCATGATAGCGATTTTGTGCCCAGTTTTTTCAAATCATGTTTTAACCTTAAGTTTATAAATCGTAATAAGAATCTTTCTAATCTACACATTTTTGCGAATGAGCCTTCTGAATATCGACTTTATTGTTGAAAGCTTTATTGAGAAAAAGTCTGGTGAGCAGTGTTTGTTCATCTGTATTTCGTAGCATTGTTAGTTTAACTAGGTGTAGAACGATTAGACGTTTCCCAATAATCAATCTTAGACATATACCACCTTGATCAAGTTCCCGGAATTTATTCAAATAATTAAAAATACAAGTTTATTCATCTAAATCTATACTGTCCCCTTCAAAGTAATCCTCATCGACTTTAACACACTTATGCCAGCGCTTGATCCAATCCTCGAAACATTTTTTATATTCGCGTTTTCGGTATGTCCATCAGCGCTTCCTGCGATTTTTCCATTACTTCCTCTCGGCTGCTGAAACGCGTTCCCCGTAGTCGTTTTTTAACTGGATTGAACAGAAAGAAGTCACAGGGAGCCAAATCAGGTGAATTCGGTGGCTGTTGGATGGTACGAATATTTGTTGCATTTTTGGTCAAAAAATTACGAATAATAATGGCACTGGGCGACGGTGCGTTATCATGATGCAAAGTCCACGAGTTTTCTGCCCACAATTCTGGTCTCTTTCGGCGAATTGCTTCACGCAAACGTCTCATAACGCCCAAGTAATACTCTTTGTTTACTGTCTGGCCTTCTGGCAAAAATTCATGATGCACTACACCATTGTAATCCATGAAAACCGTGAGCATTGCCTTCTTTTGTGATTGGAAATGACGTGGTTTTTTTGGTCTCGCCTCATTTGGTGAACGCCATTTACTTGCCTGATGTCTGGATGGAGTGTCGTCCTCATAATGATCCTTTCTCGTCTCCAGTAATAATCCTTTTGATGAATGTGGGATCGGATTCAGCCTCACATATCGTCTCTTTTGCGACGTCAGCACGGTCTCTTTTTTTGCATGAAATTGAGGTCTTTTGGCACCAACTTTGCAGCTACACGACGGAAACCCAAATCATAAACCAAAATGTCTTGGACGGATCCATAGGCAAAGTTCAAGTCCTCCGCTATCTCTCTGATGTTAATTTGCGGTTATTGACCAACATTTCTTTTACTTCATCCATGTTTTCGTCGGCTTTCGATGTCGATGGTCGTGCACTGCGTTCATCATCTTCGATTGACTCACGACCACTTTTGAACCCCTCTTGCAACTGGCAATCGAACGTTTTCTTTAGAGAATTTTTGCCGAAACACTTTTCCAACATTTTCAACGTTCGCGCACCATTAAATCCGTTTTTTACGCAAAATTTAATACTCGTACAAGTTCGTTGTTGCAAATTTAAATGTAAAAAATCGCCAACACATACAGAGATAGATGTACTCTTGGCTACGTAACTTTTGCAAATGTCAAGCTATGATGCTAAGATTTAGAGGGAATGTCAACAACAGATTTATCAACTTAACAAAAAAAAACAAAACTCAAATCGGAGCAATGGGAGCGCCACACGGTTATTCCATGCCGGTTCTTGGTGCATTAAGTCGATCTCTAGGCAATACTTCTCTGCTGTGATGGTTTCAGCTAGATTCAGAAAACTAAAGCAGGTTACCCTTTCTAATAGATGCCATTGTCCTCGATGAGGGTTGGATTTGGGTAATGCATGAGGCTGTTCTCTTGATCTAACCACTGTGCCGAATAGCATCGGCTTTCGTGCGGAATCTATTTTGCAACAAACGTTACAATTCGACCGGAAATTGGTTGCAACGCATTTCGTCCGAGGTATTCAGAAGCAGCTAAATTGCCTACATAAAATTCTCTTCACTTTGTGCGTCGTCTGTGTGAGTCTGCTCAATCAGAACTGTACAGTGGTTGTCGATCGCCGAAATCACTACATTTCTATCTGCTTTCATATTCACAACTATTGAACTGTGTAATCCGTGCATTTTGAATTTTGTATTCAACCAAAAAAACTTTAATTTGAAAAAGAAAAAAAAAAATAAAACCCTTTCACAGTCGTCAAATGCCAAGAGGAAGAACCGCAATAACTTTCTGGACAAGCTAATATCTGCATATTTCAGAGGTTTCTAAGACATTGTCGCTTAGTGGATTTAATTCCTAATCGAGTTTATTATCTATGTAAAATAGCTGTACTCGTCGGTGTAGGTGAATTTCACGATTTTCCAAACTTCACCGAAATATTGGTGATCTTGTTTTTCCGTTCTTTTACCTAGATGCATATCAGCGATATCTGTACAACGAATTTTTCCAACGTACAAGAGTAGTCCCAGAAGTACACGACCTAACAAAAAAAAAAACAAACAAATTGGGGAAAAATATGCTTAATACTCTGCGTAGTCTCCTTTTAGTTCAATATACTTTTCCCAGCGATGTTTTATAGCTTCGATACCCTGTTTATAGTGAGAATCATCGAGCTCCTCAAAATAGCCATCAATTGCAGACTCCACCTCCTTACTGTTGGCAAATCTTTTACCACCCAGCCATTTTTTTCAAATTCGGAAATAGAAAATTATACGAGGGGGCTAAATATGGCGAATAGGGTGCATGAGGAAGCAATTCGATGATTTTGGCCATTGCTGTTGTTTTGTTGTTTTAAATGCATTTTTTTTATTTTCTAAATCATTAACTCTTACATACTAACAAAAAAATGCTTAAATGCTAGCTTAAAATTACTTAACAAACTTGTACTAACTTACTGGCCCCACACAGGCACTCTAAGCTACTTAAATTCTTATATCTATGTCTTTCGACTTTGTTTACATTTTATACTTATATATACTTATTTTCTATGCTTAAGGCTAAGAAAAGAATTTAACAAAAAACTTAGCATATGGACTTAATTTTTTATAAAAACTTAATATCTAACTTAAAATAAACCTTAGTCTACCTAACCTACATACACAATACACACACATAGATATTATACATTCACAATTATATACATATTTTAGTATATTCAAAGGTATATACTAATATATGTATATATTTCTTAAATGCTAACCTAAACCTATGTAAGCTGGCCATCGCTATTCACCGAGCAAATAGATTGGTCAGCTCTGCCCCATTAGTGAGGCTGATCAGTAATTGACGGAAACGACGATGAAACATCTTCTCCATCATTCAACCACCAGAAATGCTGGTGCTGCCGAACGACATCCCTCTTATCGCGATTCCCCACCGCCCTACTAAACCTGAGACGATCCACACTGCCGTGTGCGACGTCTCTGTTGTAGTTGAGTCGCCTGTCCGAGCGACATGGTAGATTAACGGGACCGCTGATCTATCCTGGATCAACCCTCTCTGATCTAGGTAGGGGAATGCTTCCGGTGGAACGAAGCCATCACAGCGCACACTCTCGTGGTAAAGGTAATTGGGGTAGTAAGCCCCAGATATCAGGTTATTCGTCGAGGTCATTGCTCTTGCAATGTGCCTTCGAGTCAGCTTAATTACGAAGTTGTCCACTCGTATTAGGTTCGCCCCGTTGTAAAGAACCTCATTACGATAAAATTTTTTGTACTCCGACTCTGGTGTTCTGTACAAGCGAAGGCAAGCCCTCTCAAACACCCGAATCTTTTCCATTAAGCTCGCTCGTACATTGAACCACACGGGGCACCCGAATACCAGCATGGGCCTGATAAGGGCCATGTAGCAGATTACCTTTACCCTCGCATCGAGTTGGCTGCTATAAAACAGTCTCTTTGTAAGGGCAAAAGCGCCTTTAGCTCTGGCCAGAGCAGCATCTACATTTTTGTCAAAATACAGAAACTGATCTAGCCAGATCCCAAGGTATCTGACTACATTTCGACAGGCAAGAGGCTGTCCGCGTTGTCCAATGATCGAGAACTTTCGCCAATTTTTTCTGGTATCCCTAGAGGCTCTAGACAACGGCGTCCTAAAGAGAATGGTTTCCGACTTCTGAAAGTTGATTTTCAACTTCCAGTCATCGCAAAATCGTCTTATCTTATCGAAGTCACACTGCAAGAGAGTATTAATGACCTCGATTTTTGGACCTGTTCTGTACGCTATCAAATCGTCTGCGTACGCAATAGTATGGGGAAGTGAACCTATCAAGTCGCTTGTATAAATGTTGAATAGGATCGGCGAATTGACCGCGCCTTGCTGAAGACCATTTTTAATTTGAAATATTCCAACAGAAGTCACATCGCCATTTTTCACGATGAACTGTCTGTTGGTTAGCATATTATAAAGAATGTATAAGAGTGGTTTACTGATCCCCAGCCTAGTCAGCTTATAGAAAAGACCCTCTAACCATACGGTGTCGAAGGCCCTCTCCAAGTCAACAAGGCAGGCACCAGTGCATTGGTTTTTGCCTTTATTCCATTGGATATCGGACACCAGTTTAGACGCGGCATGTGAGATATCATGTCCCGCCTTAAAACCGAATTGATTATCCGGAACTATATTTTTGTCCTCAACCCACTTAGACAGAGCTCTATTGATTACTTTTTCAAACACCTTACTGATATTCGGAAGGAGATTTATCGACCGGAGATTCGCCGGATTGGATACATCCTTTCCCTTTTTGGGGATAGGTTGCACCACCGCCGTATTCCAATGCGCTGGATAATGTGCATTATTCATTGCATTATTAAACAGGGTGGTGTAAATGTCCACCGCTTCTAGAGGAAGATGTCGAAGCACGATGTTCGGAATACCATCGGTCCCCACTGATTTCTTAGCCCTGATTGTGTCGAAGATCTCATGGAGCTCTTCCTTCGAAATGAACGGGGGTAGGTCACCCTCTCTGGTAATGACATTATTTGCCATATTTTCTTCGCTGAACCGGGTGAAACCAGAGCCCTCGGATCGCCAGTTCTCTACCTCATTTCGAATGAAGAAGTCGTGCACCAAGACGCGATTGTCCAGGTCATAATTTGGGCCAATGGTATCAGTGGCCTTGTATATTTCCTGGAAAGTCGCCCCTATGGCCTCAACCTTCTCCTGTGGATCCTCGATCACAAAGAAGTCGTCATCATCAGCGGCCTCATTTGGATCAATACCTGCTATTGTCAGTAACCGTTCGTTGTCTGTTGTCCGGGCTATTTTAAGACACACGAACTTACAGAAATTCTGTAATTCTCTTTTATTAACGTTTGAATATTTTTAATCGACGCCTTCAGTGTCCTAATCTCCTGGTCTTGTCTGTCAATTAACTGCCTGTACAAGTTTTTGAGTCTTGTCAGAAGTCTAGTTTTCTGTCGGTGCAGTGCGTCAATAGTAGGATTGCGGAACAGGTCTTCGTTAGTCGTATGTCGATATCGCGGTATTGTAGCGTCCATAGTTTGTTTAATTGTCTCGTCCATTTGTTTTAGGCAATTGTCGATCTCCTCGTTTGACAAATTCCTATTGGCCGGTGGATGGAGCGTGTTCGAAGCGAGTGCTCTTGTCAAGGTTGCGGAGAAGCGTGTCCATCGAGTCTTACTGTAGTTGTAAGAATATCTTTGGACAAACTCCTCCAATTCCGCAATTTCGTTGGGAACTGTAATTTCGGTGCTAAAACCGCAATGGTCACTGTCATACACGAATGTGCGCAGACAGTTTAACGTTTGTAAATTCGTACCTGTCAGTCGTATACGTTCGTCGTACAGCAGTAGATCCAGATAAGACCCGCCTCTGGGAAACGACGGGTTATCCGTCGCTTTAAGACCGAGTCTGTACATGACATCGTGCTGACCCCACCAATCGAGTAGCAGGTTCCCTCTAGTATTTGGCAAATTATTTCCCCAATCTCTGTGTTTAGCGTTGAAATCCCCGCCGATTATAAAATAATTCTCCCCCGATTCCAGCCTCAGAAGTCGAAAAAGCGTGTCGAGCTCTGTAATAAATAAAGTGGATTGTGAAGTCTCAGGTGCATAAACAGAGGCCAAGTACAGCCGCTTTCCACTGCGGAGCGGGATGTAAATGACGACTGCCTCCAACACCCGGAGCCTGCGCAACACTCCCTTGTACACTCTGTGAAATTTTATACCTTGTTTAATGAAGATTGCAACCCCGCCTCCACATTTGGATCCGGGCCGGTTTCTTCTTCTAACAATATAATTGTTGTACTCCAGTGTGTGCTTATCGGTTAGCTTGGTTTCGCTAGCGAAAAGCACATCAGGAGTTTGGTCTTGTAGCAATTTAAACATCGCGGCTCTTCGTTCGATCCTAATCAGTGAATTAACATTCACCGCAAGGACCTTCAAAGTTTGCTCCACCATGTGCGTACCCATTACGACATGTGTTGCGTTAGGCCCGGCAGCAGCGCGTAGATCTGGTCCACCCGCTTGGCCTGTTCTTGCACCTGCTTTTGCAGCTGAGCCATCTGCCCTTGGATTGCGAGCAAGATGGCCAGCATGTTAGGTGCAGCTTCCATTGTTCTCGGCATTGGCGCCGGAGAAGCAACAGTCGCTTGCTGTACCGTAGCCCCCCTACCTGACGCCATTTGGGCGTAGGAAATTTGGGGCATGACGGCTGGTGTTTGAAACCTAGGAGGTGAACGTTTGACCTCCACCTTCTGCTGCCGAGCCAGTTTTGCTTTTTTAATGTCAGCCAACTTAGGACAACCCCGATAGTTTGCGGTGTGTCCCACGTTCCCACATAATACGCACGAGAGCTGCGTCCTATCGTATGCTCCATCTTTCCCCAGAGCACACTCCTCGGAACTGTGGTTCTTTGCGCACTTCACGCATCGAGGCTGCATTTGACAGTTCGACGCGGCGTGTCCGAACCTCTGGCAGCGAACGCATTGTATAACGCCTTCGCTCCTGGTGTTTCTTAACATTTTGTTGTTGTAACACTTGTGCTACTTTATTTACTTGGTGCTGTTGTTGTTTCTGCTTTTGAGCAAGCTGCTGTTGTTGGGATTGCTCTTGCTCTTCCCTCTTCCTTCTTATCATTTGCTTATCTTTTATGGCCAGCACTCTTTGTTGTAGCATTTTGATGCTACTACTAATGGCCTCCATCTCTTCCTCTTCATCATCAGATTCGCTTGCGGCCAATGAAGCGAAGTTGTTGCCTTCCTTCACTCCCGCAAGCAGCTTTACAGTGGTAGTTGGTAGTTTCCTCCTTCTCTTTGGCTTTGGAGTTTGGCTCGAACCACTCGAAGCCTCACCTGACATTTCAGCAGATCCCGCTATAGGCATAGCGGACCGCTCAACACAATCCATCACGTGATGGTAATTCAACACTAGTAACACCACTTATTTTTATTTATAATAAATAAAATAAAAAAAAAAAAGAACGTCTGCCGACTACTAGGAGTCGAACCCACAACCGTTGCAGTCTCAAGCGAGCACACTAACGTCGTGCTGATTGGAGCCTAAACCCAAATTGTTCAATTTCTTACTTCAGCGAATCACTTCACACTTGTAATTCGAAAGACGTCTAAACTCCGCGAAGGTCTATGAACGACTGATTTTGGCCATTGCAATGACGGATGAGTGAACTGGTGTATTGTTTTGATGAAACGGAACTTTTTTCTTCACCAAATGCGGCCGTTTTTTCTTGATTTCATCTTTCAAACGCTGCAATAAGTTCGCATAATACACGCCGTTGATTCTTTTTCCTTTTTGAAGGTAATCAATGACTGACGCCATGACCTTGCCTGGAGATGGAACTGTCTTTGCCTTCTTTGGAGCCGATTCTTGCCTTTGACTCCATTATTTTGAGTGTTCCTTCGTCTCGGGTGTGAAGTGATGGATCCATGGCTCATCCATGGTTATGAATAGATGCAAAAACTCGGCTTTGTTGCTGTAAAACTTCGCCAAACACTCGATTGAAACATCCTCACGACGCTGTGTTTATTCCAATGTGAGTAATCGCGGTACCCATATTGAGACAGCTTTCTCATGTCAAATTTTTCAGTCAACATGGGATGTACAGCGCTTTTTGAAAGACCTACCGTATCTGCTAGTTCATGTACTTTAAATCCAATACCATCTTGTGATTTTTTTTTCAACATATCTGGTGGATTCACCTTATTTGGTCGACCACTGCGATGCTCGTCTTGGCAACTCTTACGGCCCCGCCTAATGTCTACCACCCAATATTTGATTGTTGTAAACAAATGAGCAGACTTCCCCAGAGTAGAATGCAGTTCCGTAATGATGTTGGTTGGATTGAGGCCTTTCAAATGAAAGTGTTGTATCACATAAGGATGACCAATTTTTTCCATATTTAAAAATTCATTGAGAACGTTTACTATTGATGGTTACCGAATAAATGCTAAACAACATAGCGTCGTCAAACTTTAAATTTAAGCTTTATAAGGTTGGTATTTTCTTTGTCATTCTTTTTAAAAAACAACCGCCATTTATACGTTAGACCAGATATTTCTTGGGCTACCCTCGTATCGGTTTTCTCGTCTTATACATCTTATGCATAAGATATCTTTTGTCTACTTTGGCAGCTGATTTTCTTAAGCTTAAATTATTTGTCCAAATATCTTCTAAAGATGGTGTTAAACTGCTTTCTTCCATTTTTAAGTAATTAAATCTAAAAATATGATATTTTTAAAGTTTTACATATTTTAATGCGTAAAAAAAACAATTGTCCGGATACTAAACTTAATTTTTTAGTACCCGGACAGCCGGTCTCTTAGTTAAAAAACACTGTCCGCATACTCAAGTTGTTAAAGAAACATGCAATATTGTTTATTTAAATTAAACAAAATACACATAGGTATCGTTTAAAAGTATTAAAACATGAATTTAAAATTTGCATTAAAGTTTCAGTACCCGGACACTCTGTCCGGAAACTAAAATCAGAATAAAATTTGGGCTCCAGTATCCGGACACCAAATAATTTGCATAGAATTTAACAATTTTTTCTTTTTTTTTTAATTGAAAACAGAAATTATTTATATTTAACTAAAATTAAATCTAATTAGATGTGCAAATGCAATAAATAATGTTTAAAATACTTACATTTTGAGAATATCGTCACTATTTTTTTTTTAGAGAAAAAACGCACTTAGCTCCACACTACATGACACCCACATACTAACTGTCAACTCATGCGTATTTCGCTAACCATTTATCGCATCTATTGGAAACTACGTGTCTGTATGAAAGAAACCTAGAGGGTTGTTTTTTTTATGTAATTTTCACACTAAAACCGGAAAATTCTCCAATTTTTTGACAATAAATGACGAGGTGTCCAGATACTAGCACTGTCCGGATACTAGTGCCTCTATTCTATAGACATTGATTTACTACTCCTTGTATTCAGCTTTGAAACTAGACTCAACATGCTCAACATACAGTATTACGCAAAACCTAACCAACCATCTGAAAGCGATACTTCACAGTAAATCTTTACAACTTTCTACCTCACCAAATAAAAAGAAATGAATAGGGAATGCTTCATATAAGAGTATATTTTGAAATCTATAACTATTTGGGAAAATAATAGTACCTCAGAATTAAAAAATTACGAAAATAAAAAAAAATAGCCAAATTCAGCTGTGCAAAACCTAAGTAACTTTGCAATTCAAGGTAAAAAAGAAAGAGCTAACAGTACTTTTCCAGTCAGGTCACACAAAAAATGTTATAAACTCTTTGACTTTGATCTTGGCTCATTGTCTTTGATCTGTTTTCAATTAACTTAGATGCGTAATTGATGAGATTTAATAATGTCGCGAGAAAGATACTCCATCTGTTTTAAATTAAAGATTATTGAAATATGTAAGTCTGGCGACTCTCAGGCAACATTAGCTTAAAAATATAAAATTAGTAAATCCAAATTTCCAATGCTTTGAAAAGTGAGTGGAAAAATATATCCCAGGATACAATTTCAAAGCTAGTTGCTTCTATGCCGCGTCGCTGCGCTGAAGTTATTCAAAATTAGGGATATTACTCGGAATATTAAAAAAGTTGCTTAGGTTTTGCACAATACTGTACGTACCTAGGGAGTGGTGACGTGATTTTGTCCACTAATTGATATTATCCACTAGGATGAAATACTGGAAATGCTGTTTTAATCGTACCAGGAAATTTACCATAGTTTAGTCCGGGACAAAATTTGGTTTAATCATTCTCATGTTAAGGCTCCATTTTTTTCCATTGGGACCTATATATATCTATCAACAATTGGCAAAATATTTTTTGAAAATCTCCACAACTAAGAGGAAAAAAATAAGTGTTGCCCCAAACAACCAAAAACTTAAATGTGTATGAAACTACCTATAAAATTACAATATAAAACAAGATTATTTGATGTGTCTATTAGCAAAATTCAAATATTTTTGAGTTGTTAAAGATGTTATTAACAGTTTTTCCTTCTTTTGATAATTAACTACGAGTATTAAAAAATACTGAAACCGACAGAACATTTTCACTCCCACATCTTCTTCAAACAAAAAGAAAAGAAGAACATTTCCTCAGAACCACTTTTATCAAATCCATAATTTAATTATTGTCCCTTCGTCGTTCTGATTCTGATGAGCAGCCATAGTAAAAAGAGAAAAAAAAAACATACGAGTACATCTGTGAGTTTTCATCATCTGATTCCACACGAACAGGTTCAAATGAAAAATCAATTTCAATTAAGTTCCATCGCTGGCCGACTCAAGAAGAGGGGGGCGAAAGAGGCTTAATACCTCTACAGAAGGTAGTTGTAGAAGTAGGTAGCAGAATAGTGAAAAAATGAAGTAAGTCCCTTTAACAAAAAGTAATAATAATAAATTCTTCTTTTCTGCTGCTTGGTTTTTTTATTTATTTATTCTTTCTTGTGTGATATTACGCGCACAGTCTCTTCAGATATTCAAATGCATGGCGGAAGATACACAACAGCAACGTGAAGAGCAAAGAAAAATCATTTACTGAAGGCAGAAGAAAAACAGCCCTTCTCAAGGGTCATTAACACCCATCCTAGCTGTAGAACTTGGGTCGAGATGCATACTTACATACATGGTACGCACACCAGAACGAAGAGAGCAAATAAAAAACCGCATCAGTGAAAGGACTGTAAAAATATCTTTCGTTCTTGGATCTTGGTTTGGTATGCACTAGCAGTACCATAGTACCAATATCCATAGTCATAGCAATAGAGATAGCTAAAGCCATAGGCTACCCGACATCAACTTGTACAACTTGATGGGCATCTATTTAAGAAGTCCCACACTGGGTGTGTTTATTCCTGAGATTCTTTTTGAAAGCATTTTGCACATCATTGCATAGGCATAGCCATCATAGCCACATCATAGTCATGATAGTCATAATAGTCATGTTCACATGTGTACGTGTACTGTTGTATTCGTCATAGTCATCCATTAACTTATGACGCTAGATGCTGCATGCTGGTGCAGCACAGCACGAACGTCCTCCAAGAGGCCGCCAAATCTTTGAGCCGCTGTTGAACCGCTCAACCGCCAAGACGTCAAAGCGCCAAGTGATGTTATAGCTTTGTTCATGTGCCCACATTAAATTGTGCATTTCATTGCTACATAAAAGGAGATCAATGAAAAACACTAACAAAGGAGCAAACGTACAAAACCCTAAAGATACTGACTGAGTTCGTACTTCAACGAGTTACAAGTATCTGTATCTGTATCTGTTTTCTTCGCCCCTTTTCTTTTAATTGGAAAATCACGATTCTTAGAAAACAACCATTAAAATACGTTATTACCCATTATTGGGAATTTTCGGATCGAGATCGATTCGAAATCTTGCTGAGACTATTCTATCCCTCTTCTTCGCACGTTCCAGTTGAAAGTAAATTCCCCTTAAAAAAAGAGAAGAAAAATCCATGCAACCAACAACCACCACTCCAAGTTGAGAGAAACAGGTTTCACTATATTTTGTCGGTTCTGCACAGTAATGCTGGATGATGTCTTCTACGATTAGAGCTACTGAATGCCTGAGATTTGGGTTCAAGCGATTTTGAACCTGTTTCACTGCCGTCACCGCTTTTACTCAATTTTTGTGTATTATTCATTTGGATTTGGAATCTCAGATATCTTGAGTCAGCAGTCGGGTGATCGTGTCTGGTGTATCGTTCGACTAAAATGATTTCCGATTTGACAAATGCTCCATAACGAAGCCGGAAATTTTCAGTATTTTCATTAGTCTGAGTTTTACGAGTTTATTTGTTTTTATTTTAGAAGAGAAATCAGACATGAGATACGAATGCGATTTCTAAGAAGTTCTAGCGATAAGTCGTAAAATCGTACGCGTATGTGGATACATTAGGCTTCCGGTGAACAAAAAGCACTGTCTGCTTGACACTATGGGAGATTGCTAAAATTTATATTTATTAAAATAAAAATAAATAAATATGAAGAAGATTTCTTCATAAATTAGAGGGTGACTATTCGAAAACCATTGAAGTGAAATAATGTCGTTTGACATTCCAGTCGATTGTAGGGAGGGTATTCAATTCAGTAACGCCTGACTTGATGTTATATATTGCCTTTTGCTGACCTTTACCTTTAATTAATTATTTAGATTTGAGGAGAGTACGAGTAAGTATATTTTACATACATATCAAATACAATGCCAAGGCTTAGTTAAATACATATGTACTCATATGTACATATGAGGACTTGTTCACCGGGCTCTGGATTTTCCTATGTAAACTTTAAGAACAAAGAGGGTTGTAAGTTTGCTAAGAAAACCATTATATACCTATACAGAAACAATCAGTACAGTAGTTGTCAAAGGGGTGGTTTTAAAATTCTTGGAGAAGTAAAAAGGAAGTAGAAACAAAGGATGCAAAGCAGATTTAAAATGCCATTTTGCCCTTTTGCAAAGACGATTAGATTGAGACTGTTTTTGAAGGTGATATCGTTAAAGCTATGTTTTCCAATTCGGGTATCAACGTTTTTTTTCCTTTCGTTACTTTATATTGATAATGACAATCCTAATGTAGTGACTGACTTAAGTCGGTTTATAGAAAATCGCCGAACGGCTCTTGTTCTTTTATGCAGCCCCACTTCACAGGGAAGGGTTAATCCGTTTTTTTTTCACATTTGTGTTTTCAGTAAAAATGAGGAACATATTGATTTTTGAAGTTAAAATCACGGAGATTAATTATTCATCTAGTGGAGAGGACAACGAACTTGCAAAGCAGCTGCAGACCGGTTATATTCCTAAATACAATACATGAACAAGTCATTATAAGAGATGTTGGCATGATTTGTAATTGTGCAATGGCTTATGATGACAGCGATTAAGATGGTGATGTGTAATTTTTTCACAGATGAAAGGTTCTTTTTGTGCTATTGAGCTTGTTTACCGCATCTACCTCGAACATGATTTTACATATACGAGTAACTTGTGATTTACATATGGAGGTAGGCTTGTCTCACTTTTAGCAGCCTCATTCGCTTAAAAATTTCCTTGAATGTCTCTGTGATAAGCTTCCGATGTTTCCAAGACTGTAAATGAGTATATCCCTGCACCTTATTTGAGTTCACGCCACATGAGAGAGAAAAGATTGTCATTTTCATTCCCAACACATTTTTCTAAAGTGATGTTCATTAGTTCTAGAAATACTACCTTGATCAGTTCCCGGAATGTATTCAGAAAATTATAAATACAAGTTTATTCATCTAAATCTATATTGTCCCTTTCAGAATAATCCCCATCGACTGCAACACACTTATGCCAGCGCCTGATCCAGTCGTCGAAACGTTTTTTATATTCAGTTTCCGGTATGTCCATCAGTGCTTCCTGCGATTTTTCCATTACTTCCTCTCGGCTGCTGAAACGCGTTCCCCGTAGTGGTTTTTTAACAGAAAGAAGTCACAGGGAGCCAAATCAGGTGAATTCGGTGGCCGTTTGATGGTATTTGTTGCATTTTTCGTCAAAAAATTACGAATAATGATGGCACTGTGCGACGGTGCGTTATCACGGGTTTTCTGCCCACAATTCTACGAATTGCTTCACGCAAACGTATCATAACGCCCAAATAATACTCTTTGTTTACTGTCTGGCCTTATGGCAAAAATTCATGATGCACTACAACGTTGTAATCCATGAAAACCGTGAGCATTGCCTTCTTTTTTGACTGAAAACGACGTGGCTTTTTTGGTCTCGGCTCATTTAGTGAACGCCATTCACTTGCCTGATGTCTGGATTGCGTGTCGTACTCATAAACCCATCCCCAAATCTCGTGTCCAGTAATGATTCTTTCGATGAATGTGAGATCGGATTCAGCCTCGCAAATCATCTCTTTAGCGACGTCAACACGGTCTCTTTTTTGCATGAAATTGAGGTCTTTTGGCACCAACTTTGCTGCTACAAGACGGAAACCAAAATCATTAACCAATACGTCGGTTATTGTATTTCAATTCTTCTTCACTCATGAAAGTAAAAAATATGCATTTTCGACATCTCCATTTGAAAATCTCTTCCATTTGCGTTCGAGCAATACCAAAAACAATGAGAGTCTTAAAGTGTCTTAAAAGTTAGGCATTGCCTCCTCGTGAGAGAAGCTGTTGCAACTACTATCTTGTTACTACTTCGACGACTATAAAATGTAGGTATGTTATTTTTTTCGAGCGATTGTTAGCTTATTACATATTGAAATTAATTAGTCAAATCTCGCAGCCCGTATCTACTATCAAATCGAAAATCTTCACCTGTGTGTAGTCCATATGGCATACGAATATGATTAGATGATTTTTTTTAATTATCAAGAAAAGATGTTTTACAAAAGACTCATCAATTCGAATCCAACATAATCTATTTTCCATCACTTGCATCATTGCCTTACATAACATGAAAGATAAACTTCCCATATCAAAGCAAGAAATTAATTTCACCTTATCCAACGTAACCCAAGGCACAAGCTGAATAAAGTCTGCACCTTTTGTCTGTCTCATTTGAAGACCCAACATTACTCACATCCCAAAAAAACAAAAAAACAAAGTTTTCATCATTTGTTTGATTTTCTTTGCACCTGATGTCAAAGACAAAAATACCGAAGAAAGATGTAACATACTCGTATTTACAAGACTAAACATTACAAGAAAAAAATAGTAATAACAACTAACAAGTAACCAATAGTGATGTGTCATAAATCTCCTTCATCTGTAGTTCCAAGTTTATCTCCAGAAATAGACTCATGGCCTCAAAGTAAAACTAAACTGCTAAGATACGTGTACGAGTACGGGAACTCATATGAACGGGTATACGGATATGTATATGTAAGTTTTCACCTTCTGTCTTTGACTAATTTTGAGTTCTTTGGGGCGGTAACCCATTGCACTTGCACTGAGATTAAAGGTTTATCTTCTTCGGTGAAGCATGTGAACTTGAAAAGTCATGCTCTGTAGGGCGGTACTGTACGTGCAGCTGGTACCAAAGGAATAGATAAATCTAGCGAGAAGAAAAAATACTCTGCACGAATGAAGCAAAAAACACTGACGCTTTCGAAAAGGCATACTGAAAGAAAAAGAGAAGGAACCCGATGCCCCTACGGTGAGGACGGGAGTTAATGACTTTGAAATGGGCAGAGTGAATGAATCGCACGTACAGCATAACTATTTTAGAAAGGTCGATGGGATAATTAAAAACTACTCGTACATCCAGCAAGTACCAGAACCCACGTATCTATGTATACCATATATGTAACTGCGGGCACTGCATGATTCAGTAAAGTTATGGTTTGTAGAGTCATCATTTCTGATGAGAACTTTGGACGGAGTTTAAGCATCGGTCTCATCTATCTGACATAGCTGAGGTTGTCAAGGTCAGTTGTTCTTGTTATTCGTTGGCACAGAGTGTCGGCCTTAAGTTTGTCTTTCCTCAGAATCACCATGATGCTGAGAAATCTTTTTTCGCTCTAGTTGTCTGATTGGAGATTCACGAGAATTGGGTACATTTAAAGGGGTATTTGGCTTGTAAGGCGCTTATGTAACCCCAAATTGAGTTGAATTGTAGATTAGTTATTATGCAATTGATATAGATCAAATAAACAGAGCTCACGACTCAATGCTCACAGTTGTCTTTAATTAATGCACTGATTCTCAACAACTACGCTACTCTGGAATTCGAATCGATTCGCACACAGCTTGCCATGCCATGCCATTCATAGATATTCGTACATACGGACATATAATTTCTCAGGGGTTATCAAGGTTTTAATTGATTTTAAATATGGAAAATGTGGATCATTCTCTGTTGCACATCCTTGACCATGAGTCCTAGCAGGAATGACCCAAAGATTTCCATTAAATTGTTGCAATCAAGTTTATCCCCGAAACACTGGACTGGTCTGATGTACTCGCATGGTATGTGCTTGTTCATTTGCATCTTAAACCAATGCGAGCAATAAAAATCGATTGGGTAACGAATAAGATTGATGCGTAAGGAAATGAATGAAAAACGTTTAACAGCAGGCGTTCCCAATAAGTAATCATATCGGTTCTCAGTAAAAAAAAAAAGCAATCCGCTAACAATTTCGATTGAGATTAATCATTTAGGCATTTACGAAATGACCCCGAGGAGGCCTTTCATGCGAGCGGTATTTCTTGTATCTCTGCCATAAGATACAAATACACCATCTGAATAAATTGTTGTATGATATGTAGTTATGTCGTAGTCGTCATTCATATGAGTAAAATCCATGGTTTAGTCATCAACAAACAGCTGCTTATTAGGTTAAATGAATTTTATTCATTTCCGAAGCTCTAAGTCATGGAGGAGACTTTTCTAATTGTGTATTTCATTCGGAGAAGCATTGATTTAAAATTGTATGTCAATTTCACTATTTTCTGATTTTAGTACACTCGGTTTTATAAAAAAAGAAGAACATTGGTGAATGGTTTCACGTCGTAGAAGTGAGTGTCTTCATCTTAACATCGCGTTTAATCTGGAACACACATGAAAGTAGAAGACTAGTTATTCGGGACTAGTAGAAATAGCATCTCATATCAATTGTTATTACTTTTAATGTAATGTCACATTTACAAGAAAAGGAAGTCGCTACAAACCTTGACTTAAATAGTAAACAAAGTCATTCCAAACTTGAGCCGATAATTTTAGCTTTGTTCAGTGAGGAAAAACTAGAACAGAAAATCACAGATTCGTGAAATGTCAGATCGAAGGTAGAACAGAAAAGTACAGTCCATATGTTAGCTGTCAAAAATGTTAACATTCGGCATTTGTCATACCTTGTGAAGTTGTTGAAAAGTTGAAAGGATTCTCAAAGTGAAATACAAGCTTGAATAAATGAAAATGGCTTTAAACAGAATTCAACAAGTTATATTAGAAGAATTGGTGGACAGTGATAGTGGCAGTTTGTCGAGTGATGGAACAACAGATCCCAGAGATATGAAGACTTTAGTGAGCGTTATTCCTTTTTCTGTTGGGAAAGATTCAAGGAACTGTATCGCACATTTCGTGAAAGAAATAGTTCCTTCCTACAATGAAAAGGAATTTGTGACACATTTCCGCATATCTCGCAGTCTCTATAAACGGTTGGTAGACACGTTTGCAACATCGGATATTTAAAAATATTCTGCTGAAATGCATATAGCGGTCTTTCTTTGGTTTGCTGGGCATGAGGCTTGCTCCTACAGGGATATTGCCGATGGATTCAACCTCGCTTTTGGAACTGTATGCAGTCTTATCAATAGAGTGCTGTATTTCATCAGCAATTTTTGCGACTCGGCCATCCGATGGCCTACTGAAGATGAGAAAATGGAAACCAGCTCGTATACCATATGAGAAACAAAACTGGGATTGAAGGTGTTATAGGTACTAAATTAATTGCATATAATAATTGACAAACGATGTAGTAACGTACCTCTTTTCTTACTTTTGCAGGGATCATAGATGGTACAAAAATCAAAATTGTCCCCCTAGGCATAGAAAAGATGACTACATTGATAGAAAGGGCTTAACAAGTCTATCTCTTCAAGCAAGATGCAACCCGAAAAGGAAGTTTACAGACATTTTCGTTGGATATCCGGGTTCTGTTCATGACAACAGGATTTTTGAGAATTCGGATATATACGAGGGTTGTCTGAAAAGTTTCCGCAACGTAAAGATGGCGGCACTCGTCAATAAAAGCTAGTGAATGCTGGTTGTGCATCTTTTGACAGTTACTTACCGAAGTTTCAGTCACGCGCAGTTTTTAGTTGACAGTCGTTTGAGTGAGTCGATGTGAGTGTTTTTTTGTGAAAATGGAAAAAAATTGAGTATCGAGCTGTTATTAAATTCTTGTTTTTGAAAGGCAATACGCCTACGCAAATCAAAAATGAGTTGGACTCTGTGTATGGGGACTCTGCACCATCATTTACCACAGTGGAATTTTGCGCAGCTGAATTTAAACGTGGATGTAAGAGCTTGGGAGAAAAAACTGCAACCACTGACTTTAGCATTGCTAAAGTTCACCAAATGTTGTTAGACAACCGCCGAATGAAAGTGAGTGAGATTTGAAAATGTCCAATGAACGTGTTTGTTACATACTATATTAAATTAAGATTTTGGCATGAGTAAGCTATCCGCGCGTTGGGTGCCGCGTTTGCTTACGTTAGACCAAAAACGTGTTCGAATGAACATTTCCAACGCTCTGTTTGCACAGTTAAGTCGCAATAAATCCGAGTTTTGGTGCCGATTAATTACTGTAGATGAAACTTGGATACACCATTATGCGCCCGAAATTCAGTCAAAACAGTGGACCGCAAAGGGCGAGCCGGCTCCAAAAAAAGCAAAAACTGTTTTTTCGGCTGGGAAAATGATGGCGACTATTTTTAGTGATAGTAAAGGAGTTATCTTAATCGATTGTCTTCAAAAAGGAAAAAATCATTACAGGAGCATACTACGCATCATTATTTGCCAAGCTGAAGGCAGAAATTGCGGAAAAAACGTTGTGGCATTGACCTGGACCACTTGTGATCCGAACTCCTGCATGCGGCCAGCAATCTGCTTCCAGAGTTTTTTTTTTTTGTTTTGAGGGAAAATATTTTGCCGACCTTTGGCTCTAAATCTTTATAAAGGCTTATGAGGAGCTGGCAGTCCTCCTCCAGCCAAATTGCTTTTTGTTTTTCTTCTGCATTTGTTGCAATTTCTAGGAAATCCTGGCTGGTGGCTGTTTCGGCTCCAAACGACTGATTAAATATTTCCTGGCGAAATCCTTCACCTAAAAAAAAATAAGAAAAAATCGATGTAAAATAAGTTAAATCCATTAAATTTGTACGTACTATTTTGTAAATTCTGCCGTGTATTTGGAGAACATTCAACCAGCACAAATTGTCCATTTTTCCCTCTTTTCTCTATTGTTGAACTTTCCATAACTTTTTTTTTTCATTCAAAATGCACAAAACAATCGCAAACAAATAAATTGCTAGAAACAAATCAAAATGACAGCCAAATTTGATTTTGACATCTGCACGATAGTCTGCTCTACCTCAAGAGGAGGTGCAAGTTTTTCTGTTCTGACAACCTCACCGAACACAAAGTAGAACAGTTTCGGACAGAAATTTTTCTTACTGAACACAAAACCTTGTACTTTTCTGTTCTTTTCTGCCCAAAACAACCTCACTGAACAGAACTTTTATTACAAAAAATATAGTGACTAAGTTGTGTTGTAAAAGATATCAAGGCAGCTGATCATACAAAATCATAGAAGATATTATACACGAGTATTAAACGAGAAATGGAATTGTTGTAATATTTTTCCTTGCCTGCAATTCTGAGATTGTATTCCATTTAATGGGAAAGCAATAAAGTTATTAAAGAAGTATGATCATAATTAAAGTTGATAACATTTCCTGAGTGTGTAATGAAGAAAATGTAAATGATAATAATTTCCCATGAAGTTTGTTATATCTATTCCAGGCTTATTACTTTCAGATTTTGAAATCATACTTTCTTTGATCTTTGATATCGACATAGCATCATCTTTTTAGGGTCTTGAGCTATGTAAGTCAAAACGGACCCTTAGCTAAGCAGTTAAAAAATGTATGTATGTACGTAATGTTCCAAAATCACCTATTCATATGAATCATTTGTTCGTCTAGTGGTAGCCGATTGAATGTTAATGTAAAATTGAATTTTGGTTATGACCTCACATTTAAAAGCTTGTGTGTTGCATCATATTCGAGTCAGTACAACACTTGTTCGAGGTCTTTCGGGGCAAGGTTTTATAAAATTAGAAAAAAAATATTTTGCAACCCAGTTTCCTCCAAGAAATAAATGTAGGCCGGGTGTGAATTGTTCCGACATAAGTGAATCAGGTCTATTCCTAGTCTACTCCTACTTTGCGTTCCTTAACAGACTACGTATACCAAAAAGTCTAATAGACTGCTTGGGCTACCTCAATGAAGGAAACACGATAAGATACGCAGGACACACAGGAGATTCTAAACTGAGAAAGCTTCAACGGCGACCACCAATAGTAACAATTGTTTGGTTGTGGACTCATTGGGAAAGTAAGCTGTTATGATTTTGATGGCAGATAGTCATGTGCTTAACGTTTGAAGCTGCATCGGTGGCTTAACCCCACGGTGTACTATCAGACCTGAGAGAAAAGTTCGTTTAATAAGTTCATTGATCTTAAATAAACTTCCTCTTTGTTGAATGCTGAGAATGCTAGACCTCCACAAATCTAAGGATCATGCCGCCCTGTGTTTGCTACAGTTGTGCGACAACTTACAAGTTGAAAGACGCTCCCTGTGATTACAGTTTAAACCATAACTATTATAATATGACGCTACCAAAAGGGGCCTACATCCTCAAATTACACAAGAACTGAAGTTGTAGGGGTTCCTGATTCCAGAAAATACTCTTTGGTCAGACTATTAGTAAGATCCCGACAAGTCTTAAGCCGCTTACGGAATACAGCTGGTCAAATCCATTCATCTTCAATGACTGTAATCTGGGCCACCACCAACCACTTTTCACTTTGCAGCTCTTTAATTTATCGCTGCAAATTTCATTTCCCCAAAGGCAAATTTGCAAAGAGGAAATTATTATTTTGAAAATTAGAAATAATTAGAAATAATTGTTTAAGTCTCTTGCAACAACCTTTATGTATACTGCGTTGGATTGGAAATGGAGCTCAATACTATGGACTCGCAACTATGCATGGAATAACAAAAGCTACAGTCTGCAGAAAATAGTATACCGAGTTTCGGTCGCAATAATTGAAGAATTTTTTGCAAACACCATTTGCCGGGCAGAAAATACTTCAGAAATAGCTAGCCAATTTTTTACTCAGGCAGGATTCCCTTGTGTAGCTGGATGCACTGACTGTACGTCGATGCACCCAAAAAAGAACAAGAGCAATTTTCTGAATAAACATGGAAAGCATGCATTTAATGCAATGATGGTCCGGACCGATACTTCTATGCTGTGAACATAAGCTGGCCAGGTAGTGTGCTTGATGAAATAGTATTAAGGAATTTCCGATTGGCAGAAAATTTCAATGCAGGATATCGACCATTTTCAAATGCAGTATTTTAGGAGACAGAGCTTACACTTTAAGAGAAAGGTTAATACTTGTAACACCATTAAGGACAAATCCGGACGATCCAGCAAATTACTGAAAATAGTGTTGGTGTGTGACGTGAACTAGTTTCTTGCATTCTCAAAGATTTTCTTGTTTTTAGGAATATTGAAGCAAAAGTTTCCTTGTTAAAATCATCTATATCTGCAGCCTACATTTCCAGCTAAAGTTATTTTATCTTGCTGCATTTTGCACAATCTGACAGTGAAAAAAAAGAATTAGCGTAGCAGAATAATAACAACGATGATGAAGAAAGCTACATGGATGAGATCATAATTGAGGACAGTGGATTAGAAAATGATAATGCTGTTGCATTTTTAAATAATTTGATAAGTTTTTTTTCTGATTAGGAGAAATTATAGAAAATATAAAAACCATAACAGAAATAGCAAAAAATTCTAATATTCAGTATACCACCTTGATCAAAAAGTTCCCGGCCACACCAACCGTGTGGCACTCCCATTGTTCCGATTTGAGTTTTGTTTTTCTGTTACGTTGGTAACTCTGTTGTTGATATTCCCTCTAAATCTTAGCATCATAGCTTGACATTTGCAAAAGTTACGTAGCCAAGAGTACATCCATCTCTGTGTGTGTTGGCGATTTTTTACAATTTTAGAAATGGATTTAAATTTGCAACAACGATCGTTGGAAATGTTGGAACAGTGTTTCGGCAACTACTCTCTAAAGAAAACGGTCGTCTACCGGTGGCACGCGCGGTTCAAAAGAGGTCGTGAGTCCATCGAAGATGATGAACGCAGTGGCAGACCATCGACATCTAAAACCGACGAAAACATTGATGAAGTAAAAGAAATGTTGGTCAATAACAGCAAATTAACCATCAGAGAGAAAGCGGAGGACTTGAACATGGCCTATGGATCCGTCCAAGACATTTTGCTTAATGATTTGGGTTTCGTGTAGCAGCAAAATTGGTGCCAAAAGACCTCAATTTTATGCAAAAAAGAGAAGATTTGCGACCCTGAATCCGATCCTACATTCATCAAAAGGATCATTACTGGATACGAGAATTGGGGTTGGGTTTATGAGTACGACACGCAATCCAGACATCAGGCAAGTGAATGACGCTCACCAATGCCGAGACCAAAAAAACAATGTCGTTTTCAGTCAAAAAAGAAGGCAATGCTCACGGTTTTCATGGATTACAACGGTGCACAACGGTGTAGTGCATTATGAATTTTTGCTAGAAGGCCAGACAGTAAACAAAGAGTATGGTATTATTTGGGCGTTATGAGACGTTTGCGTGAAGCAATTCACCGAAAGAGACCAGAATTGTGGGCAGAAAACTCATGGATTTTGCACCAGGATAACGCACCGTTGCACAGTGCCATCATTATTCGTAAGTTTTTGACGAAAAATGCGACAACTACCATCCGCACGCGTTTCAGCAGCCGAGAGGAAGTAATGGAAAAATCGCATCGCAGGAAGCACTGATGGACATACCGAAAACGAATATAAAAAATGTTTCGAAGATTGGATCAAGCGCTGGAATATGTGTGTTGCAGTCGATGTGGATTACTTTGAATTACTATTTGAATTACTTTGGATGAACAAACTTGTATTTTTAATTTTCTGAATAAACTTTTTGATCAAGGTAGTACGAGTATTTTGTAGTATCTTCTTTGCCGTCGTTATTCAATCCTTTGGTGAATTCTGATATCGGAAATTTCAGATTACGTTCCGGTTTAATTTAGTCCTGTTTTTGTAAAGTTATTATTTCGTCATCCTCAGGTTGAGATTTCCTCTTCCTTAAGGTAGAATACTTAAGCTGGATTTGTAATTCGGCTCTGAAAGTTGCAAACAACTCCTTCGCCATCCGCTTCTGGCAAATTTAGCCCTTCAATAGTAGGTGAATCCGTCCCTATTATGTTAAGTGTCGTCTCATCAAAGGCATCAAAAACTGACGCTCTTCCACGCTCATCCCCAGTTCCAGTTTTTTTTTATAATTATCTCTTTGGGCCTGAGAAAAATGAAACGTGAATATGTGTATGAGTATTAACTGTAAAGAGTGAGCCAACAGATGTGGATATTTGCTGTCATTTACTGAACTCAACAACGCATTTTTGTTATTCTTTCTTATTACGAAAATGGGCGATCTGTAAAAGTAACATTTCGTAAAATTCGTGAATTTTTCGGTCAACATAATCGCAGTAATGAATCCGGAATTCGTGCAATGGTGAAGCGTTTTGAAAAAAACTGGTTCGGTGCCGGGTCAAACTTTATATCAGCGTGCTCGGCCAGCACCACTGTGAGCGAAAGTGTTCAAAACCAGCCAGGCACCTCAATTCGTCGCCGAAGTGAATGGAGAACGGTACCGAAACATGTTGATCGGCTATTTTTTTTTTCCAAAATTGATTGAGTTGGATCTGGACGATATCTGGTTTCAACAGGGCGGTGCTACAGCCCACACAAGCCATCAATCAATCAATTTATTGCGCACGAAATTTGAAGATTGCATTACTTCGGTTAGAAGAGATTGGCCTCCCAGGTCATGCGATTTGACACCTTTAGACTTCTTCCTGTGTGATTATTTGAAGAGTAATGTATATGCCAAAAACGTAGCGAGAAGTCAGAATTTCAGATATCCAAACTGCAATTGCGGCCATTCACCCACTTATTCTTCGGAAAGTCATCGATAATTTTGACCTTCGGATGGTCGCTTGCAACAGAAGCCGTGGTGGCCACATGACCGATCTTGTGTTCCATTCATACTTGCCATAGACTGAACTTTATTAATCAACTAAATTCTATTTTATTTCTCTACTTAGTACTTACAAACGTAGGAATCATCCACAAACCAAAAATATTATCTCTCGCAAAGGTCAAGGCCATCCTAAGGGACTTTGTTTTCATCAAAAATCCCATGAAATCCCGAGTTCCTTCCTTTTGGTTTTTCTTGCAAAACACTTACAGTTTTTAATTTTCGAAAAAGTCTGAAAAAATTTCAAAGTTCAAGGTAGGGGGAAAATTTGCATTTTTAGTGAAACACATCGCACTTTAACTTTGCAGAAAATTACTTTCTTTAAAAAATTGTCAGGTGCTAAGTAAAAAGTGGTTGGTGAAATAGGGCCCGGTCAACTAATAATCTAGTCCAGCCTATTACCAAACTACGGCATTAAAAAGATGCCTGTGTAATTGAGGATGGTCTCACTCTTGATAAGACAATCCACATTCGACAATATAGGTAACCATGCACTCATGCTCCGTCAGAGGACAAGAATGATGGCGCCAATAATAACCAAAGGTAAATAGCTTTTACTAGCTCTTGGATAACACATATCGTACGTACATGTAAGTTAGGAAAGGAGAGCATCTGGTGAAAGTGCAATCTGCATGACGTCTGAAAATGGATTTAAACAGAAGGTAAAAACGTTGCGATAACCTGCGTGCAATCTATTAATTAACTGTAAACCAGAAATTAATCCGAAATGTCGAGGACCTACATTTTGAAAACCAGGTGGTTACTACTCGAAGATCTGTTCGTGCTGTCAGAAGTTGTAGTACTTTTGAAAAAGATACGCCTCTTTATGTGGCAAAGAGTCATACCGTCACACAGTATCTGTTTTGTGGTTTCGTCATCCTCTATGCAGAGTTGGGTCATTTTATATTGGTGAAATCTCAAATCATATAATATTTCTGAATGGCTGACCAGTTAAAAGAACTTAGCGGGCAAGGTACGAGTATGTGGAAGGTTTTGCTGAAAAAAATCAAGAGTAGGTTAAAAATTCGGCTCGGGGTATTGCTTTTAATCGTTGGCCAAGTATATCGAACCGTCTAAAGTAAGACTGCGAATGTTGCAAAAATGAGGTAACAGCAAAGGCATTCCATCGAAACTCGAAAAGTGAAACGTCATAAGTTAGTTAACCTAGCTAATATTTTTAAAATTGTGGCACAACGAAGTACAGGCTCGCAAGAGAATTTATTACAGAAGATAAGCAGTGGGTCTTGCTGACGGGGAACAACGGAATTTTGCAGTAGATGGAAAGAGTCCTCGTATATTAATACAGTGCCGAGCTGACCATCGACAAGTGCACTGTGAAATTCGGTCCTCGCGTGGGGAAAAACAAAATAAAAAAACAAAAAAAAAAAGTTCACTGTGCAGGCGAAAAAAAAAACAACAACAACGCGTGAGTGCAGTGTAACCGAAATCCACATCCACGTGCGGGCATCACATCCTTCCTGCCCCTGGTCAAACTGTTGCTTGCACTCGGTCACTGCCGTTGCTGTATTCCATTGTCATACAGCGCGTGCAGTTACTGAGTGTATGTAACAACCGATGGATAGCGGGCTGTGGGTATGAATTTTGTTGGTGTGCTGTTCATATTGTTGAAAGGGCATACCACCTACAACAATTTGATTCGGTAAACCAACTCTGAATTTTTACTTCACATCTGCGCTTAGTAACGTCGGTGTTTGTGTTTTTTGTGTTTGGCTTTCTTTATAACGACTCGGGAATTCAGAGTGGATATTGCCAATATACACGGGCTAAAAAGTAATCACTTTTCTGCGTACATCCACGTCTGCAAATACAGACCAGCTGTTTTGGCACTTAGTGAAACACAGGTAGATCCCCGCCCGCACCTCTCAGATCACTCTGATCTGAAGCTACCCGGCTACGAACTAGTGCCATTATTCTTCTGTCACCGCGGTCTCTTACGTGTAGTGATGTGGATTACCAAACTCCACCACAATCTAGTCCGTGTTCCAATCCGGAATTCAATTTCATGTGCTTAAAATTCCATCTCCGTTAGCAAATTATCCACTACTGCTTTATTTACAGAAGCCCCAAACTGGACAACAATTCGACCTTTCACGAGTTAGATGCGCTGTCTAACTCCATTCAAAGAATTGTATCCCTGTATCCTCATACTGAAATCCTGATTACGGGCGATTTCATTATACACAATTCTGGTGGGCTTCGACATTCTGGACAGACAACACCCGAAAGACGGTGTGTTGAGATCTTCGCAGAAAATAACTTAACCCAATTTGTAAATGAGCCCACACGAATAAGTACCAGATGTTGACAGTCATAACGCCAACATCCTGGACTTGTTTTTAACTTCTCACCCTGACAAGTACTGCGTTGATGTGCTCTCCGCTCTAAGCTCGTCGGCCCATTGTGTCATATCAACTAATTTCTCGTACACCGATCACACAGTTAGAGAAAAGATTCCTTAAAAAACGGTATGGCACTACGAGAAAGCCAACTGGAGCGGTCTTAACATCTTTTTTAGGAATTATAACTGGTCGTTGTGTTTCCTCGATAACGACGTGGATGCCGCTGCGGATATGATCACAGATACCATTCTCTTTGGAATGAGAAACTTTATCCCTCATCGGATGAAGAGTAGCAAACCAAAAGAAAAGGCATGGTACGACTCGAGCTGTAAAGAGGCTGTCAGGGTTAGAGAAATGTTTTTTCGGTCCTTCCAGACCAACCCAACAGAGGAAAACCAAAAAAAGTTTAAACGAGCCAGGAATGACTGCAACGTCTTTCTTAAACGTGTAAAATTCCAATACGACCAAAAACTGAGGCAAAATACTACAATGTCCCAAAGGTAGTAAAAATTGTTGGTCGTTCGTCAAAAATATTAGAAATTATGCCTCATCCTCCATCCCAACGCTCATTTAAAATGACATTCCAGCTTGTCAGCTCTTTCGACAAGGCCAATCTGCTCGCTGCACAATTTGCGGCCAGCTCAACACTTCCAGATTGTGCTTTGTATCCGCCTACACTTAGTGCGTCGAATTTTCAATGGGACAAATCCACTTTCACACTTGTGTAGTAGGAAGAGTTTTTAAAGATCTTAACATTCACAAATCCGCTGGTGGATGGTATATCTCCCCTCCTTCTGAAGAGGTGTTCTTCCTCGCTGGAAAAACCACTGCGTAAGCTTTTTCATCAATCCTACTCTTTAGGACTGTCCGGACAGTTTGAAAACAGCATTTGTCCAACCCGTCCCTAAAAAAGGCGAATCTTCCTCTCTCTCCTCTTACAGACCCATTGCACTTACGTCGCTTCTTTCCAAGGTCATGGAAACGCTGATAAATCGTCAGCTAATGAAATATCTCGAAACACAAAAACTTCTTAATGATCGGCAGTATGGTTTTCGTAGCAAGAGGTCCACTGGTGATCTGATGGCATGTCTCACCGAAAAGTGGAACAAAAGCGTACATCAATCTAGCGAAAGCAAGATAGTTGCACTTAATATTTCTAAGGCATTTGACAGAGTTTGGCATCAGGCTCTTTTGTCGAAAATGAGTGCTTTTGGGATCGATGACTCTCTGGGATTAGAAATTACCTCTCGGAACGTTCAATTGAAGTTGTTTTGTACAGTTTCAAGTCTGATATTCACAAAATAAATGCTGGTGTGCCCCAGGGCTCCGTTCTGCCTCCGACTCTCTTTTTAATTCTCATCAACGATCTCTTGTCTGCTACCTCTAATTCAATATACTCCTTTGCTGACGACAGTACTGTCTGATTTTCATACTCGTGTCCGAACTCACGTCCCTGCTATTCGGCTGTAGAACGGGAACGGCAGCGTATGTTAAGCTCATTAAATTCTGATATTAACAACATTACTAATTGGGTAACCACTAACAGATTAGAATTTAATGCTTCCAAAACACAATGCTGTCTGCTATCATTAAAGCGAAATTTAAGCACCCAGCCATTATTCATGGATGGCACTTGCATTGTCGAAACCGATAAATTTTCCATTCTCGGTATGTGTGTCAATGGCAACTTACGTTGGAATGACGGTGTCGTCAAAAATGCTGCGAAATGTCTAGGTTTCCTGAAGCGATGTAAGAAATACTTTGCCAGCTCTGATCTGGCCTCAATATATAAGACGTTTATCCGCCCGAAATTGTAGTATAATACAATGCCTACATCTGGTCGGGTGCGCCCAAAACATCTCTGCAGCTGCTAGATAGAAACCAAAACCGTGGGATAAAACTCATTAGGTGATACTAATATCACTCAGTCAATGGACACCCTCGAACACCGACGTAATGTCTCGTGTCTCACTCTGTTTTATCGCTATTTCCATACCAGTTCTCCATAGAAATCGCCAGTAGCATTCCGCTCCTTCAAGCTTTTAACCGCAACACCCGTCTCGCTATGAATGCTCATAAGTATACCCTCAGGCCCATTTTCGGACGTACTCTTAAATATCATTATTCGTTCCTAAGCCGTACAACTCGCTTATGGAATGTCCTGCCTAGCTCTTTATTTCCTAGTCATTATAACCTTCAAGCATTTAAAACCAACGTTCATCGGTACCTCTCTTTCCATCCTCCCTGATTTTCCTTCGCCCGCGCTGTGTGCAAACATTTTAAGGGTACTTAATCCCTTGAACGTGCGCAAATTATAAAAAAAAACATTAATTAACAAAGAATTCGCTAGCGGAAACTTTCCAGTTTCAGATTTTCACGGAAGCTGAATTCACCGAAGCTGTAAAACACGGATCGGGGGCGGGCGGATGGACCAAGCTACAGTAAATACTCAGACGGATGGTTCGGATGTCCAGAATATTTTAAAGTAAATACACAGCTCTTGACATTAGGTAGAACCTTTTTATTCAATTAGTATGTGGTTCCTCACCCTTTTCTCTGGTCTGAAGAAAGACTTCCGCCCAACCTTTCTCTTTAATACGGACCGGACCATACGCGGACCAATCAATACAGAAATGTATTTATCGTTTAAATGGCCTTCAACCTCTTATTGGTTTTTCGTTTTTGCAATAAATTCGTAAGAATGCAAAATCAGTTACGAAAATCATTTTCCAACAAATTTAAATTTATGTTAAAAAGAAAACATGTTTCCAAAAAAGTAGTATCCTGTTTTTGTTGACAAATCTAATTGCCTTTTTATTTCTTTTTTATTTTCAGGTAAAATTGGATTTAACGGCGAAGAAACTGTAAGATTGTAACACTCACATGCAGTTATAAGGAAAACCTGTAATAACAGGAATCACTTTAATCGGGTTAATAAAGTCACTAAATTCAAAAAGATACGAATGTCTGTTAGCCTCTTTAATTTAAAACCCGCCACTTCCGCTGTCCGAATATGGTAAGATTTTAAACTGTTCGAATTACGAGTATGTCTCCTAAATTTAGTAATGTCCAGTAGAAATCAGTTCAGTGCGTTTTTAAATTATCTACTAATTAGCTACTTTTGTAAAACTTGTGGATGCGATTTGTTGTGAGTAAGAAAAATACTTCAGTTCAGTACGTAGTAGCGATGTGGGTGATTAAAATGATTTACGTCAACCAAAAAAGCGCCGTGCTATTTTGTGACAGAAAAATGAAAGCGGGAACTTTTGTGATTTCTGTTCCAAAAAAGAAAAAATTCTCAATTAATTTGTGACCCTCCAAAACGAGTGTCTACAATATGTGTGTGTTTTTATATCTAAAACATGTTGCCATCTTAGTGGATACGTTCAAGGTTAAATGTGCGATTATATCTGTACTATATTGTAGTGTTTCTGGCAAGTTTATTTGAAGTTAGATAGGCCGCAAAGATTTAGCTTTGTACTCAGATTTGATTTATGTATTTTTTTCTAAACACGTGTACATGTACGATGTGTGTATCAGTATCGAATACAGAAATCTAAGCATGATTAGACGTTGAGTATATACAGGAATTAGCATATCTCTATATACGAGTATAATGGAGTCACTATTGTTGATTGATTATTCACTTTGGGATGAATTTATACTCTGTTGGCTTTATCGGTTTTTATTAATGATATCTTCTGTAGTTTTACGTGTCGTGGTGAAGGAAAGCATTAATTCCGCAATGGGGTTAACAATTTTCCGACTTGAAATTGCTTCAGATTTGGTTCTATCCGTATAAATTAAATAAAAAATTTAATATTCCAAGATTCTGACGCTGAAAATAGAAGCCTATAGAAGGAAGCAGATATCATAGGCGTAGTCTAGGTCCTAAAGGGCCAGAATAGGATACCTGTTTTTTTCTTTTCTTTAGTGTTGGGTATGTTAATTATTGTGATGCTATCATAATTATCACTTCACCTCTAGGCACAATCATGACATGTACAATAGATATATTGGCAAAAGTGAGTAGCTGTCGCGATTAGGTATTTTATATAAAAGTTTTTCAATTTCAGTTAGACTAGATGTCAGGACTATAAGTATGCGGCAGCCACTTGCAAGCGCTGTGCTTGATAGCTTTGATAGCTGCTCGTCACTGCCGCAAATTTTCTGTTTATCTTTTATAAATTTTGATTTTCTATAAAACCTGCGTTTGGCATTAGGAGCTTCTTGGGCTTGTGAGTTTTTCTGCTCAGATTCTCTTGCTCCTTCAGAGCAATTTTGGGTAAAATTTGACTGAATCGGTAGGTAAGATGTATAGAAATTAACTATTTATGTGTTTCTTACGCAATTGCATCCGACTAAAGGTCCATCGTATTTATAAAGTATTCAATAAACTTTGTCCGACAGAGATCGTTCTTTTCACTAAGATAAGAGCAGTCCTCTAATTAACTTTTTCGAGGTCATTTCCTTCTAGTAATGCTAGATTCATAAATTAATGAAAAACTGCTGATCGCAAAAAAATGCAGTTGTAGCAACTTCACATGTACTATAGGAAAGCCAAAAAGTAGAACGTGGGATTTCTTATCAGCCATTGCAGAATACCTGTATACGACTACTGTAAG
The DNA here is from genome assembly GCA_963966105.1 of Volucella zonaria. NCBI lineage: Eukaryota > Metazoa > Arthropoda > Insecta > Diptera > Syrphidae > Volucella > Volucella zonaria. The sequence goes on along the minus strand of OZ014533.1, from coordinate 48,742,838 downwards.
ACCCGTCTTGACTTACTCGTATGACTCGATGGTTAGGTGAAAAGAAGACGAGAAGAAATGCCACCTCTCTTACATCTGTAATATCAGGCCTATACTCGTAAGTCTGACTTCCTTCATGTTGAAGAGCATGGAGATAATGGTCGAGATCCATGTGCTTTGCTAATGCATTCTTTGCCCGAGATGCTACATGGTTAGCAACGGGGAAGATATTTCGAGAGTGCGCTTCAAAATTTGGTAGGCAGAATTAAAGGCGCACTCGACAAGAAGGAATACGCGCTGGGCATTTTCACCGACATTGAGGGCAACTTTTGACAACATGTGTAATTCGGCCGAACAACACGCCTTAGACGCATCAAGAGTTTTGAGGATCAAAGCAGTGCTAGTGAAAGGGCGCTGATTGCGGATGCTGACTGCGACCAATATGTGACGGCAGCGATAAATAAGGGTTGCCGTAAGGCGGCGTTCTGTCTCTACTGCTTTGGTGCATGTAGGTCGACTCACTGTTCAACACGCTCAGTAGTTCTGACGTCTATATACAATACAATACAAGCATATGCGGATGATGTGGCTGTACTGTTTGTTGGAGCATGTCTAGCGGCTGCTTGCTCTAAAGGCATTCCTTGACGTGACCGACGATTAATGCCCTAGAAATGGGCTTCTAGTCAATCCTCTCAAAACTCAAGTTGATGGAGGAAACTGACTGGTCTGATTAATCTAGTGCTTAAAGGTATCAGCATTCAATTCCCCAAAGGGGATAATTATCATATTTGGGAGTCATCCTGGATAACAAATTTCTATGGTCGGAAACCTATAAGGAGCTGCCGGCCTTCTAGCAGGGCAAAGCAACTATCAGCAAGACTTGGGGTCTGCCACCGAGGAGGGTCCTTCGGAGCTATACGGCTATGATATGGCCAATTTTATCCAATGCGTCGGTTGTCTGGTGGAATAAGCTCTCACGAAAATACTTTATTGTTGCTGTTACCAGACTCGAAAAACAGGCTGTCTCGGCTAGCTGGAGCTAGCATGTCTGGTTCCGTTCTAGACACATTAAGGAATCTTTCTCCTCTTGATATATAAAATGAAAAATGAAAATGAAAATATATGTATATATATATTGTTTCGTACAACATACACTGGAGGTTTGATGACCTTGCTCTATTCCTCTACCTTTTATCACTCTGGTCTTTTGGGCATGACGTCTGATGTAATGACAAGAGAACTCCTGCTGAGGAAAAAAATACGAAATCGACTTTCTCTTGGACGCAGGAACTGGTTTCGGCCAAAATCTGAGCCAGAAAAGGAATGTAGTCGGGCCTTCACAGATGTCTTTCTGCAGGGCGACAACGTTCAATTTGCCTCCTCATTAGGAAAACTTACGTCTGTCTTCCAAGCGGAGATTTACGCAATTCTGGTTGCAACGAACTATATTGTGAAGAGTCGCTGGATGGGGCAAAGCATTTGCATCTGTAGCCAGCCAAGCTGCGCTTAAATTCTTGCTGAAGCCTTTTAGGACTAGTAAGCTAGATCGAGAATGCAAGGCTTCACTGAACGCAATCGGAAGGCTAAATTTACTGAGTTTTGTATGGGTTCCAGGCCACAGTGGGATCACAGTGCACCGCGGAGCACTACGCATCAGGCTGCAGATACTATATTGCAATAATGCGGAGGCAGCTAATGTAACTGCACTTAGAGTCAGAAAAGCGCGAATCATTGCAAAAGAGTGCATCAGTTCACTATCAGAATTCTCGATAGGACTGCATTTTTCTTTTATAATGCGCGAGGGCTCAAGGGATTTGTGTACCCTTAAAATGTTTTTACAGAGCGCGGGCGAAAGAAATTTAGGGAGGAAGATAAGAGAAGTACCGATATACATTGTTTTTAAACGTTCGCATGTTATAACGACCAGGAAATAGAGAGCTCGGCAGGACATTCCATAAGTGAGTTGTACGGTTTAGGACGAAAAAAAGATATTTCAGAGTACGTGCGAAATTGGGATTGAGGGTATACTGAAGCGAAGTGGGTGTTGCGGTTGTAGGTTCGATGGAGCACTGATGGTGAAAATACGGATAGAACAAGGTGAGGCAGGAAACATTACGCCGGTGTTCGAGGGTGTGTGGATGAAGAAAAGAGATGTGCCGATGTACATTGTTTTTAAATGTTTGCTAGTTATAACGACCAGGAATTGGAGAGCTTGGCTCTTCATAAGCGGGAATTCCATAAGCGAGTTTTACGGCTTCGGAACGTCACCAATCAGCGTTTTATATCGACGGATCCAATATGTACGAGTAAGTCAGCATAGGAGTCGGAGCTTATTTTGGAACAGTTCAAGTTCATAATTTGTGGCGACTTACGTATTTTTGAGGATGAGATCAGAACCATAGCTTTAATTGCCTAACCGTTTATTTTAAACATTGTCAGAAATGTTAATTCTATGAACTCCGATAGTCCGGTAGACGTTGAAGCCCTGAAATCCCGCAGTAATAAGGCCAAGCCTGTAGGTACATTTAACAGACATCTAAATGGGATATGCTAATACAATATGGTCACACTATGCTAGGTATCAGGTCTTATGGATTTATATAAGACCAGACGAATTCGCAAGAGACACTGCTTATCTTCAAAGCTCTCTTCTTTGTGAGTATGTAGTAGAGATGAAGAAATTTTTAAAAATTCATTTCCTTTTCCTATTGGGAAAAGTATATAAAATCTTAATAAGTTATTTTTCGATGAACCGGAAGATTTAAGGAACACTAAGCTGATTAACCTTCTGAGATTTATATCATTCTCTGATTCTTAATCGCCGGTCTTTCTTCAGTAATTTAACCTGGATATAATAGACCCACACGTTGGCTTAACTGATTATTAGATGTTAGACACAGGGCATTTATTTAACTCTCCTAACCTTTATTGCAGTACTGATATGATGGGAGTTAATTAGTACGACGTATTAAAATGGATGTGTAGTATATATATATCTCGACATTTTAGTCCGCTTCGACACATGTGCGGTATAAATATTTGTGATTATAAGAGGAAAGAAAATTGTTTTGTTTATTTTGTAAAAAGGTAAACAAAGACGTAATTAAAAACAATCAAGAAAATAAAACAGAAAGCAACAATTCTAAATTTTGGTTGAGACCACAGCAGGAATTTGATCTTTCTATGGTCCACTATCTGGATATGTAGTATTAAAACTATCGCTCGACATCTAATGATCAATGATCATCAAATAGTTTAAGTTCTCTCAATTTCATTCCTTGTCTAGGACTCCGGTTGAACTGTGAAAGGCTCCAAACCAAGTTTCCTTAGGGAGTTCGCTCTGCTACCTGGGTTGAGTGAAATGATTCCATCGTATGACGTATTTTGCTGTATTGTGTAGTTTCTGACATATTACTCGTAATTACCACTTCCGAATGCTCTTTACCTTTTTCGATTGTGCTAGAACATTCCATGTCCACGCAGCCGAAATCAAACTTCTTAGATTTAAAAAGCTTTCCATTTTCTGGATTAGACTTTTATGAATGTTTGTTCTTCTATACTTCTCTTTTCCTCACCGATGCTAAATTATTCTCGGATCCTTATATCATGGTTACCTTTATGTAAAGCTGAGAACACTACATCGCTGTTGCCAATCAGGAACAGCCTTGTCTATACCTACACTAATAAAAAAATACATCCATATTGCGAGTCAAGTCTTATAAGATTGTTTCGGAGAGTCTGGGTTTCAGAGATCATTTTGTTAGTCCAAAACTTTGAATGCTAATAATGTGAAAGAAAAATAAAACTAAGTAAATAATACGTCGTGCCCTATTTGAAGATTCAGTTCATGTCAAATCTTTTCCAATATTATTGCGTGTTTTAAATGCACGGTTTTTCATACACAGCTCTCGTACCAGAAATTCAAAGCGTAAGAAACAACTTCATTTCACTCGAGTTGGCACGGCCTTGGATGATATAGAATCACTTTACCACACGCAAGTTGAATTCATGCCAAATAGATGTTTACCGCCACATATCAATGACAAACATCTTCAGATGCTTCAAGGTTCCTACACTGCCGCTTGAGCTTGTGCAAACGCGGAGTTGTTGTTATAAATTGTTTTATTATATTTTTTTCATCACCTGTCGTACAAAGATTCCATTTTAAAATTGAAATTAGATCCAAATCGCGGTCACAGTTGGGATCATCGATAACAGATTCATCACGAAGAGGTACTTGTATGCTGTGTCGTTGCAAATGCTATTGAGGCACATATTGCACACCATCAGCCCGCGCATTGATGTTGTTCAACATCAATGTAAACTAAACCGTGAGGTGCAAATTGTATTAGATACGACGAAACAATTATTAATTACCTTACAGACGGTAGAAAACGAGTGTGCGTGGAATAAAATGAGAGCAAAATAAATATGTATTCGTTTGTGTTGTTGCACTTGACAGTTAAAAGAGATTTTTGAATATTTTCCACTACGTTGTAAGAATTTTAAAAAAATAATGAGCTGAACCCAAATATTCTCAAGAATCCAACGATGAAATGAGGTTTTAGTATGCAGACGAAACTCTTCAGGATCAGAGATTTTGGATTTTTACGTTACCAACATACCTGTCTTTCGACATACAAAAGCAAGTCTCCGAATTTTTGCTGTGAAAAAGTCTGATGACTTTTGAGGATGTCAAAAAATTGCAGGTTCAAAGTGCCAAAACAAACGACACAGAGGGTCTAGGCGAGTGGTTCTTAACGTTTTAGTGATGAGGGACCATTTGACAAAATTTCTGTCTTACTATGGACCACCAACTGCTTAGAGGTAAAATACAGTAAATGTAAATGAATAAAGGGTTGTTCTATCTATAAATAAAACACGCATACAATTGTTCAAAGCCAACAGTATCTTAGTTTTTTTTACGACAAATTTACATTATAGAGATAACTATATTATTTTAATGAGACTTTTGTGACTTTATATTCTTCACTAACTTTTAAATCCGTGGTTCAGTGTTATTTAAAGTCAAACGCATATCGGCACTGACATCCAACCGATTTCGGTGCTTGTTTTTAATTATCAGAAGCGCCGAGAACTCCTGCTCGCATAGATATGTCGATGAAAACAAAGTTAGGTGACGCATAGCAATTTCTCGAATCTTTGGAAAAGAAATTGCCTTTTGGCTCCAAAAATCTTCAAGATTAATTCCGGTCTCGAATGTATCTTTCAAGTTACTTTCGAGTTGCATTTCAATCACTTCTTCTTGAATTTTATTAGGCACCTCAGAAAGGTTTACAATGAAAGGATTGCGGATCAGTTTCCAAATATCGTTGTGCTCGCAGTCAGGAAAATAGCGATTGAATTCATTTTGTAAGTTTTTCAAATGAAGTTTAATATTATTCTGTATTTCTCCCTTAATCTAAGCACACTGTCCGTCAACAACTTGATTCAGGGTATCAAACGCAGAAAAGTTGTCTCTTTCAACTTTATTGGTCCATAGCTCAATTTTCGCGATAAATGCAGTGATTTTATCTTCATATGAAAATATATTGCTGGTGCCTTGCAACGTAAAATTTGCAGTTGAAGGTTCAATTTATTTAGTTGTGCGAAAAAATCTACCAATTAAGCAAAACGTATTTGAAATTTAACTTATCCAGCAACTCTTTGTTCTTGTTAGTTAAGAATGCTTCCGTGTGAAACAGCAGAGTTTCGTGTTCAGAATTCATATCAGAACACAATTGTTTGAAGAGACGAGTGTTCAGTGCACTATTTGTAATGAAGTTAACTACTTTTATAGCAGTTTTCATCGCAATAGCGAAGCATTCCGGTAGCGTTTTGGCAGCCAGTGCTTGCTGATGAATAACGCAGTGTCTCGTAATTGCAGCAGGATTTTTTGTTTTTATCAGCGATGCAAGACCAGAGTGGGAACCTTTTGCCAGATAAGTCCACGTTTCTCCATATATAGATTTATTACATCCATAACATCTGTACCTTTCGACGTCGTTTCAAGTTCTTGAGAAAATAGTAACTCCTCTTCAAATTTTTTATTATCATTCAAAAATCGATTAAATACAACATTGTGTAACGTCGGTAGATTCATCATATTGTAGCGCAAAATAAGGAGTAGATTTTATCTTGTTAATAACTTGTTTATCAATATCATTTGAATGCGCGACTTCACTATGTCGTTTGAAAGTGGTATATCACGAATTTTCTTTTGAGCTTCCTGCCCTAATACTCGTAGCTCTTCTGCAGCTTTCAGCATACAAGGTTTTATTGAAAACTCATCGATTGTGTGTGCTTTTTTGGATTTGGCAATCAATTTTGATATTCCAAACGACGCAGATAATGTTTTTTCAGATGCTGCATAACTTATTCCACTGTGCCCAAGTTTCATTTTTTTTAGATTTATTAGTTTGCCTTCAAATAATTTTCGCGGACGGTCACAATAGCTCGGATGTACGGTCTTTAAATGACGTTGCAACTTGGCCGGCTTTAAAGCATCATCAGTTCAGTTCAGTTTATATGCATTTTTATTCTCATTCATTAATTAATTCTTACATGCTAGACAAAAAAACGCTTAAAAATTAGCTTATTCTAACTTACTGGCCCTATGCGGGCACTCTAAGTTAAACCTAACACTTAAACTATGCCTTTCGACGAATCTTGCGTTACATGTTTATACTATCTCTATTCATTATTAAAACTAAGAAAACATTTTTTAATAAAAACTTAGTAACATGACTTTTATTTTTTTACTTTATTATGAAACTTAAAACTAATACTTACAAACTACCTAAGAATAAATCTTAATCTACTTAACCTACTTACATAACATACACATATAAATATATATATATACATAATACATATATACTTAATATATAAATATATGTACATATATATACTTTTTTTTTGTTTTTATATTTTTTTTTGTTTTACTTAAATCTAACTTAATCCTACCTAAAACTATGTAAGCCGGCCATGGCTAAAAGAACAAAAAAAAAAAATAGGCTGACCGACTTTGCTTCACATGAAGCTACCTATTGCTGGAGGAATACGACGACGACGCATCCTCTCCTTCAACAAGCCACCAAAATTGCAGGTGCTGCTGAGCAACATCCCTCATGTCGCGACTCCCTACCACCCTACTGAACCGGAGACCTGCCGTGTGCGACGTCTCTGTCGTAGTTGAGTCGCCTGTCCGCAGCTGTTCGAGCAACGTGGAATATTAGCGGCACCGCCAATCTGTCCTGGATCAGACCTTTGCTATCTAGGTAGAGGAACGCTTCTGGAGGGACAAAACCGTCAAAGCGAACTCTCTCATGATACATATAATTGGGGTAGTAAGCCCCGGAGATCAGGTTGTTTGACGAGGTCATTGCTCTTGCAATAAGCCTTCGAGTCAACTTAATAACGAAATTGTCCACTCTTATTAGGTTCGCCCTATTGTATAATACCTCATTACGATAGAATTTTATGTACTCAGACTCTGGTGTTCTGTATAACCGCAGACAAGCCCTAAGGCAAGCCCTCTCAAACACCCGAATCTTTTCCAATAAACTTGCTCTCACGTTGAACCACACGGGACATCCAAATACAAGCATAGGCCGGATAAGGGCCATGTAGCAAATCACCTTCACCCTCGCATCGAGTTGGCTGTTATAAAACAGTCTCCTTGTAAGGGCAAAAGCACATCTGGCTCTGGCCAGAGCAACATCTATAGGTTTGTTAAAATACAGATCCCAAGGTATCTGACTACATTTCGACAAGCAAGTGGCTGTCCATGTTGTCCGACGATAGTGAACTTTCGCCAATTCAGAATGGTTTCCGACTTCTGAAAGTTGATTTTCAACTTCCAGTCGTCGCAATATCGCTTAATTTTATCGAAGTCACGTTGCAAAAGTGTATTAATGACCTCAATCTTTGGACCCGATCTGTACGCGAATAAGTCGTCTGCGTACGCTATGGCATGGTGAAGTGAACCTATCAGATCACTTGTGTAAATGCTGAATAGGACCGGCGAATTTACCGCACCCTGTTGCAGACCGTTTTCAATGTTAAATGTTCCAGCAGAAGTCACATCGCCATTCTTCACGATGAACTGTCTACTGGAGAGCATATTAAAAAGAATATACAGCAGTGGTTTACTAATGCCCAACCTGTTCAACTTGAAGAAAAGTCCCTCTAACCATACGGTATCGAAGGCCTTTTCCAAGTCAATCAAGCAGGCACCAGTGCACCGTTTTTTGCCTCTGTTCCATTGCATATCAGAAACCAGTTTAGACGCAGCATGAGTGATATCATGCCCCGCCTTAAAACCGAATTGATTATCCGGAACTATATTTTTGTCCTCAACCCACTTAGTCAGGGCTTTATTGATTACCTTCTCGAAAACCTTACTGATGTTTGGAAGAAGACTGATCGAGCGGAGATTTGCCGGATTGGAAGTATCTTTGTCCCTTTTGGGAATGGGATGTACCACCGCAATTTTCCAATGCGCTGGATAATGTGCATTATTCATTGCATTAATTAACAGGGTGGTATAAATGTCTACCGCTTCTAGTGGGAGATGTCGAAGCACAATGTTCGGTATTTCATCGGTTCCCACTGACTTTTTACTTCTGAGTGATTCGAAGATATTTTGGAGCTCTTCCTTCGAAATGAACGGTGGTAATACCCTTTCGTCGGTGAAGACATTATTTGCCATATTCTCGTCACTGAACTGGGTGAAACCCGAGCTCTCGAATCGCCAATTCACAATTTCATTTCGAAGGCAGAAATTGTGCACAAGAACTCGACTCTCCAGGTCGTGGTTCGAGCCAATGATGGCATTCGCCTTGTATACTTCCTGGAAAAGCGCTCCTATAGCCTCTACCTTCTCCTGTGGATCCTCGATCACAAAGACGTTATCATCGTCAACTGTCTCATTTGGATTGATACCTGTTGCTACAAGTGTTAGTTCGTCGTTCGTCGATTTTGAGGCATGGGATGTCGTTTTGATCTTTCCTCCGAAATATTTTATTTATTTTGTTTGTTCCAATACAAATTTACAGAATTTCTGCAATTTTCTTTTAATAATATCTGGAGGTTTTTAATCGACGACTTCAATGTCATGATCTCCGGATTATGTATGTCAGTAAACTGTCCGTACAAGGTTTTTAGTCTTGACAGTAGTCTATTTTTATGTCGGCGCAGTGCGTCAATGGTTGCGTTGCGGAATATATCTTCGTTGTCAGTGTGTTGATACCGAGGTATCGTTTTGTTCATTGTTCGTTTGATTGTGTCGTCCATTAGTCTTAGATACCTGTCAATCTCCTCGTTTGACAGATTTCTGTTGGACGGTGGGTAGAGCGAATTCGAGGAGAGAGCTCTAGTCAGTGTTCTGGTGAAGTGTGTCCAACGCACCCTACTATAATTGTAGGAATGCCTTTGAACAAACTCTTCCAATTCCGCAATTTCGTTGGGAACAGTTATTTCGGTGCTGAGACCGCAATGGTCACTGTCATACACGAGAGTGCGTAGACAGTTTGTAGTGGTTAGTGCACGTCAGTTGTATTCGTGAGTCGAACAGCAGGAGATCCAAATACTACCCGTGTCTGGGAAACGACGGACTATCCGTCGCTTTGAGGCCTAGCCGATACATCACACTGTGCTGACCCCACCAATTGAATAGTAGGTTCCCTCTAGTATTTGGTATATTATTTCCCCAATCACTAAGTTATGCGTTGAAATCTCCGCCGATAGTAAAATAGTTGTCTTCCTCAGGAATCGAAAAAGTGTCTCGAGCTCTGAGATGAATAAGGTGGATTGAGTAGCCCTAGGTGCATAGACAGACACCATGTACAACCGTTTTCCACTACGGAGAGGAATGTACATGACGCATGCTTCCAGCACCTGAAACCTACGTACCACACGACTGTATACTCGTTTGAAACGCAATCCCTTTCTTACAAAGATCGCAACGCCTCCTCCCCTAATGGAGTGGGGCCGGTTTCTCCGTACTATTTTGTATCTTCTGTGCCTCATTTTGTGCCTTTTGGTAAGCTTAGTTTCGCTAACCAAAAGCACATCAGGGGCTTGGTCTTTAAGCAACTTAAATAGTGCGGCTCGTCGTTCGAGCCTAATCAATGAATTAACATTCACTTAAAGGACCTTCAGGGTTTGCCCCGCCAAGTACGTACCCATTACGACATACGATGCGTTAGGCCAGGCAGCAGCGCGTATATTTGATCCACCCACGCGGTCTGTTCAGTTAAATGACGTTGGAGCTGAGCCATCTGCCCCCTGGATAGAGAGCAAGATAGCTGGCATGTCAGGTACTGGTTCCGGTGCTCTGGGCGCAGGGGCCTGAGAAGCAACCTTCGCTTGGTGTACCGTATTTCCCCTACCTGCGGCCATTTGGGCGTAGGTAACTTGGGGAGTAACGGCTGGTGTTTGTGCCTGCACGAGTGGACGTTTAACTTCCACTTTCTGCTGCCGAGCCAGATTTACTCTTTTGATCTATTGGAATTTGGGACAACCCCGATAATTTTCGGTGTGTCCCGTGTTCCTACATAAAGCACAAGAGAGTTGGCTTTTTTCCGACGCTCCGTCCTTACCTAGAGCGCATTCCTCTGATTTGTGGTTCTTTCTGCACTTCACGCATCGAGGCTGCATTTCGCGTGCCCGAACCTTTGTAAAATCTTGTCTTTGATGCTCCTTAGATAGCAATCCAATTTGCTATTGGGAGTCAGCTGAACCAGGAAGAATGGTAGCTTCCGCTTCTCCCTTTTGGCTCTAGCTGTTACGAATGGCTTAACCCCCACGAATTTGAGCTCGGCGCACTCCTTCTCTCTGCGCAATGCGAGGAGCTCCTCCGGATCGGTAGACGGTTCTAACCCCCTCAGCAGCATAGTTTGCAGCTTTTCACCCTTCGGTGTGAAAGAAGAACTCCGTCGTCGTGTCCTTTAATATTTGTTTTATCTTATTATAGCGCTCTACTGAGTTGCAGTGAATCGCATGCCTATCTATACTTAATCTCTTAATAAAAAAATTATTGCCTATGGCCGACTTACATAACTGGATTGTGTCTTTCAATTCCATCTTGAAGGTGTTGATTGGTGGCACCCTTTTTTCTGTGTTTGTTGTTGTTGTTTTTGGTGTTGTTGTTGTTGTTTTTGTTGTTGTTGCTGCTGTTTTTGCTGTTGTTGGTGCTGCTTTTGCTGTAGCTGTTTCTGCTGTTGTTGTTGCAATTGAGCTTTAGGCTTACCCAGTTGTGGTTGTTGCTGTTTTTTGGATGCCCGTGTTGTTGTTGGTAGGGATTTTGCTGTTCCCTCTCTCTCCTTGCCATTTGTTTGGCTTTTATATCTAGTATATGCTGTTGTAGCATTTTAATACTACTATGCAGGGACTCGACTTGTTATTCGTCTGAATCTGAGGCTGCCAATGTGACGAAACTGTTGCTTTCTCCCATGTAGCTATCCTCCCCCTCATCGGACACATATGGGTATTCGTTATCCGACCCACGTTTACGTTTAGCTGCTGTTGTAGCTCCTTTATTAACTTCAACCGGCATCTTTTCGGTTGACATAGATAGCGTAGGGCGCTTTGCAGGGCTGGGAGTTCGTTTTAGCGTCCTCTTCCTCTTTGCTGTTACCTGTGCTGGGTTAGTTGTCGGTGCTGTATTATCAGCGGATGACCTCACGTCATCCACTGTGCCGTTTTTTGTCGAGCGGGTCGCTCGTTTTTTTCATCACGTGACACTTTACCGTATTTTACTTATTGTAAATTAAAGAAAAAAAAAAAAAATAAATAAAACGAATCTGATACCGCGACTGGGGAACACTTGCACTAGGCTAATCGGAGCCTGACAAATGCTATGTCTGGGTACTAATGTAAGTTTGAACTTTATTTCACAGTTAATTTTTTTTGATAGCTGGAGCACTTCTCTCGACAAAAGTCTGTGAACGACTTCCTTTGAAGCATCATTGGCAAGAACAGTTGTACATATTACACATTGAGGTCTAATCTCCCCATTTATTTCTATTGAAGTAAAGCCCAATTTGTCCTTTACTGTCGAACTGTAAAATTTTAAAAATAAGCAAGCATTCAGAACAAAAACACGAACGTTGGTAATGGACTCTCACTCACAAAAACAAAAAGCGTGGTGGTGTTTGTACATATGTGCCTGGCCACGCAAGCGTGGGACGTTATAACTGAATAACCGCTGCTGGGCCGATTTTCATGATTCTTTTTTTGTTTTGTTCGTATTACTGTATTTCAAGTTTAGGCAGAAAGAATTCTGGAAAATCGACTTATGGTATTCGCATTTTTCGCATTTTAAGACATTTTTCGGATGGCTTCGCGGACCACTTCGGGTGTTTCCAAGGACCACTGGTCCAGGTTATGGTCCTATTTAATATACACTAACTAGTGACTAGTTTCGTAGATGTTTTATTTTGTTGCTTCCAATTTTATGTCATGCTAATAACCTTTTTTTCTACCTCACCAATACTTAGCAACCTCAGGCTACTTAACACCATCATGGTTGTTAACATATTTTGACCTTTTAATTAGAAGTTTTTTTTATTATTTTTTGTAGAATTTTTTTAAGCTAATGTTTGCTCAAAGTTGTGAACGTTAAACTCTAATACCACTCATAGTATATCTCCGGCTGTCCTAAATTTTTCTATTGCAGCACTGATTGTTGATGTGGTTTGTATATTCCATTGCCAAAACTGACTTAAATTATATACAATAAATATCTGGTGATTACCGACTTCAGAATTGAAGTCGTTTTACTCCTGTCGTTGAAGTCTTCTTTGATAGGTTTTTCCCAAAGCAGAGCGTGGGGCCACATATTAGACTTATGTTGAAAAATTCATGTTCTAAACGGACTAGACCATAACAATCACTTTCCGACCTTAAGTCCATAACCTGAGTTCAAATCTCGCACGCAAACATAAGCTGTCTTTTATAACAGTTTTTTCTTTTAAGGATGACTATCCTATGCAGCATACCTGGATCACAGTTACTCGTATATTTCTCAGGTTTATCATTTTCAAATTTCTTTCCATGTTGTCATTTTTATTAAGTCGGTTCGTTTTCCGGGGCTTGTGCCTCTTCTTTAACAATTGCATTCTTCTTAACTTGTAATATTGTTAACCTGACCCAAAGCCCTCTAAATCTACTAGGCTTATAGCATATAACACATAAAGTCCTGTGTCAGACAAGATTATTAGTTCACCATAAGCGTATATTAGGTCTAAAGTCGTTTACCAAAAAAGCTCTATGCGCGCTGTTTTAATTATAGACGTCACCACTGATTACATCACATTCCCTACATGAAATTTTAACTGAATCCTGAGCAAGTGTTGGGAGCTGTAGACCTGAGTTTATTGGGGTTGGCGTTAAGAAAAATAAGAAAGGCACAATCGATTTTGACGGTAAGAACAATTTCACAACGTTTTTTTGTCGAACCATTAGTCGTGTAAGTGTGTAAATTAGGGTCGCCAATGTCAGACACTTACGGGAATAGTAGATGCTTTGGCATTTATTTATTAATTCTGAATAAAATCATTTTCCCTTTCTAAATAAGAAAAAAGAAAAACTATTTGTGGGAAGCGCTCTGAATCTCACGGTCGCCCATTCATGTTTCGTTCACACTGACAATCGACTCTGGTCCTATGGTTTACCTAACGAGCATTTGCTCTTTAATTGAAACCATGAAATCGAAAAAACTCGCTCATCATAAATTGATGAACTTTTAATCCATCACACTTGAACTAACCGCTGCCTCATTGTTAACTAAAGCTTACCTATCCTCCCACCTGAAAAATCGATATTTTTTTTTTAAAAAAAAAAAAAAAAGTCTTCCTGCTATCGATACAGTCATGCACTGCTTAACTCACGTGGGAATTTCAAGTTCAAGCCGAAGAAGGAAACACGGAATAAAACGGTGGAAAGAAACGTGCATCAATGTGGCGATAACAATCATAACGCTGTTGTTGCCACGACTCTTTTGCCGGATGAGCTTTCAGGCACTACTCACTATTCCAACAACGCTACGAGTACTCGTATGTAAGCCACAACACTGTCGACTGCTATTTAATGAAGAGTTTTTAGTCGATGGCAGTGCTACGAGTAGTGGTTGTGTTGAATGGTGGGCTTAAGTCGGCTTACCACAATCGTGCGAAACACAAATACCAAAACTTGTCGTTGCCCCGTTGGTTGATGTTCTTCCTCTCCAACATTACCATCAGCAGCAATCACCACATCGTCTTCCGTTCCCCATCCCATTAACCATTACAATTACCTGACCGACCGACAGTTGACTTAAAGTTGGCTTAAAAGCCTTGTGCCCTCAACCTCAACCAACTAATTGACGTTAATATAGAAATTGAGTGATTTATTTACCGGTTATTGTGTTCTCGCTACGATATAACTGCTCGTCAGCCATGATAGGAATGATGGTGTCGACGCGGGAACTGACACTGAGATATCAATCCTGTTCACCAGAGTCAACAATAAAAATCAGAACAAAATAAAAAAAAATAGAAAAAAAAAACGACAGAAAACCCACAATAATAGTTTCACGGTTTGTTAGCCACGTTTACGTAATAAAACAATTGGAGAACTTCGCTACGATGTCAAGTTCAGGGTTATATCTGGAGCAAAACGATCCCCATTTAACCGTTCGCATTTAAAATGCAAAATGGTCAACGATGGGAGCAAAGATTGCTTTGCTTTGAAAAGGTTTTCGTGTGTATGCTGCATGTAAACAATCTTTTTGCCATCACTATCACTTAATGTGTGTGGTCATAGATCATTTGTATTTTTGTTTTAGACGTCAGCTTTTGCACAACCATTATTCCAACATTGCGGATTATTGTGGGAAGTGCTATTCAGAAGTACGTACGGAGTATATACTCGTACATAGTTGACAATCTTGGTAATCTGATTTGCCACTTGCGATTATGAGATAATGTTTATACATACTGCGTACCAACTCGTATATCGGTAGGTACAATGCGCATATTGTTTACGAATGGTTTCATGAGCAGTACGATATGCATGGGAGATGATTTGGAGCGAACTTGAATAGGGTACATGATAATATGTATCTAGATACAGCGATGCCCTGATACGTGTAAGATAATTCAATGTGATACAATACATTCGACACCACTTTAAGAACTTGTACGTTTTTATCAAATTAAAGTGCATAACAAGCTTACTAAGAAAAAGATATGCGTGACCATTCATTCACAAGTGATCCGAATACTAGATGCTTGCAATATTGACATTCGTCTTAGTAGGGATTACTTTTTTTTTTTTTCCGTGGGAAGGTAAAAACCTTCATAAGCACCATAAGCACGCGCTCATCAGAGCACCACCACACCACCACAGCAGGCACCATAAGCATGAGCACCTACTGCCTACAGAGTGGCATAGCAGCGCCCACCATAAGCACGCTCTCATGGTATGTAGTGTGAGATCCTTACTCACTAAAAAAACCTCCCATTATCTAGAAGACTACGACTAAGTTTCCTTAACAAGTAGCTCAAGCTTCTGTAGTTTATCGCGTTTGGTAGGTAGCTTTCCAGCGAAGGCACCTACTATTACCGTTATTTCATACGGTTTCTCCTTAAGGCGCTAAGTTGAACGGTCTTGTTCTTTGAAGTCGCCGCACAAGATTTGTCTCGTTCAATCTCCGGATTATTTCCTGGTTGCAATGATGCACAACACGAGTGCGAAATTTTCGAGCAAAGCTTGTTACTTCGTCTTTCAGGGTTGCAATTCCCAGATCGCGGTGAATACCGCTATTCCTTATATACCATGGATCATTTACGATTGCTCTAAGCGCTTTGTTCTGGAATGTCTGTAGGACATACATGTTGTTTGGTTTGATACAACTCCATAGTTGTATACCATAAGTCCACTAAGGTTTTAGCACTTGCTTGTATATAAGCAGCTTGTTATACTATATGTGCTTAGTTTAGAGTATCTTCCGATAAGCCAATTCATTTCTCTTAGCCTTAGTGTCATTCCCAAATATTTTGCCTCGTTTGTATACGGTATTTGTACCGAGTTGATGAATAAAAGTAAGTTGTTTACGAGTATCTTTCTGCACATGAAATTGACGTGTGTTGACTTAGTTGCGTTTAGCACGATTCGCAAGCTCTTCGTCCACTCAAATATTTTTTTCAGAGCTCGTTGAAGTTTTGCAGTCGAGGATTCAACTGTTTGTCCTGTGGCGAGGATCGCCGTGTCATCCGCGAACGTGGCTACCACAGTCTCTTCATCTAGAGGTATGTCTCTATGTACAGTAAGAATAGGTATGGCCCCAGAACGCTTCCTTGTGGAACGCCAGCTTGAATTTCCTTGAATCCAGAGTATTCAATCCCATCGGCAGGAGCGAAATGGGTGTGTATGATTTTTTGTCGTTTGGACTTTTCCCCGGTTTTGGAACCATTATGACATAAAAGTCTCATGGAAGCATTTATAATGTGGAGGAGCTTGACAAACGCTTTTCGAGGTAGTTCCTTTAGAATTTCACTTGTAATCAAATCGTATACTGGAGCCATATTATTTTTTAGTTTTTTTTATTACGTGTTAAGATTTTTGATGCAATCCTGATTTCCATATCAAACGTTAAAACTGTGATGTTATAGGCTTCTTCGGGGCTTAATCCTGCGGTTGAAAAAGTTTTTTTTTTTGTTTAATCGCATATTAAATTCGTACATTAAACACGTAAGCATGATATGCGTGCAGTGAAATGGATGTAACTTAGAAGTAGTTAATTGTTGAAATTGAAAATATATTTGATGTCTTTTTATCTGATAAAAAACTGCAAAGAAATATGATGCTTGCATTAACAGGAGGTTCCACATTATTTCTTTTGTTAAATTTAGGGCGAACACCTGACCATTTATGTTTTGTTAAGTCTACATATAACTCACTTGGATTTAGGAAAGGTTATTCTACAATCGACCAGATATTCTGCTTAACAAACATTGTTGAAACATATAAGAGCAAGAAAAAAAAGTTGTACGCCTTCTTTGTAGATTTTCGAGCAGCGTTCGATTCAATACCACGTGAAACACTCTTTTACAAGCTTTCCAAAATCGGTGTATCAAGTAAAATTATTCGAATCCTGAGAGCATTGTATGAGAATAATATTACATATGTATGGGATGGAGACTTAATTTCTGAAGAGTTCGAAACTTCAATGGGTGTTAAACAAGGCTGTATTTTAAGTGCTCTGCTTTTTATATTATACATCAATGATATAACAGATGATGTCAAAGGTGGAATAAGATTCAACGGTGTATCAATTCCTGCGCTGATGTATGCTGATGATATCGTCTTTCTGGGTGACACAACTCAAGGTATGCAGTTAATGATAAACAGGCTTAATGCTTTCTGTAAAAGTTGGAATCTCACTATAAATCTTGATAAATCAAAAATGATATGAAATGATGATATTCAGAAATGCAGGAGGACGCTTCTCACATTTGGAAAAGTGGAAGTTAGACGGGGAAGAGATTGAGGTAGTATCCAGATACAGATACCTAGTTATCCTAATATCGTCCTCCTTAAATTTCAAACCACACTTTGAGGAAAAATTAGCTGTTGCTAAAAGAGCTATCTGTTCGATTTGGGAACGTTGCTTTAACAATAAATATGTATCGCAAAGTTCAAAACAAACCTTGTTCCACTCAACCGCAGAGTCGATAATGATTTACGGAGCTCAAGTATGGGGTTACAAAGGCTACGATGCTGTGGAAAAATTTCTTCGCTACTTTTTGAAGAAGATTTTCCGATTACCAAAAAGTACCCCGAACTATATGCTACATCTTGAAACGGGAACTCCTCCTTTGCTCTTGTACACGCTCAAAATGCACTTCAACTATATCCTAAAAATACTAGAAATGAATGAATGCAGAATACCAAACGTAGTTTTAAGAAGCATAATTAGAACAAACGGAGGCATTTGCGAGGAATGTAAGAATACAGCTTCTGAATGCTGTCTATTCAAGTGAACGAGCATCCTCATCTTTTAAGAGAAAAATTTAACTTGGTTTTGGAGAATTTTGGCAGACATACATATGACCAATATGTCGAAGAGCTGAATCGTCACTGTTTAGGAACTACTACAGCAAACTAAACCATTTTCTAAATGAAAAAACATACTTCCTAGATAGTCACGCAGTTGACAAAATAAGTACTATTTTCAAACTGAGAGGGGAACTCGTTCAACTAAACTTTATACCCCATAGACCAGATTTACGAGGGCGGGTCAATAATTCTGTGCATTTTTGAATTTCTGACCTCTTTACAGAAACAGCAACACTGCTCCTGTCAACAGGCATTTGTCAGTTGACTCCTGTCAAAATTTAAACTTGCTGCGTCAGTTAGTTTGTGTTTGACAGCTATTTTTATCAGACTACTCACTAATTTGAGGAGAAAATGGAAAAAAGTGAATTTCGTGTGCTTATTAAGCATTATTTCTTGCGAAAAAAAACCATTACCGAGACCAAGGCTAAGCTTGATAAATACTGTACCATCGATTTTAATGGTAAAAAAGTGGTTTACTGAATTTCGTTGTGGCCGTACAAGCACTGAAGATGCCGAACCTCCTGGACGCCCAGTTGAGGTCTCTACACCCGAAACAATCGAAAAAATTCACGATATGGTGTTGGCCGACCGAAGATTGAAAGTGCGAGAGATTGTGGAAGCCGTAGGGATCTCGCATGGCTCAGTGGTTTCAATTTTGAATGATCACTTGGGCATGAGAAAGCTTTCCGCAAGATGGGTGCCGCGTTTGCTCACAGTCGACCACAAACGCAATCGTGTAACAACTTCACAGGAAGGTTTGGCGTTGTTTAATCGCAATATGGAGGAGTTTTTGCGCCGTTTTGTAACCGTGGACGAAATATGGATCCATCACAACAAACAACAGTCAAAACAGTGGGTTTCTAAGGGTGAATCGGCGCCAAAGAAGGCCAAGGTGGGTTTGTCAGCCAATAAAGTTATGGCGACTGTTTTTTGGGATGCACGCGGGATAATCCACATTGACTACCTTCAAAAGGGAAGAACAATCAATGGGGAATATTATGCCAACTTATTGGACCGATTCAATGACGATTTGAAAAAAAAACGACCTCATTTGGCCAAGAAAAAAGTTCTTTTCCACCAAGACAATGCAAGGGTGCACACATGTGCAGTTGCCATGGCAAAAATCCATGAATTGGGCTATGAATTGCTCCCTCATCCACCCTATTCTCCAGATTTGGCTCCGAGCGACTACTTCTTGTTCCCAAACCTGAAGAAATGGCTTGGTGGAAAAAGATTTGACTCCAATGATGAAGTCATCTCGCAAACAAAGGCCTATTTTGAGGACCTCGACAAATCATTTGTTTTGGAAGGGATAAAAAAATTGGAGAAGCGTTGGACAAAGTGTATAGAGCTCAAGGGAGACTACGTTGAAAAATAAAATTATTTTTTTATCAAAAAATCTGTGTTTTAATCCAAAAGTCACGGACTTATTGACCCGCCCTCGTACCAATACTTTGTGGCCTCTGCCACATGAAGAAGAGAGAAGACATCTTACATTATCTTGGTGTTTGTCCGATTTTAAAAGAATTTCGAATATCAATGTTCGGAAAACATGATTTAGACGAATATGAAGTAATGAGCATTTTAAATGGAGAAAAGGGATCTAAACTTTTATATGATTACTCAGTAGCAGCACTTTGTTATAGAAAGCGTATCATAGATGGAGATTTTTAATGTAAAACTTAAGTATTTTGTCAACCTGGTAGACGGCCACAGGCCAAACCATTAAAGACTTAGGTTAATCGTTACATTGTAAAACATTTATTGAAAATATAAGTCAACTAACTAACTAACTAACTAACTATAACTCACTTCAAATGACAGCCAAAACCACAATCAGCAAGTTAAAGAGCAAGAAAATACGGTACTTTTGAAAATCCGGTATGTTTTGCACAGGCTTGGCATTGAGTTGAGCTACAGTTTTTGGCAAAAGTCTAAAAAAAATGATAGCAATGCGTTGTT
Source organism: Volucella zonaria (assembly GCA_963966105.1). Lineage (NCBI taxonomy): Eukaryota > Metazoa > Arthropoda > Insecta > Diptera > Syrphidae > Volucella > Volucella zonaria. The sequence goes on along the minus strand of OZ014533.1, from coordinate 48,722,792 downwards.
TTTTTTTCTATTTGTAAACTTATTCAATAAGTTTTCTTAAATTGACCACAGATTTTACTTAGGTTCTTTCCGTTCCCTAAAATTCACCAAAGAAAAATGATCGATAAAAATCCGGTATGTTTTGCATAACACTGTATATCGTTAAGAAGGCTTCTCTACTTAAAAAGTATCATATATTGGATCTTCTCTAGTCCAGCACCAGCCATAATAACTTGGTAACATTGCAAGCTGATTCCGTCTAATAAGGTCTTAGCAAACGACTTTGGAGCGGGTACATTTATAGTGTTTGTGCAAGAAGGTGCTTCGCAGGCTTTCGTAACATCATAATGACCTGAGGCTCAACAAAAGTTGGTGTTGCTATTTAGCTAAGAGATACTGAGTAATTCTAATTGTCTTGGATTGTTGTGCTGGTTGCAAGGAATTTGCGGGACATCGGTACCTACTGCTTCTGAGCTTCTGCTACCTTGTTGTTTACCGTTTATATATTGTTTAGGAGGAAGTAAAGGAAAGCTTAAGATATTGTCGTTGGATTGATTTTCAGTACACCTGTAATCTTAAGATATTGCACTCGTAATTGTGTTTCTATAAAATATACGAGTAAGTAGGAACTCCGTTCTAAATTCAATGAGTGGTCTGCCACCTTTTTACAGGAGTATCGCTGAGGGCTACCACAAATTTGTTGAGCATGCTCGGTAACGTTTTATTTTAGTGTGGTTTCCGGTTTATCTTAAATCCGGTTTTTTAAAGACTAACAGTGGATCCTCTTCATGTAGGTAGTGAGAGAAAACCAGTTATATGGATCAGTTAAACAGTTGAGTCAAAATGAAGTTGAAATTACAACTCAGGGGTTATTTACATAACTTCAAATGAATATCAAAATGCTTTCAATTGCATTTACATATGTACCTACCACCAAGTTACGAAAGTTGTTGGAGGTATTCGCACATCAGCTCGACTTTTCGTCTCCAGGTAAAATGGCAAATGGTTGCAAACCGCGTAGAGACATCAGTTGTTTTTCAAGTTAAATAACTTGCTTTATACAATTTGCATGGTACTGCGGGTATTTGCTCGATATAAAGAAGGCGTTTTCTAAAGTCTTCGTATGCAACATACCATATGTGTATACGATATTCCCTTCTTCTCTATTCCCAAGAGTAGTTGGTGGATTTCATAGCAAAGCTGAAAGGACACCTTCGTGAGAGTCTACGTGTATATACTCTTATAAGAGCTTATTATGAGAGATATGATGCTACGTTGATTCGTAATATATGGACTGTAAAAGATCAGACAGATCCCTTTATTTAAACTATGCGAAGGTTGATAATCGAATTGAAGACGTTATGGAAGGCGTTATGTTGAAGAAGGCGATCTTACTGCTGTTGAATTTTTCGAGAGAGTATAAAATTGCAAAGAAATATTCACCGAGTGCTAGAACTTTTGAGAATAAAATATGCCATGACGATTGGTTTGATTCCAAGAGTGGAATATTTCCAAATTCGATGTACTCGTACAGCATTTGGCTTGGGAGTTTAAATAGTTTGAAACTGTTAATCGCCTCAGCTACTTAAGATATGCTGAGGTGAGAAACTTATTTTTGATGGTACAGCGTGGGCCATAATATATGGCCCTAACGGAAAGTGCTAATGATTTCATAAATGGCGTTGAATGTGAATTCGGTTTTGACACATGTGAACCAAACAGAATTAGAATTTGTGTGAATGGAATGCTGTACTCCTGAAGAACGTAGAATAATCGTCACGATGCTTTTGATGAACAATTCGTCAGTGATTTTGGCGCATTGACGAGGCCCATTTTTACCTAAGTGGATACGTGAACAAGCTAAATTTGCGGTTCTCGGGTAGTGAAAATCCGCGAGTAATGACCGAAGAGTCATTTTATCCACTCAAAGCCACTGCATGGTGTTCTGTTCTTTTTTTTTTTGAGAACGGCACGGGCCATATGGTGGCTGTGGATGCTGAGCGCGGCAGAGCCATGATCAATGAATTTTTCATTCCTCAATCGGATGAATTAGGACTACAGGATATGTGGTTCTAGCAGGACAGAGCAACGGCGCATACTGCACTTGCCACAACCAAAATTCTAAAGCAAGGGGTCTAAAGGGTCATATATAGAAATTTGACGAGAAATAGGTATACATCGAGGAAATAAGTGCACAATACATTCAACAGTCGGAACGATTTTTTGTTTTTTAATTCGCATATGATCTGTCCAGGTTTATTAGAATACTCTGTATGTTACCGTCTTGAGAGGACTTTGCACAGCAGGGAATTGTAATCAATATGATGCAGTTCTATTTAGATCGTGAAGCGTATATTATTGGGGTTCATATATAACTAAGTGTTAACTGTTGGCAATATTAAACAGAAGTAATAGACATATTTCAGGACTCGCCGGAAAGTCAATTTAATAAAAAAAAACCGCCTCTGATCCACAGTTTTTGCGAAAGATAGCCCACTTAACTCTAAGACCTAACTTTTGCACGCAAAGTTAAGAGAAGTAAATGGGAACAGTTCCTATTTAAAAAAAAAAAACAATACAAGCACTAAGCGATAACGTACATATAACTTGAAAATATTTTTTCGTAGCGGGGCACAGTGTGACGAATCGCTGATTTAGCGCTCACAAATAAATTTTTTTGTTCAGTTTTTTTTTTTTTTGATTTGAAATTGTTCACAGAATAGAATATAACAAATTATTTTAACATTTTACTACAAATTTCAAGACAAAAGAATACATAAAAACCAGCTTACCATATTTTAATTTTTTCAATTATTTGGTACATCTAAAAGTTGCAAGACTTCATGTTCCATGACACTTTTCTTTCTTCTCGGAAAGTATCTTAGACTTGCTAAGAATGGACCTGAGGTTATAAGCAATCGATTTAAGAGGTCAGTATTTGTATCTACATGTGATATTTTCCTAGTAAACAGTTCCCTAAACTTTCTATTTTCCTTGTTTCTTGCCTCTTGCGCTTTTTCTGAAAGTTGTCCGATTGGAAGTATATGTTACAAGAAGAAATTATTTGTTTTCCATGAAACAAGACCTTATGCACACTTACTGGCATAAAATACCAGGCATAATTTTTAAGATATACATAGTTCGCTTGTTTCCTTTGCATACTTCTCAAAAGCATTTGCATCTATTGGGAACCAAAGACCCAAGAGCTTCTAAGATGGTATGAAACTTTTTGATAATTTCTTTATCTATCCCTGTAATTTGGGCAGTCTGTTCCTTATTTTTTAAAAATCTTCTAGCCGTGTTTCTGTTAGTATTGTCAGACTGTTGAGTTGGCATATCTACCAATAACCCTGTTTCTCTTCTAAGTTTTTCTTGGATGAGTTTTTTTCTGGCTTTGACTTTTTCTTTACTGCCTTGGTCTCTTACCTGCCACACCTTGACATCTAATCTATACGCTATGTGAAGGATGCATTCCATAAATCGTATCCATGAGTGAAGGGCTTAATCCAAAGAACATTGCTTCTTGGTTCACATGCCTAGTTGAAAGATTAGTTAAATTGTTCATTTCGGAGGGCTTGGCACCGCAAATGTAACACGTTTGTGATGAAGATGTTGTAGATGATAAAGAAGTACAAATTTTTCCGTCAATCATAGTTAATAAAAAGACCGATTTAATTATGATATGCAAACTGTCAATGTTAAATTCTATAGGAAGTAGGGTTTTAATTTTATCTTGAATTGATTCTACCTCTGACTTGATCAGTTCTGTGGTTTCCCCAGCAAGATTTAATTTTATTGGTCGACAATATCGGGTTGATGATGGAGCAGGGTTTTGCCAAAGTACTTGCAATGGGAACCATTGAGATACAAAACAGACTTTCATCCGAATTATCACCAGCAGAAAATGTTTGTTTGTATTATTTCTGTTGAGCACCATCACTGCCCCATTTTATTACCAAGGATAGTTCTTTTAGGTCAGCAACGGAACTTAAAACATCTTTTTGAGCAAAGCGTAAACGCTCAACGCTGTGATTTACTAAACTTTGCAATCCACATTCTGCAGAAGTTTCGTTCACAGTTTTATCATTTGGGTTGCATTTCGTCTTAACTTCTTTAATTTTGTAGTATGAAGGTAATAAATTGGGAACTTTGTTGTTAATTTTTAGGCGTAGTATTTCGTACTGTTGATTTAAAAGCTGAATATCCGTGATTAATGCTAGTGCATCATCCGCAGTTATTGGTACAAATCCAGGAGCAGGTGTTTTTAGCATTTTCCTCACAATAGAACCTTAATAAAAAAATTTAACCTACAAAAATATTACAAAAAAAAAAAAAAAAAAAAACAATCAAACCTTGATTCGGAGAACTTTCAAATAATTTTTTCTTTTTCCGTCTTGTCTAAGCCTTTTTTCATGAGCCATTGCAATTTCTTCAGCGCTAAAAAATCTAAAATGGGTTTAACTTTTCTCTTCTTGCTTTTCTCACAGCACTCATCAAAGCCTTTTCTCGGTCTTTCTACTCTAGATGAAGAAGGTATTTCATTTAAGATATGTTGTGGTAATGTTAGATTTTCATTTAGCCACAGAGAATTAGAATTTTCGAAGCGCTCTCTATGCCGACCACTTTTGGCCCATATCTCGTCAAATCTTAAACATGGGGAAAGTTGTTCTTAAATATTTTCAAATACAATATAGCACATACTATTTTATTGTACAGTCCTAACATTTATTTAATAGAAGATATTACTGCCCTTCATTGTCCAGCTTCTCAATCTCTGATTCCCAACGTCTCGGAAGGTTTAATATGTCAGGTCAGCTCGCCACTTCCATCCAAATCCCGAATGCGCTGGGTAACTCTTTTATGAAGGGAAAACGTAGCCTGTAAGAACGCAGCAACCTCCAAGTTACGACTTAAGTCTTAGCATTGGCTTTGCATTCCTCAATTAATCTAATGTACTTCAGGGCAACATAATTTCGGTTATACTAACTCGTGTCGTATACTATACTATTGCTATGAACGAAGTCCTAGTTAAAAATTTAACTCGTGAACCTAAATAGGATTTAATTCAACTCTCACACTCAATTGAAAATTGACGGGAAATACATAAAACAACACTATTCCCTTATACATATATGTATTGTATGTACGAGTATGTACTGATATCAAATGAACTTTCTATTACTATCCGAACGCTAATCATCCGCATTAGGCAAAGACTTAAGAAGATGTACATATATCACTCCCAACATGGCTACAATTCGACTCTAAATAGCTCATCTTAAGAAAATTACCAATTCACGTGACAAATAAGTGCGATAAACTCAACCTTAGGATCACTTTGACACATTTCCACTACCAGATACAAGATACGAATACACGCTCTATGAATTGTTTTGGTTGCCGTTTAAGGTTTGCCAAGTGATTTGTATGCTAATGTGATACTGGATGAAATATATTTTGTTATGGCATTTTGACATAACAGGAAAGATGGTACGAATATGTGTGTCACAGTGAAATGCTTCTTATTAGGTCGATACTACATACAATTTAGGATCAAAGATAATATTTGATTTGGCGACATATACACTCGTACACTACGGATTTTTTTTCTATTTCGTATTTTTGCGTATGAATAAATTTAAGCTTTATTAGATTTAGTGTAACGGTAATTCATGTTGGTTTTTTGTCTTAATATATACAAACTATTGCAAAAACAGAACCTCACTCAATTTGTCACATTATTTCTGTTAACAGGAATACATGTACTCGTACGTGTATCCATACAATACATTTGGGTTAAATATATTCGTGGTGAGAACGTTATACGAGTACTAATGCGCCTTGTGTACCACCAAAAAAAAGGTCTAAGTTTAAGCGTAGTTACCAATACTAGTTTTGAAACTGCCACTGAAGGACCTACCGGAGAAGGGCACATGTGTTATTAGAAATTATTTTCTAAAAAAAATCAATCCCAACGTTACCCGCATATATAGGTGCTTATGAATTCTGTTCAACCTCAATTCTAAGTTTGATTTGCTATATCCTTCTACAACATAAAGTTATCAAGATCGTTGTTCATGTCATGAATATCAATTAGGCTAATAAGCCCAAGTTACAAAGGATATCTAATCAGATTCAGATACCAATTCATGATAAAGATTTCTGTGGAAAAAGTGTTAGTGTTCAATTAATTTAACAACCTTTACATACCACCTGATGCAGATACACAGTTCAATTTCAGTTTGGGTTCCAGTGTCTGTTCAAAACAGCATAAACAACAAGAGAGCACAAATAAATTCAAGTGCCAAAAATTAAGCTTTCAACCACTAGTCTCATGCTCGAATGCGTTTATGTTTACAAAACGGAGCCAATTGGCCGGCAAGCAATTTGTTCGCACATTAATACACACTTTCTTAATAAAATTTTCAAATAGGAATTCCGAAATGCTTTCGGTTCAGTGTGTTTACATGGTGCTCCATTAACCCTCTACCACTCCACCAATTGTAGCTGGATGCATAGTGCTGTCAGAGTAATCTAACATCCATCGCATCCTGAACTCTGTAGTGTTGTGAAGTTTAACAAACTTCGTTGTTTGTTTTTTGTATCGTTGGGTACATACGTACTTGAGTTGCAGGCAGCAGCTATTTTTGTTTTAGAGATTCAGTAATTCGAGGATAAAATTGGACCAAACGGCAAATGTTGATGCTGAAGCAGACTGAATTCGAACGCTAACGCGAAGGAAATTGGAGCATCTGACAAGGAAATAACTTCTGAACATGGACAATGGACCAAAAAGACGAGCTAATGTCCGTCCGTCCGTTTACTCGTTTGTCCATTTGTCTGTATGTCCGAGTGTGGCAACTGGAAACCTTAGATCAGCAATTAACTTTAATTTGCATTCCATTCCAATTCGCCGTGCATCGGAGACCACGGAATATTGTCTTTTGTATAAAGTATTGCGATTGTTTTTTTATTTATTAAAAAAAAAAAAAGTATTATTAGGCTTCCTCGTCTAAGAGCAACAATCAATTGAGGCGAAAGTGTACATGGCATACTCTAAGCGTGCATGTCGCTGTACCATAGCGCTGTGGCACTCTGATACTGACGTCATTAATTGCATTTCGCAGTGAGGGATTGGGAAATGGATTCGTGTTCGCTGTTCCTATGTTTATGTTCGTTTTTAATTCGAACTGACCCATTTTTTCGTTCTTGTATATGTGAACTGGTGTCTGATTGTTGTTTTGGTGGAGAAACCGACAACGAAGCAAACGATTGTTATAAGCTTTGACCAGAAATGTAGGTTACTAAAGTATTTCCATTGTTCGTGCAAATGCACATTTGGGAAGCCTTTAGTTTTAAATTGAAATTCCATTTAATTAATTTCCCTTTTAAGTTCCAACATGTTGTGGTATTTTGGGGGAGGCAACGTGAATATGATACTGAGATTAATGTAGGCGTCAAAACGACAGACATACGATTTTTAAATCAATCTCATGTAATTAATTATGAAATGATAATTGGAAAATTTTGTAGTGGCTAGCTGTGTTGGAACTTTTTTTTATTTTTGAAAAGTTTATTACGGCCATACCGTGGCAAGGAATTGCAAGTCAAATCATCAAATCATTTGTTCTCACTAACTAACTCTAAGATACTTTTATGAATCGAGGAGCATGTGGTGCCAGCATTCAGCAATGCATATGCACGGTTTTTTGGAGTCTTTCTTTATTTTAATTCATTTGCAGTAAACCGGATTCCCCTTCAACTGCAACTTCGTTGATGAATTGATTCTTCTGGATGGCAAACTTTGGAAGTGGACGTAACACCGTCGTAGCAAGCCACCGTTTTTCACATCCAAGGATGTACAAGGACACATAGCGCTCCCTGATCAAAATGGAATAAATCAGATTGATCACATTGCGGCAGACAATAGACACGCATCCAGTATCCTAGACATCGGAGGTGCTACCTAGCCAGTACTAGCCTACTCGGTATTCGTACCATTCAAAGGCAGTACAGCGCCAATTGCAAAAGATCGCCACAGCCCTTCCCGATCGTATCTCCAACAACCCCTCTCGTCATAATGTTTCACCATCAAAATGGTTCGACGATGAATGCCGAAGTTCATTTTCAGCTAAACGGGAGAATACGAACTACTCCATGTGGGTGGCCGTGGCTCAAATGGTAGTGGACTGGCTTCCAAATCGGAAGGTTCGGTGTTCGAATCCCAGCCTCGCCCGAAAGACATCATCCATTTTTTCAGTTAACGAAAATCAAGTAAGACGAGTAGTTGACCAGAAATCAACATCAAGCCAACTTCCACTAAGAATTTAGTCTCCCCATTAAATGTTGGATGCCACCCATGGAGCGAAAAAACTACTGAGCCCAAACATCTTTCTTTTTCTCTCTATCCCATTTTCCAAAAAAAACTTAACACATGCTAAGGCATTATAAGTGTATTCATGAGTGTTGAGTGTTAAGTTCCTTTAAAAAAAAAAAAAAAAAAAAAAAAAAAAAAAAAAAAAAAAAACATGAAGTTGAAGTTAACGAGAGATGCACCTGTAAGAATGAAGTTCAAAAATTTTACCGGAAGGTAAAAAAGATGTGTAAGGCAACAGAACCCTAGCGAAAACGACCGAGGGAACATGGTATTTCAGACGCGGTCCGTGCTAAAAATTTGGAAGAACAACTTCTGCGGAAGATGAAATACCGCTGTCAGGTAGGATAAATCACTCAGTCCGAATGAAGACCGCAATTCACACTTAAATCTAAAAAAATGCTCAGGAACGAAGACTAGAGGCTTAGGTCTTTAAACCTGGAATAAATAATGTGGTATGCACCAGCTCATACGTACAATTAAGTCAGAGGAACGAATGCCCGGAGCATAGTCTGTCCGGCTCTGAAAAAAAGTGACCCCCAGAACTGCGCCATCTATAGGGGCATAAGTCTATTAAACGTAGCATATAAGATTCTTGCCGCCGCATTATGTCAACATCTTAAACCGATCGGCAGGAACCTGATAAGTTCATATCAGTGCGATTTTAGGCCTGGTAAATCCACCATCAGCCAAATTTTCACTATGGTGCAGAACTTGGAGAAGACCTGGGAATATATGGTTGCGTCTATAGAGACGAGATTTACAGAGCAGTGTTTGATCTTGGCATCCCTCGATTCCGATCGATGGAGAACTCCCGTTGAAAGAACCATCACCGAAACTTTTGATGTTAAAAATGGGCTCAGACTGGGCGACGCGCTATCCTGCAACTTCTTTAACATCATACAATCTTTCAAAGTAACATATTGTACAAATGATAGAACTTATTTCTTTCAATACAATTACAATTCACAATCCAATCGGTTATCTCAACCACTTTTCTCCATTCACAAATGGTTGAAATCTTCTGCTATTAAAATGTAGATGGCGCTGTTCACATTTAAGGGATATCCCAATATTGTACGCAACTCATAAACCAACTCCAGAGTCACATGATTTCATAAATCTGTTAAATTTATCGCACATGTAGATAACATTGACATAATCGGGAACAACCAGCGGGATATCAGTGGGGCCTTTGTGAGCATTGAGGCAGAAGTAGCAAACATGGGACTGAAGGTTATTAAGGCAGTTTGGTACTAAATTTTTGATGGTTCTAATCGTGAATACAACCTCTGCGGTGTTGTAGAATTCTATGCGTGTTTGAAGATTAATTGCTTCGGACATAAAGTACGGTATTTCTGTTGATCCAACTAAGCTTAAATTCCTTCCTCTTTACGTAGTACTTCAAATTTGTCTATTGCTGAGACTACGCACAAATGAGATACATATGCTTTAGCGTGCGTATTACGTGGTTTAGTTTTCGAGAAGTTGATCTAAAGGCCCACAAATATTGCACTTACATGTTATTAACATGCTGATACATCAAGAGATAATGACATATACAGGTCCGGAAAAATGAACTCCCACATTTTAATCTTTAATAAAAACGCCATTGTAAATGCTATTTAGATTTTATTTTTATTAGTCCAAGTGGCGACCATTTTTTTCGATACACATGCGAAGCTGATTTCTGAAAGTTTCCATCACTCGAGCAGTAATTTGAGGCGATATTCCTGTAATTACTTGGCGTATTGCTGTCAATGGTTCGGGTATAATGTTGAAAAACCTTCGCTTTGAGGTATCTCTAAAGGAAAAAGTCGCATGGGGCAAGATCGGGTAAACACGCAGGCCACCCAACATTTCCACGTAACGAGATTACGCTTTTTGGAAACATTTCCCTTAAAACGTTCATTGTCCTTCTTGCAGTATGAGCCGTGGCTTCATCCTGTTGAAACCACACATTCGGAAGTTCAAGTTCTCTAAGTTTTGGTTTCAAAAAAATTGCGTAGCGTGTCGACATATCGATCGGCAGTTATGGTAACCGTCATGTCTCCCTCTTCAAAAAAATAGGGTCCCCAAACGCCAAAACATCCAACAACACACCAAACGGTAACAAATGGACTGTGAAGTGGCCTTTCATGGAGCTTCCGCGGACTCTCTGCTACCCAGTAGCGAAAATTCTGCTTGTTCACACAGCCAGACAGATGGAAATGAGTTTCGTTACTCGTTATTAAAAGAGCATTTTGTGGAATGTTTTGAAGAATATCGTTGGAAGATGCTCTGCGATTTTCCCAGTCCCGTTCACTAAGTTCTTGTATGATCATCATTTTGTATGGGTGGAATTTCAGATCGGCGTTTAAAATTCTTCTCACAAAACGATCTAACAAACGCAAAGCAGAGGCATGTTTAACAGCTGTACGTCTAGGAAATCGTTCAACTGCTTTTCTTATAGCTGCAACATTTTCAGGTGTCCGAACTCTTCTGGGTCTACCAGTTGATTTTCTTTTTAAGGCTGAACCTGTAGCTCTAAAATTTGAAACCAACAACAGCATTGTTTTGCGACCTAGAACTGGAGCATGTCTACCAAGCGCGAAGTGAGTACAAAAAGTTATTTGCGTCGTAATCACAGATTCGTTTCTTTTCATAAATGTTTTGATAACGAAGGCACGATGCTCGCCCGTCCAATTCATGACGACAACTGAAATGGCAAGGCGCGAGCTACCAACCGACTACGCCAAGCTCCCCCTCTTTTCAGTTGTTCGGGCACAGTGGCGGAGCAAAATGTAGGAGATCGTTTTGCGGGATCCTGTATTATGTTCCAGTTGAACGATTCATTCGATCGTCCCAGGCGAAATTTATAAAGCGTTGCATGATTGCCATGTGATCGATTTTATTGAAATTATCTTATTAATTAGACCAGAGCTAACTAATCTTGTGTCAGGAATTTTGCGTAAATAACGTGCTATTTATGGCCAGGTGGATGTAATTATTGAAGCCATCAAGATGTTCGTTATGGTAGTCTGCTATTGCATGAAATCTCATCTATAAAGAAATATGGGCCTTACATTGAAGCTTACAATTTTTCTTTTCAAATGAAAGGATAAACTTGACAGTCAAGAGATTTCTTCGTGGCCCGAAATATTTATAACAGGAATCAAATCTTCTGTAAACAGAGATTTTCATCTCCATTTTTTGTATTCGGTTTTCGGTATGTCCATCAGTGCTTCCTGCGATTTTCCCATTACTTCCTCTCGACTGCTGAAATGCATTCCCCGTAGTGGTTTTTTAATTCGATTGAACAGAAAGAAGCCACAGGAAGCCAAATCAGGTGAATTCGGTGGCTGTTGGATGGTATTTGTTGCATTTTTCGTCAAAAAATTACGAATAATGATGGCAAAAATGCATGATGCACTACACCGTTGTAATCCATGAAAACCGTGAGCATTGCCTTCGTTTTTGACTGAAAACGACGCGGTTTTTTTTGGTCTCGGCTCATTTGGTGAACGCCATTTACTTGCCTGATGTCTGGATGGCGTGTCGTCCTCATAATGATCCTTTCTCGTCTCCAGTAATCATCCTTTTGATGAATGTGGGATCGGATTCAGCCTCCCAAATCGTCTCTTTTGCGACGTCAATACAGTCTCTTTTTTGCATGAAATTTAGGTCTATTGGCACCAACTTTGCAGCTACACGGAAACCCAAATCATTAACCAAAATGTCTTGGGCGGATCCATAGGCAAAGTTCAAGTTCTCCGCTATCTCTCTGATAGTTAATTTGCGGTTATTGATCAACATTTCTTTTACTTCATCCATGATGGTCTGCCACTGCGTTCATTATCTTCGATTGACGCACGACCACTTTTGAACAGCTCGTGCCACTGGTAAACGACCGTTTTCTTTAGAGAATCATTGCCAATACATTTTTCCAACATTTCCAACGTTCGCGCACCATTAAATCCGTTTTTTACAAATTTAATACGAGTACAAGTTCGTTGTTGCAAATTTAAATCCGTTTCTAAAATTGTAAAAAATCGTCAACACACACAGAGATAGATGTACTCTTGGCTACGTAACTTTTGCAAATGTCAAGCTATGACGCTAAGATTTAAAGGGAATATCAATAACAGATTTACCAACTTAAAAAAAAAAAACAGAACTCAAATCCGAACAATGGGAGCGCCACACGGTGGTGTGGCCGGGAACTTTTTGATCAAGGTGGTATATCACATCAGGTGTTGGGTATTAACTTGTTCATAGACTTTAAGCCTTTTTTGAATTTGAGCAACGTGCTGTTGATTTTCTTTGCTATGCTTGAAGGATGTGTAGAATGGTTGGTTGCTCTTTTTAGTTTTCCCCATGACCATAAAAAGCAATAACAAATACTTTCATTTGTAAATCGGAATATCTCTGTTTTGTAACCATTTTAAACGACCAATTCCTAAGGGTTGGATAGATTCAAGGGTTTTGTACTTGTAGAAAATTATTTTCGTATTTGAACTGAATCCATCACAAAGAAACATTTTCAAAAAATTTCCGAGGTTAAATGTTGAAGAGGAAAAAAATTCCATTTTGTATAATTATTATTCCTTGGAATCCTTCCGCTGGTTAAATTAGGTTAGGCTATGCGGTTGTAACCCGCACACCCGCTAAGTGCTTACGACTTACAGGTCAAGCACCCCTACGCCAGGACATAACATATGTAGATCTTTTTTAATTTGATCATTATGAATTAGTAGCTTTTGCTTTCGTGTTTCTGAATTGCTTCTTTTTATTCGGCTGAGCTAAATTCATAGTTATTGAGCCAATTACTACGGATTATAAAAACTGCTTTAATGATTTCTCCAAGATATGTAAGAACTTTCTCTTTCCAGCCGCAGTGATGGTAAAAGCCTTCTTCTAGATTCGAGAAAGCTGCATCCTAATAGAATTTATTTAATAATTAATATAAATATAAATAATAATTATAAATATAAATAAATGTTTTCTTTGTAGTGATATGTCACCGTATTATTGCTTTTGGAATGAAGATCACTTTAATTTTTCTCCCCTCAAGTGGAATGTATCCTAGTCCCAGTTCTTAATGTAATTCCTTCCCGTCCTTTTTGTAGCATAGCAGACAAAATTCTACAAGGCCAGACTTATGCAAACTATCTTTTGTATCGTTTTTCGATTAGTAAAAGAATTTTTACTTTCTCCACCTTTCCTCCCGAAAAATTGGTTTCCGCAAAATCGCCGTAAATTATGCGATTTTGATAAGATCCTCTTTCATCAGTGGGCTAGCAATATTAATGACACAGCTATAGATAAGCTGGCCGAATTTTTTTTTGACTTATGTTATTTTCGGACTTATGTAATTGATATCCTTAAACCGGATTTATTCGTTTTATTCGCACATCAATAAAATTAGTTTCATTCGTTAAAGCAAAAGGAATCAGAGTCCATAAATTGTTCATATCTGTTTGCATACCTTTGAATTATTCACAGATACACTTGTTATTTATTAGCTGACAATTATACAATTTATCAGTATTTGGTAAATTGATATCCTTAATTATACATTCGTTCGCCATTCATAGCTCATAAATCATAAATTCCATCTCTGCTATGGAAGCATTTTGGTTTTATTTTCCATTTGTCTGTAGCTGCCTGTGACGCCACTTTGCCATAGTCCACTCGGATGCTCTCAGATAAAATCAATATTTGCATGGTACAAAACAACAACAAAGCCATCTAATAACAGGCCAAAACAAGACAATGTCTAAAGCAAACACAAAAAAAAAACACTGCACCCAAATTGGCCCGGCAAGTATACATTTTATTCAACAATTTATTAACTAGACATGGAAAAATTAGCTTTTAGATTTGTATGGACATGTGCATACATATGCTATGTACGAGTACTAGAGGAGTGCCATCCTCATGCTGACAGTAATCTGTTGCCGAAAATTAAATTGCTGGGTTGGATGAATTTGTTGGTACGGATACATCAAACGCTTAGGGGTAGTTAGTCTAGGAGATTATTCTCGTATGTACATATCCGTTCATCACATCTGTCAGTGTAGATACTCGCATCTGTTTATAAAAGATACTAATGATACCTACTTTAAATTTGCAAACAGTAACGATGGTGTTAAAGAGAACGTTTTGATGCAAGCTTATTTTAAAGAACTAACCAGGATTGTCTTTATAAATTCTGTGCAAATATTCCAAACATACAAATATTCCCATCGTAGTATTATGTATGGTGCAAGGATAGTAATCCAAATTAAATGAGATAGACAACTGGGATAACCGGTAAGTGGCTGAAAGAATCCATTGCTATTGTTGTTCTGCAGCACCTTTGGCATATAACGATACATAGGATATACATATAATGTGTTTACTTGTAGTTTTGTATCAATGTCGAAGCGAAACGGTAGCCAAGAGTGGTTGGCACCGCAACTAATGTGCATGGCCAGAAGGTCTGCACCGGATATTTATTGGGAGGCTCTTGGAGACAATGATAACAGATTTCGCGGTTTTACTTGTTGGTTAGATTTAAATGGCCGTTCACTTTGGGCGGAAAGTTCCGGACAATGAATAAATGTGCATACGAGTGCATTTGAAAATGTATCGAATAGGCGTCTCTGTTGGAACGGTGCGGCTAAGTGTGATACAATTTATATCTTTTGCAATGGTGAAGGGAACTTTCTGTCGTGCAACAAAAACACGTGCTTCATTTCTTTACGGTACCAGTGTCGATATGCTTCATTTAACAGAGTTTACATGTACGAGTGTACAAGATATAGGACAGTGGCAAAAATTTGGTTTTGGATAATGCAAGCAGACTTTAATCGATTTTTTTACCGACCATCATATCTCCGAATACAATTGTGTAAGACTTGTGCATTTAAATTATTTTTCATTATGGCTTACACGAAAGATACATGTACTGGTGAGAACTATAGATGTCTTTTCCAAATTAAAGATTATCAAAAATAACTTTGTGGTAACCGATGGTTTGAAATTAACTGAAATGAACATGAACATGAACATGAATAGAAAGGTTATGACGTCCATACACCCCATTAAACACATTGCTCATGTTGGAGTTATATAATTCCACAATATCCAATATTGTATCAAAAAGTCCCTAAAACTTTATGGAAAAAATCTGTTTACATGCGATGGGATTTATCCTGGATTCATACTTTGTCACATACTTGGATCAGTTGTACGTCCATTGGGACTCCTAAAATTATAGACCTACCACCATTTTTTTTTCTACGGAACAGTCAAGATTATCAGTGGTGTAGTCCTCGGACTAGTCCGAAAACCGTCAGAGTTTTATAATGTGCAATTAATATTATTTCATTAATAGATACGAGTAGAAGTCTTTAACCACCTTCACATTTATGGTTTTTGATATAAGAGACCTACACACCGCTAGGCAGTCCATGTAAAATGCAATATCGACTGGGGTCCTGGATTTAAGCGAAGTAACGGACTGATGAATGCTTGAGGCTTGAAACACACTGCAGTCTGGGGTAAATGCAGGGTTTTCAGAGAAGAACCCCGCACCAATGTCTTCGATTGATTTAGAGCCGTCTACGGAAATCGAGATGACTTACTCTTACTTATTCTTTCCTTACCTATTCTTTCCTGAAATTAAGTGATTGAAATATACATATGTTGAAGTTGATTTCAGTTAGTTGCAAAATGGTTGATTCTTCGATCCTCCAATGTGGCGTGAGGAGACTAGCATGCCCCACAATTAGTACTTTCCTTTCCATCCTTTCCCCACATTTAGTCTCTCAGTGTAAGGGCAGAGTTTGTAGAAGTAGCATAGATAGCGATGAAGCAGAGTTTGGAGTTTGGAGGCAATTGGAGTTGTTGCAGAAAACTAGTGCCGGTCCCCTTTTCTAGTGCAGATCATCAGATGGCTATGCCATTAGTGAGATATGTTCTAGCGACCGTATTGTAGACCAATGCATGGCTTTAGGTTATGGACTCCAATTTGGGAAAAGACCTTCTTCCACGAGCACAACAAACGATTTTTTGTTTCATTCTGTAAAGTTTCCCTTCCTCTTCAGTTTCTTATCTTCGATGAGACGTAGACACTTTTCGAGCAACTCAGATGCTATTTAGCTTACCTGAGATGATACATGTTATCCTGATTTAAGTTATGAACACTGTTTTGCCCGATTTGACGCTAAAATAAAAACTGCGTGTCAAGGCGGAGAGGTTGATGAGATCTACCTTTAGGGACAAGGTTCCATTAAAAAGGAGAGAGAGAGCACGTTCTTGGGATGTAGCCCTTTGTGGTATTATTTTTGTGAAACAGTGACTACAGGTTGTGTTTGTAACTCTACTGGTGAAAATGAAGTAAGTTAAGCTTTGAGAGAAGTCATGATCAAGCAAGTGTCTACGAAAATTTTCAAGTATGTATCAAATTAGAGAGATCACTGGAGGCAAAATTAATGTCAGCTATTTGGTGGTGTTAGTTATGAAATAAGGACTATTGAGTATATTATAAGCTAAAGGTTTATAACAGGACTCCAGAATTGATCTAGGGTGTGCCGGTGGTATACCTTCTACTTCACTAGTCGTTAAACTTGTGCCTACCTCCCAGCGGACACATGCGCTATCCTGATGACAATAAACTATATTGTAAGGAATAAGTGAAGTAGAACAAGCACCTGCGTCCATAGGGGCTGCTTATTTTCTGCGTTTAAGCTGCGCCTTGAACCTTACTAAACCCTCTCACTATCTACAAGCTAGTTCGAAGATACAAGATTTTTCTGAAACGCAGTTCGAAAGCTGAGTTCCAGCATCTTTTCTGGATGTCAATTCACAATCGGATCGCAGAAAATGAGATCGGTGATAAAATTGCTTGGCGAGATTCAGCGAAAATCTTCTCAAAATCTGAGTTCACATTGGGACTTCCTGTGTCCTCTGATTCAGTTTCTGTTGACAGTTAGGTCCTTTACAAGCACAACCGTAGGTAACTTGACTCCAGGCTGTAGATGGGCCACACAGAAACAAACACAAAGTGCCTGTATGTACATTACACTTTTTGCTAATTACCTAAATGTGCTAGACATACGGGACACCACCTTCTGCAAGGCTGTGAGAGAGATGATAACACCGCGGAGGACTTCTTCTGTAAGTGTCCGGTTTATAAACGAATTTGGCTACATATGCTTGACGCCGTTGTGGTAGTTGCTGGTAACCTTTTAGTTATTGAAGTATTACTCATCTTTCCTCGGAATTACATTATTAAAAGGAACATAAAAGGACAAGTTTAGTCGATGTTGCCAAAAAACATCAGAATAACAAAAACGAATAATCACAGTAAATTCAAATTGTATAAAATAAGGCTAAGTTCAAGATCATTTAGCAGCTCTTGCCATAATTGAACATCTGAGTGACAGAATAACTGAGGCGAAACGAAATTATTGAATCCCCCCTTTCTGGTTATTAAATTTACATGTACTTTGATTTGATGAAGGCCGTTTAATGAACTAAAAATCGAATTAACAAGAAAATATGGAAAAATAAATGCTGAATGCTCTAATGACTTTGGGACAATTTGATTTTAATTAACTCGTTTGATACTCCATGTAAAATACAAATATTGTTTATTTTGATTAGAACTAAGTTCAAATTGAACGACTTACGAGCATATTTTCTAATTTCGTTTTTAAATTGAACTTTGGATAATTTAAACGCAAATATGGCTATAAGTTTTCAGCAATCCGTTATTGTTTATATAAAAACAGAAATATTCGTATAATAAATACATAGGTACTCGTGTATCAAAATTTTTAACATTGTTCTCTTATTCCAAACTGATTTTTATTATTCAAATGGGTTACGTTTGTATGTATAGTATATGGTAAATCCATTTTGAGGAAGGAAATGTTGTAAAAAAAAAACACAAATACTCGTACATTAGTTATGATTCATTGTATTGATACAAACCTATTGTAATAACACAGTGAAATATTCGATTGAGTTTCTATAAAAAATTTATTAAACTGAAATACAAATAATTTGTTTTCATTTTCGAAATTCAGTACATACATACATAATGGAAGTGCATATTTGAAATTTGTTTTTAAATGAAAATATTTACATAATTTACACAACTGTCTCTGACTTACGAGTAGTTACTGAAATGCATTCAATTGTGTGCTCTCAGCAGTGGTAAATTTTTTAAATGGAAAATATTTAATATAAATAAATTGGCGTTCTACGGAACTCTTTCCCCTTTTTAATTGAAAGGGCTCAGTGAAGATTTTTCGGACTTTGCTAGAGCGGCAGGAGCTCACCATCAGCGGTCTCTAAAATTGAAGTAATTCGGCAGAGATATTAAGACAAGATTGGTACTGTCTCTAAAGAGACATCTAAAATTAATATCGATCTGTTTTTTTTTTTTTTTATAATTTACGCGCGCCTAAGGGGTTATGAATACCCTTATACTGTTGCTTGGGCGCGGGCGGAAAGATAGAAGGAGGAGAAAGGAAAGCATTGTTTGTGATGTAGGGGTTTGAAACTCAGGTGTGTTTGGTTTCGATATTGACTCCAGGGGTGGGAGTCCGAATAGGACGGAGAGATTTTCTTCACTCGGAATGATTCAGGTTGTGAATTTTTAACGGTTGGTTTTGTGCTTGAAAACCCTACAACAGCCAAATCTACATGTCAGTGTAGACTCGGTAACAAGGCCGTCGGATTTGTTGCATTTTAATTTGAATATCGGTACTCTCAGTTGGATTTGGTCAGATGGAAATTAGTTTTCACGGTCTTCGTTCAGGTCTTCATTCAGGTTGGTGTGTTATCCTGCCCAGCAGCAATATTTTCGTCATTTTGCAGTCTGCATAAGTTATTCTTCAAAATTACTGTTTGCTTCTTCGTAAGATGTTCCAATGTGCGTGCTTGTTCGCCCCGTTTTACCTTCTGGTAGAATTATTGAACCTCACTCTCTGGCAATAAGATTTATCTCCGACCTCGCGTTTTTAGAGGTCTTTTTCGTTTGGAGAAGTTGCGTTCGGTTATTTTCTCTGGTGGAAAGTTTCAATAGCAGCTCTCAATCCGGTCTTCATCCTCATGTGCATTGTTGCACCATACGCGTCCTGTTATGCTGAGAATGCTCGCCGTCTTTCATCGTCGAACTATGAGCTTTCTGTTTGTTGTCGCCCTTCAAAACCTGGCTACAGTGTCACTGACCCTTCTTACTTGAACTGGTGATGCGGAACTAAGGTAATTAAGTGAAATCTGGCAATGGTTCAGACGACCTGTGTATTTTCCCGACTAAAATACAGGGTGTCTTCTGTCAATGGCAATATGATCAATCTTCTTTCTTTCCTTTTCTGGTATTAAGTTCGCTGATACACCAATACTTTTCGAGCATTTCAGAAGTCTGATGCGTGTAGGACAACATACCATATTCCTGTTATTACCCACTCGTCGGGATTCCAAGTTAGATAGTTAGTTGAGCAAAACACTGAAATATTATTTCACCTTTTGAATCGATCCTCATCTGTAGCCAGCAAAGGATCGTACAGACTTTTCACAAGAAATGGTAACAAAATTGGGGTATTTATAATCTGTGATGCTGCACACGGCCTTATTGCTGCACATTCGTACGGCTTCTTTCGGTTTTTTTAGTTCGTGCGTTAACATAGTTTATTTTATCAGGTTACATTGCTCTTTTCTGTTTTCTTTCTTATTGACTAAGGTGATTGCGATCTAAGCTTTTAGGCGCACGTACTCGCAAGTAGACGACTATGATTCCAAAGGCTATTACTCTTAAAGCAACAAAGCAAGGTATTTGTGGACTTGAAAAACCCGAAGACTGTCGGTATATCACCTGAGATACACTGGATGCAATGCAATATCTTATGCGAGCGAATAATAGGCGAATAATTCAGCTCCAGTTTGTATAGAATGATTTCACGAAACCTTCTAAAATGTTCTCTTTTTACTAGATTTGGGTGGGCATGCTTTACCGAGCAGTTGAGGCTTTGATCAGATTGCAGATGTTGTGCTTGAAGAATGTTAGAATGTACCACCAAAGAAATGTTGTCTGCCATTACAGAAGCCAATAGCCTCTCACCATTGCCAGTTCAGGCTCTGTGGTCATGCTCTTTCATAATATGTTTAGATGTTTCTCAGTTTATTCGGAAATCAAGCCTTAGATAATCTATAAACAAGAGCATAATCCGAGGTACACATAAGCTTTACGTCATATGTAAGTTGCCAATTTGCTTCCCAGTGTCGAGGAAAAAAAATTCGCAATTGTAAATCAAACATGTTCAACCGCTTTAATTTGCTCCTTGTCCACTTTTGATAGTTAGGTCTTTTCATTTTAACAGATCTCGTTCGAGGCATACTCGTATTTAAACCTTTCGGAGCAATACCATTTACCGATTAACTTTTTGTTAAAAGCATGGCACCAACCTCTTTAAACCTTACATTTTCGGTAGAACTTGGATTATAGTAGATCTTGAGGTATTCATCTGTAGAGATACTTATTTTTCTCGTTTTTCAGCGGACTCATATATGCCGTTGAACGTCAAAGCCTATAATAGTGGTTTGGTATTCCAATTAATGTCACATAAAGGAGAAGAAAATTAAAGTAGAAGATATCTATGCCTTAAAGTTATTGTGAAAATTCAATACAAGGGGATTACTTCAGTGTTTTCGGGTAATAATAATTAATATTTAAATATCCTACAATGGGCAGTATGATCATTTGACCAAGACCATTTGAGAGCATCCATAAGTCTTATAGCTGACTGAAAGCTGGCTGTTTGTTGAAAAGATTGGTGACTCTTTCAAAATAGTAAATACCATCGTTTTTTAGGTAAAAAGTTAATGCAGGTAAGAGTTTATTGTCAGGAATTTACTTTAGCTAGTTATATAATTACCCCGATTACCTCGTTTCTCAAAAGCTAGCTACACTATTCGTATTTGCTTGCTTTATTCAGATTCATTTGGAATTGCCTGTCGAACAAAGTTAAATAGTCGTATGTCCGCTGTAAACTTTTACTCTCAGAAAGTATGTGACAGACGATATTCGTAGTGATGCCGTAAAATGACATCGACCGTGTTTTCAGGTCCAAGAACCTATTACGTCCATTGATGGACAGAGTTAAGCAACTATGATCTACCAAAAAGTACTGAAAAACAGCGTATTATTTTCTAAATGAGGTTATTATCCTGCATGACTGACTACTTGACTGCAGTTTCAAACATAGTCGGCAAATATCTGGGTCATGTCACATAATAGGTCCTTTTCTTCGTGGCGACTCGTCTAGATTAATTTTGGTTGTCTTTTGGCTGTGTAGATTTCCTGTAGCTCTAGCTAAATATTTTCAAGAAAAACCTAAAATGAATGTTAATAGAGAAGAATCTAATAACGCAGTCGCAGTCGCAGTATACCTCATGTATACATGGTTATGAAAATCATATTAATCATGTTTTCAAATTGTTCCTTAGCGTATCAAATTTATTCAGAACTAACCGTTCGCCAAGTGAATATCATGTAAATCATGTTGAGTGGCAGCAGATACGTTTAATCACAGCAATGCTTTTCTAATTAATTTTGAATACAGCTATTACGACGAGAGCAACGATTTTACTTCCAAGCAATTGTTTAATCTAACGGTGTGGAGTTATTGAATCCAGAGGCAGAAAATTATGTTTACGCGTTTCTCGACCGAATGAAACACTCAAAGGTTCAACACTTTTCTCTCGTGCAGTTACCAGGTCCATGCATATACTCATATATTGCATGTGCAATGATTTTATAGCGCTTCCCAGTCACGAAGACGAAGACGAAAACGAAGACTTCTGCAACGATGACGGACTGTAATTAATCCATTACATCACTTTATCACACACAGAAAAACCGCAAGTCTCACTCACCTGGTAACCTCAGAGCTTAGAGAAGCATCTGTAGTTTTCTATTCACAAGCAAGCCAATGTTGCAGATACATATCTAGAAGTGTATAGTCATAGAATACCCGATAGTTGCAATAGTTGTTTAAAACACTGCAAAAGAAAGGTAATCATACACCAGACTTGAGGCTAATTAGCGAATGCATGTGTTCTCAAAAATGCACATTCACGCAAGGAATGCACAAGTATCCGTAGTCTTATGTGCTCTCTTCCCATTTGTACGGGTATCTAATGCCTACTGCACATGAACACAATCGTTAGAATAAGATTTATTTTTGCATTGTACTCGTATCAGGATGGTATGTAGGCTACGTTTGGAGAGTGACGTTGACGCCGCTGCGTCACCGATGCACCTGATGATGCTACTTTCAGCTGGAAGCCATTTATACCATTAAACTTGAAATAATAATGGGAAATCAGGTTCTGTGTTATTTTATTGGTACGCCATCGTACGTATCCGTAAATACGAGTACGAGTACCCATAGATTGATGATGGCTTGCGCTTCTCTACGCGAAAAATAATTAGATTCACAGTTCTTGTTCGGTGGGGCCGTGTTACTATTCCCATCGTTTAGTCGGTGGTACTCGTATTCACACTCGTGTTGTTACAAAGAGTGGTTGAGAGCGAGTTTCTGTTCTGCTTTGCTTCTGAACCACTTAACAATAATTTCCCACTTCCTATGTTTTTCATCAAATTAGCGAGAAGTAGCCAAATGACTATGATAATGATGATGATGAGCTCGCTGCTGGCAAGTTGGTATTTCAGTGTATGCCTGATGTTTAGATAGAACAGAAAGAGTGATTAGCCTAGTGTTCTAGAATTCTAATTAAACTGGCTTGAATAAAGGAGCAAAAGTGAATTCTGATGGGGTTACCATTAAAGTGCTCCGAAATGCTTGGAACGATACATTTTCATATCTATTGATCTGGTTTCGTTGTAGATACCACTATTCAGAACATAAACAACAATACTTCTGGGGCAATCTTAATTTTGAGACTCATGCATGGATTTGGCGAAAGGTTTTATAAATGCTTTGCAAGCACGTGCATTCTCCTATATACTCGTTTGTTGAAAGTGTCATTAGTTATATATTATTTTGGTAATAGTAAACATTTTAAATGACAAACTTATTTGTAAAAGTATGGTAAGTAGTGCATTACCATCAAATATCAAAATTTCAGTGCTCAAAAAGTAGACATACGAATACATACAATATATGATACGTTGCTAGAATTGAAGTATTTTATACATTTTTATACGTTCTTCTTACCGATTCGTTCACATTCAAATCTGTTTCCTACTTATCATCAATACGATGTAGTAAAATGTCGCAACACGAAAGGTAATCACATGACATAGCCTATAATAGCTGAAATCCAAATAACTATTTACTACAATGACGATACACACACTTGAGTGCGTCGAATCTTCAATGGGACGAATCTACTTTCGCACTCGTGTACGAGTAGTAGCAGGAGTACTTAAAGATCTTGACATACACAAATCCGCTGGTCCAGATGGTATATCCCCCGTTCTTCTGAAGGGGTGTTCTTCTACGCTGGCGAAACCATTGTATAGGCTTTTTTATAAATCCTGCTCTTTAGGACTCTTTCCGTGGAGATGGAAAACAGCATTTGTCCAGCCTGTTCCTAAAAGAGGCGATTCTTTTTCTCTCTCCTCGTATTGCACGTACGTCCTTCTTTTGAAGGTCATGGAAACGCTGATAAACTGTCAGCTTATGATATATGACCGGCAGTATGGTTTTCGTAGCAACAGATCCACTGGTGGTTTGATGGCATATCTTATCGAAGAGTGGAACCAAAGTCTACACCAATCTGGCAAAAGTAAGATAGTTGCACTTGATATTTCTAAGGCATTTGACAGAGTTTGGCATCAGGCTCTTTTGTCGAAAAAGCGTGCATTAGAAACTACAGTACCTTTCGGAGCGATTCAAGTTGTCATATTTGGTTTCCAGTTTAATATTCACAAAATAAATGCTGGTGTGCCCCAGGGCTCCGTTCTGTCTCCGACACTCTTTAATTTTCATTAATGATCTCTTGTCTGCTACTTCTAATCCAATGTATTCATTTGGTGATGAGAGTACTCTCTGCTTCTCATATTCGTTCCCGGGCTCACGTTCTGTTCTTCGCCTGTAGAAATATCAGATATAAGCAACATAGCTATTTGTGGAATTATCAAGACAGTGGAATTTAATGCTTCCAAAATACAATGCTGTCTGCTGTCGTTAAAAGAGAAATCGGAATAGCCAGCCATTATCCATGAGTGGTACTTGCATCGTCAAAACCGAAAAACTTTCCATTCTCGTTATATTAATATTTCACCGCCTCTGACCTGGCCCCAACTTATAAGCCGTTTATCCACCCAAAATTGGAGTACAATGCCCACATCTGGTCAGGTGCCCCTTAAACATCTTTGCACTTGCTAGATAGGATTCAAAATTATGCGATAAAATTCGTTGGGGATGCCAATGTTACACAGTCATTCGACACGCTCGATCACCGGCGTAACGTCACTTGTCTCACCTTGTTGTATCGTTATTTTCACCACCAGTGCTGCCCCGAAATTGCCAGTAGCATTCCGCCTTTCAGCCGCCCAAAAAGGAAAATCTAATGAGGCAGCTGTAGACTTAACCTTACAACCCATTAATCAGTCCTTCTTCATTTAAAAGGAGTAATGTGTTTTTATTTTTGATATGGCAGGAACCTATATATCCACTTATCTGTATGCTATTTTACACATATTCAGAGACAGTTTAATCAATCCTTCATTTGAAGGTAGAGGGTTATGGATATTTTACCCCGTGTTCTGAAATTTGTTCCTAACTCGAAAATTGAAAAAAATTGGGGCGGCGTAGCTATCACTGGTGGTTCCTTTCATAAGGAAATCCAAATTTAACTGCTCATCGCTGTCCACATAAAGGGGACGAACTCTTAAATTGAAAACTATATTGAATGTAAATTTTAGCCTATATTCCACGTTGCTATGTACTCCCATACTCGAAGACCCAGTGACTGCTTGTATTAATATTATACTAATACGAGTATTATGTTGCATAATTTTATCATCATATGCTCGTACACGCATGGTAACGAGTTGCACTGACGAGCAACGATAGACTGATGCCTGAAGCGCTTCCATTAAATATTTCATAAATTGATTCTAGGAGCGGACAGTAGCTGCACAATAAAACTCAATGTCAATTTTGGCACATATTTCTTTTATATCTGTGCAGATACCATTCCCGTGCAGTACCATTCCCTCGTCTGTCGCGCACGAGGAGCAAACTACGAAGTTTACGGAAGCCGAAGTTAGCGAAGATGTTAAAAGAATAAACCCGCCATGTAGTCGGACCGAATGACATACACTCTGAAGTATGGGCGACAATAGGAAATTTTGGTTTTAAATATTTTGGTAAGGGGTTTGCTTTCTTGTTACATTGTATAAAGGCAAAGACGACACGAGAACTAATGGCGCATACTTAAAAATATACGATAGAGTGCTAAATAGTGTACAACGCAATATTATTAAACTCCATTGCGGTCAATGTGTTTTCGGGTAATGATAGAAAAACATCAAGAAGCTTCAAAGGATCTGCATAACGTCTTCATCGACTTGGAGTTCGGCAGATTTCCCAGAGCTCTTAGTTCAACGGTCTCAAAATGTACCCAAGACGTACAGACATACAGGAGAATGATACGCGACTTGTACGATGACGTTAAAACCAAAATTTAATGCACAGCGGCAATAACCCGAGAGTTCAAAGTTTAAGTTGAAGTACACCAAGGCAGTCTACAAAGTCCGTTGCTTTTTAATGTTGGCAAGATTTTCTACTGAAGTAGCACATCAACGAATGCCGCTTAAACTCAAAGGCGTATTAATATGCGATATAATCTGGGACGATGTATGAAAAAGCTATAAAGGAAAAATTACAGAGAAATGAAGATGTTGCGAATATCATCACGTGAAACACGTTACATTAATAAAGCGATAGTGGGTACACACATGTTTAATGGAGATGGTCGAAAAAATCCGGTTCAAAAAGCAACAGAAGCTCAAGCAACCATCTGGAGTCAGCACTTCATAATAAATTTTTTCAACTTTCTATCCCACTAAATAAAAAAAAATGAATATTTAATGTGTAATAGGGTGTATTTTGAAATTCACAACTTTGTATAAAAGTATTAATACTTCAGATTTAAAAAAAAACGCAAAAACCAACAAAGTAGCCAAATTGAGCTGTGCAAAACCTAAGCAACTTTGTAACCCACTGCAAAAGAAAAATAGCTATCAGTACTTTTCCAGTCCGGTTACACATGAAATGTTGCAATCTCTTTGTCTTTGATCTTGAGTGATTGTCTTTGATCAGTTTTCTTTTAAGTCAGTCACATAATTGATATTTTTTAATAATGTCGCGACACGAACCGTTTCAAATATAAATCCATTCTAGAATCGGTAATGCTGCTACATGCGGAGTTTGGAATGCCACTTCGTTAGGTGTTTCAACAGAATAACTATCCGAAACACACATCGAAGTTGGTAAAGGAGTGGTTAGCGAATAGTGGGATTCAAATCCTTGATTGGCCGGCCCAATTCCCATCGAAAACCTGTTTGATATACTTAAAAGCCGTGTCGCTAGACAACACTTCCAACAGGTATCACCTATTCAATGCTTTGAAATTTGAGTGGGAAAATATATCCCAGGATACACTTTTAAAGTTAATTACTTCTATGCCTCGTCGTTGCGCCTCTGTTATTCAAAATATTAAAAAAGTTGCTTAGGTTTTGCACAGCTCAATTTATAAAAAGTTGTGAATTTCAAAATACACTCTATTAAGTGCACGTCATTACATATTCATTTCTTTTTATTTGGTGGGATATAAGGTTGAAAAAATTTACTATGAAGTGCTGACCCCAGATGGTTGCTTAGGTTTTGCACAGTACTCTGCTGGCGCATTTGATCCACCTAATATGACTTGATCTGTAAAAAGCGATTTCAGCAGCAAAATTAAATCATATGTTACTAGGTTCAAGCTCGCCAGATTTTGAAATTTCAGCGGCATCTTCATTTGTTAAATAACCTTCTCTCTGTTTTCCAAGAAATAACACGTACAGCACAATGAGTAAAGGACTAAGCCTTGGTACACACTTACCAATCTACTTATACATTCATATGTTTCCCAAGAACAAAATTGTAACTGAACTCAGTCAGTATTCAGTATTTATTGCTCGATTTTCTTACAAATTACACATGCTTTTCGTTTCGTGAGTAATTAAATTAAATTTCATTTAATTGAAAGAGAAATTCCTCCAATCAGTGGCCCTCCAACTGCCAAAAAGAACATTTGAATCTTAATTTAAGGTTTAAAATTAATTCCGGTATGATAACATTTCGTGCTCCACCAATCCCCAGAGCTCTTCATCATTTCTCATCTGTCATTAAGGACATACATATGGTATGTACGTATATAAAATTATTTACATGGCTTTCCTTTCAGAAAGCACAAGCAACCAGCCGTGCCATAAGAACCAATCTGTAGCCACTTTAAGTGCTGAATGCGTCCTCATCAACCCCCAATCATTAACCGTATACAAATGAGCACTCACGACCATGTCTGCCTGTAAAGTGCAACTCTTTGTCCTTTTTACGCCGTTTTCTTCGTCATCATCGTAATCTTCTTCATCATCGTCAGTGTCAACGTCACCTTTTGAACCCTCGAACGCACCCAACGACGATGTTTTATCCTATAACCACGGTATGTCTTACGCAGAATAGTGTCGAATCAAGAGGGTGGGTTTAATTAATGTACACATTTTCAGCCCCGCACCAGGGACCAAATTTCCCCCAATGGATCTTAATGCCACATATTGAATGTAGATATTAATTGAGTTTTGTTTCCCCTTTTAAATATGTAATGTAAATTTCTGGACGTTGTAAGGTACAGTATATAGTATGCAGAGATAGCAAAGATCCATGGGAATAGTCATTATTTTTCACACCAATAAACCCTTCCGTTGTGTTAATGTGTTTCTGTGAAATTGACGTAACAGATGCGATCGTCATCTGAATTTGTGATTAAAATTTAAATTTTCAAAAGCTAAACTGTTTTGGTTTAAATTTGAGTAAATGTTCAGACAGCAACGTACGTGTTTCCTAAATTAACCCCACACTTACTCCATTACTGATATTTGAATAAAAAGAAATTCTTTTTTTCATGAAAATGGTTTCATAATTTCCTTCTTTGTGAGAAGTTCAAGTTTTTAAATTGAGAAAAATTGGAGCAAATGAAATAAAATTTCCTTTCATGTATCCCTGAATTTTCGAATGGTTAAGGGTAAGTTCGCGCAACAATATAGAATTGATGTACAAAAAAGGACACCAGCGAACACACAGAAAATCAACCATTATCCATTCATCCACAGCAATAAACCAACAATGCTCAGGGTGGAGCAAAGTAATATACTTGCCACAATGAAAAGCGTATATTCGTACATACTTGTTTTACGTGTTCATAGAATAAAATATGTTTTTGCGTTTCAACTTCTGTGGGAAAGACCATTCTGGACCGATTAAAATCAAAGTTTGAACTGAACGGGCAGATAATACGTATTAGAACACTTTTAAATCTGAATTACAATTTGTCAGTATTTCCCATTTTTGTGCAAAAAGAATCAAGAAATGTTGATGCCAATGTCCATCAACTTAAGAATATGGACGTTGATGTGATATTTTCGGCCGTTAGTTATGATTGGAAAAGTCTCCAATCCAAGTCATATTCATTTGTGAAGTAATGTAAAGTTTTCCTAAACCGATCTGGACGTTGACTGCTTGAGTCAATATTTCTCTAGAAACTTGTATGAAATATGTTGACAGACCATGTTGTCAATTGTAACGAACCCATTCTACTTGTCATATTCACGATATTGTTATCTTGCACTCCTGTTTCTGTAAAGCCAAATTCATATTTTTGCAACAATATGTATGCCGTTCATATGTTTCACAGTTTCGTTTCGTGCTAAATCTTTTGGAGACGCAAAACGCGGAAATAATAACATCTGCGAGGCCAATTAAGTCCACCAAAGACCGCACCGAAAATATCATCGTGGAACTCAAATCTAGGGAAGACGTTGGGTGAATTCTACAAGCAGGAACAAAGCTTAGATGCACAGGAATCTCGTTGCACATAGATTACCCGATCGCGGTGCGTGAAAGAAGAAGACATGCTTTGAAACTTAAAGAACAGATAATCACACAATTGCGAGGAGACAAGCTGAAAATTGAAAACCACACATTTTACTTTGATGCATGCAAACAAGAACTTGGCATGTGACGAAGCAGGCAGAATGACATTTCTTCTCGACGGCTTACTACGCGGTGGTGAAATGTCAAATGCTCCAGATGTTGCGGCAGCCGGTGGCTCTCAAACTGTGAGAAATAAGCGAATACAGCGCTTTTAATTGTAATGCCGTCAGCCGTTCAAATAGTTTAGTTAAAGTAAGCAATGTTTCTTTTAATATTCTTTCGTTTAACATAGCAGGTCTTGGTAATAAATTGCTATTTAGTGATTTTTATTAATTTTATAAATAACTACGATATATTTTTACTTTTTGAAACGTTCGTGGACTAAAATATGGAACGTTCGAGTCTTATTTCAATCATCACTCTCTTCTTTGGATTCTAGCAGTAATACATGGGAGCGCCAGCGGCGGATGCTTGTTCGGAATAAAAAAAGGTTTAGGAACAAAGATTGGGTGCTGCTTTATAGTAAAGGTTGAAGCTGGAAATCTAAAATTGTATACTATTCCAACTTACATCAATTGCAACAACTGGATGAACGATTTCACGAGTTTGTACAATTTTCTGCTGGAAATGGTCGAGAGACAGATATTCTGGTCATTGGAGACTTCAATGGAAGAGTTGGGAATGATCAAATACTAAATGTTGAACCAGAGCTGCTGCAAGGATCGTTGAGAGAAGTGAGAAAGTCAACAGATACAGTTACCGATGCAAACGGGAAAAAAATCATCGAAATGTGCGAAACTATAGGCCTCTCGTTACTTAAGGGACGAACCAATAGTGATCAACAAGGAAATTTAACTTTCTTAAGAGGTACCACGTGCTCAACAATTGATTATCCGGTCCGAATCAACATACCCAGACCACCTACTAATATCCGTCAAAGTAGTTGTTGTTAAATGTTTTAAAAAAAATGTCCGAATTTTAATCAAAGCTTTTATTAAGCGCTATGTTACAATTGAATTTTACTTGTTCTGCTTAAGCTTTTGATAAAATTTCCTAAGAAACAATGAATTGATTATTGAAATATATATGTAAAATAATATGAAAAGAAAATTCTTACGTTTAGTATTTAAAGGCGAATTTAACAATTTTAGTAAATTATAGTACAATAGTATGAACGTTTCGAACGTCTTGGAAGTCAAATGCAAAAAGAACGATTAAAGTTAAAGCTACTAAAATTTAGGCCAATTCAAACTTGTCGAATGTTGACGCCCTCTAGGAAAGAATAGAATCGGTGATGCCAGATCTTTCAACACTCCCCCCTGGTATGATGGAGCATTGGTCCATCTTACCACTTTCATCAGAGCTGGCTATATCTAAAACTGCTAGCTTGGAAACAGGCCTTGTATAAACTCCGGTTTTCGTTTGTACAACAGCGCTCCTTATGTTTCCATCTCGGCCCGGGTTGACTTCCAAAACACGACCTTTAGGCCAGGAATTTTTGGCGTTGCTCTCATCTACAATAATAACAACATCGTTGATAGAAATCGGCTTAGTAGACTGAAACCACTTCGTCCTTCTTGTAAGGTTCGGCAGGTACTCGCGAATCCACCTTCGCCAAAATGAATTACTGAATTGTTCAGCAACCATCCAATTCCGCTTCAAAATAATAGCTTCATCGTGGTAATCTCCCAAAGGTTTCGAACCATCCGATGAACCCAGTAAAAAATGGTTGGGAGTTAGAGCTTCTTTGTCCTCTACACTAACTGGAATGTACGTCAACGGACGGCAGTTTATGATGCTTTCAACCTCTGCCATCATCGTCAAGAGAAGCTCATCACTCGGATTTCTGGTAGGAGTAATTTGTGCCAGAGTTGATTTTACCGAGCGAACTAATCGCTCCCAGCTCCCACCCATATGAGAAGCTCCTGGAGGAATAAATGACCATTTGAGCTTACCTTCACCTATACCTTCAACCAGTTTCTTACCTTCTATATTTTGTATCTCTGCGCGCAATTCTCGACTTGCACCCCGAAAATTTGTACCGTTATCGGTGTATATATGTATCGGCATTCCTCTTCTTGCGATAAAGCGCTGTAGTGCAAGAATGCAAGAGCTCGTTGAAAGCGAGTGTGCAATTTCCACATGGATTGCTCTTACTGTCAAACAAGTTATCAGCACTCCCCATCTTTTTTCCCTTCGTCGACCCACTGCTACAGACATTGGACCAAAGTAATCCATCCCGATGTATGAGAAAGGCCTTGTGAAAGATTTAAGCCTAGCTGCAGGTAGTTCTCCCATTATTGGGATCGCTGGCTTGGCTGCTGTGTTTCGACATTGTTGGCAGCAACGCTTCACTTTTCTAATCAACACACGCAAACCAGGAATATGAAAACGCCGGCGGACTTCATTGACCACAGTCTCGTTGTATTGGTGTCGAAATTTTCGATGATAATGGTCTAGAATTAAATTTGTTATGTAATGTTCCTTCGGTAAAACAATCGGCCTCTTTGTGTCGAAATCCACTCCGAGCATTGCGTCAATTCGTCCAGCAATCCTGAGAACTCCATATTGATCAAGGTAAGGCGAGAGTTTGTTGAGCGTGCTGGTTTTAGGAACGTTGACCTTTTTCTCTTCAGTCGCTGTTTTAAGGAGACGTATTTCTTCTGCAAAATGTTCACTCTGTGCCTGCTTCCACAAGTACCGCTCACCTTCATCAATACAGTGCATGAAAAGAAATTCACGTTTGGACTTCCTGGCTAACTCGACAAACTGATATACTCTTGCCATGGTATAAAGCAATTTTTCCCATTTTGAAAATTTTTTAACATTTATTATACTTTGACTTACGGTTGTATGATGAAACTGCTCGATAACTTCAGTGTCTGGAAAACATAAGTTAAACTCACTCTTTGGCCAAAACTGTTCTGACTGCCACAAAAAATCAGGTCCTCTGTACCAGTGACTTTCCGAAGAGAAATCGAAGTTCGTTCGGACCTTCGTGGCCTCATCTGCCACATTTAATTTCGATGGCACCCATTTCCAATTTAACGCTTCTGTCTTCTCAAGAATTTCACCGATTCTCACTGAAACAAACTGCTGCAGTTTCTGATTAGGTGACTTTAGCCAGTGGATTACAGTCTTTGAATCAGTCCAGTAAACTTGCCGAGTGAACTTGATGGAATGGCTCTCCAAAATCTTAGAAGCTAGTCTGCAACCAAGGACTGCAGCTTCCAGCTCCATCCTCGGAATAGATATGTGACGCAGTGGACCGACTTTTGTTTTCGCAGCTATTAATCGACATTCAGACTCCTCTCCAACTAAAACTCGTAAGTAGGCTGCTGAAGCAAAGGCAGCCTCGCTTGCGTCGCAAAACATGTGAAGCTCGATTTCATCTGCATCAGAGAAGTTCAGCACTGTGACATACAGACGGGATATTTGAATGTTGTTGATAAGTGGGAATATTTTTAGCCATTTACTCCACATTGAAAACTCTTCTTCTTTAATATTTTCATCCCAGTCGATACCAGATTTCCAAATCGACTGAAGCAAGATTTTTAAATTGATCATAACATTTGCAATTAACCCTAACGGATCGTATACACTCATCAACAATCGGAGAACTTCTCTCTTCGTTGGTACTTTATTACCACATGCAACTTCTGAACTAATCCGATTGTTGTTAAATTTGAATAAGAGAGTGTCCTTCTCTGGAGACCACCATAGTCCAAGCACCTTTTCAGCACTTGGCATAGGTATGCATAAATCGCTATTAACACTATGACATCTTAGTTTATCAATTACATTTTGTGAATTTGATATAAAATTGCGGATCTCAAATCCGCCCTGCCTATGTACATAAATGACATCATTTGCCACCTGTGCAGCCTTCTCCTCACTATCAAAACTAGCGATAAAATCATCGACATAATGATTTCGTATTATGGCATCAGCAGCATCTGGAAATTGCAACATGAAGTCTTCTGCATTTTTATTCTTAATGTATTGTGCGCAGAATGGCGAGGATGTCGCACCGAAAGACATAACTTCAAGTACATACGTCTCTACATCATTTGTTATCATGTTTCGCCAGAGGAATCGCTGAGCTTCTTGGTCTTCCTTTTGTATACGGACCTGGTGGAACATTTCTTTTATGTCCGCACACAGGCCCACTTTACGTTCTCGAAAACGAAACAAAATCCCAAGAAGATCCGATGTTATGTCTGGCCCAGTTAATAAAACTGAATTTAAGGAAATTCCACCTACCTTTGAAGCCGCGTCCCATACAATTCCAATTTTACCCGGTTTGTTTGGGTTTAAGACCGGGAAAATTGGTAAATACCATGTCTTCTCGCTATACACTGCATTCGGTTGTATTTTGCGCGCATAACCTTTGCACAGATAGTCATCGATAAGATTTGAAATCAAGTGTCGAAGGTTTGGTTCTCTTACCATTCTTTTTTCTAAGCATTGAAGTCGACTATAGGCGTTCAATTTACTGTCTGGTAGACTAATATTTTTTGTTTTCCACAACAGTGGAATTTCGAACTTATTGCCAATTCTTTTGGCATGAGCATCTAAAATTCGTTTCGCTACGCATTCGGATGGAGACAACAGTGAAACTTTTTTAACTCCATGATTTTCCGTAGCAAAATATTCCTTCACAGCATCGCTCAGGTGTGCATCATCATCTCGACGACACTCACATATATATAGTTGGTAATTCACACTGAGGTTTGATTTTGCATCATAAGGGCCAAACACCATCCAGCCTAAACGTGTTTTTGTTGCAAGCGGCTCTTGTATACCTCCCTCTCTTATTCGAAGTGCAACTCCCAAATGCCAGTGCTTTAATCCAATTAGAATACGAGGTTTCGCATTAAAAAATGATGTTAAGGAAATCCCTCTTAAATGGTTGTACCTTTCAGCCATCCTGGATGCGTCGATTGATTGTTGGGGTAAATCCAATGTTTTCACGGTTCGTACGCCACCAATTGAATACTTATTTTTCTCCTCTTTGCCAGAAACTAAAAGTGTTATCATTTTCGAATTGGGTTCTTCCCGCACTGTATTTGCTGTCCACTTCAATTGTAATGGCACATGCACTCCTTCTATCCCCAAGTCTTCTGCTAGCTCTTCTTCTATGAGAGAAGTGGATGACCCATCATCTAGGAAGGCAAATGTCTCCACCTGTGTGCACTTCCCATAAAGAGTAACCGGTATCACCCTGAAGAGAATTTTGTTTTTGTTTGACTGATTGTCAAAACGCGTTGTTGATTGTTTACATTTGGGCGAAGACAAAACGTGTGTGTTGTTGACGACGGGGTTTGCATTTGAAGTTTCGGCGGTAACAGTCGGGGCTGGAATTGTCGAAGCTGGAACTGCTCGAACTGGAACTTGCAGAGCTGAAGCTGTTTTATCCGACACTGTGGTCAGTTGGGTGTTGTTGTTGTACTTGTGTAGCAGCCTATTATGACGAAATGTACATCCGTCTACTCCACACAGTCGATTAGACGAGCATCTGTTGGGATGAAAACGCAGGCATATTCGGCATAATCTTCTTTCTTTTACCATAGACCATCGTTGTTGTAATTTGAGGTTAAGAAAAGTTGTGCATTTTTCAACAGAAGAGCAATTTTTGTTGCAAATTTTACATTGTTTGGCTGAGGTGTCATCGTGAATGTTTATATATGAGCTCTCCTGCCGTTGTCTTCGTTCGCTTCTTCGTTCCTGCACTGGAAAAATATAACTAACATCATGTGCTGCTCGTCCAACTTCATACAACCATGAACTAAATTGCGAAATGTCCACTACTGGAAGTGATTGTTTATAAATCGACCAGTTAAGACGAATAGTGGGTGGTAACCTCTCAACAAGCTCCTGTAATAAAATGGGGTTATTTAGATGCGCTGAGCATCCACTCATTACCATCGTTGCACATATGTTCTCAACGTCTAGAGAGTATTTAACAAGTGAATCCAATCTATCCGCTTTGGGTGCCGAATCACTTCTAATTCTTTGCAACAATGAATTTATAATGAATTGAGGTCGACCGAACATCATTTCCAGAGTGGAAATAATCCTGCTTACTTGTCCAGGCTGTGACAAACGACTGCGCACAGTTTCAAGCGCTTTTCCCTTAAGACTGGCACGGAGTCTTCCCAAGTTTTCTTCATCTGAAAATCCACAAGTCCTCGTGCTGCTCTCGAAACAGCTAATAAACAAAGCCCAATCTTCAGGGTCTCCGCTAAACTTTGGCAAGTCTTTGGATGTCGATTGCCGCGCGGCTATTTGACGATGAGAGAGCTTTGGAACTTCTTGAAAACCATTGATTGGGACTGCTGTTGTGAATCTCGGTTGTGGGTCGTGATTGTTTTCATGCAATGTAGAATTCCTTGGATTTTGCTGTACCTTGGTACCAAACCATGTGTTGTTCAGCATGCTGCTGGTTGGCACAACTGGTCTAGGCGTTTGCTTTTGCTGCATGCTTTGGGATTTCAGCCAATTTTCTACACAATTTCTTGACGTTGTGGGCACTTCGTCTTCGACAATGTCGTCTTCATCATCAGATGTCATTTCTTGCAAAAGTTCGTACTTCTTTGCTAGATACTTCTCCTCTATCGATTTTTCTTCTTCCAGCCGTTTTAGTTGAAGGGAAAGTCTTCTGCGTGATGAAGTTCTGGAATTGACCGAAGCCGCCTTTTGGGGTTTGGGATCCGAGTTCAATGTTTGCAGAGGAAAATACGGGGGCAGGGGACTACGCGAAAGCAACAGGTTGTTATGCGGAGGCTGCGAAGCACTTTGCTGATGAAGCAGAGGGGGCGCTTGGGGTGCAGACGGTTGTGATTCAGAGATTTTGCAAGCATTCGACTTAGTGGGGAACGCTGATTTGTCGTGTGTGATTAAATCACTTGCAACGTTTGATTGCGGAGGTGAATGGAACATTTTCACTGGTTGTTGAAAGTATAAGGCAAAAGAAAACTCAAATGGTACTTACCCTTTGTTAAGGTTGAAGGTTAGGCACGTGTGTCGATGCTCGAACTAATTTTCCTCCGGCGATCTTCAAGCTGGTGAATCTTCAGGCTTTTCCAGCGACAATTTCGGTGATTTCGTAAAGTTGATAAACGAAATTTTATTGTTGTTAAATGTTTTAAAAAAAATGTCCGAATTTTAATCAAAGCTTTTATTAAGCGCTATGTTACAATTGAATTTTACTTGTTCTGCTTAAGCTTTTGATAAAATTTCCTAAGAAACAATGAATTGATTATTGAAATATATATGTAAAATAATATGAAAAGAAAATTCTTACGTTTAGTATTTAAAGGCGAATTTAACAATTTTAGTAAATTATAGTACAATAGTATGAACGTTTCGAACGTCTTGGAAGTCAAATGCAAAAAGAACGATTACAGTTAAAGCTACTAAAATTTAGGCCAATTCAAACTTGTCGAATGTTGACGCCCTCTAGGAAAGAATAGAATCGGTGATGCCAGATCTTTCAACAGTAGTGTTAAATTTGCGACAAACCAATACCGAAGTTCAGCAAAATTGTCTTCTTCCAAACTACGCTGGAAAGACGGAATCTTAGAAAGGTACAAAGCGAATCTTACTCTGGAAATCAATAAAATAGAAAATAACGAACTTCTATCTGCTAGAGGTACGGAAATCCTCACGAACTGCATCTTGAACGCAGCTAAACACTTGCAAACAAAAACAAAAAGACCAGGAAGGCAGCCCTGGTATGATTGGGAATGTGAAAAAGCTAGAAAAAAAATCATTCGCCTACTACGTAAAACGTACGTATGTACCAGCAAGCAAACAGAGGCTTTAAAATAATATGTCAAGAAAAACAAAAACTCTACATAAATAATTTGTCGCTAAAACCTGCGCACACCAAAGACAGCAACTCCTTTTGGAAATTGGCTAAAGCGACTACTCTGGCGGAATACTTCGAAAAATTGATGAATCCACCAGTGGACCCGAATGAAATACAATTTGCACTGCCGTATTCCGAAGTAAACTCCTTAGAAGTTGAAAAAGTTATAGATAGGTGCCGCCTGAATAAGACTCCAGGGGAAGATCGTATTGCTTATGAGTTCTTCAAAAATGAAACTGACCACTTCCTGCAGAAGCCCACGGAAACCTACAATTACTCGTATATATTTACAACCAAGAAGTTCCAGAAGTTTTCAAAAAAACTATAATTTTTCCGATTCTCAAGAAAGCAGATCCAAATGATCCATCCAACTATAGAGGGATTTCGTTTCTAAGTGCTGTTACCAAAATTTTTAGGACTCATCTTGGAGCGCTTAACAACCTGGATATGTGAAAACGACCTGCTCAGCGAGTTTCAAGCCGGGTTCCGTAAGGAATACTCCACGATTGACAACATATTTAC
This sequence comes from Volucella zonaria, assembly GCA_963966105.1. NCBI lineage: Eukaryota > Metazoa > Arthropoda > Insecta > Diptera > Syrphidae > Volucella > Volucella zonaria. The sequence continues at coordinate 48,684,838 of OZ014533.1, read as the reverse complement.
TCTCACAAACATCACTCGCATTTACTTGGACCGAGGAAAAAAACTATACGCTTTCTTTGTAGACTTTAAGGCGGCTTTTGATTCCATCAATAGAAGTTCACTATTTCTTAAACTCAGCAACATAGGAGTCTCAACAAAAGTTCTAAAGGTTCTGCAACAATTTTACAAAGGCAATACAGCGGCGGTGTAGGACGGGAATATCTTGTCTAATCGGTTCCAAACAAACTCTGGAGTAAAGCAAGGATGTCTTTTAAATCCTCTTCTGTTTTCAATATTTTTGGATGATCTAGTTGAATTTCTTCCGGGCGAGTCGCCTCTTGAGGGATTTCCTATAAAACTCTAATTTTCGCAGAAAACCCAAGCATGCTCCAAATTATGATTAACAAGCTGCAACTTTATTGCCGTATGTGGAACCTGCAAGTTAATACCAGCGAATCCAAAGTATTGATTTTTCGAAATGGTTGGGGGCGTCACGCAAGGAATGAAAAATGGACCTGGCAGAACGTGAAACTGGATATAGTCAAGGAATACAAATACCTCGGAGTTCTGGTCACCTCGCAGGTATTCTTTAAAAAAACACCTGCTAGAGAAACTGAAAGAATCTAAACGTGCGATGGGGAAAAGGAACGTTGCACCAAGTGTGAAGTACAAGATTTTGGTGGCGGAAATGAGGTCAATAATGTGCTATGCATCACAAGTATGGGGGGCTTGGCATTTTGAAGAGGTAGAAAAACTCCAAAGTTACTTCCTTAAGAAACTGTTTAGGCTGCCTGAAAATACACCAACTTACATGTTACATCTGGAAACGTGACTACCAACGCTGCATATCTTCACGCTTAGACTGCATTTCCTCTATATCAGAAAAGTTTTTGCTCAACCAAGTCATCGTCTTCCCCACAAGGTTGCTACTCGTATGTATCTTAAAAACCGAAACCTTAGTTTCTTTGCGGAATGGTCAAGGCTCAGACAAGAACAGCTTTTCGAGACGCAAAGTCAACAAAGCCAATCAAGATCCACATACAGAATACTACAGCACGAACTTGGGGAAAACAGCTACTTTAATGACCGCCGGAACAGCGTAGAGTCCATCTCAACAATATTCAAAGCCAGATTCGAACTTTTGCACCTGAACTATATGCCATACAGAAACAACGGAGGAGACGAATGTACACTGTGCAATCTAGGAACGAAGGAGGATGTCCGGCATTTTATTGGAATGTGTCCCATATTAAATTCAATCACGAGATCCCTTTGCGAAAAAAATGCCTATCACTATAGTAAATGAGATCACAAACATCCCAAACGGCGCAAACTGAAACACTTTACACAACTTTCTAAAATGTGTATTGAATTATAAATGAATCTTTTTAGTAATTACAAATTTGTTAATTTCTTTCTTTCGGCTGACGGCAAAAGCCAACGCTTATTTTTGTAATTTTTGTTAAACTTGTAAATATTGTAACAGAATAAACATATATTACTACTACTATTACTATTACAGTTTCGTTTCGCTCATAACTATGTAACTACCTCCTTCAAAATCGTATAAATCTTAAGTTCGACATGATTCACCCAGACACTGGTAATTTAACTATGTAGATTAGCACCTTCCATGTCTCACCCTGTATTTCAAAGAAATCCGTGAGTTTCACAAATTGGATTTGAAAATCATCACAAAATTCTCACTTGCTTAACTAAAACTTTCTGAACTTACTTTGTTTTGTTAGGGACATTTAACAATCTTGCCGATAAATGGATCACAATAAATCAAAACAAAGCAAACTTGCTCGTACTACCAGCTTTAAGGTAGTACGAATACGTAATTGTATTTCAGGGTATTTTATTATCTTCTTACATTACTTAAAAATGATAAATGAAGAAGGAGACACTTAAAAGCATTCGGAGGTGTTCTTACGAACAAGTAGAGCAAAAGATACGCAGACAAATAACTTTGTCGTTAGCACACTCCTTGGGCGTCCTTGCCGTTTCAGGTGCCATCTGTCTTTTGCTTGGTCTCAATTTTGTGATACTTAAATGTTAATTACAAGTTTCTTCTTGTGATAATAAAAGGAACTTTTGTACATTGCATTTATCTAATGGATAAGGTTCGCACTTGTACGATAAGTATGTCACAGTGTGGAAGTCGGGGGTAACTAGTGTGGTCAGTTCCCAGACATTCTTAGACGTATGGTTCTATTGAATGTTGAAAGTACGAGTATGTATGAGTATGTATATTGTACGATATATATGGAAGTGGCCGAAAATGGAGACTGGTATAATTAAGGATGGAGAACTTAAGTGCTCACTTGGATGTTTATGTTCAAAGACGGAATAATATGAGTGCCTATTTCAGCTGATGGTAGAAGTTTTACGAAGAAAGGATGTAAAAGCCAGTGATTCCTTCAAGATGATTTGAGTACACTTGTAAGTAGATACGAATGTATATTTAAAATGATAATATTCAAAATTTAAGTGTGCAACTAGTTTTAGGGAGTATACATTCTTGCACATTTATCTAAGCTAGAAAGCAGGCTGTCATAATATATAATTCAGTACTAGCCGTAGTATCTGTAATATCTACTAAACCTTTTTAAAATACGTTAAATAGCGATAGCGTTCCATCATATCTATTGACAGTTTTTCAATTGCTACCTAATAACAGTACATGCCGCTCAATGTTCACTTGCTTGATGCTCGTATTTGAAAGATGTAGTATAATTGTCCATTAATTTATTACATTTCACTTATTTATTTATTATCGTCCTTATGTCATGTTTTCTATTTTTCAATGTACATATGTGATAAAAATAATTCTTGCTTTTAAATATATTACAAATCTTAATATCGAAACCTTAAGTATGTATCAATAAGTCTGTGGCTTTTTGAACGAAAGATAGTGTTTCGTCAAAACAAAAACGTTTTATTTCTCAGCATAGTCTGTTCAATGTTTCAATTTGTTGATCGAATTTCAAAAATACGATTTGACAAGGTCCTCAAACTTTCCGCCGAGCTTTGGAAACAGGAAATAGTTACTGGGGTCTATGAGGGTTTTCTGAAAAGTTTCCGATCGCAACGTAAAGATAGCGGCACTCGTCAATAAAAGCTAGTGAATGCTAGTTGTGCATCTTTTGACAGTTACTTACCGAAATTTCAGTCATTTTGGACGCGCAATTCTTAGTTGACAGTCGTTTGAGTGAGTCGATGTGAGCGTTTTTTGTGAAAATGGAAAAAATTGAGTATCGAGCTGTAATTAAATTCTTGTTTTTAAAAGACAATACGCCTACGCAAATCAAAAATGAGTTGGGCTTTGTGTATGGGGACTCTGCACCATCATTTACCACAGTGAAATTTTGGGCAGTTGAATTTTAACGTGGCCGTAAGAGCTTGGGAGACGATGCACGTTCGGGACGTCCAAAAACTGCAACCACTGACATTGCTAAAGTTCACCAAATGGTGTTAGACGACCGCTGAATTAAAGTGAGAGAGATAGTAGGGGTTATGAAAATGTCCAAAGAACGTGTTTGTTACATATTAAATCAAGATTTAGGCATGAGAATGCTGTCCGCGCGTTGGGTGCCGCGTTTGCTTACGTTAGACCAAACGTGTTCGAATGAACATTTCCACCGCTCTGTTGGCGTAATTTAGGCGCAATAAATCCGAGTTTTGGCGCCGATTAATTACTGTAGATGCAACTTGGATACACCATTATACGCCCTAAACAAAGATTCAGTCAAAACAGTGGACTGCAAAGGGCGAGCCGGCTCCAAAAAAAGCAAAAACTGTTTTTTCGGCTGGGAAAGTGATGGCGGCTGTTTTTTGGGATAGTAAAGCAGTTATCTTAATCGACTATCTTCAAAAAGGAAAAACAATTACAGGAGCATACTACACTTGAGAAGCTGAAGGCAGAAATTGCTGAAAAACGGCCACATTTGCAGAAAAAGAAAATTCCGTTTCACCAAGACAACGCGCCGTCTCACACCTCAGCGGTCGCATGGCGAAAATCCATGAATTACGGTTTGAACTGCTTGACCATCCGCCTTATTCACCAGATCTAGCCCCAAGCGACTTCTTTTTGTTCCCTCATCTAAAAACTGCGCTCGGAGGACAGAGATTTTCGTCAAATGAGGAGGCAATCACCTTCGTGAACAATTATTTTGCAGAGAAAAACGGCAAGTACTATTTGGACGAGTTAGAGAGATGGGAGCATCGCTGGGAGATGTGTGTAGGATTACAAGGAGACTATGTAGAAAAGGAAAAAAAAAATTGAGAAAAAATGTCTTATTATTCTTCGGTCGGAAACTTTTCAGACAACCCTGGATGGAAGTGCACTTTCTGTTTGATCAAATGATGTCACTTTTCCTTTAAATTTTCGTTGAACCGGCATAATATTCGCCGTTGTTTGTTTTTCCCGTTTGAAGTTAATCGAAGTACAGAACGTACCTGGATTTTTAACGTAAACCACCTGTCATGTAGACTTAATGTTTACGAGGTGCCCATACACCCATAGGGAGCAAGGATACGCCTTGCCATCGCTAATCACACGCTTGTATTATTTTTAATAGTTCGCTTTTGTATTATACCAATTCGGAACTGTGTTGGAGGCACAAGTTCCACCCTTGGTATGAGTCGAGGCCTACCCAAAACCTCTTGCTGCTCTTAGGGTCGCAGCACCCAGCACTTCATTTGCCACTCCACAATGGGCTAAACCAAAAAGGAAACCCGTACCCGCGATTTGGGTTTAAACCACAGCCACCATGACGCTCCCACAAGGGGGCCTACCTCTAACAAGTCAGGCCCGGACCGAAATCCGGGGGGCTCCTGACTCCCATGGTACCGTGATTTAAGTCCTGGTATGGACTACCGGTGGTCAAGCCTACCAACAAGACCTATGACCGGCAGCTTGTAACTGGTCAAATCGTATCATCCAGTCATGCAATAAAATCTGGATGTTTACGATAAGACCAGTTTAGAATAATCTACCCCCGCTTTTTATTAGACAACGTCATTGATGGGCGAAGCCTTGATAATTGGGCGGGAGTAAATCGAAGTACAATAGATAATACCGCGTACACCCTAAAAAAGCTAGAAATCGTCACATAACCTTGTTAGCCGATAGACCCACATCGGCCTTCTTCGACGCCAATGGATACACGTTTCGTCCACGATTGAACAGTGCCTTCAAAGTTGACACACGAAATTCATCCATTTAAATTTTTAGCAAAATCCAAGTCTTTACCTGGGTTTAATGTTATCACACACAAACTAAATGACCCAGCTTGCTCAAAGTTAGCTTTTTAATGTACAACGCAGGAAATTCAGAAAGTTGCGGACATATTGATTCCTCCTCGTATTTATCTCGATTTAGAATAGGTACATAAAAAATAAGGAAGGCTTGCTTAGGTCTGCTGATCACATCCTCCTGCCGCTCCGGAAGGAACGATCTTGGTTGGAAATATTTACATTTGGATCTGATACCAGAATATGCAAACTTTCTTGTCAGATAAGAGGATCCTTTAAATGATTTGCCAATGGAAAATAATTCATACGGTGCATATTGTCATTTTGAGATTCGGCAAAATAACAAGACTTGATTTTGGTAAATGATCTTGATCATATATTGTGATTAATTTTCAGGAGTTTGTAGCTGTAGCTTGATTTTAAGACTTAATTGCGATGTTATCATGGTTTGGAGAATCAAAGAGCTTATTAGCATACAAATAGTACAAATAGTATCGGCAATGGAAGACAATTAACCAAATCAACGCGAACTGATCTTTCAGTAGGTATTTATATGATCAACCCTTTCCCTGTTCCAATCCGGAATTCAATTTCATGTGGTTAAAATTCCATCTTCGTAAGCAAATTATCCACTACTGCTTTATTTGCAGAAGCCCCAAACTGGACAGCAACTCGACCTTTCACGAGTTAGATGCGCTGTCTTACTCCATTCAAAGAATTGTATCCCTGTATCCCCATACTGAAATCGTGATTACGGGCGATTTCAATATACACAATTCTGGTGGGCTTCGACATTCGACATAATTTAACCCAGCTTGTAAATGAGCCCACACGAATACCAGACGTTGATAGTCATACCGCCAACACTCACCCTGATAAGTACTCTGTTGATATGCTATCCCCTCTTGGCTCGTCGGACCATTGTATCATGTCAGCTAAATTCTCGTACACCCACCACACAATTAGAGAAAAGGTTCCTAAAATAACCGTATGGCAATACGAGAAAGCCAATTGGAGCGGACTTAACAACTTCTTTAGGAATTTTAACTGGTCGTTATGTATCCTCGATAACGACATGGATGCCGCTGCTGACATGATCACTGAAACTATTCTCTTTGGAATGAGATGCTTTGTACCTCATCAGATGAAGAGTATCAAACCAAAAGAAAAGGAATGGTACAACTCGAGCTGTACAGAGGCTGTCAGGGTTAAGAAATTGATTTTTCGATCCTACAAGACCAACCCGACAGAGAAAAACCGAAAAAAGTTTAAACGAGCCAGAAATGACACCAATGTCTTTCTCAAGCGTGTGAAATTCCAATACGACCAAAAACTGAAGCAAAAAATACTGCAATGTCCCAAAGGCAGTAAGAATTGTTGGTCGTTCCTCGAAAACATTAGAAATTCTACCTCATCCTCATCCCAACGCTCATTTACAATGATATTCCAGCTGTCAGCTCTTTGGACAAGTCCAATTTTCTTGCTGCACAATTTGCGGCTAGATCAACACTCCCAGACTGTACTTTGCCCCCGTCTACACTTGAGTGCGTCGAATCTACAATGGGACGAATCCACTTTCGCATTCGTGTAGTAGCAAGGGTACTTCTGAAGAGGTGTTCTTTCACGCTGGCAAAACCACTGCGTAAGGTTTTTCATCAATCCTACTCCTTAGGACTCTTTCCGAGCAGATGGAAAACAGCATTTTTCCAGCCCGTCCCTAAAAAAGGTGAATCTTCTTCTCTCTCCTCCTACAGACCCATTGCAATTAGGTCTCTTCTTTCCAATGTTATGGAAACGCTGATAAACCGTCAGCTCATAAAATGTCTCGAAACGTGAGAACTTCTTAATGACCGGTAGTATGGTTTCCGCAGCAGCAGGTGCACTGGTGATCTCACCGAAAAGTGGAACCAAGGCGTACATCAATCTGGCGAAAGCAAGATAGTTGCACCTGGTACTTCTAAGGCATTTGACAGAGTTTGGCATCGGGCAATGGGTGGCAGTGACTCAAGTGGTAGTGGATTGGCTTCCAAATCGGAAGGTTAGGTGTTTGAACTCCAGCCTCGCCTGAAAGACATATTCTTCCACTAAGAATTTAGTCTCCCCATTAAATGTTGAATGCCACCCATGGAGCGAAACATCCACTGAGCCCGAAATCTCTCTTTCTCCCTCTATCCCATTTCCCAAAAAACTTAACATATTCTGAGACATTATAAGTTATCCACTTGTGTTAAGTTCTTTCAAAAAAAAAAATCGGGCTCTTTTGTCGAAAATTCTTTCTTTTGGGATCGACGACTCTCCTCTTCAGTGGATTAGAAATTACTTTTCGGAACGTTCAATTCAAGTTATCTTGGACGGTTTCAAGTCTGATATTCACAAAATAAATGCTGATGTGCCCCAGGGCTCCATTCTGTCTCCAACACTCTTTTTAATTTTCATCAACGATCTCTTGTCTGCTATCTCTAATCCAATATACTCCTTTGCTGATGACAGTACTCTCTGCTTTTCATATTCTTTCCCGGACTCACCCCCCTGCTCTTCGGCTGTAGAACGGGAACGGCAGCGTATGTTAAGCTCATTAAATTCCGATATTAACAGTATAACCAATTGGGGAACTATCAACCGAGTGGAATTTAATGCTTCCAAAACCCAATGCTGTCTGCTGTCATTAAAGCGAAATTCAAATACCCAGCCATTATCATTTTTATTTTAGCTTAAAAAATGTATTATTAATTTATATTATATGTAAATTTTTGTGTGAATTTTTATTTATTTAAAAAGTAAATATTTTTATTTATTTACAGTAATTAATTTATAATATTAATTATTAACTACTCAAATTTATTTATATGATAAATAGCATCAATTATTTTTATTTTAATTTTATTATTAGGAATATAAATGGAATTTAACCATTAAAATAAAAAGTTAGCAGCTTTTATTTGAAACCGTAGAAACCGAAAAACTTTCCATTCTCGGTATGTGTGTCAGTGATAACTTACGTTGGAATGACCACATATTCGGTGTCGCGAAAAATGCTGCTAAATGTCTGGGTTTCCTCAAGCGATGTAGGAACTATTTTACCCCCTCTGAACTGACCTTATATATTGCGGCATTCATCCGCCCAAAATTGGAGTACAATGCCCACATCTGGTCAGGTGCTCCTAAAACATCTCTGCACCTGCTAGATAGGATTCAAAACCATGCGATAAAACTCATAGGTGATACTAATATCAAACAATGGACACCCTTGATCACCGACGTAATGTCTCCTGTCTCACTTTGTTTTATGGCTATTTCCACCACCAGTGCTCAATTGAAATCGCCAGTAGCATTCCGCCCATTCAAACTTTCAACCGTAACACCCGTCTCGCTATGAATGCTCTTCAGTATACCCTCAAGCCCATTTTCGGACGTACTCTAAAATATCGTGATTCATTCCTAAGCCATACAACTCACTTATGAAATGCCCTGCCGATCTCTGTGTTTCCTGGTCGTTATAACTTACAAACATTTAAAAACAATGTAACATACATGGGTACCTGTCTTTTCTTCCTCCCTAAATTTCCTTCGCCTGCGCTGTGTACGAACATTTTAAGGGTAGAAAAACCCCTTGAGCGCGCGCTCATTATAAAAAATAAAAAAAACAAGAAACTTATGCTATTCACTGCAACATTACTCACTCGAGATGGTCTTTCACAATAAAGGAGAAACTTGCACATTGAATTTAATCTCTCATTTTCGATGTCCATATGATATCTTGCGGACGGAACAGATGTTTATTTTGTTTTGACGAACATGTCAATGGTAACGAAAGACAAGTTGTCACAGCACGCGAATGCAAATGCCGGGGCAAGTTATAAACCCAAAAAGGTATCACCTTTAACTCAGGCTCGGCAGTTTCGAAAATGGGCTTAAACGTCTATTAGATACGTTAAGCTTCAAAAGCCGAAATGATAATATAGAGAGGTTTGTAAGTTTCTGCATGACAAATCAACTTTTATAAACCTCTCCACAGACCGATATTGAAGGTCGAATTAGATCGGTAACTAAGCAGTATGAATTGAGCAGAATAATCGTCTAATAGGCATCAAAAAATAAGAACTCTTTTATCAGGTGAAAAATCGACTCAGTTTCACAAGATTTGAGGAATAGTATGTATTGTGCAGGCAAAGATGTATGTAAGTGAACTGGGAATACTGATTTCTGCTGCAGATAGGTTTGCCAGGATTAAAGAAGCTAGAGAGCATGACCGTCAAATACTACCTCTTAACATACCTTGATCAAAAAGGTCCCGCACCACATCAATGTGTGGCGCTCCCATTGTTCCTATTTGAGGATTTAAATTTGCAACAACGAACTTGTATTAAATTTTGCGTAAAAAACGGATTTAATGGTGTGCGAACGTTGGAAATGTTGGAAAAGTGTTTCGGCAACTATTCTCTAAAGAAAACGGTCGCTTACCAGTGGCACGAGCGGTTCAAAAGTGGTCGTGAGTCAATCGAAGATGATGAACGCAGTGGCAGACCATCGACATCGAAAACCGACGAAAACATTGATAAAGTACGAGTAAAAGAAATGTTGGTCAATAACCGCAAATTAACCATCAGAGAGATAGCGGATGACTTGAACATTGCTTATGGATCCGTCCAAGACATTTTGGTTAATGATTTGGGTTTCCGTCGTGTAGCAGCAAAGTTCGTGCCAAAAGACCTCAATTTCATGCAAAATAGAGACCGTGTTGACGTTGCAAAAGAGATGATTTGCGGGACTGAATCCGATCCCAAATTCATCAAAAGGATCATTACTGGAGACGAGACGTGGTTTTATGAGTACGACGTGAAATTCAGACATCAGGCAAATGAATTGCGTTCACCAAATGAGCCGAGACCAAAAAAAACACGTCGTTTTCAGTCAAAAAAGAAGGCAATGCTCACGGTTTTATGGTTTACAACAGTGTAGTGCATCGTGAATTTTTACCAGAAGGCCAGACAGTAAACAAAGTGTATGGTATTATTTGGGCGTTATGAGACGTTTGCGTGAAGCAATTCGCCGAAAGAGACCAGAATTGTGGGCAGAAAACTCGTAGATTTTGGGATTTTGCGCCATGATAACGCACCGTCGCACAGTGCCATCATTATTCGTAATATTTTGACGAAAAATGCAACAAATACCATCCAACAGCCACCGAATTCCCCGGATTTGGCTCCCTGTGACTTCTTTCTGTTCAATCGAGTTAAAAAACTACTACAGGGAACGCGTTTCAGCAGCCGAGAGGAAGTAATGGAAAAATGGCAGGAAGCACTGATGGACAAATATAAAAAATGTTTCGAGGATTGGATCAAGCGCTGGCATAAGTGTGTAGCAGTCGATGGGGATGACATTGAAGGGAACAATATAGATTTAGATGGATAAACTTGTATTTAAAATTGTTTGAATAAATTCCGGGATCAATGTGGTATGTACATTGTAGTAATAATAGCTTTCTAACTTCAAGTATGAGTATATGGGAGAGCTGCGTTTGGAAACAACGTGGATCTGATTAAAACTTACGTTTGCAACCGGTGCAAGTCTAGTTGGTTCATTTTTATTTAGTTTCTTCTTTAGAACATTATGTGAAATATCCTGAGGTACATCCTTAATCCTAGATAGAGTTACGGTGTATAGCAATCAGACATCTTTCTTTACCACAAAGCTCATTAGCAGATACCTTTTTATTGAGTAAATTGTCAGTTATTATTCACAAAAACAAAAAACAAATTTATTGTCTTTTCTAACACATTTTTGTAAAAATGTTTTTTCAGCTATTAACGAGATCGTATTGTATTCCATCCGGACAAATCACATCATACTGCAGTTTTGGGTGCCATAGTAAACAGTTTCTAATAGTTTTTTTTGTAATAGTTTTGAAATATGGCAATACCAGTGTAGATACGTCAGATCTGACATTAGCATCGTAAAGTTTGACATTAAGCTTGTTATTTGCTTTTCTTTTCCAAAAACTTGAAAAATTCATCTCAGCCAAAAAATGGAATGGAATGCTATGATTTTTTTTATGGTTTTCGACGTGGATTAACTCAACAGTAGTGTTCCGATCAACTCGTTTCGACTTTTCGTAATGAAGTACTATTCAGAGCCATCGTGATTCGCTGGCTTTCCGAATTCAATCGTCCAGATCGGTTATTGTGCCAGAAAACATCGATGCTGTGCGGGAACTGCTATTGCAAGATCGTCATGTGACTTATCCTGAAATTGAAGCATGTTTGGTCATTAGTTCCATTGGCATACATTTAATGTTGCATAAACATTTGGCAGTCAAAAGGATTTCTTCGCGTTGGATACCGGATAATTTGGCAATCACTCAAAAACAGGCTCTGTCGATTGGTTCAAAGAAATGTTGCTTAAATCTGATCGCGGCGCTTTAAAAGACGTCTATCCGATCGTGACAGGCAACGAATCATGGATCTACGCATATGATCTCGAAACTTGACAACAATCCACTTTATGATTCTTTCATGAAGAGCTAATTCCAACAAAAGATGTTCGCGCACGAAGCACTTCGAAGCAAATGGTCGCCAGTTTCTTCGGAAAAACCCGACACGTCGCCTCCGTGCCAATGGTACAACACCATATCTTTGCCCGAAGTCTTTGGCGAAATAATGAAAAGCAGTCCCCGAACACAGATCATTCTCCACCACGACAATTCGAGCTCTCACAGGTAGGCTCAGACAAGTGACTTTTTTTAGCGTTCAAACTGCGAATAGATGACTCATTCGCCGTACAGCCCTGATTTGGCATCCAAAGGCTTCTTTTTACTCCCGCACATCGATAATATGTATAAATACTCGTAAATTATGAGGTCAAAGTTTTTCAACGCCTGAAGAAGCGGTTGATACGTTTAAAACGCATGTTTTGTAGTTACCTCGTTCGACGTATAAAAAGTGATTCGAAAATTGACTCAATGGAGAGTATTTTGGAAAACAATAAAGCAATTTTCGATGATAAATATTTGATTTTACTATTTTTCTTAAAACTTAAGTAGGAATCTACGTAAGCTGCTTTCAATAAAAATTATTTTAGTAATAAATGCCTACAATCAGGTGAATAGATTACATTGGCATCAAATGTTTAACCGTCTATTTATATATTTCACTTAAAGTGCCTGAGCACGTGTTAAGTTTTTGGAAAAATGGGACAGAGAGGAAAAGAAAAATTTTTAGGCTCAGTGGTTATTTCGCTTCATGGGTGGCATTTAACGGAGAGACTAAATTATTAGTGTAATTGGACTTGTTATTGTATTCTAGGCAACCACACATCTTATGTAATTTAGTTGCCTGATAAAAAGAATGTCTTTCGAGTGTGGCTGGTATTAAACCCCGAACCAACTCGTTTGTACGCCAATACACTACCACTTGAGTCACAACCACCCACTATACACCACCTACGCTCGTACAATCTGAGCTATTTTATAAAACCATTTTTTTTAATGTTGATTTTTGTGCACACATCAGCCCTTCCAAGCTATAGTAGATATTCGAAACCAACTTACAGATATAAGAATTGGATTCTAAGCATCCTGAAAAACTGATACGAGGGGCGTTCAATATATTCTCGGTATCGATATGAAGGAAAATGCGAATTCAATTTAAATTGTTTTTATTTTTCAATATAATCTCCCCTAACGTCAATGCATTTGTTACATCTTGAGATAAGCTTTTTTAAACCCTCAAAAAAAGAAATTTCCTCTTTCTCCATTTATTGCCGACTTGAGTTCTTCATCATCCGAAAATCTTTTTCCACGAAGACATTTTTTCAAATCCGGAAACAGGAAATAATCACTAGGGGCAAGGTCTGGACTATAGGGTGGGTGTTGGATTTCTTCGAAACCACAATCTCGCGCAGCAGCCTTGGAAACTCGCGCCGTGTGAACAGGAGCGTTGTCATGAAGAAGCAACACACCCGCTGCGAGTTTACCCCGTCTTTTCTTTTTAATTTCCTCCCGCAAATTATGCAAAGTGGAAGCGTAGGATGATGGTTTCACCTTTTTTTTTGTACCCAATGAGCAAGATTCCCTTTGAGTCCCAAAAAACTGTGGCCATGAGCTTCCCGGCAGACGGAGTAACTTGGAACTTCTTCGGGGGTCTGTTCCTTTTTTATGCCACTGCATGGACTCTTGTTTGCTTTCAGGGTCATAGTGGTGGACCCATGTTTCGTCCCCAGTAACAATTCGATCCATAACACCGTCCGCGTTCTCACTACACATCTCCAAAAGCTCTCTACAGCATGCGATTCTCACTTTTTTCTGAGGGGCTGTGAGCATTCGTGGCACCCACCTTGCACTGACCTTTAAAAGGTTAAGATGGTCATGAAGAATGGTGTGAATGGTACCAATTGAAAGCTTGGTGATCTCTGCCATCATTTTCACCTTTATTCGGGCATCCTGAAGAACAAGTTTTTCGACTTCTTTGATGCTTTCTCCCGTACAAGCAGTAGCCGGGGCGCCGGAGCGGGGGTCTTCTTCAATGCTCTCTCTGCCTCTCTTGAACTCACTTGACCACTTTTGCACAGTTGATAATGAAGGTGCGGAACCCGGTAAACAGCCACCATCTCTTTATGAATAGTTTTTTGACTTTTTCCTAGCTTAGTGAGAAATTTAATTACAGCGCGATGCTCAATTTTCACCATCATCGTCTCAGTTGCCATTATGATTCTGTTTAACTAGAGATAAAGCGCGAATTAATAATCACATTTATATGAAATTTTACATGAATGCACTAAAATAATAGTATTACTTGATAAATAAGTCAATTTATATATACAACCACAGCTTCACCCCGATATCGAGAATATGTTGAACGCCCCTCGTATGACTTACAACTGAAGAGAAACAGCATAAACAAGGTATATGTAGATATCCTCTTATTGGCGCTTGGCCTGCTAGTTTATCTGGAGCGCGTTACAGAGGGATCATCGTTATGAAACCAAGCTATGCAAGATGTCATGTAGGTATAGTTAGAGAAATCTTAAATTTATGCTGCTACATGTGCATCTGACAAAAGCAACCTCTTGTTTGATTTCTCTCGTCGATTCCTGAATTTATATTTTATGTACGAGTGTTGTCTGAAAAGTTTCCGAACAATGATACAAGACATTTTTTCTCAAATTTTTTTTTTATTTTTTTACATAGTCTCCTTGTAACTCTACACACTTCTCCCAACGATGCTCCCATCTCTCTAACCTGTCCAAATAGTACTTGGCGTTTTTCTCTGCAAAATAATTGTTCACGAAGGTGATTGCCTCCTCATTTGACGAAAATCTCTGTCCTCCGAGCGCAGTTTTTAGATGAGGGAACAAAAAGAAGTCGCTTGGGGCTAGATCTGGTGAATAAGGCGGACGGTCAAGCAGTTCAAACGGTAATTTATGAATTTTCGCCATGGCAACCGCTGAAGTGTGAGACGGCGCGTTGTCTTGATGAAACAGGATTTTCTTTTTCTGCAAATGTGGTCATTTTTCCGCAATTTCTGCCTTCAGCTTGGCAAGTAATGATGCGTAGTATGCTCCTGTAATGGTTTTTCCCTTTTGAAGATAGTCGACTAAGATAACTCCTTTACTATCCCAAAAAACAGTCGCCATCACTTTCCCAGCCGAAAAAACAGTTTTTGCTTTTTTTGGAGCCGGCTCGCCCTTTGCAGTCCACTGTTTTGACTGAATCTTTATTTCGGGCGTATAATGGTCTATCCAAGTTTCATCCACAGTAATTAATCGGCGCCAAAACTCGGATTTGTTGCGCCTAAATTACGCCAACAGAGCGGTGGAAATGTTCATTCGAACACGTTTTTGGTCTAACGTAAGCAAACGCGGCACCCAACGTGCGGACAGCATTCTCATGCCTAAATCTTGATTTAATATGTAACAAACACGTTCTTTGGACATTTTCATAACCCCTACTATCTCTCTTACTTTAATTCGGTGGTCGTCTAACACCATTTGGTGAACTTTAGCAATGTTATCGTCAGTGGTTTCAGGTTTTGGATGTCCCGTTTAAATGCAGCTGCCCAAAATTTCACTGTGGTAAATGATGGTGCAGAGTCCCCATACACAGAGTCCAACTCATTTTTGATTTGCGTAGGCGTATTGCCTTTCAAAAACAAGAATTTAATAACAGCTCGATAATCAATTTTTTCCATTTTCACAAAAAACGCTCACATCGACTCACTCAAACTACTGTCAACTAAAAACTGCGAGTCCAAAATGACTGAAATTTCGGCAAGTAACTGTCAAAAGATGCACAACTAGCATTCACTAGCTTTTAGTGACGAGTGCCGCTATCTGTACGTTGCGGTTGGAAACTTTTCAGACAACCCTCGTATATCTCTGGCCCATATAACGCTGAAACCTTTTTCAAGATGCGTTTAGCTTACCTGGGAAACACTGCCTTAAAAATTACAGATAAGCGTAAATACAAAAAACGTGCCCCCGATTTAATCCACAATTTGAAAACATTTTAGTGCTCGTTTTATCTAATAATTCTGTACGTTTCGAGCTTTCATTCAATTTTTGTAAAATTATCTACAAATTGCCTGGAATTTGTGTATGCTCTTTGTGATTTTATAAAGTACAACCCAATTGCTGAAATCATTGAATCAAATTTTTCAATATTCTCACGTAGGCCTCTGTAAATTTTTGACACTTGCAATAGCTAGGCAATGAGTTTTACTTGGAGTTGGCTGTGATCCACACAATCGTACCTACTCGTAATAAAATGGATTAAGTTACAAAATATTAGAGAGCCCTCAACCACTGGTAGGTAACGTGTATTCGCATACACGGCATAGACCACGATATGACTGGAATAGGTTGACACTGCCACCACGTTGTCATGTCAAGCGTTTTATTTATTTTTCTAAACAAGTGGTGTTATTACTGCCACTAGCTGTTCGTAGCTCTCGCATTGTATGAGTATCTACAACATTTGTAATTACTCATAACTCTATACCATATGCTCATACGAGTGTGTATTTCCATAAAGCTTGAATTGATATATGATCGCATCAGGTATGAAATGTCCATTAATCCAATTTTTTTTTCGCGCCAAAAGCTATCTACTTGTACAATAGGGCTTGAAACTAACTTCCCACGCGATGAATTTTGCTGAGATAGAAAAATGGCGAAATAAAAATTTCAACATTTCAATGGAAAATATACCTCAAAGATTTGCTTATCTGTAATGTTGGTTGATATTTTAAGTTAACACTCAGGTAATTGACCTCGAACGATGCCAAATAAAATTTTTGTAAATATTCTGTTGTTCATTAGGATTGTCCGGTTAATGTGTGTAACTGGAATTGCCTTGTACGAGTACATTTCGATTTTATATAATTCCTTCTTTTGATGATTATTCTATATCCTGTTTTCTTGTGTTCTTTGCAGGCAAAATGCGATAAATCAAGTGCGATTTGAGCCAACCGTAAAGTATTTGAGGTAAGCATTAATTTTTGGCCCGAAAAATGTACATATATATTCCTGGAATTAAAGGAGCGGGTGCGGGCATCAAGCACGAGTATATGAATGTATTTTTGGTCAGTAAACGACTTTGGAAATTAATGCAAATAAATTAGTTTGAGTGTGATGGTGATTTTTTTGTACAGTTCCGTGTATTTTACAAAATAAATTTATCTTTTTTTTCGCGGTTGGAAGAAAACCTTGACCGGTGCAGTTGGGTTTGGTTTTAGTATTTTGCGTCATTGGATTTTAATTTCAGATACTAACCGGAGTAAGTTTTTTGAGACTTGTGGCATACAATTATTTATTACTACGTCGGACGTGTTTCTTTAGCAAGTTATATGATATTTAGAAGATTACGAATTACCACAGCTATGCAGGTTTAGGCTAACTTTTGTCTTAATGCCGTGTGTTGAACTTGTGTTTTGGGTTTGAATGATATATTGAACAGTGACACAAGTAATTTCAGTTTTCTTTCTGTTCAAATGGCCTCATAAAATTTGTGCACAAATCGGAATAATGTTATCTATTATTTACTTAAGAAAAACACGTACAATAGTATTATTCAAAGTATTGCCCATATGAAGCTATGACTTTTTCCCATCTTTCTGGCAATTTGTGGATCCCATCCCAAAAGAACTGCTCAGGCTTGGCAGCAAAGAATGAATCAAGCCAATTTTTGATATTCTGCTCTGATGTGAACCGTATTTCAGTGAGGGCGTTCTGCATCGACCGGAAAAAATGGTAGTCAGAAGGGGCAAGGTCTGGGCTATAAGGCGAGTGGGGTAAGACTTCCCATCCACTGTTTTCCAATTAGTTCTTAACCGGAATAGCAACGTGGGGTCGAGCGTTGTCATGATGGAAAATTATTGCCTCGTGTTTGGTCGCATATTCCGGGCGTTTTTCGGCCACTGCTCTCTTCAAACGGATTAATTGTGTTCGGCAGCGTTGTCCATTGATGGTTTCTCCCGGTTTTAGCAGCTCATAATACAGCACACCCATCTGATCCCACCAAATACAGAGCATTACCTTCGCACCATGGATATTCGGCTTTGCCGTTGATTTGGCTGCTTGGCCGGATTTCACATATGATTTTTTGCGCTTGGGGTTGTCATAATGGATCCATTTTTCATCACCAGTAACAATCCGATGCAAAAATGACTTCCTTTTGTGGCGTTCCAGCAGCATTTCGGACATGCAAAACCGCCTTTCGACGTCTCTCGGCTTGAGTTCATGTGGAACCCAATTTCCTTGCTTTTGAATATATCCAGCTGCTTTTAAACGTTTTGAAATGGCTGCTTGAGTGACACCCAAAGATTCTGCGAGCTCTTCTTGTGTTTGGCAACAATCTTCATAGAGTAATGCTTCCAGTTCTTCATCTTCAAACTTTTTTGGCTGCCCAGGACGTTCATCGTCGTTCAAGCCGAAATCACCACTTTTAAATCGTGCAAACCACTTTTGGCAAGTTCGCTCAGCTAGCGCTGACTTGACACTACAATGACTTTCGGTAACAGTTTTCTTCATATTAAAGTAATGAAGAAGAACTCCCCGCAAAAACACTTTTTCAGGCACAAAGTTCGACATATTTGAGTGAAAAAAAATTATTGTTGTTTACGCTTCAAATGAATGACATATACTGAAATGACGTACAATGACAGTAGCTTTCCAACGCATGTTAGCAAACCAACCCGATAGTTAATTTGAAAAGAAGTACAATAGACTGCTGGCTCTCAGCTAAGAAAGATAATTCCTTAAATAAACAGCTTTTATTATTTTGAAGTCATATGACACACTTAGATCGGTTTACCTAGGGTCCCCGATTCAGTCATGTCCTTCTAGAAACAGGTCCACTGGTGATTTGGAACCAAAGCGTACATCAGTCTGGCGATAGCAAGATAATTGCACTTGATATTTCTAAGGCATTTGACAGAGTTTGGCATCAGGCTCTTTTGTCGAAAATGCTTGCTTTTGGGATCGATGATTAGAAATTACCTTTCGGAACGTAAAAGTGAAACCAGCTATGGAGGTTATTATATCGACGATGATGAAAGAATGAGGTATCTCCATTGATAATTCGATTATTTTCTCCAGCAATTTCCCATGGGGAAATATTTGGTCTAATGTCGATATGTCGAGGTGACAGTACCAATTGTGTGTGAGAATATATTAACGTGCTAGGATAGCAAGCCATTCCAACAAGCCGCCTAGTTTTTCTTTGATTTTAGATTAACTAGCCGATCTTATTTACATATATCAGAAAGAGGTAGGATCACTTTTTCACGGACTGAATTTTTTTATTCTCTAGCCCTACCAGTCTCTCTAATTAAAGATTAATTGACATAGGGCAGCTGCTGTAAGTGACGCTAAAACATTTAGTTCCGTATTGTTCGTTTGAATGTTGTTTTAATTGCACAACTGTTCGATATCCTGGAGTTCTGAGACTGCAAAGACCATCTCTTTTTTACACGAAGTTTTCTACTTTATTTTTCTGGCACGTTTCTCTTCCCACGCTGTTCAGATTTTGTGCCGAAGTTCTTCTCAGTTTGCATGATCTGTCGCCTTTTTGCAATGTTCTAACTCAACTACATACTACCGGAGGTAAATGATAAAGTACCAGAGAGGCTTCGCCTCTCAGAGGTAGTCTATTGGAAATATTTTCGCAAATGACAGATGTCTTTTTCTTGTTAGTTTACAAGTTTTTCTCGGCAATTTTGTTGTTGCAAGCAAATTAACATTTGGGATTTGAGAATGATCCCAACAATTACGATTTGAAAAGATTATCTTAGAAGGTTCATAGTGAAGGATTCTTTTCGGCATTAAGTCCGAAATGTATACTACATAGGATCAGGCGCCTAACCGATTTTGTTGTTGCTCACAAAATAAAAATGCATAACAATCGTATGCAGCGATAGAAAGTCAGGGAACACCTTCAGCCCACCAAGGCGATCCTTTGCTTACAAGAACTGTAAACGCATATTCCTGCTAAATATCTCGTTTAAGATTGACACTAATTGTCAAATGCTAGTGTATCTTTCGACATGGCAGGTCGACCATTGACTTTAAAGCCGCATATGATACGATTATTCCCTTAAAGCTGTACAGCATGTGACCGATTTCGGAATCCCGGCAAAATTAATCTGAAAGCTGAAAAACCCAGCGTAACTTTAAGGTAGTTAAAGAGTAAAGATGAACTCTAAGGATGGCACTCCATTAGAGATTCGACGAGGACTTATCCTAGAAAATCGCTGCTATTTCGGCTTGTCAAAATAAATGAGTTCACTGTTCCAAACTCGGAAGAGAAAATGCGTGCACAGTTTTGATCAGACCACCTGGAGCAATCCAAGTTGCTTTATCGTCTCAAACTTGTAGCCTACTTAGTGTTACTTAGCATCGTGTTAAAAGTTGCGATGGATAGATGTGGTATATTTTATCCCAAAAAATACAGAATCAGGCAATCGCTTATCGGTTTGAAGACAATTATCTTAGTTTCTTTCGCTCTCTTTTGTGACACGTTAGTAAAAGCAAGATTCATCTTTTGTTGTGTTTATGCCTGATCCTATCAAAAGTATTTCTGCCGGGAGTGAATAGTTCGCGTACGTTTCAGATGTAGAGATTCATATCGCAGTCTGCAATCGTACCAGTTTATCATCTGATTTGAGTATGATCGGGGTTAGCCGCAATGTCACCAATAATGTTAAGGAAAATAAAGATCATAGATCTTTTCAATTTTCATTTAAACTGATGACCTATTTGAGTGGTTTAGAGTTTCGTGTATATGCAATACTAAAATGAACTGCGCTGTTCTGTCAACATGAGTGGAAAGCGACCAGCATTTTTCTTCTGTTTCGTGGTTCCCCGAAAAGACATTGGATCAGATTTCTAACGACGTAACAATGAGTTGGGAAAACAGAAGTGGCAGTAGATTAGTAGCGCCATACTACAAGTTATTATAAACAATGCAGTGTCATGTTATTACCCAATTTGCAATTAACAATTAAACAGGAGAACCCAATTGGATCAGTCTCAGGTCTAGTTGGTCCTTATAGCTGATAAAGGCAGGAATATCATCGGAAGGAGTAAATCTTATTGCAAATAGTTCAACAAATATAGTATAGAACCTCTACACAAGAGATGCACAGTGGCAACGATTATAGGATGCCACCAACCCTTCTTAAGTTTCTTGATTGTAAAACTTTTTTAAACGTTTTTTTTTTTTTTGTAAAACACTTCAAGAGCTATTGGTCTTTAGTGAATAAATGTCAATAGCGACTTTTAAAATCGTTTTGCTTCTTGAATCAAAGCTAATAAAATGAAAGTTATCCTCTCTTCACATAAGGACAATATTGTTCTTTACTTAAACTTAAGGTAAGTTGTATGAAGTTATACCGTTCTGTTGCCATGTACTACATTGAAAATTACTTAGTATTCGTTACACGTCAGACCCCAAACATCCTCTAAGGAATAATATTTGTGTGGAATTTAATTTTTATGAATCAAGGCACACGTAATTAAATGTCATAAACATGTTGCATTCCATCCGAAACAACAATGACATCAATATTAACATTCTTCAACTGAATAATCCAAGTCTTCGTTCAAGTACTACAACGTTAGCAAGACACTTTTCAGTTGAGTACACTTTTGGAATAGAGTATCCGTAAATTTCATGTTCGAAAAATAGGATTCTTTTGTGTTTTAATAATTCTTTTCCGTCCTTTTTAGTGTCCATCACATGGTATTGTGTCCTTCCTTGAATATTAACCACAAAAATAGGAATAATCCGAAACCACACGTAGGGTCTCACAAATAAAAACTATCCGTCCATCGGAGTACCGTCGAGTACGTACGGATTGCCGAATCGCTTCGATAACAATACTCATACAAAGTGGAACTTTATCTTGCGATCCATAGCAGAGCTGTACTGATAGATTCACCTTAACCCGAGAATCTCCTCGTTCCTATCCATTTGTGTAGAGAGATTTCTAGGAATTGGCTGAAAGCAAGCTGATTGAAACCAAACGTGACTAGAAAACTTGAGAATTGATTCAATTTTTACTATAGAATCCATGATGATGTCTACGGTGATGGCGATGGCGATGACGATGCCGATGTTGCTGTTGCCGGTGCCGGTACCGATGGTGGTGACTGCTGACCAATGAAGAAGGTGGTGGTGATACGTTCGCCGTTGGTGGTTTTTCGCTACTACATTTGTAATTGCTTGATTAGTACGTATGCCTTCAGGGGTTCGGACTACGAGTAGTACCTACATAGATGACGGCGACCATACCCATAATAAAGACTATGCCCAAGATGACGACATTGACCATAGCTCGTATGACTAGGGCCATGGGAATGATGATGGTGTTTGAAATTGTGATGCATACAAAAAGCACAGAGTTTGCAGTTGATGAAGTTTGCTTAGTCTAATTATGTTTTGCTATGTACAGGCCAATCACCTCCATGGCGTATAAAATGAAAGAAAGATTGAGGAAGTAAACAGAGAGAATTGCTGGCTTGTTTGTTTGTTCCATTCTTTCAGATAAAACAAAAGGACCACCTGAAAGGAGCTGTAATTTTCTATGGTCTTTATTGTGTACAGCACGAGTATACGAATATGGTATGTATTGGCTTTGAACGTACAGCCGCCCATACACTGCAGCTCATCAGTTTTCAAGTGCGAAATATAGAACTTTTTTTTATAATTTGCGTTTATTTTCAATCCGTTAGGCCGATTGTTTTAAAGTTTTTTTTTTTGTTTACAATAAAATATATAGAGTTTGCACTCAAGGCCCTATACTTGCTACATCGAAACCGTAAGTTTATCTATACTACTCCATACCTGTTCATATGTACGAGTTTGTACAAAAAGCTATTTGAAACAGGGCAGGTAAAGTAAGCACTTTCTTCGACAGCTCCGCTACTACTACCATGAAATCTTTTATGAATATTTTAAAGAAATTTTTCGAATAATTACATAGGTACTCGTAGCTTGAGACGAGACAGTGGTTTATCCTGTGTTCTTTTGAGTAGAGCTCCCATAAGAATTACCAGTATTATTCGTATGTTCTTCTTTTTTTTTAACATAACAGAGAATGTCAAGTAAATAGACTTGTTATAATCGCTCCGCATTAATTAGCTGTTATCCATACAATTTTATCTTAAAAAAGTTAAAACAGTCGTTTTGAATTAATCTTACAGTTTATTTTCTAAAATTTCATTTCTTTGCCTACATCAAAATCGAATAGAATATTTTCCTTTTGTAAACTTTTGTGATCTTTGTTCATCAAAATCTTGAAAAATGTCAACCACTCGTCAACAAGTAATCAAAGAGAAAACTACACTGAACGCCGCAGTAACTTCAGATAGATCCCTATGAGGTAACAACCTTACAAAGGACAAAAAAAACATCTTTATCTGAGCAGCTTCGTGACTTAGAGTCCAATCTCATGTGTAAATTTGAATTTGAGTCAAATTTTAATAACAAGCTGTGTGAAGCCATTGCTTCTCTTAACAAAAAGGTGCAACAATGCGAGAATGAGATTAAGGAGCTGACAACCGCACACTAAAAGAAGAGCTAGATGAACTCCGCCGAAAAGAGCGATGTCATTGTTAGAGGTATTCCACAAACACCAAACGAAAATCCCATCGAGATAGGTAAACATATCGCTGCTAAGCTCAACCACAACATTTCTCCCTACTTTGATGCTTTCCGATTAAAGAACAAATCGAATGATGGAAGAATGCTGTGCTGATCAGAATCTCTTCGCAAACTGAGCAGAGTGCATTGCTTGGTGGTTTTCATGCCAGTAAGGGTCTCACACTTGGTAAACTAGATAATGGGTCTTTCTCTTTTGTCAGTGCAAATGGTTCAAATTCTAAGCCCACAACCCGTATTTACATCAATGAGAGTTTAACTAAAGAAAACAGCTCTCTCTTACGCCATGCTCCCCATCTACGTCGCAATTGTTTTCTGTTTTCCGTTAGAACTCGAAATGGGTTTGTTTATGTAAAGAAGAGTAAAAATGACACCGAGATGAAAATTTCTGCAAATACAAAACTTTCGTGATTTAAATTCGGCTGTTTTGTTCCCGACCTGCATATGATGCTTTTTATCTTAAATTTTTGGAGCACTATGTTATGAATATGTTTTTTTTATATTTTGATTTACTTTTTATTAATTTTGTTTCTACTTCTAAATTTGCACAAATTTTATTCTTTCAAATGTCTTATTTTAATTATTTCCTTCCTCCTTCTTATTCTATTCTATTCACTTTCCTCCTTCTCCACTCACTTTCTTTTTTCTCATTTTCTTTTCTTTTCTTAATCTAATACATACTCGTAGATTTGCTATAACTAAAAAATATTCAAAGAATGCTTCTATGTATTATTTGTTTAGACTATAAATTTAAACATGGTAGGTGACACATCTGCATTTGGTGTGCGAGTTGAGGCTGATGTTCGGATGTTGGTCAAGATTTTATCTAATGCACGTAAAGGATTTATGATTGCTCACTTCAATGCACGTAGTCTAAGTTTGTCGAAATTAGATAATGCCAGACATATTTTCACGGATTCTGGAGCTGATGTTATATGCGTGAGTGAAACCTTGTTTAAAGCGCTGGATGGTAAAGATGATACCGAAAAAATATATGGCATTCCTAGCTATAAGAAGATTCTTCATAATAGAATTACTCCCACTACTGGGGGCGGTACTGCAATTTACGTTAAGCATGCCCTGAGTTGTAGGGTTTTAGGGAAGTCGGTGGCAAATAGCACTGAATTTTTGATTCCTGAAATCTCATATCGTAAGTTGGCGCCGTCTATAGTCCTAACCGTAATTGTTCTTTTGACTTGTTTTTTTCTACCCTTCAACAGCTCTCAGCATGTTATGAAAACATTATACTTTGTGGTGATTTTAACGCTGACTTGTTTAAAAATGATAGCAGATCCTGTCGGCTTTTGGTTTTGCTTCTACAGGACTTGTGGTTATTAATTCCTTTGCTACCCGTTTTGGGCCTGAATCCCATACAAATCTTCTTAATCTGTTTGTTTTATCCGACCCCTCTAATGTGTTACTGCAAGACCAATTATCCCTAGAGGGAATTTTTTCTTTTTTTTTTATAATCGGCGCGCGTTCAAGGGGTTTTTGTACCCTTAAAATGTTCGTACACAACGCGGGCGAAGGAAATTTAGGGAGGAAGAAAAAACAGGTACCGATGTACATTGTTTTTAAATGTTTGCAAGTTATAACGACCAGGAAACACAGAGGTCGGCAGGGCATTCCATAAGCGAGTTGTACGACTTAGGAAAGAATCACGATATTTTAGAGAATATCTGATCATGATATGCTTTTTTGCACATATAACATTGATTTTTCCAGTGTTCCCTCACAGGATTCTTTTCAATTTTGGAACTATGCATCAATTAACTTCAGTTGAGGGGTGGCCGTGGTGTAGTGGTACTAGCAATCGCTTCTCACTCAGAGGGTCAAGGTTCGAATCCTAGCCACGTCAGGCTTTCATTTGTGTAATTGGAACTCAGTCAGAAAAAGCTGAACCTGAGTTTCAAACCACTACATCACAACAATGCTTTCCTTTCTCCTCCTTCTATCTTTCCGACCGCGCCCTGGCAACAGTATAAGGGTATTTATAACCCCTAAGGCGCGCGTAAATTATCGTCCAATATCATGCTAGTTTACTTCTATGGCACTCTTGTTACTTTTTAGCGGATATTGACGAAAAAGTTGACTTTGTCCAGACATTAATTAATAATCTTTTTAATACCCATGTTCATCTTAAAACAGTTGTTCGCAATAAGAAATGGTTTACTGCTGATGCAATAAGAAATAGGAGAAAACTGTATGCTAAATGGAAATTAGAGCCAACCAGTTTTAATAGGCAAGTTTTCTGTAGAGCCAGAAACTAATCTTCATCCGTCACCAAAAGAGCAAAACCACGATATTTCCTTTCCAAGCTGAGTGCTGACCAAGCGTCAAGAAATATACCTAATGTTGACGACTTAAACAATGCATTTGTACCAAATCGTAGTTGCAACTCCTCATTTCATCCTAATTGATTCATCTCGTCATTTGGAGTTCGAAGTAGTTTCTGAAGCCGAGGTTATCCTTATTTTTCAAAGTCTGAAATCAAACGCAATGGGTGAGGATGGTTTACAGTTGCGTTTTGTGAAAATGTTGTTGCCTTATATTATAGATTGCCTTACACATCTGTTTAATTTTGGCATAACATCTTCGACTTCCCCTAATTCATGGAAAATAGCAAAGGTTATTCCTGTTCCCAAAAAAGCAAACCCAACATCGATGACCGATTTTAGACCCAGAAGCATTTTACCTTGCTTATCTAAGGTCTTTGAAAAAATTCTTGGAAAGCAAATATCTAGTTCTCTTGCTCGTTTAAATTTACTATTACCAGTGAATTCAGGTTTTCGCGCTAACCATAGCTGCTCTATAGCTATGATCAAAGTGCTCGATGATATCAGATTAAATTTTGATAAGGAATATCTTACGCTGTTGTGCCATCAAATTTTGTGCTTGAAATTGAAGTTATATTTTGGATTTCATGAATCCTCGGTGAATTTAATAAGGAATTATCTTATGAATCGCTCTCAAAGGGTTGTCGTTGATAAGCAATGGTCAAAACCAATCAAAATACTTACTGGTGTGCCTCATGGTTCAATCCTTGGCCCGATATTGTTTTGTCTCTTTATAAATGATCTTCCACAAGTTTGTCAAAACGCATCTGTTCATCTTTATGCTGACGACGTTCAGATTTATTTATCCCGTCCCATTGGCCTAATGGAAGATCTTGTGGCTAGATTTAATTTAGACTTATCAGCAATAGTCAATTGGGCTGAAAATATTGATATAATTTGAAATCCTGGAAAAAGTCTATTAATTGTAATTTCGAAAAAAGCATATTGCACTGAACAGATACCGCCTATTTTCCTTAATTCAACTAGGCTTACTTTTTCCGATACAGTGACAAATCTTGGTTGCAAGTTAAACCGATTCCTTTCAGCATCCGATCATATAAACTATACTGTGTCACGTATTTATTCTGGATTGCGAAAACTCTGGTTATTTTCCTGCTCTCTCTGCTTGTGCCAACCCTTGAATATGCCATCCCTGTCTACTGTAAACTAGATACATATTCTCAGCACTAACTACTCGTTACCTTCAATGATATGGTAATGAATGCCTTTGGAATAAGAAGACATGGCCACATATCCCATTTTCATAAGTTAGTCGTGGGGTGTACATTTCAAAATTTTTGGGAATTGAGATGTTGTGTTTTTATGCACAAGCTAATACACACCCAATCACCTTTGTATCTATTTTCAAAACTTCATTTTGCACATTCGCAACGTACACTAAACTTAATAACACCATCATATCAGTATTTGAACACGTCGCGCCTCTTTCTCGTCCACACTACTAGACTCTGGAACACTCTACCAACCGGTATAAAGCAAATAGTAGGAGTGAAGCAGTTCAAAAGTCCATTCAATGCACATTTCGGACAGCTATAAGTCCACGAGCTTTATGTACTATAAAAGACTTATGATCTTACTTGTACTACGATTTATAAATAAATTGAATTGAATTGAATTGAATAATATACTACGAGTACTTATGTATAAATCGTTCTCAGTTTCAAATTCAAATCTTTAATTATCTTTAAGTACTCGTAGCAATCCCGACTTAAAATATCATATAAATTACAAATTTATTTATTTCTAAATCATTGTTCATATAAGATTTTTATAACATCTTTTGAAAAAAATGGAACAAGCTTTAACAATATTTCAAATTAAAATAAAAAAAAAACGAAATGAAACAATAAGATACTAACTAACAAATATGAATTAAGAAATAGATAGAGAAGGAAATATAGAAAAGAAATATAGAGAGGATAATAAGATAGAAAAATTAAAAGGAAGATTATGAAAGGGAGGGAGGAAATACATAAAAAAATTTTTTCTTATGACGGGGGAGATATAAATTTTGGAGTACAGGAAATTGGGATACACAGGAGGACTTTACTAAAAGTTTTCAGCACAAAAAACTTCTTTACTATAAGAACTTGTGTTACTCATGCGCTTGATGGCTAAGGGCAAACGATTCAAAAGTTGAATTGAATGTACAAAAAACTGCCGAGATGTATGTATTTAAATATTTGCACTTAGGTGCTACCAGCTGTAAAGTTCTTTTATTTCTTGGAAAGCTTACAATTTTGAACAGATATTCTGGGGTTTTCTTTGCTAGAATTTTATGCAAAAATAAAATTGAACGTTATTTTAAAAGGCAATCAAGGGACAGCCGACGATTTGCTTGCTGTATGCAGAAATGTGTTCATATCTTTTTAAAAATGTATCTCGCGTATTTTTGTATTTTCTGGCAGAATCATGGTCCATATTTGCAAATATTTCACAGCCACAGAGAATAATCGGAAGAACAAATGCCTTTACAAGTTTTAGTTTAGTATTGGTTGGAAGGTAGTTCGCAGTAGGATTAAGAGCCCGGAGTGCTCCATAAATTTTTGAAACAATTTTATTTATATGAACGTTCCAATTCATATTGCAAATCAAATAGACTCCGAGATTCTTAATGTGCTCAACGTATTCTATTGGGGAATGGTTCAGAAATAATGAAGGTATAAACTCTGTACGTCCTCTGGCATTTATCACCATAGCTTTTGCTTTGATTGGATTTAGCATAAGGTTGTTGTTTAGTGACCATTTATAGACATTAATTAATTCTTGGTTGAACATCTCCAGCGTTTGATACTTGTTTGCACTTGGTCGTTCGTCAAAAACACTAGAAATTCAGCCTCATCTTCCATCCCAACGCTCATTTACAATGACATTCCAGCTGTCAGCTCTTTGGACAAGGCCAATTTGCTTGTTGCACACTTTGCGGCTAACTCAACACTCCCAGATTGTGCTTTGTCCCCGCCTACACTTTTGTGCGTCGAATCTTCAATGGGACGAATCCGAGAAAGTGGAGTAGAAAAGTACTTAAAGATCTCAACTTACATAAATCCGCTGGTCCAGATGGTTATCTCCTTCCACGCTGGCAAAACCACTGCGTAAGCTTTTTCATCAATCCAACTCTTTAGGACTCTTTCCGAGCAGATGGAAAACAGCATTTGTCCAGCCCGTCCCTAAAAAAGGCGAATCTTCTTCTCTCTCCTCCTACAGACCCATTGCACTTACATCCCTTCTTTCCAATGTCATGAAAACGCTGATAAACCGTCAGCTCATGAAATATCTCGAAACACGAAAACTTCTCAATGACCGGCAATATGGTTTTCGTAGCAACAGGCCCACTGGTGATTTGATGACATGTCTCACCGAAAAGTGGAACCAAAGCGTACATCAATCTGGCGAAAGCAAGATAGTTGCACTTGATATTTCTAAGGCATTTGACAGAGTTTGGCATCAGGCTCTTTTGTCGAAAATGCGTGCTTTTGGGATCGATGACTCTCTTTTTCAATGGATTAGAAATTACCTTTCGGAACGTTCAATTCAAGTTGTCTTGGACGGTTTCAAGTCTGACATTCGCAAAATAAATGCTTGTGTACCACAGGGCTTCGTTCTGTCTCCGACACTCTTTTTAATTTTCATCAACGATCTCTTGCCTGCTACTTCTAATCCAATGTATTCCTTTGCTGATGACAGTACTCTCTGCTTTTCATATTCGTTTCCGAACTCATGTCCCTGCTCTTCGGCTGCAGAACGGGAACGGCAGCGTATATTAAGCTCATTAAATTCCGATATCAACAGCATAACCAACTGGGGAACTATCAATCGAGTGGAATTGAATGCTTCCAAAACTCAATGCTGTCTGCTGTCATTAAAGCGAAATTCAAATACCCAGCTATTATCCATGAATGGCACTTGCATCGTCGAAACCGATAAACTTTTCAAATCGCCAGTAGCATTCCACCCATTCGAACTTTCAACCGTAACATCCGTCTCGCTATGAATGCTCATCAGTATACCCTCAAGCCCATTTTCGGACGTACTCTAAAGTATCGTGATTCTTTCCTAAGCCGTGCAACTCGCTTATGGAATGCCCTGCCGATCTGTCTTTCCTGGTCGATATAACTTACAAACGTTTAAAAACAATGTACATCGGTACCTGTCTTTTCTTCCTCCCTAAATCCTTCGCCCGCGCTGTGTACGAACGTTTTAAGGGTACAAAAACCCCTTGAGCGCGCGCTTATTATAAAAAAAATATATATATATCTGTACATCGTCAGCATACGAGGGTTGTCTGAGCAGTTTCAATGATACAAGACATTTTTCCTCGAAATTGTTTTTTATTTTTCTACATAGTCTCCTTGCAACTCTACACACTTCTCCCAGCGATACTCATATCTCTCTAACCCGTGTAATTAGTACTTGGCATTTTTCTCTGCAAAATAATTGTTCACGAAGGTGATTGCCTCCTCATTTGACGAAAATCTCTGTCCTCCGAGCGCAGTTTTTAGATGAAGTCGCTTGGGGCTAGATCTGGTAAATAAGGCGGATGGTCAAGCAGTTCAAACCGTAATTCATGAATTTTCGCCATGGCATCCGCTGAGGTGTGAGACGGCGCGTTGTCTTGGTGAAACAGGATTTTCTTTTTCTGCAAATGTGGCCGTTTTTCAGCAGTTTCTGCCTTCAGCTAGGCAAGTAACGATACGTAGTATGCTCCTGTAATGGTTTTTCCTTTTTGAAGATAATCGATTAAGATAACTCCTCTACTATCCCAAAACACAGTCGCCATCACTTTCCCAGCCGAAAAAACAGTTTTTGCTTTTTTTGAAGCCGGCTCGCCCTTTTCAGTCCACTGTTTTGACTGAATTTTTGTTTCGGGCGTATAATGGTATATCCAAGTTTCATCTACAGTAATTAATCATCGGCGCCAAAACTCGGATTTATTGCGCCTAAACTGCGCCAACAGAGCGATGGAAATGTCATTCGAACACGTTTTTGGTCTAACGTAAGCAAACGCGGCACCCAACAAGCGGACAGTATTCTCATGCCTAAATCTTGATTCAATATGTAACAAACACGTTCTTTGGACATTTTCATAACCTCTACTATCTCTCTCACTTTAATTCAGCTGTCGTCTAACACCATGTGGTGAACTTTAGCAATGTTATCGTCAGTGGTTGCAGTTTTTGGACGTCCCGAACTTTCATTATCTCCCAAGCTCTTAGGGCCACGTTTAAATTCAGCTGCCCAAAATTTCACTGTGCTAAATGATGGTGCAGAGTCCCCATACACAGAGTCCAACTCATTTTTGATTTGCGTAGGCGTATTGCCTTTCAAAAACAAGAATTTAATAACAGCTCGATAATCAATTTTTTCCATTTTCACAAAAAACACTCACATCGACTCACTCAAACGACTGTCAGCTAAAAACTACCCGTCCAAAATGACTGAAATTTCGGTAAGTAACTGTCAAAAGATGCACAACTAGCATTCACTAGCTTTTAGTGACGAGTACCGCTATCTTTACGTTGCGGTCGGAATATGGTAGCTGCAATCAGAAAAGCATTTGAAGATATCGTTTACACCTGAACAGACAGGAAGACACGATGAGTGCTTGTTATTTTGAAAAACGTGCTAAGATCTGTTGGATAGGTACGAAGATATGAGTTTAACCAACAAGTTATCAGATGGAAATTGATATTTAAGTTTTTTTAGTAAGAATTCATGATTCACGCAGTCAAATGCTTTTGAAAAATCTAAAAACGCTATTAAACCTAATTTTTCGTTGTCACAACCAGCACGCAAATCTTCGCAGATGTTTAGGAGAGCTGAAGTACAACTAAAATTTGCACGAAATCCTGACTGGTATTTCAATATCATGTTGTTAGCATTTAAATGTGCTTTTATTTGTCGACGTATTATAATTTCAAAAACTGTGCTTAAGATTGGTAAAATTGCTATAGGTCGTTATTCTACCGGGTTTCTGTTTGGCGATTTCGGAAGTGGTAGAACTTCTGCTGTTTTCCAGTTTTCCGGAAAAACAGAAGTCATCATAATGGTATTACAGATGTGAGTGATAGGATGCAAGACAGAAGGAAATATAATTTTTATAAATTTAGGTACAACGTTATCTAAACCAACTGCATTTGACTTTACACCTAATATAACATTTCCGACAGTTACTACATCTACACAAGAAAGAGAAAAAACTGAATCAGTATAAGTAAAATTTCTCGTAAGATCTTGAGAGCTATGAATATCTAATGGCATGTGGCATTGACTCTCTGCAGGCCGAGACGAAAGTCTTATTTAGTTCTTCCAGATTCATGCTATTGGAAGGTGATATTTTTTTCGAGGTAAGACCCATCTGGCGAATATTTCTCCAAAAGTCAAAACTTGAAGAACATGATTCAAGTCTGTTTTTAGAAAAAAGAAGATTTGCTCTTTCTTAAGAGACGTGTTACAGCATTTCAAGTGGTTTTAAACTTTCTGTAAATTTCCAAACATTTGTAACGTCTCCATCATTTTATCAATTCGACGGCTTCCTGAGTGAGCCAAGGTAATTTAATGTTGGTCTTTTTGAAACTTCGCAAAGGCACATGTTTAGTAAAAAGATGTTTGGTTATTAAAAAAAGAAACTTGGAAGCTTGTGTCACTTGTGTCACTTGTCTTTGAAATTGGAGACCAATCCAAGGTCTGACAGTCATTACAAAGGCTCTCTAAATTGATTCGAGAATATTGGTATGCTTTGAAGTTTGTCTCAGTTTCAACTGCTAGAAATATATCTATTGTCAGGAATATCATATCATGGTGAGAGAAACCAGGTGCAAGGATCTGGTCATAATGCAAAATTAAATCTGGGTCAGATACTAAATCAACATTAAGAAGCGATGGTTTGCGATCTGGTACAAAATTCGTCGGTAGGCTTAGGTTTGTAAAGTTGAGATGCAGTGAATTTGCCAGTTCCTTGAATGCTCTATTTTTGTTTCCTAAAACATTAAGGTTAAGATCGCCACAAATCACTATTTTAGTGTACTGCGAGCCGAAATCTTCGAGTAAGCCACTTATAAGTTTATAATTCGTTATATCTGTAGCCATATGTATGCAGCCAAGCAGACATTTCTCTTTATTGTTTCTCACCTCTACAAAAAAAATATTCCATTAGATCAGTTGGAGTCGACTTCTTCAGAATTTTGAATTTATAGCACATTTTTATATAGATTGCAACACCCCCTGCTTCCTTACGTTGTCTATCACTGCGAAAAATTCTCTTATATGCTAAGTTAAACAAATTGTCACACATTTCCGGTTCCAACCAAGTTTCTGAAACACATAAGACATCGACCATCCCATCGTTAAACACATATCTAAGATCTTCAATTTTATTCCTAATACTTTGGACATTCAAATGACATATATGAAACCTCTTTTTTGTTTACTCAGAATATCAATTAGTATTTTAGAATCAACAGTGGAATCACCCTGTCCTAGTAGTGTACGTTAGCGTGTACACTTGATCCTCTTTTTACACAGTTTGTCGGGCCAAGAAAATGTCGTGTAAAATAAAACCGTGTAAAATAAGATCAACTTTCCTATAAAAGCGCTAAGTCGTTCCAATTTTGAAAGAAAGACGTGCAAAACAAAAATATAGTGCAATAAAAACATTCTTTGTGTCCTAACTCGTTTCATTAAAAAATTAGTCATTTTGTAGGGATTAAACAATAAAATTTATTAATTTTAAATATATTTAATTCATTTTATTTATTTCTTTTAAATAAAAATTATTCATTTCGTACAGTTTATAAATTAAAAGAGTAAATGGGATCAGTTTTGTTTGATTTATACATTTTTAAGTCATAGGGACGGCGGTAGTTTTCAATTGTTTCTTTTCTATCTCGCTGAAATTTGGCTGAACGGTCTTTATTTGGATCACGGCTCTAAAAATTGTCTTTGCAATTCCATTGCTTTTTCCAAGCGTTGCTGAATTAAGTTCGCGGCAAGACGTCCAGCATCACAGCATAGATCCTCTTCACTTTCAGCCTCGTTACTATTTTCGTATAAGTTTTGCAGAATTTCATCAACACCCAAAACAAGAATTTCAAAAAATTAATTAATATCTTCAATTGACATATCTGAAAACCCTTCTCCTCCAATAGTGGTGGCAAGTTGAAAAATATCAGCATATGCAATTAAGTTTGGATTTTCGTTCTCCTCTTCCAATACAGCAGCATTCCACAAATTGTTCCAGCACCTGTTCAGCGTACTTTTCTTAATTTCTTTAATAGCAGAGTTAATGCATGTTATACAATTTCGTATATCAAACGCTTTCCATGCTGAGATCATATTTAACTGGTTGTCGGTTTCAATTTGTGTCAAAATTTGCTTGAAGGAGTGCTTAACATAGTAAGTCTTAAATGTAGCAATGATTCCCTGGTCTAGCGGTTGAATCAAAGACGTCGTGTTTGGTGGCAGGAACATAATTTTAACATATTCATGGTCGATGACGGGATGACCAGGTGCATTGTCAACGAGGAGCAAGACCTTTAAGTCTAAATTCTTTGATTGCCAATACTCGCGGACCTCGGGGAGAAAATATTTGTCAAACCAATCTGTGAAAAGCGTCACTGTCACCCAGGCTTTCTTATTCGCTATCCAATACACTGGCAGCTTGTTTATGTCAAGACCTATAACAAATTAAAAACTGCCAACATAGTCTTAACGTTAACAACAAATCGAACAAACATTTACCTTTCAAGGCTCGAGGCTTCAGACTCTTGTTGACAAGTAGCGGTTGCAATATTTTATCGCCTGATGCGTTGCTGCATAGTAACAATATGATTCGATCTTTTACTGCCTGAAACCCTTTAACAGACTTTTCCTGCTTCGCTACGCAAGTGCGACCGGGCATTTTTTTTCCAGAATAGCCCTGTTTCATCCGCACTGAAAACTAGGTCAGGAACGTAACCGCCCGACGCGATAGCTTCTACGAGAATTGGAGGAAAATCTTTAGCTGCTTTTGCATTTGCTAATGCGCACTCTTCTAAAATTTTTACATTATCGAACGAATAATTTTTAGTTTAGGCGAGCCATTGCTAACGCCTGAGGTGGACTTACCGGATTCAGCTATTAAATCCGCGTTTTCGTTCTTTAATTTTAGGTAGAGCTGTTGTGCCATTGCTTTTACAGATCTGGCATCAACAGGTATCCTATGTTGTGCTTGATCTTCAAGCCAGTACACAAGCGCTCGCACGGTTTGTACTACCAGCACATCATTGGCGTTAAAAGCTTTGGAAAAACTCCCGACACTGCTGGCTGAAGCCACTTTCCGAATTACGTTTTCATTTCTTTCTATTGTGCGAACAGTTGCTTCGTTTAAGTTTTTTTTTCTTTTGCAACTGATTTTAAATCATCCAAAATTCTTATTTTTTCACTCAAACTTATCTTGAAACGTTTTGGCGCCATTGCGAACACTATAGTTTTGACATTGCTTTTCACTGTTTTCTTTTCTATTGACAAAAGAGTTGCATTCTAAGGGTTATGTTACTTGTTACATGTGGTAAAACTAACCAAATCAAAAAACAAAAATGAAAAAATCGTGATTAAAAAAGATTCCGTGTAAAAAAAAAAATTATTTAAAAAGAAAACCGTGTAAAAGAGGATCAAGTGTATATTGGAAGTTATTAATGAAAATAAAATAACCAAAAAAAACTGACTGAGAAAGGATCTGTTCGTAGATCCTAAACTTATGTGCCGAAAACTGCAATCAAACTTCATCAGTTTCGCAACACACAAGGGTTTTGGAGAACTAGAAGTAAGAGCTAAGCCTTATTCTTATTTAAATGGTACCAAAACCGGGGAACCTAAATTGTGTATTACATACCATATACCGTATAGTAGGGCAAGGATGAATTTTATTTTATAGCACAGTTATGGCCCTCAAGGTACCACTAAAAACCTCGGATCGGTAAATGGTAACCCCGATAGAAAACCAAACAATTTCCTTCTATAAATAAAGATTTTTTGGTATGACGAACCTTTTTTGATGAAGTGGTTTTTGGTCCAGGATGAACTGACATCAACCAACACTCCTTTCGAGTACTCAAGTTAGTTACTTGTTTCCAAATACGAGCACCTAAGTTAGCTAAGTTCTTCCATTTGCACGCCACACCGTAAACCTGATTTTCCGCATTAGCGTAGTCAGTAAATCATGACATATAGTGTTTCATCATCCATTTCAAGTCTAATATATAGTTAATATTGAAAACAGAAAAAGTTGTGTATAGCTGCTGGTTCTATACACAAATACGCAGCAGAAATATGGTTGCGTGCCGAAAAACCTGAGATCTACATGCTATGAGGTGCTTTAAGCGATGTCGGACTTTTCGTACTTTCAATGCTTCCTCTTGATATATTCTGTACAAAATTGAAACGTTTATAAGTAGACGATAAAACGAAAGAATACGAAAGTTGTTGCAGTATGGCAACTCGAAAACAACAATAGAACGAAACGAACTTTTATCTGAATCAATTTTTGACGGAACACGGCTGTTTTAGAGAGTACATCTTCCGCAAATATCCAATACTAACAATGTTTCAGAAAACTATGGCTGCAAAAAAAAAGAAAAAAACTTTCAAAAGTTTCGCTGCGATATTAATTTTGAATTTTGGCGTGTACGAGTATCCTGTCCTTATAAATTCTATCGTAAGGGGCCTTGAACTCGATGATGCGTAAGAGTACCGATTTGGATTCCTTTGCTGCCTCAACATGTCTGATCAATTAGTGTTTTCCTGGCCTTGAACCGGGAAATACTACCATCGGGCGATTGGGGAATGGTGTCGGAAGGTAGGCCTTAAACGCTATACCAAAAGCATTAATGGCTTTATGGTCATCGCGGTCAAGAAGTTGCTCTTCTGTGTGAATTGGTAAATGAATGCTGAAATCCTATTCATATGGCATAGTTGCTATTTTATTATGCAGAAACAATTTGGCAGTACATAAACAGATCATCCACTTTACAAAGTAGGGTGGTAATCTAGGTCAATGTTGATTGTTGTTGAATGTCATATTTGGAACATTGCTCATAGGTTTTATCGATGACTTCTGTGTGCAGTCTGTCAGCTTGAGTATTGTCTACTAAGTGCGCGAATATCTGCAAATTCAAAGGCCACCAAATTTAGTTTGGCCGTCAACCTATGCCTTTACATACCCACGTTGCCATAATATATTGAGGCGAAGAATCGAGTTAAAATGCTTGGCACTTCCTTTGTCTAGCAAGAACGAATCGCTTTTTCTTAACTTTTCATATCTGTGCAATGGTAAAAAGGAACATGACACCTTGAAAGAGGGCAGTTCAACGACTCGTGTAAAAACACACATGCTTTGTAGAAACTATTACTTAAAAACTAAATTTTCTTCATCATCTAAGTAAGCAAAAAAGTGATGTAAATTATACTCGTGCATGCTAGTCAACCCAAATGGATGCAGTGCATCTACTCGTATTTACATGGAAAATAAACTAAAAGTCACATTTCATTATGTCATGGAGTTGAACATATTTTTACATGACATGATCGTGTGTGTTCATTGAAATTTACTCGCAAAATAAATCAATTTGTATATTGGTGGGACAACGTCACTATATTCTATGGTATGTCATGTCACTGCACACAGAAATATTGTTGGGCGGATTCGAGAAAACCCCTCTTGGATGCAATACTTGTTTATTTACGGTTCACTTTGTTCAGTTTTGACTTTTATTACAACTCAAGGGAATGTTGAGTTGGTTGACTCCAGATACATACTCGTATATGTGGGTTTGGTTTTTGAGAGCACAGAAGCACTTGCAGGTCTATTTTTTAAAAAAAAATATTTGCAAAGGAATGATGAGTTTGGGTGAAAAGATTACTCGTAGATCTAACCGATTTATGTACACCTATTTTGTGTGCCCTGTTTCCTCGCCATAGTTTTGTGGCTCTTGAGTATGCATCCCAGATTTTTTTTCTATTTTCACTGTGCTTTATTTTATGAAGAAAAGCTCTTATATTATGCACGGATTTTAATTGTTTCGAATGTGTAAGCATACTCGCACATATTAATATGTGCATATGTTCATACATCTTGTATATTGTCATTTTACCCAAAGATGAATTCGTCTATTGCGATCTTCTGACCAAGAATTTGGGCATAATATTGTTCTCGAAAGACTCTTGATATTGAGGTTTAATTTGAAATTCCCGATAAAATTTGCTGTCGTTTTAATACATCGTCAACAGTGGGGAGTTCTGATAATGATAAATCATTTTGCTTTACTTGTTAAAGTGCAACGAGAGACAACTTTAATAGATACAATTCAATGAATTCTTTTTCTTTCGGTCACAATAACCGTGCTTAGATTACACAAGGCTTTCATCTGATTATATTTTGAAAATCAATTGGTGTACACTCCTTTCTATAGTCCATTTTAAATCACTGCGCAATTGGAAAGCTGCGCAAAGAGAGCCTGGAAGCGCATGCTACTCACCTGCTCATTGGAAAATGATATTTACGAAACGGCTGAACTTTCTCCACTTCCTTTCATATTTAACCCATTTGCATCATAAGCGTATATATGCGGGTATTTTGCCTGGCAAAATTCAATATTTATATGTAATAAAAAAGGATTCAATTCGAACACAAATTTTTTATGAAAAGGGTTATGTAAAAAATATATGTATATTCTGACTATTTTTTGCGAATATAAATGCGCAAAAATAGAATTGTTGATCTAGTTTTAAAAAACCAAAAACCTTTGCAAGGAGTAGAAGTAAGAAAAAAGTAAATTTATATACAATGGACTGCCTTAACCTTTAACACGCCAAGCAAAAGTGCTTACGCTGAAATTTACAACACAAACTAGGATTAGGAAAACAACCATACAAATGAAGCTCCTACGAGCTCGTACGAGAACAGTTGTAACGAAAACAGCTGAATTTTTTGGAGTTTCGCATAGGAACACATACAAACAATTAAAAGAACAAGACCAAACTGGAACAGTACTTTCACCCAACAACAAAATTCCTCATCGGCACTGGATCATTGGATTAGATGACTTCGACTTTGAATCTATCAAAAGAATGATCTACTCCTTCCACCAATTTCGCAAGAAAGTCGTAACATTGAGCGCCCTTAGGGAACAAATCCGTCAAGAACTGGAAGTTATGTAGGATAAGCAAGGCATCCCTTTGGAGGTATCTGAAAGCCAAAGGATTTATTTTTCGTAAGTCGGAAGACAATAGGAAAATCCTTTGTGAAAGGACGGAAGTGAAAATTCAAGGTTAAGATATATTCGACAAATAAGGAGCTTTCGTGAAAGTGGATATCATATAACCTATGTAGATGAATCATATGTACATAGAGGAATGTCTTGGACTGATGGAAGTACGAAAGGTTTAAAAAAAACAACTGGAAAGGGATCTCGGCTTATAATTGCAATTGTGGTGGTTCAAATGGATTTGTCAAAAACGGTCATCTAATCTTTAAATCTGGATCGAAGTCGGGTGACTATCATGATGAGATGAACTTTGACAATTTCTCAAAATGGTTAAGAGATCAGGTATTGGACCAGCTAGAAGAACCGTCGCGTCGCTTATTGTAATGGACAACGCTCTCTATCACAACAAATTAAAAAACCGAGCCCCAACTTCATCAGCAACGAAACTGGAGTTAGTTAATTGGCTAGTAGAAAATAATGTTGTGCATAGCTCTCCAATGCTGAAGATTGAACTGTACGATTTAGTTCAACAAAACAAGACATCCCCGCAACATCAAATAGACAACTTGATTAGATCAGCCGGCTGTGAGGTACTCAGGCTACCACCATACCATCCGGACTTAAACCCAATTGAGGATATATGGGATATTGTAAAATCAAGGGTGTCGGGTAGAAACACCACAATTAAGCTGGATGGCATCAAGAAAACAGCAGAAGAAGAGCTTACAAAAATTACTGTCGAGGAATGAAAAAAAAACATGCGATAAGACCATAAGGACAGAAGAAAGTTATTTGAGCTATGAACTGAGTTGGGATACCTTCACCGAGAGAATTGTTATTAGACCCGGCGAAGATTCATCAACTGAAATTGAGAGCGACGGCGGGTATGATGATACCGCTGATGACGATTAAGCGCAGTGATCTTGAAAAAATAAGTGTTGGATCACACAACACACCATATAAAAGTAAATGCTTAACTTCAATTTATTAAATTTTTTTATTTATATTTTAAGTCAAATTCATATTAGCAAAACATTATTTCTTTTTTTCAACACAAAATTCGCATTTGTCATTACCGGCTTCTTATCTTTTCCACAATACATTATCCAATGCCGCTCAAGCTGAAAATCAGTACGCGCTGAGACTCAGTGCGTTCGACATCAAAGTATGGTTGTGCTCGAATTTCGTCTGGATTACTGAAATACACTGAAAAAGAGGACACATGCGCAAGAAATTGCACGGTGATTTGAAACGGACTATACTAGGTTTGGCATTCTTATCTTTCTTAAGCAGGAATACTAATGTCCTTACTTTATTGAAATCAGGTAGGCGGAATTCTTGTTGGTTGCTTTCCAGGCGATTGATTAGTTCCGCTTGACAATGAGCAAAATGTGCAAAAACTGCTGTTTTCATGGTCGCAGCATCGACTGCAAGACTTCTACTGTGTACCGTTGTTACCCGTTTGTGGAGTCTTGAGATGCTTGAACCAGATACCACCTGCAGCAATGAGTCTGTATTAACTTTTTCATTTAATCATTTATTAGATTTGCGTAATTTTTTCATTGTAACAGTCTAGGACTTTGGGTATTCAATGTGTGTTTTTCGTATCGGAATCATATCTACTGCTGCTGCCTTTTCATTAAGAATGCAGTAACTCATATTTAAAAAGTTAAATGTGGATTACTAAAGGGCAATTCGTTTCGGGTCATATTAAACCTTATACAGGCAAACTGGCTGCCACCTCGTTTTATGTCGCATTTTGTTTTAATTTTCGCTTTGAGTCACGAAATGCATAATTGCAATCATGGAATGTATGAACAATATGTATACATCATGTATTATTACATACTTATTATAAATAGTAGAAATGGAGCGAAAATACCATTATGAGCTGATAAAATTGTTTCCCTTCAATTTGGCAGATCGTCCGTTTTTTTTTTTATTTTGGAGCTTCCTGGTGCACAGATCTCGTTTCATTGAATTCGAAGTGGCTACAAAAATGACATCTAAAAAGCTAGTCAGGCTCACCATCTGTCCTTCTAAAAATGCATGATATCACTTCAATTTAATCTTATTTATATGGAACTAACTGTATGCAATGCCAATTTTTGACGCATAAACGTTTGCTATTCACAAGTATGCTTTTAATGTATCTTAAAAGCATATAAATAAGAAGTAACAGAATATATAGAAGTTCTCCATGACCAATCGCTTTATCTTCCAATTAAATTTAAGTGGAAAAGTCGTATTTATTTGTACATATTATGAATACAGTGGACTCCTCTTCACATTTTTTTATTTTTTTTGACGTCAACCGGGTGGCAGATAAACACCTTCTCACTGATCGTACCTTTTCTCTATACTCGTACCTCTTTGTATAAAAGCACTCCTCTTGCATGTTGTTTTGAATTTGTCATCATCACTCAAAACTTTTCAAACTCCATGGACCATATCTGTTCTTAAGTCCCAAAACAATTTCTTTAATGTCGTTGAACATAGAAAAACAGGAAAACAGGCAAAGAAAAAACAAAACAAAAACAAGAAAAAGTGACTCGACATTAAGCGATATTGTCCCATGTGATCCAGATACGTTCAACCGTTGTCGTTGGGGTTGTTGATATTGTTTTCGCTAGTGTTGGTGCTGTCGTTGGCGTTGTCGCCTGTTATCCCAAACCCCTCATGTCGATACTGCAATAAAGTTCAAACTATGTCCTTGTATTTCCATATTCAGATACAAAGTTTGTATGGAAGGTTAGCTTGAGTGGAATATCCTCCAATGGCAGACTTCCATTAAACGTACGCTTTATTGTCGTGCAATGCCATAAGCATGTCAGCAATTAAAGCTCATACTCTTACTCCTACACACACAGATACACAGTGGCAAACATTTACCAGGATTTCTGCACAAAAGTAGAGAAAATAAAGCACTGGAACGATGACGGATGTGGGGCTACCTGTTCATACTACTATTTAATGCCTGCACTTATGCACATTTCCTTCCTGCGTACCTTTCGTAACTAATAACATTTGCTTAGAGTGCTCGTTCAGAGATTGGGACCGTAGGGTGGAAAGTTTATTATTAAAAGTACACTCTTTTTATTTAACGATAATGAGATCCAACTTTATGCATTTAAGGAGAAACATTTAGATAAAGCACACAGTAAGAAAGGACAAATTAAATTTTGATTCTAAGTAGAAAGCATTCTTCGGAAAGTGCATATTTATTTGTCCATTGGTGGAAACGCTGCAAAAAAATTTACTTGCATGCGTATCCTTATTCGTGTGTTTCGATGTTCGTTCATCATTCTTTAAGTAGCAGGCTTAAAATCATTCTTCAGTTTTCGTCTTCTATTGAAATTATGGTAGGCTTAAAGTGTAGTCTTGCCACTCATCAGCCCTTCTGGTCAGTAACCAAATCTAGAAGAAACTACGGACTTGCTCCAACGACTTCCTATTTGATTTCAACTTCCTGATGCATGGTGATTTTTAAACATTTTTAAAAACTCAATCCACAATTTTGGGCTCATCTAAAGTGCCGTAGATTGATAAAGCTGTTTGAAAAATATGTACTTTGACGAATTCTTTTCGTACCACGGGTACTCTGCAACATTATACAAAAATTTCCTGATAAACAAAATTATAATATAATATATTTTTTATTTCAATTATAAGAGTAAACGACAATTTATAGTGCTAACCGATGATTTTTTTATAACGCAGTTGCTATTAGTATTCTTCACAAAATTTATCTGAAAATGACCAAAATAGTTACCTAATCGTAGATAACAAAGTCTATTTGTAATAATTTATATGATTTTGTACATTTTTGCAAAATATTTGTGAAATGCATCTTATGCCACAATGATTTTGATTGGAA
Organism: Volucella zonaria; assembly: GCA_963966105.1. Classification (NCBI taxonomy): domain Eukaryota; kingdom Metazoa; phylum Arthropoda; class Insecta; order Diptera; family Syrphidae; genus Volucella; species Volucella zonaria. The sequence goes on along the minus strand of OZ014533.1, from coordinate 48,641,971 downwards.
CTGCAAAAATTTCGAACGAGTCGTGTTGAGAAAATATTGTTCAAAGTTCCTTAAAATTGTAACAGCCCTGGCGGCAGCGTGTGGCTCTTGAAACGTCAAATGAAACAAACCTAACCAAGCTGTCGCATAGAGCGAGGTTACGCCACTTTAAATCGCCATTTGAATCGTTTTCGAAATTTCGGTCTTTCTTTATTCTGAGCCCACGGTGCCGCTACGAGTCTGCAAAATATTGTGAGTACCTGCGAAATATATGTAAACCCCATGAATTATAATTTGTACGAGTGTTGTCTGAAAAGTTTCCGAGCAATGACACAAGACATTTTTCTCCAATTTTTTTTTTATTTTTCTACATAGTCTCGTTGTAACTCTACACACTTCTTCCAGCGATGCTCCCATCTCTTTAACCTGTCCAAACAGTACTTGGCGTTTTTCTCTACGAAATAATTGTTCAAAAAGGTGATTGCCTCCTCATTTGACGAAAATCTCTGTCCTCCGGGCGCAGTTTTTAGATGAGAGAACAAAAAGAAATCGCTTGGGGCTAGATCTGGTGAATAAGGCGGATGGTCAAACAGTTCAAACCGTAATTCATGGATTTTCGCCATGGCAACCGCTGAGGTGTGAGACGGCGCGTTGTCTTGGTGAAACAGGATTTTCTTTTTCTGTTCATTCGAACACGTTTTTGGTGTAACGTAAGCAAACGCTGCAAAAAACGTGCGGACAGCTTTCTCATGCTTAAATCTTGATTTAAGATGTAACAAACACGTTCTTTGGACATTTTCATAACCTCTACTATCTCTCTCACTTTATTTCGGCGGTCGTCTAACACCATTTGGTGAACTTTAGCAATGTTATAGTCAGTGGTTGCAGTTTTTGGACGTCCCGAACGTTCATCATCTCCCAAGCTCTTACGGCTACGTTTAAATTCAGCTGCCCAAAATTTCACTGTGCTAAATGATGGTGCAGAGTCCCCATACACAGAGTCCAACTCATTTTTGATTTGCGTAGGCGTATTGCCTCTCAAAAACAAGAATGTAATAACAGCTCGATACTCAATTTTTTCCATTTTCACAAAAAACACTGACATCGACTCACTCAAACGACTGTCAACTAAAAACTGCGCGTCCAAAATAACTGAAACTTCGGTAAGTAACTGTCAAAAGATGCACAACTAGCAGTCACTAGCTTTTGTTGACGAGTGCCGCTATCTTTACGTTGCGGTGGGAAACTTTTCAGACAACCTTCGTATGTGTGTGCTTGTGTATATGTAAAGAGGGACAAAAAAAGGAAGTAAAGTTGAGAATAATTCCAAAAATTTCAAGCTAATTTCCTTCGGTCTATCTGGCAATATCGTCCAAGTTTTTAGTGCAGTCAACTATTACAGCAGTCGAATTTCGATGGCGTTTAGTGTATACGACACAGTAGAGTACACAGAAGCAAGCTGTTTACTTTTTTTCAATTTCAACGCATGGTTTAGTATCAGCTGGTTTTGTTTTGTTAAACATTCACGCAGGTTTATATGGTAGTTCTATTAAAATGAAATCCCAAGTTCAGTAAACAGAGTTTCTGATTAGTTTGTTAACGGAATACAGCAATTGATCTAAGCATACAATTTTTGTCATACGTTGAATTAAATTTAACAAATATATTTATTTTAATTTCGGAATAAAAATTTGCAAAAACCTATTCATATTGTCTGCCAACGGTCGCAAAAAGGTGTTGAAATCGTTGATAAATCAAACAGAAATGTTCTTACGAACCCATTTAAGCATAGATATTGCATTCGATGGATTAAGGGAATATCTTACAGATCCGACAATTCAAAATGTAATTTTTAAGCAATTGTTCCCCCGAACCATTACCATGGCCATAGCAAAGGCAATCCAATAACTCTAAGAGAATACTATGGCAAAATATTCAGAAAGCTAAGTGACGGAAAATGTTAATATAATCCATCACACGAAGCACCAGGCTTTCAAGGCAGGTTATTTGTGATCAAGCTTCTTCCTGTCAAAAAAAAAAATCAAAATTTTAAAAATTCTTTAGAAAAACATTGGTGAGTTTCTTGTAATGAATATTTCTGGTATTTATAGTTTTCGAGTAAAATAAAGAAACCTTTGTAGTTTACACAATATAGACAATTTCGAAAAAAAATTATTCTTTTCAAAAGGCAATTAAAATAATTCTGCGACGTTGGTGGATTGCGATCAGGAATTTTAAGGCTAGCATTTTATTTCAATAGGCCATAATCACGTTGTTATGCACTTTTATCCATTGTAAAAGAATTCTAGTTTCATAGATTTGTGTAAAGAAACAGAAATCGATATACAAGTGTCAGTCAGCTAGTCATATCCGGTTCATATCTTCAAATCTCTGCATTCCAAAGATACTCGTATGAACAAGTCGATTTCTTAGGAAAATCATGTGGTTTGTTGTCTGTATATACACATAAGTGTAATGCAAACAAAATGACGCAACGCATTCTGACTAATAATCGTAGGAAAATTGTATGCTTTTCCAACTGGTCAGATCTAATTGCTTTACCTTGCAATTATTTGTTTATTTTGCACGCATCAATCTTTTGAATACAGTGTTTCATAAATGTGGGTTCAAGTTAATTTTTGTTTCTGAATTAAATTTCTCGTTGTCACAGATAACTTAAATGAATTTATCCAACTCCTATATTCATATATTTGCCAATTTCAAATTATTTGAGATTTTGCTAAGCAGCATTAACTCAATAACTAGCTTGAAATTCATATACGTATTCACAGTAAATCGAATCATCTTACTCAAATGGAAATGTACTTAATCAAACGATGTATAGCGACAATTAGCGTCATGTTGATGAATGGTAATAAATCAAGACGGTATATCTTAGCTGAATTACCTCATAACTACGAATATCTAATCCTCTTTAAGCGACTTGGCTCCCACAGACCGAAAAAAAAATAAAAATAATAATAATAAAAAGAAGTCGGTGGAACGTTATAACTCATACACACCCACTTCCTCATTAGAGCTCTAGCTAGAGCTGCAACTTTCCGCACTTGGACCAACCATCAGATACTCTATATTACTATGACATGTTATTCATGATTAAAAACATCGACTCACCATGATACTGTGTCCTTGAGGTCATTCATTCATAGATTCGTTCAACACTGCAGAGCCAATCTGACTATATGTATGTATTTGTATCTGAGCATGTGAATACTCGTAAGTTTGACTGTGCAAAGTACAAAATATGTAAATTGACTCTCTGGAGCAAATTCCCCTTATAAGGCCATCACGATATGACTGTGAACCTACGGACGTACTCTTACATGAAGTGATTGCGGTACGCGAACCATATTTGTATCTGAAAGAACACATGTTCTAATTAGTTCACTACCCAACCACGTAACGGTCTAACTAATTAAATCATAGTGCGGGTAGTGTAATTACGCAAATTGATCTGGCTGGCTTGCAACAAAATTGTAATTGGTCATCGGTTCGTAGAACATTGCAAGTAAATTCGTTTGTACGTATATGTATGTACGAGTGCCGGTATTCGTATTCATACTACTGCCGTAGCACACAGATGAGACTCACATTTTTTAATTGCCAAGTGCATTACTGGCACAATTTCGTATCGCAACCACAGATAAGTTTGACTTACAGTGGTGCTACCTTGGAGGCCAGAGTGATGTCACAAGTTTGTTGAGATGCCTTATCTCCGATGACTAACCGATAGGTGAGGAACAAGATTCTTCACAACCTGTTTTACAGCAAATATTGCATGGCGATATCGATATCGGTTTCGACGCCAGTTTGTGCTCAAGGTGAGCGTTAGGAAATATTTTTATTTATATTTTCGGAAACTGGTAATCATTAGAGGGAAATTGAACAACGCCATAGATAAGAAATAAGTCGGTGATTATTGCGTATTTGTATACGTCTGAGTGGCGATTTTAATGTCAATAGGGAAATGGGCGTTAAAGCTGATATCGCCAAAGAGTAATTAAAATGATTATAGAAATAACAAATGCACACATTTGTATGGTATCTAAGACTATATATGTATATTGAAGAGTATACATATATGTATATAATTGTGCCCTTTCTGGTTCTTGCTATTGTTTTATTTGTGTTTACAGTCTTTACGGATGTTCGGTTAAATCTTTTTTGGAAGAATTTTATGAGTTTTTGAAGCTTCAAAATTGTAAAAATATTATTCTAATCGGTGACTTTAATATTAATACTATACTATATATTGTCTAACTCAACTGATGTTGACCATTTCTTTTCGACGCTATCTGCATTCGGTTTCGATTCTTTGCTGACTCAACCTACTCGTTTTAGTTCGTGCTTAGACCACATATTTGTTAGGGTCCACCGCAATAATAAAACCATGTTCAAAACAATTTGAGTTGACCTTCAAGTAACAGATCATTGCTCAACAAGTAGTCAGTTCTTAGATAATAATGTTCCGCGAACTGAATCAACCGTGTTTACAATTTTTGACAAAATCAATTTTAATATTCTTAAGAATCGTTTGAATTTTGAATTTTTGGATGAAGTTTTTTGTACAACTGATCCTTCATCTGCCTTTGACATTTTCTTAAGAAAGCTCATATTGCGAACTGCAAACAGATTACAAGACACAGAAATAGCATCAATCAATATATAAAACTTTGGATGACTTCCACACTTCTGAAAAAAATTAGAAGGAAACATAAACTTAGCTTTTTGGTTAAAAAACATCCGAATAATGTTAGACTCAGACAATTTTATAAAAAACTATATAATGAGCTTAAGATTGATATAGCTTATTACAGAGATACTTATTATCGTAATAAAATAACAGCAAGTCTTTGTAATCCCAAAAAACAATGGCGCGTTGTTGATGAAATACTTAATAGAAAAACTCCTGAAGCGGATATTGTCTTGAACGTGATCAACTTAACTATCTCTAAGGACTGAAACGAATAAAATCTGTAAATTTTGATACGGGCTATACTTCCAATGCGTAAAAATTGCAATCCCATTTTGTACCCAAATTAGCCCGTATATACTCTAGTTTCAGTTTGGTATTGATTTTAGTTCGGGGCGGTTTAAAATATTTATAAAATATGAGTCAAGAGGGACGCCGTAAAAAGATCATGGACAAATGGCTCGAAAATACTTCGCGTCCAAATCATTCCATCGCAAAAAATTTAAACATAGCACGCAGTACAGTGGATTCTGTTATTAAACGGTATTTGGAGACGTTGACAGTTAAGCGAGAACAGAAAAGTGGAGCCAAAAGTGGAACACATGATGCAAATTTGGACAGGAAAATAGTGGGTACCATCGTAAAAAACCGGACTATGTTATCCAGAGATGTTGGTCGGAAATGTAAAAACAAAAAATACCAAAAGTTACTGAAAAGCAAAAAAAAGTCATAAAAACACGAGCCTTAAAGCTATACGAGTTAATCGGCAAGAAGAAAGCGTGCTTGGTTTTGGATGACGAAACTTGTGTCAAAGCCGACTTTACTACTCTTCCAAGTGCGCAGTTTTACAACTCGTTTGAAGCTGAGATTCTTCCCCAATCAACAACATCGATTGGAATGGAAAAATTCGGGTCAAAATATCTCGTTTGGCAGGCCATTTGCCAATGTGGACACAGAAGCTCATCGTTTATTACAACGGGAACAATTAACGGAGAAGTGCACATTAACGAGTGTCGAAAAAACGGTTGATTCCTTTCCTAAACAAACACGAGGGTTCAACATTATTTTGGCCAGATTTAGCTTCAACTCACTATGCTCATGCGACGTTGAGCTTTCTTGTTGCTAAAAATATCGGCTTTGTCCCAAAAGACATGAATCCACTCAATGTTCAACAGTGCCGTTGGGCTTTGGTCAAAGCTAAATTGAGGAAAAGTGAGCAGTGTGCAAAGGACGTAAAAGATTTTAGTGCTAAATGGAAAACAGCGTCCAAAAAGATCACGGATGTAACTGTCACCAACCTTATGAAGGACATTCGAAAGAAGTTGAGGAAAGAATGGGAACCCAAATAATTTTTTTTATTTTTTGTAATTGTGAATGAATTTAATAAAAACAGAGTTTTAAAGCAAATTAAAAAAAATTTACATGGATTATGAAAATATTTTCTTTTTTTACTTTGAAGTTTCCAAATTTTATTCGTTTCAGTCCTTAATCCTCTGGAAATCGCTAATTCATTTAATGAATTCTTTTGTAATATTAGTTCTTTTCAGAACTCAACCAATAATAATTTCCTTCTCAGGAGTGACTTATTTGATCTAGAAAGTCAAACAAGGAGTTTTTTCTGTGAACCATTCAGTTATTTTGAGATTCAATACATAAATTAATTTGCTCTTTTAAAACTTCTAAAACCACGCCTTTTGACAGAATCACAAGTTTTTTGCTAAAGAAAATTTCATTTCACATCTCTGACGTCATATGTTATATTTTTCATACATGTATACAAATGGCAATTTTCCCTCAAACTCTAAAAATGGCAATAGTACGAGTATGACCACTTCATAAAAAAAGCGACAAGACACAGTTGAATAATAATCGACCTACGAGTATTTCTTTGCTATCTGTCTTTTCAAACAATTTTGAGAGGGGTATTAAGTCAAGAATGCTATCATTTTTAGAAAGAACGCATTTTTTTAGTGAATGTCAATTCGGATTCAGAAGTGGATTGTCGACTGAAGCTGATTTGTTAAAAATAACAGGAGAGTTATGCCAAAGTACTCGTATTAATTCTTCTGAGATTCCGGCTTCTCTCTTTATAGATATTACTAAAGCTTTCAATATGGTAAGTCACTCAATATTATTTATTAGACAAACTTTTTCATTTCGGTTTTAGAGGTAATATATGAATATAACTGGTTTGCTTCATATTTAAATAATCGTCAGCAAATGGTGTGATACAAAAATATTTATAGCTCTCCAAAAAGGATTACGACCGGTGTTCCACAAGGATCAATTCTAGGTCCTATTTTGTTCTTGATTTATATGAAATCCTGGTTCATTCAACCATTTTAAGGGTAAAGTAACTGCATTTGCTGACGATACTGCACTTACATATTCAAACAAATGCTTTTTAAATGTATTCCTAGAGGTAATTCACGATCTTGATTTACTGAGAAAATGGTTTTCAGTTCATACGCTCATTATTAGTGATAAAACAAAATTCATGGTATTTAATACTAATATTACAAATTGTGAAGATTCACCATTATTCTATCACTCTTCAGGTTTTACCCGCTTTCGGTTATCGAAATTCTGTTGCTTTAAGTTAGAATGTGTCGAAAGCTTTAAATACCTGGATATAATCTTGGATAATAAGCTAAGTTGGTCCAAACATACAAATCTAAGACAATATCTTAAAAAAGTAGTAAGACAACTGTATCACCTTAGTCTTTATTGTAATCATACAACTCTAAAACTTGTGTACAACGGTTTATTAAAATCCAAATTGGAATATGATATCACTGCTTACTTTACTAAAACCGGTCCTTTAATATTAAAGCAAAAACATGCAATTAGAGTTTTATGCAGAGTATTACCGCAGAACTCCAAGCTTTAATCTATTCACCAACCTTCAAACTCTTCCGTTAAGACATCTCTATTGTTATAAAGTTCTTAAAATATTTTTCGGGTTTTTACACAGTTCGAAACACTGATACTTATGATTTGCGGGGTAATTCCAGAAATTTTGTTGTTGTTCCACCAGTTTATAAAGTTCATTTTGGACGATTTTATCTTGCTTCAGCACCCTGTCTGTTTAATTTACTTCCAGATTCTCTAAGATGGGAAAGAGTGAAAAATGTATTTGTTAATGGTCAAAAAATGGCTCTTATCCTTTGACTTTTCAAATATTAACAATTTGTTCGTAAATGAATTTTGTTCTTTTAATACTTAACTCCTTTTTCTTTTTGGTACAATGAATTCTCCCCTCTACTACAATAATAATTATATTCCATGAATTATTTGTTTTCTGTCAATATAAAAAGTACATTCATCACTGCCACTTAGCCTACAGATTGCACGTAACTATTTTATGTTTTGAATTCTTGTATTATTGAATTTGCAATGTAATCTTAAGCTAAGATTGAAATAAAGTGTCTAATATTCGTACAATAAAAAAAAATAAATGAGCTCTTGTTACTTTAGGTCACTGAAAGAAAACAAACAAATTTACTTTATTCTTTCAGATCTAGAGAAGACAAACACATTTGTCTCGAAATGTATCAGAACGCTTTTCTATTTTTGTCAAAATAGCATATGTACATCCTCATATATATATTTTACTACTGCGTAGGCACGCGAAAAATATATAAAAGATACCGACGCGTGTTCTGCGTGGTGTGGGAATTTAGTTCACCTCGTGTGGACTTCAAACAATTGTCTACATTCATGTATCCAGTATTGTAATATTTATTTTTATTACTTTATTACTTAACATAATAATAATTGTAAAATAAACCTTCCTGGATGCCGTAAATTCAGAAAGCATTAAATCAAAGAAAATTTCTTGCAATATTTTACGTTCCCTATGTTTCCGACCGAAAAATGATACAAGACATTTTTTCTCAAAATTTTTTTTTATTTTTCTACATAGTCTCCTTGTAACTTTACGCACTTCTCCCAGCGGTGTTCCCATCTCTCTAACCCGTCCAAACAGTACTTGGCGTTTTTCTCTGCATAATAATTGTTCACGAAGGCTATCGCTTCCTCATTTGACGAAAATCTCTGTCTTCCGCTTAGGGCTAGATCTGGTGAATAAGGCGGATGGTCAAGCGGTTCAAACCGTAATTCATGGATTTTCGCCATGGCAACCGCTGAAATGTGAGACCGCGCGTTGTCTTGGTGAAACGGGATTTTCTTTTTCTGCAAATGTGGCCGTTTTTCCGCAATTTCTGCCTTCAGCTTGGCAAGTAATAATGAGTAGTATGCTCCTGTAATGGTTTTTCCTTTTTGAAGATAATTGATTAAGATAACTCCTTTACTATCCCAAAAAACAGTCGCCATCACTTTCCCAGCCGAAAAAACAGTTTTTGCTTTTTTTGAATCCGGGTCGCCCTTTGCAGTCCACTGTTTTGACTGAATTTTTGTTTCGGGCGTATAATGGTCTATCCAAGTTTCATCCACAGTAATTGATCGGCGCCAAAACTCGGAATTGTTGCGCTTAAATTACGCCAACAGAGCGTTGGAAATGTTCATTCGAACACGTTTTTGGTCTAACGTAAGCAAACGCGGCACCCGATGCCTAAATCTTGATTTAGTATGTAACAAACACGTTCTTTGGACATTTTCATAACCTCTACTATCTCTCTCACTTTAATTCGGCGGTCGTCTAACACCATTTGGTAAACTTTGGCAATGTTATCATCAGTGGTTGCAGTTTCTGGACGTCCCGAACGTTCATTATCTCCCAAGCTCTTACGGCCACGTTTAAATTCAGCTGCCCAAAATTTCACTGTGGTAAATGATGATGCAGAGTCCCCATACACAGAGTCCAACTCATTTTTGATTTGCGTAGGCGTATTGTCTTTCAAAAACAAGAATTTAATAACAGCTCGATACTCAATTCGATTCACTCAAATGACTGAAACTTCGGTAAGTAACTGTCAAAAAATGTTCAACTATGTTAGCATTCACTAGCGTCTTTACGTTGCGGTGGGAAACTTTTCAGACTACCCTCGTACATACAGCTAATGGTATCCAGAGATGAAAATCAATAAAATCTGTTTTTAACAGCCAAATGAATATATGTACTCGTATATGTACATATTCAATTCAATGAAGATTCCTTTAACTTGGTGAGGTATAAAAAGCTAAGTGGTTATTAGTAAAGCAACATCGGCTCTCATATCTCCGAATTAGTTAGTTAGTTACATAAAGGTTCTGAATTTTCCAATTCATTTTTTCAAGTCTGCCGTAGATTGGCAATTGTACAATTTGACTACACATTTGTAAAGCATTATTAAAAGTCAATTTATTATTTGGACAAAAATTAAAGATTTTCTATAATTCTGTTTCTATAATTATATGCTACCTGAGAATATGCTACTAAGTAACTCCAGTCGCTACCATTTAACAGATTATCAGCGTCATTGATTTTAAAGGCGTTTAACCACCAGATGTGCTCGTCTGAGAATTGGACAGGTGCCAGTAAAATGTACGGTATCTCCTGGTTCTGCTGTGTTGCATAGGCTACAAATTGATGAAAGGTCAGTGCGATATGGCATGTAATTCACTTTAAGTAGTTCAGCTCTCGTTCGCCAGGTCAGTGAAATTTAGGAGATACTGAGGTTTGTGTTCAGGTAGTTGACGTCATCATGCATAAGTCTTTTAAAAATCAATCGTGCACTTGCATTTTTTGCTGAAATAATATGGTCCATTGTTGTGGCCTGGCCGACATTTTATATAAACTCCTGTGCAGATCTTCTCCACTCTGAAAGGTTTGATTCTAGCATTCTTAAGCTTATACTATGCTTTGAGGCTAAATTCTCCCCAGTTTTTGTAAAATTTCGATCGATTTCTCAACGCTTTTTCTAGCCAAATTTTAGTAAGCATCATCTCGTTGTCTCCACTTATAACTGCATGCTTAACTTTAATTATGTATGTCCACATCTGCAAGTACAGACCAGCTGTTTTGGCACTTAGTGAAACACACGGAGATCCCCACCACACCTCTCAGATCAATCTGATCCAAAAATACTTGGCTACGAACTAGCCCCACTGTTCTTTCTTCATCGCGGTCTAGCTATTTATGTGCGTTGTGATGTAGCTTATCAAATTCCATCACAATGTAGTCCCTCTTCCAATTCGGAATTCAATTTCATGTGGTTAAAATCCCATCTTCGTGAGCAAATTATCCACTACTTCTTTATTTACAGAAGCCCCAAACTGGACAGCAACTTGACCCTAACGAGTTTGATGCGCTCTCTGACTCCATACAAAGAATTGCATCCCTGTTTCCTCATACTGAAATCGTGAAATCAATATATGTACACAATTCTGGTTGGCTTCGACATTCTGAACAGACAACACCCGAAGGACGGTGTGTTGAGGTCTTCGCTGCGGAAAATAATTTGACCTAGCTTGTAAATGAACCCACATGAATACCAGACGTTGATAGTCATACCGCCAACACCCTGGACTTGTTTTTAACTTCTCACCCTGATAAGTACTCTATTGATATGGTCTTCTCTCTAGGCTCGTCGGACCATTGTGTCATACCAGCTAATTTTTCGTTCACCCACTACACAGTTAGAGGAAAAATTCTTAAAATAACCGTACGGGGTACGAGAAAGCCAATTGTCGCGGGCTTAACAACTTCTTTAGGAATTTCAACTGGTCGTTATGTTTCCTCGATAACTACGTGGATGCCGCTGCTGACATGATCACAGAAACTATTCTCTTTGAAGAGTATCAAACCAAAAGAAAAGGCATGATACGACTCATGGACTCGTTTTATCGGTCCTACAAGACCAACCCGATAGAGGCAAACCGAAAAAAGTTTAAACGAGCCAGAAATGACTCCAACGTCTTTCTCAAGCGTGTGAAATTCCAATACGACCAAAAGCTGAGGCAAAAAATACTGCAATGTCCCAAAGCCAGTAAAAATTGTTGGCCGTTCCTCGAAAACGTTAGAAATTCTGCCTCATCTGCATCCCAACGCTCATTTACAATGACATTCGAGCTGTCAGCTCTTTGGACAAGGCCAATCTGCTTGCTGCACACTTTGCGGCTAGCTCAACGCTCCCAGATTGTGCTTTGTCTCCACCTGCGCTTGTGTGGGTTGAGTCGTCTATGGGGCAAATCCACTGTCGCCTTCGTGTAGTACCAAGATAACTTAAAGATCTTAATATACATACATCCGCTAGTCTAGATCGTATATCTCCCCTTCTTCTGAAAAGGTGTTCTTTCACGCTGGCAAAACCACTGCGTAAGCTTTTTCATCCATCCTACTCCTTAGGACTCTTTCGGAGCAGATGGAAAACAGCATTTGTCCAGCCCGTCCCTAAAAAAGGCGGATCTTCTTGCCTCTCCTCCTGCAGACCCATTGCACTTACATCCCTTCTTTCCAAGGTCATGGAAACGCTGATAAACCGTCAGCTAATGAAATATCTCGAAACACGAAAACTTCTTAACTTCTATGATTTTCGTAGCAACAGGTCCACTGGTGATTTGATGGCATGTCTCACCGAAAAGTGAAACCAAAGCGTACATCAATCTGGCGAAAGCAAGAGTTGCATTTGACAGAGTTTGGCATCAGGCTCTTTTGTCGAAAATGCGTGCTTTTGGGATCGATGACTCTCTTCTTCAATGGATTAGAAACGTTCAATTCAAGTTGTCTTGGATGGTTTCAAGTCTGATATTCACAAAATAAATGCTGGTGTGCCCCAGGGCTCTGTTCTGTCTCCGACACTCTTTTTAATCTTCATAAACGATCTCTTATCTGCTACTTCTAATCCAATATATTCCTTTGCTGATGGCAATACTCGCTGCTTTTCATATTCGTTCACGTCCCTGCTCTTCGGCTGTAGGACAGGAACGGCAGCGTGTGTTAAGCTCATTAAATTCCGATATCAACAGCATAACCAATTGGGGAACTATCAACAGAGTGGAATTTAATGCTTCCAAAACTCAATGCTGTCTGCTGTCGTTAAAACGAAATTTAAATACCCAGCCATTATCCATAAATGGCACTTACATCGTTGGAATGATCACATATTCGATATCGTCAAAAATGCTGCAAAATGTCTAGGTTTCCTAAAGCGATTTTGCCCCCTCTGATCTGGACTCAATATATAAGGCATTCATCCGCCCAAAATTGCCCCCATATGGTTAAGTGCTCCTAAAACATATCTGCACCTGCTAGATAGGATTCAAAACCGTCCAATGAAACTCATAGGTGATACTAATATCAGTCAATCGATTGACACCCTCGAACACCGACGTAATGTCTCCTGTCTCACTTTGTTTTATCCCTATTTCCACCACCAGTGCTCCATTGAAATCGCCAGTGGCATTCCGCCCATTCAAACTTTCAGCCGTAACATCCGTCTCGCTATGAATGTTCATCAGTATACCCTCAAGCCCATTTTCGGACGTACTCTAAAATATCGTGGTTCTTTTCTAAGCCGTACAACTCGCTTATGGAATGCCCTGCCGATCTCTGTGTTTCCTGGTCGTTATAACTTATAAACATTTAAAAACAATGTACATCGGTACCTGTCCTTTCTTCCTCCCTAAATTTCCTTCGCCCGCGCTGTGTACAAACATTTTAAGGGTACGCGCTCATTATATAAAAAAAATATATAATTAGGTGTGTCTGATGGGAGGCGGAACAATTCTTTCGGCAACTTTTCAACGTCGTCCTACGGTTTGCTTCCCCAGACTTGAGCATTACATTGGACATTACCGAACGCATAACTCCCTCGAACACTCTCAACTTTGCATGAATCTCGACTTTAGTGTTACAATAGAAATTATATTTCTGCATGTTGTATTTATCGTTTTTTTCTGCTTCTACAAACTTAAGTTCGAGATGTCGTTTCATGGAAAGCTTATGGATTAGGGTTACACCAAGATACTTTTAGGATCTCACTACTTCTCTGCAGTACTGCCACCGTTCCTTACTCGCGAAACTTCCCTTTTTTTCGAAAAACTAGCACTTTAAATTTCTTGGGAGTCATATGCCCCTATATTTGGGTCGTCCTTCTTAAATATCGGGAAGACATTTGAAATTCTTCCGGCACTTTCCCTACATCATAAATGTGATTGGATGATATTTTCACTCGCCGTATATCAGCGTATAATGGATTACAGAGCAACCTTTGCATTTGACAAAGGTTATCTCGCCATCGCGCCCACTTTTACTCCTGCCGTTTAATAGGCATAAATCAAAAAAGTCGCATGTCTCTGCGTACACTAGAAAATCTTCCTATTCCGGTGTATATGATAGATGTTGTTTGTTCATTTCCCACTCGTGCATTAAAATCGCCCAACAGTAACGTTTCATCCCCGAATTCAACGAATTGCACGTTATGATAATTGCTACTAAAGCTTAATGAAATCCACCTTGACTTGAAGATTATACATACTAGTACATATTGCTCAATAACATCCATGAACTGTACTTGAAGACGTGTTTTATCAACATAAATCTTGTAAAACTATATGCTCTAAGAAATAAGAAAAATATGAAAATTACATTTTAGAATTTCGATGTTTGGATTGTCTTTCAAGTCACGGGGTTCGTCAAGACCGTCTCTCGACCAGATTATGTACTATCTTCAAGCCAATGATATTGCTCTTGTTTGAAACACTTACTAAAATCACTATGTTTGAGTCAAGATACGAATCAGATACTGATATCGGATAACAGCAACCGCACAAAACTGTCAGTCACTTTGTTAACCGAGGTCTCTTGTATGAGCGGCTTATACAGTCCGCTTGCCTTGAAGTAGTGTCTACTTAATACAATACAAACTCGTACGTCGGTGAGGCTGTTGCAGTCTTACAATATCTGTTCCGCTGATTCATATTCTTCATCGGGTCAGAAATCTTTACTTCACTTTTTATGACATCTGACCGTGACGGTCCTGGTCCTTAACCAGCAGCCTCCAATTGCGTGCTCCGTCTTGGATAAGGTCTTCCTATAATCCATTGGCATGGATTCCAAGATCTTTTCAGCTGGTGCCCATTCGCTCTATGATGATCCAGCCATCTTAATTGCTGTATGTGTTGCCTTTTTACCAGGTCTATGTAGCTGTACAGCATAAAGTTATTCGTTGCACCTTCTCTTCTACATCGCTATCAACGCAGACAGGACCGGAAATCACATGAAAAATCGTTCACTTAAAACTCCTTAGAGGCCTTTCATTCATTCTTGAGAGTATCCGGGGTCTTGCTTAGCGTCGTCTTCATTGCTGGAGATACGGTTTTGTTACTCAATTGCCTTTTTAGCTCATAGGAACAACGGTTGCCAAGAATCATTCTTCGCTTAATTTCAGCGCTTATGTCTTCACTGGAGTTCAACGCTTTCACCGGCTTGTGTAAGACTCTTTTTTAGATCAAAAGATTTTGTTCTGATAGAAGAACAGAAGATTTCCATCGACATGCTACAGAGCCAAACGTGTTCGGCTGGGAAAACAAACCAGACATTCCTCTGTATGGCTTACTTCTATTGACCCTATCGATGAGTTCCAATCCATAGAGTGAATATGGAGGATGAAAAAAAAAATCATCGCACTAACATGATCTTACGAGTATGTTATATTGTACATATGTATGGTTGTTGACGATCAATCACATAATACGGTACTGAGGGCCAGGCATAGGTTTTTACTGGAATTTTACTAACGAGCTGGTGTATACTCCGCACCAGATCATTTCCTTCAGTCTTGAAAATCTGGCCCGCTAGGCTGTTGGCTCGTGGGAGTTTGAATATTGCTGTTTTCATGTCGGTTTGATTAGATGGACAGAAGTTTTCACGGTTTTCCACCAGGTTAAAATCTGTCTAAGTAAGTGTCCTTCCAAATATTTAAAACAATTTCGTCTCTATAACAACGTTTCGGCGTCCTTCTTTGCAGGCTTCGACTGGGATTTTGTTTTTTTGCCCTCAAACAACGCTCCCGATAAAATTTCCGAACTTCGTTCCTGCAGTAGCATCTTTCGACCTCGCGTTTTTCGATATCCATATCCTCCTCGTTGGGTGCGTGTCAACAACTCAGTTTTTTTTCCCACTTTCGTCGCTGTACTGAACGGGTCTCGTTTAGCTGAAAGTGCCCTCAGTATTCATCGTCAAACCAAGTTTCTTATTTGCATTCTCCTTGTGAAATCTACTTTGTCGGGCTTTAAAAAAAAATGCCGGCTTTACTTGTTGGTTCTAAGATGCGGGAAACGTGGACTTGCCACGACTATGCTGCGTCCACTTGCAATGTCTTTTAGCCTGTGTCCACTTCCGTGTGTGATGCCACGTAGGCCGTGCACGCCCACCGCGCAAACATTGTGCGCTCCTTTCCCATTCTGGCATTAATGTCGTCGAATACTGCTCATACGTTCCCGCTAGGAGTTCATAAAAGCATATGTAGTGGATACTAGCGAATTTAGTTCTAATACGGATTGTCACCAGTCACTCGCCTATGTGTCTCAAGCACATGGCTTTATCCTTAATTCAGCTTCCAAAAACAAATCCGCATCCGACGAAGTAGATACTACAGTTTCTGATCCTTTTTTTGTCCGATTCATCTCATCGCATTTCTCAGATTGCAGTTATATCAGCATGTTCGCTAGCACCTAAGACTTCTGTTGTGCCCATCACAATTTTGTTTCTCTTCAGCATAGGCTTATGAACAAATCTCGAGTACTGTTTTTCATAGTGGCGAGCTCTATTGGGCGTATTTCATCTTGAAAAAAGGACTACCAAGGCTGTATTTTATGATTAACTCTCTGACTCAGCGCTCTGGTGGCTCCAAATGTATTTCACCGTCGGAAAAAAAAGTTGTGACATGATTCAATTATATGGAGTGTTATTAACTTCTATGTTCTTGATGCACATGTATGTATATCTCAGTAAAGCATCATACATATGTAGTTCGTTAGGTAAATTTTGATTAAAATTGTTGGATGGGTCTTGAAGTATTGGAAAGAGTTGTGTTCCAGATGATCGCATCCACTCCTTTTAATTGTGATTGCATATGTAGGAACGCTTGTGCATTCTAATCTCGGTAGTATTGTAATGTTCCGAGTGTTAAATGGAGTCGGGTCAGAATTCCCAGGATGTTCTTACCGTCGCTTGAACTGTTTTGCATTCGAAAAAAGTAACGCTTCTGCTACTGTTTTGGGCTGTGATGGTAAAGCTCTGTACAGTTATTCGATCCCCGTATCTACAGTAAACAATTTCTCCCAATCTCACCATCTTGCAATTTGGTATCGACTCAAAGTAATTCGCAAAGCTTTCGCTATCGTCGTTGCGACTGACTGTTATTTATTTTTGTATAAGATGTCTGAGTTTTGTTGTTATTCTGCATTTCTATAGATGGCCAATTCTTTGATGGAATATCACCTTCTCGTCATTTATAGTATAGGAGTGTTGCCCTAAGTGTTGAATGCGCCATTTGACTCTAACCTGACTCTAATCTGAAACTATATAACGAAAGAAGGATAGTTCTCCGCCCTTAATTAGACTATCGCAGTACACTGTTGCGTGTAGGGAGCCACCTGAACTAACTTGAAAAAATCAAATTTTTGAAGATTAGCTCAGCAAAATTTCCAGCTAAAAGTCACAACCCATACACTTGTTCCTATGTGGCGTCTGGAATATAGACGCCAAAGTACTAAAATCAGATCGTTACCCTATAGATAAATGAGTTGATTAAATCACTGTCACATGCCCGCCAGGTGATAATTGCTCCAATTGATTTCTACCACGATAGGTCAGCAGACCAGGGTATATTCCAATTGATCTTTTGATTAAATTGAAAATCAATTCAAAAAACCGATCTGTTAATTCTTGTTATTTGTCTATCTATTGATTAAAAATGTGTTTTTTGAAATCTCAAAATCTAGCCATCATACTATAAATGAAATGACTCAATGGTTTTGTTGGACGAATTCTCTGCGGCGCGACGCTATATATACCAAAATGATTACGACTCCTAGGCAAACAGACGCAATTTCTTATTACAGATAGGCATAAAGTTACCTATTATCAGCACAGCCTTATGGAATAGAGGGTAAGGCCGTCGTCAATTGCTTAAATAAATAATTCAAAGGTACAGAAACACAAAGAGATAAGTATTACGGTCAACTACATACGAATAAATGGCACTTGTTCAATAGAATTTATACTTTGTTGTTCTTGGGATTGATAAGAAATTGTTCTTTAACAAAATATCCATGGCATGAATTGACAGATATGGAATTTGTGTTTATTGTTATGTTTAAATATTTGCCAATTGTTGAAATGGCAAGGCATGTAAACACATTGAATGATGTCAAGGATGACACTTTGTGATATTTTTAGCAAAGAGCCATCATTGATAAGCTAGAGAGAACAAATCGTTTTAGTTGTTAACATATTTTTCTCAACAAGAGCAAACAAACAAGCTATTAGGGCCTACATCCTTGAGGTTGAAAATATCTCAGAACTTGGAATTTGTATTAAATTACGCCATTTAGAGCTACAATGTTTAATTTACCGTCAACTTTTTTGTTTAAAAAAAATCGCTGCGTGTGTAACATAAGTAATTTTATACTACCAATGTTCGGGCGTCTACCAGTTACGGTTAGTTTTCAAATCTATCAAAATCAAAGAAGCTTTTAATTTGAGGGCTAAAATTGGTGATAAGTAAACGAATATCTTCAGCTCTTCAGAACGATTTGTGTTGGATTAAATGGTGGCCTTCTAACGCATTCGGAGTAACTAAACACCTTTTCTTCCATACCACGTTAATAATTAACAAGTTTGTCCATCAAAAGCCAAAAGCCTAAGAGCAGGGGCGTGAGTCCGGGAACGAATATGAAAAGCAGAGAGTACTGTCATGAAACCATCCAAGACAACTTGAATTGAACGTTCCGAAAGATAATTTCTAATCCATTGAGAAAGAGAGTCATCGATCCCAAGAGCACGCATTTTCGACAAAAGAGCCTGATGCCAAACTCTGTCAAATGCCTAACAAATATCAAGTGAAACTATCTTGCTTTCGCCTGGTTCCACTTTTCGGTGAGACATGCCATCAAATCACCGGTGGACCTGTTACTACGAAAACGATATTGCCGGTTATTGAGAAGTTTTCGTGTTTCGAGATATTTCATTAGCTGACGATTTATCAGCGTTTCCATGACCTTGGAAAGAAGGGACGTAAGTGCAATGGATCTGTAGGAGGAGAGAGAAGAAGATTCGCCTTTTTTAGGGTCGGGCTGGACAAATGCTGTTCTCCATCAGCTCAGAGTCCAATAGAGTAGGATTGTTGAAAAAGCTTAATCAGAGGTTTTGCCACCTCTTGAGAAGGAGGGGAGATATACCATCTATACCTGCGGATTTGTTAAGGTTAAGAACTGTAAGAACTCTTGCTACTACACGAGTGCGAGTGGATTTGTCCCATTGAAGATTCGACGCACTCAAGACAACGCACAATCTGAGAGTGTTGTGCTGGCCGCCAAGTATGCAGCAAGCACGTTGGCCTTGTCCAAAGAGCGTACAACTGGAATGTCATTATAAATGAGCGTTGTGATGGAGGATGAAGCAGAATTTCTAATATTTTTGGCGACCGACCGAAAATTCTTACTATCTTCGGGACATTGTAGTATTTTCTGCCTCAGTTGTTGGTCGTATTGGAATTTTACACGCTTAAGGAAGACGTTGCACTCATTCCTGGCTCGTTTAAACTTTTTTCGGTCTTCCTCTGTTGGGTTGATCTTGAAGGACCGAAAAAACATTTCTCTAACCCTAACAGCTTCTTAACAGCTCGAGTCGTATCTCTTAGTACTTACATATTTGAATAAAAGTTTGCAGAACACAAAGGACCACATTTTTCTTAAAGCGATCATATAGAGAGACTGATGATTCGGGCTGAGCAAAGTTACATTTGCTTATGAACTCTGTCGAGACTTTGGTCTATAATAACATAAAAAGCATCATCTGTGAGCCATTTGGAGTTTGTTGTTTTTCAGCTTTTCGATAGTTACGTCAATCTCTTCCGTACTGGCTGGGGGTTCGAATGATACCAACGACTCAAGAATGCTACCAGGAATGCTGCTCTTTTTCCTGCACTGAATTTCTTTCATTTTATTATAACACGGTGCCAGCGTAAGCCTATGGTTTCTCATATTGTTGACTTTTTTTCCTTTTTTATTGAGACGAATAAGTTTCGCAAAATCTTTCACTCATCTCATCGTCTCTCTCTTCATCAAGCTCTGAATTTGGCTGCATCTTATTTGGTAGAAGGTCCCAAATATCTAGAAAACATCAGTTTGCAGGAACAAGGAGCCCTAGGTTTGCAAGACAGTAGCAAACCTAGGGCTCCTTATTCCGTACGTCCGACCGACACAACATGCAGCATGACATAAACTACTTGGCTGTTTTGTTTTTGCATTAATCTCCCCACCTGTAAGTTCCTATTTTGTATAGAGAAAAAATGCCACAAAAATCTTCGATGCAGACCAAGTAGTACCGGAAATACAGGCATCAGTCCGTCTTCAGTCTATGGGACAGTCCTTTATTTTTGACTTCTGTCGAATTTGTTTCTTTTAATAAAGGAGGATTTTCTCTTTTTTTTTCTCGAGCATCTCCTTGAAAATATCAAGTAAATATATACACTCAGTGAAATTCGATTAAAGGCAACTTATTTCCCTTTGAAATATTAAACACAAAGTTGATTTAACTATTTTACTATTTACAAATTTATTGAATACAAAACAAATAATTTATTTAAGCAAAGAAAAAATTTGACTAACGGCTTTTCCTCCACCGAAGCAAATTTGCGCCCGCCAGCACAAGCACGACGAGACAGATTTCCCCACATGTTTTCGATCGGGCTTAAGTCCGATGAACGTGCTGGCCACTCTAAAAGTTGAATTTCTTTGTCTGAAAACAACTCACGACTGGCCCGCGATGCATGAATGGCAGCATTATGTTCCTGTAAAATTGTATTTGAATACGGCTGATGGTCCAAAATGTCTACCAAAACATATTCCAACGGAGTAATATAATTTTTGGATTTCATTCGGGCAGAAATTGGCATATTGGCGTCCTAAAATTATAACTAAAATCAGCCCTGAACATCAAGGATCCACCGCCAAAGTTTCACTTCGTGGAGAAGCTCTCAGCACTTTTTATATAATGCCAATAATAATTAAAACCGTCTGTCCCATCTGGCATCTCCACAAGACATCGCTTGTGTTAAGAAAATTTTCATGAAATCAAAATGCCCTGTGGAGACGGGTAGTTTGCAGACAAGAAATATTGCATGACATAAATGTCTAGTTTTTATTCCACACATCTCTGTGGAGATCAACCCTGAAATTTTTTTGACAGCGATTGTCAGTTTGACTTCGGAATGTGAAAAAAAAATAAATAAACAAAGAAACAAAGATGACTGAGTGGCGTATGTCGTAGAAAGAAGTTCACACCTACTCAGCCAACTTACACTCGAAGAATGAAATGTCATGTAGTACTTTGCCCACCTAAGTCAATAGAAAATATGTCGGACGAAATGTCTGAAATTTAGTGTGACATATTTGTGTCTCTTTGGGACGCGGTGTTAGTGACAAAACAATAGATGTTGAAATTTTCTGAGCGGGAGTAACGGTACTTTCAAAACATGCGTTGAAGAAAGGACACAAACACAATCAAAAGAAAACCATTGGACATAAATGTTCGTTTAGTTTACACTACGAACAAATTTTCTGGACAGAAGTGCATTTGCCCTTAATTAAATTTCGTTTAGAGTATTTGTTTGCAAGGATCTGTTTCCTCAGTTTGTGAGCAAGCCAATATTAACAAACTTAATTTGTTCTGCTTTAATATATAATATAAAGATGACACTAACCCAAAACGTTCATACAAATATGTAGATTTGCCTTAGGCAGAGCCATGTTACCTAATGCGAAGTTTGATCTTATCACGCTGCCGTTTGATAATTATGCGCTGCCGGCAGTTGTTACAGTTTATCATGTCATTTATGCCACTACATAGTTTGCCAAAAAAGTTTCCTTACTTTTTAATTATCGCAAGTCGCTTAAAATCAATTTTAATTTGAACTATATTTGTAAAACTTTGTGCTCCGATCGATTCGTCTTCATTCGTTGCGCCTTCTTCAAATTTCAACCGCATTTGGGTGATAGTCCTCCCCAGTAAGTTTTAGTTGAATGAATGCCAACTAGTACTGATATTGTCAATGTTTTCCGGTCTATCACCATAACTTTCACTACACAATCAAAATGTACTTGTTATATGGTATGCTCAGGACAAGAGGTAGTTTTGCGGTCTTAAAATACAACGCATAATTAGGAGTATTTCTCGTCTGGTGAAGGATTCCTTTGCCGAAAAAACCTATTATTTTTTCGACTCCTTGAAAAGAACTGTATAGTATGTCTATAAACGTAGATTTTGCAGTTGGGCAATATTTTTTCTGTTTTGAGTCATAGATTTTAGTACTTTTTTTATGAAGCGATACTACACTGAACAGATTGTTTAAGTAGCCTGGGATGACGTGTTTTTTTTATATTTAACTTGTTTCAAGTACATTTATGCTCACTTAGTATTTCATCAATTGCATTCAGCCCACAGCAGCGTTCGCCAGGAAGAACATGTCATCTGGAACTCGAATTCTTTTTTAACTACTCTTGATGTTTATTTTTTTTTTAATGTATCCAATTTAACATTATGCACAGATATCGTTTTCAGAATATATGCTTGGCATCACAATTATTTATAAAAGATCACTTTGCAAGCTACATATGTAGTCAAACGCAACATGCAAATCTACGACAAGGCATACAGCTTTCTAAAAGTTTAACGCTGTCGATAAGTGAGCAGATCTGGTCTTCTAACGTAGTTTGATTGTATTTTGAATTTTCTCGTCCTTGTTCCAGTCCGTATGTATTTTAATTTTAAGTTTGGTAGAAAAGAATTCATAGATATATTGTAATTATTTATTGTTACGAGTGTATAACACATTCGTCTGCACATATCCGTTTACTGATTATTTTATTTATTTTTCAAGTGAATCAAAATTCGTTATTTTTCCTTATAAAGGGAATGACTGCATGTTTTTTTGCGTATAAAGACATATGTAACATACATAGAAATCTTATTAAAGAACTTTCATATTAAAACAACTTCCTCTGTCTTGACATCAAACAATTATGTTCTTTCAGATTCCATTAGAAGTTTGAATGTTTATGTTAAAAATAGTCTAGTTTGAACACATCTGGGAATGTACTTTCTTCAACAAAAGCTGAATCTGAAATGAAGTGATAAAGAAAACACCACTCTGTTTAATGAGCTATAAACCTAAAAGATACATTTCATTTACATACCTTGTACTTAAAAGGTAATCAAAGCTATACAGCTATACTGCGTGCATGGCTTGTTCTACCCCCTGCCAGAAGTCTGAAAGTTAGTTATATCCCGGTGATTTTCATACTTGATGGAAGAACAAATTTACGATAGCAGCACGAGAAAGTGTTTAGACAATATATCTGCCAACACCTTGTAAAGACTAATTTAGATAATTAAAACTTCATTTTTCATGTTTACACTGTATCTGTTTTCGTTTTTACCTGATGGTCATCTATTATTAGTACCCGTATCAGTTTCCATGGAGAAAAGTGTAATGGGTGTTTTTTTTTTCGTTTGCAGTGTCAGAGTTTCCAATAAGGATTAAATGTCACATCTGCTGTCACATTGAGCTGCCAAATTTCATTTATTTTAAATACAGTTTGTCATTTGAGTGGTGCAGAAATAAAGAGAACCAAGTCCTGTTGAATTTTTTGAGAAAATATGACTCTGTTTTTGCAGAATTCAAGATATTGGCTAAGAGCTCTGCAGTGCGAAATGTACAGCTTAGGAACGAACCACGATATTTTAGAGTACGTCCGAAAATAGGCTTGAGGGTATACTGATGAGCATTCATTGCGAGATATTATGGTTGAAGGTATGAAGGTGCGGAGTGCTACTGGCAATTTCTATTAAGCGCTGGTGGTGGAAATAACGATATAACAAAAGTGAGACAGGAGGCATTACATCAGTGTTCGAGTGTGTTAATTGGCTGACAGATATTAGTATCACCTATGAGTTTTATCTCACGGTATTGTAGGCAATCTTGGGCGGATGAATGCCTTATACCACCCGGAATTTATTCAGAAAATTAAAAATACAAGTTTATTCATCTAAATATATATTGTCCCCTTCAAAGTAATCCCTATCTACTGCAACACACTTATGCCAGCGCTTGATCCAATCCTCGAAACATTTTTTTATATTCGGTTTCCGGTATGTTGAGGTCTTTTGGCACCAACTTTGCTGGTACACTACGGAAACCCAAATCATTAACCAAAATGTCTTGGACGGATCCATAGGCAATGTTCATGTCCTCCGCTATCTCTCTGATGGTTAATTTGCGGTTATTTTAACTTAATAAAAAAAACAGAACTCTAATCGGAACAATGGGAGCGCCACACGGTGGTGTGGTGCGGGAACTTTTTGATCAAGGTGGTATGCCGGTCCAATTTTGTCCAGTTAAGACTGCGAGCGTTAAGGTGACATACCTTTAACCCAATGTAGGCATTCGATTAGATTTTCACCAATGTCCGTACCTCGACCTCATCTCCCACACCTGATATTAGGCTATTATGAGCCTTCAGATCTTAAAATACCATAAACAACTAATAGTAGCATACATAATATTTTACTTTAGCACTTTGTAATTTATACAGAACATACATACATACACAGAAGAACAGAAGAAAAGAAGAAAATATGAAAACATATAATTCCAAGCAAATAAAGAGGATATTGAAGTGCTTAGAAAAGGGGACAGATATAGGGAAGAATGAAGGGTATCATATAAGCAAAATATTAATAAGACTAAAAATTAAAGTTCAAAAAATTTTAAGTAATAAATTCAAAAAAATAGTTTAATAGTTCACACAATTCGAACACAAGATAAAATTTACTGCTTCAGCAGGTCAATGTTAGTAAAACTTGTTTCAAATAATATTAAAAAACCTGTAACCTTCTAAGCCGTTTAAAAAATAATAATTACAAATATAATGATATGCAACAGGAATTCAATAGCTTAAGAATGCTAAAACCTGAATCAAAATCAGGAAACTGCTTACAGTTTCAAGATTGTATAACACATAAAGAAGATACATACATTTTTGAATGACGACATTGCATTTATTCAAGGTTATCTTTCTGCAAAATGTCAACAAATTCATTGTCGTTTTATTCATCTGTTGATTTTAAAAATGAAAAATATTTGCATCACACCGTTGGAATTTTTAATTTACCACAATAATGCTAATACAAACATGTATAATACGAAAAAGGTTATCTAATACGTATCACTTCCTGATGGTTCCAGAGACATTCGTTGTTCAAATCATGGTCAAACTAGTATTCGATTGCCATTTTCACGATTATAAAAGGCAATACAGAGCATTCAATTTTAGGTGCTCATCTAGGCAAAAGGTTATCCAAACAATGTCCTTTTGCTTTGAGGCAAAAATGGGAGAATTGACTGGTATAACTGAACCAAAATAAAAATTAAGTGGAACCAAAGTGACAGTGAGCTTTAATTTGGTCATAGGTAAGGACATAGTCTCTGGTTTTTTTAACATAAACCACCTGTCATGTAGACTTATGTTTACGGGATGCCCATACATCCATGGGAGCAAGGATACACCTTGCCATCGCTCTCCGTCAATTCTTTGATACCAATTCGAAACTGTGTTCGAGGCACAAGTTCCACCCTTGATATGAGTCGAGGCCGATCTAAAACATCTTAGGGTCACAGTGCCCAGTACTTATTTGCAACTCTACAATGGCTCAAACCATTTGGGTTTAAACCACAGCCACCATGACGCTCCCACAAGGGGGCCTACCTCAATAAGACAGGTCCGGACCGAAATCCGGAGGGCTCCTGACTCCCATGGTACCGTGATTTAAGTCCTGGTAGGGACTACCGGTGGTCTTGCCGCCAACAAGACCTATGACAGGCGACTTGTAACTGGTCAAATCGTAGCAACCTTCGGTGGCGTCATCTGAAGATGTTTACGATAAAATCAGTATATGCTATGGGCGGGGGCCCCATAGTTAAGGACACTAGCATTGAAAAAGTCTTGCCAAATTCCACTCACAAAGTTGATTGTGTTCTTCACTAACAACACATCCGTCCAAGATGTTTCTCGCTATCTTTTCCCTGGTATAATACGGAATTGCATATACTCCGACGAGGAAAATAAACAGTTGCAAACAGGCATTTTGAACGTGCAGAAAAGACTTTCTTGTCCTTAATTTTTTACTTGAATAATCAACAATCCTTGAATTTTATTAACGTGTAAATATATCAGAATAAGTTTGGTAGTACACACAATCAAGATTTTTGCCATTATCGTTTAGGTCTACTCGTATGTCCTTCAATTGTAAACCAATCACCCCTCCAAAGTAAAAGAGATTTCTTTACGGCAGCTCTATATTACAACCATCAATCTTATCAAATTTATCTGCAAAAGAAATAATTGTTATGAACACCGATTGTAAATCCTCTATATCTGGTCATAATTCTAAAAATAGACTTTCCACCCTCGCTTATCTTACGGGTCAAGTCTTAATTAGTTTATGACAGTCTAGAGTTGTTTTAAGATGAACTGTAACAAATTCAAACAACACAACCCCAGATGTCCCAAAAGATAGTGATATACATACTTATTTTTTTTATAATTTGTGCGCGCTCAAGGGATTATTTCTTTAGTACCCTTAAAATGTTTGCACACAGAAGCGGGCGAAGGAAAATCAGGGAGGTTGGAAAGAGAGGTACCGGTGGACGTTGGTTTTAAATGTTTGAAGGTTATAATGACTAGGAAATAGCGAGACGGGTGCTACGGTTAAAAGTTTGAATGGGCGGAATGCTACTGGCGATTTCTATGGAGCACTGGTGGTAGCGATAAAACAGAATGAGACACGAGGCATTTTTTATGTAAACGATGTCACTCGTCTTCCAAAAAAATCGGGCCTTGGCCACCGCAAAATCATTTAAACATGTGCGTTTTCTACTATCAACAAAATCTATCATTTCAACAAATGTTAAACCATAATTTTCTTTTGCAAACGCTTCTTTGCTGAAATGAATATACTCAAATATACAATGTATACATATCACCGACAAATGAGGTTCTTTCCTTCGTTGCTTAAATTTGTGATCTCTACGAACATGTTCATACCATTATTACCAGAGTTAACTTGGCTTTGCAATTCGACAAATGATAATCTACGGCATTTTCTTACTAGCTCTATGTTATTGCATCTGTGCGAATCATGTCAGTCAATCCCTTGAATTTGTTAGTCAGGTTTGAACAAGTTACCAACAAATTTGCACCTTAAAAATAAAAGCTCTTCAGCGCAATGTTGAAGAAAAATGGGCCATTCATAGTTAACCAGTAGCCATGGACCAATATGGATACCAGAGGGCCAAATGACCCTAATCGAAATATGAAATACAACACTTAAAGCTAATGTTAATGTCTATGATATTAGCTTTATTTAATAGATAATTTTATGCCATTAGTGTTTAAATATTATATCGAGCTCGAATGAAGCCCAATCGTGAATTAGAATTTTCGACAACTTTATCGAGCAACTGAGGCCGTATATCAGCAATAACACGGTGAATGTTGACTTAAAAATCGTCCATCGTCTCTGGTTTATCGGCATAGACTAATGAATTCAAATACCCCAGTTCACAGGTCCATTACGCGAAATTATGCGCTCAGCATAATTTCCCCCAATAAATTGATGATGTCGCGCGCCGGGTGGCATGTGGCATCATTTTTTGAAACCAAAGCTCTGTCACGTCAATGCCATTCAACTGAGGAACGAATAAGTCAGAAATCATATTTCTCCATTGACGGTAACATTCTGGCCGGCATCGTCCTTAAAGAAATATGGGCCGATGATTCCACCAGCCCATAATGCACACCAAACAGTGAGTTTTAGTGGTTGTAAGGGCGTCTCGACAAAGCCTTCTGGGTTTTTTCAACTCCGAATTCGGCAATTTTGCTTGTTTACATATCCCTTTAACCAAAATTGGGCATCATCGGAGGACAAAATTTTGCGTTGAAAATGAGGATCAAGCTGAATCATGTTTTCGGCCCATTGGTCACGGGGTTTCAACTCTTGCACAAGCTGGATCTTATAACCTCTTAAGTCAAAATCTTTCCGCAAAATCGTCCACAAAGTGGATGGTCATAGCTCCAACTTCTGTGCACGATGGCGAATCGACTCATTCGGATTCTCCTCGACACTGCGCTCCACAACGGCAA
Organism: Volucella zonaria; assembly: GCA_963966105.1. NCBI lineage: Eukaryota > Metazoa > Arthropoda > Insecta > Diptera > Syrphidae > Volucella > Volucella zonaria. The sequence continues at coordinate 48,613,908 of OZ014533.1, read as the reverse complement.
TAACTTCTTCTGTTCGCACTGTTTGTCGTGCATGGGGATGCGTATTATCCGAATAACTTGCTCAGATGGACGATTATGTCGGCCGTAAAATGAACGAAGCGCACGATAAATTTGGCGTACCGAACCATGGTTTTCACAATAAGTTTGCACAATTTGCACGCGTTGTTTTGGCGTTAATCTATTCATCATAAAATGGCAAAACGTACTAACCACAAATCAACTCTCAGCTGTCTAATTGACCATCTGTAGAAACAGTATTGCCAGTTTAAAAACCACCCTTTATATATCGCGGTTTTTTGTTCATATAACAAGCCTTTGAAATAAACCACGATTCCCATGGACAGCGGCTCTGCTTTAGTTAAACGAATAATCTTCGTCTATTGAAACTCAACCTCTTATTTCCTTTCGATGGCCTAGAAAACATTAGATGATAATGCTCCTAATCGTCGAATGATGCCAAGCGTGTTCTATTCATCGTTTCCAATTGTTGCATTTAAGTTTTGACGTGGTCGGTTCTGTCAGCCTTATGTTACTATTTATTTTTTGTTCATGTTCTACACATAATAAACAACTTTCATTACGCAATGTGTAACTTTGTCGGGAACCCATCATGTCACAAAAGAGTCGAATATGGGAGAGTACGAGTGTATGTAAAACAATCAAAGGAAAAACTGATACGGCCAAGTCGCATATATGCTTTTTTCGATCAATCTTGACATCATCTCACTACGCAATTGGCTTTGCTTCTTCAAATCAAAACAGCGATTGATGGGAGCTTACGTTGTCGTTTTAGAAGCTGAACCGAGCCAAGATAGATCAGTCTGAAGTTGTGGCTTTCTATAAGAATGTCGCATTCAATTCCTTGGCGTTTGGACTTAAGTTTTTCGACACCAACTATTATGGGCCAAACTTTCACTGCATTCTGCCAATGATTTCTATCTCGTCATCGTACTATACCCGCTTTACAGGCTTGAAATGGATTCTGCCCGTTATATTACCAACTATGTTAATGTTTTAAAAAATCGATAAAATCAATGCTCACGAAAATGCACGTTGGGTTATATATACTTATGTTGCTAACTTAAAAGTTGTCTTCAATTTTGATGAATTCGTTGGAGTGCCAAGTTTGCTTCGTCTCTGCAAATAATCTCTTTTTAAAAGCGAAGAAATTGGGATTATCTGAAGGAATACCTACGAGCTTATATGAATAGCTGCAACATTTGACTGTTTGTGAAGTTTTCTAACCCAATGCCGCAATGAGGCCTGTCTAATGGATCTTCGGCAATTAGTTCGAAGCATTCATAGATTACTTATGCAATGACATCCGCATTCGATATTCGATGAAAATAACTGAAAACAAGAAATGGTGGAGATATGAATGAAATTCACTCAATTCTACGATTTCGGTCTTAAAAATCGCATAGTTTACACTTATCGGGACGACTAATTATTTTTTTTTACCTCCGTTTAGGCTGATTTAACCTTCGTTGAACACAATTCATCGACACAGATAATCGGACAGCTTGAAGTCGTCAAGCAAACCATTATTTTCTGTTAGAAGAGCCCAGGATTCAATTTGTATTTCAATTAGATTGCTTTCACATCAATGACTTTCAAAAGACTATAGCCAAATTTAATGCTGCGATGGCAAATTAATAAAACAAGAGGACACATTCCCACTTAACATCACAACAATAGCAAAATCGAAAATCTCATAAAGTAAGTAAAGGACTAGATATTAACAAAAAAAAATGCATCACTAACCCTAGAGAAACCACATTTTGAGAAATATTATGATACGTCCGAAGGTTCTTCTTTGAAGGCGAGAGTAAGTTAAGTGTAGCAAAATTTTAAGGAACAACAAAAACTAAAAAAAAAAAAAAAAAACGAAAGAGAAGCAATAACGACAATCTGTCGCCATCTACTCGTATATCCCCCATTCGCAATGGTTACCGCCTTCCCAGACAAAACAAAGTCAAAAAAACATAAATTTCGATGTACGTATATTTCCTCGCCCTCATTCCTAGTTTCGTATAGCCTTATGCATATTTCCACCAAATGCCAGTAAGAGCGACAAAAAAAATAATCGAATTATCATAGTAACTGGGAACTTTTCTCTGCAGAATAAAAACTTTTTCCTTTCAAATTTTTGCAATCTCGCAACTGGTCCAAGTTGCTTCTTCCAAATTGTGTTCCACTCGCATTTCTTACTTGGACCTTCACTGCTTTCTATTTGTAGGGCAAGTATTGGTTTTGGAAAAAGTTTGGAATTCTAAGGAACGAAGATTCTTATATGTGCATACATACTCGTATACACATGGAAGGGTTCACAATAAAGTCGATCTAATGACATCTATACATATTGGTAGACATACGAGTATAATGTGAACCGTTAAAGAGATTTACTCGCTCGTACCTTTTTGATGATCTAAGGTTCTATACCAGCTGTATAGTATGCTCGTTCCAGTATTGATATCAATGGTACTGAACAAATATATACGACACTATCGTGTCATTTATTTTTTCAACCCCCTTTGGTTTGTATTCGTTTTCGTGGGGGATAAAATGTGTTCCCAAATTTATGAGCTTTGTTGGAATTTTAAATTATTTTTTATCGCCTTGTTTTGAAGAGGTTTTCGATCTGATCTTGTTGACCTATTTGCAGTATTTCGTGTCTATGTTTCTTTTTTTTTTGAAGAAAATAAACCAACCCATTATTTTTATTTTTGTTTTTTTTTTTTAAATAGTTAACTGACAGAACCATGCCAAGTGAAATGTGAACAATTGCAACGGCAAATGGTAGAAAACAACCCTCGTTGCTGCGAGTCTTCAGTGACAGGAAAAGCTCCCCCATACAATTACGGATACGATATACTCGTACAATGTACAATCTACCATGTACGATGTACGATGTACGATATACGATGTAGTCGAATTGAGTTTGAAGACTCCCATTCCTGTGTTGAATAGATAAAATCGCAAAACGTCAACTGTGACATACAAACACCATACGATATACACACAATTTTCCGAAGCAATTTTCTCTTAATTTCTCAAGAAATTGTTATTCGGCCGGAAAACGGATATCCGGATCCAACTGGGAGTTAGGCAGAATAAGAGAATGTGTGACAGTGCTGCCTGCTTATCCCCGAGACCAGGGATGCTAAAGCAATTTTATTAGGTCCCTTTCTACTGTTTCTAATCTTTGACATTTGGGTCGGCATGGTTTTGGTTGGTTAGTTGTTGCTGCCAAAAATAAAATAATCACTATTATCACCATCATCATCATCATCCTCATCATCCTCATCATCGTCGTTGAATTACACAACACAAGGGTAGTTGTTGAGAGGGACTTACATGCTTGTGTGACATATAACCTAAAGGGGGAGGAACCAGGCACCCGGTTTTTTAAAGTCACTTAACACATCCGACAGTTCAGTTGTTTTACCCTCCCAGCTTCTAATTTTTTAACTGATTGATAGATGCCACAAATATACAAAGGAAGCTGTTTGCTTCGCAAAAGGGGACTCGCGTAACATGATATTGTACGAGTATATACATTTTTCATTTTTCGTAACGTGCGCTGGTGGTGAAAGTGAAAAGAACAATTTTTGGACCACAATCAGTGTAATTGTTGGCAGGAAGCGTTTTTTTTTTGTTGCTTTATTTTATGTGTAAAAGAATAGGCATGGTGCCTAAATTTAAATTGCCAGAGTAGATGAAGGTCGATTTAATCCCCGTATTTTGTATTTGAGATTTGTTGTTGTTGTGGTTTGGGTGGTAATGTAATTTTTGTTTTGGATTAAAGTTTATTGCTGGCTTAAATTGATGAAAACGATTTGATGGGGGTAAATTAGCAAAGTGGTTTTAGGTTAATTCGTAATAAATTGTCATTGATATATTGATATATATGTATGTATTTTTTTTTATAAAATTAAGCCATTCTTTGTATTTAAATTTGGCTCAAAATCGAATTTAAGCAAATCTCAAATTCTAAGTGAGATGTGATGACTCTGACGTTGATATGGATGGAAAATATTTCCTTAATTTGTTTGAGTGATATTAGTATCACCTATGAATTTTATCGCTCGGATTTGAATCTTATCTAGCAGGTGCAGAGTTGATTTGGGCGCACCCGATCAGGTGTGGGCATTGTACTCGAATTTCGGACGGATAAATTCCTTATATGTTATATTGAGGCCAGATCAGAGAACGATTTTTTCCTGAAAATATACCCAAAAACCCTGAATAATAAATAATTATTTGGCGCTCTGCTCCAAGATTGACGGTAATTTCAGACTCGTTTCACTAAGCCCTTATAACACTTGACAGTTTTTCCGATTGGACGTCTGTACTCTACTCTTTTCTGAATTTCCTCCTTTCTGAAATTAAATATTGTAGTTGATAGAGCTGTATTCTGAACTGTGCAAGAACTCACTAGAGTTGAATTAGATGAGCGAATAAATCATTGCTTGATAACTGTTTGGATTTTAGGGGCAATGAGCCCATGATCTGACACAAAATAAAACTATAAAACATATCAGATACCACATCTAAGAGTATTACACAGAAATTTGAATAGATCTCATCCTCTGTGCCGAGGCTAATTCACTTTTTGAACACTGTTAAACGATATATGCACAATTGTGATCCATCATTATTTGTACAAGCAGCTGTTATAATCTAACAATCAATGTGAAAGGATGCTTCCCTCATTCTCTTTAAATCTGAGAAAACATGTTAAAAGCTAATTAACAAAAGAACATGAATATAAATTAGTAAGGCGTGCATTTTAAATGACTCCCCATCTCCTAAAAATAAGCATCGTTCTAAACCCACCTTAGTTGCATCACACACCTACAATATGTTAAGTTAACACGCTTCCTACTCATAACTTCATTTACGCAAATCATGCGCAACTTCCAGCTCATTTATCTCTATCAAACACCGGTCTCACAAATTATCCATATTTGTCTGATTACATTCAAATAATATCGTAGCTCTAAAAATCGCCGTGGCAATATCTACGCCTTCACTAGAGGCGCCAGTTGTACGTATCTAGGTCTTGCAGCTGTGAAGATCTGTAAGGCTGCATAAAGGCCAGCATCTTAAAACCAATTGACAGTGCCACGCAACTTCATGCCATTGCGGCATTGGGCCAGACACAGATACAGATACAGACTTGTTGTAAAATGCACATGCACGTGGAAATTTCCTACACAGAGCCTCACACTCACAGTAAGAGTACCCGCGTCAAGAGCAATAGTTGATATTGCTGATATCTTATGGGTGCGCATACGCATCCAGTCGTGATTACCTCTGTAAATTTATTCGTAGTTGCTTTAAAATTTTTACACAACTTTGGGCAGCTTCAATTTCGGAACGCGAAAGATACATTTCATAGCACTCCACTTTCACTTCAGTGTCAGCTGCAACGTAAGGCAATTGCCACCACAGGCACAGGCCTAGCCCTAGTAAAAAAAAACCTGAAAGTGATTTATAAGAAAACGAAAAAAAGAAAAAGTTAAGACGTGCGATAAGTCAGTAGGTGCGACTGTCTCAAGGTGTAATACGCAAAGTTTATGATAATATGACAGACTCACACCCTTAATGGCTAGAGAGATCTCTCAATTTTCTTTGAGTAGGTGTTTAGCGAATTCTTTGGAATTTGTGTGTTTTTCTTATTTCTAATTTGGAAAATATCTTTTGAAACTTTGTACCTGAAATTTGTATTTGTTATGTACACAAATGGCAAGGCACCTATGTAGACTTCGCAGGCACTCGTACCTTTAAAAAAACTCATAAATATTTGCACAAAATATACATACTGCTCGATGATACGAAAATTTGAATGGCAGATAGCAAACAAACGCATTAGAAAATATCCAACACTTTTAATAAGCTGCAAAAAAAGTAAATTCATCAGCTACTTGGGTATTTTGCGGGAAAACTCAAAGATAACGCGACTATGTTCATATTTACCTACATATATGTATAGTATATCCATCCTAAGAGGTTTGAAAAAAAACCTAAGCAAATATTTTTAAAAACACGAAAGCGTGCTGGATGACTTAAGAGCATTAACTCCGAAGCCTCAAGATTATACTCACATTTTGTTAACGAAATTAAGTTATGTGAATATAATAGAGTATAATTAATTTGCTAAACGATTTAAATAAAATTAATTCTAAAATTCCTTAATTATGGTCCGATCCAGATATCTTCTTCAAAAAATGAGTTTATACATAATTATAGAAATGCGATTGGGGGAAATTGATTTTGATTTGTGTCAATTGTGGAAAAAAAACTCCTTTCGCTTAGATTATATTTGCTTTTTTTTAACCCAGAGAAGGAGTTTCACTATGGTTGAAGTTTGCTTCATCATTAATGTACGAGTATGGTATTGGGTTGTACCGATTTTATAGTACAAAATTAAAAGCCAATATTATTTTTTCATAAATTTTTATTCAATCAAAATAGGATCCGTTGGCATCTATGACACTCCTCCAACGTGATACAAGGTCAAATACCACTTTGATCACCACCCGGAATTTATTCAGAAAATTAAAAATACAAGTTTATTCATCTAAATCTATATTGTCCGCTTCAAAGTATTCCCCATCGACTGCAACACACTTATGCTAGCGCTTGATTCAATCCTCGAAACATTTTTTTATATTCGGTTTTCGGTATGTCCATCAGTGCTTCCTGCGATTTTTCCATTACTTCCTCTCGGCTGCTGAAACACGTTCCCAGTAGTGGTTTTTTAGCTCGATTGAACAGAAAGAAGTCACAGGGAGCCAAATCAGGTGAATTTGGTGGCTGTTGGATGGTATTTGTCGCATTTTTCGTCAAAAAATTACGAATAATGATGGCACTGTGCGACGGTGCGTTATCATGGTGCAAAATCCACGAGTTGTATGCCCACAATTCTGTTCTCTTCCGTCGAATTGCTTCACGCAAAAGTCTCATAACGCCCAAATACTCGTAATACTCTTTGTTTACTGTCTGGCCTTCTGGCACAAATTCATGATGCACTACACCGTGAAAACCGTGAGCATTGCCTTCTTTTTTGACTGAAAACGTCGTTGTTTTTCTGGTCTCGGCTCATTTGGTGGACTCCATGCACTTGCCTGATGTCTGGATTGCGTATCGTACTCATAAACCCACGTCTCGTCTGCAGTAATGATCCTTTTGATGAATGTGGGATCGGATTTACCCTCGCAAATTATCTCTTTTACGACGTCAGCACGGTCTCTTTTTCGCATGAAATTGAGGTGTTTTGGCATCAACTTTGCTACTACACGACGGAAACCCAAATCATTAACCAAAATGTCTTGGACGGATCCATAGGCAATGTTCAAGTCCTCCGCTATCTCTTTGATGGTTAATTTGCGGTTATTGACCAACGTTTCTTTTACTTCATCAATGTTTTCGTCGGTTTTCGATGTCGATGGTCTGCCACTGCGTTCATCATCTTTGATTGTCTGACGACCACTTTTGAACTGCTCGTGCCACTGGTAAACGACCGTTTTCTTTAGAGAATCGTTGCCGAAACACTTTTCCTACAATTCCAACGTTCGCACACCATTAAATCCGTTTTTTACGCACAATTTAATACAAGTTCGTTGTTGCACATTTAAGTCCATTTCTAAAATTGTAAAAAATCGCCAACACACATAGAGATGCTATGATGCTGAGATTTAGAGGGAATGTCAATAACAGATTTACCAACTTAACAAAAAAACAGAACTCAAATCGGAACAATGGGAGCTCCACACGGTGGTGTCCCTCGGGAACTTTTTGATCAAGGTGGTATATCTCTCTTATAACTGGTATTGGTTTTGTACAAAAGAAAATGTACCAGAAGGCACAAGCCTCAGCCTGAAGGGCCTGTTACATACATATGTAGGTCAATAACCCCTGCTTTTGAATATGATATCTCAGAATATATCGGACTTGATTTCTGATATGCTTTTTTTAGCCTTCTACCTAGTCAGCGAAAAATGTTCCATCCGCTTGCTTACATATGGGTTGAATTCACATACTCGCACAGAAGTTCTTAGTGAGATCGGGAATATGCTCATATCTCAAATCTTTCATTCTGTGCTTTGAAAGCCATTGATAGTGCAACAGAAAGAGGCTTATCTTCACTAGCAGACATAAATATTTCTTCTAGTATGATACTATTGACGTCTTACAAATTGTAAAAACCAAACATACTGGTAATTCAAACTGTTGCGCCGCGATAACAACGGAAACTGATAAATTAAAAAAAAAAATTCCGATAAATATTTATATCCAATTAATTAATAACTAACCAGAAATAATATCAAACTTACTTGCATTTACTTTGAATAATCAATGAATTTCTTATTTCTCCTTGTTTTAGAATACTCAATACGGGAGCAGAAGGTTCATCAGCAGAAAACAAATATGATTCCCAGTAGTCACATGGAATCAGCTTGTGAGCAAGTAATGTATGCAAGTTTCCAGTTGCAGTTTTATTCCGATGTCCGTAACATTCCATAAAATAACCCAAATATAAATAACCAAGAGACCCAGTTCAACAAAAAGGAGGAGAAAATACAATTAATTTTAAGGGAAAAAACCAAATATTTTCGAATTTAAATATAGCGCCAGTGGCAACAATCTGATACACAAATAAAAAAACACTATCGTAAAGTGTGGTCTATAGCGAGTTTGAGTTTGTGTGTTTGTGGATACGTGTGGTGACATACATGATGGATAACAATACAACAGGATTCGATGACGAACCGCCACCAGAACCCAGGGATGGTTGGTTGCTCGTGCGAATTCATGTCCCCGAGCTTAATGTATATAAATGTTTGCAATTTCCGGCCGACCGGCTTGTTTGGGATGTGAAACAGCAAGTGCTGGCTTCGTTACCTAAGGTAAGTTTTGTAAAAAAAAAAAAAAGGAATCCAATAAAAATACATATATGCATACTCGTATTCCTACTAGTTGCACGCCACACTAACAATTTAAAATTTAATTTAGAGAGAGAGAACAATTAAGGTTTATCATTTTATGAAAGCTCGTACCCATATTCAAATAAACATAGTGCTGTATGTCAGAAACTTATTGGATCGTAATTACTACAATAGTAAGAAACTCGTGATTTGGCTTTAATTTGAAGTTACTCGTACAGATAGACAACGCTGTCGCCTAATGAGAAAAATTGATTATTTTATGTGAAATTCAGTTGGCCGTGAAATGTGGGAATGTTTTGTTTACAACGTGACTTCTATACTCATTGCATGATATCACCATCTGAATGGTGATGCATTTTCGATTTATACGAATGATAATTGATAGAAAAAATAATGGCATATATCCCTCTAATGTGTACAAGCTTAAATGATTTCATAGATTAACTCCCCAAAACTCGATGCAATTATCGCACTTTCTCCTTCTTCATTCGATGAAAACATTGATTTACGAGTATATTCTTTTAATATATTCGACGGATACCCTAATATTTGTTTTGCCATTCTCGGTTAGAATTTTGTGATACTTTCATTCAGGGCCATTTCAAGCTCCTACACTTACTTTCTCTTCTGAGTACCGAAGTGTTGTGCCTTATAAACTTTTAGACATAATATTCAGAATAACTTTTATTACATTTATATCATACAATTGTAGAACAAGTACAATACATGTCAAATATCATAATGATTAAAAACCAATTTTTTTTCATCAATATGAGACAATGGGGATAATATTTATCTTTTACGCACAATATGCTGACCTCAGAAGAAACATAAGTAAAGCTCGGTTATAGTGGTCCTAATTGATTGAGGTGCACTTAAGTTAACTGCACACCTTTTGAGATGCAACACCGATATCATGGCCTCTTTTGGAGGAACCTTTCAGATTTCTTGAAACACATGCCAAGGTAGGAAGAGGCTGTTGAAAAGACCGACACACTTAGGCATATTGGCCCGTTGTGATGCCACGTAGATCTGTGATCCTCTAACTCATGGAACCAATTGGAGTTTATAATGAAGCGTAGGAGGCTGTTAACGTCTATATTCTTTAGATGGTTTAAGTCATTGTAAAAGAAAGCTCCTAAGCGAAGTTTTCTTTTCTGGCAGAGAGCTTCTGCAGCAGCTTCTACAGAAATCGTTTGTGAAAGCGCCAAGTCTTCTTGCATGCTTGCCCTATAAGGCAGTGTCCAGTGATGACACGTCTGATGGCGCTGATATGTTTCCTATTCAGAAGGATCAGACTCTTAGCGCGATTCAGATCCAGATTTGGGCAGATCTGTTTGGTCGCTAGACATGTTGGTCCAACAGTCCACCTAAGGTCTGTTCTTTTATTAGCATCCAGCTTTAATATTGATTTCCACGTAGCGGCCCTACAATTCCCTGGAATGTCTCTGTGACCCGGCATCCAACAAAGGTGAAATTTGAACTACTGTACCCTCTCCGTAAAAGATGATCAGCATTCACGGGCGGTCGTAGAATTTAATTTAAGGACTTGATACCGGCCTGACTATCCGAAAAGATGCGGATGTCCTTTGGAGATATCACGTTTTCCTTCAGCCAGGACAGTATTTCTTTAATCGCCAAAATTTCCGCCTGGAACACGCTACAGCGATTTGGAAGACGGAAGGAGAGGCTTAGATTTAGCTTATCTAAGAAAACACCGCCACCAACGCCGCAATCGGTTTTAGAATCATCTGTGTAAAAATGAACTGGCTTGTCCTCCATGAAAGCATCTTCCTTCCAGAGAGAAAGCTTATATGGAAGTTACCAAAGTTCAGGTATGGTGTAATCAATGTTCTCTGTGGGGATTTCTAATATATTAAGAATATTAGCGTGGCCAAATAGATTATTTGTCTATTGTGTAGTCGCTATCGAAAATATCGAAGCTGTCAAGTGAAGCAGAATATTTAATGCCGCGGAGGGAGTATTGTAGAACGTAGGGCTCCCCTTATGCATAGACATGCTGTTCTTTGGGGAAGTTCCCAATGGCTTTTTTGCAAGAGAATAAAGCTACTGTATCTTTCTAGACTCTTTCTTGAATGCTAGGTTTCCAGTTTAGTTTCAAAAATGAGACCCACATATTTTGCTGTATCAGAAAAACTAAACTGGTACCGTTTATTGAGGAAGGGTCTACATATAATTGGAATTGTAGATTTCGTTGAAAAGACAAGATCAGTTTTATGGGGGTTTGCTCCCAATCCACAGCGATCTGCCCAACGGGTTAATCTGTTAATATTTAGCTTAAGGAGTTCTTTAAGGGGTTAAGCCACTATAGAATTTTTAAAAAATCTATTTTTTCTTTTATTGCTTTCAAATGGTCTCTTATGATCTCAAAAATAATATGCCGATATCAGCCAGTAAGAGCCTTTGGCAGTCTCTAGTCTGGCAACGGTTAAGTCGGTGCCGCTGAGGTTACGTAGCATTAAGGCTACGGTTCACTAACATACAAGTTCTAATCTTACCTTTGTCTCTTGTATAGAGCGGAGCGTATACAGGTGTCCCAAGTCCATGAGCCATGATTCCTGGATTAGGGTGATGTCTTCAGCGTTTTTGGAAAGACGCAGTATAAGTGCGGCCGAAGCCTTTTTTGAGTGATGGAGATTAATCTTGAGAAAACGTATCAATGCTACAATTTACAAGAGTAGCCTCCACCACTGTGCTGTTCAAGTACTCCGATTCTGAAGATGTGCCCAAAAGCTCATCTACTTCCTCTGGTCGTATAGGATCTCTGTTTAATTCCGCATTGTTTTCCGTTTCTGACAGATTGTCAGAAGAGGAGACTGACGGCTTAATTGTCTCCTCGGATAAGTTGGAGTCGTCGCTATTCAAGAAAGGATATCACCGCTCCAAAATCTAATGTTCAGTTTGAAGTTTCAGTTAAAGGAGGAGGAGGTTGCTTATCAGCATCCAGCTCATCCTTTTTATAGACGCTTAGGTGAATTGACTCGAAACCGAACCGAATCATGCCTTTAGTCTACGCTAGAAGGTTAAGGGATTCCTCATTGATCACGATCAACGCGCATTTATAAAAGCCCCATAGTTCTTCCAGTTTCGCGACTTTGCAGTCATGAGTCGGTAGGGTCGGGTTTCTGAGCCTGGTGATCTCCAGAATGTTTTGTGAGGAGGAGGGTTCAGCGGGGATCCAGGTGCGGGTATTAGGTCTGCTAGGGATATCCTCCTTAGGCACGACTTCGAGTTTTGCACCCGGTCAAATCTCTCTGAATGGCTTCGGTGAAAAGATCAAGAGATCTTTGATTGGCACATGCGATAAGCTTGACGTGATCTTGGTGCCATCCAGCATCGCTCGTGATGGGAGGCGGTCGGGGGTTTTCCCGCATGATAGCTAAGAAGTTGCTCGAAAGCTTTAACTTGTCCAACTGACACCGCTCAGGTATTATCGATCCGTTGGTGTCGTTTCTGTCGATTATCGCGATCGTTATGGCGTCTTTTAGGACTAAAAGACCTCAGAGATGTGCTGTTGCATTGCCCAGGGGTTTTTTTTGTTATAGGTTTTGTGCCTCTTGGGAACCGGCACGGTTTCTTCCAACGATCTTTGGCGCTTGGAGGAGTCTTTTAGCCTTTTGGGAGCAGTGGGTAATTAGGATGTTGTTAGCCCACCCAATCTTGCTCTTCCCTCAACCTCCGGAATGGATCCGAAGGTTTTGATAATGCGTAAAGCATTTCGGCGTCTATAGTAGAGCGCCTTAGATAGAGCTTGCCTATGCGGCTAAGCCCCTGATTCCTCCTTAAGTGGAGGAGTTTTAGTATATTAAATTTTAAATATTAATTTAAATCAAATTGAAAATTTAGTTTTAGACTCGTTGCGTTTGCCTTTAGAGAATGGTGCACCATGGCCTGCCATGTTTTAACTCCACTCTACAATGCAGGAGCCTTGCCGGTAATCAGTTCTACCGCGCGGTATTAAAGTAGTACCGGCCTCGGGTTTCTTTTCTCTGAGATTTTATCTATTAATAGATCCCACGAGTAGCGGAGAAAGGATGGTGGTCCATATGTACAGAGATATGGGGTGGCCGTGGTGTAGTGGTACTAGCAATCGGTTCTCACTCTGAGGGTCAAGGTTCGAATCCTAGCCACGACAAAGTTACTTACCGTACCAAAACATGGTATTAACTTAATTTCCAGATACTAAACCCAATTCGCAGATTGACTGGCAGTCTGAAAATCGCTCATGGTGAAAAGTACATCTCCTTCCGCATGAAAGATTATTTATAGATCTGTTTCCGAAGTACGAGTATGCATAGGTGAAAGAGAGTTTCTGGGAACGCTACTCAATAACTCGATTGGTTTAAATACTAAGGTAAAATATTCAAAAGCATAATTTATCACGAAAACCAATCATGCAATCCAGTGACGGCATGGATTTGTAAAAGACGTTTTGCCACTGAATTCGACAAAATTTTCCACCAAATATATTTTTTTAGTTCAATCCAAATTTCTCGTGTCTTTAGTCTTTAGATTCCTGAGTATTCCTCCAACCAGGTATGGTCAATCTATCAAGAAATCCGCTTTCACGGAATTGAAGCTGTTCAACAACTATTTATTTGCCTCGCACTCCGTTAAAATGCCGCAAAGGATTGAGTTTCCTAAACTGCTGCAGAAATAAGTCCTCGTGCTCTTAGATCGGTACAGCTTTGAACAAATGTCAAGAATGGTGCTTATCACTAATACATAGGTGCAGAAGTTTTTCAACTCCAACTGCAGAAAATCAAATATGGAAAAAAGCTGTGCTTAGCGTGCTTGATTATCTTAAAAACTTAACCCGGCTTAGCTCCCAGAACCACGCGTACATCCTCAGTCATTTCTTTTCCTAACATTTATTACTCATAGTTTTTTGCTTGTTGGAACGTTTCTTTTTTGTTATGGCATTTGGACGTGCATTTCCTTCAGGTTTTCAGACCAATGTTACAGTATGTTTCATAGAATGGGTGATAGTTCACCTACTTGAAGACATCCTCTATCGACATTATTCTTGCATTATCTGGAAATTTTCGACGGGAGTCGTCTGGTATATTGTCTGTCATCAGCAATTGGAGATCAAGTGTAAATCTGGCTGATTGACATCTAAATGTCACGGCAATTAATTCAAATTTTCGAAATTGTATAAGGTACTTACATATTTATGAACTCTTTATCTACAAGTCTACAAATGATTAAAATGATTTTTAGAACACCATTTAGCAGCCTTTTACTGTCGCTTTTCAAGCAAAACTCTGCAACAAAAAGCCTCTTTAAATCGAACAGGTCGCCTAACACAGTGTGACCACCCTTATATGTATATTTCAATGGCTTCTTATCTTAATCGCATTAAAATTATTGCTCATTACTCATTGTTAATTACAATTAATAGTTAATAAATTTATGAATTTGGAGAAAATTTCCAACTGTGCATCGTTTAAACTGTCTCTAAGGTATCACAACCAACCAGTGCCATAAAATTGAGGCAATTAATAAATAAATATATTTTATATTAGGAATACTAATTTATGTATATAATGTACATTATTTTTTATATATGGAAATACGGCTGCTTTGATATTTGCAAAACTCAAAGTTTCTGATGGATGAATGTAGGCTATTGAACGATTGAACGCCCACGTACATTGGGCTGGTCTGTGCTTATGATGTTCTCGTTTTCTGGTTCGTAGAATATTGAAGTCTTCCTCGTTGTGTAGATCGTATGGGACAATTCTTCTCTCAAGAATGCTGGTTCAAATATATTGCGAACACACTTATTTGATTTTATAAGCCTACATAAATCATTGCCATCATAAAAATCGCTTTTTTTAAATTTAGCCTTTAGCCTGTAGTCTTTACATACTTGCCGTAATTGAGATGTACTAATATCGGTCACATTTTACTAGAGTTCGCATTGCTTTATTTTGTAATGCTTGAAGTCTGTTTTTTTTGTGTAAGATTACACAAATATTTTATTGACAGTACTTCCTCGATATTATTATTGTCTATAGTTTGTGATTGGGCGGACAATTTAGTAGCATGCATTTTGTTTTGTCTATGTATGTTAAGTATTAATTTGTTCATAATAAGCCATTTATTTATTGCACTTAGATATTGAAATAACATTTGGTACTGTTCTGTATTGGTTTGAAAAGGCACTAGCTAATTCAAATATTTTATTTTGAAGTCTGTTTTGTACCCTAATGTGGTAAGCAACGCAAATCCCTTTTTCAAACGCTTCTTCTAGTCCCAAAGGCATAATTCCCTCATTAAAATACTCATTTAGCGTTTAACTCATTAAATAGCATATTGAACAACATTTCACATAGCATTATCATATGTCAAAACTCAATATTATTCTATAGTCCGACGGCGAATTGTTGATTACACTAATTAACCGGATATCCGGACATTGGTGGTATAATGTATAACAAAGGCAATCATATGTTGGCATCTACATACTCGTATTAGAGCAGTGTCATTTCCGTGCGCGTGCACACATATGTCAATAAACAAGCAAATTAAATGAAAATTATTTTGATTAATCGGAACTTCAGAGCAATGCTGGTCAATTGTACCAGCAAATTGACGATTCATCATTATATTACTGCAGTAGTTTTGTTAAAAAAAAATACATACTATATATATCAAAGTGGCTATCCGTAATTAATTGTTTTTTTTTTTTTTTTGCGAAAAGTTGATACAAATAATTGTCGCTAACCCAAATGGATCCTAATATGGTTACCTGCTTGTGTAAGAGTGTAAGAGAACGTGTAAGAAACTACCTTCGGCGAAAAGGTTTTTTCGCTTGATGCGCTGATGCCGAAGTTCATGGAGTCCCTCTGTCAACTTTAACCTTTCGCGTAGGTTGTCGGTGCTAATCGAAAAACTACGCAACATGAGAAGTCACATGATGATGCAATAATTTGTCAGAAACGTTTTTTCGACATCTATAGTGACCGTATATTTTTTACAGATTTATACTGATCAGCAGGCAAGCAGATCTCCGTACACGCTGTCATACACGACGGTAAAATGGAGGAAATCATCTGTAGTGGACCTAAAACTTAACTATTGAATCACTCCAGCTAGCGCCGTCTTTAGGTAGCTGCCTCCTAGACTCCAATTTTGCAAAATTGTGGGTCTGGTGATGGCATGCACCATTTTGTTGTAACCCTTCTTTGACTTCAAGGTCTCAACGAAATTGCTTTCATACTTTACAGAGCAGCGAAAGTTCTCCACCTTCATTCTGTACAATATGACGAGTTTGGCAGCGATGCCAAAACTGCACAAAACCAGCCCAAGAGCGAAACTGATATGGGGCAATCAGATCGCTGACAAATCGTTCCAGGCATTGTAGTTATGTTGTACGCAATGTTAAGGAGACAGATGACTCTATACTTGACTTGAGTTTTTTGTTTTTTTTTTATTCTCTTGTAAATCGGAATATGCCCTATTATCCATCTAATCCATCTAATCCCATCGCACTTCCCGGTTACACGTATCCTGTTTAAGGTCTGTGCTTCGTTGCCTTTTTTTCGTTTTGCAAGGTCGTCAACAGTAAATCCTTCCTAACCCAAGGCAATTGTTTAACCTGACCGAATAGTTGACCCTTAGTACAACCTTAGTTGACCCTTAGTACAACCCCCAACTCGGAGGGTCCCCTTCTGGATCAATTAAAAAAAGCTGGGGTGCTAGTATTCTTCACATGTCCGCTGACACTCATCATATGCTATAATCAACGGTTTCGTCTTTGTGTTTCTGTCAAACTTATCATTTCCAACGGCTAGTTTATCACCACTGATTTTTATTTGGTGCAGCGTCCCACCTGATGAATTTCTAAAAAATTAAGAAATATTCTCTTGCAAAGCCAATTGTGGTCATTAGCGTTTGTAGACATTTAATTCAGTACTTATTTTATGGCAATTCCTTGTTGGTGTTTTGTACATCCACATCCACCATCGACCAATGTTACAACAGCGTAACGTTTGCTCTCCTGACGATTATATGTCCGAAGTAGTGCAACAGGGATAATATTCCTACCAGCGAAGAATTCGATATCTTATATTACATATTTACCGCAGCTAGTATTATGTAGGCTAGCTAGAATCATATGGCAATACGAGAAAACCAATGGGAGCGAACTCAACAGATTCTCTAGGAATTTTAACTGGTCGTTATGTTATGCTGCTAATACTTTTTTTTTAAGAACTTAACACTCCAGTGGGTATGACTACACTTATGATTCCAAAGCATGTGTTAAGTTTATGGGAAACTATTCTCTTTGGAATGTGATTCTTTATCCTTGATCGGATGAGGAATATCGGATAAGGCGTGGTATAACATGAGCTATTTTTTCGGTCCTACAAGAGCGAGCCTAGAGAAGAAAACCGAAAAAAGTTCAAACGAGCCAGAAACGACTCCAAGGTCTTTCTTAAGCGCACAAAATTTCAATAAGACCAAAAACTAAGGCAAAAATTACTACAATGTTCCAAAGGTAGTAAAAATTTTTAGTTGTTCGTCAAAAATATTAGAAAATTTGCCTCATCCTCTATCCCAACGCTCATTTATAATGACATTCCAGCCGTTTAATCCTACTCTTCATGGAACACAGTATTTATCCAGCCCGCTCCTAAAAAAGACGAATTATCTTTTCTCTCCTCCTACAGACCCATTTCAGTTACGAGTATGTCCCTTTTTTCCAATATCTCGAAACACGAACACTTCTCAATGAGCCTCAGTACGGTTTTCATAGCAACAAGCCCATTCCGTCATTTGTCAAAAACATTAGAAATTCTGCCTGACCCTCCATCCTAACGCTCATTTACAATAACATTCCAGCTGTCAGCTCTTTGGACAAGGCCAATCTGCTTGCTGCATACTTTGCAGGCATTTGACAGAGTTTGGCATCAGGCCCTTTTGTCGAAAATGCGTGCTGTTGGGCTCGGCGACACTTTTCTTCAATGAATTAGAAATTACCTTTCGTAACGTTCAGTTCAAGTTGTCTTGGACGGTTTCAAGTGTGATATTCACAAAATAAATGCTGGTGTGCCCCTGGGCTCCGTTCTGTCTCCGACACTCTTTTTAATTTTTATCAATGATCTCTTGTCTGTCACTTCTAATCCAATATATCCCTTTGCTGACGACAGTACTCTCTGCTTTTCATATTCGTTTCCGGACTCACGTCCCTGCTCTTCGGCTGTAGAACGGGAACGGCAGCGTATGTTAATCACATTAGATTCCGATATAACAGCATAACCAATTGGGGAACTATCGTCAAAGAGCTCGCAATGGTTTCACCCTGAATCGTTCCAGTACTGGAGTAGATCCTGTGCAGTGGGAAAAGCTGACGTTCTGCATCTCTCTCACTATGTATAAGCTACATCCTAGACCTTAGAATCTTCTATCATACATATGTTTCTATTCATAAATAAGTGTACACCATTCTAGCATTAACTCGCTATAAATATAGGGGCATGTGCCTTGCATATCTCATTTGCTGTATTCGTATTCGGCAACATTGCCCTTGTATGGGGTGGCCAGATAATAGCGATTCGAAAAAAAATTTAAATAAGAGAACAACGGTGTGAGAATAAAATTGATTCTGGCTTTATTTAGAAGCTACATTCATGCTATTATGTGTGGAA
Organism: Volucella zonaria; assembly: GCA_963966105.1. NCBI lineage: Eukaryota > Metazoa > Arthropoda > Insecta > Diptera > Syrphidae > Volucella > Volucella zonaria. The sequence goes on along the minus strand of OZ014533.1, from coordinate 48,595,274 downwards.
TAGCACATCATTTAAATGGTCGCCTCGGCTTTGCTGGCAGTGCTTCAAGCGGTCGGTCCAATTTTTGATGATTCGGTCCAATATGTAGGGCGTTAGCGTGTCGAATGTTGGCCTCGAGCTCGGCCAAAGTGGTTGGCTTGTTAACGTAGACCAAGGACTTGACGTAGCCCCAGAGAAAATAATCGAGTGGTGTCAAACCGCATAATCGCGGCGGCCAATTGATAAATGCTCGCCGTGAGATGACCCAGTCGCCAAATTTCTCCTTTACAACTTCGAGTGTTGCGTCGCTTGTATGGGATGTAGCGCCATCTTGTTGGAACCGTAGCTCGGATATATCGATGTTGTCGAGCTCTGACCACAGAAAGTTGGTTAACATCGCTCTATACCTGAGACTATTGTCGGTGTCTCCTTCCTCATTTCGAAAGAAATAAGGACCGATGATGCCACCATGCCATAAACCGTACCAAACAGTCAATCTTTGTGGATGCATTAATGCTTGCCCGAACACTTATAGATTGTGTTCGCTCCAATAACGGCAATTTGGCTTGTTTACATAGCCGCTGAGCCAAAAATAGGCTTCGTCCGAGAAGATGATTTTTGGCCAAAATCCGAATTTCCGGCCAAAATTTCCAGCTCCTAATTAGCGAACTCACGGTGTTGTCTATGGTCGTCCGGCTTCAATACTTTCGTCAGTACAATCTTACACGGATATAGGCCAGAATTCAACCGCAAAATAAGCCGGGTTGACTCTTTGGCGATGCCCAATCCAGGTAATCGGCGCCGAATCGACAATTCTAGGTCTTCTTCGATAGTGGCCGCTACGGCGACTATGTTTCGTTCATTTAGCACCAATCTCTGTCTGGTAGGTGGTTTAAGATCCAAAAAAGTGTACCTGCATACTGAAGCCATGATAACGATTGACCTCACGACGAAATTCACGTTGCTTATTTTCTACTGAGCCGGAATTTCGATAATATTTTTTAATAAATACCGCACGTTCGGCAATCGTAAAACGATGCACCATGGAATGGCAAACCTTACTGAATATTTTGACAGGTGGATGTCATTGGTAACTTTGACAGCTGCTGAAACATAACAATGAACCATCATTGCTATCTGGTCACCCGTTATAAGGCTAGGTCCTGTGACCAGTAGCCATATTGGTATATTGTGTCGCTTAAGCAACATTTTGCTCCACATCTTTGCAGATATTGGCAAAAGTTAAATTCGTTTGTGAGGCTTTTTGTCTTTCGTCCCTTTAAGGTTAAACAACCATAGATGATCCTCAGTGTCTTTTCAAAAATTTAACTCCGCTAACGAGATTCACACACACATGTATCACTGAAAGCGCTTAAGTATTAGTAATTGTGCCGAGAGATTCTTTTTCTTTTTAAGGTTGTCAATTTTTGTTCAAAGTTCTTCCTCTAATTACGTGTGCTAGAAATGGATTAGATCACTGGGTACGCAGTCGTCGTGGTACTGGTTTGTTGTTTTATAATTTGAATCTGTAATTGTCTCATTGCATTGGAATTATGTATCTATAGGACAATAACCAATCGGGAAATGTTGAATGGTATGAATACTCATATTTTCATTGTGTCATCACAGTCAAAACACCTTTTGTTGTACTATATTGATGCACCAAGGGTAATGCATTCGGTTTCCTACTGTCTCGTTGACATAACAGTACAATCCGCATTGAATTCCAATTGACATTCGATTGAGGTGCAATTAAGTATTTATTTACATTTGCACACACTGTTATTGAATCAATAGTGTGCGATACTCGTATTTTATCTCTTCTTTTTTGTGGTGTGGGAGAAAGCAATCATCGTAAAGTGCAGACACCACATTGACAACAGACGTCGAAGAGGGGAGGAAGTGCTGGTTGCTAGCATAGCAATTCTCTCAATTAGCGTATTGTTATGTAAATAGAAGCACATGTACGATTATCTCAGGTGTATTTAACTGTATTCTTGTTTTTGTATTACACATATCTACTTTAAGGAAAACGTGTGTTGACTTAAGCCTTATTTACCAAATTTGTTGGTACTCAAGCTGCTCTTGGTGCCTAGGTGATTGACGATATGCGATAACATAAATTATGTAGATCTCAGAATGTCTTATTCATCATGCGAAGTGGGCTGCGGGTAAGTAGCTTTCTGTATTCCAAGGTCAATTTTTATGGATTCAGAAATCGAGATTGAGTACATAACTTGAATAGACACACGGGCAAAGAATTAAGACCAAAGCTCCATGTTTGTTTGTGAATCTTGTTGTCAACTTTTTGGAATGTATCTAAGTGTTCATATAAATATAGCACTCAGATTAATAGATACACGTACGTCAAAATAACGTTCGTCGTTTTGTATTTGGAAGAAGTTAGCAAGTTCAAGTTTACGAGTAGTAAATGCGTGCTTTATGTGACCCATTTGTTCAAAACATAAAAATATTTTTTGTTCACCGACGCACGATTCTGGCATTAGAGTAAATTATTTTCTGTTTACAAATGATATTTTAGCAACTTCCTCTAAAGAGACCTTCATATCGCAGTTGTCTGCAAAATTATTTGAAAATGAAAAGGAATTCGTTGAAAAAATTCTGGCGGTCTAGCATATTTTTAGTTCAAAACATTTTCTATTTTATTGCGCGTCTTTAGTATCCCTTTGGATACTTTGGAAAGACCTTTTGGGCGCTTGATCATTAAAGTACGAGTTTTTAAGTTGTTTCTTTTAGATCATTGATTTCATTCATTCGGTTGTATATATCAAATAACCTGAGAAGATATCCGCGTAGATCAATCACTGAAAACGTATTCCTCAAGCTTAAGAACTTAAGCTCAGGGCAGAACTGCTGACACTGTCCGCCTCAACTCTGTGTATGAACACAGCTCAAATCTTCAGACTCAGCTTAAAATCGATGAGAAGTGATCTGGGCTTTTGTATGACATCCTGGTTCATGACAGTATGATCAGTTTTCTATCTTTAAAATACACTTGCTGGTTATCTTGTCAGTATTTTGCTACAATGTCCGGAAGTTGTTTTCGGCAGAAACCCATTCTTATGTATAAATATTTGATTCTTCCCCATTAGATCAGTTCCGGGATCCCCTCCTATAGTATATCTGTTACTTCAAGTTACTTAACATTTGCTGTTTTGGTACTTTATTACCGAGTAATAAGAGGCTATACAAATAGTCTCGCTTAGCCAATCCATAGTGGGATTATCATTCCATTCAAATGAAAATCATTGTAAAACTAAAATATACAAATAAATGCTTTATTGCCGTCTTAACAACTTTTTGAGTTCTCTGCGCCTATTATTTGGTTTACAGACTTAAACTTAGCGTCTATAGTAAAGGTCCAATCTTGCTTGAACACTCAACGACAAACTGGAAGTCACACGTTTCAAATCCCATTACCAAACCAGATTTCCTAATTATAAGTCTAGTGATTATAAGTTGTCCACTCTTTTTGAAGTGTTCAGTGATTGATATAAAATCGAAAGATCAAGGTATCAATACCCCTTATATCTACTCGCTTGGTATTCAGAGCTTACCACTCGAATTCACCTTGTTTAAGCAGATTGTGTTAGCAAATTCTGCATTATTGTTAGTTAGTAGGCATCACATGCCTAAAGCCCCTTAAAGACCTAAGAAAACAGCCGTTGAATAGAGATGAAAACCCTAGTCGATCAGGCCAATAGCTCCGTCCGACATTTGTTTGGATTTTGCAATGTTTATTTCTTCCCGACAGTCGCCGAGGTTCATTAATCTACCTATAAAAACTATTTATGGCAGTGCCTACAATTAGCTTTGCTCTGTATCTTGATTTATTTAGGCATTATGATTGGAAATGTGATATTAGTCCCTATGTATGTACATACTCGTATAATACAAAGAAGACAGAAAGAAGAAAGCCTAATTAACCAAAAGGCTTATAATATAATATAATGTAATATAATATGATAGTATATTGGGGCCAATCTGTCTTCATTATACCCGATCAATCGAAGCTTAACCATCCTCGTATGTAACATATGTGCGTACATTTGACCTATAGACTATTGCGTGACGGAGGTGTACTTTAAATACTCGTAGTATAGACACCTAAGGAACAATATTAAATTGATTATGTCGCGGAGATATGTTAATTTATGCGAATTTTAGAGCTACCACAGACTCCAATTGGTAAGCTCTAGATGATCGTATGATGGCTTAATTTTTTTGAGTAGGATTAAACAGAAGCAGAAATATAGTACTACCATAGAGCGCTAAACCCGTCAAGAACAAGAAGTAATGGTGTCACGCATGGCATCAAAAAACAATGACAACGAATTTTAGTGAAGGCAGGAAAATGTATCAGCAATGGCCTGCAGACCGACAATCGTGTTTTAACTGCAGTCAATCACATCTAAATCTAGACTGCGATGAGCATGCTTGGCAATTGAAAATGACCAACGAGGCGCATTTCCATTTATGCAAAATGCGAAATTTTTCGCTTCTGAGACACTGAAAATCCTGATGAAATACACAAAAAGTAGTTAGATCCTTCCAAAGGCTATTGGTGCCTTTTTAATTTGACATTTACGGAGGAAAGGTGACCAGCTATAGGTTTTTCGATGGCAAGTGAGCACTATAGAGCTATGATTAACGACTTCTCCACAAACTGACAAATCGGTTTTAAAGAACATGCGGCTTCAGCAAGATAATGTACCACATGGCACTAATGAAAGTGTATATCCTGCGGGAAGTGCTTTCCGATTGATTAGTGTGTCGTTTTAGCGTTTAATACTGGGCTTCAAGATTGCTCAATTTGGCGGTTCCAAAGTCACAGATTTATACAAACAATCCTGAGGTCTTGTAAAGAAAAGAACTTAATAGTTGTTGGTGATTTAAATATTGATATTATGAATGTATTTGATAAAGATACTGAGAGTTATTTGTTTCTTATGGCGTCATATGGCCTGAAGAGTTTAATTAATGAGCCTACCCGCATAACAGAGTCCACTAAAACCCGCATTGATAATTTTTTTTATTCGTACCAAACAAAAACATTAATAAAATGTTTAATGGTGTTGTGTCTGACTGAAAAATAACTGATCATTATCACTAATCCTGGCTGTAATACTACAAATATTAGAAAAAGATATTGCACTAACTATACTCAGTTAAGGGAAGGTTTAGAGTATGAGTTCTGGGATCCAGTTTATTTTGAACCTAACCCATCAATTGCCTTCGATATGTTCCTAAAAATTTTAAAATACCACATCGATTGCTGTACATCCGGTTCATTTTCTTTCTCAAAAAAGAATACATTTGTTAAGCCGTGGATGACACATACTCTTTTGCAAAAGATAAAAAGTAAAAACATGTTTGCTAGAAAAGTTAACAAATATCCACAAAACGTAAAACTAAAAAAATTCTATGTCAAACTAAGCAAGTCAGTCCTCAAAAATATTAAGAAACACGAAACAATTTTTATATTCATTTGTTTGGAAAAGCTAGAGGAAATGTGAGAGAAAAATGGAAGGTAGTTGACAATATTTTAGGTAAATGTAGAAATTAGTTATACTGATTCAATTGATATTTCCAATAAAATCAATGAGTACTTCACTGAAATTTCTGTAAAACTGAAACCATCTATAGTGATTTTAACTGATTGCTGTTGTTCTGTTGCACCCTCAACTTATACCCAACCCAACAGTTTTGTTTTCCAACCCTTTAGATCAAGGGAAGTCCTTAGGGTCATGTTATCATTCAAAAATAAAAATTCGTGTTCGAGTGATGGTATTTCAAATATGTTATTGAAGAAAATATGTTTTTACCTTATGGATGTTCTTTTTTTTTCTGAGTGTTCAATATGGCTCCTTCCCTGAACACCTTAAAACCGCTGAAGTTATTCCTATTTTTAAAAATGGCAATAAAAGAAAAAAGTCTAACTACAGACCTATCTCTCTACTACCCTCGTTCTCAAAGATATTTGAAAAACTTATAAAGTCGCGCATGATATCTTTTTTAGACCGAATAAATTTTTTTAGCAAGAATCAGTTTGGATTTAGAAAATCTAGGTCAACCGAAGATGCTATTCTAAGTGTGTGTAGCCAGTTATATGAAGGTATCAACCGTAATAAATCCACAATGGCTCTTTTTATCGACATGACCAAAGCTTTCGACATGGTTCGCCATAATCTTCTACTAAAAAAATTATATAATGCTGGTTTTAGAGGAGCAATACACAATTGGTTTACTTCTAACCTTAAAGGGAGAAAACAAACGGTCAACGTAAATGGCAGCTTCAGAGATTCTCGTTTATTTAAAAATGGCGTACCACAGGGCGCAGTTCTTGGCCCTTTGCTATTTCTAATTTACATAAACCCTCTTTTTGGTCTTAACCTTAATTTAATGCCAACGGCCTTTGCAGACGACATTGCATTCACATACCAGCTTTATACTGAATTCGAATGTGTTGCAAAAACATCAGAGGATTTAGAAACATTGTGGTAAATATAATTTTATGGATAATTCATGCTGTTCTAGCAATTGTTTTAATATCGAAACAGTATCTCATTTTAAACAGCTTGCAGTGGTAATTGACCAAAACTTAAATTGGTAATAACATATACAAACCATTAAATTTGGTTACGGGAAAAATGTATCTGTATCAAGCCATATTGTTTTATAAAAGTTTTGAAGAAAGTTTATCATGGCTTAGCTCACTCAAAATTGCAGTATGGTATCTCGACTTGGGGTGGTTCTTACAATATCTCTTTTAAGCCATTGCTCATAGCCCAGAATTATCTGTAATAAGAATCGTATTAGCCAAAGCTGGCCTTTATTTAAAGAACTTCGCATTCTACCATTGAAACACCTTTATGTTTTCAAAGTACTTAAAGAATTTTTTAAGAAAATTGGTAATATTCCTAGTAGATCAAATCAATATCATAGTCTTCGTGTAAACACAATGTATCTTACAAATGTCCCAGCGGTGTGCAAAACCCATTTTTCTAACTTCTATACTGTTACAGCTCCTTTAATGTTTAATAATTTGCCTCTTACTATTAAAAGAACTTTACATCTAAATTCGTTCTTTAAAAAAGTTAAAGATTGGCTATTTACGCTTAACTAGGAGTATGTACATATAATAAAAAGAAGACAGAAAGAATATAATATGATAGCATATTGGGGCCAATCTGTCTTCATTATACCCGATCAATCGAAGCTTAACCATCCTCGTATGTAACATATGTGCGTACATTTGACCTATAGACTATTGCGTGACGAAGGTGTACTTTAAATACTAGTAGTATGGGCACCTAAGGAACAATATTAAATTGATTATGTCGCGGAGATATGTTAATTTTTGCGAGCTACCACAGACTCCAATTGGTAAGCCCCAGATGATCGTATGATGGCTTAATTTTTTTGAGTAGGATCAAACAGAAGCAGAAATATAGTACTACCATAGAGCACTAAACCCGTCAAGAACAAGAAGTAATGGTGTCACGCATGGCATCAAAAAACAATGACAACGAATTTTAGTGAAGGCATGAAAATGTATCAGCAATGGCCTGCAAACCGACAATCGTGTGTTAACCACAATCAATCCGTTCTAAATCTTAGATAGATTTGGATTTAGATTTCATTTTTATTTCTCACAAATTCGTAATAAAACATATGCTTCTTAGTACAAAAGTTGTAAATATAGAAAATATAAGAAATTTTGGTGCCATTCTTTATTTTTTATACAAAAGTAACAAAATAGTGTTGAACGCCACTTCAAAGAGTAATTCACAAATCAAATTATTACGAGTGGGGTGACTCTATTAAGCAAATAATATACTTAAGCATTAATTAAAATCTATGGAATTATATATGTATATAAACAAATTCATTCGATTTACTTATTTACACACTAGCTAACGAAGAGAAAGGAAGAACATTAACAAATCTATATGAAGTGACCAAAGCAAAAATCTTAAATTAAAACTAAATCTGAAGCAAAATTACACCAGAATATTAGAAGGAATTGCTTCCAAACCAGCATAGTTGAAATTGAATAGCCAAGATTTTGCATGTTTTAGGAACATTCCAAGTATTGATATTGCCCTTATTGACTGCGGAAGTTTATTAGACAATCGATAAGACGATAAAGAATAAAAATTACGATATGCAGTAGTGCGGAAATTGGGGACAGATACTACGTATATACAAAAAGTTTCCACGTAAATTAAAAATAGGAAGTAATCGAAAATTACGATTACCAGACTTCATGAAAAAAGTCTCCAACACTTTGAAACAGTACAAATGACAGACTGGAAGAACCTTAAGATCAGAGAACAATGGAAAACTAGGATGTCTAACGTGTTTTCGGCAAATTTTTCTTAAAACATGTTTCTGCACATGTTGTACTTTGTTCAGATAAACACCTCTCTAACAAGTAATTCCATTTAGCGGTTTGGAGTGGAAAATTCCATAATAAATACATTTTAAAAGCTTTTTCGAGCAGATGTTTCTCAAATATTAGAAATGTCGAAGTGTACCACGGGAATAATCCTTCAGCGATTCTGTGTAATTCGAGAAACTCATTCTAGAGTCGATGGTGAGTCCCAGGTATTTAAATTCATCTACTTTTTCAATCAAAAAGCACTTATCACTGTAGCATATGCTGCTGTTAAAAGTAGGAAAAGAAAAATCAGACGTGCAGGAGCAGTTTGTATCTCAGACACTCTGGTGCGGTGAAACAAAAATCGGGTAGAATTGAAAGACTAAAAAACATTATTTTAGTTTTGAAACTAATCACCAACTTATGTTCAGCAAACCAATTCCTCAACAAGTTAAGGTCCCAATTAATATTAGAGACTAGATCCAGAGGACTATTCAACCCATACGTAAATCCTATATCACCAGCAAAAGTAGTAGGTGCACCTTTAAAATTTAATGAGAACAGTGAGTTAATGTAACTTATAAACAAACTTGGTCCCAAGATAGAGCCTTGGGGCACACCCAAATTAAAGAACATAATTTTGCTAGGAGCGATCTCATCCAACTTCACCCTTTGTGACCTATTTCAAAGGTACGACCTAAACCAATCAAGCATGAATCTACGAAAACCAGCTTTTTCCAGTTTTCTCAGCAATATGTTGTGGTTGATCATATCGAAAGCTTTGGCAATATCGATAAATAAACCAGCTGTACACTTTTTTAAGTGGGACATTACCTTGGAACAAAACTGTAGTAGTGCATCTTCAGTTGATATACTTTTCTGAAAGCCAAATTAAATTGGACTAAAAAACTCCGTTTAACTCACTATTCTATCTTTCATAACTTTTTCAAATATTTTACTGAAAACTGGGAGAAGTGAGATGGGCCTGTAGTTACACATTTGAACAGCCGAACCTTTTTTGAACAGAGGCACAATATTTGCACATTTGAGGGCATCTGGAAAGACCCCAGCAAACACGCAACGATTATATATAACTACCAAGACATCCACTACGAAACATGCAATTTTTTTCACGAAAATATTAGAAATTCCATCAGCTCCATACGATTTCGAATTCTTTAGCGAACCAATAGCTTTTAATATCTGAAAAGATGTTATGGGCTGAAACACAAAGCTTTGCAATGGTTCAGAGCAACTACATATGGACGAACAAACATTGCAGAACGGTAGGACTGAACTTGCTGATGAACTGAAAGCTATATTTGAGGAATACGAGTTAAAGGCATTAGCGATGTCAAGTTTGTCAGAAACCTCACAGTCATCGACCTGTATTACAGTGGGTTTTTCCAAAAAGGAAGTTTTATTGAGCAGACTGTTTAGTACTTGCCATTCATTTTTTACATTTCCCTTAGCAGAATTAAATTGAGTACGGTAATAGGTATCTCGACAAATCGGAATCTCCTTTTTAAGTTCAGCGCACAATTTTCTATATTTGTAACTTAAACTCAGAACGTTAAGGTACTTTTTGCATTTAGTTCTTAGTTTGTTTTTACCTTTAACTTTGTTTAACAAACATTGGAGATCTAGACTGCGATGAGCATGCATTGCAATTGAAAATGACCAACGAAGCGCATTTCCATTTATGCGGAGTGGCTCACTTCTGAGACACTGAAAATCCTCATGAAATTTTGATTTAATTTGACAATTACGGAGGAAAGGTGATTGACTATTTGTTTTTCGATGGCGAGGTCGTCAAAAAATTCGGTGACTAGTGAGCACTATAGAACAATGATTAACGACTTCTCCACAAACTGATAAATCGGTTTTGGAGAGCAAGCGGTTTCAGCAGGATATTGTAACACATGGTACTAGGTAAAGTGTATATCCTGCAGCAAGCGCTTCCCGATCGGTTAATATGTCGTTTTAGCATTTAATACTGGGCTTCAAGATTGCTCGATATGACGGTTCCAAAGTCACAAGTTTAAACAAACAATCCCTAGACCTTGGCGGCGGAAAGAAGTATATCCCACAAGAAGTTAAGAATTAATCGCCAGGAGTTTTGAAAATAATCGTGGAATCTTAAATGTGTATCAACTCAGACAGCGGCCACTTGACCTGCATCTGAAATCAAACAGAAACTCAATCAGGTGAACACCATATAGGTGAAGAGTATACACCAGTGCATGTATCATCTGATTCTGGATAACGATGGATAACGATTTTTTAATGGGTTCTTAATATTTCATTGAACTTAAACCATATCCGTGAAATACCGCAGCTCAAATTCGCTGATTGGTCATTCTTTTTTTAAGTGATTTTTATTTAATTCCACGAAGGTCGTTAGGAAACGCCTCGGCATACTGTGCGTCCATTCTCCAACGCAAATAATATTAAAACAAAACAAAAAAACTAATACTATTACCACCCGAGAAACAAACAATAGCCCAGCTCAACAATAAATACGTCACCAGATAATTTGTCTATAAGCCCTCGTAGGGTATACTCGTAAATTCAAAACAATTTGCTAGCTGTAGCATATTCAAAGCGTTGAACACGAAAGCAATACAAAATGTATTCAAATTCAACAGCAAACCATGAACTTGAATTACAAATATCATAGTCGAAGGCAGCCAACCCAACTAATCGTACTTGGGATCGGTCATCGGGAAAAAAATCGTTTCAATATAGTAATTCTAGTCGATTAGCTAGCTGGGTACATTCGTGTCTGACAGTTTCCCAAGTGACATTGCCCGAAACTATTCAAAGTTTAAGGTCTGAGCTTAAAATGAGGATTTGGAGATTTCTGCATGTCACCCGGTAACACTTACCAACCACCATCGTCTGGTTATTTCCCATTCAATCGAATTTTTTGTCACGATTTTTGCAAGTCACTTTGAAGTCGTGCATTTGCCAGAAGGCCCTTAAGATACTCTTTAAATGTCTCCCTTCCTCTGTGGTTTAACTCAGTGCTATTTATGGTGGAACAAAAATGGGCACGTGGAGGGTTCTAACACTTTGAACATTAAGTTGGGGATTTTGGGTGGAAGCAAAAAATGTGGATTCACCCGTAAGCCATAAAGTCGTAATTAGGGAGATATATAGTTGATAATAAACGGAAATTTTTTGTCAACAGGACAGCCATCTGGTCTAGTCTCGGTAGCGATTATTTGTTATTTGTTTCATTTCAGGGTTAAGTGATCTTTGATGTAGATTCTGTGGGTACAGAAAGAAAGATGAAACGTTTCTCGGAACTGTGAAAACATTTGTAACAAAATAAAATTTAAAAATTCCTAAGAAGACTTCCTGTGATAACGATACGATAGTGTTGTTGATTTCAATCAAAAGGTGTTGGCTTGTCGTTTTTGTTTTTTCAGGAAATCCCTAAAATTGTGCACATAAGCTTTTTTTTATAATAACACGGAACAAAAGATTTTCTTCTATCGGAACAGAGCCCTTAGAGAAAGAGCTAGCTCAAGGTATTCCATATTTGTCCGTTTTACTGGAATTTGATGGTCTTCTGTAGAAAGATGGGGAAAACCCTTAGTGAAAAACTTCCAAGATTATTATCAACGCCGAGTGCCTGTAGCCTGATGCAAACATGGCCGTATTCTTATAGAGATAGTGCTTCGTCATCACCCTTCCAGCAAGCGTCGTAGGATTTTAGACCCCATCCCCTTTCTTTTTTAACATACATATGTACGCCCAGTGCCATTGCGCACTCCGCTTGGAAAACAGACGCAAGTTTTCATAAAAAACTTTATGACATTGGTTTTATGGACATACTGCCTAATGCAATGTTTCCTCAATAACGACGTGGATGCCGCTGCTGATATGATCACAGACACCATTCTCTTTGGAATGAGAAACTTTATCCCTTATCGGATAAAGAGTATCAGACCAGATGAAAAGGCATGGTATGACTCGAGCTGTAAAGAGGTTGTCAGGGTTAGAGAAAGGTTTTTTCAGTCCTTCAAGACCAGCCCAACTGAGGAAAATCGAAAAAAGTCCAAACGAGCCAGAAATGACTGCAACGCCTTTCTTAAACGTGTAAAATTCCAATACGAGCAAAACCTGGGGCAAAAAATACTACAATGTCCCAAAGGTAGTAAAAATTTTTAGTTGTTCGTCAAAAATATTAGAAATTCGGCCTCCTCCTCCATTCCAACGCTCATTTACAATGACATTCCAGCTGTCAGCTCTTTGGACAAGGCCAATCTGCTTGCTGCACATTTTGCGGCCAGCTCAACACTCCCAGATTGTGCTTTGTCTCCACATACATTTGAGTGCGTCGAATCTTCAATGGGGCAAATCTACTTTCGCATTCGTGTAGTAGCCAGAGTTCTTAAAGATCGTCACATTCACAAATCCGCTGGTCTAGATGGTATATCTCCCCGCCTTCTGAGGAGGTGTTCTTCCTCGCTGGCAAAACCACTGCGTAAGCTTTTTCATCAATCCTACTCTTTAGGACTTTTTCCGAGTAGATGGAAAACAGCATTTGTCCAGCCCGTCCCTAAGAAAGGCGAATCTTCCTCTCCTTCTTCCTACAGACCCATTGCACTTACGTCCCTTCTTTCCAAGGTCATGGAACATGAAAACTTCTTAATGACCGGCAGTACGGTTTTCATAGCAACAAGTCCAAAGGTGATCTGATGGCATGTCTCACCGAAAAGTGGAACCAAAGCGTACATCATTCTGGCAAAAGCAAGATAGTTGCACTTGATATTTCTAAGACATTTGACAGAGTTTGGCTTCAGGCTCTTTTGGCGAAAATGCGTGCTTTTAGGATCGATGACTCTCTCCTTCAATGGATTTGAAATTATCTTTCGGAACGTTTAATTCAAGTTGTTTTGGACGGTTTCAAGTCTGATATTCGCAAAATAAATGCTGGTGTGCCCCAGGGCTCCGTTCTGTCTCCGACACTATTTTTAATTTTCATCAACGATCTCTTGTCTGGTACTTCTAATCCAATATATTCCTTTGCTGACGACAGTACTCTCTGCTTTTCATACTCGTTTCCGAACTCATGTCCCTGCTCTTCGGCTGTAGAACGGGAACGTCAGCGTGCGTTAAGCTCATTATATTCCGATATTAGCAGCATAACCAATTGGGGAACTATCAACAGAGAACAATTTCCAAAACACAATGCTGTTTGCTGTCATTAAAGCGAAATTCAAATACCCAGCCATTATCGATGAATGGCACTTGAATTGTCGAAACCGAAAAACTTTCCATTCTCGGTATGTGTGTTAGTGACAACTTACGTTGGAATGGCCACATATTCGATGTCGCCAAAAATGCTGCGAAATGTATAGGTTTCCTCAGACGACGTAAGAAATATTTTACCCCCTCTGATCTGGCCATAATATATAAGGCATTCATCCGCCTCACTATATCTGCACCTGCTAGATAGAATTCAAAACCGTGCGATAAAACTCATTGGTGATACTAATATCAGTCAATCAATTGACACCCTCGAACACCGACGTAATGTCTCCTGTCTCACCTTCTTGTATCGCCATTTTCACCACCAGTGCTCCACAGAAATTGCCAGTAGCATTACACCCTTTCTAACTTTTAACCGTAACACCCGTCTCGTTATAAATGCCCATGAGTTATCAGTACACCTTCAAGCCCACTTTCGGACGTACTCTGAAATATCGTGATTCGTTCCTAAGCCGTACAACTCGCTTATGGAATGCCCTGCCGAGCTCTTTATTCCCTGGTCACTATAACTTGCAAACATTTAAAACCAACGCACATCGGTATCTCTCTTTTTTCCCTCCCTAACTTCCCCTCGAACGCGCTATGTGCAAACATCTTAAGGGTACACAAAAATTGCGGAAATTAACTCTTTTAAGGCACATTTTGTTCGATAAGTTGTATTTAGACGGAGTCCCACATATCGAGTCTAGGTATCTGTGCATCGAAAACGAAAGTGCAACTCAAGAAATTATTTTCAATATTATTTAACTGCAAAAATCTACGTAAAGTAATATACGAATACGATGTATCCGAATGAAATAGTAACTTACGAGTATGTTATAAAATACGACAACTCGATGGACATAAAGACATTCACTAAACCAAGTAGTTGTTGGTTGTTGGTTGTATTCCACCGTCTTTTTTTTTAAGTCGCTGCTATTTTCTGCACCCCGCAAGAGCTCTTTTGAAAATCTGCACCTATGACAAACACTTCAACTTGATTCAATCTTGCAAAAAAGCAAGTAACATATGTATCTGGAATATGGTGGGCTATTAAAAAGTAAAATTCTATAGAACTCTTTGCGGTTTGTTTGTGCAATTATGCTTTGTCCTCTTCATTGTGTCAAAGCAAATGTTACTACTACCATTTTTAGCTTTCAATTACGTATGCCCACACAGGTTAATTGATACACATATGACCGAAGACATAGTAAATAGGGCAATTCGATTAGGAACTATGTGTTGTTAATGTGTATAAAGAACTAAGTGGATACTTGTTAGTCAATTGGACTAGCAGTGATTTAAAGAATTCTTAAGTATTACCACCTCCACAAAATGTGTAGTTATAAAAACCAGGCTCGCTATTCGGAATAGATCTACATATGTTTATCTTTGCAGATATGTAGTGTATAACTGGACTACCCGCTTTTATTTGAAATAACCCAATGATCTTCTTCGAATGTGAAATCCTATCCATTTGATGAAAATCCTCACGGAATGTCTGTTTACTATTGTAATAGTAGAGAAATACGTAATAGTCCTGGCATGGGATGAAACAGGCCGACACATCTTTGTACGTTTTAGACTTTTTATTGATTTAAATAGAATTTTACACGGAGGGACAAGTTAAAGAACTTCATGAAAGCCTTCTGCTGCTTTTTTATTTTCTTTATTAATGTTCCAGAATCATTTAAGAGGGAGTCGAGACCTACAGCCATTGCACTGTCTTAATGATGCCAATTATTACGCATATTGCAAAACGATCTTCTGAAAATTCGAACAGTCAAACCCATTCCACATTCCCATTAGCTCTTGAAACTATTGATACCAATTTTGTGCTTCTATCTCGACAACTTAAGGTTATTTGCCAACGCCCTTAGAAGGTAAAGGATCACAATTTTGGAATGAGAGAATTCTGACATTTAACGAAACATATTCCTGTCGGTGACTAGAGTTTGGCAGGGCATACTTTTGATCTCTGTTTTCAATGTTTAGCGAAGTCGAGTTGGACGAAGTTCTCTACTACCTCAAAGTTATATGACGTTTTCGAGTCGTCCATGTTGGGTGTCCTTGCCTTTTCAATTGAGAGAATATAATTTGCCCTATATTTTCTTACTCCTAGACTGGTTTTTGGTGCTCATGTTTCAATATTGGTAAAAGTACTGATGCCTGCTCGGTTTATTATTCCAGTGATTAAACTCTCTCAATTAGAACTGTCATAAGCATTGACGATTTTAGTGAAATAATTACTTTCCATGATGGGGTAGAGAGATTTCTTCATCTACATCGATATGTATCCATTCTACGTTACCTAACCATCTGAAAAGTGATACTAAAACTAGTTTTGTGTATCAAGTTTGTCATCCATACAGGATCTTATATTCGATATTAAGGAGGCTGATACCTCAGTAGTTGGCACAATAGAGGCGATCTTCTGTAGATTAAAATTAAAATCCTGACGTCGTTTTCATTGGACGTTCCTTGGAACAAATTCTTAGAAGCGGATAGGTGTGCGCATCCTACGAATTCAGCCCCAGCTGCTTTAAAACGCCTTGCAGATGGGCCGTATGGTTCACCAGTTTTTATTTTCTTTTTATTTGAGTTTGTGGCAGAGATTTTCGTCCTTTTTTTTATTAATTTGTTTATTTCCACTTTTTACAATATTCTTAAAATAAAAAAATAAAAAACTAAGCAAAAACCAGCGAAATACTTACGAACTATCTTAATAACGAAGTACAAAACCACATAAGAAGTGGTACGCGGTACATTAAATCTTGTCTGTGTTAAAAAAAAAAATTGAAGAAACATTTTGTTCAACTATGAACCTTGTCATTTTAAGAAACAAAAAATGTGGAAAAAAAAATGTCTTTTGCGTATTCCATTCTTTTACTTAAGATTACCTACGATACTAAAAACAAAAAAAAGACTAATACTAGACTAACCTAAGCGTCAGCTTCAACCCAATCAAGCCACTAGTATTTATCCCGATTTGATCTACATGTATCGAGAGTATCCCTTTCAGGAAAGCTCCTGCAGTATCTCCAAACATTAGCACCATCACCCGAGTGTACCGGCACATGTAGGATTCTTTTGTCTGTAGCCCTTCTAGCAGCATGATATATAATCGGAACATTACTAGCATCATATAGATAGCCGTGTGCATCTAGATACAAGAACGCCTCAGGTGGTATATATCCACTCGACAATGTGTTTCTGAAGTAACCAGGGTTAGGATAAAACAAGCCCGATATGAACTCGTTCTCGACAACCTTCATTGAGCGCGCAAAATGTTTTCTGACAATGTCCAGAATAACATTGTCTATCATGGACACACCGGAAGCGTCTAATATTGTCTTGTTGCTGACATAGGGCCGAAAGTCGGAATGAGCGCTTCTGTAGATTCGTAAACAGGCTCGAAGCTGTTTACATGGAGAAATATCGAGCTGTTTCGATTTCGGAAGGATTTATGTTCCACCATACAGGACTGGCGTAAGTCAATATTGGACGCGCAAACGCTTGATAGCAAATGACCTTCACATCGGATCTCAGATGATTCGAGTAAAAAAGGCCTTTAAGCAACATAAATGCCGCTCTCGCTTTTTTGAGCTGTTGGTTTATGTGTTCATTGTAATATAAAAATTTATCCAGGTGGACACCTAGATACTTCCGAACAGTCTTTGACTCGATGCGAAGCCCATCAGAGGATTTTATTACCAGGTTTCGCCAATTGCGTCTGAAGTCTGTATTATTCTGGCCTACTGGGGTGTGGAACAGTATGGTTTCACATTTGGAGCTATTTATCTTGAGCTTCCAATCTTGACAGTAAACTTGAAAACTTGAAGATTGTTGAATTTTATTTGGAGATTATTTTGTATCTCGCGGATTTTAGCGCCATGAGAGTATAATATTACATCATCAGCGAATGCTATCGAAGAAGCCATGTCCCTAAGTACTTCAGAGGTATAGATGTTAAAGAGGATTGGCGCCGTTACTGTGCGCTGTGCTAGACCATTGGCGATTTTGAAAACTCTAATCGTCGTGTATTTTCCATCTGTTACAACAAATCTCTTCTTGCGTATCATTGAACTGATCACCTTTATAAGGTGGGGGTGAAATTCATACTTAATAAGTTTATATATTAACCCGTCTATCCAAACCGTGTCGAAGGCTTTTTCGACGTCCACTAGACAGGCACCTGTACATCTTTTGGCGTTAAGGTTCCGGTTGATATCAGAAACAAGTTTTGTAATAGCATGCACTGACGAATCTTTTGAATCCAAATTGATTCCGCGGGATGATCTCCTTATTTTCGCACGCGAGCAAGATTGACTTGCTGACAACTACCTCAAAAACCTTCCCAACATTAGGCAGGAGACTTATTGGCCTATAGTTTGAAAGATCTGAAGTATCCTTCTTTTTTTTTTACTATCGGAAATACCTTCGATGTTTTCCAACAATTTGGGAAGTAGCAGTTGTTAAAAATTACGCAGTATTGCCTTATGATTTCGAGCGGTATATGCTTAAGTACAACATTCGGGATACCATCCAAACCAGATGACTTTTTGTTGTTCAGATTTCTGAATATGTCCGTGAGCTCGTCAAGTGTTGTGTAGTAGCTTCTTGTCTCTTCTGTTATCAGTTCGTCTGCTTTTAGATCCTCAGAAAACCTTAGTGGAATGAATGCGTCACTGCTTTGGTTATTAAACCGCAGTAGCTCTTCAGCCACCTCAACAGATTTCCGACTTTGGAGATCGATTTTGTGGACTGACTCAAAATGGGAACCAATAAGATTGAGTTTTTTTATTTCACTATCAATCACGTAATGGTTGTCGATTGTGGGACAGTGTTGGGGATTAATCCCTGCCTGAGAAAGGAACCGCTCAGAGAGCAGTGGCACTTTGCGTTTTGGAATTTGGACAATGCTACGAGGCTTGAAGATCTGCTTGATTTGAGAAAACATTTTCCTTGAGTCAGATTTCATTACTTCTTCCGCACGTTGCCTCCTGTAGGCATTGGCCGCATTCCGATATTGTTGCTCTATGAGCGACTTTACATTTCGCTGGAGGGATTTCAATCTTATCAGTTCTCCATTGTTTTGAAAATCCTGAAATTGTCGGCGTGTCCCATTTATCTGAGTTATCAGAAAGATTTTATGATTTTGTAGTCTCTGTATGTCACGGTTTAGGTAGCATTCCATGCTGTTTCTACTTTTCATCGTAGAAAATCAGAGATTTTCGTCCTAGTCGGCGTTAAAGAGTCTGCTTTGTAGTCTGTCTCTGCATTCTTTTCAAAGCAAGGGTTTCCTAATAGTGAGCCCTCGGATGCAATCAGTTGGGGTCTGTTGCAACACTTTTTTATTCTTTTTCAGCAGTAAACTGGCCATGTTGTATACTTGTCATAATCTAGACGACTTAATTCGCTGTGATGATGCTCGTATAAGGTGGTTTAAGTAGCTCTTTTGTAATGTTTTTTATATTTTATGATGTTTGAAGCTTCTATCACTGTTTATATTTAGTGCTGCTAGTGGTGCTATCTGCACCAAATTGACAAGACAAACTGTATAGTAGAGTGGAGAGACTTTCACGCCAAATAAGCAATTTATTTATTTTAATTTTTACCATTCGATTTGTTTTTGTCCATGATGGTCTTACATATATGAGAAAACAAATAGCTCAATTTATTTTCCCATAGCGATGCCATAACTAATTCTGTAACCAAAGAGATTTCTTGATAAATTTATCAACATAGGTCTTCTACCTATGACATAGATAATTTAGATTTCGGAGGTAGTAACTGCCTAGGGATAGCATAATGGGTGCCACGGTAAGGCATTTGGAAAAGAAATTCCCCGTAGATTTCTTTTTCTCTACATCGTTGCAGCTCCTGAAGAAATCGTTGCGCGTGTTACCAAATAACATAATAGCCGTCTTTATATTTGTGAGCGTGGAGATATATCTTCTCCTGAAATTGAACAACTCTTCATCTTTTAAGATCGATATAAGTTTAGGAGCATACGACTCACAGTTCTCCGAATGGCCTTAGAGAGCTCTTGAAGATGTTCCAATTGTTTGGCTCGGCGTTGTCAAGCTGTCCTTAGGAATCCGAGTCCGCAAAACCCATCATCGGGGTATTTCCCTGGTACGTCCGCGTGTCTCGAAACCCAATAGAGGGCTCTCTTTAAGAGATACGTGGTTGTCTTTCACCATCCTTGATTTTATGGTCTCGTTTTTGATAAAGCAATATATGTGGAAGGTATTGGATTTATGTTAAGGCAAGCAACGGGTTAATGAATATCTAATACGTCCGCTTAAAAGATGTATATACCTATATACAGTGGTGTGCAAAACATACCGGACATTTCCTGAACATTTTTCATTGAAGAATTCTAGGGGACAGGAATACAGTAGGTACATTTGTTTGGCAATTTAAGAAAACCTATTGAATAAGTTTACAAAAAGAAAAAAACAAGATATTGCTATCATTATTTTTTGAGTTTTGCCAAAAACTGTAGCTCAACTCAATGCCATGCCTGTGCAAAACACAACGGATTTTCAAAAGTACCGTATTTTCTTGCTCTTTAACTTGCTGATAATGGTTTTGGCTGTCATTTGAAGTGAGTTATAGACTTGACAAAACATAAAAGGTCAGGTGTCTCCAATTTGTTTACTAATAAAATGGCTAAAAATAAATACAGTGGTGTGGTTAAAAATCAGGTGGTAGCGGATTTCAAGCAGGGCTAAAACAAAAATCCATGGGCAAAAAGTATAAAATACCATCATCGACAGTGTGTGAAATTATAAAAAAGTTTCGGAATGGAAAGCCGGTCGAAACCATTTACTGTGGAGGACGTCGCAGAAAAACTACACTCCGAACACATCGTGGAAATGATTACTATTAACGATACCTTCTTGCCTTCAAGAAAGATTGCTAGTGAGTTCAATTTGTCAATTGAAGCAAGCAAAGTACGCAGGCATTTAAGAGAAGCTGGTTTTTGTCCTTTTCAACCAGCGCAAAAGCGTCTACTTACTGCTAAGCATAAACAAAAAAGGTACCTTTTTGTTCCTATAGTAAGTCTTTGATTATGTACTTTGCTAACGCCAATCGTTTCCTAGACTGAAATTCACAAGAAACCATTTGAATTGGTCAGCAACGAAGTGGAAAACTGTACTCTTTAGCGACGAGAGTAAGTTTAACTTGATTGCTTCCGATGGAAGTATTCATGTTAGATGATAGAAGGGGACACGTCTTCAGCCACGTTTTTGTCGTCCATCCGTGAAGAATTGAGGAGGCTCAATTATGGTGCGGGTATGTTTTTCTGGTGCGGGATGTGGACCAATACATGAGATTAGTGGTATTACGATTATGGATCATTTTCAATATAATGATATACTGGAATCCATACTGCTATCATACGCTGAGGAGAAGATGCAACTGCGTTGGGTTTATCAACATGATAATGATCCAAAACATTCATCAAAGTTGGTTAAGGAGTGGTTTACGTAAAAAAATATTGATGTGTTGGAATGGCCCTCTCAATAGCCCGATCTAAACCCTATCGAGGACTTGTGGGCCATTTTAAAAAGACGGGTAACGTCAAAGGCGCACACACTCAGAAACGCACTTATGACGTCACTAAATAATGGATGGGAGAACATTCCAAAAGAAATTTTTGAGAATCTAGTGTCGTCCATGACTAAAAGATGTGAGCAGGTCTTAAAAACAACGGTTACTGGGCAAAATATTAAGTATAACGAAAATCCGGTATATTTTGCACAGGCCGTTACCGAGTTAAGTTAAGTTTTTTTTTTCGTATAATAAAACATATTATTGCAAAACCTTTTTTTTTCTTTTATTTGTAAACTTATACCATAAGTTTTCCTAAATTGACAACAGATTTTACTTACGTTCTTTCTGTGCCCTAAAATTTACCAAAGAAAAATATTCGATAAAAATCCGTATATGTAGAAGTTCTCAGGAAAGTTCCGCGCGCCTTGGTTTGTTTTGGAGTCTCTGAACGGAAGTGTATTTAACACGAATGACTTCACATCGTCTCCATTTATTCCTTCCCGTAATGAGAGGGTTGAAGTCTATCTTGAAGTCAATTTCGATAAGTTTAAGGTTGCTTGGCTGCGAAAGGCCGTGAAAGGGCGCGAAGCAGCATGTGTTAAGATAAAAGGATGTATGAGTTTGTGGATTCTCAGAAACTTAGTGCACATTTCAAGTTTCCTCCTAAAGATTACCTATGATTATTATCTTTCGGAACATGCCATACAATAACAAAAACTAAATTTTAGTTGTCTTTATCCATGAACAAGATCGAAAAACTTTCCATTCTCAGTATTTTGCGGTCTGTTAAGAGTCCTAACCATCCACCAATTTTGCTTCGACACAAACCCAAAGAAAAATATGGCCGGATTCTCTCCTAGACTTCAATGAAGAAATAACTTGATTTTATCTAAAATCATATTTATTTTCATCTCGGCTTAAAGATCACATCAATGAAAACACAAGTAACAATTTATCTGCAGCCATGGATTCGTTCACCTTTGTGGTGTACTTTATGCCATAACCACATTTCAAATACCTTGTGGATACGTATGAAATATTTGCTTTTGTTTTTATGATTCAACACATATCGACAAAATTCATTACTTCTAATTTCAGTCGAATGAACAGCAACTCAAATGCATCTATCTACTTAACCATAAAAACCATTCACCACTAATCCAAATTAAGCTTGGAAAGTGTTTCCCACAAATGCCAAATTTCCTCAAAGCGAACTAAGTGCTCTTGGGAAACCAATCGATATTTAAATCTGCTCAATTGACCCATCTGCTCTGTTCTCGTTTTACCACTGTGCTATGGTTACCACCCTAAAACCGTCTACACATGGTATCCGCATACTCTACTACTCCCAACTGGTATTAAGGTTTGTTCCTTTATGTGGAGACATTTTTTTTTGTCCCTGCTTTCTTTTGAATTGCAGAAAAAAACAAAAATCATCCCAAACTTCCACCTCCAACCTCGTCTCCTTAGCACTTAACACACTTTCGCTAGTCTTGGATAACATACTTAATCGCCTTCTCAAGACATAATAATCAGTCGTTAGGCACGAACAACCTAACACATTCAGACACCCCAACATGCCTTATTCTCACCATCTATAGCTTAAAATCAACAAAGAGCCAGCTTAGGCACTCATAATGTGGTAGTCATGCTCGTTCTATCCGTATATGCCCAACCCCCTTTCATTCAACCCCTCATTTTGTGAATTATTAATTTATATATAGTAAAAAAAAAAGTTCAAAACCTAGTTTCGTAACTTTCTTATATAGTATATGGTATTTGCATGCTTATTGTACATAGATACATACTCATACATATTTAGATACTCATGTTAGTAGATCTGTCGTGTACCTTTGTGCTTGAGAGCCTAGAGTTACACTCAAATGTTATGTAGGAACTAACATGCTTTTTACTCTTATACACTTGTTTTATTTTTCATTTTGTTGATTTTCATTGTATTGTACAAGATATTTATTTTTCTTTATCACTCTTTTTCTCAATTTTTTTCTTTTCTTTTTTTCATTTTTTTCTTCTTGGACTCTTCTATGCTTTTGTTGTTGTAATGCTTAAAAAAAATCACCCTTACTTCTTTTTGGTGTTGTGTCCTGCACATGCATACACTTACGTTATGTTCATCATCTCACTTGATCCTGCATCCTGAATCCTGATGCTGACGGATTGGACACTGACTATGCGATGCGCTTTAAATGGATCTGACATACTTCCGTTCATAAATTTATAAATGACTTAATGGATTTGTCGAATACAGGTGGCTTTTTGGTTTAAGGTTGGTGATGGCTTTTTATTTATTCGAATTTTTAAGTATGATGTATTGCATGGTAGCTGTAAGTTGTTTACCTAAGTCTTCTAAAACTGTCAGTTTAATTTCAAAAATATATTTTACTTTGATTAAAAAAATTTTATTTTATGAAAATTTAAGGTCTTTTTCATTAGATGCGCCCTAATTTCCAAGAAGAATTATCTGCGCTCACACATAGCATCTTTTCAAAGGTTTGCGTTCCAGATAGTCTATCATTTAATCATGGCACAACGTAAAAAATTCATCCAAGTTTGTTTTTTATCAAAATTCACAGTTAGTCACGACTACGCTACGTGCGTTAACTTTAATTTTCAGTCGCCATATCGCTATACGCGAACGATTGAGCATTTAGTAAAAAAATTCCGATCGACTTAATCTCTCTATAATGTTGCCATGCGAGTGATACAGCGAAAGGCCAAAAGTGAAAAGAATATTGCCCCTGTACGCGAATCGAGAAGTGAAGACCGTATTCAATTGTTTCCGCATTCTCTACAGCGGAGCATTTCACGATGGTTCTTGTGACGTATTTTGCGAAAGGACTTGGCTATACTCGTATATCCGTATAAGATCGTAATAGTCCAAGATCTGGTAGGGCGAAAGATGGAAAGATCGGGATATTCACCGAAAAATCTTCCTCAGTGGTGATGCACAGTTTTCGTTAAATGTTTTTCTCAATAAGCAAAATTGCCGCATTTGGTCGAGCTAACGGCTGGAGGTTATCCAACAGCCGGAAGTGATCCAAAATCAGCCATTGTATCATATACAAAAAATACTTAAAATTCCATTAGGCCGTGCTTCGTTCGAGATACGATAAATGTACGTTAAATGGATTCACTCCATCATTTTTAAATAGGTGCGAACGCAGAGGTGGTGGCATTGCAATGTTCATAAAAGATGAAATAGAATATGATCCACCAATTTAAGTGAACAGTATATCTTATGAGTGCATGGTGGTAAAAATAAAAGAAAAGATGAAAACAACATATGTTAGTGCAGTAGTATGTATAGACCACCAGGCTTTTGCATCAAGGAGTTTATCAACGAAATGGGAACTAACCTAGCACAACAAACACGAAATAAAAAATTGAATATTTTGGTTATGGGTGACATGAACATCAATATTCGTGATACTAACAAAACTCATGTGAAGGACTACTTGGAAATGTTGGGAGCAAATGGGTTGATAAACGTTATCAACGAGAACATAACGATAGATCCCTGCCGCGGGGCAGCGACCTTAATTGACCACATTGCAGTAAGCATTCCAGACAATCCAATTTTATCAGCACTAATCGAAAGTGGTCTTTCGGATCACTACCCAATTTTATATGGCACTCTATCACCAAGTACGACTAAAGTAAAAGAAGCCAATACGTCGTATATTCGAAACAGTTTGGTAGATATGTATATACTCTCTACAAACTGGGAAGAGCTCTTAGGTGAAGATGACGTTAACGAAATCTACCGAAAATTCACGATCAAGATGCAAGACATTTACATAAAGATCTACAGTAAACAGTTGTCTATCAACTTAACGTAGACAAAATTCATGGATCTCGGCCGACCTTCGTCCAAAATGTAAGCACAGAGATGAACTGTACCGAAGGTGTAATAATAACAGGCTCAACCAATCCTACGAAAACGACTGTAAGGGCTTTAGAAATAAATGAAATAAAGAAATTTTAATACAAAAATCGAATTTTTATAAAAATAAAATTACTATGCATATCGAGAAAGGATCCTCGAAAAAGATGGGCCGTAATCAATGATATTATGGGAAGAAAAAATCTCAGCGTTGATGATGTTATTGTAAGGAATTTTCCTCAAACATCAAGCCTAGCAACCCTTTCTACCGAATGCGGCAGGTACTTCGCAGATCAAACACTCCGAATAGTCCATGATTGCAGCGCAACTATGTCAAATCACGTACGAGTAAACGAATTACGTGCAAACAGTATTTTTGTTGAAGAAGCTGCTAATGATGGGGTGCATGAAAGTCTGACGCGTTTAAACATGAATAAATCACCAGGAGTCGACGAAATTAGAGCGAGAGATATGGTATAAGGTTCATGCTGAAGTATTTGCCCCAATAATCTCGAATTATTATTAATTATCTAAGTTTAAACCAAGCCAAAATTCTAGACAAACTCAAAATTGCGGTGGTGCGACCGATTTACAAAGGCGAGGTCAAAAATATCATTGCAAATTACAGGCCTATATCAATTCTACCAGTAATTAAAAAGTGTCTGGAAGAAGTTGTGACGAGGCGATTACTTAAATTTATGGACAAATACCCATTAATTCACCCAAAACAGTACGGCTTCCAAAAAAATAAAAGTACAAATAAACTATTGGGAGAATTTTCAAATACGATAAATGAAAGCCTGAACAGAAGTCATCATGGCTTTGTACTCTTTATGGATTTCAGCAAAGCGTTCGATACTCTAAATCACACAAACTTAATACAAGCATTAAGTCGACTTGGAATCCGGGGGAAATTGGCGAACTGGTTGCATAACTACTTGTCTGGTAGTACCTTCCGAGTAAAAATTAAAGATTTCTCTAGCGACGACATATCGACTTCTTATGGAGTACCACAGGGATCGAAACTTGGACCACTTCTATTTATTTTATTTACCAATGAACTGCTTCGGGTTTTCACCAACAGCATTCTATTTGCATTTGCAGATGATGCGGTAATAGTTGTTAGACATAGGTGTCTCAAAACTGGAATGGAAATACTGCAAACCAAATTTGACAATGAAATTGAATGGTGCACATTCGATGCCCTCATCATAAAAAAAAACGGATCAAACAATCAGGTTCAACAGCAACATTTGTCAAAGTACAGGACACAATATTGAAGTTGTGGATAGCTACAAATACTTAGGATTGGTAGTTGATAGCCATTTTTTATGGAATAAACATATCAAGAAGCTCCGCTCTGACCTCAAAAAAGCTCTTTTTGGTCTTATCTATCTGGGCTACTATTCGACGCATCCGATCCAGAAGCACGTGTATTATGCCTTAGTGGAATCTAAACTAAGGTATGGTATATTAGCGTGGGGCAACGCGTCAAAAACCCATACCGATAAGATACAGAAACTCCAAACCACGATCATAAAAAACATCAATTCCAGGATACCACACAACGCCTGCGAAGAGAGCAACAAGAAAGTACTACGAGTTGAGGATATATTTAAGATGTCGGTGGCGCTTGAGTACTACGACGATAACTGCTTTAAGGTACCTATTCAACACCAAGTGAATACAAGAAAACGCGCTCAGAGGATGCTTCAAATACCTTCAAAAAACAACATGTACGGCAAAAGGCAGCTAAAACATAGCGTTCCGACCATATTAAACGAGATTCCTCAACCATAAAAAAAAAACACTGAACTACAATATATTTTTTGCAACCAAGGTTAAGCATAATATGGATTTAAATGATGTCATATTTCATAGCTAATGGTATACATTATATTCGTATTTCAATCCAAAATACACACTTTACACGTTAAAAACAGTAATTTGGGTCGCATCTAATGGAAAACTCCGTATTTTCGGACTATATTACAGCTTACAGACCTAAGCTAAGTTTCTCAATTGATTTGTTTAAATCCGGTGATTACTTATATTATTCAAAACTCTTGATCGGTAAAAATTGAGCACGGACCTTATTTTCTAAATATCTCAGAGTTGTTTGACGAGTCTACTTATGAGTAGCCTAAGAGAGTGCTTGGAAATGTGCCATTGGAGTGGCATTGGATTAACGGTGTCAAGCTGTCTACTGTTGGTTCATAGGGTCCCGCGAGTGGGTAGTTGATAATTGATGGATGTGCATCTCCGTCCGATTGAACGTCCGCGAGTCCCAGAATCCAACATAGTGTGAACGTGTGACACCGTGGAAGTAAATTTTTTCAAGTATAAATTTTTACATTCAAGCTTATGAGAAATCAGTAAAAATATGACCTTGCTGTCAGGCCATTTAACTTTCAATTTAGGTTAGATTAGATTTGATTTTTATTTGTTTACTAAAATATTTAAAAACTGTTACATAAACAAAAATCAGTTAGCATATCATTGCCGTCTGCCTGATTGAAAAAAACGTGCAGATTATTGTTTATTGCCTGATAGCAAAGTGTAATGAATTCTTTCTTTATTATTATTATTTTATTTCCTTTTTTCCGGTTTAGAAGTTTTCATTTAAAGTTATGTCTCTATACTCTAGGGCTGTTTTGCAGTATCTGGTTAGTAATGGTACGTTAATCTGATTAAGGACTTGTAGGACTTGGTTCATCGAAAAGGCTTCATTGCTAAACACAGGTCTCCTTGTTTCATATAAAATTGGTCACCTGGTAAAAAATAAAAAAAATATCTTCTCTCTCTGTTCCAAGCTACAGGTCTTGCACACTATTGGTAGATCGTCCCTGTGGGGTATATAATTCAACTTAAGGAGCACCTTCAGCATCGTCGCTATTTCCTTTATTCTATGCATCAGGAAAATACAATAGTTATTGTGCTCCAAATTGTGGCTGTAGATCTCTCTGTGGAGTGACCCTGATGCTTCTCCTCGGAACCCTGCTCTGCTTGAATTTTGAATTTTGGTGCGGGCTAACGCCCCCATTTATTTGGCTTAATTCAAGCTTCAAAAACTAGGACTTAAAAACTAAAATACAAAATATTATTATTATTATTATCAAGGGAACGATACAAATTAATTTGTAGGGTCCGGGATTTAACGCCGGGGTACTAGCCCACGTGGCGCGTTTTGTCAACAGCACGCGGAGTACTGAGTTCCCATGTGGCCACCCACCTAAAATACAAAATATTTAATTAGGGTCTTAAAGCTAGGGATTGTGAAGGAGATCGAATTTGAGGGAAAGTGTGCTGCGATTAAAATCGAAAACGGAAATGTTGGAGTTTACCTTACGCAGCATACAGGATATTGGTTCTTCAGAGTCATATGTGTTGTGTTGGGTTGGTAGATAAAAGAGGCAGGGGCTACGTAGATTTCGAGGGTTAGTGTTAAAGAAAATTGAGTTGTAAAGAGACATGTAATCGACGGAACCTGAGAGGAGTCGCTGAATGAAAAGAATATCTGCTGCGCCCCTTCGTTCGTCAAGGGTATTTAGGTTAATGAGTTTGAGACGGTCTCGATAGGGAGATAAAATTAGAGGATCGCTTCATGGTAGACCTCGAAGAGCAAATCGAGGAAAATGGCGCTGGATCCTCTCAATTCGGGTTACATGAACTCGTTGAAAGGGACACCACGGTTGGCTAGCGTACTCGAGAGCGGGGCGAACGTAAGTGATATATAGTGATCTGGTCACGTACGGGTTACAGAATTCCTTGGACCATCTTTTAACGAAAACAAGCGATGAGTTTGCTTTAGTAATTATCTCATCGATATGCGAGCGAAAATTAAGCTCTCTGTCGCATAATATGCCAAGGTCGCGGATAGTCTGAACAAGGGATATAGGTTGGCCGTGGAGAACGTAAGTTCGGAGGGTAGACTTGTTGCTCTTACGTGAAAAGGCAATCGATTGACATTTGGTAACATTGAGTTCTAAGCAGTTCTTGGTGCACCAGATGGAAAAACTATTTAGATCTAGTTGAAGGAGGCTGGAGTCGTGTTGTGAGGAAGTGGGTTTAAAAAATTTGGTATCGTCAGCATAGAGAGATCTTTAAAGATCGTTAATGGTTAGGATGAAGAGAAGTGGACTTAGGTGACTACCTTGAGGAACACCTGAAGTGGCCAAGAAAGGAGCCGATAGGTAAGAAGAATCCCATTTAAGCAATATGGGTTCAAAACCCAGGACGGACAATTTGAACAGGATTAGTTTTTGAGAAATCTTGTCAAAAGCCTTACTGAAATCAGTTGTTATAACGTCAACTTCTTTACCATTTTCTAAGGCTGAGAGAACAGAGGACAGAAATTCGACGAGGTTAGTGGTAGTTGATCTACCTTTCAGAAAGCCGTATTGGTTAGGGGAAATAAGAGATTTGCACTGGAAGCTTAAGGCTTCGTACAAAATGCTTTCGGGGAGTTTGGGTATAAGTGAGAGTTAGCTATGGGGCGGTAATTAGTGACTCGCCATATCTTCGACACTAAATTATATTCCATAAGCACTAGCTAGTTCCAGCCACTCTTTGTACCATCCCGTCTTGCTTCGTATTGTTGATAGAGTTGTTTTCGTTGGTAGCCGATAGTCCGACATGTTTAGGACTTTGACCACGTGCTCCACCTGTAGTTTTAGGGTTTTAGCAAAGAGTGATGGTAACTCTGTCTTCAACATAAGCATATAATTTGGCGTATTTTGTGAAAGATGAACTGCCCTCTTTATATAAAACCTAAGCAGTTTTTTCACTGTCTCATATTGTTTTCCTCTCCATACTTGAGCAGCGTACAAGAAAATAGTTTCCAAAAGGGCTTCAAAAACTTTATATTTGCAGCTATGGGCAATATTTTGTTGGTGAAACAATTTCCCCAAGCAGGATTTATAGCTGCTCCATATTGTGATTCCTCGTAAAATAAAATAATAATTTTTCATTTACTTAGTTTGTACTCGATATTTCGAAATACCATATGTAGTTGGTTCTTAAAATTGTCGCTCATTATTCTTTCACGAAAGTAAATCTATTTTTTCAAATTAACGATAAGACCCGAATAGTATTCGTACAAGCGGCGTATCATAAGCTTTGTCTATACCTTCTATACCTCAGGTCTTTATAGACGAGTGGGGAATTGGAAGCAGAGAGTGATTTGATTGCGATTCCTAGTTCTGGTTTCTGTTTTCCGTCTCGCGTTAGTTGTCGATTTGACCCTGAGCGGGTTTAAGCTATCAGGTTGTATCCGCGAATCTGAAAAGAGACTTACATAAGTGGAGCAGCATATAGTTCTGAGAAGTCGTGGAAATAATAACTTCCTAAAGTTCTTTCTTGAGGTCTCGCAGGCTGGAGGGTTTTTTCACCTTTCTTTGGCTTTTATTTGTATCGTTCGCTTCCACTGTAGGAGGTTTGATACTTGGTCTGCCAGTTCTCTAGAGAGGTTCCTTTTCGAGGTAGCTCGTCTGCATGCTCATTGCCTGTCACCCCTTTGTGGCCAAGGACCAGCATAGCGTAACCTTATGCTGAATGCAAATAGCCCTAAGCTCTTTACGATAACGCTTTAAGCACCTCGATTTGATTTCGACTGTCGCAATGGCCTTGATGACAGCCTGGTTGTCAATAAATATAGTAATATCCTTGTGGGATATTGCATTTATTGCCGGATGTTTGGCTGCTTCTCCTACAGCCAATATCTGGTGTAGCTTCGTGAGCATTGTAAGTTCAATTGATCGGAGAATATCCCGGGGCTGGTTCCTATCTCCAGCTTTGATCCATCCTTAAAAATGAATATCGAGTCTTCTACCATTTGGTTCCTGTCCCATTCCTCTCTGCTTGGAAAAATGCAGGCGAATGGTGTTTCGAAGTCGTGATGACCTAGTCCGCATTGGAGCGTAAACCCAGTGTAAGGATCGAAGTGTGGTTTTTCGTATTTGGTTTCCACCCATTACGCTGACACAATATTAAAGCGCTTTTCCCTGCAGATTCTTGCATGTATAGTTTAGGCGCATGAGGCCAAGTCAATGAGTCAATCATATACATGCAATCCTCTGTACTTTTGTCATTAACCTCAGGTTGGTACTCGTAGTTTCATTTGTGGGTTGCCACTATGCCGAGGTTAAGATGGTTCTGACTATAGCCGTGTACATCCATAGGATAGTCTTGGGGTTAGGTTCCCATTTTGTCCTAAGTACGCGGCTTCAAGCGTAGAAGGCGATCATTATTTTACTCGTTCTTCGACATTGAGCTTCCAACTCAGCTTACTATATACTATCTAGTACCATACCTAGACATTTAGCACTGTTCGATAATCGGAGGGTTGTCCCATCTATGGAGTGAAGGTCAGATTGCGGCATTATCCTGTTATAAGTGAATAGAACAAGCTTTGTTTTTTGCGGGTTGATTCCCAGCTTGGCCCAGTCTCTAAGGATTCTAAAGGCATAGTTTCGGATTTCACTGATCGCTTGCAATAAGGTGGCAATAAGGCCACATCATCCACATATGTGGTGGCTTTTATCCATTCCTTTTTTTAGATTCAGAAGTATTTCATTAACACTACGGTCCATCCCTGAATACCGTGTTTCTTAGTGTTGCATTGAAGTTCCTGTTGCCGAGCATACAGGTTATCAGGTTCGTTAGTACAGGATGAACTTCCTAAATTTCTACTTATAGCGCGAATGTTGACATTGTTAAAGGCTTCTTCGATGTCAAGGAAGTCCGCTAATGTGTGCTCTTTGTCGTGAAGACTTTTTTCAATCGTGCTGCCAACTTTATGTAGGGCCATTTCCATGTCTTTTGTATAGGGATGCTGGGTTGAGGCTAAGTCTTCTTATATGATTGTCAAGTTTTTGAAATGTATGATGTTAGGTTTATGAGGCTGCGGTCTTTTGGAGGGGTATGGCTGCGTTTACCTGCCTTGGGAATGATGCTATTGCTGAATAGTCCTTTTAAGAAAGGTATCACAGCCTGCTTCGATTTTTTGAGCATGATTGGTATGATTCCGTCCAATCCAGGGAATTTTTAAGCGGAGAAAGTGACTATAACCTAGCTTATTTTCTTTTCGTATTGGCTAGGGAAGAATGTGTCTGTATTTGCTACTGTTGTTGAAATAGGAGTCCATCCATGAAAGTGGGTTTCCAACAAGAGTCCTAAAGCTTTAGTAGTGGATTTCGTGTAGCTACCATCTTGCAGTTTTATATCACCTGATCACCAACTACTGTAGGTTCCTTAGATATGACTTTCCTAAGCCTCGCACACTCTGTTATGCTTTCAGTGTTGGGGCAAAACTTTCTCTATGATTTTCTTTTAGCGCTGCAGATTACACTCTTGCATTTCATCACACTGGCCTTATATTTTTTCCAGTCGGAGCACAGTTTTAAGCTTTCGGCTACATTGAAAAGTTTTCTTCTCCCCACTTGGCAAAGATTATGGTCAATTATGTATTGGGTAGGCCGTGAGAATGTGTCTGATGCAATGAAATATTCCTCATTATTGAATAGTCTTATTCACTACACCTTACCGGATTTAAATTCGCAATTTGAATATTCTTAAATATGTGAAAAAGTTAAGCGTTGAGTCAGTATTACTTTATGCTGGTAGTACTTGAAAACTGAAAACTGCCAGTGACGGAAACTGTCCAATAGATGTGGTCGTACTATCTTACGGATCTTTTAACCGTATCGCATTTTTGACACAGAACTTTCCACTCGAAAACTTAATGGAATCCGCTATCTCAAGCTCGAAGATAGCTCAGTCACACTTGGCATATAGCAGTTAAAACAAAACCTATTTATGTACAAGCGGCAGAGTTTTGAAGACCAAAACGGCCAAAACACGTTGGTCATCATATCGTCCTTGAGAACACAAACTTTAGATATGTCCCTTCATATTTATTCCTGAGCTCACGAGGGCAGTCAAAACAGAAACAGTGCTTTGAGCACTTCAGATTTCATTATCAGCTATCATTATAGCCTTTTAGATAATCAACAAGAGACGGAAATCCAATCACAAAACAGTTTTTCTATAATACTTTGAGCAAAATTTTACACTACAATCATGTTACTCATATGCGTCACTCGCAATTTCGAAGCTAAGTAACTTTTACGATAATCGTCGTGGGATAAGCTTTAAAAGAGAAGTTTAACTAGAATTGAAACGATGAAAAAACTGCATTTCTTCATTTAATTTAACTTTTTCGTAAGGTTTGTATGATTCTTGATCAAACTTGAGTCCAATGCTTGTGGTAATCGTAAAGGTGGAATCAATTCCGTATATACGAGTAGTTTTCCTCCAATGACTAAAAATCTTCTGCCTTATCTGGGCGGTTTTCAATTCAGATCGGCCAGCTTAAATGCTCCTCAACTTACCCCTATCCACAAATCCACTTTTACACTATCCTTAACGTACCGTAATGGATCACGCTTCTATACTTTTTATTCCCTTATCAATATAAATGTATCTTTACTTACAGGAGTTTAAAAAGCTGATATATTCAATTCAATGTCTGCAAGTTCCGCATTCACACTTGTTCTTCATTTTCATTTTATTAAATTCCACTTATCGATGACGTACTCAGGAAAGATGATTTATAAATGAACTAGAGATTTAACCACATAAACTCATATACGAAGTAAGAAAACTCCAATATGGTTTCCAATTCTGTAATGGATAGTGGTGTTAAACCAATGTTTTGGTCGTCTCTCATGATGAAAACCCAAACTAGTTCCAGCAAATCTATTTTCCTATTATGAGTAAATATCATTCGGCAGCATACATATGTATGTATTTTTACTAGAACTTGGTTTCAGCATCCGTTTACAGTAACCTTCGGGATTTCTACTTTCAATTCAGGCGGGAGTAATCGATATTTATCTTGAATCATTTGACCAAAGTCCTTTCAAGACCATCTACACCAAATCCACGTCTTCCGTTTTAATTTTCTTATTCACTTAACTGAAAGCGCTATCTATCTTCGACCAACCAAATGACAGTATCTAAATTAAAGTTTCAAACTCTTTAAGTTCTTTACATTTATCACTAAATTGCTTTCTTGCATGCTTATCGTAATTTTCGCACCCAGAACGTCAGAGAACGTAGTGAGGGACGAAGGAGGGAAGCCTGATCCTTATCTGTCTAAGGGTCTTCACAGTGCCAACCTTCAGCTGTGATACCTTTCCAGATTAGCTAGACGTACATAATTATTTTGCTGCGTCGCCCCACATGAACTGCTCACCTGAAGCGTCAAGAGGGTGTTTTTTTTTTTTTTTGTTGTTGTTGTTGTTTCAATTTTACGTTCGTTGGTTTTTCTTTAAACAATGGAACGCTTCCGTTTGCGGAAATTATCGCACCCAACACCCAGATAATTGAGAAAATTAGTTAATAAATGAGTTGAAGAGCATACATACATATGTAGAATGAGATCCGTTCAATGAGGCAAAGCAGTAAACACAAACGAGGTATTCATTGGATACACGTGTGTGTTGAGTTGAGACCTGTCGGATGAATTTAATTTGATTCGACATTGAAACAAGAAACAACAAAGGCGACGTCGATGTAATTTGTCGGGACAAATCGATTGTGGGACGACAACAGCACAGATGACGGTTGGTGAGATAGAAATTATTTGTGTTTTGTTGTGTTTTCATTCGTGGTATGAGCATTTTATGGCATATAGACCGGATTGGCTTACATAACTGCGTTAGATAGGGTCATAGGGTCCTCATGTAAGTGACACAATTATTACTCCTTAAGTAGGTTACTAATTTGCTGCCTAGGCGAGACAGATACAATAACTTTTTGAAGTTTGATAAAGAGGAGAGTTTATTTTTGTCGTTTTCCCCGTAAGACTTATAATTATATTATTCCCCCGAGAATCTGGGATCAAGTGTGAACTATTTGCTCATTTATGTATACGAGTATGTACACTTGCGGTCATAAAAACCGCACCACCTAATGAGTTCTCAAAAAATGCCTAATTACATCAGATCGTAAGGGTTTTTACCATACTAATGGAGGGTATTCCCCGTAGCGGAGTTCGGCCTCGTATTCAGTGCAAAAACAATCAGTTTGAATTGAGTTGTGACGGTGACAAGTAAAAAAAAGTGAAATGTCTGGTAAATATCATCAACTGACTCGGGACGAAAAAGTTCAAATATTGACTTTAGTCGAAAAAGGGCTTGGCTATCGTGAGATTGCGGATAAAATAGGATGCTGTCATTCAACTGTCGTACGACTGATGAAGAAAAAAGAAAATTTGGATCCACTGGAAAGGAAAAAAGGCTCGGGACGAAAACGTAAAACAACCCAGAAGATGGACAATGTATTACAACGAATTAGTATGAAAGATCGCTTTAAAAGTGCTGTCCGTATAAGAGCAGAGCTGAGTGAATTTCATCAAGTTGATCTAAGCGCCGAAACCATACGCCGACGGCTACGGGAGATAGGTTTATATGGAAGACGACCAGCGAAAAAACCTCCCCTAACCACAAAAATGAAAAAAGCTCGCTTGACGTGGGCAAAAAAGTACGAAGATTGGACGCAGGATGATTGGCGATGTGTGATATTGTCCGATGAAAGTAAATTTAATTTGTTGTGGGCCGACAATTTGCCATACGTACGACGGTCAGCAGATGAAAGGTTCAAGGACGGGTGCATAGTCAAAACAGTGAAGTTTCCTCAAAGCCAGATGGTTTGGGGATATTTTTTTTTACGTTTTAAGCCCTTTGCACTTTGTTAATGGAACTATGAACGCTCAAAAGTGTGGAGAAGTATTAAGGCAGTTTTTGGTACCAGCAATTGAACGGCATCATTCGTATACTGACGAATGATGACCTTGACCTTGCCACCACGCCAAATCCGTAAGTAAAGTGTTATAAATCAACTTCTAGATGTCTACTTTATAACTAATAAACAGACAAGTAGCTAGAGTTTTTCAATAATTTTCAGCTCAAGACAACGTTTGATGACCTCGGAATTACCACACTAAACTGGCCAGCTAATTCGCCCGATTTAAACCTAATCGAACACTTGTGGCATGTAATGAAACGTAAAGTGGCTGAACATAAACCAGAGAGTAGAAAAAAGCTAAATGAAGTTCTGGAACATGTATGGGATACTGAAATTTCAAGGGATATTACTGAACTTCTAGTAAACTCGATGCCTTCTAGAATAAAAGCGGTTATAACCGCCAAAGGCGGAGCAACTCGGTATTGATAATTTTTTTTTTGGTAAAAGTGGCATATCTAAACATCTTATATACACATACATAAAAAATGTATCGTTTGATTTTGTTAACCAATGTCTGTATTAAAATATTTTAAAAAAATAAGAAAATTAACTGTTTTTTTTTTTCTTTGTTAATAACTTTTTTCAAACTTTCAATAAACAGATGGAAATTAGATAGAAATACTTATAAACTACTGCGGAGTACTCAACAAAAATTTCATTTCATTATAAAAATTATTATCGTAGTTATTAACAATTTTTCAATCATTTTGATATGGTGCGGTTTTTATGACCGCAAGTGTATATATTTTAAGCGCAAGAGAATTTCGGATTTGAAACAAATTGCCGTCTTTTATTTATTTAGAGTGTTCCATGCTTGTTTTTATGAAAATATACCTATCGCTTTATGTACTTAACACCTCTTGCAGATTCCATATAGAGAATATATGTAAGTGGCATCAACTGAAGTAGATAGGATTAATGGCAGGCATAGGATTCTTTTTAAAAATTTTTTTTAAATTTGCAATAAATATTGACAAATTACTACTAATACCACCGAAAAACTAGCAAATACAATAACTTTTGAGTTTGTAAGCGCAGTCATTCATTAAAATAATTCTTCTTCAGATACTTTGCTGCTTTGTTGTTCAACCCACATAAAATAATTATCCAAATCCTTTAAAAACGGTTGAATATACTTGTATATACCTTGCAAACTCTTAACCATAATCACCACCTTTTCGAAATTGGGTTCATGGTAAAGACGGACATGAAATCAAACACAAATCGCCCACCTTTGGGTTAATTATAATCCCTGTTACTTTATTATTACAATATTTAATCATTTGTTTATGATTATGTAAGATCAAGTAAGAAGTCGCTCCAAAGGGTTCTTGGAAAAACCCACTAACGTAAAACTATGACAAGAAAGACGTTGTTATTACGATGCAATGTAGCAGTTGCCGTCCAACGCCCTAAGAAGGTTTTTCCACTTTGCGGAGTCTATTCAGAGCCTTAGCTAACAATTGACAGCCGTTTTCAGAAGTCTAAGTATTTTAGTTACGAAGAAGCTTGTTGTTGATAACTCTTATTGTGGGAAGATGTTTTACCAACCAAGATTAAACGGGCCTCAACTCCCAAAATTGACTTTGCTGTTATTTTCGCCTCTGCTTTCACAATGTTGAAGACACCCTTAATGTCGAGGAAGGCTACTACTACATATTCTTTGTAACTGAAGGTTCTTTAAATTAGGTATTCTGTCGAGTACAGGGCTATTTTTACTGATTAACACATTCATTCTGGCTATCATATATGACAGCCAGTAATGTTTCGCAGCGCACCATGGCTATCAAATATGATATCTATTATTTCATTCGTTGCTCTGGCTTGCAAAATTGATAGCAACTACTTACAAATCCGGTATGGAGCAGTGTATGTATTCAGAAAATTTTTAATACACGTCTCACATCTAAATCTATTAATCCCCATCGACTGCAACACACTTATGCGAGCGCTTGATCCAATCCTAGAAACATTTTTTATATTCCGTTTTCGGTATGTCCATCAGTGTTTCCTGCGATTTTTCCATTACTTCGTCTCGGCTGCTGAAACGCGTTCCCCGTAGTGGTTTTTTAACTCGATTGAACAGAAAGAAGTCACAGGGAGCCAAATCAGGTGAATTCGGCGGCTGTTGGATGGTATTTTTTGCATTTTTCGTCAAAAAATTACAAATAATGATGGCACTGTGGGACGGTGCGTTATCATGATACAAAATCCACGAGTTTTCTGCCCACAATTCTGGTCTCTTTCGGCGAATTGCTTCACGCAAACGTCTCATAACGCCCAAATAATACCATACTCTTTGTTTACTCTCTGGCCTTCTGTCAAAAATTCACGATGCACTACATCGTTGTAATCCATGAAAACCGTGAGCATTGCCTTCTTTTTTGACTGAAAACGACTTGGTTTTTTTGGTCTCGGCTAATTTGGAGAACGTCTTTCAGTTGCCTGATGTCTGGATTGCGTGTGGTACTAATAAACCTACATCTCGTCTCCAGTAATGATCCTTTTGATGAATGTCTCTTTTGCGACGTCTCTTTTGCGACGTCAACACGGTTTCTTTTTTGCATGAAATTGAGGTGTTTTGGCACCAACTTTGCTGCTACACGACGGAAACCCAAATCATTAACCAAAATGTCTTGGACGGATCAATAGGCAATGTTCAAGACCTCCGCTATCTTTTTGATGGTTAATTTGCGGTCATTGATCAACATTTCTTTTACTTCATCAATGTTTTCGTAGGTTTTCGATGTCGATGGTCTGCCACTGCGTTCATCATCTTCGATTGACTCACGACCACTTTTGAACCGCGCGTGCCACCGGTAAACGACCGTTTTCTTTAGAGAATCGTTGCCGAGACACTGTTCCAACATTTCCAACGTTCGCGCACCATTAAATCCGTTTTTTACGCAAAATTTAATACAAGTTCGTTGTTGCAAATTGAAATTTTAAAATTGTAAAAAATCGCCAACACACACAGAGATAGATGTACTCTTGGCTACGTAACTTTTGCAAATTTTAAGCTATGACGCTAAGATTTAGAGAGAATGTCAACAACAGATTTACCAACTTAACAAAAAAAACAGAACTCAAATCGGAACAATGGGAGCGCAACACGGTGGTGTCCCCCGGGAACTTTTTGATCAAGGAGGTATATAAGGTTATATTATGATTCATTTCATAAACTTTATTGAAGAAAACTTTTAAAAAAACTATAATTTTTGAAAAAACAAAATATTTCTCATTCCAATTCATATTTCTTCTTATAAAATAAAAAAAAGTAATAGAATTATTCATACAAATCAAAATTTTTTTTATTTTAATGCTTTAAGTTGAAGCATACCCGACACATTTGAAGGTTATCCGGACATCTATCACAATACGTGTATATCTGCCTAGATTCCTTGCGGGCTGCTACACGTCCTTTGGATTATGTTATTTTTTTATAGCAAACACTACAATTTCTTCTTAGTTTTTTTCCATCAGAAGATATACGATCTACGAGATGGTGCGGTGCTGCAGGGGTGATTCAACTCTACGAACGGTACGAACGGGGGCTATGGATAGTTCAAGTAGTTGAGCAGCCAAAATTTATCTGAATTTTGTCAGATATTTGTATAACACCCATGCGTTGACAACTGCTATTCCTGATAAAAGTTCTATACCTAGTTTTCGATAACACTTGATGCCTTTCCTTAGCGTAGTGGCATACGAACCCATCTGATCAGACAAGTCATTCCCTGATTTTCACTTATTATAAGCAAGTATCGCATCGGGTTTGTGGGAAGCTCCACGTCTATTATTTGGCCTTGAAACAGTGTGTGGATTCGAACTTGTCGACGGATGATTTTCTGCTACATTTGCAAAGGTTTTTCGACGTGTTACGGGTTGCATTTCAGGGGCATTTTTAGTAGACAGCATTCTCACGTCACGAGTGTCTTTCCATTTTAGAATTACAATACCATTTTCGTCTTCTCGAGATATAATTTCCCCTCTG
Source organism: Volucella zonaria (assembly GCA_963966105.1). Lineage (NCBI taxonomy): Eukaryota > Metazoa > Arthropoda > Insecta > Diptera > Syrphidae > Volucella > Volucella zonaria. Next base: position 48,555,356 of record OZ014533.1, on the reverse strand, counting down.
GCCAATTTATCGAGAAGAACATCTTTTAGTATATTTTCTTTCTTTGCCCTTAGTGTTCCAACAACATGGGCCTTTTGCAGCAATTCTATTGCCAACTCATAGCTCATATAAAAATTGTCTATATATAAGGTCCTACCCTCATTCAGTAGGTCTTTTGAAAGCTCCATGCACACGTTTCTAGCATCCTCGCGTTCCCATGTTGCTGACTTTCCAGCATATATTTTCATAGCCCAAGTGTAACCATCTGTTGAGCAAAACTTGAAAAGTTTGACTCCATAACAATGCGTCTGATTTGAGATATATTTTCTGAAAATATGGCGGCCTCTCCATGGCACGAGGGTTTCGTCGGTAACAAAGTCTTCTGCGGGGAGAAATGTATTCTGAAATTTTTTTTCAGAACTTCCATAAGGCCATTGATTTTTCTCAATCGGTCGGAGTTATCTGTTTTTTTCGTTGTTGCTAAAGTACAAATATGAGAGCAAAGATAGAAACCTGTTCCGGGGCATAGTTGCACATGGAATTTTAAAGTCATAGATCCCACCCGTCTCCCAATAATTTTCAATGCGACCAAGGGGAACAAGTCCCATGTACATAATCATCCCAATAATTTTTTTTTATTTCTCCCGGCTTTGTTTCAATCCATTTATTCTATCGGCTGTATCTTGATTTTGGGCGAGCACTTACATTTTGTTGTGCATATTTTGTCAATTATTTTGGAATAAACCTCAAGAGGTGTGTCTCAGCGGAAATTTACACCTGCAAACCCTGTCTGCCCACAAATTCAAAATATTTGTGCCTTCCGATGTACTCCGACCAGATAGGAGAAATTCCTGTGGGAATATTTTCTTCCTCATTATCATTCAAAAGTGAATGTAGGTCCTCTCGTTCTTCATCAACCGCTATAGCTTGTATGAGATCCGATACGTTATTCTCCCCCGAATCATCATCGCTACCATCGTCGTAATCCGATTCTTAAAGAGAGCATCCTGGATCTGCGCAAGAGTCATCTGAATCGAAGTCACTTGCCAAACCAGTCGCAACTTCTTCAATTTCCCGCAACCGTAAGCCTCCTCCCGCTCATTATTATTTAATATTTCAATAAAAACCTAAAAGATATGAAAGTAATATATGAATAGGACAAATAATCGATCTTGTAATAATTACACTTTTACTCCACCAGGTAAAGGAGAATTTAGAGTAATAAAATAGAATATCCACCCAAGCAAGCAAATTATAAATTCGAGCCGATACCTATTATCTGAAAAATATAAGAAGAAAACATAAAAATAAGAAAAACAAAACAGAAAGCGTGGCTATCAAAAATGACTATTTTTTGTGTTGGCACCCCATGAAATTTTCTCAAATTTGGCTTAGCAACCAATGTGTTAACCAATGTAATATGCATGTTGAGATATCGCGAGCAAGGTTCGATTTATGCTCTGACCGAAATAGATATTAATATTTCTGAAATTTTTAAAATGAAAATGACAAACCGATTCGTTGTCCTTAGTAAGCCCACTGCTCAATTTCAAAATTTAGTTGCAAACATACATCCTTTTTTGTAGCTGTGAAGTAATGCTCCATTTTTCGTTTACTAAAAACAGGCGTATTTCCACCTAGAAATATTCCAAATCCACAATTTAAATGGTCATATGTGCCAAATCTGACAAGTTTACTAAAGAAGGAAGTTTGCAGTGCAAGATCAATTGATTCTTCACTTTCGTTCGTCCAAGACACATCTGGCTTTACTGGATAACTAGGAATAATTTGGTTTACTTACAAAGCTACGGAGGAGTCCTCTATGTTCTCATAAAAGAGCCTCCTAGTCCTAGGATTTTCTTACTTAATTTATAATTTTTTAATGAAGTTTCTTGTGAAATTTTTTGTCGACGATTTATGGAAAAACCATCGGCTTTTCCTTAATTTTAATCTGCCTCTAGCGGCGCCGACGGGAAGAGCTTCTTCAAAAGTCTTCTTGTATACTGATATCAGCGAATCAGTCAACCAATTCTGGTTCTTCGCATAGATAGGAGTAGTCAGTTGTGCGCAACGAATATAATCCGGAATTTGTTCCAATCTATTTGCCAGTGCCCAAGAGCTTGCAGGAACTAGAATCGTTTTTAGGTAAGATGAATTATTATAACCAATTCATTGGCAATTTTGCATAATTAGTTGGACCGTTAAACAATTATGGCTACTGTTGGACTTCTGAAACTACAGATTTCAGCTGCTGGACTTCTCAAACTAAAGATAGCAACTGCTGGAAAGTTCACTTATCTTGGAGGTCTACGATGCAACAACTTCCCCACACTTAATTCTGTTGAAACCTCAACTTCTTCTGACGCAGACGTTCAGACCTCCTCGGTGTTTTGCCAATATCCACTGGTTCTTCAGATCCTGGTTTTGACTAACTGAGAACAGCATGATGAGATTCTTGAGCAGGTGAAACCAAGAAGGTCCTCTTGGAAATCATCTGTTTTGGACTGCAATCCTCATGGTTTAGTGGTGAGCATGACTCGAAACTTATAACTTATGAGTCTTCCTTCGGAACATCCTCTTCTTTAAACCCCGTTCGCCTTCGCAACTGATTCTGATGCCTTCTGCACACTTTACCATCTACTTGCACTTGGTACATTATTTTTCCGCTACCACGTACAACTACTCCTGGCGCCCACTTCTTTTTTGATTGATACTGTCTGACGAATACGAGTTCTTGAGGGGACAAATTAAATCGATCCCTGCGAAAACTGGTTCTCTACTTTCCTCAGGTATCATAGCAGAAAGGATCGTTCGATGCACTCGGCCGTGTAACATTTCTGCTGGAGACAACCCGGATTCACCCGGTGTAGACCGATAGGTTCCTAAAAATGTAGAAAGTGGCTCCTCCTCACTCGATTCTTGGAGATTCTTGGCTAACGCTGTTTTAAACGTACGAACCATACGTTCGGCCACTCCATTCGATTCGGGATTAAAAGGTGCTGCAGTTAGGTGTTGAATAGCATTCATTTTACAGAAAACTGCGAACTCTTTGGACACGAACTGCGTCCCGTTGGCCTTAGGAAGGCCCTCCATTTCGAAAATTGATCTCAATGCGCGAATGGTAGCATGAGACGTTGTTGACGGCATCTTGACAACGAACGAGAAACTCGACTTTGAGTCGACTTGCTCTACTTGAAAGGCCCGGTGAAGTCTACATGGATGCGCTCCCACACATCTGTTGTCGACGGCCAACTGGAATACTCCTTCGGAGATTGGCAGGCGTTTAATTGGCAGATGTTGTACCGCTTCACGACTTGCTCAATGTCCTCATCGATCCACGACCGCCAGCAGTAACGACGAGCCAGCTGCTTCATTTTCATTATTCCCCAATGACCTTGGCCTGTAACGACTTGGGAACTATTACTCTTCATGAAACCTCTGTCTGAAAACGAAGAACATTAGGATGCACACGATTTCTACCTCGAGGCATTGTCCGACGTCGCCTTCGGTTCGCTTGATGAGAAGCGACTCCACCCTCGGCCTGACGCGCCAAGCAACACACGGTTTTGTTATGCCTCCTTTTTCCACATACGTCACATACAGACTCTAAGTGGCGGCACTGGCTACGATCGTTATATATTCCACAGCTTTGACACAATTTTGCTCTTGAGCGATCCACGAATTTTCTTACACACCTATGGTGATGTACTACGTTTACTTCAGCTCCTTCGGATGTTTTTTCGATGTCTTTTAAAATACTAGAGTTGCCAGCTGGGTGGACTCATATCCTGTAGCAATGTCCTCGATTTCCTCAAGAGATGGGTTTTTGCGTTTCGTAGCTGCACTGCAAACTGCATCATGGGGAGTGTGGAAAACCTAATCATTATGTCTGTATAGGACTGGTTGCAGTCCTCCTTGCCGCATGTAAAATCACAATTCCTTGCTAACCCTTTCAGCGCAGCTATCCACTCAGCATATAATGGATGCGGAAGCATTTTTGTGCGGAAAAATTTACATCCGGACGCCAGCACATGCAATTTGGAAGAAAAATGACGAGTTAACCTTTCCGTAAGCTCTCTAAATGTGTGCATACTTACTAGGTGCAGTGAAAAGTAACCTCCTTGACCACTAGAATGAGCTGCTACTGCAAAAAAAAGTTATGGTGCCTTGAATTCCGTTCATATTTAGGCAGACATGCCAAATTTCAGTGCGATACTGTCTTTAGTTTTGTTTTGACAGCTGATTGTTGTTGACGTGTTTGGCATCATGTTGAGTATGGACAAAAACGATTTTCGTTCCCTCATAAAACATTATTTTTTGAGAGGCAAAACGGCGAAGGAAACAAAAGAAAAGTTTGATAAATATTATGGGGCTAATGCTACGTCAGATTTCACCGTCAAATATTGGTTTCGAGAGTTTCGTGGTGGGCGCAACTCCACTACCGATCAAGTTCGCCCGCGCTGTGTACGAACATTTTAAGGGCACAAAACCCCTTGAGCGCGCGCCGATTATAAAAAAAAAAAAAAAATGTCAAAAAAATACATGAAATGTTGTTGACTGACCGGAAAGTGAAGGTGCGCCAGCTAACAGATACCACAAAGATTAGTACTGAACGCACACGACATATTTTGGGCAATATTCTGAATAAGAAAAAGTTATCTTGCCGCTAGGTGCCTCTCCTGACCAAAAACACGAAGGCGAGAGCGCTTGGAAAGAGTGTTTGGACTTGCTGATGCGGAATCGGGCGGACTTTTGGCGTCGATTGGTAACTGGATTTGGATCCTTCGGACTATTATCTCTTCCCAAACCTCAAACGATGGCTCATCAATAAAAAATTCAGCTCACGCGAGGAAATCATCGACGCCACGGAGGAGTGTTTTGCAGACCTTCCGGAAAATTACTTTTCGGACGGGATCGAGAAGTTGGAAAATCGCTGGAATAATTGTATGTAATAACTAAAAGGGGACTATATTGGATAAAATAAAAAAACATTTAAAAAAAATTGTTTTTCATTCCCAAGGAGGTTACTTTTCACTCCATCTAGTATGTCTGGAGCTGGAACAAATAGCTTTCCCAATTTTCCTTTTCGGGATCAAATTGGCGAAACGGTGATATGCTGCGGATGCTAATTGATTTTCCCAACATTCTGTCCATGAATTCCTTGTTCGACGCCATAAAGCCTTCAAAAAACTGCTGCTGCTGTAACATACTTTGCTTTAACATTGCCGGTTCCAACGCCAATTTAGGGAGTTTTCATATCCCATCCTCGTCGCCAAATGTTAAATTTTCAATAAAAATAATTCCAAAAATTAATTATAAAAAGATTTGATACAATAATCGCTCTGTAGCAAGTGCGGCTATCACCAGGCTCACGGGAAGAAGTAAACAGTTGCGATCCCAATTTTAACATTCCAATAAATGTGGCTACTGCTGGACTTCTGAAACTAAAGATGGCAGCTGCTGGACTTCTCAAACTAAAGATGGCAACTGCTGGAAAGTTCGCTTATCTTGGAAGTCTACGATGCAACAATGTTATGTAACTTACCCTTAAACATTAAGAATGAATAGACTGCAGTCGTAAATTATGTTACCTTTCACTCTGAATATTCATTAAATGCTCTTGTATTCTTGCTACAAGTTAGTGTGTTTTAATACCCTCATCAGATTCGGTGTACTTTAATAAAGAATTATAAAAAGTTTAACGGCTCGTGTTTTATTCCCCGTGAATCGGATGTCATTTTTCATAATACGTACATACCATATATCTTATTGTACTATCAATCATCGTACGATTCACCTTTGATTTATATTTTTGAATTCGGTTAGGATACAATTCCAAAACGTCGCAAAAGATTTTTGCCAGAAAGGTAAAAACAATTCGAATGCTTTAATTTCTCAACTTCTGCATCAATATCCTAAAGTAATATTTCCTTTAAGCAAGTGGAAGCGCAAGAACTCGAGGAATTAATTTTCTGTGAAATTAATTTCAGGAATTTCTGTGAATAATTACGAGTATGTTCTATGTTTTGCTTTTGTTTCAATGTCAGCAATTCATATTCGCTTTTGTAGATGATACTAATATCTTACATTTGGCTTGCACTTGCCTTGCAGCTGCAATTTAAAGCGTGTAGAGATAGAATACCCAATTTATAGAACCACAAACCACCTTTATATGTATATATGGTATGTATTGTATGTAGACTTGTACATTTTCGTATATTTTATGTTTGTCCCAAAACCCCATTTACTTTATGGATCTTTGACCGCAATTTGATAAACTTATTATTCATTTTGTTTTACCTTATAAACTCTAATTCATATGAAATCATAAGCATTTCAGTTCACCGCCTATAGTTACTTATGGTAACCTTAGAAACAGCAGCTGCTGAGCAAACAGTTATTCATATTCATATTCGTTTCATATTCATCAGTTCAATTGGCCTCTGTTTATCGTAATAATTGGATACACAAAAGCCCTGTCTCCCCGGACTCGGTATCCATTCGCTTTTAATGGAAATTATTTAATTTATTGGAATAACATAACCTACACACATTAAAATTTAAATAAATATGTTCCTAGAAAATATCTGCATATCTGTTACTAACGTATTGTATTTCACTTCACTTAAGATAGAAAGATAAACAATTAACGAGAGTATGAGGATGTCCAATAGTAAATGTTAATACATACGTATACGAGGGTTGTCTGAAAAGTTTCCGAACAATGATATAACACATTTTTTCTCAAATTTTTTTTTTATTTTTCTACATAGTCCCCTTGTAACTCTACACACTTCTCCGATGCTCCCATCTCTCTAACGCGTCCAAATAGTACTTGGCGTTTTTCTCTGCAAAATAATTGTTCATGAAGGTGATTGCCTCCTCATTTGACGAAAATCTCTGCAGTTTTTAGATCAGAAAACAAAAAGAACTCGCTTGGGGCTAGATCTGGTGAATAAGGCGTACGGTCAAGCGGTTCAAACCGTAATTCATGGATTTTCGCCATGGCAACCGCTGAGGTGGGAGACGGCGCGTTGTCTTGGTGAAACGGGATTTTCTTTTTCTGCAAATGCCGGCCGGCCGTTTTTCCGCAATTTCTGCCTTCAGCTTGGCAAGTAATGCTCCTGTAATGGTTTTTCCTTTTTGAAGATAATCGATTAAGATAACTCCTTTACTATCCCAAAAAACAGTCGCCATCACTTTCCCAGCCGAAAAAACAGTTTTTGCTTTTTTTGAATCCGGCTCGCCCTTTGCAGTCCACTGTTTTGACTGAATTTTTGTTTCGGGCGTATAATGGTGTATCCAAGTTTCATCTACAGTAATTAATAGGCGCCAAAACTCGAATTTATTGCGCCTAAACTGCGCCAACAGAGCGTTGGAAATGTTTATTAGAACACGTTTTTCGTCTAACGTAAGCAAATGCGGCACCCGACGCGCGGAACGCGCGGATAGCTTTCTCATGCTTAAATCTTGATTTAATATGTAACAAACACATTCTTTGGACATTTTCATAACCTCTACTATCTCTCTCACTTTAATTCGGCGGTCGTCTAACACCATTTGGTGAACTTTAGCAATGGTATCGTCAGTGGTTGCAGTTTTTGGACGTCCCGAACGTTCCAAGCTCTTAGGCCACGTTTAAATTCAGCTGCCCAAAATTTCACTGTGGTAAATGATGGTGCAGAGTCCCCATACACAGAGTCCAACTCATTTCTGATTTGCGTAGGCGTATTGCCTTTCAAAAACAAGAATTTAATAACAGCTCGGTACTCAATTTTTTCCATTTTCACAAAAGCACTCACATCGACTGTCAACTAAAAACTGCGCGACCAAAATGACTGAAACTTCAGTAAGTAACTATCAAAAGGTGCACAACTAGCATTCACTAGCTTTTATTGACGAGTGCCGCTATCTTTTCGCCGAAACAACAACAGAGGAGATTGTTATAACTTATTGGTTTGCTTTTATTATATTGTACTACTATGTAACGTTTTACACTATTTGATGCCATAAAAAAAAATCGACAACATGGGGCTTATGCTATTTATTTATTTTTTCTCAAAAGTATATCATCAAACGATGTAGATGGCAACCCTATCGTTATGAGTTCAATCTTATGTAAAGGCAATTCGTGACAATAGCCAACTGTTTTCCCGATATCTTTAGTTTTCCTGAAGTTTTGTGGGAGAGCAGTGCTATCAGGAAAAAGGCGTACTTAACTCCTCCGCTGTTCTAGTTTTATTCTTGGCGATTCCGTGTATCCCCTAAGAAATTATCTCTTGGTTCCATACCGGGACAGTGGATGTCTTACTCCCGTGAAAAAAAAAAAAATCGAATTATATACACAGCTCTTCCCGAGTATTCACACTATCAGGAAGCTATAGTATAGTGCTATGCTATGCCGCAAGCAGTTGGCCAGACTGCTCTCTTAAATTTACTCTCACAAAAATTTAAATTTTAATAAAAACAAACTTTACAAAACTGTTGCACATATATACAGAAGTCAGAAAAAACAATAGAAGAAGACGTGCACACCCATAAATTTTCATTCTCTTACTCCCTCTGCGCATGTGGCAGCCATTGGCCAACTGTTTTGAATAGCACTATACCCCTGAATATCCCAATAATGAAGCAAGCCGAAAGAGGGATGTAAAGAAGGAAGAAGTAAATACAAACAAGCGACTGTTTTTTTGTATTTTGTGTTTGTTATCTTTTAATAACTTAAAAAGTCATCGGAGGATTTTGATCAAAATCTAATCGCTGCGATTCGGCGTTATCGTTCCTCGTTTCATCGTTCCACTCCCAAGTGACTTGCAACCTCTGCAACCTATGCAAGCATGCGTCCGTATTTAGGTTCGACTTTAATTTTAGGTTTATGTATTCTAGCTAGCTTTACCAGATCAGAAATGTCATGTTATTGTTGTTCCTCATGTCTATGTCAGGCCATGGAAAACAGCGCGCTCACTTTGACTATGTATTTCATAAAAAATAAACCGATACTACGAGGGGCGTTCAAACTATTCTCGGTATCGGGGTGAAGCTGTGGTTGTATATATAAATTGACTTATTTATCAAGTAATACTATTGTTTTAGTGCATTCATGTAAAATTTCACATAAATGTGATTATTAATTCGCGTTTTATCTCTAGTTAAACAGAATCATAATGGCAACTGAGACGATGATGGTGAAAATTGAGCATCGCACTGTAATTAAATTTCTCACTAAGCAAGGAAAAAGTCAAAAAACTATTCATGAAGAGATGATGGCTGTTTACCAGGATTCCGCACCTTCATTATCAACTGTGCAAAAGTGGTCAAGTGAGTTCAAGAGAGGCAGAGAGAGCATTGAAGACGACCCCCGCTCCTGCGCCCCGGCTACTGCTTGTACGGGAGAAAGCATCAAAGAAGTCGAAAAACTTGTTCTTGAGGATGCCCGAATAAAGGTGAAAATGATGGCAGAGATCACCAAGCTTTCAATTGGTACCATTCACACCATTCTTCATGACCATCTTAACCTGTCAAAGGTCAGTGCAAGGTGGGTGTCACGAATGCTCACAGCGCCTCAGAAAAAAGTGAGAATCGCATGCTGTAGAGAGCTTTTGGAGATGTGTAGTGAGAACGCGGACGGTGTTATGGATCGAATTGTTACTGGGGACGAAACATGGGTCCACCACTATGACCCTGAAAGCAAACAAGAGTCCATGCAGTGGCATAAAAAAGGAACAGACCCCCCGAAGAAGTTCAAAGTCACTCCGTCTACCGGGAAGCTCATGGCCACAGTTTTTTGGGACTCAAAGGGAATCTTGCTCATTGAGTACAAAAAAAAAGGTGAAACCATCAACGCCACATCCTACGCTTCCACTTTGCATAATTTGCGGGAGGAAATTAAAAAGAAAAGACGGGGTAAACTCGCAGCGGGTGTGTTGCTTCTTCATGACAACGCTCCTGTTCACACGGCGCGAGTTTCCAAGGCTGCTGCGCGAGATTGTGGTTTCGAAGAAATCCAACACCCACCCTATAGTCCAGACCTTGCCCCTAGTGATTATTTCCTGTTTCCGGATTTGAAAAAATGTCTTCGTGGAAAATGATTTTCGGATGATGAAGAACTCAAGTCGGCAATAAATGGTATAAGAGGAAATTTATTTTTTTGAGGGTTTAAAAAAGCTTATCTCAAGATGTAACAAATGCATTGATGTTAGGGGAGATCATATTGAAAAATAAAAATAATTTAAATTGAATTCGCATTTTCCTTCATATCGATACCGAGAATATATTGAACGCCCCTCGTATCTCCATATCATTTCAATCAGTCTTTTTCTGATTTCCATACCGTCATACGTGAAGTATTTGATTATTCTTGGTATCAGGTTGTAACATACTCGTAAGTATTGTACGGTTTTTGAATGTCTGTTTTTTGTTAACTAATTTGTACCAAATGCAAAAATTTAGTCGTCATTGTTATTTCCAACTTCTTAATGCCGTCACTTAAAAAATTGTTTGGCTTGGATGGAAAAATACCCCAAGAGCCTCTTGGACATCATCGCGAGATCTGAAATTGTTCTCATCTAGGAAGTTTTGCTGACTTCGGAACAAGTGGAAATCTGAAGGTCCTATTTCTGGAGAAAGGCGGATGCACCAATTTTCCCCAAACGAATAGGTGGTCTAGCTGTATGAGTGTGAGCATTATCCTGGTAGAATAGAATACCCCTTCGACTAACCAGACCTGGCCGTTTCTGCTCTAGTGCCGACTTTAATCTGCACAGCTATTGACAGTAGAATTCTGAAGGTCTGGTTATGAGGCAACAGCTGAAAATAAATTATTCCCTCAGCATCCCATCATACAGACAATAACGCCTTGAGCCCGAGAAGTCCATCTCCGGGACGATGTGCTGGTCTGTATTGGACTACGCCATTGGTGGTGGCAATGTTTAATGGTATTGCAAAGAACCAATTTTTCACGGCTCTTGATTTGATACAACAGAAGCGCAGATTATTTTGCTTTAGGTGGTGCGAATGTATTCATGTATTTATTTAGTAAACTATTACTATAACATTTCATTTACATATAAATAAATAATAACAAATAAGGAAAAAAAAAATATACATACGTATATACAACTAATGAAACAAACATTTACACATTTTCCAACCTTCATGACTTTTCCCATATTTGTTAGGTGTCGATAGCTTGTCATATGCCTTACGTTGAGTTCCCTTGCGAGTTACCTTATCGTAATAATGAGATTTCTTTCTACGGCTGACTTCAGGAGCTCATCGTTTAGCTCTTCTGGCCTACCCGAACGAGGTTCATCATTTAAGTCAAATTTCTTTGACATTTCTTCTTCACTTAGACTCACTGAGAACACCCTCTCCATCCACATTTTGGATGTCTCTAGTGGCTTCACTTCCATTCTGGTTTTTCCGAACAAAAACAATAAAAATGCCGAATATGCTCTTCCGATGTATTCATTTCAAAATTCGGTTAAAACGCTTATAATGATGTGAACATGATGAAATTTGCTGACTGAATGAGCAATCTATCCCGAATCCTAATTTTAATAATCATTTCATCATTAAATTGGTTTTGTGCCTTTTGGGGCAATTGGAAAATAAACCCCGCGCGATATTTATGTTACAACCTGATATTAATAATTAACATAAGTCAATATTTAAATTAGGAACATGAATACAAAATTCTAATTTAGTTATTTCTGTTAAAAGTCTGCTGAGCACTACCAAAATTTACGTCTCATTCAAAAAACAAAACGTTGAATTGTACTGACTCGTATAATTATCATAAATCTTAATCATTTTGTTTTTAAATAAAAGAACAAAGAAAAAGTTCCCTCGCAGTTATTCTCGCAAATACAATATCATCACTATTTTAAGAAACGAAAGAACTGTAAATGAATTTATATTCATTCGACGTTTTATCGCAAAGCAATAGATCTGATTACGATATTTACGTGTATGTTGTAAATTGCTCTTTGTTCAGCACTTTACAATTTTTTTTATCTTTGACCAGATAAAGTAGCACTAATTTGAGACAACTACACCAACTCAAATCGAAGCAATTGTCACCTTAATAAACCTCTGAAAAGACATCAGACAATAGCACAATTTGTTTTGTTGAAAAAAGTTTGTAAATTTTTACCAATTGCCCATAATTTTGGCCTTCAATTTTGTAATTATATGCCTAGTTAAGTCAGGTGTAAGCCTGAAGGTCATGGAACTTTAAAGAAAACTCAGTTGCCCGTAGCTAATTCAGAGCAAATATTTTCAAAAATAGCAACACGCAGTTTCAGGGAAATCGCGTGCACAATTTATCTTTTTCATGTACTTTTGTAGGAGATGCTAATCGTTTTTATCTGCGAACTACAAAGTACAAGAAAATATGATTAATGGCCATCTGAACAAAGGGAAAAGTGCATGGATCCAGCTAATGAGCATTTTAGTTTCATAAAATGAGATTAGGCGAACACAGATTTATCTTTATTCTTTTGTCTCAAATTCGATTTTAATAAACCTCCATATGTACAATACATATGTAAGCTACAGTGCGCGAATAAAATAAAGCCCAATTTTTTTAGCGTTTTATTTATTTTATACATAAAAAGACAATGCTTTGCTTCTTATACCAAGTCAATTAATTTTAATTTCTTCACGAACCTTAATCAAATTCAACGAAAATAAAAATAATATAACATAATAATATAATAAAATAATAAAAATTCATATCACCCGGCTTTTCTTATTAGCCCTGCTACTCGATTTGGGATCGATTAAATATATTTTGTGGTAATCTGCGCCAATTTGAAAATATTTTTTTAGCCCATCAACATTGTCGTGCTGCTTGCTTTTAGCACAAGCGGATCTGGCATTTTTATCTAAAATAGACCTTTCCACAACATTTGCACTAGCACATTATCTTGCTGGAAAACTAGCGACAATTTGCTACTTTATCGATCTCCCTTCGTTACTTCACTGCCAGTTTAATTCAAACATTGGCTGCTATTTAATTTAAATTGCATATGAGGGTAGTTTAGCACCTTTGATGAGCCTGTGGAACGTTAACATCTAATGAGACTACCCGAAGTATGTATGCTTGATCGGGTTCCCGCGTGAGGGGACTAGCAGTGGAGCAAAATAAGAGAAGGATATACATACATTTACTCATTCATGCAAACCAGCATTACACAGATGAAAGAATAAACAACCGCGCAGAACGCCGCACAGTCTGGGAATTCGCACAACTAGAGGAATTAAATTATTAACGCTTGTGCTTTGAACTCTTCGCTCAATTTTTTTTTCTTAGCTTAGTGTTAAGTGCCCATAATATGAAATGTTATCTTTTTTTTTTTATTTGGTCAAAGTTCTTGGAAAATGGGTCCCGAAATCACCGTTTTTTCACATAAATTAGATTTGTCCTAAAAGATCCTTTAAATGCCTTAAAACTTGTATGAGGAGAGGGTCTATCTCCCCTCGTTTATTATTAGCTCTTAAAGTTCCACAACCTCAGGTTTTAAGCAACTTAATTTTCTTTTTGGAACGCACCTTAAACCGGTTAAATAAGGGTCCCAAGTTATTAACAGTCTATGAATTAGATCTGTCATTGTGTCCACTCTTGACGTTTTCCTCGTGAAGAGTTCCCTATATTTTCTGTTGTCCTTGTTGCTGGCTTCTTGCGCTTCTTTCGATAGTTGGCCAATCAGAAGGATACAAGATGCAATAACTTACTTTCCATGAAATAACACGCTAGCCATATTTTTCGATGTACAAAGTTCTTAATCGAGTTACAAAATTATCACAAAGCCTATAGGCTATGTGAAGGACACATTCAATAAATCTAATCCAAAAATGCAGTGGAGATAAAACAAACGACATTGCAAATTGATTGTCAGACTTTTGGGATTATTCATCTCTGATGGCCTTGCTCCGCAAATATAAGGACTGAAACGAATAAAATCTGTAAATTTTAATACGGACTATACTTCCAATGTCTGAAAATTGCGAACCCATTTTGTACCCAAATTAGCCTGTACATTCTCTAGTTTCAGTTTGTTATTGATTTTAGTTCGGTGCGGTTTAAAATATTTATAAAATATGAGTCAAGAGGAACGCCGTAAAAAGATCATTGACAAATGGCTCGAAAATACTTCGCGTCCAAACCATTTCATCGCAAAAAATGTAAACATAGCACGCAGTACAGTGGATTCTGTTATTAAATGATATTTGGAGACGTTCACAGTTAAGCGAAAACAGAAAAGTGGAACTAAAAGTGGAGCACATGATACTAATTTGGACAGGAAAAAAGTGGGTACCATCGTAAAACACCGGACTATGTCATCCAGAGATGTTGCTCGGAAATATAATACCAACCAAACAATGGTACAAAGATCTAAAAAACGTGACCGTCTAAAAACACGAAAAAAATAAAAAATACCAAAAGTTCCTGAAAAACAAAAAAAAGTCATACAAACACGAGCCCGAAGGCTATACGAGTTGATCGGCAACAAGAAAGCGTGCTTGGTTTTGGATGACGAAACTTATGTCAATGCCGACTTTACTACTCTTCCAGGTGCGCAGTTTTACAACTCGTTTTAAGCTGAGATTGTTCCGCAATCAACAACATCGATTGGGATGGAAAAATTCGGATAAAAATATCTCGTTTGACAGGCCATTTGCCAATGTGGACACAGAAGCTCATCGTTTATTACAACGGGAACAGTTAGCGGAGAAGTGTACATTAACGAGTGCCTAAAAAAACGGTTGATTCCTTTCTTAAACAAACACGAGGGTTCAACATTATTTTGGCCAGATTTAGCTTCAGCTCGCTATGCTTATGCTAAAAATGTCGACTTTGTCCCAAAAGACATGAATCCACCCAATGTTCCATAGTGCCGTCCCATTGAAGGGTATCGGGCTTTGGTCATAGCTAGTTTTTAGTTTTAAATGCATTTTATTATCTTAATCATTAACCCTTACATACTAACAAAAAATGCTTAAATGCTAGCTTAAAATTACTTAACAATCTTATATTAACTTATTGGCCCCACACAGGCACTCTAAGCTACTCTAAATTCTTATATCTATGTCTTTCGACTATATTTACATTTTATTTATTAATACTTATTTTCTATACTTAAGGCTAAGAAAAAATTGTTCACAAAAACTTAGCATATGGACTTAATTTTTTATAAAACTTAATATCTAACTTAAAATAAACCTTAGTCTACCTAACCTACATACACAATACACACACACAGATATTATACACAATTATATACATATATTAGTATATACAAAGGTATATACTAATATATGTATATATTTCTTAAATGCTAACCTAAACCTACGTAAGCTGGCCATCGCTATTCACAGAGCAAATAGATTGGTCAGCTCTGCCTCATTAGTGAGGCTGGTCCGTAATTGACGGAAACGACGACGAAACATCTTCTCCATCATTCAACCACCAGAAATGCTGGTGCTGCCGAACGACATCCCTCTTATCGCGATTCCCCACCGCCCTACTGAACCTGACACACTGCCGTGTGCGACGTCTCTGCCGTAGTTGAGTCGCCTGTCCCCAGCTTTCCGAGCGACATGGAAGATTAACGGGACCGCTGATCTATCCTGGATCAACCCTATCTGATCTAGGTAGAGGAATGCTTCCGGTGGAACGAAGCCGTCAGAGCGCACACTCTCGTGGTAAAGGTAGTTGGGGTAGTAAGCCCCAGATATCAGGTTATTCGTCGAGGCCATTGCTCTTGCAATGTGCCTTCGAGTCAGCTTAATTACGAAGTTGTCCACTCGTATTAGGTTCGCCCTGTTGTAAAGGACCTCATTACGATAAAATTTTTTGTACTCCGACTCTGGTGTTCTGTACAAGCGAAGGCAAGCCCTAAGGCAAGCCCTCTCAAACACCCGAATCTTTTCCATTAAGCTTGCTCGCACATTGAACCACACGGGGCACCCGAATACCAGCATGGGCCTGATAAGGGCCATGTAGCAGATTACCTTTACCCTCGCATCGAGTTGGCTGCTATAAAACAGTCTCTTTGTAAGGGCAAAAGCGCCTTTGGCTCTGGCCAGAGCAGCATCTACATTTTTATCAAAATACAGAAACTGATCTAGCCAGATCCCAAGGTACCTGACTACATTTCGACAGGCAAGAGGCTGCCCGCGTTGTCCAATGATCGAGAACTTTCGCCAATTTTTTCTAGTATCCCTAGAGGCTCCAGACAACGGCGTCCTAAAGAGAATGGTTTCCGACTTCTGAAAGTTGATTTTCAACTTCCAGTCATCGCAAAATCGTCTTATCTTATCGAAGTCACGCTGCAAGAGAGTATTAATGACCTCGATTTTTGGACCTGTCCTGTACGCTATCAAATCGTCTGCGTACGCAATAGTATGGGGAAGTGAACCTATCAGATCGCTTGTATAAATGTTGAAGAGGATCGGCGAATTGACCGCGCCTTGCTGAAGACCATTTTTAATTTGAAATATTCCAACAGAAGTCACATCGCCATTTTTCACGATGAACTGTCTGTTGTTTAGCATATTATAAAGAATGTACAAGAGTGGTTTACTGATCCCCAGCCTAGTCAGCTTATAGAAAAGACCCTCTAACCATACGGTGTCGAAGGCCTTCTCCAAGTCAACAAGGCAGGCACCAGTACATTGGTTTTTGCCTTTATTCCATTGGATATCGGACACCAGTTTAGACGCGGCATGTGAGATATCATGTCCCGCCTTAAAACCGAATTGATTATCCGGAACTATATGTTTGTCCTCAACCCACCTAGACAGAGCTCTATTGATTACTTTTTCAAACACCTTACTGATATTCGGAAGGAGACTTATCGAACGGAGATTCGCCGGATTGGATATATCCTTTCCCTTTTTGGGGATAGGTTGAACCACCGCCGTTTTCCAATGCGCTGGATAATGTGCATTATTCATTGCATTATTAAACAGGGTGGTGTAAATGTCCACCGCTTCTAGAGGAAGATGTCGAAGCACGATGCTCGGAATACCATCGGTCCCCACTGATTTCTTAGCCCTGATTGTGTCGAAGATCTCATGGAGCTCTTCCTTCGAAATGAACGGGGGTAGGTCACCCTCTCTGGTAATGACATTATTTGCCATATTTTCGTCGCTGAACCGGGTGAAACCAGAGCCCTCGGATCGCCAGTTCCCTACTTCATTTCGAATGTAGAGGTCGTGCACCAAGACGCGATTGTCCAGGTCATAATTAGGGCCAATGGTATCATTGGCCTTGTATATTTCCTGGAAAGTCGCTCCTATGGTCTCAACCTTCTCCTGTGGATCCTCGATCACAAAGAAGTCGTCATCATCAGCGGCCTCATTTGGATCAATACCTGCTATTGTCAGTAACCGTTCGTTGTCTGTTGTCCGGGCTATTTTAAGACACTGAAGGTCGTTTTGATTTTTTCTCCGAAATAGTTTGTTTATTTGAGGGAACATATTCGGGTTGCTGGTGTTTACAGCCCGAACCCTGTTGTTCCAATATGAACTTACAGAAATTCTGTAATTCTCTTTTATTAACGTTTGAATATTTTTAATCGACGCCTTCAGTGTCCTAATCTCCGGGTCTTGTCTGTCAGTAAACTGTCTGTACAAGTTTTTGAGTCTTGTCAGAAGTCTACTTTTCTGTCGGTGCAGTGCGTCAATAGTAGGATTGCGGAACAGGTCTTCGTTAGTCGTATGTCGATATCGTGGTATTGTAGCGTCCATAGTTTGTTCAATTGTCTCGTCCATTTGTTTTAGGTAATTGTCGATCTCCTCATTTGACAAATTCCTATTGGCCGGTGGATGGATCGTGTTCGAAGCGAGTGCTCTTGTTAAGGTTGCGGAGAAGCGTGTCCATCGAGTGTTACCGTAGTTGTAAGAATATCTTTGGACAAACTCCTCCAATTCCGCAATTTCGTTGGGAACTGTAATTTCGGTGCTAAAACCGCAATGGTCACTGTCATACACGAATGTGCGCAGACAGTTTAGCGTTTGTAAATTCGTACCTGTCAGTCGTATACGTTCGTCGTACAGCAGTAGATCCAAATAAGACCCGCCTCTGGGAAACGACGGGTTATCCGTCGCTTTAAGACCGAGTCTGTACATTACATCGTGCTGACCCCACCAATCGAGTAGTAGGTTCCCTCTAGTATTTGGCAAATTATTTCCCCAATCTCTGTGCTTAGCGTTGAAATCCCCGCCGATTATAAAATAATTCTCCCCCGATTCCAGCCTCAGAAGTCGAAAAAGCGTGTCAAGTTCTGTAATAAATAAAGTGGATTGTGAAGTCTCAGGTGCATAAACAGAGGCCAAGTACAGCCGCTTTCCACTGCGGAGCGGGATGTAAATGACGACTGCCTCCAACACCCGGAACCTACGCAACACTCCCTTGTACACTCTGTGAAATTTTATACCTTGTTTAATGAAGATCGCAACACCGCCTCCACGTTTGGATCTGGGCCGGTTTCTTCTTCTAACAATATAATTATTGTACTCCAGTTTGTGCTTATCGGTTAGCTTGGTTTCGCTAGCGAAAAGCACATCAGGAGTTTGGTCTTGTAGCAATTTAAACATCGCGGCCCTTCGTTCGATCCTAATCAGTGAATTAACATTCACCGCAAGGACCTTCAAAGATTGCTCCACCATGTGCGTACCCATTACGACATGTGTTGCGTTAGGCCCGGCAGCAGCGCGTAGATCTGGTCCACCCGCTTGGCCTGTTCTTGCACCTGCTTTTGCAGCTGAGCCATCTGCCCTTGGATTGCGAGCAAGATGGCCAGCATGTTGGGTGCAGCTTCCGTTGTTCTCGGCATTGGCGCCGGAGAAGCAACAGTCGCTTGCTGTACCGTAGAACCCCCACCTGCCGCCATTTGGGCGTAGGAAATTTGGGGCGTGACGGCTGGTGTTTGAAGCCTCACAGGTGAACGTTTGACCTCCACCTTCTGCTGCCGAGCCAGTTTTGCTTTTTTAATGTTAGCGAACTTAGGACAACCTCGATAGTTTGCGGTGTGTCCCACGTTCCCACATAATACGCACGAGAGCTGCGTCCTATCGGATGCTCCGTCCCTACCCAGAGCACACTCCTCGGAACTGTGGTTCTTTGCGCACTTCACGCATCGAGGCTGCATTTGGCAGTTCGACGCGGCGTGCCCGAACCTCTGGCAGCGAACGCATTGTATAACGCCTTCGCTCCTTTTTAATTTTTCCCAGTGAACCACATGGTAGTCTAGGACATTGATACTCCTTAGACTATCCAGACGGCTTTGGGGACTGAGCTGCACCAGGAACAACGGCAGACTCCGTTTCTCCCGCCTGGCTCTAGCTGTGGTAAATGGCTTTACCCCCACAAACTTGAGTCCTTCGCACTCCTTCTCTTTGAGCAGTGCCAGGATCTCCCCAGGATCAGAAGACGGTTCCAACCCCTTCAGCAGCATCGATTGCCGCTTTTCACACTTCGGTGTGAATGAGTAGTGCTCCGTCGTCGTTTCCTTTAGGAGCTCTTTCACTTTCGCGTAGCCCTCCACTGTATTACAGTGGATGGCATGGCGATCGTTCCCCAATCTCTTAATATTAAAATTATTACCAATGACCAACTTACACAGGTCCTTGGTAGCATTTACCTCCAATT
Organism: Volucella zonaria; assembly: GCA_963966105.1. Classification (NCBI taxonomy): domain Eukaryota; kingdom Metazoa; phylum Arthropoda; class Insecta; order Diptera; family Syrphidae; genus Volucella; species Volucella zonaria. The sequence goes on along the minus strand of OZ014533.1, from coordinate 48,535,717 downwards.
TATAGGTGTTGATAGGCGGCACCTTCTCCTTCTTCTTCTGCTGCTGCTGCTGTTGTTGTTGTTGTTGTTGTTGCTGCTGCTGCTGCTGCTGCTGCTGCTGCTGCTGCTGCTGATGTTGTTGCTGCTGCTGCTGCTGTTTTTGCAGCTGCCGTTTTTGTGGCTGCTGCTGTTTTAGCTGTTGCCGATGTTGTGACTGCTGGTGTTGCTGGTGTTTCTTTGGCTTTTGTTGTTGTGCTTGCTTTTGAGCAAGCTGCTGTTGTTGGGATTGCTCTTGCTCTTCCCTCTTCCTTCTTACCATTTGTTTTTCTTTTATGGCCAGCACTCTTTCTTGTAGCATTTTGATGCTGCTACATATGGCCTCCATTTCTTCCTCTTCATCGTCAGATTCGCTTGATGCCAATGAAGCGAAGTTGTTGGTCGTTGGTAGGGTGGGCTGCTTTACTAAGTTGGAAGTTGGACAAAGCTTCCTCCTTCTCTTTGGTTTTGGCGTTTGGATCGAACCATTTGACGCCTCACTTGGTATATCAGCAGATCCCGCTATTGACATAGCGGACCGCTCTCCACAATCCATCACGTGATGGACAACACTTAGTACCACTTTAAATTTTTTGTTTTTGATAAAAATGAAAAAAAAAATATGTTATAGAGTACACGGGGATTCGAACCCACGACCGTCGACTGTCGGCCGAGCACACTGACACCCTGCTAATTGGAGCCTATAACAATTTCCTCAAATGTCTCGTTTTCACTGATTTCACTGTACACTCGCAAGCCGAAACACGTCTGTTCTCCACGGAGATATGTGAACGACTGATTTGGTCATAGCTAAATTGAGGAAAAGTGAGCAGTGTGCAAAGGACCTATAAGATTTTAGTGCTAAATGGAAAAGAGCGTCCAAAACGATCACGGATGTAACTGTCACAAACCCTATGAAGGATATTCGAAAGAAGTTGAGGAAAGAATGGGAACCCAAATAATTTTTTTTATTTTTTGTAATTGTGAATAAATTTAATAAAAACAGAGTTTTAAAGCAAATAAAAAAAATTTACATGAATTATGAAAATATTTTTTTTTTTTACTTTGAAGTTTCCAAATTTTATTCGTTTCAGTCCTTAACAAGTTTGACAAGATGATATTACGTTTGAAAGATCAGTACAAACCTTGCCATCTACCATTGAGAGTAAAAACACAGGCTTAACGGCAACTTCAAAACTGTATTCGTCAATTTTAACAGATGATAAAGAGTTTACTTGTTGAAGAACATTAAACACTTCATGTTTTATCAAATTTGTTGATGAAGGAGCGTGATTTTTCCAAACGATTTTCTTCTGATCTTCTATATTGTAATACATTTGAATAGGAACCATCGCGATCGATATGCTAAAAAAGTTCTCTTCATAGAATTCTCCGGCACTGGGTTTTTGTTTATAAGACTTACTGTGCTCCATCGCATCCCCATTAAAAGCAATGTCAATTCCTGCAAACCAGTTTTAAGGTGTTCCGAGATTAACACAATAAGGCAATAAATTGTCTTTAGCAATGAAATTGACTTTTTGTCGTATAATTTCATACTGGCGAGTTGAAAGCTGTGCATCCATAATAAGTGATAAGGCTTCATCAGCAGATGACTCGATTCTGAAGATGGGCCTTTTTCTAAAAAATTTTTCAAAATCGACCCTTAAAAATAATGAAAATTAAATCAGTAAAAGTTTTACAAATAGATATTATTTTCAAAAACTAACCCCTCTGTGGAGAACTCTCCGACAGTTTTTTTACCACAGCAGCAGTATCCCTTTACCACTCTTTCTTAGAATGTTTCCATATGCAGTTGCAATTTCATCATGGCTATATCCATGTAACAGGGGCTGCACCTTCTTCCTTTTAATCTTGTCACAGCAATCATCAAATATTTTTCTTGGTCTACCAACTCTTTTCGAATTTGACAAGATGGAATTTCACATAAAGTTTGCTACAACTTCTAGACCACCGTTGATCAAACTTTAGACAAAGATTTTTTATACTTTGTTTGAGTGATTGTATTGCATCTTCTGAAAATTTTACATGACTGAAAAAACTCGCTTTATTTTGGTTTTTGATATCCAGACCTCAAACATTTCCTTTTTAGTTGCATGGAAAAACATTCTGAAAATGAAATTTCAAGAAAGTGTCTATGTGTTTAAGACTGAAATGCGTGAAATATGGCACAGAACACGAAGACTAACACTTTTCACAATAAACATTTAATAACAAAATCAGGAGCACATATTTAATGATAAACGAGAACGCATAACGATTTGGTAAATCACTAACCGCTTGAATGCGTAAGAAATTTTGGTTTCTATATGAATTTTCTTAAATACATTTAGGTATGCTTATTTATACCTACTTGCATATACTTTCATATTGCAAAAGCAAACAATCACCAACAATTTTGTATTATTTAGGTTTTATTAAAGCATTTTTTGCCTCGTTAGCCATGGCGAAAAATGGCTAAATTATAAAGGCGCGCAAAAACGCGCAAAACATTTTGATGATTTCAAATAGCCAACACATCAGGCTTTGCAATGAGTGTTAAAATAACTAAAAAAAACACTCATTTTTTAACTTTATACACTACCACAAAAATTTTAGAATCCAAATAATACTCGTATATAAATTAACTTACATTAATATTCCTTGATATAAACTAATTTAAAATAAAAATAAAACTTTCAAAATACACGCACTTCACGTATGAAAAATTAATAAAATTCCAAGTTGCCTGCACAAGCCATTTACCTCAGAGATTATCACAAACTGCCGAATTATGGCTCGCTTTTTTTTTCGTTTGTATTATTTTTTCCCAATAATTCTCTCATATCACTTTAAGAAAAACCGGTTTGGCTTCAATTGGAGCATATCATTTTTTGAATAAAATTCCGCTAGTTGTGCGAATTCCCACACTGTGCGCCGGGGCGAAAAAAATATTCGTGTCAGAATTTGAAGGTTTCCGGCCGCAGGCAATATGGTGCTTTTGAGAAATGAACTACGTATTGCAACATCAGCATGATGACGGGAAAAAGCTTCGAAGAATAGCATAGAAAACGTATTGCGGCAACGTAAAGTCGATAGAATATGCGTTCAACACAAGTGACGAAATGTTGAGAATAGGGTCCGCTAATTGGACGAAAACGTTCAAAATGTTTTAAAGGAACTACTTAGGAATGCCATCTACGAAATGATTTCGAGACGAGGGACACAACGGGCCTTAATAAACTAAACACGCTATTTATAAGCAAGAGCTTAGATGCCTAAGTCAAGACGAAGCACACAAGGTGTGTGGAACGACTTTGAAGAAACCACTGCAAAAACTCGCGGAGTTTCAAAAGGCCTGCTCCACATAAATTAAAAAACGGTGTAATGGAACGTTGGTAAATAACCAAAGGCGATAATTATAGAACATGCGATAACAGTAAAAGCATGATACGGTGAATTAAAAGAGATACCTTCTCAACCTACGTCTTCGAAATTCCGGCAATAGGCTTACATTTTTAAGATTGCGACACAATGAAGAAAAATCTCGCAAAAGATTCTATCGTCTAAATATTTTGAAGATGAGTAGAAATACCTACTAACGAGAAACAGCGAAATTTGCAATAGATGGAAATGGTACTTCAGCGAGTTGCTAAACGAAGAAATCCCGCGCAGTTCCATTCAAAGTTATTGAAGCAATAAAAAGAAAGGACCGAACCCATGCATTCAGACCGGATCACATGCTTTTCGAAATGTAAGTTGCAATCGATAATCTTTGGTTTATATGACAGAGTTAGAAAGATCATTTTTGGGCGGCGCTAAGATCTCAATATGCACCCGAGATGTATTGTATATCAGAATAGTATGCAATATGTACGATACCAAACCGAACGATAACGATGACGAAAGTTCGAGGCACAGCAGAAATAACCACGGAATTCGAGGTTTAAGTTGGATTAAGCCAGTGCAGTGCGCAAAGTACATTACTTTTTAATGTCGTGCGAAATTTTCTATTGAAGCAGCGTATTAACGAGTCCAGAACGACTTCTCTTCTTTTCGCCAATGGTATTTTATTGTAATTGACGACGTGACAGACCTTCAGGTAACTCTTAATAATTGAGTAAACGAGATATGGCTTACTAATCCATACTAAGTACAGATATCTAGATTTCCGTTTTTCGAACCCACAAAATTAACTCCTGACATCTATTCACGTTAAGGGAATCAGCTGGTTTTGCCGTGTTCAATGAAGGTTGAAGAATAGAGGCTCAAGTTTCACAGCCGATAGTCGATGAAGAAAATCATCAAAATCTTTGCCCCAGCAACGAGAAGATTCAAAAGAAAACAGTAGAATGATTCTAAGGTATGCAAACACCACAAGCGCCTCAGTAACAATTCAGATACGTGAAAAAAATGTAACAGTAATGTAATTACACGTGCTGTATATTTCAACAGTTGATGAGAGAATAAGAAGAAGGTTGCTGCTCATTGTTTGTGATACGAGCTTTGCAGTATCCTATCCTTGCCCATATCATTACAGTTCCCCGCTCATGTTGTTCATAGAACCACAAGAAATTCTCGGGAGACTGGAGGGCACTTCTTACATAATTTCCAATGTTTGTGTGATTATAAACTGCTTATTAATATTTAAGTATGTTTTTCAAACTCCCAACTAGTCAATTTACCCAAAGGAGATGATTAGTCTGCAACAGATGGTGTTTGATCTCAACATTGAAAATATCCGTGACTCAAGTGGTAGCGTATTGGCTTCCAAATCGGACGGTTCAGGGTTCAATACCAGCCGCGCCCGAAAAACATACTTTTTTTCAGGCAACTAAATTCTCGTGAGATTAACAGCTGCCTAAAATACAACAAGTCAATTTGCACTAATAATTTAGTCTCCCCATTAAATCTTGGATGCCACCCATGGAGCAAAATAACCACTGAGTCTAAACATCTTTCTCTCTCCCTTTGTCCAATTTTTCGAAAAACTTGACACGTGTTCAGGCATTCTAGGAGTAGTAATACCCTCTTGAGTGTTAAGTTCTTAAAAAAAAAAATTTAGCAGCTTGCTAATAATTAATTCAGATTTTCGATTATTTATGAGTCAATTAGAATGCGAATGTGTGGAATTATTGTGTTTTTATTCTCCGTAAAGAAGCGAAATATTGCAGACCACCTTTCAAATTATAGATTTGTATCTGAACATGTTGTAAAACGCTCAACTGAAAAGTGACTTGAATAAGTGAAGCCAAAATAAGCATTAAACTAATTCTTTAAGATTCCCTCAACATTAATATATGTAGTATCCGCTTATGCCACATTTTGTGTTGCGAAGCTGATCGGTACAGACATTAACGGACATATTGGCCAGAATAGTAATATAAACGAAAATTGGCATAGTAGAACGACCAGATAGAGAGTACTCGTATACTAAAGCTTTCTACACCTCCGAATCTAGGAGTAAAACATTCCACATTCTTCGCAAAGAAGCTCGAACACAGAACAAATTTAATAAGCGGAAATGTTTGATCTCAAGGGGCTTTTAAAATGTTCGTACACAGCGCGGGTGAAGGAAATTTAGGGAGGAAGAAAAGACAGGTACCGATGTACATTGTTCTTAAATGTTTGTAAGTTATAACGACCAGGAAACACAGAGATCGGCAGGGCATTCCATAAGCGAGTTGTACGGCTTAGGAAAGAATCACGATATATTTCGAGTACGTCAAAAAATGGCCTTGAGGGTATACTGATGAGCACTCATAGCGAAACGTGTGTTACGGTTGAAAGTTTGAATGGGCGGAATGCTACTGGCGATTTCAATGGAGCACTGGTGGTGGAAATAGCGACAAAACAAAGTAAGACGGGAGACATTATGTCGGTGTTCGAGGGTGTCAATTAATTGACTGATATTAGTATCACCAATGAGTTTTATCGCACGGCTTTCCTATCTAGCAGGTGCACAGATGTTTTGGGCGCACTCGAACAGATGTGGGAATTGTACTCTAATTTTGGGGGAACTCCAACCTTTTAATTTTTTTATTTTTTGATAAATTTTATTGTGCCAAAGCAAAAAATGTTGGAAAATACATCAATTTTCAAATTGTATCAATAGTTTTCAATATGTCCACCTTTGACGCGAATAATGGCCCTGAGACGGCCGAAGAAAGCATCGCACGCTGCACGCAAGTGGCTCTGCTGTATTTTGGCCCATTCCCGGTGAAGTGGTTGTTTGAGGTGGTCCAAACTTTGGTATTTTTTAGTGCCAACCTTCGCCTTCAAAATACCCCAAACAGAGAAATCCAACGGATTTGCATCCGGAGAATTTGCAATCCATTGTGTCGAAGAAATCAAGAATGGAACGTTGTTTTTTAACCAATCTTGGTTGACGCGCGCTTTGTGAGATGGTGCCGGGTCTTGTTGAAATGTCCAGGGTCTCCGACCGAAATCATTGTTTGCCCAAGGCTTCAATACTGCCTCTAAGATAGTTTCACGTTATACGATCGCATTAATTCTGACGCCACGGTCCAAAAATACGAGCGGAGAGCGACCATCGGCGGTTATGGCGGCCCAAACCATCACCATCGGTGTTGCCTGCTTTCTGGTGGCCGTCCGAAGGTGTAAATTTTCGAAGAACCTCTCTGGCAAGTAAACTCGCTCATTTTGTTTGTTGACACATTGCTCGATAGCAAAAGGCGACTCATCGGAAAAAACCAAATTCGGCAACTCACCACTTTCGTGCAAGAGTAGCAACTCCTTCTCTCTTTCGACTCTAACCTTTTTCTGTTGCGGCGTAAGATCGTGTGCTTTTTGGGACTTCAATGGCTTGAGCCCAAGCTCATTTTTCAGTATGTGTTGTATCCGTTCCAACGATATGTTGAGCTCACGAGCCATTTTTCTTCCACTTCGACGCGGATTTTGCTCAATTCGAGCCTTCACTTTCCGAACCATTTCTGCCGATGTTGCTGTTTTTTTATGACCGGCGTTTTGGCGTTTTGCAATGCTGCCAGTATCACGGTAACAAGCTATGATTCGGGACACAAATGATTTATTCACGTTGAGGTGCTGGAGGGCTCTAACGATAGCTACTTGTGGTTTTCCAGCCAAATATAAAGCAATCACACTATCACGTTTAACACAACTGAGACGCAGATCGTTTAAAAGGCTTGTAAATAATAAAATTATCTGTTATGTGTCAAAATTTGAGCTTAGTGTCATGAACGGTTTGGAAATTATAGCAGTCTGAAGTTAGTTGCAGTTCGAGTCATTCAGGGTTTATATATATATCTTAAATACTAACCTAAACCTATGTAAGCTGGCCATCGCTATTTACAGAGCAAATAGATTGGTCAGCTCTACCTCATTAGTGAGGCTGGTCTGTAATTGACGGAAACGACGACGAAGCATTTTCTCCAGCATTCAACCACCAGAAATGCTGATGCTGCCGAACGATATCCCTCTTGTCGCGATTCCCCACCGCTCTATTGAACCTGAGACGATCCACACTGCCGGGTGCGAAGAGTTAAGTCGCCTGTCTTCAGCTGTCCGAGCGACATGGAAGATTAACGGGACCGCTGATCTGTCCTGGATCAACCCTATCTGATTTAGGTAGAGGAACGCTTCCGGTGGAACGAAGCCTCTAAAAAAAACACCCTTTACATAAACGAAGAGGAGTGAGGCCAATGAAAGTTTGAATGCCAGCAGTAGAGGAGGTTCGCATAGTACCCGCAATACCTATGCATGCAATTTTTGGTAGACCTTGTAGTTTTGATTTAGTTTTTTCTCTTGTCTTACTCCACCACATTATTGACGAATTTGGCATGGTCGGTCTGACCATCATTATGTACAATAGATCCAATTGGTGACTTTTAGGGATAAGGCCAAGGTCTTAGAAAACATGTTTATGATTTCAGTAGAATTGGTAAGGGGTGAAAGACCATTTTCCTGTTGGCAGCATTTGGCTGCTGTGATAATAATTGATGTCACACTGGAAGTAGTGGTAGTTCAACGGGTTTTGAGTATCGGTCTTACCTATCTGGGGGTAGGGTGATCAATACCTTTGAGTTTCATTAATTTTTGATATGGAATCTTATCCGGTATTTTCAACATCTGCGATCTCTTTTCGTCGGTAAGCATTTTTAATCTGTGATACTAGACTTAAAAGGGCGCCTTTGCAGGCCGTTGTTTTCTGTAGGCGTATTGATTTTGGTACAGAGGTTTATTTTTATTTAAATATTCTCTTTTGGAATTTCCATTGCGTCGTATAGCGGGGTAAAATTTAGGTAGCTCACTGGATTTGTTACACGCTTTGGTGATAACAACTACTTTGACCTCCCTCTAGATTTGTGCGATACATTGCACTGTGAAAGCCGAGAGTGTTTGCTCAATTCTTTGTTTTATTTGGTTAATGTGAAAGCGTCCCATGAACCGGTGTGTTTTGGTCCAAGTTTTCTCACCCTTCTTCGTAGTTATTCTACAATAGTTGTTTATTCCACCATCATGTGCACTTTTTAACCACTTTGACTTTACAACTACTTCTGAAGGATGATGTGATAGATTCATTTTCATTTGCACCGAAGTCTGGGCTGAAATTGGGCCTAAGTCAACATCCCTTCGTCGGTATCCTTTTAAATCTCATACAGGTTGTTGTTGTATATCCTTTTTCAAATGTTGTTAGAACTGAATATCGGTCAAGATCTGTTGGGAAACATACTGTCTCGCATGTTTTTACAGTAACACCCTATCTTTCCAATAGGGTTTCTTGGCTGCGATTTATTTGATGTTTCAGCTTGTCTATATTGCTTATTTAATTATGAAAATACACGTTTCATCAACTGTAGAAAATAATCAATTTTCACTTTCAGTTGCGACAGCTTTGTGAGCACTTATTTCAATTTAAAGTTTTGTAAAAAAAATTTGAGTTCCCTACCAATAAGACAATGAAACGCAGGGAAAGCCAGGGATATTGCACCCACAATCGCGAGTGTTTGAGTGTGTGTTTTGGGTAAGGACTCAGACCCACTTATAAGATCACTATGACTTTACATATGAAACCAAACGATAATCATCAATAACACAGCGATTGGGACCTAAACCTGCACGAAACGACGCGCCTTGCATCGCATAACCTTTATCAATGATTACGCCTCCTTCCGATGTATATATGTCTATACAAGCATTACTCAAGACAAAACATATAGGAACTGAAGTATAGTACAAATGTTGATTTGGTTATATTAGCGCAGTTAAGCTCTAGGAAAAACTGAGAGTTTCTGTTTATTTCAAATGTGCATTGATATGAAGGTGGAAATATCATCATTTTTGGAACTATCACATTATTTTTTGTCTCTGTTCTTGGAATTGAACTGGCAGACATTCGAATCCCGCGAAGCAGAAACATTCAGGAGTTTTGAGTACGGAAGAGTGATGAGCATGTCTCATTCAAAGTTGAAATTAAATCTTAACTCGGAGACCAGTACCGTGATAAGGAAATATAGTAGAGATTAAGACATAACTAATGTAATTACTTTAACGCTTTAGCTGCATAGCCTGAGTATGCACCAAACTGGTGAGACAACAACCCCACAATGATATACATAACTAAATAGCTTACAAGAGGACACAGTTCGGCATGCTCGTAAAATCCATGCAGAGAGCTCTTTCCGATTAGGCTAGATCATTTGGATGGAAGACCGCCAGTCCCGAATATCAATGATCGTTTCAATGCAAAAAAAATTCCGAACACGTAACGCCCAGATACAGAAAAAGCACATACGATTAAGGCGTTCAAGAAAGTTGTAGCTATCTCTAGCTGCACCATCTACGCTTTGCGAAAAATCATAGATAGGAAGAATGACCTTCAAAGGTCATTCATTCATGGAGAAGAGCAGTCTAACGAATTGCGAAAACTCAGGCTGTAGCCAAAAAAGTACAGAGAAACTCTGGCACAGGATCAGAGCGTATTTGGATTCAATTATTGAGCATGCTTTTATTCTGGTTCATCCTGCACGCACCTGCTATATAAACACCCTTGTGAGTCAGGGTCTACCTGGTTCTGCCATAAGTTCTGTTACAAATATAAAACGCTATAAAAAAAAATACTAAACATATTGTATTCAAAATTGTTTCATTTATTAGACCACAATATTGATTGTTAAAAAAAATTGGATTCACTCTAAATGACTGCCTTTTGCTTTAACACAAGCTTCCAAACGGTGTGGCCATTGGGCTATAGCGGAACGTACAGTTTCCATGGAGATCCTGGACGCTGCTCTGGTTAATTCTGTTTTAAGGCTTTCAAAATTTCTGTGGGGAGTCTTGCAGGCCATGTTCTCCAATTCTGACCATAAACCATAATCCAGTGGTTTCAGATTTGGACTGCCCGACGACCAATCTTTTGCTGCTATAAAGCCAGGAATATTGACTCTCAGCCACCCCTGTGTGGTTTTGTCTTTATGCGCTGGAGCAAAGTCCTGTTGACAGATCCATCTGTATCCATTGAAAAGGGTATTAGTCAAACCCTGCACAACACCCTCTAGCACATCTGCTTGGTAAGCGTTTGCATCAGTTTTTACGCATATTTCACAGAACTGGAGGGATGTGACACCATGGTGAGAGATCCCCCACCAAACCATTACCCTTGGAACAACTTTTTTCGCTTCCTTAGATGAAGTGTCATTTTGTCATTTTGTTTGTTGAAAGCTTCTTCCACGGTAAAAATTTTCTCATCCGTAAACACAATGTTTTCATTGCCACTGTCCGCGTGCCACTGCAAAAGTCGCTTGTATCTTTCCAGTCTAATTTTTTCTAGTTTAGGAGTTAGAAGATGACCCGTGGACCGATGATAGGCTTTCATATGCAGATTATTCCGAATCAGCCTAGACATGGATCATCTGGTTGATATATCCAATTCCTTGGACATGGGATTTCTCCGAATTCGTTCACACACTGTCTTTACTGCCGCATTCGTACGGACGACGCACGGGCGACCATTTCTTGGTCTGTTCTCTACTCCAGACAAGTCGCCGAAGCGAGCAATAGCCCGATAAACGAATATTTTCGATATTCCGTGTGGTTTTAGCAACTCGAAAATTTGGCCAGCACTCTTTCCGCACTTATGCAACGCTATTACCGCGACTTGATTCTCTTTAACGCCCCACTCCATGTTAATTGTTTGTAAACTGAAACCAAATTGACTAGTATTCTTCACTGATCAGCACATGTGTTCTGAAAAAAAAGTTAACTGTTCTATTCCCGTAAGAAGTTTTGAACGATAAGCGCTGGAAATTGTGTAACAGAACTTATGGCAGGACTAGGTATATTCTATATTCTATATACGAGTACATTTTAGGATTACTTACGACAGCGTGATTTGTGAGCTTATATATATGAAAAACCTTGCGAGGTTGGTGTTCTTGCAAAAATGCGAAATGTCGTAGTATAAACCACAGCAACGGACCAGAGACTTTTGAAGTTTAAAGCGAATTACGACGGGATATACCATATTTTATCAACATTTTTCTGTAGAGGAAAGACAAAGATATTTTTCTTGAAGCACCTAGGCTACGCTGCTTTCTTAGAGTTTTGGACCTTCACCAGAAGATCCAGGACTTCTGCTGAATCAGTAGCAAACAGAATGGAGGGTTAGATAAATGCGTCTAAACAAAACGTTTAACATTTAAAGCTCTTTTACTTAACTTAAAATTGTACGACTCAAGGCCAGGAAAGGGCAACAAACTGCATTCGATGTGATTTTCAAAGCCTGCAAAGCAACGTTTTCAGCACTAAGACAAAAAAGTGGCCCAACAAATGTTAAATCAGCTTTCCTATGTGAGTATATTATGAATTACCTCGAAAGTAACTGCCAGTGGCCCTCTTAAATACATTGTTCAGTGACGCTGAAGAAAACATACGAGTATTTCTCGTAAGACACATTTCAATTAGATCAAATTGATAGTTTAATTCATTTGTGTACTTCAGGACCGCTCTCAATCATGCAAATCGAGTCCTTATTTTCTACATCAACGGCAACACTTTGGTTTATTTACAACAGATACTTTGCACATATTTTGAATCTTTCTAACTTCGGCAAAGAAATATAAGAACGACACTGCTGGTACTTAATCCATTAATTAATTGTGGTGATTTACCACAAAACTTGCACGGAAAATAAGCACAAAAGAATACTCGTAAGTACTATTTTTCATATTCTCCATTTCAACCAGAAGTGGATGCTGTATATTTCCTTATAAATTCCAAATGAAAAGCTGCTACAAACATCCAAAATATATGTATTATACAATAAATAAATTACAATTTAATAGCAAACAAAAATAAAACAACTCAACTCAGACCCTTAAACGAAGTTGCAATAGACACGACAACAGATAAACTGAGGATGTCTCTCTGAAACATAAACCATGTTTCATAATTATTCCTGCAATAATGTGCTGTCCATTAATTACAGTCGATTCTGCTGAAACATATTCTGTATATCGAAAGTATTCCCCGGCAAATAATAAATCATAATTATTCGCAATCAAATAAATACTTTCCTGCAGGCGATCGAAAATTCTCACTTAAATGAATGCTGGACACGGATACATTAATACCATACCTGATACGGATAATGCAACCAGGTTGAATCTTTCTTTCTTGTCGTACGTTTTTCATAAATTCTGACAAACCAATCCGGCAAATCAATATCTTTGAAACTATTCGAATTGAGGAAAAACAAAACAACAAAATGGAGTTCATTTCAATTTCTCAGACTTTGAGGTTATCGATTTTCTTGTCGACCTTCCTCCGACTTAAGCTTTTAAGCCATCAGATACGATGAGAACTGCCGCAAATAAAATTCCTATCCACAGATATGGAATACAGATGCATAAAAGCTGGAGGTGTGAGCAACACCGTATTCACCAAGTTAATGTCCTTCTTAAATTCGCATTTTCAAACAGTGAGGGTCTTCACAAATGGTATGACTGATTGTGCTTTGAAAATGTACGGGTAGCTACTGTGCGTGATGTATCCAAGGTCTTATGAACCCAGCAGTAAAATTTAACTGTGGGAATTTTTCTCCACACGAAAAGTTCAACTGGCATTACGAATAGGAGAATAGTAGGTATTCTAATAATATCTACAAGTTTAACGTTCCGATTTCGATTTCGAGTATAATAACGTTAGGATGAATACGAGTATATATGTAGGTATACCCATACACATACTCGTATGTACGTATGCTACTATTCCGACTCAGGGTAGGAAACATAAAACCTTTAACCTGATTTTGCCATCGAAAAGAAACCACAAGGGGACATAAGACTAGGGGAATCATAGGAAATAGGATTAGGTACTTAAATTAGGAACCATTAAGTAAGTGGAGTTACTGTCAGTAGTTAGATGGTTTTATTTTTTAGCTACCATACATTGTAGTAAGGTACTACTGTGATTGTGGTGTAGATAAATTTGTCTAATAAGGGAACGCGATCGAATTGGTAGTTATTATTAGATTCCAACACAAATATACAAAAGCCTGCTTGGATGCACACACAAACACGTTATCATAATTTTGATGACCTACATTTCATCTCTGACAGCGCGTATACTAGTAAGTGTGTGCAACAAGGTTAATGGCTGTTGGTTTAACGAACGATCTGGAAATTTTGTGAAATGGATTCAAAGTTTTAGATTAATGAATTGCGTGTGGTAGAAATGGAAACCCCAAAATGTATCAACTTTCCTGTCAATTAGTTGTAAAGTATTGGCATATCATTGCACGAACGAAAGTTTTAATGATAATATGTCACCCTCCTATCGATGAGTAAATATTTGGTGTAGCTAAGACTTCTCCAGGAATTATTGTACTTCAGTCTTTCAGTCTTTTGTAAGATCGCCTTAAAATTCCCTGTATGGAGAATACCACCTAGATCCCGGAATAACCACCGTGTGGCGCTCCCATTGTTCCGATTTGAGTTCTGTTTTTTTGTGTTAAGTTGGTAAATCTGCTGACATTCCCTCTAAATCCTAGCGTCATAGCTTAACATTTGCAAAAGTTACGTAGCCAAGAGTAAATCTATCTCTGTGTGTGTTGGCGATTTTTTACAATTTTAGAAATGGATTTAAATTTGCAACAACGAACTTGTATTAAATTTTGCGTAAAAAACGGATTTAATGGTGCGCGAACGTTGGAAATGTTGGAAAAGTGTTTCGGCAACGATTCCCTAAAGAAAACGGTTGTTTACCAGTGGCACGAGCGGTTCAAAAGTGGTCGTGAGTCAATCGAAGATGATGAAAGCAGTGGCAGACCATCGACATCGAAAACCGACGAAAACATTGATGAAGTAAAAGAAATGTTGGTTAATAACCGTGTTGACGTCGCAAAGGAGATGATTTGCGAGGCTGAATCCGATCCCACATTCATCAAAAGGATCATTACTGGAGACGAGACGTGGGTTTATGAGTACGACACGCAATCCAGACATCAGGCAAGTGAATGGAGTTCACCAAATGAGCCGAGACCATAAAAACCACGTCGTTTTCAGTCAAAAAAGAAGACAATGCTCACGGTTTTCATGGATCACAACGGTGTAGTGCATCATGAATTTTTGCCAGAAGGCCAGACAGTAAACAAAGAGTACTAAGTACTGAAACGAATAAAATTTGGAAACTTCAAAGTAAAAAAAAAAATATTTTAATAATTCATGTAAATTTTTTTTATTTGCTTTAAAACCCTGTTTTTATTACATTCATTCACAATTACAAAAATTATTTGGGTTCCCATTCTTTCCTCAACTTTTTTCGAATGTCCTTCATAAAGTTGCTGACAGTTACATCCGTGATCTTTTTGGACGCTCTTTCCCATTTAACACTAAAATCTTTTACGTCCTTTGCACACTGCTCACTTTTCCTCAATTTAGCTTTGACTGTGGAACATTGGGTGGATTCATGACTTTTGGGACAAAGCCGACATTTTTAGCAACAAGAAAGCTCAACGTCGCATGAGCATAATGAGCTGAAGCTAAATCTGGCCAAAATAATGTTGAACCCTCGTGTTTGTTTAAGAAAGGAATCAACCGTTTTTTTAGGCACTCGTTAATGTACACTTCTCCGTTAATTGTTCCCGATGTAATAGACGATGAGCTTCTGTGTCCACAGAATCGATGTTGTTGATTGCGGAAGAATCTCAGCTTCAAACGAGTTGTAAAACTGCGCACCTGGAAAAGCAGTAAAGTCGGCTTTGACATAAGTTTCGTCATCCAAAACCAAGCACGCTTTCTTGTTGCCGATCAACTCGTATAGCTTTCGGACTCGTGTTTTTACGACTTTTTTTTGCTTTTCAGTAACTTTTGGTATTTTTTGTTTTTACATTTCCGAGCAACATCTCTGGATGACATAGTCCGGTTTTTTACGATGGTACCAACTATTTTCCTTTCCAAATTTGTATCATGTGCTCCACTTTTCTGTTTTCGCTTAACTGTCAACGTCTCCAAATATCGTTTAATAACAGAATCCATTGTATTGCGTGCTATGTTTAAATTTTTTGCGATGAAATGGTTTGGACGCGAAGTATTTTCGAGCCATTTGCCGATGATCTTTTTACGGCGTTCCTCTTGACTCATATTTTATAAATATTTTAAACCGCACCGAACTAAAATCAATAACAAACTGAAACTAGAGAATATACAGGCTAATTTGGGTACAAAATGCGATTGCAATTTTTACGCATTGGAAGTATAGCCCGTATTAAAATTTACAGATTTTATTCGTTTCGGTCCTTATTTGGGCGTTATGTGACGTTTGCGTGAAGCAATTCGCCGAAAGAGACCAGAATTGTGGGCAATTGAAGTGAACAATATAGATTTCGATGAATAAACTTGTATTTTGGATTTTCTGAATAAATAAATTTTTGATCAAGGTGTATACTTGTTTAAAATTGTCACTCGCCTACATGCCAGTATCAGTCAGTTATTGAATAGGTATTCCATAGACTCCTCAGTATCACAGCAAAATCTGTACTGGTGGAGATGATTCCCAATCTCTAAAGATGTTTATTACAAGGAAAGTAACCCGCTAGTGCTCTTATTTGTTTCTTATGAAGGATAGTTTTTTCTGTGGTTAAAACCATTATTTGACTGTGCATAATTTTGCCAAGTGTCCTATTTTAAGTCTCAGCGTCCGATAAATGGAATTTCTGAACCTTTCTTAGCCTGATCGTCCGCGTTTTCATCATCACACACACTAGTGAGCTTTTGTTCATGATTGAATGCTTGCTGACAATCTTGTAGGGTCCAGGTGGTGGCGCTAGAACTTAATGCAGATGAGAGGTTTTACCACTCCTGCTTCTACTTCTTGAGACGTTTTCAAATCACTAGTATACTACTTTTGTGAATCATCGTTCATCTATATAGAATTTGTGTTTCATTCCTCCCTTATGGGAAATTAGACCATATACCTATTCGAAAAGCTAAGCCTTCAACTGGTCTGGAATTTAAGAATTGGCAAAGATTCCTTCTATGTTATTTTCTTTAGTAATTTCAGATGAAGTGATTTCCGCGATGTAGCTTATAAAGCGAAGCGGAACCTCTATGTCTGTTAGAGTTGGTCCATAGCCCCTGTTATGCACAGATTTCAGTTTCATTTTTTCTTGATCTTGCAGCACCACAATACCGTACTGTATAGTATGATTGGTTTTACCGTTTGACAGTGCAAGCAATTTTTTTTTTGTTTTTTTTTTTTATTAGAGGTTTAGACCCCTTGATTTTCTTAATAGCTATTATATAGCTCATAGATACGTTATAGGCTTGTTTGTTATATGGTTGAGATTAGGTCCTCCAATGAGTTTTTTTTTATCTATGGTTACACCTAGGTACTGAACCCCTTCCTCCAAGTGCACTACAGTATAATCTATAAACAAGACAGAGAAATTCATCTCTCTTTTCCATGTGAAAGGAATAATTGTTATTTTGCTGGGATTAATTTTTCCAGGTAGTTTTCAGGACATCTTGCATGAGATCCCTGGTGCACATCACATGGTTGCCTCTAATAACAACCTAGATATGATCTGAATATCTTATAGTTTTATACCTTTCAAAGTTCAAGATTTGCCGGGGTAACCTTCAATTGAATATTTCAGAGCTCACCTAGGATGGCAATAACTTGTCGGAAGAAGCAAACTGGTGGATTCTTTTTCGCTAATGAATACCAGAGCTTTCGAGAAGCTACCTGGCTACGAACTAGTGCCACTATTCTTTCGTCATCGCGTGCGCAGCTTACAAAATTCCACCAAAATGTAGTCCCTGTTCCAATCCGGAATTCAATTTCATGTGGTTAAAATTCCATCTCCGTAAGCAAATTATCCACTACTGCTTTATTTACAGAAGCCCCAAACTGGACAGCAACTCGACCTTTCACGAGTTTGATGCGTGTCTGACTTCATACAAAGAATTGTATCCATATATCCTCATACTGAAATCGTGATTACGGGCGATTTCAATGTACACAATTCTGGTTGGCTTCGACATTCTGGACAGACAACACCCAGGTGTATTGAGATCTTCGCTGCGGAAAATAATTTAACCCAACTTGTAAATGAGCCCACACGAATACCACACGTTGATAGTCATACCGGCAACACCCTGGACTTTTTTAACTTCTCACCCTGATAAGTACTCCCCTCTCCTCTAGTCTCGTCGGACCATTGTATCATATCAGCTAATTTCTCGTACACTCACCACACAGTTGGAGAAAAGATTCCTAAAAGAACCGTATAACAAGACGAGAAAGCCAATTGGAGCGGACTTAACAACTTCTTTAGGAATTTTAACTGGTCGTTATTCTTCCTCGTTAACGCCGTGAATGTCGCTGCTGACATGATCACAGAAACTATTCTCCTTGGAATGAGATGCTTTATCCCTCATCGGATGAAGATAATAACCAAAATAAAAGCCATGGTACGACTCGAGCTGTAAAGAGGCTGTCAGGGTTAGAGAAATATTTTTTCGGTCCTACAAGACCAACCCGACAGAGGAAAACCGAAAAAAGTTCAAACGAGCCAGAAAAGATTTCAACGTCTTTCTCAAGCGTGTGAAATTCCAATACGACCTACATCTGAGGCAAAAACTACTGCAATGTGGGACATTAAAGGCAGTAAAATTTTTTTGTCGCTCGTCAAAAATATTAGAACTTCTGCCTCATCCTCCATCCCAACGCTCATTTTCAATGACATTCTAGCTGTTAGCTCTTTGGACAAGGCCAATCTGTTTGCTGCACACTTTGCGGCTAGCTCAACACTCCCAGATTGTGCTTTGTCCGGGCCTACACCTGAGTGCGTCGAATCTTCAATGGGACGAATCCACTTTCGCACTGGTGTAGTAGCAAGAGTACTTAAAGATCTCCACATTCATAAATCCGCTGGTCCAGATGGTATATCTCCCCTTCTTCTGAAGAGATGTTCTCCCACGCTGGCAAAACCACTGCGAAAGCTTTTTCATCAATCCTACTCTTTAGGACTCTTTCCGAGCAGATAGAAAACAGCATTTGTCCAGCCCGTCCCTAAAAAAGGCGAATCTTCTTCTCTCTCCTACAGACCCATTGCACTTACGTCACTTCTCTCCACGGTCATGAAAACGCTGATAAACCGTCAGCTCGTGAAATATCTCGAAACACGAAAACTTCTTAATGACCGGCAATATGGCTTTCGTAGCAACAGGTCCACTGGTGATTTGATGGCATGTCGCACCGAAAAGTGAAACCAAGGCGTACATTAATCTGGCGAAAGCAAGATAGTGCACTTGATATTTCTAAAATTCAAGTTGTCTTGGACGGTTTCAAGTCTGATATTCACAAAATAAATGGTGGTGTGCCCCAGCGCTCCGTTCTGTCTCCGACACTCTTTTTAATCTTCATTAACGATTTCTTGTCTGCTACTTCTTATCCAATTTATTCTTTTGCTGACGACAGCACTCTCTGCTTCTCATATTCGTTCCCGGACTCACGCCCCTACTCTTCGGCTGTAGAACGGGAACGGCAGCGTATGATAAGCTCATTAAATTCCGATATTAACAGCATAACCAATTGTGGAACAATCAGCCGAGTGGAATTTAATGCTTCCAAAACTCAATGCTGTCTGCTGTCATTAAACCGAAATTCAAATACCCAGCCATTCTCCATGAATGGCACTTGCATCGTCGAAACTGATAAACTTTCTATTCTCGGTATGTATGTATGTCAGTGACAACTTACGTTGGAATGACCACATATTCGATGTCGCCAAAAATGCTGCGAGATGTCTAGGTTTCCTCAAGCGATGTAAGAAATATTTTAGCCCCTCTGATCTGGCCACAATACGCCCTGAACGATTCGAACGGCAACCAACTTCAGACTGCTATAATTTCCAAACCGTTCATGATAGTGAGCTCAAATTTTGGCACATGACAGATAATTTTATTATTTACACGCCTTTTCAACGATTTGCGTCTCAGTTGTGTTTAAAAAATTTTTTCCGCGATGGATTCAAACGTGATATATTTGGCTGGAAAACCACAAGTAGCTATCGTTAGAGCCCTCCAGCACCTCAACGTGAATAAATCATTTGTGTCTCGAATCATAGCTCGTTACCGTGATACTGGCAGCATTGCAAAACGCCATGGAGATGGTCATAAAAAAACAGCAACATCGGCAGAAATGGTTCGGAAAGTGAAGGCTCGAATTGAGCAAAATCCGCGTCGAAGTGGAAGAAAAATGGCTCGTGAGCTCAACATATCCTTGGAACGGATGCAACACATACTGAAAAATGAGCTTGGGCTCAAGCCATTGAAGTCCCAAAAAGCACACGATCTTACGCCGCAACAGAAAAAAGTTAGAGTCAAAAGAGCGAAGGATTTGCTACGCTTGCACGAAAGTGGTGAGTTGCCGAATTTGGTTTTTTCCGATGAGTCGCCTTTTGCTATCGAGCAATGTGTCAACAAACAAAATGAGCGAGTTTACTTGCCAGAGAGGTTCTTCGAAAATGTACGCCTTCGGACGGCCACCAGAAAGCAGGCAGCACCGATGGTGATGGTTTGGGCCGCCATAACCGCCGATGGTCGCTCTCCGCTCGTATTTTTGGACCGTGGCGTCAAAATTAATGCGATCGTATACCGTGAAACTGTCTTAGAGGCAGTATTGAAGCCCTGGGCAAACAATCATTTCAGTCGGAGACCCTGGACATTTCAACAAGACCCGGCACCGTCTCACAAAGCGCGCGTCAACCAAGATTGGTTAAAAAAGCATGTCGCACACTTGATTTCTTCGACACAATGGATTGCAAATTCTCCGGATGCAAATCCGTTGGATTTCTCTGCCTGGAGTATTTTGAAGGCGAAGGTTGGCACTAAAAAACACCAAAGTTTAGACCACCTCAAACAACCACTTCGCCGGGAATGGGCCAAAATGCCGCAGAGCCACTTGCGTGCAGCGTGCGATGCTTTCTTCGACCGTCTCAAGGCCATTATTCGCGCCAAATGTGGACATATTGAAAACTACTGATACAATTTGAAAATTGATGTATTTTCCAACATTTTTTGCTTTGGCACAATAAAATTTATCAAAAAATAAAAAAAATTATAGCATTTTAAAAAGTTGGAGCTCGAGTCATTCACCCTGTATATATTATAATATACAAAGTTATATACTAATATATGTATGTATTGTGCATAATGTCTATGAGTGTGTATGTGTGTATTGTGTATGTAGGTTAGGTAGACTAAGGTTTATTTTAAGTTAGATATTAAGTTTTTACAAAAAAAAAAATAATGTCCATATGTTAAGTTTTTTCTTAAATTCTTTTCTTAGCCCTAAGCATAGAAAATAAGTATTCCTAAACAAAATGTAAACAAAGTCGAAGATATAAGAATTTAGAGTACCTTAGAGTGCCTGTGTGGTGCCAGTAAATTAATATAAGATTTTTAAGTAATTTTAAGCTAGCATTTAAACATTTTTGTTAGTATGTAAGAGTTAATGATTAATAAAATAAAATGCATTTAAAAATGAAAAGATTCCAGTCCACAATTATGCGCTCAGCAAATGTTTCCCGCAATAAATTGATGATGTCGCGCGCCGTGTGGCATGTTGCGCCATCTTGTTGTAACCAAAGCTCTGGCACGTCAATGCCATTCAACTGGGGAACAAAGAAGTCAGAAATCGTGTTTGTATAGCGCTCTGCATTGACGGTAACATTCTGGCCGGCATCGTCCTTAAAGAAATATGGTCCCATGATTCCGCCAGCCCATAAAGCACACCAAACAGTGAGTTTTAATGGCTGTAAGGGCGTCTCGACAAAGGCTTCTGGGTTTTCTCCACTCTTAATTCGGCAATTTTGCTGAATCGACTCATTCGGATTCTCCTCAACATTTCGCTCCACAACGTCAATAACTTCTTCTGTTCGCACTATTTGTCATCTTTGGGGATGCGTTTTATGCACAAGAGTGTAAGTATGTGGTGCGAAAACGAATCATCGTGTTCCGAATAACTTGCTCAGATGGGCGATTATGTCGACTGTAAAATGGACGTAGCGCACGATAAGTTTGGGAAACCGAACCATGGTTTTCAAAGTAAGTTTGCACAATTTACACGCGTTGTTCTGGCGTTAATCTACTCATCGTAGAATGACAACACGTACTAACCACAAATCAACTTTCAACCGTCAAATTGAAAATCTGTAGAAACAGTGTTGCCAGTGTATATGTTAAAAAAGTGACAATTCCCAGAACAGTCAGGTTATTACAAACAGGAGAGACGAAATCCGCAGCATAATCGAACTTGTCAAGCTTCATTTTAGAGATTCCTCAACTTGAACCGATCGGTGCTGTTGAAGACCGCTTACCAAAACTCTAAAGGTATACGGATGGACACCGGAATAGGAGCAGGTATCCACAGAAAAAAAAAAAGATATTCCAAGACCAATGGAAAAAAGTTCTAGTGTCTTTCAAGCTGAGTTTCATGCTATAGGGGAATATGCTACATCATCCCTAGAACTAAACAGTTAAGCATTACTAAAAGCGCTGAGCTCAAACTTGTTTTAGTCCAAATCGGTACTACAGGACTTATCTGAAGAAGCAAAGTCTAACTCTAATGAAATGAGTACTAGAGTACAAGGGTATTGAAGCAAATTAAAAAGCCAACGAACTGGTTAGAAATGGTTCAGCTGCTCCCTTTAAAGATTCATAGCCTGTCTGCGTCATCCAGTGTCCAGCAATAAATACGATGATCAAAATTCAGCAGAACTAAGTGTGTATAACCTATTATACCCTTCGACAAGCTAAAAGAGCGATGAAACCTTATCAAATTATCTCAAATTTAAGAAGGATGGTATCAGAAGACCGGGTAGTTTTCTAATGGGGGGCCGACAGTTTCTATATTACTTACATAGACTTTAAATTAGTCAGGAAACTGAATGTCGTCTTTGTATAGAAGACTACGAAACAGCAGAACATATACCTACTATGTGAATGCGTGGCTCTATTCGCAAGACATTACATTGTCAGAGAAATCGTAGTGACTAAGGAACTGCAAAGTATCTCTTCCAGATTGATTCTCAAATTTATTAAGAAAGATGAGAATAAGATGAAGTTTAAGATGAGATAGATCAGAAGAAACAAATTCTGGTCCGCCGAACAGAATACGGTCTAAACAAATGTGTTTCTGCCTTACTTGATGTCTTTTTTTCCATAGATTGGAAGATTCAGTTCGTTTAAGAATTTATGACTATTAAACTCGCACTGACTAATTGAAGCTGTCAATACGATAAAATAGTAAAAATATATTGAATGTGTATAATTTGCAGCAATATTATTCGCACGCTACGTGATACATACAGCATTACGCAATGTTAAACAAAATATGCATATTTCTTTGTAATACTCGTAGGTGGTCATTTATTTTCAGTACAGCTGCCATTTCATTATGGAAAGTTTGACTCCACAACAACGATTTCAAATCGTTGAAATTTATTTCCAAACTCGAAGCTCTGTTTGCGATACATTTAGAGCACTTGGTGAAATTTCCGGTAGACACCATTGGCCATCTGAACGTGCTATTTATCGAATTACTGAAGAATTTCGCAATTTACGCTATTGGATACTCACACACCAACAACATCGAGAACAATGCATTCGGAATAAAATATCGTGGCTGTGGAAGCCTGTGTTGAAGAGGAGCACAATTTATACACCCGACGTCGTTCGCAAGCAACTTGGTCTTTTTCCATCCGCTGTTTGGAAAATTCTGCGCAAAGATCTTGGTCTCTGGGCTTATAAGATCCAGTGGGTGCAAGGGTTAAAGCCGTGTGACCATTTATTACGTTGGGTGTTCAATGATTGGGTTTTAAATCAACTGGAAGTCGACCCAACTTCTTACCACAAAATTTTGTTCTGTGATGAGGCTCGTTTCATTATGTTTACGTAAACAAACAGAATTTCCATATGTGAAGCATAATGGAAGTTCACCAGATGCCATTGCATTTAGAAAATTGTACCGTATAGTGCGCATTATACGCCGGTGGCATCGTTGGTCCTTATTTCTTAAAAAATGAGGGCAGAGCCCAAGTTACGGTTAATATGGAAGAACTGTGGTTCCAACAGGATGGTGTCCCACCCCATGCTACGAATCCCAACGAAGACATCCCTTTATTGAAAACAAAACCCGATTTGGCAATAGAGTCATTTCAAGAAATGAATCAGTCAATTGACAACAAAGATTGTGCGAATTGACGCCATTGGATTATTATCTGTGGGACTTCATCAATTTATTAGTTTATGCCGATAAACCAGGAACGATTGAGACTTTGGGGCAATACGTTGTTCGAGTAATACGCGAAAAATTGGTCGAAAATTGAACGTCAAGAATATGCTTTGTACGAGACGAAGCAGTTAGGGAGGTAGAAAGTATTTTCAATGGGATGAAATAATCTGTCGAATGAATTTAGCTCTTAAATTTTCAATATCGACAACGGCGTGTCACATCTAAACTTGATTTGGTTTTACCTATAGCAAATGTCACAAGTTCTATTCCAATTGCAATTAGTTTTGATTAGACTGTAGCAAAGATTTCAACTACATCCTTTCAATCCCTGAAATGATTTTCCAATATCATCTTACTGTTATTTGATTCAATGACATTCAAAATGTTGAACCAACTTCTCTCCAACATACATGACGTATCTGCGGATCCACTGCGAGTTCCTTCTAATCCAAATCAATTTTGCTGCCAAATACCTTTTTGCAGATTCCATTAACCGTACAAAGTAAATAAGAAAAGTGATTAAATGCGAAATTAAAATCGTGATTCACTATTTCATGACTCGTTCTGAAGTAGTAAATGCGGGGCTCTTTACTATATGCTCCTTTGTGGAAATCGTGCTCTATGAAGATATAAAACCGGCGGGTCACGTCGGAAATTTCATGTGCTTCCTGCCGTTGTTCATGTTTTTTGTTTTCTTTATTTTTTTTTACACTTTTTGTTTTTAGGAAGAAAAACGAAAGAAGAAGGAACCGTAAAAGCGAAAGAATTATCCTTGAAACTTCTAACATAAATAAAAACAAAATTTTATGTGATGGGTATCTCTCATTTATTTTCAGTTCTTACTTGTGTATTTCACATTTTATTTATTTTCTTTCTTCTACTTCTGACAAGTGCCAAATTAGCGACGAAATAAGAAATAAGATGCCATCCTGTGAAGCTAGCCTGAAATATTCTTGGAAATTTTTCATTGTGGATATGAGAACTAGCGCATGTTGTACGTTCTTATAACTCAATACCGACTTTCATTTGATTATACATTTTATTTTACTTAATTTTTGTTTGCCTGGCGTTGATGGGTATTAAGTTTTAATAAAGAAAACAGACTTGTTGTTTTCTTAGAATTTAAGATAAGAATACAACCCCATTTCCCAATTTTGAAGTGTTCCTGTTACGAACAATATACGAAACCTACGATAATTGCAGAATCTTTCACCAATCACGATTTCCAGCTGGCGGAAATCCATCAAAAAAGTATTCACTTAAATAGTTTAGAAATTCTCCAGTATATTACCGCTGTTAAAATGGACAAGGAAGTTTGAATTTAATATCATGTAGTACGTATGTACTTGTACTTGTACTTGTACTTGTACTTGTACTTGTACTTGTGAGCCTAAATGAGATGTTTACTTTTATATGCATTTATCGACTCCATTTACAACTTTTTCAGGTATTTATTGATGAACTTGCAGTTTTTTTTTAAATAGTGAGCGCGCCGCGAATCTTTTTGTTTTTGGTGACATTAATTTGGATCTTCTGACGTCAAGTTATATTTTAGATTCATATTGCGTTCTTTTATGCGAGCACGGGTTAACACCTTTTGTAAATGAAACTACAAGACCAACTTGAAGAACCTCTCAAAAGTTTCACAAAATCTCTGTGCTGGTTTTGCATTTGATCATTACGGATCAATGCATAATTGTTATTGTGTTAGATAAGTTATTATAAACTAATCGCGAATTACTCCTTTCTGATTGGCACGATGTCTATTCTCCTTCCTTCCTTCCTTCCTTCCTTCCTTCCTTCCTTCCTTCCTTCCTTCCTTCCTTCCTTCCTTCCTTCCTTCCTTCCTTCCTTCCTTCCTTCCTTCCTTCCTTCCTTCCTTCCTTCCTTCCTTCCTTCCTTCAACGGCATAGAATTTATTTCTAAAAATCGCATAACTCGAGATAATTATTACCACAACAAAGTAAAGAGTTCTCAAGGTAATCTGAAGGAAGGGTGGCGAGTAATAAATAACCTTATAAATAGAAAAATAAAAAAATCATTCTAAGTAGTCCAAGGACTTTAAATAACGAAAGTGTAAATCTTCTGTAAATCTAATATCTTCAACAATTATTTATCTACAATTGGACAAAATTCTTTTCCTGAATATCTATCTTCACTCCAGAGCAACTGTTCAGACTTTGAAAATTCGGACAGTATTCCTAGCAGAATAGTTTCTATCTTGAACCTATTTCTGGCTTTGAAGTTCTTAAGACAATAGATTGCCTTAAGAATTCACACTCATGTGAGCCTAAGCCTCCAGTAACAAGCCTCTCCAGCTAGTCCGGTCTTTAATTAACTGCCTCCACTTGCGCACGCCAAATCGGTTGAGGTCCACGCTTCTGCGCCATAAAGTACGACTACTCAAAATGGCCTTCTCAGCCAATAGAAACAACAATTGAATCACCAGGTGGAAGAAGGGAATAAATCCATCTGACCTTACTTTTGGGAAAACGCAAAAAACTGAATAACTTCTTTATATGAATAAAATATGGTTTTCAATGTTTTGAGTCGCATGAGATACATTTTTTGTTTCTATCGCTTCTTAGTAGCTAGATATATCGTGTGAAAGAGCTTGGATTTATTTCCTTCTTCCAACTGAAAATTTAAATATCAAAATAAAATACAAAGTGAACGAAAAAAGTTTTTAGAAAGATAAAGCTAAAACTATAAAAAATAGATAAAGTTATTAAAGGAATAGGGTTTTGAATAATATATTAGTTAATGTCTGTTATTTTAGACCTTAACCCGATCGTATTATGTTCCAATAGAACTGAAAATAAAGGATAAAGTGTAAAAATCTATTATTTGAAAAGCCATTTATTGAAAATGTTCTTGTGTACCGTTTAATTTTTTCTATCCCTCTTCCTCTTCAGCCGCTTTAGTAACAGTAGTAGGCCATGTCAATATGTTCATGTAAAACCCCTATTTATCGTCCTCTATGCCACCTTGATCAAAAAGTTCCCGGCCACACCCCCTATGTGGTGCTCCCATTGTTCCGATTTGAGTTCTGTTTTTTGTTAAGTTGGTAAATCTGTTGTTGACATTCCCTCTAAATCTTAGGGTCATAGCTTGACATTTGCAAAAGTTACGTAGCCAAGAGTACATCTAACTCTGTGTGTGTTGGCGATTTTTTACAATTTTATAAATGGATTTCAATTTGCAACAACGAACTTGTATTAAATTTTGCGTAAAAAACCGATTTAATGGTGCGCGGATGTTGGAAAAGTGTTTCGATTCTCTAAAGAAAACGGTCGTTTACCAGTGGCACGAGCGGTTCAAAAGTGGTCGTGAGCAAATCGAAGATGATGAACGCAAAAAACCTCAATTTCATGCAAAAAAGAGACCGTGTTGACGTCGTAAAAGAGATGATTTGCGAGACTGAATCCGGTCCCACATTCATCAAAAGGATCATTACTGGAGACAAGATGTGGGTTTATGAGTACGACACGCAATCCAGACATCATGCAAGTGAATGGCGTTCACCAAATGAGCCGAGACCAAAAAAACCACGTCGTTTTCAGTCAAAAAAGGAGGCAATTTTTAATTTTCTGAATACATTCCGGAAACTTTTTGATCAAGGTGGTATTAAATTTCACACGCTCATTCATCTTTTCAGCATTCTTAAAGCTAGGCAACCAAGATATCTTTACGAAAAAATCCAGTTTCCGGCATCCAACAGATCTACTTGTTTACTGCTTCCGCGATTTGCATGTTTAACATCTGAGAGACCGTTTTTTATTGCTGCTATCCGTCTTTAGAATTCACAGCCACGCAATTTACGAGAGCTAAATAGCGCACGACGCTTTAAAAGCGAACTTCAACACTTCTTTAAACAGAATAACTAACTTTAATCTCTCCCCCCCCCCCCCTCCACCCTGTCCCTTCGCAAGCAATTTCAATTCCAATTTATTTTTCATTTAAAGATGAAATATAAATAAAATTGATTTAGCTATACTATAGTATATCAAATTTAACGTACTTTTGAAATATAATAATTTTTATAAAATTAAACTTAAGTTATAAGTAAATATTTTCCTTTCACAATTTTTATTGTGAATGCATGTACACAAAAATAAAATAAATAAATAAATAAAAGGTGGCCCAAGTACGGCAGGTTCTCCAATGACTCCATTAAAGAACTTGCATTATGTGGAGTGTTTCTGCCAGGTTTCTGTTGTTATGCATCTAGGCCTTTCTGAAATCGAAAGCGTTTTTGTGTTCTTACTCGTATCTAGTGCAGAGACACTTTCTCACAGTATGTTATTTGTTGTGAACAAAGATTTTGTTGTCATTAAACGAATTTCAAACCATTATTTTAAATGATTTTTTTCTTTTCTTTGCAGGTAAGCATATTGTTCTTGTCTAACGCCCTAAACGTTGTAAGTTTCATAATAGCATAAGATACAAAGCAAATTTAATTCCGTTAACTATGATTAATATTTTAATTTAACTACTGTCCGGTTGCATTGAATACCAAATATTTCATCTGGGAGGGCATTTAATTGAGAAGTTGTTAGCTGGAGTGAAATTTGCAAACCATCGTCATCATAAACGCAAGGGCCGTGCGCCCTATAATTTTCTTAGCGTGAACAAGAAATTATAGATCCCCTCTGCTATTTGCGTTAAATTGAGCAAAACTCACACTGGCTAGCTAAGCCTCAGCGAAGCCATTAAGTGATCCTTAATTGTTTGCTCAACACATGGCCGTTCGCACAATTGGAGCAATAGAAGACGTGACGTGCGGAGGATGTGAAGTTGATCTAAATTGATTTGATGATGATCTGCTAAAACATCGCACATACAGTGTAGCGTGGTTGGGGTTACCGTGTGGTTACACCCTAGGGGTGGACGATTCCACTGATTCAACAGCTTCGTGTTGCAGAAACCACTTATCTTGGTTTCATTTCGCTCAGGCAGGCGATTTACAAGAGACCACTTTAGTTTGGTACATCCACTTGAAGTTCTTTGCCTCAAGTAATCACTGTGGGTGGAGGATGATATTGAGAATGATGATGATAGCCGTGCCGACGACGATGCTGGTTGTTGGTTGCTGGTTGTAAAATGATTATGATGATTGCTATTGATCGGGGCTCTGGTTGTATCCAGTTTTGCAAAGCAATGCAATGCAATGCAATGCAATGCAATGCCAAACTGGCGACACTCTGGGACGAGGAAATAGAAAGATAGAGCGTGCATTGAACTATCTGGGAAGTATAAAACCGTTCTTAGAAAATTGGAATGTGCATTTCTGTAATTTTTATCCATTTTTGTTGCATTTATGCTTGCTATAATGTTTAGTGGACATACATACACGTTTGTATCTATCATACACTTGTGGGGAAGATGTACGGTAAACTGGAACAGGTAATCGCATATTGTGAATGGGGTGTTAAGAGAGCATTAATGGTGGAAGTGTATCGCACGTGGGATGAAAGCTCATCCAAAGGGGATTATTCCCACATTGGCAGGAAGGATATTACAAAAAGAAGTTCATTCTGCTTTCTCTTGCTTTCTTTTCATGATATGGTAAGTTTATCTATAAATATAAATAAAGAGAATCAACGCCTTCATAAATTGGGTGTACTCATAGGGACAACTTTTTAGGTTTGAAATGTAAGAAATAATGCCCTTTAACATACTATAGCCTTGAAGTAGAGTAAAATCTCGATAAATCCTAGTACCAAGGGACCTACAGTTTATTACGAATTAAAGAGGTTTTCGAATTAGCGAGATTATTGAGGGTTGAGAAATCAAAATTCGAATAAACGGTGTTTTAAGTAGATATTTACATATCCACAAAAAACAAAAACTGTGCAGGATCTCAGGACGAATAAAAATCTGTATTTTTTTTTCTGACAGAGATATTGCTTGCGCTCGTTATCAATTATGTGGTCCAAGGTAAAACATCATCTTTTACATTTTTCTGATCATAAAAGTACGCAAGCTATTTATGCAAGCCTTCGCTTCCTTACATGACACAACTGGAAAGTCCTCGTCGTCGTCACCGCTGCTTTCATTCACATCGTCTTCTTCTGGTAGCTCCAAAATGTCGTCGTCGGTAAGAATTTCTGCAACAGCCACATCATCAAAGTGAACAAAATCATAAAACATGATTTCTTCGCTTTAAGGCAGGCGATTCCATTCCGAAGAGTCTACAGTAGTCGACATATTTGCATCACCATCTGATAAATGCAGTCCTTTCTCGACGAAACCACATGCTTGGAAACAATTTTGTATGGCGGATTGGCCACGCTTTGTCAGCAATGTTCATAGCTGAGAGTACTGAGATATTGTACTCCTTTTCATCTTCAATACAATCTAATAGCAATTGTACCACTTCCTTGCGGTAATGGGTCTTAAGATTTTTGATGATGCCCTAATCAAGCGGCTGAAGTTTAGAGGTCGTGTTCGCCGGCAAAAACTCTATTTTCACATGACTAAAAACGGAAGTGTTATTGTGGGCAGAGCAATTATCGACGAATTGCCGTTGTCTTTCCATGTCACTGTTCAATAATTTCAGTCATTCACTGAATAACTCAGACGTCATCCACGCCTTCCTGTTTGAACGGTAAAACATGGGGAATGATTTTATGTATTTGAAACATCTTGGTTTCACTGTCTTGCCGATCATCAAAGGTTTTAACTTTTCAGTGCCATGCATATTTGCGGTCAATAATAGAGTAACTCTTTGTTTACTGTTCTTGCCGCCATGACATTTTTCGTCCTCAAAATGCATTGACTGATCAGGGAGGTACTTGAAAAATAAGCCTGTTTCGTCAGCGTTAAAGATATTCTTAGGTTCATAATTTTGTTATCAGTTCGCTTAACTTTTGTTTCCTTACACTCGCACTTTCGCCACAAAGTTTCCGAAAAGCAATGTTGTGTCTCTTTTTGAAGCGGTCAAACCATCCTTTACTTGTTTTGAAATCTTCAATGCCTAATCTTTGTGCAAAAAGTTTGGACTCTTCTCTTACCACCACTCCGCTAAGTGGCACATTTAATTGTCTGCATTGGGAAAACAATGCGACAAGTGATCGTTCCAGCTCAGGGAACTCAGCTGAATTGTGCCGCTTCATTTTACTGTTGGAAGGCATTTCGGCAATGATGTCCTTTTTCTTTAAAATCGACGTCAGTGTAGATGGAGGAATGTTAAAGCGTTTTGCCACATCGGCTTTTTTCTCGCCATCAACAATGGCTTTTACAATTGTCTTCTTTTTTTTCAGAAATTGATAAACACTTATGGATTCGTTTTGAACTCATATTCAGAAAAAAAACAACACTGAACTAAAATGAGGGGAAAGAATAACGACTGCAATGCAAACTTAGAACAATAGTTGTTAGTCGTTACAGAAACAGCTGTCCCATTGTGGTGGAGCCATTTAACACACATTCTAGTGTAAGACAATCCTTCTTGCTTTCGCTTCCCAAGCTTTTTCTTTGTATTCAAACATAAACATTTTTAATAATCGTGAAAGGGAATTGAAGACAGAGAAAAAGATGATTAAACGGGGTTGTCAACAGAAACTTACGAATTATAAGACGTTTGATGACTTTGCATACGGAAATCATTGCGAATTAACGAGGGGACCCAAATGCACTGGTTTTTTACGATTAACCGTGATTTTTTTAAGGGACCTTCAGTTTATTTCACATAAGCGGGGTTACGATTTAACGGGGTACGAATTATCGAGATTTTACTGTATTTAGTTTTGATACCCTTTCTTCTATAAAATCAAAATAAAAAACCAGAAACCTTTCAACAGTAGTCCTTATTGTATTCAATATGGAATATGCAGTTGCACATCTCCATATATTGCACCTTTTTTTAGTCATTTTTGCACCAGAGGGTTGTCAGATTTAGTAGTAATGAATTTTTGTTCCTTATTCCTACTATGTGAATGTCTTTGAGTACAACACCAGTTATAACAATAATAATAATTTTTCGACATCACCAGCCTTTCAACAGCCAATCGTAAACGTCCTAAAGTAAAATCGTCTGCCTCGGCTGCGGTGTTGAGGAAGAATCGTAGGTTGCTTTCTCTTTGCCTGTGAGTAGCATTGGTCCGCTCTTGTTGTCCAACATGCTCCGCCATCAATTTATTTTTATTCTCAATTCCTTGAGATTTAAAACAAAATTATAATCCAGTGATAACAAAGAAAAAGTTACAAATAAAAGGGTTTCCTGTTTTTCAAGTGACACTTTTATACAAGGCCAGTGCAATTAATGAAGAGGGGGAACCCTACATAAGACATCATGTGTCCTCGATTATCCCAAGTAATCTCCTTCAATCTTGTAGACCAAGGCTCTCGACGTCCGCAAAGACTTGGTCTTTAAATCAGTGGTTTGGTCTTTCTTTCTTGAGTCGTCTTGAGTCTTGTGGCTATAATTCAAAGATCCTCTTGTCCTTACAATTCTTGTTCATTCACTCGATGTGGAATTAATTTCACATTTTTGTGCGACCGACCGAATTCTTGTCTTCTATTTGGCCTCTTATACACAGGAGAAGTTCTGCTAGCCTTCTTATCGCCCAGCACTCGGCTCCTTTCGGAATAGAAGTTTAAAACCGAAAGTATACCGATTTTCTTGAGACAATTTTTGTCGGAGCTTCGTATGTAAAAATGAAGTTCGTAGAGTTGATATTATATCGAGATAAGTAGGTGTACTCCTTAACTAATTCGAAGCTGGTATTGTCAACTGGAACTTTGTCTGGTATGTTGTCGAAGCTGTTGGGTTTGGTAATATTTTTTTAATCTCTTGGAAGCGTCTCTTCTACAATTTTCATAAACGACTCGAAAGGAGCAAGAAATGCTTCTAAGGCTTACACAATCCATATTCAACGGCATGAGCAATATTTAGCAGGGCAATGCATTTGTATATGTATGATCGCCATTTTTGTAGATAAGACATACTGCCTTGATCAAAAATTTTTCGGAATTTATTCAGGAAATTTAAAATACAAGTTTATTCATCTAAATCTATATTGTCACCTTCAAATTAATCCTCATCGACTGCAACACACTTATGCCAGCGCTTGATCCAATCCTCGAAATATTTTTTATATTCGGTTTTCGGTATGTCCATCAGTTCTTCCTGCGATTTTTCCATTTCTTCCTCTCGGCTACTGAAACGCGTTCCCCGTAGTGGTCTCTTAACTCGATTGAACAGAAAGAAGTCACAGGTAGCCAAATCAGGTGAATTCGGTGGCTGCATTTTTCGTCAAAAAATTACGAATAATGATGGCACCGTGCGACGGTGCGTTATCATGGTGCAAAATCCACGAGCTTCCTGCTAACAATTCTGGACTCTTTCGGCGAATTGCTTCACGCAAACGTCTCATAACGCCCAAATACTCGTAATACTCTTAGTTTACTGTCTAGCCTTCTGGCAAAAATTCATGATGCACTACACCGTTATAATCCATGAAAACCGTGACCATTGCCTTCTTTTTTGACCGAAAACGACGTGCTTTTTTTGGTCTCGGCTCATTTGGTGAACGCCATTCACTTGCCTGATGTCTGGATTGCGTGTCGTACTCATAAACCCACATCTCGTGTCCAGTAATGATCCTTTTGATGAATGTGGGACCGGATTCAGTCTCGCAAATCATCTCTTTTGCGACGTCAACACGGTCTCTTTTTTGCATGAAATTGAGGTCTTTTGGCACCAACTTTGCTGCTACATGACGGGAACCCAAATCATTAACCAAAATGTCTTGGACGGATCCAAGGCAATGTTCAAGTCCTCCGCTATCTCTTTGATGGTTAATTTGCGGTCACTGATCAACATTTCTTTTACTTCATCAATGTTTTCGTAGGTTTTCGATGTCGATGGTCTGCCACTGCGTATATCGTTTATCATCTTCGATTGACTCAGAACCACTTTTGAACCGCTCGTGCCACTAGTAAACGGCCGTTTTCCTTAGAGAATCGAAACACTTTTCCAACATCCGCGCACCATTAAATCGGTTTTTTACGCAAAATTTAATACAAGTTCGTTGTTGCAAATTGAAATCCATTTCTAAAATTGTAAAAAATCGCCAACACACACAGAGTTAGATGTACTCTTGGCTACGTAACTTTTGCAAATGTCAAGCTATGACCCTAAGATTTAGAGGGAACGTCAACAACAGATTTACCAACTTAACAAAAAAAACAGATCTCAAATCGGAACATTGGGCGCGCCACACGGTGGTGTGGTGCGGGAACTTTTTGATCAATGTGGTAAGGTATGGTACTGCTGCATAACCTCCGTTTTAATAAATCTATGCGAGTAAGCATCACTCTCTGAACATGTCTATTCACCAGTTACTGAAAGTAATCCTTAAGCATTTACTAGGTTTCCTTTTTTATTGCGTAGAGCAAGATATGTAATACTCAGCTAGTTGTTGAGCCTTTGTTTGGTTTGTTGCCACTTTTTTTTAGCAGGAAGCTTGCTCGCACCCTTTTCTTCTTTTGCGGGTCTTACTTCTTCTCCAGACTCGATATTTTGTCTTTGGTTGATGCAGCGCTCACCATATGCAATTGTTGTCACCTTTTGGAATTGGACGAATTCATTATCATGCTTACGGAACTTTTCTGGTGGTTGCTGGAACAGTGTAGTTGAAATTTCTACACTATCGTCCAGATGTAAGGAGTTGTTGTCACGGAGTGCAGCATCAAAATGGATAGTATTGCTAGCCACAGTAGAATGCCAGTAACATAGACAGCTGACGAATTTCCGCGGAAAGTGTTAGCTTTGCTACCTTAGTCTACATTATAAGAAAAATCAGTTTCTCCTTCCAAAAAATATATTGCCAAACACCACCTTCATTGGATATTTTCTCTTGATCCAGTAGCAACCTCAAATTGGAGGCATCCGCGGTTTATTCACCCAGTTTTACATAATTTCGCAACTGCATCATATGTCAGTGTCAACAACTTTATGTGGCATTACCAAATGAATGTGACCCTTTTCACTTGTCAACCATTTAATTTTGATACCCAGCATGAAACTTGATCAAAAGACCACACCATGTCCTTGTGACCAGCATCGCTGTGTAAATGGTGTTCTTCATCGTCTCAAAACCAGTGCCATTGGAATGTCAGTCTCTACCCCACAGCTGCAATTGAAGTTTTATTTCTTCTTTTTAGCCACAAAAATTTCGCTCGAAAGAAAAATCCCAGATGTTGCGCCAAATGGATAAAATTATCCCCAAATAACAAGAAAAAACGACGGCATTTGTTGAAATGCTCTGCATTTTGTTGTTATTTGGTGTACTCCGTTTCGGTCGATTGATACTCGTATAAATTGCAACTACACCACAAAAGTTGTTGCAGTCACACAAACAACGCGTTATTATCGAATATACTCGTACATATGTACATATGTATATGTGTACGAGTAGGCCACCTTAAAAAAATAAAAGTAACTAATATCTATCAATTTATTTCTAAATGGACAACAGGAGTCCCTAGGATTGGAACAAAACATTTGGTACCCAGAGTCAGACGCTGGTATTGGTACTGGCGCTGCCACAGGAGTGCTAGTGGCAGTTTGTTATGACGATGAATTTTTGGAGGCTTTCAACTTTGAGAAGTTGGTGTTTGCCCAAAGCGGACAATCTCCCGAAACCACCGACTTTGAGGCTAACAGACGGTAATCGATATTTCATTGGAAAATGGGCCAGTTTTCCGATTAAGATATTTTCTCGAGCATTTTTTTGCGACTAATTTCGATTTCTATTATTGGAGTTATTTGATTGGAGGAAAGAGGTTAACTTGCAACCACATTGTGAGTTCCAGAAATTCAAGTATTTACATTGATCAGTAATCATGTAAGGTATTTGACTTTTGGTTTTGATTTTCGAATGCGCACATTTCGGGTGCGACAACTGGCAGTGGCACTGAAATTTGGCATGGAAACCTTTGTTAGGATAGGGTGTGGATAAATAGCTTACACGGCGTCGGTGTTTTACTTGGTGATTTTTTTGGTTTTAGAGCAAATTCTCTATTGCAAGTCGTTCGCGTAGTTTATTGTATGCCAACCACTAATTAGTCGTAACCCACTTCTAAGGTAGAAATACAAGACTTTTTCTTATGGCACGTGTTTGTTCCAAATGATTTTACAGAGAAAAGAAAAAGACGGACAGCGAAGGAAAGACATAATGAGAAAAATGGAACTCATTTCGCTTCGGATATATGGGAACACATTCTAGTTTCGTTATCCCAAACAGTCTAAAAAGAAATAAAAGAAACACATTGGAAAAGAATCAAACAAGTGCATATACGAGTATATATGGGAGATTTTTTAGGAATTTTCTTAGTGCACAAATCACGAAAAACTAACTTTATATTTGAGATCACCCTGGATCGAGTTTTCTCTTGGCAATTACTCGTAGTATGCAGATGCTTAGATAAAGTTGTCACATGCCATGAACATGTATCACAACTGCTACAATGAAGTAAAACTGAA
The DNA here is from genome assembly GCA_963966105.1 of Volucella zonaria. NCBI lineage: Eukaryota > Metazoa > Arthropoda > Insecta > Diptera > Syrphidae > Volucella > Volucella zonaria. The sequence continues at coordinate 48,499,434 of OZ014533.1, read as the reverse complement.
GTACTTTCGTAAACATAGCTGAGTGGTTCTGTGCAAGAATACAAGGAACTCTACTAGAGATTTATGATGTAACCGTGAGGTAAAACTTCGCAAGGTTCGGTGTAAAGCGTTTGTCGTGCCTGACCTCTTGGGCTTATGACGGTTATTATGACTTACATTAAGTTCGGTCTCTAGGCATCGATCCCCGATTTTGTTGCATAATTATGCTCTCACGTCATAACGCTGACATTGCAAAAACGAAAAGACACTCAACGTACTGTCACATGTTGACAAAAGGAAAGAAGAACATGCAAGATTGTTTCTCCGTGCTCCTGATTTATCCAGGTATCGATTGCTGTCAAATAATTAGAGACCACCACAAAACTTTATCACTTTGGTTGTTTAAAACGATATACTTTTTTTCTATGAGTGTCGTAACTGATAATTTCGTAATCGCCCGTACAATACTTATTATTCTATTTTTGCCATTTTTGTTGGATTTAGAGACGTTTCGGCAGGAGCATCAGTATTCATACACTCAACATGTCAAAATCTCAGGAGGTCAAGAAATAGCACAAACATGTCACACTATCTTAACAGTAAGGACCTAATACATCCCGAAGTTTAGCATACTACAATAAGCTCTGGACGAAGCTCATGAAAGCAATACTAATACTTTCCAAATCTAACATACACCTTTGCTTACAAAAATTCATCATATGTACTATACAATAACTCAAACTAAAGCGACTCCCTCAAGGTAGCCACTTTAATCCAGTTTTCTTCATTTTGACCATGAATGACGCAAACGCAATATAATTTCTTAATTTCGGGGGTAAAGATAGCGGCACTCGTCAATAAAAGCTAGTGAATGCTAGTTGTGCATCTTTTAACAGCTACTTACCGAAGTTTCAGTCATTTTGGACGCGCAGTTTTTAGTTGACAGTCGTTTGAGTAAGGCGATGTGAGTGTTTTTTTGTGAAAATGGGAAAAATTGAGTATCGAGTTGTTATTAAATTCTTGTTTTTGAAAGGCAATACGCCTACGCAAATCAAAAATGAGTTGGACTCTGTATATGGGGACTCTGCACCGTCATTTACCACAGTGAAATTTTGGGGAGCTAAATTTAAACGTGGCCATAAGAGCTTGGGAGATAATGAATGTTCGGGACGTCCAAAAACTGCAACCACTGACTACAACATTGCTAAAGTTCACCAAATGGTGTTAGACGACCGCCGAATTAAAGTGAGATAGTAGAGGTTATGAGTTTTGGCGCCGATTAATTACTGTAGATGAAACTTGGATATACCATTATACGCCCGAAACAAAAATTCTGTCAAAACAGTCTACTGCAAAGAGCGAGCCTGTTCCAAAAAAAGCAAAAACCGTTTTTTCGGCTGGGAAAGAGATGGCGACTATCTTTTGTGATAGTAAAGGAGCTATCTTAATCGATTATCTTCAAAAAGGAAAAAATGTTACAGGAGCATAATACGCATTATTACTTGCCAAGCTGAAGGCAGAAATTGCGGAAAAATGGCCAAAAAGAAAATCCTGTTTCACCAAGACAACGCGCCGTCTGAGACCTCAGCGGTTGTCATGGCGAAAATCCATAAATTACGGTTTAAACTGCTTGACCATCCATCTTATTCACCAGATCTAGCCCCAAGCGACTTCTTTTTGTTTTCTCATCTAAAAACTGCGCTCTAAGGACAGAGATTTTCGTCAAATGAGGAGGGAATCACCTTCGTGAACAATTATTTTGCAGAGAAAAACGCCAAGTACTATTTGGACAGGTTAGAGGGATGGGACCATCGCTGGGAGAAGTGTGTAGAGTTACAAGGAGACTATGTAGAAAAATAAAAAAAAAAAATTTGAGAAAAAATGTCTTGTATCATTGTTCGGTCGGAAACTTTTCATAATTTGACGCATCCCATTTTTCCAATAAGGTTTCTTTGAACAGTCGCATGCCATCTTTTGACAAATGTCATATTTGTGTTCCAGATCGTCACTATTTAATAATGGAAAGTGTACGCAACAATGTTTACAGTTCATTCAAATTTTTTAACAAAATTCGCCGTCAGTAACTAATACGCTACTCCAGTTTTCGGCCTTTATAGTTGACTATAAAAGCGTATAATTGAGCGTAAGTTAAAAAATTTGAATTGACACATTCACTCTATAGTGCTGCCTTGCGTCTGTACGCGAGTCAGTTTGTTAAGACTGCAGTGAATCAGTTCCACGCTATTCTCAAGAACTGGCGATCTCTCGAATGTCACTGTGGCGTATTTTTCAAAAATACATGGCAATGCGTCAGTATAAGGTCGTATTGACCCAAAAGCTAAAGCCAAATGAGCATGGAATAATATCCGGATTTTCGCCCGAATATTATCATCAGTGACGAGGCACATTTTTGGCTGAATGGCTTTGTAATCTACTAGAACTACTGCATTTGGTTAAATGAACCCTTTCCAACAGCAGCCATTGTATAGCAACTAAATGACTGTTCAGTGTGGCTTTCATGACTGAGGTTTCATTTTCGAGATGATGCCAGTGAACCAGTGACAGTCAATGGTAACCACTAAAGCTTCATGTTAACCAAGTTTTTCGAGATAAGTTGGAACTGGGAGGCTTGTAAGATTTGCGGTTTCAACTGGGCGGTACGACTTAGGTGGCCAAAAAAATCCTGTAAAAGGTTGAAATAGCGACTGTGCTGAAGGTGCATGGAGAGCACCATATGAATTACCATATATACCCCCCAGGGACGATCTACTACCGATAGTCTGTAGTATGTGTAATTTAGCAGAGAAAGAGAATATTTTTCATTTTGTTGACAGGTGCCCAATTTAGCGTGAAATGAAGTCTTATCGAAGAACCCAGTCCTTCAGATCCTTAATGAGATTATCGTTCCATTACTAGCCAGATACTGCAAAACTGTCCTACAGTAAAGTGACAGAATCTTAAATGAAAACTTCTAAAGGAAACTAAATAATGAAATTATTATTGGGCCATAAACAATGATTCACACGTTTTTGTCAACTAGAAGGCGGCAATGTCATGTTAACTGTGGACGGCCTTAACCTCGCATTTTTAAACCTAACCTACCCCACACATTATATGGCCATCAAAGAACCATCTTTAATAGATATAACTCTTAGGCGACGTCAGCTGGTTGAAGTTTTATAGCCAGGTGTCTGCTCCAATTTTTAATACCATGATCTCATATTTGTCTGCCTTGACTTACAACTGACAAACAAACTACGTCAAAGGCATACCAATACCGTGATCTCACAACATTAATGACTTCTCTACAAAACGAACTATATCAACTGGACTGACACTCAATTTGCTGTACATCGGACGTAAACAAACAGGTCGAAATGCTAAACAAAAATATGTGCCCATATTCAAGCTTTATAAGCGCTGGAATCGCTTTGTTTGCACTGAAATGCACACTGAGTTCAAGAATTCAAAATTCAAGATTTACAAATTTGTAAGATTGGCATCTGCAAAACATCTCCACCGTTAGCGATGATGCAAAGGCTGAAGAGATTAATAAAAAATCTAGTCGATGCATTACCGTTCTTTTCTCTCAATTATTAACTCTAAATTATTCAAAAGGAGCTTTCTCGCTGTTGACAATTAATATTTTAGACGCTGGTGGGGTCACTTTTTCTATAAGATCGAACTCTTTTGGAATTGACAACATCAATCCGCATTTTGTCAAAATTATTCTCCCCTTTTTAAGCCGTTATATAACATAACTACGTATTGAATCCAATCATAACTATTGCGGTATTCCCCGTTTCCTGGAAACAAGCCAGCCAAAGCTTTTGACTCGGTTAATCCAATTATTGTCGCTGTGTCTCAATTGGTAGTGTATTGGCTTCCAAATCGGATGGTTCGGGGTTCAATACCAGCCGCGCCGGAAAAACATTCTTTTTTTCAGGCAACCAATTCACGTAAGATGAGTGGGTGCCTAGAATACAACATCAAATCCAATTACACTATTAATTTAGTCTCCCCATTAAATGTCGGATGCCACCCATGGAGCGAAATAACCATTGGGCCCAAAAATCTTTCTTTCTCTCTCTGTCCCATTTTCTTAAAAAATTAACACTTGCTCAGGTATTTTAAGTTCGTTTAAAAAAAAGGCAATAAACTTTCCAAATTATTTCATCTATCTGACACAACCGTTAAACTTATTTTGTCATATCTCAGTGACCGTCTTCATAAATGATAATGCCGTGTCGATAAATGATAATGTTTTCCTTCCGTTTAGTCCCCAGAAGTATTCCTTAAAGCTCACTACTTGGACCCTTGTCGCTCTCAATGTTCAGTGTACCTTCATGTTTGTCTTATTGTAAATTCCACATCTGTATGCTGTTCGAAAAATTTTGGTTAAACTTTTTTTTTCGAATTTTCTAAAACTTGTTGCAATAACTACATATTTTTAAATGAGGATTTATTTTCTTATGCGCTTCAATCGTATTCTGATACATTTAGAGTTTTTAAAATTCTTCACACGCGGTCACGGGAGCAAAAACCCCGAAAAATGGGGTTTTTAGGTACCTGTCTCAGTTTTAGGGATTAAAGAAAAATGCTTTATTGGTGCAGTGTTTCTGTTTTTGTATTGCTTCTAGGAAACATTCTATGTCTAATTAGTACTATGTTGGACCTCCTCTTACTTTTATTACAGTTGCACATCGGCGAGACATTTTCATTTTTTTTTTTTTTCATTTCCATGTGGAAGCAGGTATGGTGTTCCAGGTCCGGATAAGTAATTTTTTTAGGTTTTCAATTGACTCTGGACGACCAGATATTCTTAATTGGATTGAGATCTGGACTGAAGGGAGGCCAACTTAATACATCGACATTATTTTCTTCGAAATACTTTTTAACCTAAGAAATAAAAAAAAATGCAAATATTACTTTTAGTCATAAAAGTTCTAGCTTATTTAAAAGCTTGATATTAGTCATTTATATTAAAAAGAACACAAGTTCCTACTTATAATTTTGGCTGTATGGGAGGGAGCATTATCCTGTTGAAAAATTAATCTGCAAGTGTCACCAAAAAGCTCCAGCGCAGAGGGCTCTAATACATTTTACAGAACCCATAGGTAAACTTCTGCAGTGGCTTTCGATTCCAGGAATATCTTTTTCATCTCCAGTGAAGCATCCCCAGACCATAATACGTTCAGTTTTGTGGGGCACCCGTAAGATGCATTCAGAGCTTAGTTTTTCCTTTGGTTCTCTTCGCGCAAGAATCATTCCATCTCCAACATGCAGCTTAAACTTTGATTCGTCGGAAAAGATAACATTGTTCTACATGTCTTGAGTCCAATTAAGATGGTCTTGAGCCCAGAGCAATCGTTTTTCTGTAGCTCTTTTGGAAAATCCGGCTTCAGTACTGGCTTGAATGATCTAAGTCCAGCTTTCATAAGCCTTTTCCTCACTGAGCTTGACGAAATTATTTTTCCTGTAGGTCGACACAGATCGTTTTTAAGATCCACCGAAGTCTTGAACCGATACGGACGGCTGTACAGCACCAAAAACCAATCTTCCACTGGGGTCGTCTTTTTTGGACTCCCTGAGCCCACGTGTTGTCAAATTGAGACGTAACAGACACAAAATATTAGCTTTGCCCTCCGAACTGATTTTTCCCATTTTTTTTCACTAAATTACTTCGGTTCGTTTCGGACTGCTATCACGAGCTAAATGCACCTCTTATTCATAATAACATCGACTTTTATGCACTATTTGAACGACATTTTTCTACCTAGTGCAAAAAAAACCCCGTAGCTCTCATAAATTCCAAGCCCGAAAAGGTAATGAAATGACCAACATTTTTCGAACAGCACTGTATATACTGATGACGTACAACTCTACTTAAGCGCTCCAATAGGTTTAATAGAAGATCCAGTTGTAAAGCTATCTGCCATATCATCATGGTTATCCTTGAACGAATTATTCATTAATTCTTCCAAATCTAGAGTCCTGCCTGTCTCTCGAAATTGTTTGCATTCATGTGGCGTCCCACCATTCTCCTTAAATAACTCTCACATTGAAATTATGGCAAAAATAAAAAGTTTTGGAGTCTTATTCAACAATGAAACCAGGAGTGATCATATTACGCATATAAAATCAAAAATCTATAGAGTCCTTAGAAGTTTATCTACTAGGGACTACTCACGTTTTCATATTCAGCTCAAGTTAACAAATGCACTTACTCGTATTGTACCAATAATAGCTTACGGTTGCGAACTGCTTGCTTCTCCATACAGGAAGTTAGTCGGATGCAGTCTAAAGACTTATTGAATATCGAACCTTATCCCGCCTCTCCCGCTCCTGATAGTAGTACTCTTGCTTACACTCGGTCACTGCCGTTACTACATTTATCATACGGTACGGGCAATGACTGAGTGTATGTAGCAACTGATGGATAGCGGGTTGTGTGTGAAAATTTTGTTGGTGCACTGTTTCATATTGTTGTAATTTTGATTCGGTAAACCATCGTCAGAATGTTCACTTCGCAGCCTTGCTTAATATCGTCGGTGTTTGTGTTTACTGTGTTTGTTTGTAATTATGACTAGGGAATTCGGTGTGGATGTAGCCAATATACGCGGGCTAAAAGGATACGTCCACGTCTATAAGTACAGACCAGCTGTTTTGGCACTTCGTGAAACACAGGTAGATCCCCGCCCACACCTCTCAAATCACACTGATCTGGAGCTACCTGGCTACGAACTAGTGCCACTATTCTTTCCTCATCGCGGTCTCGCCATCTATGTACGTAGTGATGTAGCTTACCAAATTCCACCACAATGTTATCCTTGTTCCAATCCGGAATTCAACTTCATGTGGTTAAAATTCCATCTCCGTAAACAAATTATCCACTACTGCTTTATTTACAGAAGCCCCAAACTGGACAGCAACTCGACCTTTAACGAGTTTGATGCGCTGTCTGACTCCATACAAAGAATTGTATCCATATATCCTCATACTGAAATCGTGATTACGGGTGATTTCAATGTACACAATTCTGGTTGTCTCCGACATTCTGGACAGGCAACACCCAGTTGTATTGAGATCTTCGCTGCGGAAAATAGTTTAACCCAGCTTATAAATGAGTCCACACGAATACCACACGTTGATAGTCATACCGCCAACACCCTGGACTTGTTTTTAACTTCTCACCCTGATAAGTACTCCCCTCTCCTCTAGGCTCGTCGGATCATTGTATCATATCAGCTAATTTCTCGTACACTCAACACACAGTTAGAGAAAAGATTCCTAAAAGAACCGTATGGCAATACGAGAAAGCTAACTGGAGCGGACTTAACAACTTCTTTAGGAATTTTAATAGGTCGTTATGTTTCCTCTATAACAACGTGGTTGCCGCTGTTGACATGATCACAGAAATTTTTCTCTTTGGAATGAGATGCTTTATCCCTCATCGGATGAAGAGTATCAAACCAAAAGAAAAGGCATTTTACGACTCGAGCTGCAATGACAGCCTCTTTATGGTTAGAGAATTATTTTTTCGGTTCTGCAAGACCAACCCGACAGAGGAAAATCGAAAAAAGTTCAAACGAGCCAGAAAAGACTGCAACGTATTTCTCAAGCGTGTGAAATTCCAATACGACCAACAACTGAGGCAAAAAATACTGGAATGTGAGACATTAAAGGCAGTACAAAGTTTTGGTCGTTCGCCAAAAACCCAAAAACATTAGAAATTTGGCCTCATCCTCCATCTCAACGCTCATTTACAATGACATTCCAGCTGTCAGCTCTTTGGTCAAGTCCAAGGTCGTGTAGTAGCAAGAGTACTTAAAGATCTCAACATACTTATGTATGGCTGGCCCAAATGGTATATCTCCTCCTCGTTGTGTAGATCGTATGGGGTAATTCTTCTCTCAAGAACGCTGATTCGTATATATTGCGAGCACACTTATATGATTTTATAAACATAAATCATTGCCATCATAAAAATAGCTTTTTTAAAGTTAGCCAATTTAGTCTTTTTTATGTACTTGCAGTTGGGGTGTACTCATATCATGTACATTTTATTTTGTAATTCTTGAAGTCTTTGAAGATTACACATATATAGATGGCCGGCACAATATTCAAAATGGCTTTTGACGATCACACTATATACTTTTATTGTACTTGATGTTGTTAACATACATATATCTTTCCGGACTGCTCTTTGAACAATTATTATAGTTTCTTGGATACTTTCTTACACGTATAGTCGATATGGTCCAGGTGTTTTGATGACATGTCTCATCGAAAAGTGGAACCAAAGCGTACATCAATCTTGCGAAAGCAAGATAGCTGCACTTGATATTTCTAAGGCATTTGACAGAGTTTGGCATCAGGCTCTTTTGCCAAAATTCGGGCTTTTAGGATCCATGACTCTCTTCTTTAATGGATTAGAAATTATCTTTCGGAACGTTCAATTCAAGTTGTCCTGGACGGTTTCAAGTCTGATATTCACAAAATAAATGCTGGTGTGCCCCAGTGCTCCGTTCTGTCTCCGACACCCTTTTTACTTTTCATCACCGATCTCTTGTCTGCTACTTCTAATCCAATATATACCTTTGCTGATGACAGTACTCTCTGCTTTTCATATTCTTTTCCGGACACACGGACCTGCTCTTCGGCTGTAGAACGGGAACGGCAGCGTATGTTAAGCTCATTAAATTCTGATATTAACAGGATAACTAATTGGGGAACCACTAACAGAGTAGAATTTAATTCCTTCGAAACACAATGCTGTCTGCTGTCATTAAAGCGAAATTTAAATACCCAGCCATTATTCAGGAATGACGCTTGCATCATCGAAACCTATAAACTTTCCATTGTCGATATGTGTGTCAGTGACAACTTACGTTGGAATGACCACATTTTCGATGTCGTGAAAAATGTTGCGAAATGTCTAGGTTTCCTCAAGCGATGTAAGAAATATTTTACCCCCTCTGATCTGGCCACAATATATAAGGCATTCATCCGCCCAAAACTGGAGTACAATGCCCACATCTGGTCAGGTGCTCCTCAAACATCTCTGCACCTGCTAGATAGGATTCAAAACCTTGGGATAAAACACATTGGTGATACTAATATCAGTCAATCAATTGACACTCTCGAACACCGACGTAATGTCTCCTGTCTCACTTTGTTTTATCGCTATTTCCATCACCAGTGCTCCATTGAAATCGCCAGGGGCATTCCACCCATTGAAACTTTCAACCGTAACACCCTTCTCGCTATGAATGCTCATCAGTATACCCTCAATCCCGTTTTCGGACGTACTCTAAAATATCGCGATTCTTTCCTAAGCCATACAACTCGCTTATGGAATGCCCTGCCGATCTCTGTGTTTCCTGGTCGTTGTAATATACAAACATTTAAAAACAATGTACATCGGTGCCTGTCATCGGTCCTCTTTAAATTTCCTTCGCCCATGCTGTGTACGAACATTTTAAGGGTATAAAAACCCCTTAAGCGCTGGCTCATTATAAAAAAAAAAAAAAATTTTACGATTGCCAAAAAAATCCAAGTTCCTTTATAGTTCTCACATTCCATCTGATTACCTTTCCTTTCTAGGCTTCAAATCTGCTGAAAACCATGCATCTTTACTGCTACTTTAGTTTCAAAAATGCAATACAAACGCATATTTTCACAAAAATTAAAAAAAAAAAAAAATATCAAGGACAAATCATGAAATTCTAACAAATGGTCAAACATTTTATACAATTTAGGTAGCAAAATGAGTAAAAGTGCTTTTCCTTTAAGATTTTCCAAAGCTAGGATAAAAGAACTGGATGCGCCGTTATCAGACAAGACTTCATAGAAACAGCCAACACATTAATCGCACCTTCATGTTTAACTTTCTGTCGATATACATAAATTGTCTCTTCCTCTTCACTTTCTGCTGGCGTGCTATCCCGGATGTGGCTCTTGTCCAGCCAATTATTAACTTCGTAGCAGTCAATTGAATTCCAGATATGCATTCGATAGATTCGGTCAAATTCACCATTTCAGACCATTGCATACCATTTGCTTGACCCATTAATTTAACAAACTGAATATCGTCTTTCACAGCCCCCTCATCTGACTCAGTAAAAGGTAGCAAAACTTTCCAAAATTTTTTTATATTTCCTTTGATAACCCTACTCATGCACTGGACAAATAGAAATCTGAGATTCTTAGTGTCATGCTTTTCAAAACAGTGTTTACTTCGTATGACATTCTGATCGAAGGGTTAGATCAATTCGGTGCTAAGGATGTTGTTATCATGCCGGATTCAGTCCTTAGCTCATTTGCTAGTGGTTGGAATGGCGCATTTTCCAATAGCAGCAACGAATTTCTGGAAGACCATTTGAACGCATAACATTTTTTACCTGGACCGCGAATGAGTTAAAAAGCCAATTTTTGAAAACTCTTAATGTTATCCATACACTTGCAGTGGAATGGCACTCTGCAAGCAAATTCGCAGGACTAAACGGACGTGGCTTCTTTGATTTAACATTAACAAATATTTTTAATTGGTGCGATCCCGTTGAATTTGTACAGGATAGGAAGGTCAAGCGTTCTTTTTTGCTTTTCGGCCAGGAGCTGTTTTTTCGGAAGAGCTCACAAGAGTCGTTTCTGGCAGAAGCTTCATTTTTAACTAGTCTTCAGGGACTGAAGAGTTGTTATCTCTTTGCTTGAATAAACGTTTGAGCAAGTGGTTAACTGGCAAGAATAAGAACAAAGGCTTGAATTAAGAATGAACAATGAGAATTTGTACACGCACATTCATGACTACGGTCGTACTTACCTACTTACATTTATATATGTAAATATCCGGAGAACGAGTAACGGTAAAGGAGTACATAAACCAAAGCCATATGCAGTAACATTGTATGAATTTCATTCGAATTCGGATTACAAAGTACAATAATTGAGGTGGATTCAGATTGTACATAGAGAACGCAATGACTAAAAATTACTATTCGTTGTAGTGCTAACGTTCCAGAATTCTAACAGCAGGCTTTAACGATAGCCAAAGATAAAGTTGATCAGAAAATGATCGGTCAGTATCAGTGCCGGTTTTTATAATTCTGTGAAAGTTTATGGTTGCGACTTTTTCGGCTTTAAACTAACGAAAAGTTGTGCAGTTCTGTAACCGCGAGGCGGCCCTACCACTTGTACTCGGAGCTGCAAGAGATTTAACTCGGTTCTTAGTAAAGATCCGACAGAGATTAGGCCGCCTCTAAGAAAGCTGATACTAGCCATTGCCATCCACACCATATTCAATATCCCACAATGCAAATCAGATCACTCCTTCGAAGTGGGTGTGTTAGGCATGCCCAGTTTAAAAAATACCGCGACAGCTTCCTTCTATAATACTAACTCCTAGACAAAACATACGAGCAATGTCCTAAGCACCTTTAAAACTCGTCTAACTCTAAGAGCACAGGAGACGGAACAATCAGTTTCTCTAAAAAAAAACGAAAAGGAAAAAAACTGAATAAACTGAATAAACGCTTCTTTTTTTAATAGTTTCCCAAAATTTATCCGGGAGTATGCCAAGGACATAAGGCGCGATTAGAAACCTGCTGAGATTAGGATGGAAACGTAGTAATAGTCAGTGTCGGCGCTGAAATACTGGAAGGATTACTTATACAGATAATTTCAGCGATTTTCTTCTTTCCTTCTGCCTTAAGATTATTTGGTGCCAAAGGCTTTTTGTTTATAGTTATAGCTAGACTCAAGAAGCAGCCGTACTCTCTGTCTAAAAATGTCTATAATTCTTTGAAATTGGGTGGTTAATTTTTTTAAAATTATTAATCAAAAGCACATTAATTTATTCTCACTCTTTGTTCGTTATTTGATCACTTCATAATCGTATTTATTTGCATAACATTTTATCTTCTTCTATAAAATCTTATCCAATCAACCAAAACTTTACGATAGCATATTGTTGTACATATAATACATATATGTACGTACGGACTGAACTAATGGTGTAACACACTATCCACTCAATATCGTCTTATTGCTGGGATACGACTTTCCAAGAAAGGGCTACAAAATAGGTACTAAGAATGCTTCTAGCGTATACTCTGCTCAAGTCACGTATCACACTAATCCACAACAGAAACCACAACTCCTAAGAAAGCCACAGCATGACCACTTAAAGGAAATCAGAATGTAAAAAGATGCAGTTGACCCAAAGCGATGGATTTTTCTGCATTCGTTCCACCATACTTGTGACTTGACGATGGGCCTGCGTTCTGTTGGATGCAAGTGATTTATACGTCGAAAAGAAATTTTCTATCTAAGATCTAGAGCTAAACCCCGGCATAGTAAACATACTATACATATATTCGTATACCTAACTTCGTCGTCATCACCATCGTGATCATCACTAGTAACGTCATCATGGTTGTTCTCACCATCGTTTCGATCATGATCCGTGAAAGATCGATTTTTCAAAATGACCAAGCAGCTCATGAAAACAGAACTGAATATTGCTTTTCAAAGGCACGAGACTGGAGCTGAACAATATCAGGCATCTCTTGATGATGATATGCTGTTGATGTGGATTTACATGCATTTTACGGAATATTTTTCGCAGCACTCTATATAGACCTGACCATTAATACGTATAAGAATCACTAGAGGTGGGCCTGGACAAAGTCTATTGCAATTGCCCCATAGTGTATACGGATACCATTAGATAACAAATGGGGTAACAACAAGTTTAAGCTTCACTATACTTGGAACTTGGTGCAACTGCGATACAACGTGTGCACTACACACACAACTACTTGCTGATGCTGCTGAGCGAAGTCGGAGGCAACGTCGATACTAACTAACTCATGTCTTGTCCAATGCAATTTAACTTTTCTGTTTAACGGTGTTTTTCTACCATCAATTCCTGGCGAAAGAATATTTCGTTATGCGAATTCCTTCATGGAGTCTACAGTATGTCGTGGAAGTAAGGCTCGTTTGGAATCTAATATGGTGTCCAGACACGTCTTAAGAAAAAACAACAACTTAATCATAAGTACCTGTCATCGAATGTTGACAGTGAATAAATTAACTGGAAAAACTCCACAAGCGACTTATTTGGTGGAAGTGCCAACTTATTTATCTCATATTTGCTGATCTTGTTCCAAAGAAGCACTGACAACTGTTAAGGCGATCAATTGCAGTTTTAAATGGCGTTCGACTTGAGATACATAAATAGTTCGTCTACTGCTAAAATTGAATCCTTAAACATCAAATTTTGCAACATTTTTCCCTGAAAAATAAGCGTTATGAGGTCTATTATCATCCAAATTCCACTTGATGGCTTACTTGTAATGATACACAGAATGCCATATCCCCATCTTCGCATTTCTTAGGATTTCTGCCATTACTTGGAGCAATTTTGTACTTCTGGATGACAGAATGAGGCTTCTAATATATTTCTTTCTTAATGGGACCACATACAGGGTGGTCCTGTATATGACGTTCCTTTTAAAAAATAAAATGAAGAAAAATCAATTATTTTTTGTAGGTAATGGCTTTATTAGTTAGAGCGAACATTCCCAGTAGTTATGGAATACGATTTCATTCATGTGGCTGCCTTATCTGGCTTCGCAGTAATGCATCCTGTTAATCCAATTTTCCAAGACCTTGTTGAATGTTTCTGGCTCTATTTCACGAATGGCTCGGACGAAATTGACTTTAAGGGTTTGAATCGTTTCTGGATTGTCCGAATAACATCGATCTTTATGGGCACCCCACAAAAAAAGGTCTAATGGGTTCAAATCGCAGTTCCGAAGTGGCCACTTGACATCCCCAAGGCGGGTGAAAACACGATTACGGAACTTATCACGCGAAAGATCAATTGTTTGATAAGCTGTGTGGCAAGGTCTTTTCCTTTTAAAAAGAACTTAACACTCAAGTGGGTATGAATACACTTATATGTGTTAAATTTTATGGAAAATGGGATAGACAGAGATGAAAGATGTTTTTGCTCAGTGGTGGCATCCAACATGTAATGGGACACAAAATTGTTAGTGAAACCTCAGTCGTTCGCAGATCTTCGTAGTGAACAGAAGTGTTTCGGCTTTTTCTAAAGTAAAGAAAAATTAGTAGTAATTCAGTTCGCCAATATTGTTTATTGACTCGGTAGCCCAGCGGGTAGCGGCATCGTTGATCACTAAGTAAGTCGTGGAACACGGGTTCGATCCCGGGACCAACTTGAAGCTCTTTTTTTTTTTTTTTTTTTGTGTTTTGTTCAAAGTGAGCAAAATATTAAACAACACAACCCATAAGGAAGTCACGTGTTGGCTGGCGGAGAGCGTTCCGCTCGTCCCATAACGGGAGTTGAAAAAGGCAACAATAGTGTTGCCGGTGCCGTGGCGAAATCCATCCGAAGGAGGAGGAGGTTGACAACCACTCCAAATTTAACAAAAATGAGAATGGGTGCTGCTTTAACAGCACAACAAGCCAAAAACCAATCAGATGACGCGTTGATGCACATCTCTGATGAGATCCAGTATGAGGGGGGCAACAACAACTTTGCCTCTCTAGCGGCATCTGAGTCGGAAGATGAGGATGAACTAGTTGAAGAACTTAATAGCAGCATTCAAAAGCTAACAGAAAAAGTGCTTGCTATTAAGCAAAAACAAACTGCACGCAGGCAGAGGGAGCAATTGGAAATAGAGAGCTCCCAACAACAAAAGCGACAAGAGCAGAAACAACAACTACAGCAACAACAAAACCAGCAGCAGCAGAAACAACAACTGCAGCAAACAAGGCAGCAGCAGCAGAAACAACAGCAGCAGCAGAAACAGCAACAGCTGCTAAAACCACAGCAGTTAAAGCCACAACAGCTGAAAAAACAGCAGCAGCAGCTGCAACAACAACAGCAGCAGCAGCAGCAACAACAACAACAGCAGCAGCAACAACAACAGCAGAAGAAGAAGGAGAAGGTGCCTCCTATTAACACCTATAAACTAGAGGTAAATGCTACCAAGGACCTTTGTAGGTTGGTCATTGGTAATACTTTTAACATAAAGAGATTGGGGAACGATCGCCATGCCATCCACTGTAATTCAGTGGAGGGCTACGCGAAAGTGAAAGAGCTCCTAAAGGAAACGACGACGGAGCACTACTCTTTCACACCGAAGTGTGAAAAGCGGCAATCGATGCTGCTGAAGGGGTTGGAACCGTCTTCTGATCCTGAGGAGATCCTGGCACTGCTCAAAGAGAAGGAGTGTGAAGGACTCAAGTTTGTGGGGGTAAAGCCATTTACCACAGCTAGAGCCAGGCGGGAGAAACGGAGTTTACCGTTCTTCCTGGTGCAGCTCAGTCCCGAAAGCCGTCTGGATAGTCTAAGGAGTATAAATGTCCTAGACTACCAGGTGGTTCACTGGGAAAAATTAAAAAGGAGCGAAGGCGTTATACAATGCGTTCGCTGCCAGAGGTTCGGACACGCCGCGTCGAACTGCCAAATGCAGCCTCGATGCGTGAAGTGCGCAAAGAACCACAGTTCCGAGGAGTGTGCTCTGGGTAGGGACGGAGCATCCGATAGGACGCAACTCTCGTGCGTGTTATGTGGGAACGTGGGACACACCGCAAACTATCGGGGTTGTCCTAAGTTCGCTGACATTAAAAAAGCAAAACTGGCTCGACAGCAGAAGGTGGAGGTCAAACGTTCACCTGTGAGGTTTCAAACACCAGCCGTCACGCCCCAAATTTCCTACGCCCAAATGGCGTCAGGTAGGAGGGCTACGGTACAGCAAGCGACTGTTGTTTCTCCGGCGCCAATGCCGAGAACAACGGAAGCTGCACCTAACATGTTGGCCATCTTGCTCGCAATCCAAGGGCAGATGGCTCAGCTGCAAAAGCAGGTGCAAGAACAGGCCAAGCGGGTGGACCAGATCTACGCGCTGCTGCCGGGCCTAACGCAACACATGTCGTAATGGGTACGCACATGGTGGAGCAATCTTTGAAGGTCCTTGCGGTGAATGTTAATTCACTGATTAGGATCGAACGAAGGGCCGCGATGTTTAAATTGCTACAAGACCAAACTCCTGACGTGCTTTTCGCTAGCGAAACCAAGCTAACCGATAAGCACAAACTGGAGTACAATAATTATATTGTTAGAAGAAGAAACCGGCCCGGATCCAAACGTGGAGGCGGTGTTGCGATCTTCATTAAACAAGGTATAAAATTTCACAGAGTGTACAAGGGAGTGTTGCGTAGGTTCCGGGTGTTGGAGGCAGTCGTCATTTACATCCCGCTCCGCAGTGGAAAGCGGCTGTACCTGGCCTCTGTTTATGCACCTGAGACTTCACAATCCACTTTATTTATTACAGAGCTTGACACGCTTTTTCGACTTCTGAGACTGGAATCGGGGGAGAATTATTTTGTAATCGGCGGGGATTTCAACGCTAAACACAGAGATTGGGGAAATAATTTGCCAAATACTAGAGGGAACCTACTATTCGATTGGTGGGGTCAGCACGATGTCATGTACAGACTCGGTCTTAAAGCGACGGATAACCCGTCGTTTCCTAGAGGCGGGTCTTATTTGGATCTACTGCTGTACGACGAACGTATACGACTGACAGGTACGAATTTACAAACGCTAAACTGTCTGCGCACATTCGTGTATGACAGTGACCATTGCGGTTTTAGCACCGAAATTACAGTTCCCAACGAAATTGCGGAATTGGAGGAGTTTGTCCAAAGATATTCCTACAACTACAGTAAGACTCGATGGACACGCTTCTCCACAACCTTGACAAGAGCACTCGCTTCGAACACGCTCCATCCACCGGCCAATAGGAATTTGTCAAACGAGGAGATCGACAATTACCTAAAACAAATGGACGAGACAATTAAACAAACTATGGACGCTACAATACCACGATATCGACATACGACTAACGAAGACCTGTTCCGCAATCCTACTATTGACGCACTGCACCGACAGAAAAGTAGACTTCTGACAAGACTCAAAAACTTGTACAGACAGTTTACTGACAGACAAGACCCGGAGATTAGAACACTGAAGGCGTCGATTAAAAATATTCAAACGTTAATAAAAGAGAATTACAGAATTTCTGTAAGTTCATATTGGAACAACAGGGTTCGGGCTGTAAACACCAGCAACCCGAATATGTTCCCTCAAATAAACAAACTATTTCGGAGAAAAAATCAAAACGACCTTCAGTGTCTTAAAATAGCCCGGACAACAGACAACGAACGGTTACTGACAATAGCAGGTATTGATCCAAATGAGGTCGCTGATGATAACGACTTCTTTGTGATCGAGGATCCACAGGAGAAGGTTGAGGCCATAGGGGCGACTTTCCAGGAAATATACAAGGCCACTGGTGCCATTGGCCCTAATTATGACCTGGACAGTCGCGTCTTGGTGAAAAACTTCTACATTCGAAATGAAATAGAGAACTGGAGATCCGAGGGCTCTGGTTTCACTCGGTTCAGCGAAGAAAATATGGCAAACAATGTCATTAGCAGAGAGGGTGACCTACCCCCGTTCATTTCGAAGGAAGAGCTCCATGAGATCTTCGACACAATCAGGGCTAAGAAATCAGTGGGGACCGATGGTATTCCGAACATCGTGCTTCGACATCTTCCTCTAGAAGCGGTGGACATTTACACCACCCTGTTTAATAATGCAATGAATAATGCACATTATCCAGCGCATTGGAAAACGGCGGTGGTTCAACCTATCCCCAAAAAGGGAAAGGATATATCCAATCCGGCGAATCTCCGGTCGATAAGTCTCCTTCCGAATATCAGTAAGGTGTTTGAAAAAGTAATCAATAGAGCTCTGTCTAGGTGGGTTGAGGACAAACATATAGTTCCGGATAATCAATTCGGTTTTAAGGCGGGACATGATATCTCACATGCCGCGTCTAAACTGGTGTCCGATATCCAATGGAATAAAGGCAAAAACCAATGCACTGGTGCCTGCCTTGTTGACTTGGAGAAGGCCTTCGACACTGTATGGTTAGAGGGTCTTTTCTATAAGCTGACTAGGCTGGGGATCAGTAAACCACTCTTGTACATTCTTTTTAATATGCTACGAGGGCGGGTCAATAAGTCCGTGACTTTTGGATTAAAACAGATTTTTTGATAAAAAAATAATTTTATTTTTCAACGTAGTCTCCCTTGAGCTCTATACACTTTGTCCAACGCTTCTCCAATTTTTTTATCCCTTCCAAAAAAAATGATTTGTCGAGGTCCTCAAAATGACGAGATGACTTCATCATTGGAGTCAAATCTTTTTCCACCAAGCCATTTCTTCAGGTTTGGGAACAAGAAGTAGTCGCTCGGAGCCAAATCTGGAGAATAGGGTGGATGAGGGAGCAATTCATAGCCCAATTCATGGATTTTTGCCATGGCAACTGCACATGTGTGCACCCTTGCATTGTCTTGGTGGAAAAGAACTTTTTTCTTGGCCAAATGAGGTCGTTTTTTTTTCAAATCGTCATTGAATCGGTCCAATAAGTTTGCATAATATTCCCCATTGATTGTTCTTCCCTTTTTTCCCGCGTGCATCTCAAAAAACAGTCGCCATAACTTTATTGGCTGACAAACCCACCTTGGCCTTCTTTGGCGCCGATTCACCCTTAGAAACCCACTGTTTTGACTGTTGTTTGCTCTCTGGTGTGTTGTGATGGATCCATGTTTCGTCCACGGTTACAAAACGGCGCAAAAACTCCTCCATATTGCGATTAAACAACGCCAAACCTTCCTGTGAAGTTGTTACACGATTGCGTTTGTGGTCGACTGTGAGCAAACGCGGCACCCATCTTGCGGAAAGCTTTCTCATGCCCAAGTGATCATTCAAAATTGAAACCACTGAGCCATGCGAGATCCCTACGGCTTCCACAATCTCTCGCACTTTCAATCTTCGGTCGGCCAACACCATATCGTGAATTTTTTCGATTGTTTCGGGTGTAGAGACCTCAACTGGGCGTCCAGGAGGTTCGGCATCTTCAGTGCTTGTACGGCCACAACGAAATTCAGTAAACCGCTTTTTTACCATTGAAATCGATGGTGCAGAGTCCCCATAGTATTTATCAAGCTTAGCCTTGGTCTCGGTAATGGTTTTTTTTCGCAAGAAATAATGCTTAATAAGCACACGAAATTCACTTTTTTCCATTTTCTCCTCAAATTAGTGAGTAGTCTGATAAAAATAGCTGTCAAACACAAACTAACTGACGCAGCAAGTTTAAATTTTGACAGGAGTCAACTGACAGATGCCTGTTGACAGGAGCAGTGTTGCTGTTTCAGTAAAGAGGTCAGAAATTCAAAAATGCACGGAATTATTGACCCGCCCTCGTAACCAACAGACAGTTCATCGTGAAAAATGGCGATGTGACTTCTGTTGGAATATTTCAAATTAAAAATGGTCTTCAGCAAGGCGCGGTCAATTCGCCGATCCTATTCAACATTTATACAAGCGACTTGATAGGTTCACTTCCCCATATTATTGCGTACGCAGACGATTTGATAGCGTACAGAACAGGTACAAAAATCGAGATCATTAATACTCTCTTGCAGCGTGACTTCGATAAGATAAGACGATTTTGCGATGACTGGAAGTTGAAAATCAACTTTCAGAAGTCGGAAACCATTCTCTTTAGGACGCCGTTGTCTGGAGCCTCTAGGGATACCAGAAAAAATTGGCGAAAGTTCTCGATCATTGGACAACACGGACAGCCTCTTGCCTGTCGAAATGTAGTCAGATACCTTGGGATCTGGCTAGATCAGTTTCTGTATTTTGACAAAAATGTAGATGCTGCTCTGGCCAGAGCTAAAGGCGCTTTTGCTCTTACAAAGAGACTGTTTTATAGCAGCCAAGTCGATGCGAGGGTAAAGGTAATCTGCTATATGGCCCTTATCAGGCCCATGCTGGTATTCGGGTGCCCCGTGTGGTTCAATGTACGAGCAAGCTTAATGGAAAAGATTCGGGTGTTTGAGAGGGCTTGCCTCAGGGCTTGCCTTCGCTTGTACAGAACACCAGAGTCGGAGTACAAAAAATTTTATCGTAATGAGGTCCTTTACAACAGGGCGAACCTAATACGAGTGGACAATTTCGTAATTAAGCTGACTCGAAGGCACATTGCAAGAGCAATGACCTCGACGAATAACCTGATATCTGGGGCTTACTACCCCAACTACCTTTACCACGAGAGAGTGCGCTCTGACGGCTTCGTTCCACCGGAAGCATTCCTCTACCTAGATCAGATAGGGTTGATCCAGGATAGATCAGCGGTCCCGTTAATCTTCCATGTCGCTCGGACAGCTGGGGACAGGCGACTCAACTACAACAGAGACGTCGCACACGGCAGTGTGGATCGTCTCAGGTTCAGTAGGGCGGTGGGGAATCGCGATAAGAGGGATGTCGTTCGGCAGCACCAGCATTTCTGGTGGTTAAATGATGGAGAAGATGTTTCGTCGTCGTTTCCGTCAATTACGGACCAGCCTCACTAATGAGGCAGAGCTGACCAATCTATTTGCTCTGTAAATAGCGATGGCCAGCTTGCATAGGTTTAGGTTAGCATTTAAGAAATATATACATATATTAGTATATACAAAGGTATATACTAATATATGTATATAATTGTGTATGTATGTATAATATCTATGTGTGTATATTGTGTAAGTAGGTTAGGTAGACTAAGGTTTATTTTAAGTTAGATATTAAGTTTTATAGAAAATTAAGTCCATATGCTAAGTTTTTGTTAACAATTTTTTTTCTTAGCCTTAAGTATACAAGATATATGTTTCAATAAAATGTAAACAAAGTCGAAAGACATAGATAATAATTTAGAGTAGCTTAGAGTGCCTGTGTGGGGCCAGTAAGTTAATATAAGTTTGTTAAGTAATTTTAAGCTAGCATTTAAGCATTTTCTGTTAGTATGTAAGAGTTAATTAAGAGTTAGAAAATAAAATGCATTTAAAACTAAAAACTAACTGTTAGTGAAACCTGGCTTGTTGTTGTTTTCTAGTCAACTACTAATCTTACTTGATTTAAATGAAAAAATTAATATTTTTCGGGCGCGGTTGGGATGCGAGCAGCGAACCTAACACTTGAGCCACGTCCGACCACCATGTGGTGCGCCATCGTGCTGAAACCAAAGACCGTCAAAGTTCGTATCTTCAATTTCAGTCCACAAAACTTCGGTCATCATGGCTCTGTAGAGTTCACCGTTGACCGGAATGGCGTTTGTAGCAGCATTTTCTTAATAAAATGGAAACTGATGGTCGTTTGCCCTCAATTGCTGAGTCAATTGCACTTTGTAAGGGAATAATCGAGATCTTCGTTCAAAATTCTCATCGGGCTGGTGCGTGAAACTTCGAAACATCGATTTCGAGTCGATGTTCCTGGATTGAGTCGAATACTCGGCCACAGCATCCAATTTCTCTCGTCGTACGACGATGGGGACCGTGAGTGTTGTAAACTAGCAAGCCAGTCTCACGAACTTTTTGTAAAAACTTGCGTACAGTAGACGCGGTGGGTGCTTCATTTCGGCCAAAACTTATCTTCAATAAACGCACTGTTTGGACAACATAGCAATCAATTTTGCAATAAGTTTGCAATATTTCCCAACGTTGTTCAAACATAAAGCGATCCATTTTGTTCTGCGGAGGTATGATATTGACTGACAGTCAAGATTTCGAGCGGGAAAGAGCTGTCAGTGCCAAAATAACATGTGATTCAAATGTGTTTGAACCACCCGTTACGTAAAATGATCTTTTATACGAGTAACATTGTACATGAAAAACATCGTACCACATTGGACGGACAAAGTCAAAACTGATGTTGACTGACAGGCTACAGTTTCTTCTGGTTGTTGGCTTTGCCTCATGTATTTTAAATGTATGTGGTACGAAATGTATCCACAACACAACGAAATGCCTGATTTAGAGGATAAAAAAAACCTCCAATCTTCTGTAAGTTTTGCAAATTTAGATCAGATTTTTAGAGCAAGTTTGAAGAATGCGTAAGCCTTCCTCCGGTAATTGTTGCTAGTAAAAGCAATATGAATATTTTCAGGGAAGACGCCTGCCCAACAGCTTATTCCATATTGAAATTTTAGAATGGAATATGCTAAAATATGTCGCTTCTGAAATTAAGTTACCACTGAATTTTTTGAGATGACAAAAGCTTCGGACAAGGAAGGCAGACATTGCATATGATGTAATATTATTGAACTTAATTGTAATCTAGTCACTCATAACACCTACGTGTTGTTTTGTTGTTTTGGCATTTGTTAAATATTTCCAATTTTGTCGTGTAAGTAGCAAAATATTGTATTCAGTACAGCTTAAGATTTTTATTGCAGGCAATTTTAGTCATAAGAGTAGATTTCAGTGTCGGAAAGCATTACTAAGATCAAATACAACAATCTGGCTTGTGTTTCGCAAACTTCTTTTTTAAGCGTGTAAAATTCCAATACGACCGAAAACCGAGGCGAATGTACTACAATGTCCCAAAGGTAGGAACAATTTTTGGGCGTTTGTCAAAAATATTAGAAATTCTGCCTCATACTCTATCACAGCACTCATTTACAATAATATTCCAGCTGTCAGCTCTATGGGCAGGGCCAATCAGCTTGCTGCACACTGCAGCCAGCTTAATACCCCCTGACTGTGCTTTGTCTCCGCCTACGCTTGAGTGCGTCGAATCTTCAATGGGACAAATCCACTTTCGCACTCATGTAGTAGCAAAGGTTCTTAAAGACCTTGACATTCACAAATACGATGGTCCAGATGGTATATCTCCCCCCCTTCTAAAGAGGTGTTCTTCCTCGCTGGCAAAACCACTGCGTAAGCCTGTTCATAAATCATACTCTTTAGGACTCTTTCCGAGCAGATGGAAAACAGCATTTGTCCAGCCCGTCCCTAAGAAAGGCGAATCTTCCTCTCTCTCTTCCTACAGACCCATTGCATTTACGTCCCATCTTTCCAAGGTCATGGAAACGCTGATAAGCGGTCAGCTCATGAAATATCTCGAAACACGAAAACTTCTTAATGAGCGGCAGTAGGGTTTTCGTAGCAACAGGTCCACTGGTGATTTGATGGCATGTCTCACCGAAAAGTGGAACCAAAGCGTACATCAATCTGGCGAAAGCAAGATATTTGCACTTAATATTTCTAAGGCATTTGACAGAGTTTGGCATCAGGCTCTTTTGTCGAAAATGCGTGCTTCTGGGATCAACGACTCTCTCCTTCAATGAGTTAGAAATTACCATTCGGAACGGTCAATTCAAGTTGTTTTGGATGGTTTCAAATCTGATATTCCGACTCCCTTTTTAATTTTCATCAACGATTTCTTGTCTGCTACTTCTAATACAATATATTCCTTTGCTGACGACAGTACACTCTGCTTTTCATACTCGTTCCCGGACTCACGTCCCTGCTCTTCGGCTGTAGAAGCTCATTAAATTCTGATATTAACAGCATAACTAATTGGGGAAACACTAACAGAGTAGAATTTAATGCTTCCAAAACACAATGCTTCCTTCTGTCATTAAAGCGAAATTTAAACACCCAGCCATTATCCGTGAGTGGCACTTGCATCGTCGAAACCGATAAACTTTCCATTCTCGGTATGTGTGTCAATGACGACTTACGTTAGAATGACCACATATTCGCGGTCGTTAAAATTGCTGCGAAATTTCTAGATTTCCTCAAGCGATCTAAGAAATACTTTACCCCCTCTGATCTGACCTCAATATATAAGGCATTTATCCGCCCGAAATGGGAGTACAATGCCCACATCTGGTCAGGTGCTTCCAAAACATCTCTGCACCTGCTAGATATGATTCAAAACCGTGCGATAAAACTCATAGATGATACTAATATCACTCAAACAATAGACACCCTTGAACACCTGCGTAAGGTCTCGTGTCTAACTCTTTTTTATCGCTATTTCCACACCAGTTCGCCATAGAAATCGCCAGTAGCATTCCGCCCAATCAGATTTTTAACCGTAACACCCGCCTCGCTATGAATGCTCATGAATATACCCTCAAGCCAACTTTCGGACGTAGTCTAAAATATCGTGCCTAGCTCTTTATTTCTTAGTCATTATAATTTTCAAACATATAAAACCAATATTTACTGGTACCTCTCTTTCCATCCTCCCTGATTTTCCTTCACCAGCGCTTTGGACAAACATTTTAAGGGTACTTACATCCCTTGAGTGCGCAAATTATATAAAAATAGAAAAACAAAAAGCAAATGGATATGAATGTCAATCTCAGGCACTAGTTTTGTAGAGCTAGCGGAGCCGTATACTGTCGAGAATCATCACCAAAAGCCGAATAGGCAATACGTATAAAGAAGAAACAATATTGAATCACGGACAGACGCTTGAGGAACACCCGAATTTATTGCCCTAGTGTTACTTTTTGTATTTTGCATATTAAAAAACCAAAAAACCCAACAGAATATACGAGTAATTCGAATACTGGTGTTCACCATGTCAAAAGCCTCTATCTTATATACCAAAACCTTTATTGATTAAAGAGCAAAACTCAAGGAAACAACAACAGTTGCCTATATTTGCTAACCTCTTCAAAAATCGGTATTGCGCTAGCATATTTTAATAGTAGAGGAATAGTTTCTGTGGAAATGGTTCCATTAAAGAGATGCGGTATCAGCAACCATTTTTTTCTGTTTTTCGGTGTTTGTTCTGAGAACCTAACTCAGACCTTTGACACACCGTTTCCTGTGTACGGTACAGGACGTTGTTTGTAAAGGAAGATTGAAATATGGATCATGTTGAAACATTAAAATATTACACAAATTTTAGAACAAACATGCCAAAATGTCAATAAATGTTGAATATTCATATCTGGAGATGATATATCCTCCTTTCTTTTTTAAATGCAATTGTAAATTTTTAACTGTTCAATATCTATCCACTGGAACAATTAATTTCGACTTGTTGCATTACAATGTATTCTGTGTAATTTTCATTTATTGATATAAAACCCACTTCACTTCTTATTCCTGGTTTGGTCCTTCCGCATCTCCAAGCCAATCTTACTTGAACGGTTTTTCGGCTCATTTGTCAAACGAATGTCGTCGTTAAGGATATGTAAATATTTCCCCAACTTTGTACCTTGTACACATTAACACTTCTCTTCAAACAAAATATGTATATGTACTTCTATATTCTCCCATCTCTTGAATCGCACTGTTTACTCAATTCCACAGGGCCGTTAGTAAAAGGACATACAAATAGAAAATGAAATGGCAGTAACAATCCACCCTCAATTTATCCCTATACCGTTCTTGTATTTCTAATTTCGAATCCAATCAAATTTTACTCTTCGCCCCTGGGGAAAACTTTAGCAGACGTCAATTAAAAGGTGTGGAAGGAAGCAACTTTAATTACGGTACGTCGCACAATTTCAGGGAAAACTACGTTTACCCGGTGTGTAAGCAAACAAGAGCGCTTTAGGCAAGAAATTGCCAGGCCATCCAGTATGGTGTTTACTTTTATTAAAGGGGATCTCCGAGCCCTAACGATCATGATGAATGTTTCTAAAAGGGGAACCAGACTTTTTCCAAGTACAGCGCTTGCATTACAAATTGATTGTCAATGGGCTGCCAATGGGATGTCAATGGCTTGAAAGTCTTCACCATGTCAGGGAAATATGAGTTAAGGGTGCAAGTAAATTACATCGCTCCTCTACTTTGCAGATCCCATTCTTGCATCAATTTCCGTACATCTTTATGATTTTATTTACCCGAATAACATCGCTGCACAAGTAGCTAGGGCGAAAGCAATCTAGATAGAAGAAAGAATGTCCTCAATGATTTGCTTAACATTGTAACCGTCATCTCTTCCCTGAATCTAAGCAACGGTAGAAACAGTTGGTAGTCATCAGATTATCTATGCGCTTGGTGTGGATTTTCCGAAATTCCAGAGGCAGATACTGGTGGACGTACACATAGTAACTACGTACATATGTTTGATATTCATATCCATAGCGTCCAGTGTTTCAATGTTATGCTTAGTGTAAAGATAATTTTACAACAAGGCACAGAATCCACAGCAGACAGGAAATTAAAGGAATTTGCGAATTGCTGCTATTAAGACTATTTATGTAGCGTTATGTACGCGCTTTTAAATATTATTATAATTGAAATGGCAATCTTTTCTTTTCCGTTTCCCTCTATTTTAGAATAGGAAAGCTTGTTGTGTTTAAACATTAATTTTTGTTTATTTTTTGTTCTTATAGCAGTCTTTTGAATTCAGTCAAGCTTCAAGACGTTTTCGCCGCATCGATCGCAGGACATATACCGTCCATGCAAAAGTTAGCACTGCACGCATAACTATACGCTTTGAGCGTTCAAAAAGTACAGCAAACCATATTTACAGGTTATAGTTTATGTAATTGAGGCTTGTTGATAGAGAGCCCGGTGGGCTATTTCAATAGATGCATTTGAAAACAATAGATACCATCATACTCTTGATGATGCATACCATGCTCGACTGTTTGAATAAGTTCTGAGGCCTGTTTTGGCGATCGGATACATACTCTGTAAAAGATATGCCGAAAGATACTCCGAAAAATTTAAAATTTTCCTTTTATTTTTTTATTGACAAATGCCTTTTCATTAGACATGTTTGCAAGATAAACATAGATTTCCGTAATATTTCTTCCATAATCCCGATTCATTTTCTGCTGGTTGTTTTTTTTTCTAATTCTCTTTTTGGTCTGAGTGGTGCATTTACAATATTCAATTTTCACTCCCGTGCTGTGATATTAAAGTTATTTTTTATTTTCTTCATTCGCCATTCGTCCTAGTGTGTAGCTCTTGCCGTTAGCGGGGTTTTCCCTTCGTTTGTGATAATATGAGAGAGCAGAAATTTGAATTAGTTAAAAACGCTTTAGATTTATCTAACATCCTACAATAACTGCTGTCATGGATCCAAAAAATAATGACCAAAAAAAGTTGTGATTAATTTGTATAAGTGTTGTGAAGAAGTTATAATAATGCAAAAATATAAAAAAAAAGTATGAATAAAGCCATGGAGGGAAGTACGAGATACAAAAGAGTCATTTCCATTTCTGATGAAAGAATTTGCTAAATGAAGACGAACCTTCGTTTTGTAATTATTTAAGAATAAAAAAGTCCTAATTCAATTTGCTTTTATTCCTTGTGAAAAGCAATTTGAAGCGAAAAAAACACAAACATGAGGGATGTAATCGGAAGAAAAACAATTATCAGCCACTTTAAGCTTCCTTGCAACAGGATAATCGTACAAAAGTAAAAATTAGCATGCAAACATCAATTTCTAAAAGAACATGGTCCATTGCATCCACTCAAACATACGTCCAGAATCCCAAAATGTGATCAGGAAATGGATGGAAATTGTGAACTATCCATGTTTGACATCTACCTCCACTTCTCACCCTTTTTACCTAGAGTGCTTGGAAATGTCCAGCAAATAATGAGTAGTATAAAGCGGGGCAAAGCACTTTTCTGTGGAACTAACTTTAACAACTTTAATTGCTAGCCACAAGTGGTCGCACGGTATCCAAGATATCACCTTTTTTAATTTTGAACTTATGAAAGGAAATTTTGACAATATGATTGTCGAAATGGTACACATGTATGCCTTTCTGTAACGCTATCATTGAGCCCTTGATTTTTATCTATTTTTGATGCCACCCACAACTGGAATGGCGAAAATTCACATTTATGTATTCACCTTCCCCAGTGACACCAGTTTTAGCCATTTTTTTCTTTTTCAAGTTTCAATTTCAGCCATGGCTAAGTCTCGTTTCGGCAGCTTGTATCCTAAGTCTTTTTACCCGATTATCACCCACTTGGAAACGGATTTGACATACTTTAGAGAGACGGCGGCGCCTACAGACAGAATCGAGCAGTTTGCAATGTAGCTATCACTCCATCAAGAAAATCGTTTGGCTGATTTTTTACAAGTAGATGTATTCCAGCGATTTTATGTTCAAAGAACCCTATTAAAGGTACGAAGATCTGTAGATACATAGTGAATTCTGTGTTAAATGTTTTTAATTTTGGAATTATTTGGTACATAAAGACTACTATGTTCTTACGTCATATTTAATTTAAACGATAAATCCACCTTAAACATTGCCGAAAGAATTAGTTGTTGTAAGTACTCGTATAATCCGTCACTTGAACAAAGCCCTCATTTATTGCTTGGAAAATTGTATGGACTTATTTAATAATAAGCTCGTGATCGTAAATTGGGTGAATTCTTACGAATTTGAGCGGCGGCATACAATCCACCTAGAACGCGTACTATTTTCAGTTACTTACACAAGAGCAAAGCCTAAGGCTTTACTCTTTGGCAGCACGAATTCACTGAAAGCATTAACGTATGAGTAGGTGTATTTGTCGTGCAGTGAAATCAGCAGGATTTTGGTCAGTTTTCGAAATTGGTGAATGTGATGTCCCACCTTACCACTCTTAAATGGCTTCTAGTTTTATAAGTACCATCGGGATCAATCAATAGACATACTCGTATATTCAACTTAATGATAGCTAAATGGAAATTAAACTACCGTGATCACAGGACAATACGCCACCAAGGACTATTTTTATATGCATACGACTATGTATAAAAGTATTGTGTTGTACCACATGAAATGTCCGATCCGTTTGCATATATGGCATTCTTCCACCGTGATACAAGGTCAAATATTCCTTTTTCGTAGAAATGCTGACTTTTTGAGGCAATGAGATCTTCAAAGGCTTTTATGACCTCTGCTCGGTTCCGGAAGACCTTCCGTCGGCAAAATGAATCCAGATTGCGGAAAAGATGGTAATTCGATGGGGAAATATCGGGAGAGTACGGTGGATGCGGAAGAATTTCAAATCCCAACTGCAACTGTTTGTGCACCGTTACTTGTGAGGTATAGGGTCTAGCATTGTCATGCAAAAGGAACGGACCGTGCCTATTGACCAACGCAGGTTGCTTTTCAGCCAACTTGGCATATTGCATGCCGATTTCCTCACAATGTTTGATAGCGTTTATCGTTTATCCTGGTTGAAGAAATGAAAAGTGGATTGGTCCTTTCGATGTCCACCAAATTGTCACCATAACCTTTTTTGGGTGAAGATCGGGCTTGGGGTGTGTTTTGGTTTTTCGTCTGCATCCAACCACTGCCCAGATCTTTTACGATTATCATTCAGTATCTACTTTTCATCACAGGTGACTATCCGGTGCAAAAACGATTCAACAATGTAAACGATGCGCAGATTTGCAGGCGCCGCCGTAGTTTTTGGAATTCGTTCAGTTCATGGGGTATCCACTTATCAAGTTTTTTTACCTTTCCCATGAGAGAAAGGTCATTGGGGATACTCCCATGTTTTGTGCAATCTCCCGCACCGATTTCGTTCGTTCCCCGTCCACCGTTGCCCTTAAAACATTGTCGTCAACTAACGTTTCCGGCTTCCAACGTGGTTCCTTTTCGAGGCTGAACTCTCCCGAACGGAACTTTCCAAATCGACGTCGTATAGTGCGTTAGTTTACCGCTACATCCTCAAATGCGCCATTAATGTTTCTCATTGCAAATGACCCATTATGTCCCATTTTGAATTCGTAAAGGAAGAGGGTTCGAATTTGAACTACCGACAGCATGGGAAATAATTCCTAGAAAAAAATTCCCAGAACCCTAAAGTTCGTTAAGCACAGGTACCACTTTATTTTATAAAAAAAGAAAATTTGACGTTCTGGCACAGATGTTCACTCGAGAACTTCTTATTTCCAACCCAATAATATATTTGACTGTGTTGTAAAACTGCGACTTTATGTTGACGTTCCTTGAAAAAGGTCTTGTCGAAATCATGCCACCTTAGCGACAAAGAGCTACAAATTCACACAGTACCTGTTCTATGGCTTCGTCATAATGTAAACAGAGTCGGAACCCATCGGGAGACATCGTTTGGGTTGTCCAAGGATATATGGTCTAAGCTTCAATTCCTTTTGCGTTACTCCAGTATACTAGCTCCTTTTCTTAACTGACCAACAGACAGGCCTAAAGAAAGCATACAACACCTATTTATCTTTCGTTAGAGTTCCATATTGTTAATAAGACTGATGTTGTTAACGCCTGTGAACTCGTATCCATCAAAATGTAGCTTTGTTGTACTTGGCTAGAAGCAGCCTACTATAGTTCGTCGGTGTATAGAAGCAGAACTCAGCGCTTTTAGCGCTGCTTGGCTGTCACTGAATATATTGATCGCGGCACCTTTTACATCTGTCTAGAGGTCCATATTGGGGCAAGCCTCTGTGGTAAATGACTTATATTTTGGACCAAATATACCAGCACCAAACCTAGACTAAATTTATGACACATTTGCGACACCCCAGTCCTATATCGTTATAATCGGGATCTTTTTAATAAAGATGTGTAATGTATTGATTCTAATAAAAGCCTTTAGGACTACCGTGGAACAAGCTACCAATTCTCAAGTGATGCTAAGACATGTTAGTTTTGGAAGAAGTTTTGTCTTCATGATTGGTGTTTTCTGATTAACTTTCGTCCCTTGTAGTATACAAAGGCGTAGATGGTGGTAAACCTAACTATTATAGCATATGATCAAGACATCATTTCTGTTTGCAGTAGGGACTATGGTCCAAATACGGAAAGTTTGATGTTGTGATATCTTCAGAAGTTGTAAACATTTAGAAGTAATAAAGACAATGCAACCTCTTCAATGCCAGTAGCAAGTCTGTAATAACTTACCTCTCCAAACTTTAAGATGTAGATTTAATTCTAGTTCTTTACTTTTTCGTATCCACCCCAACCAACATACTCGTACAACTGACATCTACAAGAACAACATTGTGTTCTATCATCTTTAGTGTATCATTATTTAACCTCAAACCGATAGCAATCTGTAAGCTGTAACCCACTAAGAGTTAATAAATTAATAAAAAAAAAAAAAATAATGAACAGTCAAACCAGATCGTCTATTTGTAATCCAAAGACCAAGTGCAGGAAATCGAATCCGATTTCTGGGCCACAAAATAACTGTCAATCGAATGTGCGCCTCGCTATTTGTAACATGAACCAGTTGAACAAACAACAACACAACAACTCCAGCAGTCACAGATACGGGTACTAGTACAAATACAGATAAAGAGAGAACGCATACTCCAAATGGGCTAAGATTTAAGCCCAAGATGGATGGATTGTAGTGGATTTACTGTCATCGTGAACTCCAAGGAAACAGAATGGAATAAAAAAAAGGGTAGAACAAAAACAGTACGGACAGACAGATAGGCACATAGACAGACGGACAAATAAAAGTCTTTACGAAGAAAATTCCAACAGATTCATGATCCTTAATCCAAGTCTATAGAACAACCCTGCACTTGGTACTTATTGAACAACTGCAAAACGAGTACAACTACCAAGTGGGATGATGACGATGACTAGAGATGGTCATAGATTTAAAAGGTTTTGCAATGAAGCTTGCGACTTCATGGCGCGGCAGATTTGAGCCGGTTTATTATGACTCTACGATCTTCAATTGAAGTAGAAGTTGCGATGTGCAAGTAAACGATAGCGGACAACACAAATGGTTACATTCCGTGTTACATTAAGTGTTGCAGATAAATGGATAATTGCAATGAAATATCGGCCAATGGTTAAACTTTTAAAATCATAATATATTTTTTTCTAATAGGAGACCGAGACTGCGTCTATTGACATCGAGATAAAATTTGAGTATCTATTGTGACAGACGAATTAATAGAGTCGGCTAGGTTATGGGTTACCTTTATTTTGAAATTGCAGGCTCCCGAAAGGCTTCTATTTTTAATAGATACACTCCTTTCGCGGGTATCACTGAGCGATGAAAACCAAATTTCGATGTGCCATATATTTAAACTTATGAAACATTTTTCGTGTGCCCAATAAATTCAAAATCCTGAACAACTTAAATATTATTGTATTTAGCAAAACCCAGTCGAAAGTAATTTGGTATGCATCTATGTTACCATGCTTCTGAAATCGACACAGTTCTGGCTTTCTTGAAAGGCCTACCTAGGTCTCTGATTAAATTCTAGAGAATAAAAAGCTAATGACAGTATTTATAGAAATTCCTTCTAAAACGTTCAACATTTTCTCACATAATCAACATACATACATGCAGTGTAATGTCATAGAATACCAGTTAAGGCTGTCTAGAATTCCTTTATTTGTTTTTGCAAACCTTCAACCCAACAATGTACATAAGCTTGTCACCTGAAACAATTCGAATCCGTTTTTAGCGTTACAACACTTTGAATTTCACCTTATTCTTTGAGACATTTTTTTACATTATGGTTTTTAATGATTTGCTTTCCTGTTGTGAGATGGACATAATTTATCCTCTTTATCCTTATCTTATAATACTAACTGCTTGACCGATATCTATGTTTTGGATACGTTCGTGCCAAAATTAAGCTGAATCACCGAGTTAAAACAGTTCTTTTAGAGATCGACCAAGCTCTGTCACCTTTATGATATTTCCTTTGGGAACGTTCAACTCACTTCTTTTTGGATGCTTTCAAATCGGGTATTCAAAAAATAAATACTATTGTGCCAAAAAGTGTGTGCTGTGTCCGACTTTTTTAATTTTCGCTAACGGTCTTTGGTCTGTTACTTCTTGAATCCCTTGCTCTCGACTATCGTATTCCTTTGCTAACGAAAGTACTTCCTTTTTTAATATTAGTTCTTAGACGCACTTTCGGCTTATGGAACGGTATAGAATGATGAGCTCACTAAATTGTTCTATAACCACATGGAACTATAAATAAGTGATTTTTTTCTTTCCAAGCGCAATTATTTATTCTAGGAAACGCCAAAAACTTTCGATTTTCACAATATTTATCAATTAAATCCTGCATTGGAATGATTACTATAAATTACATTGTTAAGCTTTCCATTTGCTTGTTATTATAACCTGCAAACATTCAAAACCAACGTGCGTCGGTATCTCAGACGTTCTGAATGGAAACATTCTTAAAATGTTTCATAATCCCTTAAGCGTGTGCTTCTATAGTAATAATGGGTGATTAGTTAAGCGTTTGGTTTTTATTTGTAAAAAATGGAAAATTGCAAAAGTGTATAAAATTTTTACTTGAATTGATAAATCAATGCTTGCCATTTACTTTTTAAAGATTATTTGTTGTAAATATTAACCACGACTACATTTGAAGTGGTCCATACGGAGAGTCCAATTTTAAATCACTTATTCGAGCTACCATACTGGCTGGTATTTCACTAATAACACATGTAATGTTATGTTTCAAGGCTGCAATTGACGCTGGTTTAAGTTGTCTAAAATCGTACGGTCTAGCCGGCCAAATCGAGAGCGATAAATTGCTCACCGAACTCATTTCTCAATTGCTAGACCTACATGTCGACCAGATTCAGCTCGTGCATTTTGGGCAAAAAAAAGTTCGAAATCATTGAACCATACCGGGCGCCATTAACAGCAACGTTGCTCTCACGGTCATCTTTGAAAAAATACGGACCAATGATTCCGCCGGACCATAAACCGCACTAAACAGTGTATTATCCGGCCGCATTGGCAGCTCTTGTATTGTCTGTCCATTCTGTCAAAAATGAGCTTCGTCACTTAAGATAATTTTTCGATAAAAAAGCTTTTCCAGCTTTTGTAAGGCCAACTCACGAAAAATTCGACGCTGCAGCAGGTCGTTTGGTTTCAGCTCTTGCACGAGCTGTATTTTGTAAGGTTTTAGACCAAGATCCTTACGAAAAATCTTCCACTTAGTCGTGTAACACAGTTCCAATTGCTGCGGACGACGATGAATGGATCACGCATACAGGTAGGTTTGATGTTTCATGGCTTGATGTCCATTATCGTGAAATTGGTGCGAAATTTAGTCCCTACACTATGGCTTAAATTGCTCGCTCAGCAAGTCGATTATGACGACCGTAAAATAGTCGAAATGCGCGAAAAACATTTTTCACAGAGCACGAATTTTCATAATAAAATTCAATAATTTATAAGCGTTGTTCGGGTGAAATGGCAATGCTACGAGTATCTGACCATGGTTGACTTTGACACATGTTCACGAATCACTTATCAGCTTATCTTCATAAGCTGGCTCCAATGAAAGTGCCAAATATGTTTTAGAGCCATTTAAGAAATGTACCAATATAATTAAAACGGCAGACTCGCATAAGCATTATGTCATTAATCAGGATATGAGAAAGCCATCCTTAAGAAGGAATGTTTCCTTTTTCATCTAAGAATCCGGGTAGGCTGGTTCAACGCATATACGAGTACGTATTTCTGCACCGGAGCCGGAGTATTTCGTTCAGGCATAAACCTTTAAACCACAACTATGCCTGGCAGCAAGTATCGTAAGATGGAACACCGACTTGGACATTTTGCATCCATTCGCAATTTCCACAGCATTAAGATGTCTTTGTTTTGTTAAGGAAGCGCACATTTAGTATAATACGAGGGTTGTCTGAAAAGTTTCCGAGCGCAACGTAAAGATAGCGGCACTCGTTAATGAAAGCTAGTGAATGCTAGTTGCGCATCTTTTGACAGTTACTTACCGAAGTTTCAGTCATTTTGGACCCGCAGTTTTTAGTTGACAGTCGTTTGAGTGAGTCGATGTCAGTGTTTTTTGTGAAAATGGAAAAAATTGAGTATCGAGCTGTTATTAAATTCTTGTTTTTGAAAGGCAATACGCCTATGCAAATCAAAAACGACTTAGACTCTGTGTATGGAGACTCTGCACCATCATTTACCACAGTGAAATTTTGGGCAGCTGAATTTAAACGTGGCCGTAAGAGCTTGGGAGATGATGAACGTTCGGGACGTCCAAAAACTGCAACCACTGGCGATAACATTGCTAAAGTTCACCAAATGGTGTTAGACGACCGCCGAATTAAAGTGAGAGAGATAGTAGAGGTTATGGAAATGTCCAAGGAACGTGTTTGTTACTCGTACATATTAAATCAAGATCTAGGCATAAGGAAACTGTCCGGGCGTTGAGTGCCGCGTTTGCTTACGTTAGACCAAAAGCGTGTTCGAATGAAAATTTCCAACGCTCTGTTGGTGCAGCTTAGGCGCAATAAATCCGAGTTTTGGCGCCGATTAATTACTGTAGATGAAACTTGGATACACCGTTATACGCCTGAGACAAAAATTCAGTCAAAACAGTGGACTGCAAAGGGCGAGCCGGCTCCAAAAAAGCAAAAACTGTTTTTTCGGCTGGGAAAGTGATGGCGACTGTTTTTAGGGATAGTAAAGGAGTTATCTTAATCGATTGTCTTCAAAACGGAAAAACCATTACAGGAGCATACTACGCATCATTACTTGCCAAGCTGAAGGCAGAAATTGCGGAAAAACGGCCACATTTGCAGAAAAAGAAAACCCTGTTTTACCAAGACAATGCGCCGTCTCACACCTCAGCGGTTGCCATGGCGAAAATCCATGAATTACGGTTTGAACTGCTTGACAATCCGCCTTATTCACCAGATCTAGCCCCAAGCGACTTCTTTTTGTTTTCTCATCTAAAAACTGCGCTCTGAGGACAGAGATTTTCGTCAAATGAGGAGGCAATCACCTTCGTGAATAATTATTTGGCAAAGAAATACGCTAAGTACTGTATGGACGGGTTAGAGAGATGGATGCATCGCTGGGAGAAGTGTGTAGAGTTACAAGGAGACTATGTAGAAAAATAAAAAAAAATGTTGAGAAAAAATGTCTTGTATCATTGTTCGGTCGGAAAATTTTCAGACAACCCTCGTATTGTATATTAAAGTATTTTATTTATTTCAACCAGTTTGAGGTGCAAGTTAATATTTAGATGTTTAGTTTGCTCACTGAAAGTCGATCCTGTTGTTGTAATAACCATACTCATACCTTACCCTTCGTTTAAAGATGTGACAGTCATAGGTATACCTTTAAAATTAAGAGCAAGTAGCGAATTAATATAAATTAAAAACAAAATAGGACCCAGAACAGAGCCAATTAAGCATAAAACCACGAAAACCTGTTTTTTCCAGTTTCTTCAACAAAAATTGTGGTTGACCATATCGAGGGCTTTCGTGATGTCAATAAATAATCCCGCTGTACATCTTTTGGCATCAACGTCAGACATTACATGAGCACAAAACTGTAATAGTGCATCTTCAGCCGATTTACCTTTTTGAAATCCAAAGTGAGAATAAGCCTGTAGTTACATAACTCTGCAGCAGATCCTTTTTTAAACAGAGGAACCACATCTGCACATTTCAAGGCTTCTGGAAATATCCAAGCAAAAATACAACGATTAAAGGCATCTGCTAATACGTTTACTAAGAAACATGCAATTTTTTTAAGGACCAGGTTCGAAATGCCATCAGCACCACATGAACTCGAATTTTTTAAAGTGCCAATAACTTTTAACACCTCAAGAGGATTTATGACTTTTTATAAAAAGCGGTTTCTTTGAAGTGGTTCAGAACTACTATTACAGGACGAACATAAAGAGAAAATGGGTTTTACTGGTCTAGGTTATAAGCTGAAGGCTATGTTAGTGAAATAGCTGTTAAATGTAGTAGCAATGACAAGCTTATCGAAAACCTTCAAAAAGCACGTAATAAGGTTATACTGAGTGTGTACTGTACGGAATGCGTACTTAAACAGGATTAATACCTAAGGGCGTCTCTTCAACACGAAATAACTAAGAAATTGGAAAAAATGAATGCAAACAATTTAAACTCTAAAAAGTGCATATTTCTACTGCAGCAGCTTACGTTTCTCAAAATTTGATGCCGTGATCCCGCTTCGGATGCAAGAGGACGATAATACCATGCCCTAACTTCGATATATGTTACATATTGTGTTTTCCACAACTGAATAGATCAACAAGACATTACACCTTGGGCTAAAACCTTTGCACGCGTTTCATATCATTGGCCATGTGCCGACGATGACTCTGGTTCCATCCCTGAAGTTTGCCAACTCCATAAAAGTACTGCCTTACGAAAAATAGACTGCATCCTAGAAGAACAATGAAGAACACCAACCGAAGAAGTGAAACGATGAAAAGATGAAAAGAAAAAGAAAATAATCCATAGATAGATGGAATTTCACCTTGAGGTGGTACAGAGTTGTATTCCTTCGTGTTTTTTTCTGGAATTTTAATCATCGGGGAGTGCAGTTGGTTCTACTCGGCTCTGCTTGGCTCTACTTTACTCAGGTAAAGTATTATTTACAACTAAACCGACTTGCCGCGCATGTGTAACAAATGACGCGCTATTTGACGCACGAATGCAATTCATTACACACTGTGGCACGAAATATCTAGATAGAGTGGAGTGCTAATTCGAATAGATTAAGGAGGCGAACTCTGGGTTGTTCTTGAACTAAGCCGAAGACCAAATGAGATAGCTACGTTGGCACCAAATGACTGCTGGCTATATAAATGCAATTTCTCCTCCTCCGCCTCTTCATTCGTATTCTTGTACGAGTCCATTGGAAATAAAGGTCTGAACTCTTTAAAATGGTTTTCGTAATCTGTTTTGACAGGCTATAATTTTTAGCCCGAAGTAATTAAATTGGTCGTGCGTTTGTTTTTTTTTTTATTAAATTTTGCTCCGCATTAAAGAATACGAGAAGAAACATGTACATTTTCAGAACTGTGCAATTTTCTAGTCAAAATGAACTTATTTATTTTTTTTTTCATTTTGTTTGTAAAGCACCACCGCTTACTGTGGAAGAAGGAGGAACTTGACTAAATTAATTGAAAGGAATTTTATTTTTTATACTAATCTGATGCTTATCGGTAATGCAATACAGCCGTGATATTTCGTTCAAAGAGTATTCCAATATTTTTCTTTTAAATTTGACGTTTTATTTATCCGTGAAAAACATAGTACTTCTGCATAGTATTCTTTTTTGTATCTAATTTTCCCTGAAATATGCGTATAAGTACTTCTATTGTCACATACTAATCCCAAGTATCTGCCTTGCTAATACGTTGCAAAACTTGTGGACCTCAACACTAATTGCTAATTATCGCTATTGTATACTCGCGCTGATATTCTTAGCATTTTTCTCTTACATAGTCATTGCGACTTCTTCTGCGAAAAGCTCTAAGCAACATACAGTTGTTACGGATGATTATTTCACTTTTGCCTTTATAGGCTATTATGACTAAGGAATTCAGGGTGAACGTAGCCAATCACTTTCCACGTCTGTAAGTACAGACCAGCTGTTTTGGCAATTCGTGAAACACAGGTAGATCCCCGCCCACACCTCTCAAATCACACTGATCTGGAGCTACCTGGCTACGAACTAGTGCCACTATTCTTTCCTCATCGCGGTCTCGCCATCTATGTACGTAGTGATGTAGCTTACCAAATTCCACCACAATGTTATCCTTGTTCCAATCCGGAATTCAACTTCATGTGGTTAAAATTCCATCTCCGTAAACAAATTATCCACTACTGCTTTATTTACAGAAGCCCCAAACTGGACAGCAACTCGACCTTTAACGAGTTTGATGCGCTGTTTGACTCCATACAAAGAATTGCATCCCTGTTTCTTCATACTGAAATCGTGATTACGGGCGATTTCAATATACACTATTCTGGTTGATTCTGGACAGACAACATCCAGGTGTGTTGATATCTTCGGTGCGGTAAATAATTTAACCCAGCTTGTAAATGAGCCCACCCGAATACCAGACGTTGATAGTCATACCGCCAACACTCTGGACCGGTTTTTAACTTCTCATCCTGATAAGTACTCCGTTGTGCCATATTAGCTAAATTCTCGTACACCCACCACACAGTTAGAGAAAAGATTCCTAAAAGAACCGGATGTCAATACGAGAAAGCCAATAGCAGCGAACTTAACACCTTCTGTTAACGACGTGGATGCCGCTGCTGACATAATCACAGAAACTATTCTGTTCTGAATTAGATGCCTCATCGGATTAAGAGTATCAAACCAAAAGAAAAGTCATGGTACGACTCGAGCTATAAAGAGGCTGTCAGGGTTAGAGAATTGTTTTTTCGGTCCTACAAGACCAACCCGACAGAGGAAAACCGAAAAGAGTTCAAGCGAGCCAGAAAAGATTGCAACGTCTTTCTCAAGCGTGTGATATTCCAATACGACCAGAAACTGAGGCAAAAAATACTTGGTCGCTCGTCAAAAACATTAGAAATTCTGCCTCATCCTCCATACCAACGCTCATTTACAATGACATTCCAGCTATCAGCTCTTTGGACAAGGCCATTCTGCTTGCTGCACACTTTGCGGCTAGCTTAAAAGTCCCAGATTGTGCTTTGTCCCCGCCTACACTTGAGTGCGTCGAATCTTCAATGGGACGAATCCACTTTCGCACTCGTGTAGTAGCAAGAGTACTAAAAGATCTCAACATACATAAATCCGCTGGTCCAGATTGTATATCTCCCCTTCTTCTGAAGAGGTGTTCTTCCACGCCGGCAAAACCACTGCGTAAGCGTTTTCATCAATTTCACTCTTTAGAACTCTTTCCGAGCAGATGGAAAACAACATTTGTCCAGCCCGTCCCTAAAAAAGGCGAATCTTCTTCTCTGCGTGCTCTTGGGATCGATGACTCTCTTCTTCAATGGATTAGAAATTACCTTTCGGAACGTTCAATTCAAGTTGTCTTGAACGGTTTCAAGTCTGATATTCACAAAATAAATGCTGGTGTGCCCCAGGGCTCCGTTCTGTCTCCAACACTCTTTTTAATTTTCATCACCGATCTCTAATCCAATATATTCCGTTACTGATGACAGTACTCTCTGCTTTTCATATTCTTTCCCGGACTCACGCCCCTGCTCTTCGGCGGCGGCAGCGTATGTTAAGCTCATTAAATTCCGATATTAACAGAATATCCAAATGGGGAACTATGAACAGAGTGGAATTTAATGCTTCCAAAACACAGTGCTGTCTGTTGTTGTAAAAGCGAAATTTAAACACCCAGCCATTATCCAGGAATGGCACTTACATCGTCCAAACCAAAAAACTTTCCATTACCGGTATGTGTGTCAGTGACAACTTACGTTGGAATAACCACATATTCGATGTCGTCAAAAATGCTGCGAAATGTCTAGGTTTCCTCAAGCGATGTATGAAATATTTTACCCCCTCTAATCTGGCCTTAATACATAAGGCACTCATCCGCCCAAAATTGAAGTACAATGCCCACATCTGGTCAGGTGCTCCTCAAACATCTCTGCACCTGATGGATAGGGCTCAAAACCGTGCGATAAAACTCATTGGTGATACTAATATCGGTCAATCAATTGACACCCTCGAAGACCGACGTAATATCCCCTGTCTCACTTTGTTTCATCGCTATTTCCACAGTGCTCCATTGAAACCCATTCCACCCATTCAAACTTTCAACCATAACACCCGTCTCGCTATGAATGCTCATCTGTATAGCCTCGGATGCCCATTTTCGGACGTACTCTAAAATATCGTGATTCTTTCCTAAGCCGTACAACTCGCTTATGGAATGCCCTGCCGATATCTGTGCTTCCTGGTCGTTATAACTTACAAA
Organism: Volucella zonaria; assembly: GCA_963966105.1. Taxonomy (NCBI): domain Eukaryota; kingdom Metazoa; phylum Arthropoda; class Insecta; order Diptera; family Syrphidae; genus Volucella; species Volucella zonaria. The sequence continues at coordinate 48,458,852 of OZ014533.1, read as the reverse complement.
CATTTAAAAACAATGTACATCGGTACCTGTCTTTTCTTCTTCCCTAAATTTCCTTCGCCCGCGCTTTGTACGAACATTTTAAGGGTACAAAAACCCCTTGAGCGCGCGCTCATTATTATGTAGAAACAAAAATTAGAGTGGAATGAGAAACCCAGTCTAGTCAAAAGAGCACAGTTCAGAGTTTCGGCGTTACCTACCCTGTTTACTGGTAGAAACCGTAATTTACAATAGGTTCGCCTGGAGAACAGTTTATGATCTGTGCCTCTTTAGAGGTGTTCCAAAGGTAGAAAGACACTTCTAGTTGTCGATACCAAATACCAATCTATGTAAGATCGACAATTGATTTTTCGTTCTGCTATCCATTTAGAATCAAGTTGGGCCTTAGTTTGTTAAATATAATACTTTGTCATTGCCTTTAAACCAATAGCTCATGAGGTTTGGTCCTCCTCAGTCTCGTACATTTATGACGTCTTCTATGACGGAGTTAATATGGTTTTAAAATCGGTGATTGTGCGACACAGCATGCTTTCTAACCGCTTTCTTTACTATGAGTATATCATTTGTAGGGCACGGTGCAAACACTGTTTCTTGTATGCTAACTATCATTTATTGTAGAAGAAATTTGTTTTAAAATGTCCGTATAGTTTGGATATTTGTTCTCTGTGCAGTCCAAGAATTGGATGCCGTAGGTCCAAAGAGTCTTCAATAACATGATTTTGTAAACCAGTACATTTTTCTATATTTCAAATTAAGTTCCTGCCTTTTATTTTGAATGTGCTTTTTTCATTTTCACTTCGCGTCTACAGATATTCCAAGGTACATTCATTTCATTCATTTTAAATGCATTTTTATTTCAGTTAATTCATTAATTCTTACATGCTAGACAAAAAAATGCTTAAAAATTAGCTTAAATAACTTACAGATAATCTTATTCTAACTTACTGGCCCCATGAGGGCACTCTAAGTTAAACATAATACTTAATCTATGTCTTTCGACGAATCTTACGTTACATGTTTACACTATCTCTATTCATTATTAAAACTAAGAAAACATTTTTTAACAAAAGCTTAGTAACATGACTTTTATTTTTTTACTTTATTATAAAACTTAAAAGTAACACTTACAAACTACCTAAGAATAAATCTTAATCTACTTATTTAGTCGTTAATGAACATCGGAAAAATGTTTATCTGTTCATCTGTATTGTTATCTACCGAAATATCCCTGCTATACAACAGATATAGACTTGGGCCTTGGGCACTTCCTTGTAGAACACCTGTTTCAATGTTCCTATCGTCAGTATTGTAAAATACTGACTTAATGAATTCCTATCCAGTTAATTTGTGATACCCTTATGTCAAACCTTCTTAAAAGTCAATCTAAAACATCTAAAAACATTGCCGAACGGACTTGTTTTTCTTCGAGTGCTTTTTCCTCTTCATCCCTTTGTCCATTGCTGAATGTTTGTTTCAAAATTCGCAATGATGATTGAGGACCTGAATTCTGTTTTATAAAAACCTACAGTTGCTTGGTCATGTCCTCATGCTTATAACTTGTGTTACACATGCTTCTAACTTATCAGAGCGCAACATCATCATCATGTCCTCTATCAAAACACTCCAGGTTTCCCGTAGCTCTACTTGATTTGATTTGATTTGGACGAAAATGGTTCAAAAATATAAAACATTCGAAGTTCTTGGAGGGAGTCGGCCTTTTCCGATCCATTTTTCTTGGCTTTTTTTTTTGTATATCACCTTCTTTATTACGGAGAGGTATTTTTGCAGGTTGGCACCTATTCAAAATAGCAAATGTGCTTTCCTCAGCCGCCTGCTATGCACCAGTAATGAATTGTCTCATTTGAGCTTTTGTCTGAGTTCACTTTAATCCATTTTCTTATTTATAAGCTTTGGATTATTTTTTTCTCCTGCATTTCCGTGTCAACTAGGGAATAGCATTTTAATCTATTTGATCCGTAGGTTTTCAACCTATGGAAGGTGTTTGATCGGGCCGCTTGCCGATCCCTATTCATGATTTTTTATGGCTTCCTTCTTTTCACTTTCCATAAAATCAGATGTTATAAAAGAACAGAAAAAGGAAGGAATGATTCTCTATGAAAGGCATATTGTACATATGTGCAGTAACGTGTTGTATGCATTTACATTTTGGGAATTGGATCTACGAGTATATCGAGTTTTCTCACCGATGAACAGCAATTTTATTAAATATCAGCCTTTCGTCTTAGAAACGAATCACGATAATTCAGAGTACGTCTGAAAGTGGGCTTTCGAGGGTATAGTACTGATGAGCATTCATAGTGAGACGGGTGTTACGGTTAAAAGTTTGAAGGGGCGGAATGCTACTGGCGATTTCTATGGAGCGCTGGTGGTGAAAATAGCGATAAAACAAGGTGAGACAGGAGACATTGCGTCAGCGTTTGAGGGTGTCAATTGACTGACTGATATTATTGTAGTATGTATCACCTATGAGTTTTATCGCACGGTTTTGAATCCTGTCTAGCAGGTGTGGAGATCAAATCACCAGTGGACCAGTTGCTACGAAAACCATATTGCCGGTCATTGAGAAGTTTTCGTGTTTCGGGATATTTGATGAGCTGACGGCTTATCAGCGTTTCCATGAACTTGGAAAGAATTGACGTAAGTGCAATGGGTCTATAGGAAGAGAGAAAAGAAGATTCGCCTTTTTTTAGGGACGGGCTGGATAACTGCTGTTTTCCATCTGCTCGGAAAGAGTAGGAATGATGAAAAAATTACGCAGTGGTTTTGCCAGCGAGTAAGAACACCTCTTCTGAAGGAGGGGGGATATACTATCTGGACCAGTGGATCTGTGTATATTAAGATCTTTAAGTTTTCTCACTATTGCACAAGTGCGAAAGTGTATTCGTCCCATTGAAGATTCGACGTACTGAAGTGTAGGCGGGAACAAAGCACAATCTGGGAGTGTTGAGCTAGCCGCAAAGTGTGCAGCAATCAGTTTGGCCTAGTCCAAAGAGCTGACAGCTGGAATGTCATTGTAAATGAGCGTGGTGATGAAGGATGAGGCAGAATTTCTAATATTTTTGACGTACGACGAAAAATATTTACTACCTTTGGGACATTGTAGTATTTGTTTTTGATCGTAATGGAATTTCACATGCTTAATAAAGGCGTTTTACAGCTCGAATCATATCACGCCTTTTCTTTTGGTTTGATGCTGTTCATCCGATGAGGTATAACGCATCTCATTCCAAAGGGAATGGTGTCTGTGACCGTATCACCAGCGGCATGCACGTCGTGGTCTGGGGAACTTAACGACCAGTTAAAATTCCTAAAGAAGTCCGCTCCAATTGGCTTTCTCATATTGACATACGGTTCTTTTAGGAATCATTTCTCTAACTGTGTGGTCGATATCCGATTTACGATGAATAAATATTATGGGGCTAATGCTCCGTCAGATTACACCATCAAATATTGGTTTCGAGAGTTTCGTGGTATCCGCAACTCCACTACCGATCAAGTCCGCAGCGGCAGGCCCTCCGATGCGGTTAGAGAGGACAATGTCAAAAAAATGCATAAAATGGTATTGGCTGACCGGAAAGTGAAGGTGCGCCAGCTAGCAGATACCACAAAGATTAGTACTGAGCGCACACGCCATATTTTGGGCAAAACTCTGCATATGAAAAAGTTATCCTGCCACTGGGTGCCGCGAATGACCAAAAACACGAATGCGACGTCACTTCGAAAGTGTGTTTGGACTTGCTGATGCGGAGTCGGGCGGTCTTTTGGCGTCTATTGGTAACTGTATTTGGATCCTTCGGACTATTATCTCTTCCCAAACCTCAAAAGATGGCTCATCAATAAAAAAATTCCGCTCACGCGATGAAATCATCAACGCCACGGAGGACTATTTTGCAGACCTTCCGGAAAATCACTTTTCGGATGGGGTCAAAAAGTTGGAAAATCGCTGGAATAAGTGTATCAAACCAAAAGAGGACTATATTGAATAATATAAAAAAACATTTAAAAAAAAGTGACCTCTTTCACTTTTCACTCCATCTAGTATACATTACAGAATTACAGCTATTTGTAATTTACTAGATTGCTGCTGACAAAAAAATATGAGAAAACTGCCAGTCTCACATTCACTTGTAAAACTTTTTTTCAAAAGTCGTAGTAAATATTCATATTCTCTCTAAACCTATTTTCACATAATCTCATTTCAATTTAAAAAAATAAAACACTCTCAAGTGAACGCACCCTAATTAGAAACATTTGCCTTCTATATACACACTACAACGGCTAACAACACCCTTTCATTTGCATGAAGTACGAGTATACCCTTGGAAAGATGGGGAAACATTATTTTCTTTTCTAAAGAACACCGAAGTAAGAATAGACAGTTATACCAGCGGAGATCTGCAAAATATCGACCAGAATATGAAGCGAAAAAAAAAGAAAGAAGGAAATCTGAAAACAAAAACAAAACCATCCCCTAGTGCCTTTTTTCCAAGCCAGTGTAGCATGGTGTAGTGCAATTTGTCACGACTCCTCATTTTTCTTTTATGCAATGTTAGTGTTAAGATTTAAAAAATAAAATAAAAAGAAATACCCACTCCCACTCACTGCCTTATCTGCAGTGTTGCTCCTGTTAATTTATGCACTTTTCTATTTATACATTCTGGCTACCAGCAAGAGTGCAACGTCCCTATAAAAAAGGGCGACACTTTTATTTCTGTGCAGGATGGGCTGGCTTCCTCGTGCTCATTTCTCCGTGTTTATGACAGGATTGGACGCACTTATTTAACTTGGATAAATAGAAACTTTAAGCAGGGATTGTTGGTGGTGTTGGTGGAGGGTAGGAATAGTAATTTCATTACACTCTCGACTTTTTCGTTGGTTGAATACTTTTTCAAAGGTCATCGAGTTTTCTAGACGGTTATCCTTTTCAGGTTTACACAAGCCCAAGGGTTGCAGAATTATAAATTAGTGGTTTTAGTACATGGAAAGGGCCTGCAGCGTAACACGTGCTTAAGTAATTATATCTTTTTTTGTTTTCTGTTTTCATGAGTTGGCTATAGCATCCCTCGGCGGTTAGGGAGAAAAACCAGCGAAAAGCTGACAATGGATTGTGGAGTCGTGGTTTTGTGGCATTTTCTGTTTTAGGCATGATAAATATTTTGTTATGAAAGGGATAGGCTAATAATTTAAATAGTATATATATAGTACATGTCTACACAGGTATGCTCATACGAGCCTAGGTAAGTTCATGCGGTTATTCGTGCTAGCAATTGGACTTTTAACTGCAACTAAAGTGACAAGTTTGTTGACCGATGTCCTGTACACAAAATCTCCACCGAATTCAGAAGGAATATTAACAGTGCCAGCCGCTCATGCGATACTATTTACTAATGGTTTTTTGCATAAATACCTGCCGTTTTTCAGAGAGAATAGCCTGCACCATTCAGGTTCAGTTAAGCCTGAGAAAGAATTATATGATTTCACTGATTCAAAATATTCTCACTCAAGGTCTTGTAGGGCTTATTGTTATAACAAGGGGGAGTTTACTGTCATGTCTACTAGTTATGCTATGTGATGGTGATCAGGAAGATGCTGATACTCGTATGTGACCTTTTAACAAACAAAAGCCGTGCGCATCTCAGACGCACTTGAGCACTTCTCTTTGGTCTTATCTTCCACATTTAGGTTAAGCAAGAATGAATGTATCATTTGGCATCGTAATGTCCATAACGTTTGATTGGATATCTAAGTTTATACCATTTTTAGCAAGGGAAACTGTATTCCCCGTTTATCTCGTGGAACAGACGTTAGTTTTAATTTTTTTTGTTGTTGTAATACCTTATTTCATATAAAAACTTAAAGCTAACACAATTTACTTAACAAACCAACTAAACATTATATGTGGAGAAAGATCTTAAAGTTTCAATGAAATAAGTATGATCATTCAATTGCCAACGACAGGAGATGAATGAACCTTTACATTTTTAATCATTTTAAATAAATATCAATACGTGAAGCTTATAGTTTCAGTTTTTGTTAAAATAATTTTTAAATTCGGTATTGTACAACAAATTATAAATTAGACTACGATATTTAAAAACGAATCAATTTCTTCAAGATTAAAAGAGAAGAGAAAAGATTTTAATTTATTCAAAAAAACTGTTTCACGCCTCTCGCATCTCAGACCGACAGGTAAACTATTAAATAAAGGTGGCGCAGTGATCTTGTAGAAGAGTGAAAAATTTGATTTCCTTATGATCGGTACATTTACTAAATTCTGGCTATTTACCCGTTGTTTATGGGGCTCATACAATCTTGAGGAATAATAACCGGAGCAATCAAAAAGTGCTTTCAAAACTTTATAAAAACATATATGTTTTAGAGGAAGAGCTTTAAGGCTCTTGAATAATTCAAAACTATGGGTTCTGCGATTAACTTTGCAAATAATACGTATCGCATGCTTTTGCTTAGTAAGCAGTGGATCAATTTTATTGGAATGAGTACCACCCCAGCAAGTAGTGGTACTCATTTAAATATATTGACTACAGCAAGGGCTAAGGTGATGGATTTTCCTCAAAACGTAATTCAAATATTTGGGCAATTGAGAGGTGTGTTCTTTCCAACTTAACCTGCTATCCAAAATTATCCCCGAATACTTAAAACATTCAACCCGTCCAATATTAAAGCAACCAACAGAACACTTATTTTTAGCATTAAAAGAGATCTTACCAAATGATGAGAACACATATATAAATTATATTTCGAACAACTATGTGAACTATGAAACTTAACACCATGTCTTCACATGGAGAACCAGAAATGTTAAAAATCATAAATTTCGTTTTTTCACTTATAATCAGCTTATAAGAAAAATACCATTTGCGTAAAATTTCTAAATCATTATTCACAGACATATACCACCTTGATCAAAAGGTTCCCGCACCACATTGACATTCCCTCTAAATCTTAGCGTCATAGCTTGACATTTGTAAAAGTTACGTAGCCAAGAGTACATCTATCCCTATGTGTGTTGGCGATTTTTTACAATTTTAGAAATGGATTTATATTTGCAACAACGAACTGGTACGAGTATTAAATTTTGCCTAAAAAACGGATTTAATGGTGCGCGAACGTTGGAAATGTTGGAAAAGTGTTTCCGCAACGATTCTCTAAAGAAAACGGTCGTTTACCAGTGGCACGAGCGGTTCAAAAGTGGTTGTCAGTCAATCGAAGATGATGAACGCAGTGGCAGACCACGACCATCGACATAGAAAACCGACGAAAATATTGATGAAGTAAAAGAAATGTTGGTCAATAACCGCAAATTAACCATCGTAGAGATAGCGGAGGACTTGAACATTGCCTATGGATCCGTCCGAGACATTTTGGTTAATGATTTGGGTTTCCGTCTTGTATCAGCAAAGTTGGTGCCAAAAGAGCTCAATTTCATGCAAAAACGAGACCATGTTGACGTCGCAAAAGAGATGATTTGCGAGGCTGAATCCGATCGCACATTCATCAAAAGGATCATTACTGGAGACGAGACGTGGGTTTATGAATAAGATACGCAATCCAGACATCAGGGAAGTGAACGGCGTTCACCAAATGAGCCGAGACCAAAAAAAACACGTCGTTTGCAGTCAAAAAAGAAGCCAATGCTCACGGCTTTCATGGATTACAACGGTGTGGTGCATCATGAATTTTGCCAGAAGGCCAGACAGTAAACAAATAGTATTATTTGGGCGTTATGAGACGTTTGCGTGAAGCAATTCTCCGAAAGAGACCAGAATTGTGGGCAGAAAACTCGTGGATTTTGCACCATGAAACACACCGTTGCACAGTGCTATCATTATTCGTAATTTTTTGACGAAAAATGCAACAAATACCATCCAACAGCCACCGAATTCAACTGATTTGGATCCCTGTGACTTCTTTCTGTTCAATCGAGTTACAAAACCACTACGAGGAGCGTGTTTCAGCAGCCGAGAGGAAGTACTTAGTGGAAAAATCGCAGGAAGCACTGATGGACATACCGAAAACCGAATATAAAAAATGTTTCCAGGATTGGATCAAGCGCTGGCATAAGTGTGTTGCAGTCGATGGGGACAATATAGATTTAGATGAATAAACTTTTATTTAAAATTTTTTGAATAAATTCCTTTTTGATCAAGGCGGTATAAGTCAAAATAGTTAGGATATGGAGGTATCGTCAGCAAACGCTGTGATTTGATCTTTAAGAAGTTGAACGAAAAGTGAATTAAAAAAATTAAAAATAGGATCGGTCCCAGAACTGAACCTTGTGGAACGCCTAAGCTTAATGTTTTTCCCGAACTTAAACAATCACGAATTTAAACTTTTTGTTTACGACCTCCTCGATAAGACGCAAACCAGTCATAAACAGCCCCTCGATAACCTATCCTAAACAGTTTTTGTATCAGCAGAGTGTGGTCCACCATGTCAAAGGCCTTGGTTATATCTATAAATAGAGTCGCAGCCATCTGAGATTCATTCAACTCCTCTTAATGTTGCCCATATTAAGTTTAAAGTTTTCATACCTGATTAGCTATCAGTGTAAACGCAAATATCCCCAGAAAATGTAACATTCCACTTCAGCCCAATTTAATTCCCAATATCTTAGATATATCTAGGTATACTGAATGCAAGCTCTTTCGAGAACGCACTGCGCCTTTTAAAATCGAATGTGTTCATCCATTATTATTTTTTAGTTAAAAAGGGACAAATGACTTGAAAGCTCTGCTGATGTACCTGCACATCGACCCTCCTAAGAGATGAATAGTCAGTTTATTTGCGTAGGACTAGCCACCGTACCGCCAAACCATGCAAAAGTATAGGCCTAATGACCGAAGTCTAGTTTCAATTTTCACACTTTCCTGAAAAGTTATTAAATTTTTCTATCTAGAATTGTTCCCTGGAATTCTGTCTGTTTGATTCCAGAGAGAGCGGAGCTAGTCCATATTTCTTGGTTAAGAGGACCAGTACCATCGCTGTTTAAAGAACAGCCGATCCTTTATAGAAAATTAAGATGGGAAGAGTTACGGAAGTAGCTTTCTTTGTGGTAGGCCCGTCCATCCTGTATGTAGATTTTTTGGTCGCGCTAGATACGTACCGCAGATTTGTCAGGAAAATATGTTTCGGTGAATACTATATCCAGCATTTTTTCATGAGTAGCCTGCCTCTTAAGTGAAAACATATAACGCGTCTTTTGCAAATTTGGCCTACTTGTACGTATTCTTTTTCTGCAAACGGACAGAATTCTTTACCCGATCCTGAAAAAAAGAAGCCGTCTTAGTTCTCTCAATAACAAGTTTATCAGACTCATAGAGTTTAAATCCAAGAGCCTTTTAAAAACATTCCCATTAGTTCAGTTATGGGCAAGGCGGATCTACAATAGACTTAATATCAAGCCAAAGCTGATCTTGGAGAACATCCTGAAATGATCGATGCATATCACTTTTTTTCCATTTCGCGGCCTTCTATAAAAGCGCATATTGGATAAATCCATAGATTGGGATCTAGTTATTCTTTCGGGCTGAATGCTCGTAGATTCACTGATCTAAAGTAACGTGTTGTCACGAGGTTGTTTTAACATGATTCTTCAAACTTGCGGATAGCAAAGACTAAACCATGAAAGGTGCACAAAATGAAATAGATGTTTCAAAAGAAATATCAATTTGCCTTAACCACGAGTTGGTTACCGGTGAGTCTTGTACAGCGAAATCAATAGAAATCGTAAAAGTTTTAACTCTTAACTAAGGCGGATGAGACATGTAGAGCTTATGGAGGGGATTACTCCAGTTTTTACCTGTCAACCCCGAAAGAAGAGAAAAACTCTTTGCGAAAGTAGAGATACCCAGGAACTGACTGAGTTGGCTAAAGAGGCTTGTGTACTGCAGCTGCAGTATTTGTTTCGTCTTGTCCTGCACTCTTTTCGAATAGTAAAATGTTCTTAAAGGTAGTGTAGTCTAACCCTACTTTGAAAGATCCAAAGGCTTGGGAAGCCACTCTAAACTAAAACTCGAAAAGTCTGCATATACTTGCTGTTCCCGCTTTGAGCTCTTCCTCAGACTATAGCCCTATGTAGAGAAGTAAGTATTCAATATAGCATCTCTATTCCTCTATGAAAATTCCTCAGCTTAGATAATTTTTTTTAAATTCTACTACATTTGGCTAACTGCTAATGATTGCTGGTTTTCTGTGTTTCTCTGACTAAAAATTACAAGTTCATGCAGGGGCACGACCTCATTTATATGTAGGTTCCAGAATGTTTTGTTTTAACCACAAAACATAGGATTCGATTGATTCAATTCAATTCAATTCTATGACACTATGTAACCCTCTTGAAGATTACATCTCGATAAATACTTTCAGTGCTGTATTCAATATTTATATTCTCCACATTACCCAAGTTGATTACGACTTTTTATACCTTACTCGTGTCAAAAATCTTTTGCGAATTCATTAATTAATTCCTTTTTGTTAATCTTTAGCCATCCGTAAAAACCGCTTGATAATTATTCTTTTGAGTTAAACTCAAAAGCAACACTTAAGTATAAAGGCATGCAATAAAAATTCGTGTACACCATTCATAGTCATTGACCTTAACTTCACATAGAATTCTTTTAAGTTGAAATAAACGCAGCGGGCTTTAAGCCATTTCCTCGTCTGCAATGTGCGCTTTTATGCTGCTCAAAATCCCTGATAGATAGATCTTTTCTAGCTGTGCTATCGACCGGGTTTTTACCACTCTTCTGTCCTTTCGTTTAGAAATGCGAACAGTATATGACCGTACCTACATATTTGTATCTGTGTGCAATTGTAAGACTGCACCAAGATTTCTTTCGCGTACATACACACGTATGTTTTTATGGTATGTATTCCACCACATTCTTTTTTTTATTTTCTTTAAATATCTTTGCAAGTTTCTTCTGCTGTAGGTGCACTTCACAGTGTTCTGGATGGTAAAACTGGTTGGGTATAGACTATCTAGAATGAAACCAGCAATGAAGTTGAATATAGAATTCTTGTTCCCGATGACCACGCTAGAGGAGGTACTCTCCGCAAAACTTGAAATTGATTTGGCACGTAAAAAATCCCAATATTGAAGAGCTTTTTAACTTTAGTTGCCGCAAACTGAAGTTCCTACTTCCTCTTGCTCTTTGTCAAACTGTGATCAATCAACTATTTCTAGTAATTGTGATTTAAATATAACCAACAACAGATTCCAGTTGTATAATACCAAATTGGTGGTTTTGGTTTGATCTTTGTCTTTGGAATAAGACGTTTACAGTTACTCACAATCGAGCGGGAGTACGTACTATCAGAAACCAAAGATACATACAATATCTCTAACGTAAAAGCAATTAGAGTTTTTGTCCATCAGTTCTTCGATTTACGACTCCAATGACTCTCTGACAATTCCAACAACTACGGCCGACGACCCACTTTGTAAATAATTGTTTGTAGTCCACTTGGTAGTGGGACTAGACCAGACCACCACAAAGACGATATCATCCCAAGGCCTATTCCTATCTGAAACCACATCAAGATTGCGAGAATTAACCGATTCGATTTGTTTGCCTCGAAAGAAGAACAAGGTACAAAACAAAAAAAAAAAAACAAGCAATTCAACGACCGTAGATGGCAAAAGGTTCATAGACACAAAACAGAACTAACAACAGGAAGATGGATTGATTCTAAAACAAATATGGTAGCCTCAGGAGAAAGAGATTGCGGATGCCAATGGAATGATTGAAAATAATAGCGGACACAATTGTTGCGGTGGAACATTAAGAATACAGTTGGAATTGTGCGTTGTATAGTATAGTCTGTTGGACTGTTGTTGGCCAATCGAGGATTATTTCAAATTGCTTATAACTTTTAAAAAAAGAAAAAAAAATTGGCTACATTTTATTGAAAGTATCTGAAGATAATAAGCCACATTCCATGAGTGAGTGATAGTTCTTTGGATTGACATGCAACTTTTTTTTTTGCAATTCAAATATGTTTGGGGTTTCATTTGATTCAGACATATCATTTGAACCATTATCTGGATCCTAATTATTTTATAATGTCAGTTGTGAGCTACTGTGGTTATATCTCTAATTTTTTTTCTCTAAAGCGAGTCATCGTCTTCATATAAGTTACATATATATGTATACTCTACTTCCGAAAGAAAAGAGTATCTACGCGATAAATGGAAAATGTAACTCTTCGTCAAACAGAGCGCGTTTCACCACCGCTATCCAACGTCGCGTTGTATTCTATTGAAATCATAGAAACTGTCAAACACAAATGCGGTGATGTGTTGAAATACAAATCCTTCATTTCAACGCGTTCTTGATATTGGTTCTTTTTTTGTAAAACAATGGAAATATTAATTGAATTTATGCGTAAATACCCATGTTTATACGACCAGAGTGATAGCAAATACAAGAACATTTGCTTTGTTCAGTGAGGAAAAACTAGAACAGCAAATCATAGATTCGCGAAAAATGTCAGATCAAAGTTAGAACAGAAAAGTACAGTCCATATGTTAGCTGTCAAAATGTTGACATTCAGCATTTATCATTCCTTGTGAAGTTGTTGAAAAGACTCTCAAGATGGAATACAAGCTTGAATAAATAAAAATGGCTTTAAATAAAATTCAACAAATTATATTAGAAGAATTGGTGGACAGTGATAGTGGCAGTGATATCAGTTTGTCGAGAGATGGATTCCAGAGATATGAAGACTTTAGTGAGCGTTATTCCTTTTTCTGTTGGGAAAGATTCAAGGAACTGTATCGCACATTTCTTGAAAGAAATAGTTCCTTCCTGCAATGAAAAGGAATTTGTGACACATTTCAGCATATCTCGCAGTCTCTATAAACGGTTGGTAGACACGTTTGCAACATCGGATATTTACGTCAAATTCGAGGCCCGCAAAACATACTCGTATTCTGCTGAAATGCATATAGCGCTCTTTCTTTAGTTTGCTGGGCATGAGGCGTGCTCCTATAAGGATATTGCTGATAGATTCAACCTCGCCTTCGGAACTGTATGCAGTCTTATTAATAGAGTGCTGTATTTCATCAGCAATCTTTGCGACTCGGTCATCCGATGGCCTACTGAAGACGAGAAAATGGAAACCAGCTCATATGCCATATGAGAAACAAAACTGGAATTGAAGGTGTTATAGGTACTAAATTAATTGCATATACTAATTGACAAACGATCTAATAACCTACCTCTTTTCTTGCTTTTGCAGGGATCATAGATGGTACAAAAATCAAAATTGACCCCCCTAGGCATGGAAAAGACTACTACATTGATAGAAAGGGCATTACAAGTCTATCTCTTCAAGCAATATGCAACGAGAAAAGGAAGTTTACAGACATTTTTGTTGGATATCCGGGTTCCGTTCATGACAACAGAATTTTTGAGAATTCGGATATATACGAGGGTTGTCTGAAACGTTTCCGCAACGTAAAGATGACGTCACTCGGCAATAAAAGCGGGTGAATGCAAGTTGTGCATCTTTTGACAGTTACTTACCGAAGTTTCAGTCATTTTGAACGCGCAGTTTTTAGTTGACAGTCGTTTGAGTGAGTCGATGTGAGTGTTTTTTTGTGAAAATGGAAAAAATTGAGTATCGAGCTGTTATTAAATTCTTGTTTTTGAAAGGCAATACGCCTACGCAAATCAAAAATGAGTTGGACTCTGTGTATGGGGACTCTGCACCATCATTTAGCACAGTGAAATTTTGGGCAGCTGAATTTAAACGTGGCCGTAAGAGCTTGGGAGATGATGAACGTTTGGGTCGTCCAAAAACTGCAACCACTGACTATAGCATTGCTAAAGTTCACCAAATGGTGTTAGACGACCGCCGAATTAAAGTGAGAGAGATAGTAGAGATTATGAAAATGTCCAAAGAACGTGTTTGTTACCATTACATGAGCATACTACGCATCATTACTTGCCAAGCTGAAGGCAGAAATTGCGGAAAAATGGCCAAAAAGAAAATCCTGTTTCACCAACACGACGCGCCGTCTGAGACCTCAGCGGTTGTCATGGCGAAAATCCATAAATTACGGTTTAAACTGCTTGACCATCCATCTTATTCACCAGATCTAGCCCCAAGCGACTTCTTTTTGTTTTCTCATCTAAAAACTGCGCTCTAAGGACAGAGATTTTCGTCAAATGAGGAGGCAATCACCTTCGTGAACAATTATTTTGCAGAGAAAAACGCCAAGTACTATTTGGACGGGTTAGAGAGATGGGAGCATCACTGGGAGAAGTGTATAGAGTTACAAGGAGACTATGTAGAAAAATAAAAAAAAAAATTTAGAAAAAATGTCTTGTATCACTGTTCGGTCGGAAATTTTCTAAATTACCTAATTTATGTGGGAGCGGGTTTCTATTGAGAGATTCCACTTATGCGTGCTCACAGTTTCTAATAAACCCATATCGCGACAATGGCCACTTCTCTTCAAGGCAGAAGTTTTTTAACCGGAATTTAATTTCCGGTAGGATCGTAATAGAGCACTCCTTTGGTGTTCTTAAGCAGCGCTTTCGACAGCTTTATTATTGCAAGTTGAGATGAGTAAAGAAACTCTGTCATTTTATTCGAGCTTGTGTTGTACTGCGTAATTTATGCAACAATGATGAGCTGCCATTTGAAATTGACAAAAAAAATAAGAAAATGACAATTTTAATACAGTTGCTGACCAGCAGTACGGCTTCAGCCTTCGAATTAGACTGTGTGAAGAAGTGTTTTCGTATTTTAATTGAGGAGATAAGAAAAACTAAATAAAAAATCATAAAATTATTTTTATGCATTTATTTTTTATTTAAAGAATCTATTAGAGCCAAACGCAATTCGCGCTTCTCTTCTCTCTGTTTGGCCAGCTTAGCAGTTCTCTCTCTATAGGCCTTAAGCTTGGCATATTTGTACTCACGGTCTGTGCTCTGTTCTTCAGCGCTCCTTCCACTTCTTCAGCTCTTCTGCCACAGTGCTGGTTTTCTTCCGTTTTCATCGTGGCTCTACGTTTTTTGACGATGTTTCTTCTATGCTATCCAGCGGAGTATCACTTTTACTAGCTGGCATTCCTTATCAAAAAGAAATGGAGGGGTTTTGAATGTTTTGCATTATTTAATGTTATACACTTACTTGCAATGGAAGAAATTTCAGCCTCCACCAATATTGCCTCCTTTGCTTTTCCACTTCCAGTGGTACTGCCCAACCGATAGGCTGGAATAATTGCAGGTCGGTCCAGCAGTACATCTGAGAGCTCCCTATTGTATTTATGGAAATAGTTTTATATTTATAATTAAAATGTATGCATATAAATTACATACTTTTCATACGCACAAGTGGCCCTGTTGTTGCCTGTTGTGGCATTGTGCTTCATTTTAGTGTTGAACCAACGTTAGCTCATATGTAAAGGTTGTTTTTTTTTAGAGGTATACAAATTCAATGTGAAATAAGACGCTTGAAGCTAATGCTAATGTCTACGTCTATTAGTGTTTAAATATGATGTCGGACATGTGCGCGCCACGGCTATCTCGAATGAAGCGCAATCGTGATGTCCAATTTTCGATTACGTATATCAGCAATAACACGGCGAATGTTGACTTCCAAGCCTCCGAAGAAATTAATCTAAAGATATGAGATCACAGGATCGTGGAGGCCAGTTCATTTGTCCATTATGCGAAAATATGCGCTCAGCGAATGTATCCCGCAATAAATTGATGGTGTCGCGCGCCGTGTGGCATGTTGCGCCATCTTGTTGAAACCAAAGTTCTGTCACGTCAATGCCATTCCACTGAGGAACGAAAAAATCTGAATCATGTTTCTATAGCGCTCTCCATTGACGGTAATATTCTGGCTGGCATCGTCCTTAAATAAATACCGGCAGTGAGTTTTAATGGTTGTAAGAGTGTCTCGACAAAGGCTTCTGGTTTTCTTCACTCCAAATTCGGCAATTTTGCTTGTTTACATATCCATTTAACCAAAAATGGGCCTTATCGGAGAACAAAATTTTGCATTGAAAATGAGGATTAAGGTGAATCTTGTTTTCGGCCCATTCACCGAACCTATGACGCGTATACTGGTCACTCGGTTTCAACTCTTGCACAAGCTGGATCTTACAAGCTTTTCAGCCAAGATCTTTCCACAAAGTGGATGGGCATACCTCCAATTGCTGTGGACGATGGCGGATCGACTCATTCGGATTCTCCTCAACACTGCACTCCACAACGGAAATAACTTCTTCTGTTCGCACTGTTTAAGATCTTTGGGGATGAGTATTGTCTACTAGAGTGTACGTGGTGCGAAAACGATTCATCGTGTTCCGCATAACTTGCTCAGATGAACGATTAGCGCACGATAAGTTTGGCTAACCCAACCATGATTTTCAAAATAAGTTTGCACAATTTGCAAGCCTTGTTCTGGGGTTAATCTATTCGTCGTAAAATGGCAAAACGTACTAACCACAAATCAACTTTCAACTGTCAAATTGACAATCTGTAGAAACAGTGTTGCCAGTTTAAAAACTAAACCTCTAAAAAAACCCTTTATATCAATATTACAATGTGAAACTGAAAAACTGCTTTTTCTGGTTATTATTCGTGAAATGTTTTGGCCCCCGATCCTGTAATTAAATTATCGTGCCAATCATCATCTGGAATATTACTGTCAGTATCATGTTATCAAAGCTATGATGCTAAAATTTCGGACGGAATGTCAAGGACAGTTGCACCAACATAACCAAATATCAAATCCATCAAACGAGAACGCCACACGTTGGTTATTCCGGAAACCTTTTGGATAAGCCGATACTCATACGAGTATGTTACCTTGCTGCAGGAATTTAAAAATTTAAATCGAATTGCTACAAATTTGTTATTACTCGTATATTCGAGTAGTTTGATCTGCTTTAGATATATCTTATCAAAATAAATTTATAAAGAACAATGCTCCCAGACCAATATACTCTTATCCTTATGAGATTATATATAAATTTTTAATGGGTTGACGGGACACAAAAGTCCTGCACCCGTCATATTCTAATCAATGTAGATCCATTGTGATGTCCCAGTCAGGGGTTTGAACCGCACCTCATACTATCAGGATCCAAGGCGTTTAAAAGATTGTGCAAATCTTTTAGAGATTTGTCGACAGTATGTTGTATCCTCATGCACATCTTCATCACCACATCCACCTGCGCGTGCCATTTGTACCGTGTTTCATTTTATTTGCATAATGTCTCAGAATGTTATGTCCGGGTGTAATATTATTAAAGTTAAAGGTGTTCCCTGAGTCGGTGACCCAAGCAGAGTTTTAGATTGGGCTGTATAGCAATAACTAATAGCACTTCGCGACAGGGACTGAAAGGCTACATAGGCAATAATCGATTTTATTGGTGCTCGCCTATCAATAAAAAATGTAATGTCACCGTGTGACAAATCAACCTGTGGTTGGAAAATCTGTGTGAAGTGGATGGCCTGAGAATTATGGAGGTAAAATCTCGTCCCAAATTGGAGACCTATACTTTGAAGGGGCTGTTCATTCGTTCGACAATGAGAAAGGAAATGATCAATGGTCTTGTAAAATCTAGACGAGGACTTATATAGTCTATGAATGCTTGATATTCGACGATAGACTTAAGTTTAAGTATGAGTCATAGGCTTGTGAAAGGGGTGGTTTTTATTGCCCCTGCGGTCCCAATATGGATCGATGTTATTTTCGCCGTATAAAACCACATGGTAATCTTGGGGCTAGGACACTAGGTTTTCCCAAAAAATCTATTGCACGCATAAAAATCTATTATTGCCTTAGTTGTTTTTTTTATTTGATGCAGTCAGAAATTGTTAGTGGATTTCCTTTAATTGTTGGTATACTAAATTTTGTTATTGTCCTTTTGTTGGTAAAAAAAATGAGTTCTATGAATCTTTTGCAGATGAACCGCAAGTCCGGGGGTCAGGTATTAAGCACGGATAAGGATTTCTGTATTTGGTTGCTAATAATGAATGGGAATCGCCATGCCGCTGGTAGTGCTAGTTCGTCAGAATATGCTTGTGCTTTGACTTTACTAAATTTATGTTTAGTAAAAATCTCATTTATCATGAGAATCTCCGCCTTGAGGAGAGCCTGTAGAGACAACTTTATTTGTACGCCTCTTGACTTTGGAGTAATCCGTTTATTTTGTAGCATACACATTATGCAGTTGATAAAAGTTCCGTCTAGTTTGACTCGGGTGTAAGTATCAATTAGCATTTCGAGTCTTCTTAAAACAAATTAAGTTAGGCTTATAGATCTCAAGTCTTTTGGTAGTATGGCTGGGATTATCAACCTTAGGTATTTGACCCTTTTTAAGGTGGTGGCAATATAAATCAAAAGGCAGACGAAAACGAGGATCCGCTTTGGAATAAAAGTGCTGCGAATGAGACGGTTTTGTCATATGAAAGTTTTGACTCGATTAATATTGCCCAACTATTTCCATGCTCAAGTCGAAGTCGGCCAATTTCCTTTTTCAAGCAAATGTTCACAGACAGAACTTTCACTTGGCTGACAGTTCAATCAGATCCAAATATGGAGAAGCTAATTTTGATCGCCTTTTGAAAATAAGGCCGCTGCTGACAGCTTTGAATTACCGTTTTCAAAGCTTTGCTATGACAACTAAATCCCAATCAATTGATGAGTGCATGGTTCTTTTCAAAGGCCGATCCGGTCTCAAGCAGTATAAGCCAATTAAAAGAGGCTTCAAAATGTGGGCTAGGTATGTCTCGCAAACTGATACCAATTCGATGTATACACTGGCAAAAAAACAAACAATACGCCTGAACTAGGATTAGGAGCTTCAGTTGTACAACAGCTTTGTCACAATTTCTTTTCATCTTCTCTGTTGCTTCAAGGCCTATACGAAAACAAAATTTATGCAACTGCAACGGTGAGGTCAAATCGAAAGGGACTCCCAAAAATCGCAGCTCAAAAAAACAAAATGATGGAAGGGGAATATATGTGGAGGAAGCGGCAAAATGTAGCTTTTATGCAGTGGATGGATACGAAACAGGTAAATCTGTTATCAACTGCATTTGATGCGAAAACGAATCTTGTGGTAACACAAACGCAGAAAGATGGATCCAAAGCTGAAATCCCCTGTCCATTGGCAGTTCAACAATATACCAAGCGCATGGGTGGCGTCGACCTTTTCAACCAAAAGCGTGCCACTTATAGTGTAGGACGCCGAGGTAAACGTTGGTGGTTACGCATTTTTTATTTTTTTGTCGATGCGGCTGTGACAAATGTTCATAATTTGCATTTTGTGGACACAAGAACCATCCCACTTTTATTTTAGGGTATTACCTTGCCAAGAGCTTATTGGAAGCTAAAAAAACAAACAAGGTAAAAACTAGGCCACGTAACATAAAAAAAACTCCAGCCAAGTCAACAAGGAAATCATTTGGTGTACTTGATGAACATAGATTGGAAAATGTAGGAGTACATATGCCTGAGGAGATTTTGACCTATCGCAGATGCAGACTTTGCAGTACAAAGACAAACAATAAAAGATCAAAAATTCAGTGCTCACATTGCTAAATACCACTATGCATTACTCCATGCTTTGGTCTTTTCCATAAATAACATTTTTTGTTTTAAACATTGCCACCTCACTTTTGTTTCAAAAATTAAACAAATTTTTTTTTTCTTTCAAAAATTTCTTTAAACACTTCCTAACTAATTCAAAAATAAACATGTATTTTCTTAGGCGGCTCCAACTAAAGCTGCCTTATAAAGGGTTAAAAACTAATTTCGGCTTGGATAAACCCTACGAATGTGGTTTTTGGAATTTATATTGTTGTGCTTGTATGCTTATGCCCTTGTCCTTTGCATATCGTAGCTATAATATGAATATCTGCCTCCAAAGTAAGAATTGTCACCTCTTTTTTTGAGGTGCACTTTCTTAAATTTTCTTTCGGCTTATTATAGGTATAAACATTGGTTTGAGGTTAGTTATCTGTAAGAAAGCCGACACCTTTAGACCAATGAAAGGCCCATTGTGATACAAGGTGGATCTAGTATAAATTGCCTCTCCACGTTAGAGCCTCGAAAGAAGCCAAATTGAATACCATTATTCATGTTACTCAAGTCAAAATCGTTATGGCGCGAATCACACAGAGGTAATTTTTTGACTGAGAGCAGGGCATGTTGTACAGAAATTGTGGGAGATGAATGATGGCTTATATGCCATCTGTTGCAGCGTCTGTTTGGAGGGGCTTAAATCCAACCTTGGCTGATGGCTTTTTGGCCACTTTTCATGTTTAACTACTTATTCACCTACATCGTGCTCTTTTAACGGCATCTAGCTTTAACTTAAATTTACATGTAGAAATCGGTATATCTAAGGTTCGTTTTGATAATACCTTAGAATTTTCTTATGTCCCGGCACCCAACATATATAGGTGAATGCTACACTGCTCCGCCATATCTCTACAAAATTAATGGCTTTCTAGTGCTATTTAAAATATGAATAACTCTACCGGATATCACTTGGTTTCCATCAAATAGAGGGTGACCAGATAGCAATGATAGTTTTTTCAATTGTTATGTTTCAGTAGCTGTCAAAGTCACCAACGTCATCCAGCTTTCAAAATATTCAGTAAGGTTTGCCATTTCATCATGCATCGTTTTACGCCTGCTGAACGTGCAGAAATTATTAAAAAATTTTATCGAAATTCCGGCTCAGTTGTAATACGCAACGTGAATTTCGTCGTGAGGTCGGTCGTCGTCATGGCTTCAGTGTGCAGGCAATTCGTCGCGGCGTGGAGCCTGAGTACCCATACTCTTTTGGATCCACCAACCAGACAAAACATAGCCGCCATAGCGGCCAGTATCAAAATAGACCCAGAAATGTCGATTCGGCGCCGATCTGCTGAATTGAGCATTGCCAGAGAGTCAACTCGGCTTATTATGCTTTTGGATTTGGGCCTACATCCGTATAAGATTGCGCTGAGGGAAGAATTGAAGCCGAAAGATCAAAGACAACGCCGTGAGTTCGCTAGAAATGTTGGCCGGAGATCCAGATTTTGGCCAAAAAATCATCTTCTCGGACGAGGTGCATTTTTGGTTCAGCGGCAATGTCAACAAGCAAAATAGCCGTCATTGGAGCGAACACAACCCACAAGTGTTCGGCCAAGCATCAATGCATCCACAAAGATTGACTGTTTGGTGCGGTTATTTTTTTTTTATGGTGAAATGGTGAAGGAGATACGGTTACCGTCAATGGTCTCAGGTGTAGAGCGATGTTAACCGACTTTTTGTGGTCAGAGCTCGACAACATCTATATATGGTATCCAAGCTGTGATTCCAACAAGATGGCACTACATGCCATACATGCGACGCAACGCTCGAAGCTGTGAAGGAAAAATTTGGCAACTGGATCATCTCATGGCGAGCGTTCATCATTTGGCCGCGGCAATCATGCGATTTGACACCACTGGATTATTTTCTCTATGGCAACGTCAAGTCCTTAATCAACAGTAACACGCCAACCACTTTGGACGCGCTCGAGGCCAACTTTCGACACGCTATTGCCGGAATAACCCCGCACATATTGGACCGAGTCATCAAAGGTAGGTAAGTATTTCGGTATAGAAATGTTTAATAACTTCGTGGTTGTTCTACGCCTTCGGAGAATACATGGTCGTTGTTTGCCCTCAAATTTTATTGAGCACGGGTCTGTAGCGAATCGCGAAGAACATGATAGATAGGGTCCACGTCATTCCAATGAAACTGTTGAAGCTGTTAGAGAGAGTGTTGCCGAAAATCCGAATGTATCGTATCGTCGATGGCAATCGGTATCGGTGGATGTCAGCGCGCTGTGTGTCCGCAAATGCGTGAAAAAGTCTACAATGTAGCATATTAAACATACATAACTAATAGAGAGTCGGTAATACTCGTACCTGAGTCCATTTCAACTGCGACGGATGTCAATGGAGACGATTAATAGAAAGTCAATCAAGGAGTCTATTTGCTGAAGAATAATACATGCAAGTCTTCTTATTTGAACAAAACGGCGCGCCATGCCACACTTCGACCAAACGATGAACTTTTTGTTCCAAACATTTCTATACTGAAGCTCCAGATGGCCCACCCTATATATACGAGTATAAGTGCATATAATATGTGCTAATATCATCAATCATTTGCCGTAAAGCAGCAATGCTTTTAACGTTACGAAAGAAAAAATACTGAATCATAAAAATTGTGAAGAATTATAACGAAAGTTTGTTACATTGTTAATTAAAATACAAAGCTTAAGTATTTTGATTTGCATCTTGTTGCAAGTTTGTACCGTTTATACATTGATTTATGCATTTGCCTTCTGACTCTACTAATAGCCTTTCTCTCTACTTCTACATATTACTTGAAATTTGAATAAAACATATTGAATCCAACGTGCCCCCATTTACGTATTGTTTCTCCTAGAACAGTTTTTTGCGCACATACAATGCCAATAAAAGGGCTAAAATAGCTCAAGATTTATCCCTTCTTTTTTTTCACAACAGCACCAGTACCAGCAAAAAAAAATTAGTAAAAAATAAGCATCTTTATGGGTCAAGTGTGTAAGATAACGCCTGTAGTGTTACGACTAAAGGAATAAAGAGAAGAGAAGCTTTTGAATTCCTTTAAAGACAGCAAAAAAGCGGAACACAATGACACTCAAAATGCATCTGCTTCAACAAAAGACACTTGGGTAGCTGGAAAAAATAAAGACGCTACCACCACTTTTTTTTTCTAATTGCACAATAGATCCTCTTTGAGGGGTTGGAATTTGTTTGAGAGGCTACAAACTTTTAAGGGATTGATGATCCGCATTTGCATTTTTTAATCGAATTTCTTTAAGAAGCAAAAAACGAAACTCAATTTTTTTTTTCTTTTTCTCATTTCAGGAACTTAAGGAAAGTTTCAACTATGGACTATTTTGCCCGCCCTCAAATGGTAAAGCAGGGAAGTTTCTCGACGAGGAACGTCGTTTGGGAGATTATCCATTTAATGGTCCTGTCGGATATTTAGAGGTAAGTCAAATATGTGGAATACACATCTACCTATTCGATGGAATAATGGGAAAAGTTTTTAATTGCTCTTCTAACGGGGTGCACTGATTTTCTTAGGATTTAAAAAGTTTTCTCCAATAAAATAAAAATTTCATCGAGCAGTCAAGGAATTTTTTGGGGTGTATGGTACAAACAAAATAAATTAGTGCTAAGAGACTTTTAATTTGAGATTCTTGCTCAATTTTTCACTGGACTTACTTTCATTTCAACTTTCATTCAACCTAGGGATGCAATAATAAATTAAATTGGGGTTAATTCTAAAACTTATTTTATAACAAAAAAAAAACAGAGAAATTGTTAATTTCACAAAATGTCGTTAAATGGGTCAAACAAATGTTCAAAGATATGCTTTAAAGTACACAAATGCATCTACATGAAGTCATGATTTTTAAATTTGATTGATAATATGATAAATCATACGATTTCGACCAGGTACAAAGATAGTCTGTTTCATATTCGTAAGCCAGATAGAAAACTCCACATTTCGGGAGATCTTCGCACAACACATACAGTCATTCCAATTGGTTTTGACAACGTCTTAATATGTAGTTCATCAAGATTCTCAAGACTAAAGAGAATTCACCACATTTAAATTAATTAAGCAATAATCTCACCATGTACTAGATGTAAGTGAACGCTCGGCCCAGAACGTAAGCACACGTAGCTTGATCAAAACATATACGCGTCTTAACATTGGACGAAGTACAAAATGTGAAGGGTGCTAGTTTTAGAGCGTCTTTTCTTTCAATAGGAATAACTCTCTAATATACAATATAAAAATTATAATTGTTTTGAAATTTATGTTGTAAAACCAAATCAGCAAAAGATCTACACTTGAGCAGCATTTGGAAATCAGAATGATACCAGTGACACTCCAAAAGATGATCAGAAACTGTACAGCTCAAATGCCCAATATACAATAATAGCTGAACATGGTTTGACAAAAGAATATAAAAAAAATTATTCGATGAACTTATCGCTGATATTTATATTTTATTTTAAAGTTTGGACGTGTTAAAAAAATACAAGACTTTATACTGAACAGACTTTTTTTTTTTTTTTTAATAATTAGCACCCGCTCAACATTTTGTACCCTTAAAATGTTTGTACACAGCGCGGGCGAAGGAAATTTAGGGAGGAAGAAGAGACAGGTACCGATGTACATGGTTTTTAAATATTTGTAAGTTATAACGACCAGGAAACTCAGAGATCGGCAGGGTATTCCATAAGCGAGTTGTACGGCTTAGTATAGTTTAGAGTACGTCCGAAAATGGGCTTGAGGTATACTGATGAGCATTTATAGGGAGACGGGCGTTACGGTTGAAAGTTTGAATGGGCGGAATGCTACTGGCGATTTCAATGGAGCACTGATGGTGGAAATAGCGATAAAACAAAGTGAGACAGGAGACATTACGTCGGTTTCGTTCGAGGGGGTCAATTGATTGACTGAATTGACTGATTGACTGATTGATTGACTCATAGGTGATACTACCAATGAGTTTTATCGCACGGTTTTGAATCCTATCTAGCAGGTGCAGGGATGTTTTAGGAGCACCTGACTAGATGTGTTCATTGTACTCCAATTTTGGGTGGATGAATGCCTTATATATTGTGGCCAGATCAGAGGGGGTAAAATATTTCTTACATCGCTTGAGTAAATCTAGACATTTTGCAGCATTTTTGACGACATCGAGTATGTGGTCATTCCAACGTAAGTTGTCATTGACACATATACCGTGAATGGAAAGTTTATCGGTTTCGACGATGCAAGTGCCATTCATGGATAATGGCTGGGTATTTGAATTTCGCTTTAATGATAGCAGACAGCATTTTTGACCGGAAATAACTTTGATTTAGTATTCTCCATTGGTTTTTGATATTTGTTATCCTATTAGAATTTAGGAAACCTATTACCTATCCCTAAAAGCTCAGTTTGTCAGATATAGGAATCCCTGTATTAACGAAATCGTAGTTAATACCTTGACGATTCTAAAATGTTTGCTATTCTTTGAATAACTCAGATAATTCCAGACCCGATTTTTTCCAAAATTTCGTCAAATGTGTGATATATTAATAGGTTTCGATTAGTACTGCAAAAATTTCGAAAGAGTCTTCTATTATCAAGAAAAAATTCATTGTATTTTGTCTATGTTTTTTTTGTAATAACTTAAAAAGTCAACGACGGTCAAAATCTAATGGCCGCGATTCGGCATGAAGGCGCAGCATCTGATAAAAACTCAAACTGATAGATTCGTTCACGAGTTATCAAGGGCCAAACAAATACGGACATATACACACACGCAGTCACATACGCACATACACACACACCGATTTTCGAGGTGAATTCAAGAATTTCCCTATCCAGAAGTTAAAAGGCGATTATCTTTGGTGGCACAATTGAAAGGCATACCATGACATCTATAACACTGAGTCCAAGCGATTTTGCGACTTGGGAAATTATTTTCATGGCAAACACTCCCTCCCATACCTCAACTTCGAAAACAAATCCTAGAGTTAGATCTAGAGTCTTTACTTTTCGATTCACAAAATGTTTAGAAAACGTTGCTGCCGCTATAAACGACCAAAGACAATAGCGATGTTGCCAAAGACTACATCTCACCGTGTGGCGCTTCCATTGTTCCGATTTGAATTCTGTTTTTTTGTTAAGTTGGTAAATCTGTTGTTGACATTCCCTCTAAATCTTAGCGTCATAGCTTGACATTTGCAAATGTTACGTAGCCAAGAGTACATCTTTCTCTGTGTGTATTGGCGATTTTTTACAATTTTCGAAATGGATTTAAATTTGCAACAACGAACTTGTATTAAATTTTGCGTAAAAAATGGATTTAATGGTGCGCGAACGTTAGAAATGCTGGAAAAGTGTTTCGGCAACGATTCTCTAAAGAAAACGGTCGTTTACCAGTGGCACGAGCGGTTTAAAAGTGGTCGTGAGTCAATCGAAGATGATGGACGTAGTGGCAGACCATCGACATCGAAAATGGACGAAAACATTGATGAAGTAAAAGAAATGTTGGTCAATAACCGCAAATTAACCATCAGAGAAGTAGAACATTGCCTATGGATCCGTTCAAGACATTTTGGTTAATGATTTGGGTTTCCGTCTTGTAGCAGCAAAGTTGGTGCTGAAAGACCTCAATTTCATGCAAAAAAAAGACCGTGTTGACGTCGCAAAAGAGATGATTTGCGAGGCTGAATCCCATCCCACATTCATCAAAAGGATAATTACTGGAGACGAGCTGTGGGTTTATGAGTACGACACGCAATCCTGACATCGGGCAAGTGAATGGCGTTCACCAAATGAGGCGAGACCAAAAAACCCACATCGTTTTCAGTCAAAAACGAAGGCAATGCTCACGGTTTTCATGGATTACAACGGTGTAGTGCATCATGCATTTTTGCCAGAAAGCCCGACAGTAAACAAAGAGTATTATTTGGGCGTTATAAGACGTTTGCGTGAAGCAATTCTCCGAAAGAGACTAAAATTGTGGGCAGAAAACTCGTGAACTTTGCAGCATGATAACGCACCGTCGCACAGTGCCATCATTATTCGTAATTTTTTGACGAAAAATGCGACAAATACCATCCAACAGCCACCAAATTCACCTGATTTGGTTCCCTGTGACTTCTTTCTGTTCAGCCGAGAGGAAGTAATGGAAAAATCGCAGGAAGCACTGATGGACATACCGAAAACCGAATATAAAAAATATTTCGAGGATTGGATCAAGCGCTGGCATAAGTGTGTTGCAGTCGATGGGGATTACTTTGAAGGGGACAATATAGATTTTGATGAATAAACTTGTATTTTTAATTTTCTGAATAAATTCCCAAAACTTTTTGATCAAGGTGGTATACCACCAAACACATGTGCAAGAACTGCTTCCCGATGATTTGGAAAAGAGACTTGAGTTTTCTAACTGATTTCTGGAGCAGAGATTGAATAATAACGAGTTTATTAGCAGAATTCTTTGAACGAACGAATCTCAATTTACAAGAAATGGGATTACAAATTTTCTTAATCTTCATACATTTGCTTCGGGCAATCGACATACAAGGAGGCATAAATAATTTCAACACAAATCAGCGATAATATGTGGGCAAGTTTTGTAGGGGCAAAAAAAATGGAATAGGTTTAGAAATTGGATATCTGAAGACTCAAACAACATATCAATTTTATTTGAATGCCATTATAAGGGCTAGTATTTTTTCTAAAAACAAAGCCCAAAACGAAGTTTCTACCATTAATATTAACAGAGCAATATCCGTTAATATGGATCAGGGTACACCAAAGTAAGCCTTTTCTTAAAACCTCGATAAATGATGCCAACATTGGAGACCGTTGAAAGTTTTTTTTTCGTAGAATACGAGTATACCAAAAAATCATTTCCCAAATTACACTTGACGAATTAGAGAACACCCTGTATACCATATATTTAATTTTGTTGCAGCAGTTAAGTTAAGGATGCCACACGATGAGAGGAAATATTATTCTATTTGTTTTGATGTTGTTGTTTTGTTATTTACTACTAATAAAATGTATTTTCTTTGTTATATTTTCAGTTAAAATACAAAAGACGTGTATACAAGATGTTAAACTTGGATGAACGCCAACTGAAAGCACTGCACACACGAGCGAATCTTCGACGATTTCTCGAATGCATCAATGGTGGCCATGTGGAGAAAATCGCCAAAATGTGCGCCAAAGGGCTGGACCCAAATTTCCACTGTCCCGAAAGTGGTGAAACGCCACTGACCGTGGCCACCGGAGCTAAAAAACCAAATAAATTGCTTATTGCACTAGTTAATGGTGGTGCTTTGTTGGACTACCGAACAAAAGATGGAGCAACCGCTTTACACAAAGCTGTTGAAAAGGATTCCTTGGAAGCTGTAACGTAAGTGTTAACTGTTCACTGCTCATATATGAGTACGAGTATTATGTATCGACACACCATATGACATGTGTGTTACAAAATTAAACCCACCTGTGTTACCACGCCGGCAAAATGGATTTATGGGTGATATACTTGTCGACTAGTTTTTATGAGTTTATTTATTTTTTTTTTTTTTGTTTTTTTATTGGCGATATAGCGCTTATCGCCTAATTAATCGCCAACTTGATGGAAGTTAATTTTGACTTAATTCAGAATGCTAGTGTAGCGAAAGAGAGTGCGAACAAAACAAGTCGGCAAGTGCCAAGCCAAAAACCAAGTTTTTATTGCAGCAATTCCAAAATGTGTTGGCCATATATACTCATGCTTTGGATACCTTTCAAATGTCTCAAGATAAATTGCTGCTGGCTTTGTTGGGACTGTAGTCAGAAATATCTAAATTTGGGCGAGTAACTGTTTAATCAGTTGTCCCAGAGAAAAGGTGGCCAATAAGAAGTTTTTACCATTTTAATCTACAAATTTATGCATACATTGAATTGGTTGTTGGCAATTTCTAATATATGGAAAATGAAGAATAATGTTCTGTTTTTTTTTTTTACGTTTTTTTATTTTACTTATTTTTAATTTATTTTTGTTTATAGCACCCTCTTGGAACTTGGTGCATCACCCAATTATAAGGATGGTCGTGGGATTACTCCTCTTTACATCTCGGTGACAAAAAAATGTGATCCAAAAATTACAGAAAGTCTATTGCATGATCATGCAACGCTGGGCATTCAAGATAATCAAGGTTGGCAGGAAGTACATCAGGTAAGTCTTGTTACTAGTTGTGATAAATATGTTTTTTTCTTTTGCACATGGTTATGAAAAAAGGTGGACATTTACGTTTGTTTGGAGGAAAGTTTTATACATATACCATATTCATATTTATAAACATCCTATATTTATTTTTTTAATAAATTAACTGCGCACAGTAAAGGTAAAATATATAAATATAATTTGATTCCTTTCTTTGGTTTGAAAACGTTGCTTTTTCGATTTGAATTCATCTGCGTTTGTTATAGATAAATTTAACAAATGACAAAAAGCAATTGTTTTTTTTTCGGACTATTTAAATAAATGGTGATGGAAAAAATGGTGTAAATTTAAGTCTAAGTAGATGTTCTGTACAAGGTACTTCTAGCAAACAATCTTTCCACTTAATTCCTTTTTTCCCCAAAGCAATAAAAAATAAAAACTTTAAAATCAATTTATTTCCTTTAAATTTCTTGAAAATAATTTCTATATAATTATAATATTAGGCATGCCGACATGGTCTAGTCCACCATTTGGAACATTTATTGTTTTATGGTGCGGACATGGATGGCCGTAACGCTTCCGGTAATACACCATTGCATGTATGCGCTGTTAACAACCAAGAGGCTTGCGCTAGAATGCTTCTTTTTAGGGGTGCCCAACGTGAGGCTCTTAATTATGCAAACCAAACTCCCTATCAGGTATTTATTTCTGTCTATTAAAATTAAAAAAAAAAAACTTCTTATCCTTATGTTTCTTACTTTTACAATAATTTCTTAGTATAATGTAGTTTGTGGCTTCATGGTATCCTGGTTATTTTTTTATAAATGTAGTTTGTTCTTTTCTATATAGTATAATATATTGTAAATAAAAGTGTTTTGAATTTTACTTTAATTTTTAAAAATATTTTACATGTACGAGTAGGTTATAAAACAAGGTTTAAAATACGAAAGAAAATCGAGCAGAGGTATAAGTTATAGTATTTGGCTATATCGGACGCTTTCAGAGTCCTTCGTCCTCTTAAGACCTAAATATATATGAGTACATATCTACGTAAAATTATTGAATCGAAATCTCAATCAATACTGATTACAGCTTAATTTGTTGAGGGATAACGTATATTGAAGTTTTTCTTGTATTATATTCTTTAGGATTTAAATCTGGAATAAAACACACTCGGGATGAGTGCGATCCGAATTCTAGAAACTGAAATTTCAGTCAAACATACGGAACAAAAAATTTACATGCAAATGCAGGTGATATTTCCATATGCCATCATACTCGTACGTTAACTTAAAGGTCAAGTTATGCTTTTTATTGCAAACGATCCTCAATCTTGAAAAATTCGTGTTGGTAAAAGAAATACTTCGTCGCCTTTAATACCACATTGACCAGTGGAATTTATTCAGAAAATTAATAACACAAGTTTATCCATCTTAATCTACATATATTGTCCCCTTCAAAGTAATCCCCATCGACTGCAACACACTTATGCCAGCGCTTGTTCCAATCCTCGAAACATTTTTTATATTAGGTTTTCGGTATGTCCATCAGTGCTTCCTACGATTTTTCCATTACTTCCTCTCGGCTGCTGAAACGCGTTGCCCGTAGTGGTTTTTTAATTCGATTGAACAGAAAGAAGTCACAGGGAGCCAAATCAGGTGAATTCGGTGGCTCTTGGATGGTATTTGTTGCATTTTTCGTCAAAAAATTACGTATAATGATGGCACTGTGCGACGGTGCATTATCATGGTGCAAAATCCACGAGTGTTATGCTCACAATTCTGGTCTCTTTCGGCGAATTGTTTCACGCCCATATAATACTATTTGTTTACTGTCTGATCTTCTGGCAAAAATTCATGATACATTACACCGTTGCAATCCATGAAAACCGTGAGCATTGCCTTCTTTTTTGACTGAAAACGACGTGGTTTTTTTGGTCTCGGCTCATTTGGTGAACGCCATTCACTTGCCTGATGTCTGGATTGCGTGTCTTACTCATAAACCCACGTCTCGTCTCCAGTAATGATCTTTTGGTACCAACTTTGCTGCTACACGACGGAAACCCAAATCATTGGCCAAAATGTCTTGGACGGATCCATAGGCAATGTTCAAGTCCTCCGCTATCTCTCTGATGGTTAATTTGCGGTTATTGACCAACATTTCTTTTACTTCATCAATGTTTTCGTCGGTTTTCGATGTCGATGGTCTGCCACTGCGTTCATCATCTCCGATTGACTTACGACCACTTTTGAACCGCTCGTGCCATGGGTAAACGACCGTTTTCTTTAGAGAATCGTTGCCGAAACACTTTTCCAACATTTCCAACGTTCGCGCACCATTAAATCGGTTTTTTACGTAAAAGTTAAAAGTTCGTTGTTGCTAATTGAAATCCATTTTTAAAATTGTAAAAAATCGCCAACACACACAGAGATAGATGTACTCTTGGCTACGTAACTTTTGCAAATGCCAAGCTATGACGCTAAGATTTAGAGGGAATGTCAACAACAGATTTACCAACTTAACAAAAAAAAAACAGAACTCAAATCGGAACAATGGGAGCGCCACACGGTGGTTACTTTTTGATCAAGGTGTTATATTAACAGTCAAATATCGCCTCGAAGCTACAAGTTACGGCTGCAACAACGAAAAGTTTAAACAACCTTCAGGATTATGTTATCAACAGAACAAATCCTTACTGAATTTGGTGGTAGAAGTATCTTAATCATCGTTTTGTTTTTAAGTTTTGTACGAGTAGTTGTTAGTTTCACTCATTAAAATAACCCTTGGGATTTCGGTGAAAATTTCACTTTATTTGACCAAAATTTATGTTTTTTTTAAAGAAAGTTGTTCAATTCATTGGTATGAGTAAAAAATGTCAGTTACGATAGTTTGAAGGAATGAATTATCCTCTGCTATTTGATTTTCTTTCGTATCTAAAGTGTCAAACAAATTTGCAGGTTCTTGGTAATTATGTGTTTTTATATTTTTGTTTCTACGAGCATTTTTAAGAACTAAATTTTAAATGTATAAAGGTATATGTGATGCTCGTGATGAAATTTCTGATAGTGAATAAAAAATGATTAATTAATATTTAATTTTTTCAAATAGGTCGCAGTAATCGCTGGTAATTTAGAGCTAGCCGAAGTTATACAAAATTATAAAACCGATGATATTGGTAAGCAAACTATAAATTTTATTGTTTCAATTTAAACTACATTCGATTTTGTTCATAAAAATAAAAGAAAATATTTGTTTGTTCATAACCATGAATATATCTATGAACGTTTCATTAATAAATGCATTTTGAATTTATATGTTGCAATAATCATATACCGTTAAATGATAATGCAAATTTAAATTATTTTTTTTTTTACTTTCTTTTTTTTATTTTTTAACTTTTTTTTTTTGGATTGTTTGTCGTTTTGTTAGATAATAGGTTTCTGCATAAAATAATTTCTATATTCATTACAATTTATTTCTTTAAAAGAATATATTTTTCTTCATTTAATTTTTCAGCATATCTTAACTTAATAGAATTCTTTGAAATTCAGTTCATTTTTATTTTTTTTAATCGCATATTAATTCTTATACAATATCTCATGCAACTTTATAGAAAATATTAAGCTCTTGAGAGAATATTCTTAGTATTTTGAGAGGAGTCTTAGTTTTATAGGGAACTTGATACGAAATTGAATTAGATCCCTTTCTGTACAGTTATCTTTAATCAGTATCTACATTTAGTGCAGGCAGGTACCATAATTGGTTGGATGCTTGGTTCAGTACAAAGACAAATATATTAAGACCATAGGAGATTCATTGTGATACCATGGGTCTGCTTCCATTTCTAGAGCTTCATGTGAAATGAATTATAGTATTGCCGTTCACTGGGATCATCAACTAGAAAAAACAACAGCTACTTTGGGGCTTAACTCAGCCCAACTGGTACAGAATGATTTCTTATGATAGTCTACGTTTTTTTCAGCTACTTTGAAAATTATTTGAAAAAATGTTTTCCTTTTAGAATATTGGCCAATCAGGAAAGGTACTCTGTATACTGTATACTGATTGCGCAGATGTTTTTAAACATCAGGCCATATCACCATCTTGGAATAGTGGTATTATTAGCGATCACGTTGAAGGAGTTATTCCTACTCTCGATTGCTATTTCCATTGGCCTTTTTGGTAAGGGTAAACAATGTTGGATTATCGGAGAAAATATTGCACTATTATACAACCAGGTCCGAACTTTCTTGGCCATCATGACTTCGTTCTGATAACATCTAGAACTCGGAAGGTGTTTAGATTTAGCTTTTCAAGAATGGTATCACACCCGCCTTCAATTGGAGTGGTAGAGGCGGCAGTAATATCCCACTTACTGTGGTAGCTGACACTCGCTTGGAAGTTACTAATCTCGTTTCATACGAATGACAGTCAGTGTTTCAGGGGTGAAGTTTGTTGATTATCGATTGCCAGCGTGAAATTTAGACCACTGCGATAAGACTTTAAATCGGATGACAAACGGTAAAATGAAGATCATTTGTTTCTAGATGAAATATACCACCTTGATCCCGGAATTTATTCAGAAAATTTAATATGCAAGTTTATTCATCTAAATCTATATTATCCCCTTCAAAGTAGTCCCCATCAACTGCAACACGCTTATGCCAGCGATTGAACCAATCCTCGAAACATTTTTCATATTCGATTTTCCGTATGTCCATCAGTGCTTCCTACGATTTTTCCATTACTTTCTCTCGGCTGCTGAAACGCGTTCCCTGTAGTGGTTTTTTAACTCGATTGAACAGAAAGAAGTCACAGGGAGCCAAATCAGGTGAATTCGGTAGTAGTTCGATAGTATTTGTAGCATTTTTCGTCAAAAAATTACGAATAATGATGGCACTGTGGGACGATGCGTTATCATGGTGCAAAATCCACGAGTTTTCTGCCCACAATTCTGGTCTCTTTCGGCGAATTGCTTCACGCAAACGACTCATAACGCCCAAATAATACTCTTTATTTTCTGTCTGACCTTCTGGCAAAAATTCATGATGCACTACACCGTTGTAATCCATGAAAACCACCGTTAGCATTGCCTTCTGTTTTGACTGAAAACGACGTGGTTTTTTTGGTCTCGGCTGATTTGATGAACTCCATTCACTTGCCTAATGTCTGGATTGTGTGTCTTACTCATAAACCCACGTCTCGTCTCCAGTAATGATCCTTTTGATGAATGTGGGATCGGATTCAGCCTCGCAAATCATCTCTTTTGCGACGTCAACACGGTCTCTTTTTTGCATGAAATTGAGGTCTTTTGGCACCAACTTTGCTGCTTCACAACCGAAACCCAAATCATTAACAAAAATGTCTTGGACGGATCCATAGGCAATGCTCAAGTCCTCCGCTATCTCTCTGATGGTTAATTTGCGGTTATTGACCAACATTTCTTTTACTTCATCAATGTTTTCGTCGGTTTTCGATGTCGATGGTCTGCCACTGCGTTCATCATCTTCGATTGACTCATGACCACTTTTGAACCGCTCGTGCCATGGGTAAACGAGCGTTTTCTTTAGAGAATCGTTACCGAAACACTTTTCCAACATTTCCAACGTTCGCACCATTAAATCCGTTTTTTACGCAAAAGTTAAAAGTTCGTTGTTGTAAATTTAAATCCATTTCTAAAATTGTAAAAAATCGCCAACACACACAGGGATAGATGTACTCTTGGCTACGTAACTTTTGCGAATGGCAAGCTATGACGCTAAGATTTAGAGGGAGTGTCAACAACAGATTTACGAACTTAACAAAAAAAACAGAACTCAAATCGGAATAATGGGAGCGCCACATGGTGGCGCTATGGTATTATCTAATGTTGCAGATGGAATAGTCTTTATTGCTTGGCTTTACTTTCCAATTGCGGGTGCAAAGTTGACAGAGGTTCCTTTTATGGAGGCGAGGTCTTCGCTTTGGATTCGATATTCCGGACCGGAGCTACCTGTGTGAATTCTGTCCCTTCTCACCACATTCTTTATCGTCATACAGTAGAACTGAGACGATAAGAGTTTTATACAGTGCTTGTGAGAGTAACATATTTCCCAGTGTTTAGACAAAAAAAGACAGCAATTGGTAAAAGTTACTTTTTGTTCGATTCTCCTTGTTCGAACCCAAGTAGGCAAACTCGTTTACCATATAAAAGTAATAGCTTGCCATTGTCACGTATTATCTTTTTTTACAGGCAGCATAGCCTTTTTTTTACCCTCATCTGACACTATCCTCATCTTCGATCTGGTGGCAGCTCGCTGATTCCTTCCAATAATTTTAATGTCGTCAGAGCATACTAGCAGTCGTACAAACTTTTAAAATATTTTGCTCATGCTAAATAAATCACATGACACCATGTCATCTTATCGAAATTTGTCATCAAATGCCCTTGATGATATCATTACCGAATCTTATGGAGCAGCGACCGTTCCCTAAGACTTGACGTGGCTGTACATAGGCAGCTCATCGGGTCTCAACGTTCACATATTACGGAAGATAAAATCTTGTAGTTAGTAAACCTTAAATATATTTGAGTTCAGGCCTTGTGAAGCACAACTACAACCAATGTATGATTCAAACAATTAATTTAAAGTCACACTAAAAGCACTCTTTTCGAAGAAGGGCTGCTTCCACTAGTAATGAATGGACTTATAAGATGACATTGGAGAAATTCTCTGATGTCGCTGGGGGTTTTCCAGATTCCCTACAGTTTAACGAAAGCACAGCTATTAAGCAGACACTAGCACATTGTTTTATGAAAATCACTCAAGCTATAACACAAATTATCAACGATGGCAGCGATTTGAATGTCTGGTTCCGCAAGAGGTGTAACCATTCGAAGATCTAAGGCAAAGAGGTGAATATATTTCTAGATTGCTGACTCATTTCGTTACTGGAAACATACTCGTATATACATTATGTTGCAAAAATACGTTTCGACGCCATGTAAATAAATTTAACATCAAAAATCTTCCCCCACTACTGAACGTTTTCCAAAATTTATCTACAGGAATGTAAAACAACATAAAGCAATTTACGAAAATAATAATATTAATAACAAACAAGAACTATTCTTCCTTCTTTATCTTAGGGTAAGTAGACTAAAAGCTAAATTCAGTGGTGCAAAAGTAAGTTCCATTATCTTCAATACCTGCAATGACCACTTTTTTGATGAGACATCTTTGCCAATCGGTCTTGCATTGTATGCACGAGTTGTTTACGTTGATCTCGTGTAATTTTTTCCCGATCTTGATTTACGCATCTTTTAATTCTCTTAGGTAATACGTAGTTAGAGAAGTACCCATGCATTTTCTGTTGGGAATAAGCCTGGACTTCGTGGTGGCTAAAATATTTATTTTTTCTTTGCAAATATATTCCAAACCCTTTTTTGGCAGTATGAGTCGGCGCACTTGTTTAAAAACAAATTCGCTACCCATAAGCCGTCTTCCTTCCGGAACTGCTACGTCTTTTAGAAAGGTTAGATAAATATCCGCACTTACTTTGCCTTCTAATGGTATAATATTACCTACCTCATTTGCTTACGAACTGCATCGTAGATAAGGGTTATTAACAATAAAACAAAAAACAAAAGCGTCGTTGCCCGTCTCATGGAAAAAATAGCATGAGTTTCCCAAATATATTAAGTTATTCGCTTTTAAAGCAATTATTTCCATCTTGAACCCATACAATTTAATGATGAAAATTACTGTTTTCGTATAAAATGTTAGTCCTTATTAGAGCTCCCGGAACGGATGATTTAGAATGTTAAAAAGAACAATCAACAATATACAAACCCATTATACAGTCGGGTTGCAATAATTAAGTTTATTCTATACCAGACCCGATAGTCTGCATTGCGCAGTGGTTAAGTTTGTCAGCTACTACATCTAGGTTTGGGCTCCCTAATCCACTCGTACTGCGAAAAAGAGAAAAAAAAATTGTTTTCTCCTGGCAACCAATGGCAAAAATCCGAAAGCGACAACTTCTTCCTCCGTTGGGAATCGCTAAAAAAAAAAAAACAAAAGTCCCCCTACTTGTGCACGAAATGACAAAATGGTCAATGAGACATTGGGCCTTGGTTCACAACTTCAAATCGGTTTGAACTTAATATGTAGGTAGAGTTCTTACAATAAACATGAAATGATTAAGCCATTTGATTGATTGGCTGACTGATTTCTTTGATAACTAAAACACCTGATAATATTCTTAAATTCCTGACTTAAATAAATAATATATACTCGTACAGTATTGTGCAAAACAAAAGCAGCAAATTTAGCTCTCACATATAAGTGAAAATATTTTTTTTTCTAATGATCTTTCCAAAAAAATTAAAATGTAGATTTATGCAATGATGAAAGAGAAACATGGTAATGCATTTTCCAAAAGCATAACAAAATCTTTAAAAGAAAATCACAACAACACCAAGTGTATTTCATATATGGCAGTGTGCAAAACTAAAGCAACAATTTTTTGATTTCCCAAAAACAACAGAAAAAAGTTAGCGGTACTTTTTCGGGTTCTATCACATTCTTACCTTCCTATAAGGAAGTGAGTCACTGATCTGTCAAACGGATATCTTTCTGGTGGAGCTACAACTATGGCTTGAAATAAATTTGCTGATGAAATTAAATCTTAATAATTGAACATTTTTTTTAATGGAGAGACTCAAATTTCCATAGCCAATTAAAAAGTATAGAACAACGGTATATGTAACTGCAGTACATTTGGGAGGTCGACCACGAAAAATTTCGGAGAAGATGGATAAAAGCATTTGTGGTATAATTAAAAAAAAAAAGACCCGTTTGTGACTTCCCAAAAGATTGTCACATCACTAAATTTAACCTTTCATCCAGCTACGGTTCGAAGACGAGCAATCGAAAACGACTTAAAAAGTTACAGGTCTGCAAAAAAGCATGCGCTTAAAAAAATTCATTTCCAGAAAAGGTACTTCTCAAAAAATCTCGTTTTAAAAGCACAAACGTAAACCAAGCAAATTGTTTTTAATTATTAGGTTAAATTTCGCCAGAATGGATCTGAATTGGTCCCTAGACAAATGGAGAACTGTCCATTTCAGCGACGAATCTAAATTAAATCTGGTCAATTCGGATGGTATGTCAACAGTAAGACATCGAAAAGGAGAGAAACTCAATCCTCGAAACTGAAAAGCATGGAGGTGGTAGTGCGATGGAGTGGACATGCTTCTCAACTAATGGTGTTAGTCCTTTCACCAGAGTGAAGGGATAATGGGATATGGAGATGAAAATGATGCCCCATGCTGAATGGAATATGCCACTTCAATGGGTGTTTCAGCACAATAACGACCCGAAGCATACTTCGAAGGTGGTGCAGGATTGGTTAAAAGACTATAGTGTGCAAGTTCTCGATTAGCCGACACAATCACTGGACGTGAATACCATTGAAATCTTCTTTGGGATACTAAAACGACAGGTTGCTGGAGAACATTCCATGAATAAGCGAGAACTGTTTCTAGCATTAAAAATTGAATGGCAAAAAAATACCGCAAACCACAATTTCAGATTTAATATCTTCGATGACACGCAGATGTGATGAATTTATTAAAAATAAGGGCTCTTATAAAAAGTATTAGATTTGTTGCTTTAGTTTTGCACACCGCCATATATTACAAACCATATACTGGTTTTTGTTATGATTTTCTTATGTACGAGTTGTTATTATTTTGGAAAATACATTACCATCTTTCTCTTTCATCACTAGATATATAAATCTACACTTTAATCTTTTTGGAAAGATCATGAGAAAAAAAAATATTTCCATTTATATGTAAGAGTTAAATTTGTTGCATTTGTTTTGTACAACACTGTATTAAATGATGAAGTTCTCTCTTCCCTAAAAATAACAAAAATTGTTACACTATACCTATACGTAACTAGCTAACAAATTAAATAGTGTTAGTGGCTCGATCATAAGTTAGAAATAGTAACCTTCCAAATACATATTTTTAAGTATCCTTGTCTTCTCTGGGGGTTCCTGGTATACAATATATCGTACAATATACGTACTGTATTCTGTATTTCCTTTCAAATATTGCAAGACCTTATGAGCTTTTATGTCAAAGCCTTTCCTCTACATTCAGAACTTTATTTTTAAATCAATCTCTTAATTGGCCCACTATGCAAATCTTCTTAATTTTTTTTATCAAAATTCGTAACTTTTATGTTTACCATAAAATTTCATCCTTTTTAGTCATCATATGTTATTGATTGTACTTTCTCGTAATTTTCGATCGTAAAACGTTAATTGAATGCCCTAAATTGATTTTTCTTTTTTTTATTTGATATATGTATAAGTACTTAAATACATACATCGTAATACTATATGTAGCATAATTTATTTTCATATTTGCACTCCTCAACACTTTTTATGTCAATTAGATTGCTTGTCATTCTACAATTGGATCTAAAGTGGAAGCTATCATAATTTTTGTATAACATTTATTTAAAATGTTTTTAAATATTTCTTTTATGCATACATACATAGATGTTAGATGTTCGCTAAATGTTCACTGTTGTTTATGATGTTCTTTTGTAGTATATGTTAAAGTTTTTAGAAACTATGTAGTTCCTAGACACCTTTGCATAAGGGAGAATGACATTTAAAACGTAAGTAAATGTAAGATTATAATAAAGCCACTATTTGGTGGGTAAATTTTAACTTTGAATAACACCACGTACAACGTGATAAATTAATTCTATTACTAAGGCATAATCAGTATGAGAAAGATGTTTTAGAAAAAATAGAAATAAATTTAATGAACACCAACTTTTTTGCAATCCCTAGAAGGTGTTCATTTTTATCGTTAAGGTCTTTTTTTTTCGATATTCAATGTGCCAATAACTTAAGTGTTTAAATATTTTAAACATCTTTTAAACATGAATACCTACTAGTGCGATACATCCTTCTTTAATGTTTTGTTTTTTTTTTTTTTAATTTTCGTTTAGTCTCAGTGCAATAACATCCAAGTTCGAGTCAAAGTAAATAATATTTCTAAATTTTGATTAATGCTCTATTAGTGATGGTCTTGTACACAAACTTATTTATTTACTTACTACAATCCAGGTGTGAAGGTCGGGCATAAGTCGCACGCGGCGATTAGTAAACTCTAACCTCTAAGACTGCGTGGACACGCTAACTTGAGTTTTAAAAATTAATTTGCTTATGTAATTAAACAAACTGAATATTGTTCCTGACCGGATTTTATTCCCGTGACATGATATTTTTTACCGTGTCATGAAACTTCAGTATATTGTTTTTTAAATTTATCTGACTACTCAACATCCCTCATGAATTTGAGAAAGCCACACACGGAGAATTTTTGTTATGCCATCATTAGTCACAATAATCTTAAGGAAGATACGAGGGCGGGTCAATAATTCTGTGCATTTTTGAATTTCTGACCTCTTTACTGAAACAGCAACACTGCTCCTGTCAACAAGCATTTGTCAGTTGACTCCTGTCAAAATTTAAACTTGCTGCGTCAGTTAGTTTGTGTTTGACAGCTATTTTTATCAGACTACTCACTAATTTGAGGAGAAAATGGAAAAAAGTGAATTTCGTGTGCTTATTAAGCATTATTTCTTGCGAAAAAAAACCATTACCGAGACCAAGGCTAAGCTTGATAAATACTATGGGGACTCTGCACCATCGATTTCAATGGTAAAAAAGTGGTTTACTGAATTTCGTTGTGGCCGTACAAGCACTGAAGATGCCGAACCTCCTGGACGCCCAGTTGAGGTCTCTACACCCGAAACAATCGAAAAAATTCACGATATGGTGTTGGCCGACCGAAGATTGAAAGTGCGAGAGATTGTGGAAGCCGTAGGGATCTCGCATGGCTCAGTGGTTTCAATTTTGAATGATCACTTGGGCATGAGAAAGCTTTCCGCAAGTTGGGTGCCGCGTTTGCTCACAGTCGACCACAAACGCAATCGTGTAACAACTTCACAGGAAGGTTTGGCGTTGTTTAATCGCAATATGGAGGAGTTTTTGCGCCGTTTTGTAACCGTGGACGAAACATGGATCCATCACAACACACCAGAGAACAAACAACAGTCAAAACAGTGGGTTTCTAAGGGTGAATCGGCGCCAAAGAAGGCCAAGGTGGGTTTGTCAGCCAATAAAGTTATGGCGACTGTTTTTTGGGATGCACTACCTTCAAAAGGGAAGAACAATCAATGGGGAATATTATGCCAACTTATTGGACCGATTCAATGACGATTTGAAAAAAAAAACGACCTCATTTGGCCAAGAAAAAAGTTCTTTTCCACCAAGACAATGCAAGGGTGCACACATGTGCAGTTGCCATGGCAAAAATCCATGAATTGGGCTATGAATTGCTCCCTCATCCACCCTATTCTCCAGATTTGGCTCCGAGCGACTACTTCTTGTTCCCAAACCTGAAGAAATGGCTTGGTGGAAAAAGATTTGACTCCAATGATGAAGTCATCTCGTCATTTTGAGGACCTCGACAAATCATTTTTTTTGGAAGGGATAAAAAAATTGGAGAAGCGTTGGACAAAGTGTATAGAGCTCAAGGAAGACTACGTTGAAAAATAAAATTATTTTTTTATCAAAAAATCAGTTTTAATCCAAAAGTCACGGACTTATTGACCCGCCCTCGTATTCCTCTCGAATTCGTCACACAGTATGTATATAAGTGATCTATACATACAGAAGAAATAAAAAAAAATTTTATTTAATTTTATCGTTCTTCATGATTAATTCCCAATAAACGAATAGCGTTGTATGCCAGACTTTACAAAAGCCAACCGTTTTAGAACCGATTACTCATATAGTTTCGCGAGTTAAGATTCTATTAGCTACGAGTAGAATCAATGTGATAATAGTATGATGCAGATGATAAATTATTCTTAACCAAATATCTAGAATTTCCATATCGTCATTTTTATTAATGTGGTCTGTTATTGCCTTGATGTAAGAGCATTGCTCATACACTTAAGTTGTATCATAACTTATAACTCCGCTGGCCAAGTAAATAGCTTAGAGTGAAAACGCATATAAAGCCAAACAGGCAGCACGAATTGTTCAAGCCAAACAACACTTTATTCAGCACTTCCGCTGTGGAGTTTCTGATGGCTTATTGATGTTGATGCTATTGGTCTCCAACACTTGGTGCAAGTTGCATATAATTTATCGAAAGTTTGAGGGATACATGATCGGCAAAGGTTCTGGTTTTTTTGCAACCATTCAACGTCGAATCACATCCAATTATTTCTCTGTTCTTGTTGCGTATTTGGTATCCAAAGGCATATGTTCGGTACAACTAGATAGTGGTCCGAATTAATATTGGGCAGAATCTTCCAACATCTACGACTCTGTAGTAGTGCTTTATGTTTATCGCAACATGATCAACGGTGGGTTTATTATTCAGGTGACGGTAATCTTCTTTTCTGAATATTGAGATGGGTGCTATTCTGCCTGGCAAAGGCAATTAGCCTGTGTCCGTTTGCAGAGGTAATGGTAATAGGTAATACTTTCCGACTGTACTACCAAAGAAATCCGCATATCCTTATTTTTAACACTAAAATCATCAAAAACAATTTTAATTGCAGACAGAGGGCATTTCTCGTACGCTTTGTCCAGAAATTCGTAGAAATATTCTTTGGTAGCATCGTCTTTTTCCTCTTTGGGAGTGAAAGTGGATATCAAATTGATGCACGATTGGATATTAACAAAGTGTTGTTTACGTGTTGAAAGTCCAAAAGTTAGCCTTAGGCGACCATTTATAACAAGCCCCCACCCAACGAGACTTTATTTTTTATTTTCAGAGCAGTATATCCGGCAGCTTTTGATACTTCTTTTGTCAGACTTATTCCACCACACTTTCTAGGTTTTGATGATATCTGCTTTAAAGCAGTGTAAGACTTCCTCTCTCTCAATTGCATGTGGCCTGTTTGGTATTCGAACACTTCATGTGCAAATCCGACCTTGTTAGAAAAGTGGCCATCAATGGACATGTAGAGCAAATAGGTCTTAACTTATCGGCCCGAAGACTCTTCAATTCCTACCTGGAAGGACAATGCAGTAAAGTACGACTTCACTTTAAGTGGTAATGGGTCCTCAACCAACTAGAGGAAGTTGGACAAAAACCACGAGAACTGGAGGGGTTTATTCTTTGAGGACCAGATCCACCCCAGACGCTATTTAACTATTGTAAGAAAGTGAAGGTTATCAAAAGTGAATTCATCCTTATCCGAGGCTTTTGGTTGAGTTGCAACATTGACATATTTACGTGGTTAGGTAAGCAACCTCAGACCCAACCCTCAAACATGGAGGGTCAAGTTCTTTCTGTGAATATTATGGAGTCAGTAACACTCTTCGGGGATATGAAAACTGTAGCTAAGGCTTCATCCGCCGCTGGGTTATTTTACCACTCTGACTAGTCTTGAGTAGCTCATGAC
The DNA here is from genome assembly GCA_963966105.1 of Volucella zonaria. NCBI lineage: Eukaryota > Metazoa > Arthropoda > Insecta > Diptera > Syrphidae > Volucella > Volucella zonaria. The sequence goes on along the minus strand of OZ014533.1, from coordinate 48,415,517 downwards.
AGTTTTAAAATGCGATGATTGCAATAATATAAAATCATCTGCCCTCGAAGACCTACAAGCTTTCAGCACAGTTTAATTGTTATTCACTGTAAATTTTTTGCAGCAACAACGCAAGCTAAATGATTCAATACCACATCGTCAACCGAATGTAAATCTAAAACATACCATATGTTGCTTGAATATGGTGTTTTTTCTTACCTAGAATAATCAACGAAAAAGAATAAGTGATGATGGATCTAATGGTATCTCCGTTGTGTACCAGAATTTGTAGATTTTAACCCAATCTTATTGAATAAAATTGGTGTGTTTGAGACAATCGTTTTGTAGCCCCTAATATCGATATTAAAGCAGATCAGTCACAAATGTTTTGCGTACTGAGGATAAGGATACGAAATGTTGATATCACTTACCTAACGTCTAGTCTGGAGACACTTAAGTGACAAAATATAAAAAAAAATTCCTTTGCATCAGGAGTAGAAAAATCCTTTCAACTAACCCAATAATGCTAAGTGGCTCCTGGAAGATTTCTAGCGAAGGATCACTTAATCTTCTGCTTATACATCCATTTCCCTGGAAGCTCTCAAGTGATTAACATTATCAACTTAAATAAGCCAACTAAGTGATTACTACAAACAAACTATAATATTTTCGGCACAACATAGCAGCCGTATGCAGCTTAGCAGTCGAATAATAAATTCAAAAATGAATAAGACATCCGCCAGAAAATCCATCGGTGAAGAAGGTTGCAATAAGTCGAAGAGGGATACTTCTGGGATTTGGTGATTAATGGACTGTTGACATGGTGATTGCTTATATGACATCCCTTTTGCGATCTACATCTCAAAATAGCTTCTGAAATACGCTCTCAACAAGATAAGTACATAGTTTTGATTTGAACATAAATCTCACAAAACTGAACGTGTTCTCTTCTCTAGGAAATATAGAATTCCATATATTGACATTCCCTCGGTTGATGGTATACAATTTTCTGACAAACTTTTATATTGGAGTCTTGTTTTTGATAAACAGCTGAGCTGGAAACCTAGCATTCTCGTACAAGAAAAAATTAAGAAAGTTATAGGAGTACTTTTCTCTTGCAAAAAAGCTTTGCCCTCTATCTATACGACTCGCTCGGAAAAAATGCTTTAAATAAGAGAAAGTTATTTGGTGGATTGTCTACGATGAAGCGATAAATCCTGACAAGCTAAATGTATTAGCGGAGTATTTCGAACTATTCCATCCTTTATCCCTTGTTGGATGTTAAAATATAAGAACGTTTCAGAGAATTGTAAAGTCGATGAGATAGCCAAACGCTACATGCTAATTCATTTTAAAGCTAGATACCATCAAAAGTGCAAAATTTAAGTGGACAAGTATTTCAACATGTCCGATGGCCAAATCGATTTAACCAAAATTTAACCTAAAATACTCTAAGGTGCAACAACAAGTTTAATCGTATGCAACTATGTGATAATTATTGATGTAGATTCAGATGGCATCTATAGAAACATGATGAGGAAGGGCATTATATCTCTCAAGAGAAAACCAAATCTAGCAGCTTTCTACCCTAAAGATGTTTACAGCTTGGCTAATGCAGAGACTGGGCGTCTCTTTATCTGAAACTCAACGAATTCAACGAGTAATGAAAAACTTATCGAAAAGACATAGCGTTTCTTTCATTTATTTTCAGGTGCGTTTATTTAATATAGCATTAATCAACAATGTATTGACCGTTTTATTCGATGACTTTCTGCCATCTTCGGGGCAAATTCATAATACCACATTCATAAAACTTCCTATCTTTCTCTGCAAGAAACTTGCAAAGAGCGAAATAAGTGGAAGTCTGATGGCAACACATCTTAACCAAACTGCAACAATTTTTGCTGAGTGATCAAACTTGTATGTGGTCTCGCATTGACGATGGCATAACGTACTTTCTGTAGTTGCGCATAGTCGACATCGGAATTAGTCTTTTTGTTCTTTGGAAAACACTCGTAGCAGACTGGTCCCTTCCAATTCTACCAGATTGGCAGCCTTTGTTTGTTTTTCCAATGCTTCATCTCGTCTGCTCCAACTTTTTCTTTCGGCTGACATTGTCATACGTGTTATACGTGATCATACGCTTCAAGAATAGATCGTTTTCTTCGCGTTTGTTGAGTTTATGCGCTTCGTCCGATGAATTCCTTTCAACTCTTGCGATATCGACCTGCTTTACGAAACCAACCGATTTCAAATGGGCATGAACGCTTCCAATGGACACTTTTGGAGCGGTAGCAAGCTCTCGAACCGTTGACTGCTTATTTACATGCGCCAATGCTTTAATTTTATCGTCGTCAATCTAATCTCGGAAGGTCTACCGAAGAGATTAACGCCTTCAACTTTAAAATCCCCATCACGGAATCGGCCGAACCAGTTCTATTGTAGCATGACATTTCTGCAATGTTGTATCCACAGTTCCAAGCACATAACTCGGATGAATCATGCCAACTTTTTTTGCTGTTTTTAGGCGTCAAAGTGTGAACAACATTTAATATAAATATCAGGTTCAGACACAAACAAACGCGGGCAAAGCCAACTATTCCAAATAAACAAACGCAATGATGTTTTAAACAACCCAATAGATTCACGTGGTACAACAATTAGCATTATATTACCTGAGATTGATTTTATTGATAGATTGTATTATGTTTTGAATTATTTGCGACTTTTCTAATAAGTCACATGAACATAGTAAAAAAATTAAAACCATTCCTAAGTACGTGACAGTGATCATCGGTATCTGTTAAGTTTTTTTGTGATTCCTGTGCTAGCATTTTCTCAGCGTCAAATGTATACATATCACATATCGTCTCTGGATTATGCTTTCTGAAAGAATCGCAGTCCAATTGAATTGACTGTTGAGCAACCAACAGATCAGTAAACTCTATATGGTGCTATTTATAGTTTGTGTTATTACACAGGTACATGTGTAGCCAAAAATTGTATAAATTTTGATTACTGTTTTGTTTCCTAAAGATCTTGCTTTAAACATTTATTTCGGATATCATTTAACCACATTCGTTGGATACGCCAGAGAGAGCCTTTCTGAGAAATTCTGAAACAGCACGGTTTTATTAAATTACATTTCTGGAAAATTTGTAGATTTCTCCCAAGAATGGTACGAGTTTGTTATTTTATGTACAAATACCCATGTACGAGTATATTCTCGAGATCCTTTAGAAATTATTTACACATACTTGCGATATACATACTCATACATAAATAAATGTTCTCCTTAGTAGCGTTGAAATATCACTTTTCCAATCAAATCCGAAAGCAATCTTAAACAATTTTTTGCTTGCAGTGCTTTCGCTACCCGGCAGAGCAGGGCAGCGAGCAAACCAATCGCCTTCTCACTCCTCATATCGCATGAATTATCGCCGGTACTGTGTGGTGTGCCATGCAACGATTTATCGATAAACAAAGTCAGTTCGACGTCTCGTAGCAAAGTAAGCAACAGGCAAACAGGCGAACCGTTTAATGCCGACTTTGCAATAGAGAGCTCCCACAGACTTGCAATCCGATCGTGTGTGAAGTGTGACTATTAATTTTCTTCCACTTTGTTGATTTTTTTTTTTCCATATTTAATTAATTTTAAGTAGTTTTGATTGTGTTGATTAAGTTAAATAATTAGCTTAGGTTTATAAAAGAAAACGACAAGCAAATCCAAACCGATTAAATCGAAAGAAGTTGAATTAGTTTTTGTTCTTATTTTCCGTGAGTGTGGCTTAAACATAAACAAAATTTTGCGACTCTCTCTTACTCTTAAACCCTTCACAGTACCCTTTCGTGGTCAGCCGCGCTATAATCCGAAACGCCGGTCTGGAGTTGGATGGATGGCCGGCAATGGTAATCTAAGCGGTGGCGGTAGTCTAATGGGTACACTAACGCGAAATAGTTCACGTGGCCCACCATCTCCATGCCCATCCGAACACATGCCATATAGTTCGGCAAGCTCGAGTTTATCCGAAGGATCATCTGGCCATCGATCACATGAGGACGATATCAGCATTGTCACAGGTATCTCAATCTTTTGTTACATTATTCTTTTTTTATGACTTTTTTTCTTATAGTTTTAGTTATTGTTATTTTTCTTCAAATTTCTGATATTTTAATGGTGTTGGTAATTTCTTTGTAAACTGAAACGCAACAGAAGTATGAAAATATTGAATTCGTAAACTCTATGATTCATAATTGATTGTAAGCGTATTGGATCTAATTCTCGGACAAAAAAAAAACAGAAAACCTTTTCTCACCACGATCGTGATTGCAATTTACCCATAAAATCAAATAAAAATCTGTTCTTCCTCTGAACAGCTTTAGATATTGTGTTACGATTCCCATAAAATATTCTTTGAAAAGTGAGTTACGATCAGCTCAAAATCTGTTCTGTATTTAACAACTTGTAAAGTAAAGCAATTTAGTTATGTAAAACGGTGCTGCTTTTAAAAACTGCTTTCCGCAAAATAAATAAGTGCAAATACATTAAAATTCGCCGATATTGCATTTGCGTTTGGGATCTTTAATTTGTTTACAACAATAGAAAGTCGCAAAAAACAAAAGACTTCAAGTTAAAAAAAAAAGGAAAGTGATATCGGAGTCCCAGACCAGTCAGCTTTTTCCGGTCCATCTGACTCTCGTTCCTAAAGCTATTTACTAAGCCTGAAGTCTATGAATTGTATTACGTTTGCATTCCTTTGAAAAAATGTTGCCATATCTGCTACTTACTTGCAGCCGGCAGCGCTTTTCTCTGTTCATATTTGTGTATGCTCAGATTTGCTGTGATACAGATACCTATGGTTGGTCTAGACTATCAATTATCAAACAATAGACATTTAAGTTTTTAATCCGAATCGTAAAATATTCAAAACCATTGTAAAAGATAGTTAAATATCACTTTCTATCCGTGATGTCGTCCGCACTTGGTTTTATTGATCCGCACACAAAGGTTATTTAATGTACTAGCTACACGAGTACTACAATTTACTAAGACCGTGTTACTAGAAATCTACCAAGTTGTGAAACATTGACATAACTTATTCCTAGAACGTGGGTCAGGGTGTACAAGTACATTAGGATGTGTCTATACAAACGACCAATATCAAATGATTTTGTCCCATCACAAAAAAGTTCAGAGCTTATCAGCTAATAAAAGGTGATCAAACTTATATTAACGATTTAAGAACCATATTCGACCACTCTCTATTTTCAATCTCCGAAACATTCAATGATTGATTCTGGTCTGCCCATTTGCACGGTATATATATACAATTTCGTAATTTTCGCAGATGCAACTATATTTCAAAAGCGCTTATGTAAAAAAGGGGGATATACATACAATAAAAAGTTGTACGAAAAAATCCCTAGGCTTCATTACATTTTTCGATTCTAACAGAAAATATTGTAATTGTTTGTGTACTTAGTCATTTCTATATCGCTAGACATGCCGAATGCCGAATTCGTTTCTGGATATTGATCCACCCAAGAAACTCCCCGAGTTGTATGAGAACCATCAATTTCTTTTGGTATTTGATAAATCTTTATATTTGAAATTGCATACGTTGCCAAATAATAGGTCATTACTTATCTGGATTTGGGATGAGTTCGCTCACAAGTATTCGCATACATATAAAGGTATTTACCCACCCATTATTGAATTCCATAAATCATCATGCATGTTACTACAATATGGAATGATTTTATTTAATAGTATAGATGGCAATAGGTAGACTTATTTTATATCCTCATACAAGTTGCATGTAGTCTTATCCTGAAATTGTCCTTGGAGATGTGCCAATATAAAATGTTGGCATGGTCTCCACGAAAGGCACACGAAAAAAAAAAGAAAGCAATTGAGAACATCCCTTAAACATTCTCATCTTTTTTACAGATAAAAGTCTCGGTGACACCAGTGACATAATCAGTGACTCCTCCGGAGTAGGTACCAACTCTGATAGTGCTGCATGTTCTATTGGTCACCCGAGCACAACGGTGGTATGTATGGAGCCATATGCTGGAAATTCAGTTGGGCATATTCGACTGCAGCCGGGCGATGTAATTGAGGTTGTAGGATCGACAGACTGTGGTTTATTGGAGGGCTATGTACGCGGGACAAATGTATCGGGATTTTTCCCGGTGGAATGTGTGCAAGAGGTGAATATTCGTCAAAAGAATATTACGAATGTATCAACAGCGTCGAGTATTTCACATCACCAACAGCAACAGCAACAACAACAGCAACAGCAACAACAGAACCAACAGCAGCAGTATCAAGGATCACCAGGAATGCCCCGACCCCAAGTGCCAACTAGTAATACTGGAGGTGGTCAGTATAACAGTGCGACAGCACCAAGAATGAAGAAGCCGTAAGTACCATGTAGTTTCATGTAGTTTTGATGTCCTATTTTTATAATTTACTTAATTTTTTTTGTTATCTTGAAAATTTAGAGCAATGGGTGAACCACGAACTGTAATACTTCATCGAGCTAAACGCGGTTTCGGTTTCATTCTTCGTGGAGCTAAAGCCTCATCACCATTGATGCAATTGAAACCGTCCGACAGATTTCCAGCTTTACAATACCTTGATGATGTAGATCCAGGCGGTGTTGCTGATATGGCTGGCTTGAGACCTGGTGATTTTCTTCTTGCGATTGGGGGTGAAGATGTTCGAGCGGCATCCCATGAAAAAGTTGTCGACATGATTCGATCAACAGGTGCACTTGTCTCAATGACAGTTATATCACCACAGTATCCACATCAAATGCAATCAGCAGCAGCAGCAGCAGCTGCCGCGGCTCATCAACAACATCAACAATTTCAAGTACAACATTACCAAGGTCCAAGTACGCCACAAGCTACACGCCAATGTTCAACACTTCCGCGCAAAATGTCCCTTGGCCAACCAGGTATTGGTGGAAGTGGAAGGATGCCAGCACCAATGCCACCGCGTCGTGATCCCAAAACAACACTCAGTGTTGGTAGGGCTCGTGCCAAGTCTATGGTAGCTGGTCTTGAGAATGGTGGTGAAAAAGATGACGAAGACGTTCCAGCGAAATCTAGTTCAATTGAATCCATATCGACAACGCCAACACAAAATCCTAGCACTCCTGTGCAGTTGCGTACTGCAAGTATCAAAGCTCGACCAACGTCAAGTCGGATCACAGCTGCTGAGCTCGAAGAGCTATTCCAGCGACAACAAGGTGAAACAGCTGATGGTATGAATCGTTATTCAACCATGATGACAACGTCTAGATTCCAGTCAGGTACCGACAGCGGAGCAGCTACACCGCCAACCGGTGGCTCTCCAATGAAGGGACCATTAGTTTATGCCAGTGTGGCTGATATGAAACGTAAGAAGACCAAAAATGGTACACTACGTGGAAAACCATGCCCCATACCGACAATTGGAGCAGGTGGAAGTGATTTGAAACGATTCCATTCAACGCCCGATTTGAACTCGCATCTAAATAACTCCTCTTCGTCGATTTGGAATGCTGTTGGAAAGGGACATCATTCACAAGATGATGTGGCGACGTTACATGCGTCTATGCAGCGATTAAACTTACCACCACCAACTCATCCTCCACCACCACCACCTGTCGGCCAAGTGGTGAAAGTAGATGTTTCAAGGTGTTCATCCGAATATGAAAGTACTATTACACTACAACAGAAACTAAAACGGCGTGGAAATATTACAGAGAGCTGTGGATCAGCAGATGGGGTTGCTTCAAGTTTTAATCCTTCGGCCAATGCTAAATTATACGCATCGCCACAGGATCTCAGAAATATGGTAGGATGGAAATTGCGACGAACTGCTTCACAAGAGGTAATATTCGAATCATTCTTTGTCTACTTACTTATATATTATAATTGTATTTATCTCACAGAATCGTCATAGCCAATTGGTTAACCAATCATCTAACTCTACCGCTTTGGCGAATCCTACTTCTCAACCTGCTTTACAACAATCACAGCAGGCACCGCCAGCACCTCCACAACCAACCACTCAAACCATTAACCAACAACAGCAACCGATTCAGCAACAACAGCCACAGCAACAAAAACAACACACACCTGCACCAACTCAAAAATGTCAATATGCTCAGCCTACGAGACAATTTATCGGTCAAAATACAGCACATCATCAACAATTACAACAACAGTACTCGCTTCAACAAAACGGCACACCTGTTCCAACAGGACCAGCTCCACCTATTCCAGAACCAGATTACAGCCTTAGCGAGTCTGATGGTGAAGATGAAAATTCAATTTTAGTCGCAAGAAATACAAAACTTAATGAGAAGATAGCGTTACTTGATATGCCTGAAACGAGTGGAAATAGTCATACAAGGTAAATTACCTTAATGTATTTCAAAAGCACATTAAAGCTAAATTATTATTGTTTTCTTTTCCAGTGGCAGTAGCTCAGGCGGATCTATTTCACATTCCTTTTCTGTTGACGAAATTCAGCGCATCCGCACTAATTTGAAAACATCCAAATCTTATCCCAACGATTTACTCAAACCAGAAAGTCAAAATGAAGGTGATAACGGAAGTCAAATCAACCATAATAATAATTCGCGCTCACCGTCAAATGGTGGCGAGCACAACGAAGAAGGTGACAACTCATCATCTGGCGTTAGTAGTGATCAGGAAATTCCAACGAACACTGCCCAAACAGCAACAGCGAATCAAGATACAATTAAAAAGAAACCGCTTACACTTTCCGCTGGCATTGCAGCATCAAAACCGCATATACCATTGGTGAATCCGCAGCAACAGCAGTCACAGCCATTAAATCCATCGACAGTAACTGCAACCAAAATTAAAACTTTAATCGTAACGAGCAAACAATTAGCCCCAGCCCTGTCACCTGCCTTAGCATCCAAGATTCCAGGTCCAAACCTTCGAAAGCATGAAGAACCCATTACTACTGTAGGCAGCACTAAACTAAACATCAGCATTAACAAAAATAATAATATTAACAGCAACAACAATAATAACAACAACAGTAATGATCCTGACACCGAAGAAGAACAACGGAGTGAAGACGATGGTGAATTGAGCCCCAGCCCACCAGCGAAAGCATTTCAACGCCATAACTCGCTTACACGAAAGCAAGCAGCCAGTATTGCAATGGCGCGCGCTACTCGTGCCGCAGTATCTTTAGTGCAATTACCCCCACCTATTGAGGCGGACAGTGATACAGAAATGATGGCTGCTTCGAATGGTGGCAATGGAGCACCCGGTAACGCATCCTGTGCCGAAAACATCGTTTTAGCACCACCACCACAATTTTGCGACTGCAACGACATGAAACATTCCAAAGGTGGCGGTGGCGGTGGCGGTGGCAGTGGCGGTGGTGGCATTGGTAGTACCAGCGGAGGAACAGCGACAAGTGTCGCAAATTCAACTGGAAATCGAGTACGTATTGTTGGGGCAGTGCCAAAAGCAAATCGCTTACATAGTCAATAGAAAATAATCAAATAGTAAACTTTAAAGAGAAATGAGGTGTTTAATATTGATATTTAAACTTTAAGTAAATTAATTATCTATAATAACAAAACTTAGCATACATACACATAAAAAAGTAAACAAGTAAACGTTAACAAACATTTATAGCTGGTTTATAATTGAGTAATGCCCTTTATTTAACGCCTGCTAATAATAATAAAACAAAAACGTACATACTACTGAAACTATGTCTACTGTAGAAAAAAAAAAAAAAAAAAAAAGCAGAAAAGAAAAGCCAACCATTTATACGAATCCATATATACTCTGTTAAAGATCAGCACTTTTGTGTGTAGGTTCACTCACATTTCAAACATTCAAGCAAATTATTAAATGTTATATTTTCCAAAGAAAACAAAAAGCGATTCACAAAAATGCTAAATTTAGAAACAAATAAATCATAACATGTTTCATCGAAGTTGTTCTAAAGAGAAATTCGTTAATGTTAACATGTGGGTTTGTGGTTCAGTCAAAGTGTTTTAAAATGTGTCTTTTGTAACGTAATCGTTGTATGTGTTCAGTGTTTTTGTTGCCAATCGCAGCGATTCATCTTTTCATTATTTTCTCAGCAATATGGCTATCGTTGTTTGAGCCTTATTTGAATATTTTAAATTCGTCATACTTCTTTATAGTAACAGTTATACAATAAAATTGTTATGTTTAACGTTATGACCTACTACGGTTTTACTATAATATGGTATATCGGTAATCGAAAGTGTTATTCTGACGTCTGCATTCCTACTGAATTAGACTCAAAGTCAATACAAATCCACGTGAATTTTGGAAAAATCGGTCAGTTGCGTTACTCAAAGCCATTCCATTCAAGATGTCCACATTTTCACTATCCTATCTATTATTTCGACTCAGTAATGTTGTTAACAAAACTCTTATCTGCCTTTCGAGCTTTATCATCGCGGATGACTTGGTCTGATTTTGCCTGACACTACTTATAAGCTTGGAATCATTGAAACTTACAACATAGCGTAAAGAAATGATCATGGTGAACCGAGTATCGCTTCATAAACCTCTAATGATTTTTAATTTACGACACATCATTTTTGCAACCTAACGAGTTGAAAAGCATTATGAAAAGTTTTGTTTTAAATCTCTATTTATTAATAATACACTATAAAATAAATGAATTTAACAAAAACTTAACAAGTGATTCATGAAAAACGAAAAATAAATAATGACAAAAGTCTACATACGTCATATTAACCTATATTTTATACAAGCTGAGTTTCAGGACCGCACCTTAAATGGGGCGTTGGGAGAATATGCCTATGGTATTTGCATGCGAATAATTAAAGCTGTTCTTTTTTATATTTATTTTCTGTTAAACAAACTATGGAAAAACATTAAACAAAAATTAAGACTTGATAAACAATTCATTCATTTAAGTACATATACGAATTTATGAAACAAAAAGTAAAAAAAAAAATTATTTTGTAGTATGAAAAGTATGAGAACAGTGTTGATGCAAACCAACTCCACATTTCATGCATTTAAACTTTGTATTTTTATGGCATTGACGACATCGAACTTGAGTTGCGTTTCTGACAATCTAATGCCCTCTATCATCCAGTCTTATTGAATCAGGTAGTTTTTTCTTGGTAGTCATAGGCGACTTGAGTCGAATTCGATTTGGAAGGGAAGAAGAAACTTTGCCAAATATCAAATACGTTTGAACTATGTATCTTGTGAAAGATAGAAAGCCATGAGAATCTTTAGCTTGTCCTGCTGGCGAGAGTCGGTACAATTGAAACGCGTTATTCTTACACACGTTAATGGGAAACATCATCATTTGCCAATACCATCTCTTCAGTCTAATCCCGATTCTATACTTTCCAACATTTTGGTCAAGTCTGTCCACTCCACCCAAAAATTTGTTTTATTTTTGGTAGCAATGAGGTTGGTCGACGTCGACTCGTTTGTTGTTGCACCACCTCTTTACTTTACCAAGTGGGTGAACACTGAACACCACTTTCGGTTGAAGCTATAGTCACAATGTTGTTATCATTGTAGCGTACTAGGCTTACGTTGGAAGCTGTATTCGTTACTTGGTGGTGGGAACCCCTTGGAGTCGTTTTCATTTCTTTTACATCTTTGAGCGGGGCACCTTCAACTCTATTGGCACGAAGAATTCCGGTGGCTTCATGACCTATCTTCTTCACTTCATCAAGTAGGCGTAAAGATGTTAAAAAGTTGTCAATGTAAATCTTGTAGTGATCACCACTTTGCAGCTTCGAAATCAAGTTTATCAGGACAGAACCACCTACGCCGAGACTTGGCATCGTATTACCTGTTTTAGACCCCTGGTAAGGCTCACCGTAGATAAAATAACTCAATTGAGTGCATATTGACCAGTTTTTATAACCAAAAAGGATTGGTTTACCGTGTATGTGCTGCTTAGTTCCACGTTTTCCGAAATAAGGCACCATTGACTCATCAATTGATAAATTTTTGTCTCCGGGAAAAAACTTCAACTATCTTTCATTTATCATATCCCACAGAGGTCTAACTTTTCCAAAGTTATCATCCGGTGGAAGACGGCTGTTATCACATCCATGAAAATAACGTAATCAAATCGATTACGGGTCTTGCATAATGCAACTCCTGGATGATGAGTATCAACGCTCTTATCCCAGTACAATCTGTAACGTGATGTTCTATTGTAACCCGATAAAAGTAAGATACTTCTTTATTCTTTTCTTTATTTCTTCTGCAGTTATTCGGAAGTTGACTTGTCCTTTAGCAATAGCATTTTTTTCTGAGCGCAAAAGTTCGTAAACTTCATCATCAAAAAACATCTCGAAAAATTCTAAAGGATTATATTTATCTAGAACAAAGTCGGGTACAGTTGACTCCATTTCAGGCTTTGAAGTAATATCCTATTGTTGCCATTTCCTTATAATGGCAGACTTAGTTTTCTTTATAGGTGGTTCATCCAAACGGGGTTTGTATGTAGGTACATCTTGATCTATGAATGGAATTCCTTCAACGGTTTCCAAGACTCCTTCAGTTGATGGAATCTGACATCGTACCTCGGCTTCAGCCAACAATTGTCAACGAGCGAGGTTGCTAATATCTATTGCATCCTCACTTCCACTGTCTTCATCACTTAAATCGACATTGTCAGGTGGTGTGATGAATAATTGTGCTATCTTCTTCTAGTGTTGATATAATTTCATGAACACTGAGTCTGCAAAGAAAATTCAAGAAACACAATTATTTGAAAGAAACGTTCACGGTGTCTACTATTCCCAATGCACCTTAAGTGCGGCATTGAACAAACGTCAATAATTTGTAAATAAAAATACAAAATAACATTGTTTTCTTTATATTTAGTAGTAGTCCAGTTCATAAACATAAATAAAACAAATGTCAAATTATAACAATAGCATTTACCTATTTGTTATTACTTACCTTTTCTTGGAACACATGTCGGGTAAGATACACAAAACACAAATAACTGGTAAAAATAAACGAAAGCGCGTGTATTCTTCAAAGACTACTATGTTACACTAAAAGGCGTCAGGTTTTGAACAAAACTACGAGGGCTATTCCAAAATCAACCTCCGAAGTGAAAAATATTTTTTAAAAAAACCAAAAAAAAACATTAATTTTTTGCACAAAATAGTTTTATTAACATTTAAATTATTTTTCTACATAGTCTCCGTTTAAATCTATACATTTTTGGTAACGTGGGACGAGCTTTTGTATACAGTGCGTTGATCGATTCACACCGTTCATAAATTCCTCATTACGTCCAAAATGTTGAGATGCAGTCGATGATTTCAATTTTGGGAAAACGTGATAATCACTTGGTGCCAAATCCGGACTATACGGAGAGTGATCAAAAATATCCCAATTAAACAACTCCACTAAAGTTTTTGTGCATGCAGCAACCTTTGGCAAGGTTTTCTCGTCTTTTGTTCTGGATTGCTCTTCTCAACTGACGTAGAGTTTCACAGTAAACCGCTGCATTTATTGTGTTTCCAGGTTCCATAAACTCGGTCAACAATATACACTTACTGTCCCAAAAAACTAAACTAAACTAAAACTAAATAGTGGTTTAAGTTTCTGGCCATGCAGCGGCTTTCTCATTCGCATAAACTCTGTCCGTGCTTTTGTTTTTTATTACATTTCGGTATTTTACAACGATTTGTAATAGTATTTCCACTTCCACAATACTAAAATTAAGACCTCTTGTCCATTATTTAAATTTATTTTTCACAAAAAAGCACTTCAAACAAGAATTAATAACGAATTTGGTGTGACATTTCGTCCTCAATCACAACGACTAATTACCGTAAATTATTCACAATGGCACTCAATTCGAGAAATTTCGGAAAATCTTGTCGCAAGATCTGGAATCGTAAAACGCCTGTTTTCTGGAACAAATTGGTCAACTTGGTGAACCAGGTCTTGATTCATGATCAATTTGCGCCTTTTACCTCCTTCATTATGCACATCTGTGCGTCCGTTTTTAAATTGTCTACACCAATCACGTACCATACCATCACTCATCACTGTATTGCCGTAAACAGCACATAACCGACGATGAATTTGAACTGCGCCATTTCCTTCGGCTTGCAAAAAACGAATTACACTTCGTACCTAACAGGCGGCGGGAGATAAAATTGTATTCTCCATGTTAAAACGATAACTATTGGAAAAATACTGCACGAAAACGGTCGAAACTTGGCATATTATTAGAGAATTAATTAATGTACTGGTTGCGATATGCAGAAACACGTCACCGAAGTGCACGTATGTAAAGAATTGTAACACATCGGAGGTTGATTTTGGAATAGCCCTCGTATTAAATATACCCCCACTTGTTAAAAAATTGGAAATTTGATGGAAAATGATGATGCACCTTAAATGGGGCGCTGGTATAATATGGGTTAACTAACATAAACATCTTTAATCCATTAGGTAAAACTATTGTAAATGATAAATTTAATATTTTGTAGGTCCACCATGTGCATCTAGAACTGCCTGCAAGCGTCTGGGCATTGAAGCAACTAAATTATTTAATTCATTAGCTGTTATGGCTTGCCACTCTTCTTGGAGCTTCTGCTTTAGCATTGGGGCACAACTTATGGCATATCTTCTTATCTTGCGTTCCAAAATCTCACATACATGTTCTATGACGTTCAAGTCCGGGCCTTGGGGTAGTATGTATAGTTGTCTTGGAGCGTAGTAAATTAGCCAATCTTTGACAATTTGAGCGGTGTGCTTGGGGTCATTGTCCTGTTGGAAGATCCAACTCGTGCCAAGATTTAAGCTATCGACGAATGCTTTCAAGTTTAGTTCTAAAATAGACTTGTATTGATAGCGATGTATATTACCTTCAATAAAGGCAAGATTTCCTACGCCAGAAGCAGCTACTGAACCTCAAACCATCACGCTGCCACCACAATGCTTTATCGTAGAAACCAAATTTTCTGGATTTATTGCTGTGTTATTTTTTCTCCAAACTCTATCTCTCCCGTCACTTCCGGATATATTATATTTTGATTCGTCAGAGTAAATAAAACCCGTTTCCGGAAATCTATTCCTTTTCTCAATGTGTTTTTGAGCAAATTCTAAGCGCAGTTTGCGTTTTTTTTTCACTTATTGGTGGTTTCCTGCGTGGAGTTCTGCTGTGGAAACCGTGCGTGGATGCACAATTGTATTTGATCTTTCTACCAACCCTTTAGACAGCATTGTGGCATTCACTCTTGGATTCTTGCCTACTTCTCTCATGATAAAGCCGACATCTCGGCGATTGAGCTTCTTTGGGCGGCCACAACGCGGTTTGTTTTCGACGGTACTGGTGTTTTTGAAGTTATTGTATATTGTTTGGACTGTTAACTTGCTTAAATCCAGTAAATTTGCAATTTCACCAAACGATTTCTTTGCTTTTTTATATTTTATTACTAAATTTCGCAATTCAACCGCAATTTTTCTTCGAGGGACCATTGTCGCAGGTAAAACTTATTGAAACTGATTTTCACAAATGGAAAAATTCAAATACGGTACTTTTCCGTTATCCTCCATCAGCGTATAACAAAAAAAAAAAACATGGAATGCCGAACGTATGCAGTGGATTTAGATAAAACAGAGGAATTTCAGTTCGAATTTAATCCGTGATATTAAAATTCTATTCCAGCACCATTTATTCCAGTAAAGACTGCCAATAAACCATTCAAATAATCACCATACAATTTACATTAAATAAAAGCTTCAATCAAACCATCCAAACTGAAGAGATTATTTCGAATATTGATCCTCAAAGACCTAGAAGAAGAAGAAACGAAAAAAAAAACCAACACTGCTTTTGTTCGTGTCCAATGTGTGGTTTTCCGTCTTATTTTCGTAGTGCCAAAACAAGTTTTAATTTACACCTCTGTTAAGCCTGTTAGCAGTGGCCAAATAAAACACGAGTTTAAGTGTACGAAAAGTTATTAACATTTGAAGATATAGGAGTAAATTTGTTGCGCTAATCGCTAATCTTCAACACCGCAGTCTGATGGATAAAACCTCATGAGAAAATCTGTTTTCAAACACAAGATATGGTTACTGGACTACCTGTTCTTGCTGGATTCCTAAACGTTCCATCTCAATCGGGATTCTCACTCAACCGGATATCGAAAAAGAAAAGTTGCCAGCGTTACTGTCTCTTTTTAAGTCAAGCCGCCATGGTATCGAGCAGCTTGAAATATGCGAATCAAAAGATGATAAGAATCCCAAAATTATTACTCTCGAGAACTGCGTGAAAATAACACAAGAGCCTCTTCCGGCTAATCAAATTCAAATTGTTAAAATGACTGCTACACTTACCCCTAACACACTCGCAGACAAAGATCTTAAGGAATGGTTGAATGCTCTGCAATCAGTGGCTTTTCGCGACAAAGGCGGAACGCTTAGCCGAAGTACTGCCATAGAAGAAAACAATGCTCTTTATTGTAGCTCCTATGGAGATGGTCTCTTCATAGTGAAGCTTATACGATCCGACACATCAATTCGCCGCAATTTACAATAGAACTAAAATCATACATATTACATTTAACTGCAACGGAACTACAACTAAAATCGGCAGAAGACCTTAGCAAAATTATAGCCAAATGGCCATAACGATTTATTCGAAAATACGGCTATCGTGATGGTAAATTTACTTTTGAAGCCGGTTGAAAATGTAGCACCGGAGAGGGACTTTTTACTTTGGATCACACAAGTCCACAAGAAGTGTCATAAGAGATGAAATCTATGAAAAAACTTATCAGCGGTGAAAGCCTTAAAAGCATCGATTGTGGAGATAATCAGTTAAGTGCTGCATTATCAATGGAACCCGGTTCCAGAAGTCCACTGCCACCATCACCACAAAACCCAAACGGTAGTGAGTTTGAGTTAAATTCCACACGCAGTCAATTCGTCTAGATAAGCTGCAATTTCTCCGCCAGCCATCAAAAGCATTCCAAATAAACCGCCAAGAAAACTTCTAATTTTAAACACAGACAAAGCGCTGACATCACAGCTATCATCCGCCCCAACTACTCCGTTGTCTTCATTAGCGTTGCCGTCAAATAAACTGAAGCCTATGACTATCAACGTCGCCCAGCAATAGCAAAATTGTGATAATTACAAAGTATTCCAAAACTATGAACCAGTGCCCATAACGACCTCAGTTGATCCGAATAAAGCTGGTGGTTCGACTGTCATTCTTAAACCATCATCTCCAGATTTAGTTAAGATAGTCCAGATGGAGTTAACAGATCTGCCTGTTCGCAATGAAAGCGCTCAAATTGTCAATTCAGCTGAGCGTGATTACGAGAGTATCGAAACAATAACCGATGCCTGGAAAACACTTGGCCTCAGTGAAGTTAAACATACCGAACGAAACCACATCCCAGAAGACGATCTTATCGACTTCGGATGGCAAAGAACTCAATCGCAACGCCATACCAATGTATCCAAAGACCCCTGCACAAAAAACATCGACAGTGATGACAACGATATAGACATCACATACGATCGTGTGGACTTTTTGTCACCGAACAATAACACATCAAGTGATTACAAAACTATTGTGACTGTTTCCTCAACATCGAATCTACGAAAACAATTAAACATGCCAGTGCCTAACGAATACGAACTAATCGCTAGTCTAGATACGCATCCATGCCGAGTAGCCGACGATAGTTACCAGGGCTATGGAGAGCTACGAAAACCAAGCACACCAGAACCTCAGGCCGCCGCCAATACGTCACAAACGTCAAAAGCAGCCAATGTCTCAACGACCATGATCAAGGACTCAGAGATGACCTTGGACCATAGAAACTACAACGGACTCAGTTACACACTTGTCAGCAAACATAAACGCGTCTAGCCAAGCATTCCGTTAACCTATTGTGAATCCATGTTCTAGAATTGTGAAATCCTTAGAAAAAATTTAGTTTTGTGCATTCTTACATTTGTTTGTTTGTTTTGAAAATTTAGACCAAAGAACGTTTAAATTTAAATTTCCCGACGCGTGCTGACTTTGAAGACAACGACGGCGTACATCTTTTTAACGACTTTTGGTTCAGAATTGAATCTCTGTTAGTTCTTGTTTGCCATACTTACATTTTTTTTGTGCTCAATCCTCAATCGCTTAAGTTTTTATCTTAGTTTCGAAAAAATGTTTGTTTTTTTTTTATGAAAAATAGACTTTTGTCATTATTTATTTTTCGTTTTTTGTGAATCACTTGTTAAGTTTTTGTTAAATTCATTTATTTTATAGCGTATTATTAATAAATGGAGATTTGAAACAAAACTGCGTCATAAGATTTTTTTAATAATGCTTTTGATCTCGTTAGGATGCAAGAATGGTGAACCGTACGTAGACTTTTGTCGCTCACCGTAGATACTGATACTATGCTAAAACCCGTGAGTAAAGTTGTTATGCCTGGGTCCTGTAATACTGTTTCTACTATTATTTATATCTCTTCTTTTCTATGGACATCGTTGTCACTATTTTTATATGCACATACATTCTAACATTTTTATTTCAAAACTTTGCCCATCAACTGTGCCACACTCTACAACACATATTGGAAAGCAATAATCGATGTAAATTATTTAAAAAAAGAAAAAGCATACCATATGTATTAAGGAAGTCAAATCATCACATCCATCCGCATACTTTGTGTTTAAAGAATTATTAGAGAAACAATTAAAAGCATTTAGAACTAAGGAAAGAAGCTGCACCTTGCACAGATTTATACACAATTGAAAACTATAAAACGCATTCGTTAAAAAAATATGTTTTTTTTTTATAAATATATAAATGTCTTTTTTTATTTTTTACAAATCATATATACTAGAACAAAACATGACTTATTGCATTTTTGATCAAAGTTAGAGAAAAAGCACAGATATTTAGAAATATTTATAAAAAAAAGGAAAACACATGCATACACAAGAAATACAATATATACAAATTTGCTAATTCCATAAATAAATATAATAAATAAAAAACAAACCCATAATAATAGATAGCCGCGATAAAAGTATTATTATTAACATTTACTGAGAACAAGAAGAAAAATATAAAAATACATAACTTATTTACAAAATGAAAAAACAAAAAGAAAGAAACATTAAAACATTTATAAGAAAATTTAATATGTCTCCTTTACTCCTCACAGTTTTTTTTTAGACTAACACATAGACATATGGTACATTTATATAAATACATACATATATATGAAATCAGAAAATAAATAATACAACAAACGAAGCAACTAGACAATTGATTAGGAGAATAGTGGTATATCTGTTAAGAATTTAATTAAGATTATAAATATAATGTAATGTTTAATTTTTATGTTAATTTCCATAATTATGTTTTTTTTTTGAAGAGGAAGGAGCTGAAGTCGGTAAGTGCAAAACAGACGAATTATAATGGAGTATTAATTTTTCGTTCAGGATAAATTCTTAATTCTAATGTATTATATTAATTCAGAAGGTAAATGAAGAAAAAATTAAATAAAATATGATATACACTAGATTTATTACATTTAAAATATTAATTTTAGTATGAGAATGCATATATACTATATATAATATGAAACAAATAAAAGTCAAATAATATGTATCGAAAAATAATAATAAAAAACAAAAAAAAACATGATAATTTGTTTTTTTTTATAGACTAAAATAAAGTGATCGCGTGATGACAAGCTAGCACAAAAATTATCGTGCAAAAAGAATCAAGTGCATTAAATTTGAACAAATTGGTTCAAGAACTTAAGATATACCCGACAGTGCAATAATTCTGACCCGAATCACTTTTTTGTACGAATTTTTGTATAATCCTAAATCCACAAGACTATTGAGGTTGGATGAGTTCCAAAATGTCAAAAAAAAAATGCATCGATGCATTTGCATCGCTTCGATACAATTTTTGTTTGACTTTGACGTTTTGGGACAATTTGGAAGGCTTTACATATGATTTTTCTTCGGCTTGGTATTTAATTTTTGAATTGGACGGATCAATTAATAAATAAATTATTTTCAATGATTTGCTTGATTTGTCGGAAAAGAAAAAGGCAAAGAAGTAAAGTAAGATGTGTTTTGGCAATGGGATTGAAAAAAGAAAATTCAAAAAGAAATGTCCCGAAAATCCATAATTATTTTAAATTAATCAAATAATATACAGATGATATATTCTAGTCACTTCCGAATGACCAAAGCTACTTTCAAGGCGAGTAAAAAAAAAACTAGTACGATTGTGCGCTTGAAATCTATTCCGTTTTTCAGAAAATGGTAAAATCAAATTGGCTTGCTGCACAAATTGGTCGATCTACCTATTCTTTAGAGCAGTGCCTGTTTATAACATTGTGGAAGCTGGCCAACCAAAGCAAGCACTTTACTATTCATCAACGGAATCAAGTCAAAGAAAGATTATGGCTGTTCCGTTTGTTTGGGTTGCATTGATGGGATGCACGTCCGAATATCAGCACCTAAAAGAGATACTATGAGCTATTATAATCGGAAAGGAACACACTCTGTAATAGTGCAGGTATTAAATTGTTCCCCTTAAATTTCACATTACTCCGATGTTTAGTGTAGTGTTCTAACTTGGGCTGAAAAGTCCGTGCCGTTTTATAGTAAAACGCACAATTTTTGCAAAATTCAACTTTATTTATCAATATAGTTGCCTTCGAGGGCGATACACTGATTGAAACGATTTTTCAATCCTTCGATACCAGTTTTGTAGTACGATTTCGGTTTAGCCTCAAAATAGGCCTCTGTTTCGGCGAATCTCTTTCCGGCGAGCATTCTTTTAAGGTCTGCGAACAGGAAATAGTCGCTGGGGGCCAAATCTGGAGAATACGGTGGGTGGGGAAGCAATTCGTAGCCGAATTCTTTCAATTTTACCATCGTCTTCATCGACTTGTGACACGGTGCATTGTCTTGATGAAACAGCACTTTTTTTTTCTTCAAATGCGGCCGTTTTTCTGCGATTTCGTCCTTCAAACGCTCCAACAACGCAATGTAATAGTCGCTGGTGATACTCTGCCCCTTTTGGAGATGGTCGATGAAAATTTTTCCATATGCATTCCAAAATACGGATGCCATAACCTTGCCAGCCGAGGACGAGGTTCGTCGCCTGCTCGCCACTCAGCTGACTGCCGACTTGACTCTGGTGTGAAGTGATGGAGCCAAGTTTCATCCGACGCAAAAATTCGGCTTTATTGCGGTTGAACAGCTTTAAACACTCCTCTGAATCATCATCAACAAACGTTGTTGTTTTTGGCCGACTGTGAGCAAACGCGGCACCCTCTTTGAACACAGCTTTCGCATGTCAAAATATTCGTGTATGATATATCCAACACGCTCTTTTGATATCTTCAGAGCCTCAGCTATCTCGATCAACTTCACGTTACGGTCATTCGTAATCATTTTGTGGACTTTTTTGATGTTTTCATCTGAAACAGCCTCTTTTGGACGTCCACTGCGTGCATCATCTTCGGTGCTTGTATGACCACTTTTCAATTTTTCAATCCACTTGGGAATGGTTCGTTCGCAAGGTGCAGAATCCGGGTAACACTTATCAAGCCATTACTTTATAAACTATATTTATTCTTAATCCTTAAATGTTGATTTACTTTTAAGCCAATAAAAAAAAAATAAAAATATCCTTCAGAGATAACTGTAAAAAACGAAAGTATGAAAGAAGCCACAATTTTCTCACTTTTGCACGTTTCTTAAATTATTTTTATTTACCTTTTTCTGGTGCTATTTAATATTTGGTCCATAGTCCTTTGTTTTTAATTACATTTCTTGGTGGCATGCTTTCCACCAATGCTTCAATATTTCCGTGCGGAATATTTGCCCACTGTTCTTGTATTCGCTCCCATAGATTGGCGTTCGCCTTTGGGTGGCTATCGTAGGCCGCAAGCCGTTTTTTTAGAATCGCCCAAAGATTTTCAATTGGATTTAAATCCGGACTCTGTACTGGCCACTTAATTGTGTGAAATGGCTGCTCTCCAAGCCAGCTCTTGACAATTCTAGCCGTATGTTTGGGGTCTCCGTCTTGCTGGAATATAATTTCCTCGACAGAATAAGCTGCTTCCTCCACGAATTCTGGTAAATTTTGTTTCAGAATATCAAGGTATTGCTCCTTTCTCAATATCCCTTCGATTTTTACCAGCGGATCGCCATTCCACCAGGTGAAACATCCCCATATCGGACCAAATAACTCGTTTCCAATCATCAATGTTCCAGTTCTTATGTTCTTTGCAGAACTTAAGGCGAGCTCTAAGATTACTGTCGGAAAGCGCTGGCTTTTTTTGCTTAACAGCTGCCTCTAAGCCTGGACTGCACATGTCTTCTTTTTTTAACCAAAAGTACAGTGCGTTGGCTTAACTGTATTCTTTTGGCTATTTGTAGTAAAGAAAGTCCTTCCTCAAGTACAATTATTACGCTGTTTTGTTTATTTGCTGAAATTTTCTTCATTTTTACTTTTTTCTCTACAAAAAAAAAAACATTTTTTTATGTATAAAACTATTATAATATTCACCTTCAATACAGACCTAATACAAGACTAAGAATAAAAACAATTAAAACAAAGAAACAAAGCTTCGTCAAGATTAACGGGACTTTGAAAAGAACTGGGAGAAACGTGCAAAATTGGGTAAATGATGGTTTCTTTCACATTTTCGTTTTTTACAGTTATCTCTGAAGGATATTTTTATTTTTCATATATTAGAAATCCAAAACCCGCTTTCCACTGATCACTCCTACCCGTTTGACTATGGCTGTGAATACGTGTGAATTTTCATCAATGCAAACTCTCTACCATTTTACATAAAACCCGCCCAACGTCGTCCACATTACACACACATAGTGAACATTACGTGCAAATCGCTGTCATTCTACCAACTTTTCTTGTAAATTGCTCTCATTCTAGTAGTTCACAGACTTGTACAATGTGTTGGTAATTCGCGTACAGTGTGTCTGTGCGAGGACTAAGGGGTTGCAAGAGTATTAGCAGAGTTAACCATCTAATATAGTTCATCTATGACCATGGTCCGCTTGAAATCATATAACCAATCAACGAAAGCAAATATTGTTCGCTGCAAGAATCCCTTCTTTGATAAATAATAGAGTGCGAAGTCAACGAAGATCAATATGTCTCACAACACATTTGAAGGTGCCAACAATCGATATTGGAGAAAACACAGCAAAAAACGAAACACAACAACAATATTCTTGGAATGAATGTCCTCAGAATTAGATATGACGAATTCGGAAAGAAAATAACAAGAATTGATCGCACGGGACAGGTCTAATAAAGAAATATATATAAACAACACAATAACAACCAAATTTCGAAAGAGAACAGGAAAATGTTAACCATATTGTCATTGGATTTCAATGAATATCAACCAGAGGACGGAGACCGATTAGCATCTATACAAAAGCATAGTTATACCAATGCTTAGCATAAGTTATCCACTAAAATCAGATAAAGACATCACAGCTGCAGTTGAATACGAATATTTCAAATGCCTATATCAAGCCGCATGGATTTCAGCAACTTCCTTCGACGACACAAACCACAAATATCCTTCAAATATAAGGGCAAGAATCAGGAAAAACGTTGGCAACAAACTAAACAACCCTCAGATAAAGAACATCTAAATAAACTCACAATAGAGCTTAAAACAATGCTTTATGCGTACGTAATTCATGCAGAAAACCATTTATCCAGAATTTGGGCTACTCTGCCTCTACTGTCTATCCCCTCTGAAAAACAACGAAGAGAATAAAACGTCTAATCGTATCTCATCCGGCCATAAGAAAGCAAAACAACTGGGCTAGAAGCGATTTGGAAAAATGTGAAACTTTTGCTAAACATTTGTATAAGATCTTTACACCAAACTCAAATAAGGTCCAAAATCGATAGAAGAAATGGTAAATAATATACCAGTTGGATACGCGGATAGAAAGTTTCAATTAATGAAATAAATGTAGCCATCGAATTCACCGTGTTATGAAAACATTACCGCCAACAGTCTAAAACTTGGATTCCGATTTCTAACGCAACTATTTAACGCCGTACTGAGGAGAGGCTTTTTTCCTTCGCAATGGAAAGCGAGCCAGATGAATATGACACTCAAACCTGGAAACCTGTAGTGGACTATATAAACCAAGCATTTAACGAGAAAAGTTATCCCACAGCTGCCTTCCTAGATATTTCGCAAGTATTTGACAAGGTGCGGCATGGATATCTACTCTGTAAAGAAGCTTGTCCGCACCAACTTCTATATTCTCATCAAGTCCTATCATGAAGACCGTTTCTACTATGTAAAAAAAAGTGAAATAAAGATTGATCTACATCCAATAAAAGCTGAAGTACCGAAGGGCACTGTGCTTGGTCTGATTCTGTACTTAATGTTCATTTTAGAATTCCCAACGCCTACAGACTCTTTAGTTGAGACTTTTGCCAACGACACTGCAGTTATGGTCACCAGCAAGGATCCCAGCATAGCCACTTCTAGACTGCAAAGAAGCCTACATAACATAACGAAATGGGAAATGGTTAAAAGATTGGAAAATAAAAGCCAACGAGAGAAAATCCTACTTAATATTATAAACGTGAAAGTTTGTTTGGATGTATGTGTTGATGTTTGTTACTTTTTCACGCAAAAACGATTGAATCGATTTTAATGAAACTATACAATAATATAGCTCACACATTAGAATAACATATAGGCTATAATTTATAAAGCTATGGAGTAAATTGGCCAAAAAATGGCAATAAGTGTCACGTAAGTCAGAAAAAATTCACCCATCTGCGAGCCATTCTGGTGTGCGCTGCAAAAACCGTAAGAGTTACACGAATATAATATGTAGTTGTAATGTATCTCTTAAATAGTTCTACAAAAAGGTTCGGGACAGCATATATCTATCTCTGATGTGTAAGCCAATATCGCCAAAATCCGATAGGAATGGATTTGATATTTGATTGTATTTATTATTTGACATTTCCAAAATGCGAATTGTTCACTGTGTTGGTATCTCTGCTCTCTAGACATCTGTGGCTAAGGCCAACGAAAATCCGAAAAGAAAAGCATTTTGTTTTCATAGCATTTATCGTAATACACAGTTGAAATATCGATGTGTGTTGTACAAATAGTCAACAAAATAAATGAAACACCTGATATTCGTTCTCTAAATGAGTATTTTATCTATTGACAGCAAAACTTATGAATAGAGTACCAGTAAAAAATGCATACATACTACCTTGATCCCGGAATGTGTTCAGGAAATTGGAAATACAAGTTTATTCATCTAAATCTATATTGTCCCCTTCAGAGTAATCCCCTTCGACTGCAACACACTTATGCCAGCGCTTGATCCAATCCTCGAAACATGTTTTATATTCGGTTTTCG
This sequence comes from Volucella zonaria, assembly GCA_963966105.1. NCBI lineage: Eukaryota > Metazoa > Arthropoda > Insecta > Diptera > Syrphidae > Volucella > Volucella zonaria. The sequence goes on along the minus strand of OZ014533.1, from coordinate 48,390,032 downwards.
GTATGTCCATAAGTGCTTCCTGCGATTTTTCCATTACTTCTTCTCGGCTGCTGAAACGCGTTCACCGTAGTGGTTTTTTAACTCGATTGAACAGAAAGAAGTCACAGGGAGCCAAATCAGGTGAAATCGGTGGCTGTTGGATGGTATTTGTTGCATTTTTCGTCAAAAAATTACGAAGAAAAATGGCACTGTGCGACGGTGCGTTATCATGGTGCAAAATCCACGAATTTTCTGCCCACAATTCTGGTCTCTTTCGGCGAATTGCTTCACACAAACGTCTCATAATACTCTTTGTTTACTGTCTGGCCTTCTGGCAAACATTCATGATGAACTACACCGTTGCAATCCATAAAAACCGTGAGCATTGCCTTCTTTTTTGACTGAAAACGACGTGGTTTTTTTGGTCTCGTTTCATTTGGTGAACGCCATTCACTTGCCTGATGTCTGGATTGCGTGCAGTACTCATAAACCCACGTCTCGTCTCCAGTAATGATCCTTTTGATGAATGTGGGATCGGATTCAGCCTCGAAAATCATCTCTTTTGCGACATCAACACGGTCTCTTTTTTGCATGAAATTGAGGTCTTTTGGCACCAACTTTGCTGCTACACGACGGAAACCCAAATCATTAACCAACATGTTTTGGACGGATCCATAGGCAATGTTCAAGTCCTCCGCTATCGCTCTGATGGTTAATTTGCGCTTATTGACCAACATTTCTTTTACTTCATCAATGTTTTCGTCGGTTTTCGATGTCGATGGTCTGCCACTGCGTTCATCATCTTCGATTGACTCACGACCACTTTTGAACCGCTCGTGCCACTCGGCAACACACACAAAGATACTCGTAGATGTACTCTTGGCTACGTAACTTTTGCAAATGTCAAGCTATGACGCTAAGATTTAGAGGAAATGTCAACAACAGATTTACCAACTTAACAAAAAAAGAAACAGAACTCGAATCGGAACAATGGGAGCGCCACGCGGTGGTGTACCCCGGTAACTTTTTGATCAAGGTGGTATTAGTATGTATTCAAAGACGAAATATGAACATACAAACAGAAAATAACAAACACTAAATAAAATAAAAACAACTAAGACAGAAGGAGAACAGTCACAAAGAAAAGAAAATAAACTGACAACTTAATGAACCAATCAAATTTAAAGGAACAAACGTGTCGTAGTACAGCTTAAGCAAGTTGGATCAAACTGGGACGTAGTAGTACATATGTACGTCCCAGAGGCTGGATAATTTTATTGTTCTGCGTGCGGCAAAGTGAGTTCGCGGTACTGTGCAGGAGTACACTGCCCAAAAGGTACGAAACGGAATCATATCAAACGCAGTTCCGTCATGCGTAATTCCCCTTTGCCTGTGTACTTTTGTGTTTTTGATTTCCTTTCCTCTTTCGTTTGTTCGGCCAGATTTGAATCGAGCTTTGAGCGTTCGGTCGTGTTAATATTGTTTGTTTTTCTAAAAATTGGTTAAGTTCAATGGAAAATTAGATTGAATTGTTGTTTTTAGTTTGTTTAACTTTAAACGAAAGTGGAACTATCCAAAAGATAATACGTGTACATCAATTACATTTGTAAGTTTACTTAAAATATTAATAAGAATTATGCCGCGAAAGCGAAAGATCTAATAAAGCTCGAGCTATGAAAGTTGATAGACTTAATGAGACGTTTCCATAAGCTGAACTGCGAAGGCTTGAACAGGGGGTGCGTGAGGCAGCACACAGAACTGTTGAGTCACCAGAGCAGTCCTAAGTTCGACGTCAGCAGCATGCTGAATATCTGGCATATCGGAGGGCTGCTGAGACACCAGAACAAGCCCATACTCAGCGTCAACAGAACGCTCAATATCTGCCATCTCGGCGGGCTGCTGTGACACCAGAAGAAGCCCATACTCAGCGTCAACAGAACGCTCAATACCTGGCTTCCTAACGAGCTGATGGGACACCAGAACTGTCCCAAGGTCGGCGTCAACAGCATGCTGAATATCAAGCATCTCAACGGGCTGCTGAGACACTAAAACAGTCCCAAGTTTGGCGTCTTCAGCGAGCGACATATAGTACAATGCATCCCAAAGAGCTACAGGAACCGTTGAAGCAGCAGAATCTCGCAGACGCTTTGTTGCTGAAAGGACACAACGACGACGTCAAATCGTCGCTACAGTGTAGAACTAGTCTAAGTCCAAAATTTCGAAATTTATGATTTTTACATCAGATGAAAGTTAGTTGCATTCTGCGCGTGCTTGTGTGATAACCATGTTTCTTCGCGCAGTAGTTCGATCACAGTTTTAATCGTACAAAAAAATCCTATGTCCTACGTTTTTTTTTTAAATGCAGAACTAACCTATGTCTACTACATGGACTTAGGTTTTGTTTGCTCTACAAAACAAATAGCCTAAGTCCACAATATGGGCATAGCTTAGTTTTGCGCATACAAAATAAATAATGTGTGTTCCCTTTTTTATTGTTTTGTATTGACTTAGGATAGTTTTGTCATTACGTAAAGTGAAAAGGTTCAGTTTGTTCTTTCCATAAGATACGACGGGGTAATACAGGTTAGTATAAACAAAATATTTTTACAATATAAAACAAGAATATAATAATAATTTTAACTTATTATAACTTGTCTTAACTGTTCAAAGATTCGTTCGAAGTTCGAAGTAAGTACAGCCTATAATATTTAGTGTTTTTACTTTAAAATCTATAATTCTTAGCACAGTATGTAATCAATCTATTGTGCTAAGAATTATAGCTAATTAAAACTTGTGTTCATTTTCTGAGAAAGAACTTGAAGTCCAAAGTAGTTGCAGTTAAAGAAACTGCAATGGATGAGTCCAGTTTTTGACTTTTTGAAAAATTGTACTTCTTGTTTAGATAACTCTCATGAGGACGAAAACGATCTTTTCGAAACAGATGATGGTGGTTCCGACTATAGTCCTTCAACACAGCAGTTTGTCCTCATCTAATAACAACGATTCAAGTCATCATCTTTCAATGAACGATGATCACTCAGTTGGCATCTCAAGAGAAGACGCCACATTATCCGGTGAGTCTATTCGTAAAGCTTCAGAAACCATGATCTTTTGGAAACAAATGATGGAGGTTTGGACCACAACCTTGGAAACAGCAGTTTGTCCGCGTCTAATTCTATTCTTTCAAGAAAACGTGTTCGCAAAGAGGCAGAATGGGTTCGAAACAAGAGAAAAGTTCTCAGAAACAGTGGGCAGGAGTACGTCAATTCTAAAAACAAAACGGTTTGCGAACGAACAATGAAACCTTCTCGCCATGAAAAATGCAGACTGAAATGCAACTCTAAAATCGACGAAGCTTCTAGGCAACTACAATAGTTTTCAAAGAAATTCAAAGAGTAGAATGCCATTACTGTAGGTCCAACTCAGAAAGAGAGTATCTACCACCTGGACTAAACATAACAAGATTGTATGAAATGCACAAACATCACTCGAAAGGCATTCTTCGCTGTGTATCGACAGGTTTTTTTAACCGAGTTTAATTGTCGTTTCATGTACCGAAAAAAGACTAATGCGATTTGTGCAACAAATTTAAAAATTCGTATGGCCAAGAAAAAGATAACATGAAAGAAATTATGGCGAATCACGTTAAGGCTAAAGAACTGGCAAGAAACGAAAAAAACAATGACAAACTCCGATCTGAAAGCTTTTCTGATTTCTGCGTTGCTGCTTTTGACCTGCAAAAAGCACTTGTATCCCCAAAAGCTGAAATCTCCCAATTATATCACAGTCGCAAGCTGTCTACTTATAATCTAACCGTGTATGACATTGGCTCCCGTCAAGGTTCTTGCTTTATGTGGCATGAAGCCATAGCATCGAGAGGGGCTTGTGAAATAGGAAGCTGTGTGTTCTCTTTCATAAAAACCAAAGTTACTGAAGGGAAAAAAAGTTTTAGTTTTTATTCGGACAACTGCAGTGGACAAAATCGAAACCGATAGTTGTTTTGCTTGTACCAGCATTGCACAGCTAAATTCAAGGTAGAAATCAGACTCGATGCATAGTGTCATTGAAAGACCCACCAAAAATATTACAATTTACTGTCCAGATCAGTGGTACACTGTTGCGCGGACTACTTGCAAGACTAAGCCTTATATAGTCAAAGAAATGTACGCGAGCGACATTTTTGACTTAAAAACAATGCTTACAGACACAACCAAAAATTGGAAAAAAGATGAAGAAGGAAACGACGTTAAATGGAGCAAGGTTAAAGTGGTTCAAACATTCACAGAAACTCCCAATTTAATAAATTTTAAGTATGCATTTGATGGTGAAATGAAAATTATCAACACAATGGAGAAAAAAAGAAGAACTCTCCAAAATTTAGACACCTACACCCTTGTGCAGCTAAGAAACAGCCAAATTCCAATACAAAAATTAAAGCATAAGGATCTTATGCATCTTTGCCGGGAAAAAATTATTCCTGAAATATACGAGTATCATCCATTCTACGAACATCTTAAAGAAGGTTTCACATCTCAAGATGTCCTAGAGATGGATAACAACGACTCTGAGTAACTTCTAATCAAATATATCTTTTTTAACTTATTTTTTTAAAGAAAATGTGACTGAATTTTTTTATGAAAAATTTTTAATTTTTTTATTTTTTAACCAAATATCATTATGGCCTGATGCTGAACACTATGACCTCATAATTTTTAAAATGATAGTTACATAAAAGTTAAAGTTACTCCTAATAATTCTTTTCAATGCAAAGAATAAAAGCATTTCTTTTTTTTTAAGAATATTGAGTGTGTTAATTTTTTTCGTGTTCAAAACATTTATTGTTTAGACTGAACATACCTAGATAATATGTATGTACAACAATTTATCGCTAGCTACATAATTGACTTATTAAAAATAAAATTGTTTAAAACAGTAAAGATTTTGTATTTATTTACTATGTTCAATTTGTTTGTATATTTTATCCTAAATTCTATATCCATCGTCAATAAGAAAAAATACTGAAATAGTTAATCCTATGTCCACTTTGATAAAATAGGCTTATTCTACACTCAAAATATATACATATGCACAATAATCTTATGTCCAAAAATCACCTAAAACAAAAATTCTTCTTGAAAAATCTAGTGCCGCTAAAATCCAGCACAAAAAATTAATATACAGGGTGAATGACTCGAACTCCAACTTTTTAAAATGCTACAATTTTTTTATTTTTTGATAAATTTTATTGTGCCAAAGCAAAAGATGTTGGAAAATACATCAATTTTCAAATTGTATCAATAGCTTTCAATATGTCCACCTTTGACGCGAATAATGGCCCTGAGACGGCCGAAGAAAGCATCGCACGCTGCACGGAAGTGGCTTTGCGGTATTTTGGCCCATTCCCGGTGAAGTGCTTGTTTGAGGTGGTCTAAACTTTGGTGTTTTTTAGTGCCAACCTTCGCCTTCAAAATACCCCAGACAGAGAAATCCAACAGAATTGCATCCGCAGAATTTGCAATCCATTGTGTCGAAGAAATGAAGTGTGGAACATTGTTTTTTAACCAATCTTGGTTGACGCGCGCTTTGTGAGACGGTGCCGAGTCTTGTTGAAATGTCCGCTGTCTCCGACCGAAATGATTATTTGCCCAAGGCTTCAATGCTGCCTCTAAGACAGTTTCACGGTATACGATCGCATTAATTTTGACGCCACGGCCATGACAAAAATACGAGCGGAGAGCGACCATCTGCGGTTATGACGGCCCAAACCAACACCATGGGGGTGGCCGTATTGTAGTGCTACTAGCAATCGCTTCTCCCTCGGAGGGTCAAGGTCCGAATCTTAGCCTCGGCAAGTTTTCATTTGTGTAATTCGAACTCAGTCAGAAAAATCTGCGTGTGAAGGCATAACACTGACATGTAGATTTGGCTGTTGTAGAGTTTTCAAGCACAAAACAACCGTTAAAAATTCACAACCTGAATCATTCCGAGTGAAGAAAAATCTCTCCGTCCTATTCGGACTCCCACCCTTGGAGAGTCAATATCTAAACCAAATACACCTGAGTTTCAAACCACTACATCACAACAATGCTTTCCTTTCTCCTCCTTCTATCTTTCCGCCCTCGCCGAGGCAACAGTATAAGGGTATCATAACCCCTTAGGCGCGCGTAAATTATACAAAAAAAAAAAAACTTCGGTGCTGCCTGCTTTCTGGTGGCCGTCTAAAGGTGTAAATTTTCGAAGGAACTCTCTGGCAATTAAACTCGGTCATTTTGTTTGTTGACATATTGCTCGATAACAATTGGCGACTCATCGGAAAAAACCAAATTCGGCAGGTCACCACTTTCGTGTAAGCGTAGGAACTCTTTCGCTCTTTCGACTCACACTTTTTTCTATTGCTGTGTAAGATCGTGTGCTTTTTGGAACTTCAATAGCTTGAGCCCAAGCTCATTTTTCAGAGTGTGTTGCATCCGTTCCAACGATATGTTGAGCTCATGAGCCATTTTTCTTCCACTTCGACGCGGATTTCGCTCAATTCGAGCCTTCACTTTCCGAATCATTTCTGCCGATGTTGCTGTTTTTTTATGACTACCTCCATGGCGTTTTGCAGCTCTGCCAATATCACGGTAACGAGCTATCGTTCGAGACACAAATGATTTATTCACGTTGAGGTGCTGGAGGGCTCTAACGATAGCTACTTGTAGTTTTCCAGCCAAATATAAAGCAATCACACTATCACGTTTGAATTCCATCGCGGATAAAAATTTTTCAACACAACTGAGACGCAAATCGTTTAAGAAGCTTGTAAATAATAAAATTATCTGTCATGTGTCAAAATATGAGCTCACTGTCATGAACGGTTTGGAAATTATAGCAGTCTGAAGTTGGTTGCAGTTCGAGTCATTCAGGGTGTATATGTTTTTTACGCCAAGGTGTTTCATAAAATAGTTTAGTAGTAAATACATTTTCAAGTTTTAAAATCGCTCACCTGAAAATTTTTAAAATTGTGACTTAGACTAGTTCTGCATTGTAGCGACGAAATATTCCCAAGAAACACGTGGAGTGTTTTCGATAAATCTGCATTTGAGTACGATGAGACTCTCGATTATGAAAGCCACAAGCTTATAAAAATAGAAGCGATGGACAAAGAATGCAGATTTTGCGATGCTCTTAAATGGAAAAAGGAAGCAGCTGGCATATGTTGTTCGGGTGGAAAAGTAGCCCTTAATTCTATAGACAAGCCAGTAAAACCTCTTAAAGAACTTTTCTGTTATGAAACAGACGAGTCTCGCCGTTTGCCAATATGTCATATGACATATTTTGGGGCGGATAACTTTGTATCAATGCCAAGATTTTGCCCGACTTTCATAATCTAAGGGCAAGTGTACCACACAATTGGCTCTTTGCTTCTGCTACCAATACGTAACTAAAATTTTTGTAAATTTATTTCATGGGGGATGAGAAAGCACAAGTCAATAGGCGTTCTGAGTACGTACAAGGTGTAGAAAGAAACACGTTAAAAAAATTCAACAAGTTCTACATAATCAAAACATTTTAGTGCATGAATTTAAAATAGCTAAAGATAGAGTGACTATCGATAATTACAAGGTTGTGATACACCCAGATCGTTTACCACGTGGTGAACACGAAGGGCGATTCAATGCCCTGACCTCAAATGAAATAGCTACCCTAGTCAGTTCATATTTCTTTCACAAGAAGAAAAACATGTCCACCAGTATATTTGAATAGAGGGTAAATACTCCAAGTGGGTGGCCGTGGCTCAAGTTGTAGTGGACTGACTTCCAAATCGGAAGGTTCAGTGTTCGAATCTTAACCGCGCCCGAAAGACATTCATTTTTTCAGTTAACAAAAATCAAGTAAGGTGAGTAGTTGACTAGAAATTAACAACAAGCCAACTTCCATTAAGAATTTAGTCTCATCATCATCTCAAACATCTTCCATCTCTCTCTATCTCATTTTCCAAATAAAAGCTGCGGCATTATATGTGTATTCATACCCATTTGAGTGTTAAGTTCCTCAAAAAAAAAAAAAAAAACACTAAAGAAACGAAGTATCTCGGTCTACATTTCAACAGACATCTAACCTGAAAAAAAACATAGGCACTCAGACTCTAGCTGTGGTTGCTTAGAAAAATTGCTTCATTAGCAACGGACAACAAATTGTTATATCAAGATCATCATTAAGCCCCTTTGGTCTTACGGCATCCAGCTGTGGGGTACTGCAGCAAACCCAAACCCTGATGTATTGCAAAGTTTTTAAAACAAAATGCTTTTACATGCTACTATGAGATAAACCCAGAAACTGTCGAAAACTGTCTCTCAAAATTGGGTTGACAGGATGCGCTGTTGCGAAGCCAACCGAGGTAGCCACATGAATGAAATCATTTTCCATAACTAATGGGAATATTCGCTCTTCCTAATAAAGCCATGAAATACCGAATATTATTAATTTTTTTCTTCATTTTATTTTAATTTTAAAAAGAAACTTGTATTTTGACCACCCTGTAGTTGTCCAAAAAACTTTATATTAATAAAATTTTTCACTTTATGCGTCACACTGTTCTGACATTTCTTACATCGCAGACATTTCGCCCGCGGATAAAAAGCTGTCAGATAAATTCAAGCACGTGCATTTGGCATTTTAAAGTTTGAACACATTTTTCGAATATAAACACTCGTGTTCATCAATATTTTATTCCATCTAAAAAGCTGATAATAATGGATAATATAAAAGATCCTGATCAAATAAAGGAACACCTACCGGAGGATTCATTGGATTGCCAAAACGCAGGTGCGTTAACTTCGGGCAAGTGAAATAAAATACTTTTACTATATGTTGAATACATAAATTTTAATTTTTCTTAAACAGCCGCAATGAAATCTATTGATGAGAGTAGTACCGCAGTGAAGTCAAATAAAGATGGTGATAAAGCCGTGGTTCAGGAAGCAGATTTAGCGGATTCATCGACCAACATTAGTGGTGAAAATTATAAGGCTATCAGCGATCACACAGAAGTTGTTCAAACATCAGGAAAAGAAAATGAGGTGAATGAATCAAGTAAGGGAGATGATTTCAAAGATAATAAGAATGAGCAGGAATCGGTAAAGGCTATGCAACCTTCTGAGATGGTTTGCAACGCATTGGAGCTGGTTCCAATTCAAATACCCCAACCTGAAAGTGTACCGATTGTTGCCTTAAGTGTAGAGACTATAATACTATCTTCTGAAAGTGTTTGCAATATGCCGGAGTCAGTTCATACTAAAACACCTCAACCTGAAAGTGTACCGATGGTTGCCTCAAGTGCAGAACCAACAGTACAACCTGAGACAGTTTGCAATACGTCGGAGTCAATTCACACTAAAATACTTCAACCTGAAGATGTACCGATGGTTGTCTCAAGTGTAGAACCCATAGTACAACCTTCTGAGACGGTTTGCACTAGGTCGGAGTCAGTTCTTACCAAAATACCTCAACCTGAAGGTGTACCGATGGTTGCCTCAAGTGCAGAACCAACAGTACAACCTGAGACAGTTTGCAATACGTCGGAGTCAGTTCACATTAAAATACCTCAACTTGAAGGTGTATCGATGGTTGCTTCAAGTGTAGAACCAACAGTGCAACCTTCTGAGACGGGTTGCAATAGTTCGGAACAAAATCAAACTGAAATAACCCAACCTGAAGATGTACCGACAATCGCTTCGAATGCAGAACCATCAATGCAATCTTTGGAGACGGTTCGCAATCTTCCGGAACCAAATCAAGCAGAAATAAATCAAGCTGAAGATGTGCCGATGATCGCTTTAGGTGTACAACCAAAAACCCAATTTTCCGAAATGATTGCAGTTGCAGAACCAAACCAAACCGAAATAATCAAACCTGAAGATGTACCGATTGTCGTTTCACCTGGAGAATCAAATATGGAATCTACCGAGAACGAATGCATTATGATGGAACCATATCAAACAGATATGTCTCTAGGTGAGACAAACACAGTTGAAGAGCTAATTGCCAATGCGACCATAGTAATTCCAGATGATGTGTCATTCAACTCGAACATGGCTGAACCCAGTAGTTCGTTAAATGCAACTGGTCTGTCACTCCTTGCTCAATATGATTCAGATGACGACTCAGATGAGGTCCAAGAGGTACCAGTAACTGCACCTTATCAAAACCGTTTTGTAGAAATCAATTCTGATACAGAGTCGGAATCAGATCCAGACACGGATTCAGACGACTCTGAAGTCGAAGTTCGTAGAGCTATTGATTTAGGTATATTAGGGGCAGGACACGGTACAGACGATGGTGAAGAAAACGTTCGAAATTCGCGGACTCCAAAAGTAAAAGGTGAACTCTATCTAAGTGATCTTCCTCCTATACAAGACCTTCATATAACGGTGAACGAGGAAGAATGTAGTGAACTTGGAAAAATTCAATCCATTGTTGAACAATTGGTAATTGTGAACTCTTTGCCTGGTACCGTCCCGCTAGACCTGGATACTGTCCTGTTCCTGGATAAAGGAAACAAAGTTTTAGGCGAAGTATTCGATGTTCTTGGTCAAGTGTCTGATCCCATGTACTGTGTCCGATTTAATTCAAACAAGGAGATTAAAGATAAAGGAATTGACGTTGGCCAAACCGTCTATGTGGCTCCCAGAACCCAACATACTCAATTTATCGTTTTGGCAAATCTTATGAAAACAAAGGGGTCCGATGCCAGTTGGGAAAATGATATTGAACCTCCGGAAAGATATTTGGACTATTCGGATGATGAGGAGGAACGCACAGCTCGACGGACTTTGCGTAATAAAGGTCGACCTATGGAAGCAGACGATGAGGCTCCAAAAAGACAACGTCCTGCTGAAATGGCGTACACGAATCCTGGAAGTTCACAACCGCCAAGGCCGTATAGAAGGAATATAGGTCCTTGGCAACCTCACTATCAGCCTCCAAGTAACTACAACATGGCTGGTGGTAGTTGGCATTCGAATTACTACCAAAATTATGTGCATCCACATTACCCGCATCATCAATATCGTATGCCAATTTATCCACAGTATGACTATAGATATCCTCCTCCACAAAATATGCCACATCCACCAGGTGCACCACATCCTGGACTAGTGCCTAATCCGTACGCTATGTTCCCACCGCCTCAGCTGATGCAGCAGCCACTATTTCCACAACCTCCGCATCAGCCGCCTCCACCGCCACCACCACATGGAGGTTATTAGTTACTAAGGCTCTCTTATATCCTTTATTATGATTTTAAGCTTAGAAATAAATTGTTGTACACATTATGTGAGTATGTATATTTATAGATTTTGGTAATTGTACTGTTAAGATACCTAATTGACTACTAATTGGTAAATAGGGTGTTGCAATTGAACTGTATCCTAACAAATGACGAGCATTAATACAATAAAAAATTGTAAAACAGTCGAACCGATTATATGTTTATTCAAACCATTCGACATTGATAGCTTCAATTACAAATTTTAATTCGTATGGCTGCAACCTGGGTGAATACTGATGCTTATTAAAAGCAGACACCTTAAAAAGACTGGGTGAATCCATGTGGGCCATGAATCAACAGGTAATTATTTGGTACTCCCTCACTATTCTCCAGATTGAATGCAGTTAAGTTACGTGCATCAAACACAAATAAGCAAATGAATTTGAATGATACAACACTTATAACGCATTTGTTGTTGACAGTGCAGGTGAGCAGTGAGATGCAGGTCATCATTGAACAGTGATTAACCTTCCTATACACGCGCATTGGTCTGTGAGACCGTCGGATTATTTGTTCGCAAATGTTTTAGTAACGGCGCAATTTAGCGCAGTGTACTTTATGCTAGCTTCGTGATTTGTTTCATCTCTTATTTTAGTGTGGCATACGTTTTTATAGCTGTATATTGTATTGAACATTAGAAATGGATTTAGAAAGGATAAGGTTGATGTTTGAGGAAGAAAATTTGGATTTCAATTAGGAGCACCTGGTTGAACGGCAGGAGGCAGAAATTGACACTGAGCAAGATGATGATTCTGATAGCGATGAAGAAGTTGCAGAAAACTCTGCAGACTACTACATTGGCAAAGATAACCGTACAAAATGGAAGAAAAATCCTCCATAAATGAACGAAAGACGACAAAATAGAAACATTGTGGCCCAGCTACCTGGTGTAAAGGGCGAAGCAAAAAACATGAAAGAACCAGGTGAGATATGGAAGTTGTTTTTTACTGGAATTGTAATGAGCCAGATCACGCCTTACACGAACCAACAAATAAAACTGTTAACACCTAAATTTGGAAGAGAAACGGATTGCTCAGAAACTGATGAGGTTGAAATTCAGGCACCTTACTCTTTGCTGGTGTCCGAAGAAATAATCGTCTGAATGCTAAAGATTTATTCGAAACTGATGGCTCGTCCCCAGATATCTTTCGTTTAACTATGAGTTGGAATCGATTCTATTTACTATTGCGGTGTCTCAGGTATGATGACAAAAGTACACGAGCTGCACGCGCTTCTGTTGACAAATTAGCTCCCATAAGAGATGTGTTTGAAGAAATCATAGCGTCATCCAAAAAATACTTCAGTCCGTCGCAGTTTGTGACAATCGACGAAAAGCTAGAAGCGTTCAGAGGTTGTTGCAATTTTAGACAGTACATTCCATCGAAACCAAATAGATGTGGCATTAAAATAAATATATGCCTTGACAGATGCCAACATTTTTCATACGTCCGACATGGAAGTTTATTTGAGAACACAACCTTTGGTTTTGCGTCTAAGTAATGTTATTCATAATAGTGGCCGCAACATAACAATTGACAACTTTTTTACAGTGCTAGGTACGATTCGAATAAAACAAGAGAGAACTGCCTAAAAATTTCACCGACGTAAAATGCCGAGAAGAAAAATTCAGCCTATTCGGACATACAGGCATTTGTACCCTTGTTTCCTCTATGCCAAAATAGAACAAGAATCTTCTACTCGTGCTTGTATCAAGTATGCATGATGATCAAGAAATCAATGAAGAGACTGGGAAGCCTGAGATGATAATAGATTATAATATAAAAGGAGGCGTTGATATGGTTGACAAAATGTGCGCAACTTACAATGTTGCAAGGGGTACCAACAAATGACCGATGGTGATTTTTTATAACCTGATGAACGAAGCGGGTATAAATTCCTACGTCATTATGTACTCAACAATCAGAATAAAAGTCACCCGCAGAGCATTTTTGGAAGCATGAGGAAACGGGCTAATAATCCGTGTTTGCCGCGATTGCTAAGACAAAGGATTGCTGAGATATGTAAGTTAGATGAACCAGAATCTTCGGTAACGGTCAATAATACTAAAATTGGCCGCTGTAGTTATTGTGCGCCCAAAAAAAACCGAAAGACACGATACAATTGTTTCTTGCCAGACTTATTTTTGTTTGGAACATGCCACGACTGTCACGAAAAAACCTCTTGTGGTGAATGCTAATTTTTTTATTGTTCCTTTACATTTTAGCTTTAAGGTTATGAAGTTTTTGAACCCTATATGAAAAAGTACCTTTTTTAAGAGGCTTAATAAAAAGACCGCTATTTATTTGTTAAATACAATAACTAATATGAACTTGTATTATTTCTTTAACAATATATGTATCACTCTACTGGTTAGAACAAATTCCATAAAAATATTCGAAATAGAAGAGAAACTACGGGCTTTTGAGTTTCGGTCCCAGAGACCGTACGCGGGTATTATTTTTTTGACGCGGGTATAGGAAGGATAAACATCATCCGTTTTATTTTTTAGTTAACACATTTCTTTATTATTCCTATTACTATGTCAACGACGTTACAAAGGCCGTACAGTTCAGCGTTCAACTTTTCCATTCATCGTCCATGCGGACGAGATCGAAGATCACCCGAAGAATTTTCCCTTTTTTTCTCCCAGAGAGGCTGGGATGACTATCTACGTTTACATAGTCGATAGTTGGTCGATAGAGGGCTTTGTTATCCAATTGCTGGTGTTGTCAGAATTAATCTTACTAACTTAAAGTTATAACTGTGTGAAGGGACGTACTGTTGGAAACGTTTATGTTAAATATTCTTTTTTTATAGATAGCATTTGCTTAGTTTTACTCTCGTTGACCGCCAGATCCAAGTTCGTCACTCTCATGGCGATATTCATCAATGCGTTACTAACGTTATGCTGCGTAATATCGTGTTCGCTAGTGATTTTTGTTATTTTGATCGCTAAAATGCCTGTGCTTGCTGGATTAGCATGCATTCTCTATCGTAAATGGGACGAGTTTGGCAAGGATACCAAAATTAGGAAATATGAGCATATCTCATCTATATTATAAGGGGTGTTTTAACAAGAGGTGTAGTATTATTTATTTTTTCATGAAAATCTGAAATCCTTATTTCTTTATAAAGTTGACACATGGGGATTATTTCTTAAAGGCAATACATACTCGTATCTCTAAATGACTGTAGGGCTGTCCAATTTCAAATTGGGTATAGGAAAACATGCATGCTGACATTGATTTCTTCAAGAAAATAAGGATAAGGCACATTTCTTCATTAACGGCTACATTAACGAGCAAAACCGACGCATCTGGAGCATAGAAAACCCACGAGTGAATCAGGAGATGCCAGTGCACACAAAAGAAGTAACTGTTTGGTGCGGTTTATGAACCGCAGGTGTTATAGGATCGTACTTATTCGAAATGAGCCCGCTACCGATATGTGATAAAACATTTTTTGTGGCCGGAAATTGAGCATATGGATACGGACGTCCTTTACTTTCAACAGGATGACAAGACAAGACAGGAAACAATCGAGTTATTGTGCACCAAGTTTTCTTGTGGCGTAATTTTGCGTTACGGAGACACCCATTGACCACTAAGACCGCAATCATCCGTAAACAATTCCGAGATAGACCCCCAATTTGCTCCGCTCCGCGATAATTTGCCAATGTTTGTTTATGCCTTTGACCATATATGTATTTACATACTATCTTTTTTTTTGTATTTTACCACATTCGAACCACTTATCTCTCTTCACAAAACATTTGCACAGTAATTTTGCAGGGCAATCAAAACACAACGACTTTGTAACAAGTACAATAACTTGCCTCGCTATACGAGGGTTGTCTGAAAAGTTGATCCAAGGCATTGTTTCTTAAAAATTTTTTTAATTTTTCTACATAGTTTTTTTCGCTCGGCGATGGCCGAATTCGGAATCCCGAGAAAACCGATCCACAGGCGCGGCGTGACGCTGAAGGTGCAATGAGCAATTTATAAACGGTTCCCCCGAACTATTCCAAATGTGTATGGGATTTCAGCAAGGAGATGCACTTTCAAGTGAATTCTTCAATCTGATGCTGGAACAGATGATACGCAAGGCAGGTGTTAACTCGGAAGTCACTATCTTTAACTTTTCTTTCCAGCTGCCATTATCAGTCACTCCCAGCGCGCCACCATAGAGGCTTTTACAGCCGTTGAAAAACAGGCGAAACATACAACATCCTAATGGATTTTCGGCGAACACTTACGTTAGGAAACGTGAGAAATGAACTAATAAAGATAATATATTCGTGATCAGTTATATTGATATTTGCATCCTTTTTCAAGTATTTCGTTATTGGTTTTGCTATTTTCGAATAGTCCTTCCTTGATAAACTTCCGAAAATAGCCCGTGAGATCTAAAAATTGCTTAATTTCTTTATTAGTTTTGGGAATAGGGTAGTTTTCGACACATTCTATTTTTTGGGGGTTTGCTTTGAAACCGTCAGGTGTCACTATGTGACCAAGGAATTCTGTTTCCATTTTTAGGAATTCTGATTTGTCCATCTGTACTTTTTGGTTAACGCTTTTTAAACGTTCGAACACGTTATTTAAGGAGGTCATGTGTTCTTCTAAGGGTGTAGAAAAGAACAATTATATCGTCTTTATAAACTAGACAGATTTTATTGATGTAATCGGCAAGCACGTGATTGCTCAATCTCTTTAAGGAGGCTGGGGCTGTTTTTAACCTAAAATTTGCGAAGAAATTCATAGTGTCCGCTTTCTATGCTAAAACCAGTTTTAGGATATCGTACTCGTGGATTTCAATGTGATGGAATACTTTGGCAAGATCCAGTGTAGTGAAGTACTGACATTTACCTAATTTATCGAGTATTTCATCGATATTTGGTATTGAATATTTGTCATCAACCGTCACTTCGTTCAGCTTTCTGTAATCTATTACCAATCTCTATTTGGTTTTTCCGCTGGCATCTTCCTTCTTAGGAACGATCCATATAGGGGCTGAATAGGGTGAACTGTTATGTCGTATAATTTTATGTTCCAGCATCTCTTGAATTTGGTTATCAACTTCTTGCTTATGAATGTATGGATATCCTTAGCTCTTGCTAAATATAGGGACATAATTCTTTGTTCTTATGAAATTTCTATATTATTGGTAGAAAATCATTTCGTATTTTTTTTTTTTTGATGCATTTTTGTGTCTGTTTTGACAATTAGTCCCACGCCATGCCAAGAAAAAGCGTCACATTTCCTCCACCGTGTTTGACTGTTTTTAGTGTGTATCTCGGATTGTGTTGTTGGTTAGATGGACGTCATACATACCTTTCTTCATCCGATCCGAACCTGCAGAACTTGGATTCATCACTCCACAGTACACTTTTCCAAAAAGTCATCGATTTGTGAATTTGCAAACGACTTCCTTAGTTTTAAATTTTTGTTGGTTACGAGTGGCTTTCTTTGTGCGATGTATCCTCTTAAGTTTTTTTTGCTGCAGACGCCTTCTTCTAGTTCTATCCGACACACAAATGGAATGATTTGCAAAAACGCTGTTCTTTATTGCTTTAGAGCTCAAAAATGGGTTGGCGGTACTAGCTCTGTAGATCAGACTGTCCTCTTTCATTGTGGTTTTCCTTGCCCTTGGATCTCTTGCAACATTTTTGGCATTCCCATAAAGCTATATACTATATGTCGTAAGGCATTATAAATGGCCTTTCGGGAACATGTTAACTGTTTGGCTATCTCTGTAATCGATGAACCGTTGTCTTTCATTTTTCAGATGATTTCACGTCTTTCTTCTGAGCAATGTGGTCCTCTCCTCATATCTAGGTACATCTCCTGATATTAACTGTTAGTAAAGACAAACGTACCTACTTTCAAATGAATTTATTTTTAATAACCCAATCACAACAAAATATAACTTGAATCACCAAAGAAAAATGTGTGCCATTTATGTAAGCACCACTGTATATGTATACAGGGACACCCTAATTCGTTGGCGATAATAACTTGAATCACCAAAGAAAAATGTGTGCCATTTATGTAAGCACCACTGTATATGTATACAGGGACACCCTAATTCGTTGGCGATAATTTAGAAAATGATTCCTGGGCATATTCTAAGAAAAAAATTGTTCTACAGTAAAGGGGTCTATCTCCAATGTTGACATCATTTATCGACGATTTAAGAAAAGGCTTACTTTGGTGTACCCGACCCATGTTAACAGAAATTGATCTGTTAGTACTAATGGCAAAAAGTTCATGTAGGACTTTATTTTTAGAAGAAATACCAGCCTTTACAACGGCATTTAAATAAACTTGATATCTTGTTTGAATCTTTAGATATCCAATTTCTAAGCCTGTTCTATTTTCATTGCCCATGCCCATTGCCCATTCGACTTTGAGGGCACTTTTCTCCAGAAAATCGCCAATGAGCTTGCAGGAAACCCTACAGATTTTATGATACTTGGAAAAACCTGCAGAATCTTTTTCCAAATCATCGTCGTCGAATAAGGGGACACCCTGTATAATAAAATTTTTGCACGAAATTCGGCTTACTGTTCGCTGGCCGTTGTCCTCTTTAATTTTGTCGGGATACTCAGCTTGTTGTTGCTGAGTTTGTTTCTTTTTTTCACGAACTATTCAGGTTTTTGTTTTCTTTGAATCTATTTTTTTTTGCACAGTGTTTACATTATATATTTTTTTTGTGTTTTTTGGATCAAAAAACTACGTATATATACATACCAATGGAGTGAAAAGTTACCTCCTTGGGAATGAAATTTTTTTTTTTTAATGTTTTTTTTTTATTTTATTCAATATAGTCCCCATTTAGTTTGATACACTTATTCCAGCGATTTTCCATCTTCTTGATCCCGTCCGAAAAGTAATTTTCCGGAAGGTCTGCAAAATACTCCTCCGTGGCGTTGATGATTTCCTCGCGTGAGCTGATTTTTTTATTGATGAGCCATCTTTTGAGGTTTGGGAAGAGATAATAGTCCGAGGGATCCAAATCCAGTTACCAATCGACGACAAAAGTCCGCCCGATTCCGCATCAGCAAGTCCAAACACTCTTTCGAAGTGCTCTTGCGTTCGTGTTTTTGGTCAGTCGCAGCACCCAGAGGCAGGATAACTTTTTCATATGCAGAATATTGCCCAAAATATGGCGCGTGCGCTCAGTACTAATCTTTGTGGTATCAGCTAGCTGGCGCACCTTCACTTTCCGGTCAACCAACACCATTTCATGTATATTTTTTACATTGTCCTTTGTAACCGCATGAGGGACTGCCGCTGCGGACTTGATCAGTAGTGGAGTTGCGGCCACCACGAAACTCTCGAAACCAATATTTGACGGTGCAATCTGACGGAGCATTAGACCCATAATATTTATCCAACTTTTCTTTTGTTTCCTTCGCCGTTTTGCCTCTCAAAAAGTAGTGTTTTATGAGAGAACAAAAATCGTTTTTGTCCATACTCAACATGGTGCCAAATACGTCAACAACAATCAGCTGTCAAAACAAAACTAAAGACAGTATCGCACTGAAATTTGGGATGTCTGCCTAAATATGAACGGACTTCAAGGCACCATAACCTTTGTTGCAGTAGCAGCGCATTCTGGCGGTCAAGGAGGTCACTTTTCACTCCATCTAGCATATCGTCATATGTAAAGAATTTAGTCGCGTTGTGTTTTAATGGTCCGAACGATGATATAAGACATTTTTTCTCAAATTTTTTTTTTATTTTTCTACATAGTCTCCTTGTATTGTAACTCTACACACTCTCCCAGCGATGCTCCCATCTCTCTAACCCGTCCAAATAGTACTTGGCGTTTTTCTCTGCAAAATCATTGTTCACGAAGGTGATTGCCTCCTCATTTGACGAAAATCTCTGTCCTCCGAGCGCAGTTTTTAGATGAGGGAACAAAAACAAGTCGCTTGGGGCTAGATTTGGTGAATAAGGCGGATGGTCAAGCAGTTCAAGCCGTAATTCATGGATTTTCGCCATGGCAACCGCTAAGGTGTGAGACGGAGCGTTGTCTTGGTGAAACAGGATTTTCCTTTTCTGCTTGCCAAGTAATGATGCGTTGTATGCTCCTGTAATGGTTTTTCCTTTTTGAAAATAATCGATTAAGATAACTCCTTTACTATCCTAAAAAACAGTAGCCATCACTTTCCCAGCCGAAAAAACAGTTTTTGATTTTTTTGGAGCTCGCCCTTTGCAGTCCACTGTTTTGACTAAATTTTCATTTTGGGCATATAATGGTGTATCCAAGTTTCATCTACAGTAATTAATCGGCTCCAAAACTCGGATTTGTTGCGCCTAAACTGCGCCAATAGACCGTTGGAAATGATCATTCGAACACATTTTTGGTCTAACGTAACACAACCCTCGTACTTGTGTTTATACACAAATTTTAAATCTTATTAAAACTTGGCATCCTACCGAATGCGCCAATAACGGTTAGTGGAATTTTTAAATAAAAATAAAAAAAACACCAACTTTATTTGTATGGTCACGATGGCCGTTTATTGCTGAATCTATCTTAAGACTTACTTACGAGTAATTCTAAAATGGACAACGTTTTACTATATATTCCTCGGAAGCACAAATATTTCCAATAAAATGGATTTCTTAGCCGATTCTTGGCATTTTGTTTGTTTGTTTATTTAATGAAGTCGGTTGGAGAAAAGCAAAATACTCTAAATGTAAAAGTGCTGACATACTCGTATGATAAGGGTTGAGAGTTTGTTGGCATATTTATGTGACAACAACTCATGCAATCGATTCACTTGTAATTATGATTGCAATCGATGCACTTGATAGTACCATATGTTATGTAAACATACTTTTGTAATATATGTATGTAATTTTTCAAATGAATATGGAATGATTGCATACTCATAGCATGTTTATGTTTGGTTTTAGTATTTCGGTTTTAGATTATATGCTTATCTGCAGCTATTAAAACCGCCAAGAACTGAGGTACTGTCACAGAGAGACAGTGGCTAACTGATAACCACGTTTTTGTTGTGAGTTGCGAAAATAATAACATGGAATGTATTATCTGCACTTAGAAACAGATTTGTTATGTGCATTACGTGGTGCGCATATGCCATAAATGGATTGAGCCATGAAGTGTGCCATCACACATGGGATTGATTAGGCGTCGATAATCGCCCTTATCTTGAATGGGCAATAATCTCCATTCTCGATCTTTAGATTATCCTGGGAAAACCCCATTTAGATCAGTACCAATTCGAAGCCATTGGATAATTGGTGAGGACTAGCTAAAACCCCCGCCAATCTTAGGGTCATTGCGCCATGTAGTATTTGCAACATTTTGGGGTAATCCAATAATAGTTGGACAACCCTCTCTGCGGCTTTAGGCTTAAACAAACAGGCACCTATCTGAGAAATAAGTTGATGTATACTCTGTACAAAGTCGCTTCCAGCTGCAGCACCTTTACTGGATTTAAGTTTAGATAATGCAGGCGCAATACTATACACCACAAACCAATTGTGAATTTATAACCCACCCAGGTGAGTCAAAAGTCTATAATATTTGGGGTCATAATTTGAAAATCCAAAAAAGGAAATGAGCCATAAGTTCACAATTCTTTTCATGACTTACATGCATACCACTTACTTGATCAAAAAGGATAACCACCGTGTGGCGATCTCATTGTTCCGATTTGAGTTCTGTTTTATTTTGTTAAGTTGGTAAATCTGTTGTTGACATTCCCACTAAATCTTAGCGTCATAGCTTGACATTTGCAAAAGTTACGTAGCCAAGAGTACATCTATCTCTGTGTGTGTTGGCGATTTTTTACAATTTTAGAAATGGATTTCAATTTGCAACAACGAACTTGTACTCGTAATAAATTTTGCGTGAAAAACGGATTTAATGGTGCGCGAACGTTGGAAATGTTGGAAAAGTGTTTCGGCAACGATTCTCTAAAGAAAACGGTCGTTTACCAGTGGCACGAGCGGTTCAAAAGTGGTCGTGAGTCAATCGAAGATGATGAACGCAGTGGCAGACCATCGACATCGAAAACCGACGAAAACATTGATGAAGTAATAGAAATGTTGGTCAATAACCTCAAATTAACCATCAGAGAGATAGCGGAGGACTTGAACATTGCCTATGGATCCGTCCAAGACATTTTGGTTAATGATTTGGGTTTCCGTCGTATAGCAGCAAAGTTGGTGCCAAAAGACCTCAATTTCATGCAAAAAAGAGACCGTGTTGACGTCACAAATGAGATGATTTGCGAGGTTGAGTCCGATCCCACATTCATTAAAAGGATCATTACTGGAGACGAGATGTGGGTTTATGAGAACGACATGCAATCCAGACATCTGGCAAGTGAATGGCGTTTACCAAATGAGACGAGACCAAAACAAACACGTCGTTTTCATGAATTTTTGAATTTTTGCCAGAAAGCCAGACAGTAAACAAAGAGTATTACGAGTATTTGGGCGTTATGAGACGTTTGCGTGAAGCAATTCGCCGAAAGAGACCAGAACTGTGGGCAGAAAACTCGTGGTTTTTTCACCATAATAACGCACCGTCGCACAGTGCCATCATTATTCGTAATTTGTTGACGAAAAATGCAGCAAATACCATTTAACAGCCATCAAATTCACCTGATTTGGCTCCCTGTGACTTCGTTCTGTTCAATCGAGTTAAAAAAACCACTACGTTGGACGCGTTTCAGCAGCCGAGAGGAAGTAATGGAAAAATCGCAGGAAGCACTGATGGACATACCGAAAACCGAATATAAAAAATGTTCCGAAGATTGGTTCAAGCGCTGGCATAAGTGTGTTGCAGTGGATGAAGGGGATAATATAGATTTAGATGAATAAACTTGTATTTTTTATTTTCTGATCAAGGTGGTATAAATAGTATTTGCTACATTTTGGAGAATTTCAACGACAGTCGGAAAACCTTCCCTGCTATCAACCTTAGTTCCAGACGCTCCTGAATCCCATGCTGCTAGGCTACAAGTAAGGCCCCTATAGATTTCCTGTATCGATTGCGCTGAAATGCGTTCAAATATGTAGCTGGTCAACTGCGTTGGCATCAGTTACTGCGCTCTGATGACCTTTTACATAAAACCAGCTATTGTTGTCCCTCCATTTATTATCAGACTACGCAATTGAGAAGAGGTAGCCTGTGTAATTGGGTGGGGGCAGAGCGCACTCAGCATTGACTTTTTAGCGAGTGTACGGTTAAAACCAATATTTTTGAATCACAGGCCCAGGTTAGAGACGATAAGAAAACCGAACCTCCGTTTTAAGGATCAATCTATCGCAAGCACTCGGCCATAGATGAACTAACATATGTAGATGCCAAATCCTACTAATACTTTTGCAATCTCTAAAACTCCTCACAAATACTCTGTAATCTGTAAGTGAATTACCAACACTTGCCCCAGCCTGGTAACAGCTAGAATTTGCCATTTGCTAGAATGACAACCATTTGCATTTAAGGTCCACTATGTAGGGTGTAATATGGATGATGTTTTTGTCTAAAATGTGAGGGGAATTGACATCGTTGACAATTCACACAGCGTTACACGGATTGAGTGAATCAGTGGAAAATTGTTTTTGGAGCAGTCAAAATCTGGAAAGTTTCCCATCTATGTATGTTCGTTCATCTATGGCACTTGATCTCGACAACTGAAAACAGGATACCCGGGATCGAAAAAAGTGGAAGATTGCCGTGACTGAGGCAAACACTCTTCACGAGTTCCTGTATAAAAATATTCGTCGAAAAGCTCTATTAGCTAACTCTCTCATCGTAAGATAAAATACTTTTATTTATGTAATTTTTATTTTTATTAAAATTATTTTTACAAAATAAAGTGTGTTTGCAAACATTTCATACATACTCGTAAATGTTTTTATATAATTAAAAGTTCATTAATATAGTAATGTATGTGTTTTTAAATTTTCTTTGTGTAAGGTAGAAGCCATAAGAAATGTGTGTTTATTATGTATATTTATGGTATACCATATTTGTGTAAGTTTGTTTTTTAATATGTCCATATTTATGGTTCAATTTGCGTATGAGTTTTGTGAATAGGTACACGTATTTATGAACTTTTGTGTAAAAATATCATCTCTCTTAAAATTAATTACAAATTCCCGTCCATAAAATAGCACTTATTGTTCTCTCTTTGTCTCATTTAATTTTTACCTTTGTAATCAGCGCCGTCTGTTGATAAGTATACATAAAAATCAATTATATTTATGAAAATAGTAAAAGTCAATATATGGTATGTGAATCATAATTAAATTTACCAATTAAATTACAGAAGCTTCTAAAATTAGACAAACGAAAAAAAAAATTATTACTCTTTGTGATTGCAAATTTTCGTTTTTTTTAGTAAAATGTATGCTCAGTCTTGTTAATAATAAAATAACTACAACGTATTAAAAACGAACTAATAGATAGATATTCAAGGAAAAAGAATATTTAAAATTAACTGAATTGATAGATCCTTTTTACTTGTCAACTAGGAGTAGTCTGCTAAATTTCAGTAAATCCCCGTCAAAAATATTACTTTTGTGATTTGTCACATTTGGTGTTAGAATTTCAGCAAGTATTAATAATTGTTGTGTGCGATAAGAAATGTTCTTTTTATTTTTATGCTATTCCACACAAACACAACACACAATGTTAGTTAACAACAATTTGGAAAAAAAGGGTTTTGTTTATTTTAAAATGATTCGTCTAACCCCGCAATCCATACAGAACTTTGCTTGATCCAATAGAAACTTGCTCCCACACTCATGACAGAACTTGGACATCTTCATCGATGGTGATGTTGGTGTCCCTGGGGGGTTCAAATTGTTGGTACTGCTGTCATTACTGGCAATGCCCTTGCTTTGTTGAGATGAACCATGAGTGATCTTGTTGTCAGAAGATGACGAAGACAACGTATTGCGATGGAACGGACGCTTGAACTCTTTCATTTGTGACTGATGTTCCTGATGGATGCTACTGAGATTTCTGACACCGCTAATGGGCGGTAATGAATTGTCAGAACCACTGCTAGAACTACCAATGCTTAGGTTGCGACAGCGGTATTTTTGGTGATCGTTTTTATTCATATTAGAGTATTTGTATGATGGTGTTGATGTGTATTGGAAAGGGGATTGCTGCTGTATTTCTGGTGTTGCTGGTGTTTTAGAATGATTTGAAATGCTGCTGCGATGTTGAGAACTTATTTCAGCGGTAGGGCTTTGTCGTGAGAGGCTGCAAAATAAAAATAAAAATGCAATTATTTAATGCATGAAATACAGATAGAAGTGCAAGAGCAATGTTTAATTTTTAAAATCATTTTTGACATTTGTTGCCTCGGTTTGGCTGCCAACATGTACTCCTCGTTTAGCCTATGATAGCGCTTAATCAGCAATATGGTGACTTCCATCCAGTAAATTATTGATAGTAAACTCAATAGCAACGACTGATATTCCGTTTTTCCCAAACCGCCAACTCAACTCCTGATATATATTTTGAAAGAAAAATTGTGACGAAGTGCAAAAAATTTTTTTATATCGGTTCTGTCTTAAACCAACAAGGAAAAAACGGTGATTATGGCACGAACAGTGTTGGGTGGAGTGTTTTATGCAAGAGAAACCGCACTTAGAGTTAAAGGTTTGCTACACATAGTCATATGTCTGACTTTATTATACGCATCGCAGTATTAGATGATGTAAGAAAGTATAACGCAAAAAGGACAGCGACGGAAATGAAAATGTTACGAAAGTCTACAGGTGTGACAAATGCGTTCAGGGGCGGAAATACCTGTACTAAGAAACCAATTGTGGAAAAACTTCAGGCCGATCTAATCAGGAGATTTTTCTATGCACAACGAAGATTGTCGGAAAATTCCTCGATCTAAAACAAATAGACGCTCAAATATCGGCGAAATTCGAAGAAGAGATTGAAGGAAAAATTATTGAATCATCAAAATGTAAAACCAATTCTGATTCTGATTCTAACTAACAAGGTGATTTAACATAGAGCGGGGTGTAGAATTGTTTTGGGATCCGAAAGTATAGCCAACTCCACATGCGCCGGGGTAACAATGAAATTCAAAATCATTAAACTAACTGCGCAACTTAAGCGTAAAAAAAACCTTAAGCGTTTACCTAACTGGTCACTGAGGCACCATCTAAACGCAATAGGATGAATGTATTGGTTACAAATAAATTCTAGAAAACGACAGGCGATGGGAACAATAGTGAACATATGGTACACAAATATATTCCATGCAAAAGTGTTATAAATTTTAACTATAAATCCGAATTTAAAATCCGCCCCTAAATTCGTGCTCCGATTGTTCGTTAAATAAAAGTGGTAGTGTGTTGCCAAAAACATTGAAGATTGAATAAGAAAGCCGCAAACAGTGTCTGTTCGAAGTGTAGTCTAGCAGATATATAAGTAGATGTTAACCCTAGTCTATATTTAGTGTCAATTTGACACACTTTTTTTTTCAAATAAGCAAAACTCCTAATAATTGTAGTGCTGTTGCCAAACGCTCGCGGCTCACCTGGCTACTTTCTCGTCCAGTTTCCGTAAAAATAAAATTGTTGTCGCCAGAGGACTCTGAAGGCTGGTAGAAGAGTTATTACATATCTGATGTTTGGTGTCAATTTGATGGCGCCAGTGCTGTGACACTTCGTCCATTATTTCTTATTATTCGATTGTGCAACCTTTTGCTGTGGAATTATTTCATATTTTTTTTTTCAAACAATTACTGCAAAATGTCTGACTATGAGCGATTCTGCGAACAGTTTGTACGGCAAACAGAAGACAGCGATGATCTGCCCGAATTCTCGGAAGATGATACAGATTATTCACCAAACCAGACTGAAAGTGATTCCGAAGATTATAATAGTGACAAGAGTGATGCTGATTTTATTGGACAAGAAATGCGTTTGGAAATCGCTGCTGAACCGGACAACGCTCTCAAGTCGAAAGATAAGAAAATTCAGTACGTGCGCGATCCAATGCCACCATGCCCATCAGTTTAGACAATAGATTTCGCTTCTCGTCAGGGTTTGTTTTGAGTTTTTTGTTTAGGCGCTTTCATTTGAAATTTTTGCAGGGCCAACATCATTTGCGAAATCTCGCAATGACCCCAGTGATCGTGTTTTTGCTTTTTATCGAGCCAGTCGAGAATATTGTGGTACAAATGACCAATTTATATGTTACGGTGTTCACAAGCATGGCGTCACGTGGAAGCCGGTTGATGTGTCTGAAATGCGAGCCTTTTATGGACTTTTGTTGTTGGCTGGGGCATATCGGTCGAAAAGCGAAGCAGCTGATGAGCTTTGGACTGTTAAGCATGATCCACCAATTTTCGCAGCGACAATGTCACTTATTCGGTTTCGAGGGATTAACCAATCGATACGATTCGATAACCGAGAAACTCGGTATAATGTTCAGCAAAGTGTACGCGATAAACTGGCGCCTATTCGCGATTTGTTCGACCTGTGGGTCCAGCGTTGAAAGTTATGTATGTTCCTGGCAAATTTCTGACAGTCGATTAGCAACTGTTGCCATTTCGTGGACGATTCAGTTTTCGACAGTACATTTCGTCTAGGCCCGGAAAGTTGTATGTCTACAATATACGAGTCTACGTTGGCCATGATAGAAACTGTTCAGCAGAAATCAATCAAGGTCAGTGTGTTGTTCTGGATGTGTGCCATGCCTTTCTCTGATCTGTGATTCTTTTCCATTTTTAGGAATGAACGGACGCAATGTCACTTGTGACAATTTTTTTACATCTTACAGTTTGGCACTCGAGCTGAAGAAGAAGCAAATTACGATTGTTGGCACCATAAGGAAGAATCGCAAGGAGATACCGTCAGCGCTGATTGACATGAAATGAAAACCAGTGCTGCATACCGAAATCGTCTACAACCATGCAGATCGTGTCACGATGGTTTCATACGTCCCCAAGAAAAATCATATCATGCGACCGTCCACTTTGACCCAGCTGACCAGGCAAAAAAGCCCAACATAATTCGCTTTTACAATAAAACGAAGGCTGGTGTCGACACTCTCGACCAGATGCTTGGCACTTATCGGTGTAAAAGCAGGACCAACCGATGGCCACTAACGTTGTTCTACAACATTCTCGACATTTCGGCTTTGAATGCCTTCTTGATCTTCACTCAATTGTTCCCGGAATGGAACAAGAGTAAGAAATGTTTCCGCGGACGATTGTTTTTGTTGAACTTGGACGAGGCCTTATGTGAAGACAATATCAAAGCTAGGGCACGATCACCACATGGTATACATGCGGCAGAAGTTTTTTGTCGAGTGCGAGATCCAAGTTCGTCGATTTCACCGTACTCCTCTTGCTTGAATTCTCCATCAACATCATTACAAGCATCAGCATCGGTCGAAATGCTAGCGGTCAATATATTGATTCATCAGCCAACCACAAAAAAACGCGCTAGATGTCACATGTGCCCTCGAACTCCGAACGCAAATGTTCCCAGTGCTCGCTGTGATATGTGCATGAGACCAACTTGCACGGAACATCGTTTTATACTTTGCGAGAAAGGCGAAGTACTTCATCGCAAATGAAATTTCAGCATTCTCCACTCGATTCGACCTGTCCTTGTTTTTCCTTCTTATTATATTTGTAGTTGAACTATTATTTTATTAATAAAAAATTGAAATTTTCCGCAACAAACCAGCATATTATAGCTTTTTTTTGACTCTACAATCGGCTCTATTAAACCTTGCGTCAAATTTACACCAAACATCAGATTAGCATCGCAAAATTAAATATAGACTAGTGTTAAGAAAGAGGTTTCGAAAAGGAATATCATGACGGAGTGAACACTAAATCCACCGGCACAAAGTTGTGGAAAACCACTAAGTAAAACAACCTAGTTGTCGGCGATCGACGCGGACATCAGACATTCCCTACAAAAGTAGGGAAATACTATGAAGAGATTTAACATTGAACAGCTGCAGTCGCAACAAAACAAAAGAACTTTTGTCAATCACAACCTAAACATCTCTCAAATCCCTTACAATCTGCATTAAGGCATCTTAATGGTACTGGGGATCATGAAGAGTGCATGTCTAGCAATGAAGTGGAGTGTCATACGAGTGCGGTTCATGCGCTGTGCAAACAATTGAAAAGAAAGGCACATCGGATTCACCGAGGAAAAAGGAAAGCGCATGAAAAGGAAGGAATTGAGAAAATGGCGGGATCCTACTTCAGGAACAATGTTTGGAAGTTGTATCAAAAAGTGAAGATAAACGTGTCCAGCCGAGCAGAAACTTGTAGAAATGAGCAACGAAATTTGACAGTCGGTGCTGAATATAAAATTAAAGTGTTAAACGGCGGAGACAACCCGGATTCCGCTAGCCGAACGATGCATTCAATAGATATATCTAAAATAAAGAGAACAGGTCTGTCGAACCCGAACCATTTAAGGCAGCAAAAAATGACAATTAATGCCACTTTTTTACGACCCAATTGGTTCTTATCGGTTTTAGGCCCGGTAAGTCCATAATTGATCTGCTAATACTAAAAAGCAGAAAAAGCTATCTATTTTTCTAACTTCATCACCTTTTTGGGAAAGACTGGGCCTTAGCCCACCCGAACTGTACAATTGTGCCAATTTATTTTCTTTCCATGATTGACCAAGTATGTACAGTACGGCAGAAAATCCAAATCATCCAAATGATCACCTGTTTATCGATTTCAAGATCGCATATTATGAGGGCATCTATACAAATAAGCTACTCGTATAAAGAGCCATAACTAATTGTAGTATCCCTACCAAACATGTCAGATTGTACAAAATGAATATAGAGAGCGAGACCTTTGACGTCTAACAACTATTTAGACAAGGTCATGAGACTTCTTTAGCTTGGTTGTGATCGCTTGTTGTCACCAGTAACAGTCTGCGCAACTACTTGCACACATCGATGATATTTGTGTGTTTGTAACTGTTGAAACAGAAGCGGTAAAAATGGTTAAGCTGATGTCAACAAGAAGGGATGCACAACGTCGACGAATTGGAGAAAATATCTCTATAGAAAGCTATAACTTTAAAGCAGTTAAAGATTTTGTATAGCATGGCTGCGCTACTAACTCTGATAATGACATCTCATCAGAAATTAAATAAAGAGCTATAGAAGATACAAAAGGTAATTAAACAATAAGACCTTGTCCAAGTCCTGCTGTAAGGAGTAAAAGATAAACGTTAGCGAAAGTGGATGAATATATATAGCCGTTTTAAATGCAAGATTCTTCGAAAGGTTTTTGGCTTTGTGTTGACGTGTTTTAGAGGAGGAGGTACGAGGATGAGTATCATACGAGTATCAAACTCTACGAGCTGTAAATAGAGATGCCTTTATAGATTAAATGAATCTTAACGAACTGGCGCGAAGAGTTTTCGATTCCAACCGAGATAAGTGAAGCAGTAAAGGAAGACCTAGTCTTAGATGGGCGCACAAGGTAATCATTTTGGATTGCGTAATTGGAGGTGGTTAGCTTAAAGACTGCGCTAACTGGAAGGAAAAGTTTATTGGTTGAAGGCTTAATTCATCACGGAATGCAGTAAGTAAGTAAACAATTTTGGCAGGTCTTGAGAACAAGCAAAAAAATAAAAAAATCGTATGGAGGATTTCGCCCGAAGATATTACAAAATAGCAACTTTATGGCAAAATGTTCACCTCCCAGATAACCGGCATAACCATTGCTAGGAAAAGTGTATGATCAATCACATCTGCATTTTGTCATTTCAAAGTATAAGAAATTGCAAGTCGTTATGAAGTCTCAATGAGAATTTTAGTATATTTAGGTCAAGTCAGAAAACTCTCTTGAACCGTTTTGGCGATTTAATGATTATTTATGGGGGATCGGAATAACAATTTGTACATTTGTAACCAGGAGATGAAAAATTGAAAACACATAATTTAAAGATTTTATGATCAGCCCTACCACCATGTGATTGATTTTGATAGCCAAAAACGATTTTAACAAATAGTAATTGTGTTTTTCTAGAAATGATAATATGTTAATTGCTACTGCTTTACTATGTAAAACTGAAGATCAGATATACACGTATCTTAAAAATCAATTTGTGTTTGTATGACACGGAACAGTAAATATTGGAATCTAACCGCTCAGATGTAGAAGACTGCATGCTGAAATTAGCGCCATTCCTCCAGTTGTTTAAAACAATTGATTTACAGGCCAATGATTAGAATGATAAATCTACAATACTTCAAGTAAAAATAACAAAAAATACTATTCCTTTATTTCTAGAAATTTCAAACCATATACATATGTTACATATGGCATACGGAACATATTTAAATACACACACTAATATGGAAAAACTTGTGCGCGTATCTAAATTTGGACATATTTTTTTATACTGGTGCCCTATGACACGCTTCTTTCATAAATTTCGATAAATCTTTCCGAGGGAGTGACAATCTATTTTTAACACATTGCCAGAACTAAAAACTCCATTTTACGAGTAAGTTAAAATGATGACATTAGTAGTACCTACAGAATTTTACTCACCTTCCATAAGCTGAGTCTGCACTATGCTTTGGTTGAACGACATCGCCTCCGCCGACAACATTGCCGCTACCGCCCCTGCGCACTGGATAACACTCAATACTGCTGATCTCATCTGAATCAACGGGATAGAGTGAACTTCCGGTTGTCTGCCTTATATTATTACCATTGATTTCATCTTGAGCAGCAGCCGCTGCAGCGGCTGCAGCTGCATGCAGATCTTGGAAGTCTTCGTGCATTTGCTGAATTAGATTCTTCGCATTGTTTAGCCTAACATTTGGAAAATCATTCAGCAAATTGATGCGCCTCATTCGCAGACGATCATCACTTTCCTCATCACCAAGTCGACTATCATCATCGACATCGACATCGTCATCCTCGATTTTTCGAAATTTGTTGTCATTTACATCAACTTCCTCGATTTGAGCTGTTGGATTGGCCGCAACTAAAGGATCGTTTTTCGGAAGAGGATCATTTTCAGTTTGATCAGTTTCAATGCTAATGAAAATCTCACCACGTTTCTTATTTTCACCACAATTTAGATTGCGTTCTACGTCCTGCTCATACTTTCGGGCAGAATTGCTAAGCATTTCATTCGCTGACCTGAAGGTAGACATTTTATCGATGTTAGAACGTTTATTTAATGATGAACGATTCATCAAGAATTCTCGGCAATCTTTAAACAACGATGGATACTGTTCATTGTCGTTGTCGAAAGATGACAAGAATTCTTCGAAATCGAATTCATCAAAAGTTGAGGGAGAAAATGGTGGCACATTAGGTGATGTCGCTAGGGTGTTGGACGTAGATTGTGAGAACAACTGTGTTTGTTGTTGTTGTAGAAGTTTACGTCTGTTCGACTCGAAAGGTGATCGACTGTTGTTGCCTTCATCATCGGCATCGTTGACAAGTGTTTCATTTTCCGGTGACGCATCATAGAGAAATTGATTGCGACCCAATCTCATTTTGCGTTTCAAAAGACTGCGATTATCCCCACCTGAGCTGCGATTGCTGTTGGAACAACTATTTGTAGCGGGTGAAGCTTTCGTCTGTAACACAGGTGATGGCGCCTTTTTGAACGTAAGGGGACTAGGACTAGAATTTGATGAGGATGACAGATTAGCGATATTTTCAGCGGTATCGACTTTTTCAGTTTCATGATCAACATGACCGCCTGTGGATGAAGAAGATGACGAAGAGGATGAGGATGAGTTCGAAGATAGTGGCAGATCTTTGCCAAATTCTATTGAGAGATTATCACACACATTGATCAGTTTAGGATCTATGTAATCGCTTTCACTGCCTCCTGGACGATCTCTAGTATCAAAAATTAAGTTAAGATTCATGGGTTTAGTTGCCTGTGGAGAAACAACAGTTGTCGGTACTTTTTTGACGAGTTGTGGTGTTTCATTCAGTTTTGTAGTCATGGGCCTAACAATGGGTTCTAGTTTGATATTATTTAATTTGACATTTCCTATGTTGGAATTGTCAACTGTGTGTGGAATTTCTTTAGTGCGATTGACTGCTGGCTGCTCATCTGTCAAAATAACACTTTTAGCAGAATTTTGTTTACTCAAAGTATTGCTCTTATCCTTGAGCTCCTTGGTATTTATCACTGGATTGTCAACTGACTTGGCTTCATTCTCATACTTCAAGAATACCGCTAAGGAGTCGGTTTTTAATAAATTGCTATTTCCATCGACACCGACTGGTGGCGTTGGCGAATTATCTTTGCTGCTGTGCTCAGCGTTCGGCAGATGTAGACGTAAATTCTTACGATTAGCAGCCGCATTAGAATCGCGCCGAACTACTCTAGGTGTGTTTGATATGGCAAAGTCATTGACGCAAACTGATCGCACTGGCATCTCGTCGAATTCCTCGGGTTTGAGAAAATTCGAAGAGATGGGACCTTCGTCTGATAGACCACGCTGAATGGTTGGTCGTTGTTTTTGAGATGTTGGAAAGAAAATCGGACGCGTTGGCATTGGAAGTGGTGAGCGTCGTGGTGCTCGTAGTGATGATGTACGATGGAAGTTTGATTTAACTGTCGTTAAGGCACGTCGAGGGTTTGTCAATGATGTTGTCGATGTTAAGGATGTCGTCATTTTGTTTGACAAAATAGGTGTACTATGTTTTGCGGGTACTTTTGGTGAAGCTGTAAAGTTGGGTGGTGATGAAGTGTAATCATTGGGCGGTGATGGAGAGCATAGTTCCTCCAGTTGTCGTTTAGCTGATAAGAATGGATCATAGTTATCAGAGAGCCCACTAAAATGTTAAAAAAAAAACACAAAATTAATAACACGTAATAATGAAGCCATTACAAATTGACCAAAAGTGATACTGTCAGGAGAAGGATTTTTAATTAGTGTTAACAAAAATGTTCTTTCGCTGATGTCACACAGGATACATGATTCAGTAATTACTTAACTATGTACTCGTTGTTTTAAAAGTGGAACAACTGCATTCGCAAAGACAAATACAACCTTACCACTTGTGGATGATCAGTTGACACCATACTCGTATGTGACACCAACGTTAAATTTAGGAATTACTACAAACCCCACAATGAATGATTTATTTTTGGATAAACAACCCGGGACTTGTTTGGTTGCTTTTACTGCTGCTGCTGGTCTCCTCTGGCATGAAGCGCTTGAAGATATCGACGACGAACTATTGAAAAACTCAATACGTTCCTTAATGAGGCGGCGTTGATTGTTGTATGCGTTTTCGAAATTCAACGAAGCTTTTGGTGTTATTGTACATGGTGTTTCCAATTTCTTCTTTTTTGTTGTTGTCGCCGATATATTGGGGTCTAATTTTGTCACTGCATTAGAAATAGAATTTTGTGACAGGAATCGAATTAATGGAATCTTATGTATCGAGGAAGTTGAATCTAAGTTCACAATTTGATGTGTAGGGCATGCAATGCGGTAAGTTTTAAATTTAAGGATTGATAATTAATTGAATGCAGATTTATCAAAGATAACAACAAGGACAATAAATCACACTTTAAATTAGAAACACTTAATAAGGAATGCACTATGAGAATAAAACCGCATTTAAAGTATGTGGAAAAACCTCTGTTTTTATTCCTATTGAAACTAAAAACGTACTGTGTAACTCACCATATCAAAGAAAGAATTTAAGGAGCAATCAGAAAGATAGGTAGAGTTATTCACCATATGGAATTGTTACAGTTCATTTACACATATAAGAAACATTCAATAGGTGTTCGAGGAACATATGGGTTAGGTCTACATTTACAAAGGAATGAAAATAAGAAGCTGCAAGGATTGAAACAATTATAAAAAAGTCTTAACACTTCAACAGATAACCGTGAAATCATAAAGAAAATTAATGAGGCGAATAAATTCAGGAGGATTCCGTCAGCTACGCCAAACGAAGACGACGTCGAATCAAAAACCTTTGCCTTTTTATTCTTCTAGATGTTCGTTTCCGGACAATATGAAGAAGTATGTACCATATATAACTAAGACAGGAGGTCTTCAGGAACTTCACTCTATTCGTACAGACTTTGGAAATAAATCAAAAAGAATCATACCGAAATACGCAAATGTTTCACAATGTTAGCATTTCTGAATGAATGTCGCATGCATGTATACAGGGTGTCCCAAAAATCAACGTCAAGCCGGAAACGGGTGATAGGTCAAGCGGTGTCGGTTATCACAAAAATATCTAAGTCATGTACTTTTGAAATTATTGGCACTAAAACAAAATCGAGAAATCTGCCACCCTATGACGATCTTTCAAGTACTTTCAAGTAGTTTGCAATAACTTCCGTTATTCGTAGATGGAAAAGCCATGAATAAAAATCGTAGATAATGAAGAGAAGACAAAAGTTTTGATAAAAACGGTTAACCTCAAAGTCGAAAACTTTGAGATAAATGCATTTTTCTGATGAAATTGGTCCAACGATTTTTCAAAATGTTAGCTTTAAAATGCTATAATTTTGGCTGGCGTTCATCGAACTCGACGAAATTTCAGTATTTTATGTACACTGAGATTCTCTTTCAAAAATGTGAGCAACGGTTTCTTAAGCTGAATTTCGAAATCAGAGGTTCCTCACTTTAACGGCCTATAATGGTGGGGGGGGGATGAAAATAGACCCCCCTGCAATACAATTTTTTGTTTGCCATAACTTCATGAATCTTCAGTTATCAGGACAAAAACCTAAACTGGGACACCCTGTATAAGCGAACTGTTATTATTTTATAAAGTGTTTTAAATATGTACATTGTACATACTCGTATACTCGTATCTAACATCTTCAAAAAATCGAAATAAAATTTTGAATTACTTCGTTTACTTTCGAATGGCAATATTTTAATCGAATTTCGTCAGAAGGAAGAAGAAGGTTAATTACTTTGAGTTTGGGTTGTACGCATATACAGATGTAGTAAAAAGGAGAAACGTAGAACATGGTATCGAACCGGATTACAAACATATCGAAATATGGGCGACAATCGGAAGTCTTCGATTTAAATGACTCGCGATTCTGTTTGATAAAATAAACATTGGGGGGAAAGCTTTCATATGCAAAGGTGACATGAAAAATTAGAACTGCAGAGAGGTACACCTTATTTCGCATACTATGAAGAATACGACAGAGTTCAATGCAAATTGATGAAAACATATCGCGAAACTTTATACATGACTTTCTATTGAAGGATATTGAAGAGCCTGCAACAAATTCTCTTCTTTACGCCGCTGATAGCGCTTTTTTCAGCAACCACGTGATAGCGATTCAGGCAATTCTTAACAACTGGATAAATGCACAAAGCGATAAAGGGTTAGGAATCAGTCATACATTGCTATTGAAAATGTCCAATCCCTGACATCTACTAAAAGGAGTCATGCTGCCGAAATTTAAAATGTAGTAGCAGCATTTTGTGAATAAAGAAATACGAGTATGTCGCCTTAATAGGTATTACAGTGTTGGAAGGTAAACGAGAAGTATAAAGAAAATTGACTGTGGGATAAATTTAAATGTTACGACTATCAACGCTTGTGACACCAAATTAAATGACCGATAGTGGTAAATTTCGAGCATATCAATTAGTTTAGCAATGTTCAACGAATGTCGTCTGGTAATCCAGTCCAAAAATTAATAATGCCTCAAATTCCAGTCGAGGTTCAAAAAAGGGGCTGAAAAAAGAATTGCATTATTCAAATGCAAAGAGGCGATTTTCACAATTATCAGAATGAACTGGGTTCGAGATCTTTATTAATTTAATAATTTTCGCAGAAATGGTAAATATATTTCCGCTTACGATAAACTAGCTGGAGGAGTATCATAAACTAAGGAACCTCAGCTAAACTTTAAGTCTCGATATAGTGTAGCTGGAATTAGTCAAAGCAATATCTCTACTTGGGCTAATCCTTTTGCAACCATAGCCAAAAACCGTTTTTTTTTTTTTAGGAGAAACAGCGTATCCACCAACTCTTTGAAAGCACAGCAAGATCAATTACTCGTATGTGCTAAACAAGGATTATGATAAAGGATCTAGTATGTTAAATTGAAAATTTTTCAAATGTTTGACATTGTAGAAATGGTTTTCCATTGAGTACCTCGAATAAGTATGATCGATCAGTGTGACCTATCCGTGAGTGAGTTTTTCAACAATGTTAAAGTGATTTTCTTTATTATCACTCGCTTGCAAATATGTTTTTCTTTAGTGTGTACTTTAGTAACTATTGAAGGCTTTTTAAATAGACGACTCCAATATATAGTTTCTGGAATACCTTGTACTATTAGAAACATTCTGTGCTGTTGTGGAATGGAGGGATTCGAATCTTGAACAGAAAAATCTCAAAAGAATTTGCAAATACAGTTGTGGCGAACTAATTAAGAACGATCGTAAGTACTGGCACACCATCGCTCCAATAATAAGACAGGCGGCAACCAAAATTAAAAGTACCGCTATCTATTCATGTTAAACTGTACCTATCGATGTTATTGCACATTATTTAACAGCTTAAATTGGTTTTTAAGCATATTGGTCCAGTATTCGCTTGGCGATATAATTAAGAACGTATCACTAAAACAGGTTTATTTGTAGAATTTCGCTGCCCACAGAAAAAGTTTTTGGTAAACATACTAATCCATTTGAAATTAAAGGGATATTACTAGTTTTTGTTACAGATATTTTGAGCGTAATATGGTGAAAAAAAAGAACTGCACAGCAGTCATGAGGGAAGCCATACTAAAACTTCGCAATATTGAAAGGTTGTCCTATAATGATATCGCATAAGAACGTGATTACTCGAAAACACTGATTTTTAACGCCTTAACATATGTCGAGAAACATCGAACCACCGAAAGCGTAGAAAGACGTAAAAGACCTTCCAAAACGGAAGAAGCTCAAAACAGGTTGATAGTTCGCACGGCAAAAAAAAATTATTTTTGAGCTCGAACGGTATTCGGAAAGTAGTTTTCGGCGAGGACCCAAATGCGCTTTCTGCACGCTCCATTAGAGAGCGATTGAATGAAAGTCAGATTTTTAGAGATCAGTGAAAAAAAAAAATTGCTTTCGCTAAAAAAACCGAAAGGCTAGGTTAGCTTTTGCAAAGGAACACAAAGAGCGGATCATCCCGCAATGGAAAAAAATATTCTGGAGTGATGAGACTAAAATCAATAAAATGAGTTCCTTCCGATGGTAAACAGTATGTTAGACGACCAGAAAATGGAGCATTCAATCCTAAGTACACCACACCACACCTCAAACATGAAGAACAGAGTATTATGCTATGTGGTTGCATGTCTTTTAAAGATACCGTACCGTTACACTGAGGTATAATGAACGCTCAAAGCTACATAGGATTACTTTAAAATATAATGCTGCCCTATACAGAGGCAGAATTGAAAGTAAATTGGAAATTTATGCAGGACAACGACCCGAAACATACTGCGATGTCAACCAAACCATGGTTTCAGAATAATTCTGTGGATGTCATCGATTGGCCTTCATGCAGTCCTGTTCTAAATCCAATCGAAAACCGCTGGTACGAGTTAAAAAAAAAAAGCTAAAAAGCATAAAATTAGTAATACAAGAATGCAATAACACCGAAAAAATGTCAGGACCTAATTTTGTCAATGCCAAGGCGATGTATGGCTGTAAATTCAAACAAAGGATTCCCGACAAAATATTAAGAAAAAGCAGCGAAATACAATGAAAAGTTTACATATTCTCTTATCGTTCTTAATTAGATCGCCAGCTAATTTCTTGTTACTAAAACATTTTGAATTAAATTTTATGTTTCCGTTAGCTTTTTGCTACTCTTTTTGCTATTGTCTGTTTTTAACTGCCAAGAAAAAGAAGTATTGGATGGGACTACATTAAAATAACTAGTTCGAAGAGCCACTTGAAAATAACATGGCACACAGAGGATCAGAGATATTTTTTGTATCTCACAAATCTCTATTGCGGGGATTTTTGTTGATCTTGATCTAGTACGTTGAGAACTTCAAAGTCAAGAACAAAGCGCATCAGAAAATGCTATTGAAGAACATACCACAGGAATAGTTTTCGATTTTAATGACTAGTTTTGGTAGACAGTTTGTTTCACTAAATACATTTTGTTCGCTTCCCTTCTGAGTTTCTTAATTTGAGAAATATTGTACAGACTGCAGTTTGCTACAAAACTCCTTGAAAAATTTTTAATCCATATGTAAACCTGCGTCTTCCAAGTTTTCAAAAACTTTTTAAATTATTTTACTAATGGAAAATTTATAAATAACCTATTGGTCACACAGTGCAATTTTAAACAATAATTCACAAACAAGAAATGTTAAACCAAACTTCGTCAAACTCACACAGTTATGAACAACGCAAAGATAAAACATTATTGTTTCCACATCAGAAGTAAATTAAATTAGTTAGAAAACATCAACAAAAAAACACCATTGAAAAGTCACAGGTGGTGCACACACACATAATTATTTACCAGAAAAACAAAATAAAAAAGCCAATAAAAATGCAAGCACACGATGTAAGGAGAACGCTTATGTATGGCGTTGTCCATATGGCAGAAAATACCTTGCGTGTCAGCATGCATTTCTGCTCCATTCGAGGTGTTCTTGCTTCGAAGTTCCTTCTCAAATAATTGCTCCAAATCACCATCACTCATTGAAGTAGCATTACAAGCGCTCCCAACAGTATTCGAAGATACGCTTGTTAGCGCTTCAATCCTACCTGTACATCTAGCAGAATTTCTAATTACATCATCTGCCTCATAAACGGACCGTTTTTTTTTATTTTCCATACTGGTAACCGTATTCGTAGATTCCGGTGGCGTTAGATGCTTTTTCTGTTCCATTGGAGTTGGAATTTTCTTAAGTGGAAGAAGCCTCTTAGAAGGCTTTGAGCTTATTAAATGAAAAGAGCGGGATTGGAAATTATCCTGACAGTATCTACAACTAAAAATGGGCAAAAGTGTCCAACAGTAAACTTACCCATCACTGATGAACGAAGATGTCATGGAAGATGTCATGATCGATGGTTGCGGACGATGTTCTTCCATCGAAGTTTGCATGTTTGCGTTCTCATCGTTTAGGCATGAGTATTTATCTCGATTGACAGATCGTTTTGTTCTATAAAAAGTTAACGTTTTAAGGTTTACACATCAATGTGAATATCTTTTAGGGCTTACTTTAAACATGGGGCCCTATATTTGGTTCTGGCTTCTAAGCGTTCCTTTGCTACAACCTGAGAGTTGCTACTGGTCTGCTTGATGTTAGCAATTAAGGCCTTTTCTTTGCACCATTCTACGTGACGATCATAGGCCTTTATTCCGAAACACCGCTCGCAATAAGGGCACTGTTCGGCAGGCGGTGGTTGTATCCGCTTAGCGATTGTAGTAGTCCTCAATCGTTCTTTGGGAGCAGAGTTGGAATGGCCTGTGGATGCTCCAAGTAAGCTTGTTGATGTTGGCGAGGGACTTGTGAGTTTCTTTATTGTTTTTGCTGCCACAGGTGGTCTAACAACTTCTTCTAATGGCCTTTTTGGTGATAGAATTGGAGAAGGTGCCTTAATAAAGAAATAAAAACGTTTTTCTCAATATTTTTGTTTTTTTTTTTAAAAAAAAGTATACTGAATATTACCCGCAATGGTTTTGGTGATGGACCACGTTCCGCTTTTGCTGGAGGCAATCCATAATTTTTGGGTAAAGGATATGAAGCCAGTTCTGTGCCTTCTCTTCGTTGACGAGACGAATCAAAGATTTTTCGTTTCTTTACCGTCATTTTTTCGCAAATTCGAATATGCTTTTCGAGGGTTTTCGGCACAAAAGTGCGACTGCATGTCGGACAAGGTATCAGCTCAAGGCTGACAGATTCTTCAATGGCTCCAATCGTGTTGTCTTTAATGATTTAAAAGAAAAAGAAAAAAAATATATGTAAAATTATAATGTTTTTATTTATTTTAAGTTTATTAAAATACATATATGTGAGAGGCTATTAAGGTTTGTTAATAAATAAGGTGTTTGATTTAATTTCTTTGAATTTTTGATTAGAGTAAGTAACATACTTAGCGTAATATTATTCTTCATATTTACAACAAAAATCAGAACGGATATATTTATTTTGTAATATAAGAGAGTACACGGCTTCAAGAAAAAAACTTTACATTTTAGTGGCGTTTGAGCTGACTGAAAAGTTCTTAAAAATGGATTCCGGTAAATATTATAATCACAATGAACAAAGAATAACAAATTTTGCAATGCCATGATCGTAGGCCCGCGCAAGAACTGGGCCCACATTTGTTGATAGAGTGATTTTATAAAAGTATTATTTACGTATTGACGCACTAAAAATTTAAAAAAAGCCAACAAATTTCGTTTTATAGAATGTGAGGATTCGAACGGATCAAGTGCTCACCAACTCTAGTAGCGGTACTGGAAACATACAAGGCTAATTTAATTGCTATCCAAGACAACCTAAACTGTCATAAACTTCGACATTTGTCATCGGAGCCAGATTTAGAATAAAGTCATGTTCTTTAGACAAGACGCGGCAATCCGGATGCTGCAATTGAGGAGAGAAACTGGTGCCAGGTAAGGCTTTTTGGGACTTAAAAGCCGAAATAAAAAGCAATGGTAGTACCATTGACATGCACAACCTACAATACGTGCAGGACATTATATACAAAAAAAAAACAGACTGATTGGTTTTGCAAGCGGGCAGAACATCGTTGATACCCACGAAAATGACAATCAACCCGAAAAAAACTAAGTGATCCAAGCTCAAATCCGTTTGATCCAACAGTCAAACTAATCATATCATTGTATATGAGATCCTTGTCGCCGTACTATGTGAACATCTAAAAGATATGGGCAAAAACCTGATAGATCCATATCAGTGCAGTTTTATAATTGGTTTGATTGATTGATTATTATTTTTGTTCTTCGTGTTTATGTTACAAAATTTAATTTACAAAAAATCGATTAGCATGGCATTGCCGTCTGCCTGATTGACATTAAATTTAATAACAAAAAATTAAAAAAATAAAGTGTAAATATTGTGATATCTTGAATATATACATATTTAATTAATTTTTGATCTTATAGCATTAAAAGTTCACATTTATGATTTTGTCTCGATAAGTTATGGCTGATTCATAATAGGAAACAAGTTTTTTAACATTGTTTTCACAATTGAGGAGTGCTATAGTGTCTTCTTTCGATTTCGTATCGCTACCTAAAAAGTATCTTCGTATTTCCTTGAGAATAGGGCATCTGCCACTGAAATGGATAACATCTTCCCTCTATGATAGGTTACAAAGACTGTAGTAGATTGGTAGGTCAGGACGATGCGGGATATATGTAGTTAAGGCGTATCAGTTCTCCTCTCATTTTAAATAGGGACGATATTATTTCTTTACTGTTGTTATTGTTGAAGTGGTTCTTATCACACAAATTATGATTTAAAATACTGTATGTACATCTATGTACTGATGATGTAGCCTTATTGAGACAATCTTCTCTATATTTTTCGTCCACTTTTCCAATGGCATTATAACATATAGCACTTCACTGGAGTATCTTCCAGTCCCATCTACGAAGTTGAATTCTATTCCGCAATACGTTGCCAGCTCCTCTAAATGTTTATACCACAGGGTTCTCGTTTCAATTGTCCGCCTTGCTATGATTTTTGGAAGTCTGTCATCAGGCACCTCTAGAACTTTAATAAGGTCATCCGCATGCAGTTTCAATGTTTTGACGAATAGTGGAGATAAACCTGTTTCAATTTTTATCATATAATTGGGCGTAGTACTCGGAAGATTAAAGATTCTTTTTATGAAATATCTTAACAATTTCTCAACGGTTTCGTATTGGATGTATTCCCATGATTGTGCTGCATACATCATTACTGACTCAGCTACAGGTTGGAACACTTTATATGGTCGACTAGATTATTTGAAAAACATCATTTCCAGGTTGCACCTATGGCACTTTTGGCTTTTATTATTATCTTTTAAGTGAGGTTCCATATTTAGATTAAAAGTAATAATCACTCCAAGATACCTGTATTTTTTCACCGTTTCGATGGGCTGACCATTAAAATGCCAGTTTTCGTTTCCACATAATCTATCTCTAGATCCCTTTTTAAAAATCATAATTTTTGATTTTTCGAGGTTTACCGTAAGCTTCCATAATTGGCAGTACAAATCCAGACGATTTGTTGTTGTTGTTGTTGTCGCATCATCTGCGAACAAAAGAGCCTCCTGGAAGGAAGTATACAAGATCATCTATGTATATGGCGAAGAGATTTGGGCCAAGTGCACAACCTTGTCTTACTCCTGATGATGTTTCGAACCACTCCGAAGTCTCGATTCCGCTCCATACTGTTGAAAATTAGGGCTCTTCGATCGATATTATCAAACGCTGCCTTGAAATCAACGAAAAAAGCAAATAATTTCTTTTTTTGTTCTATGAAAGATCCGGCAATGTTTTGCAGTACGAAGACGTTGTCTACTGTTGAATTTCCATCCTTGAGCTTTATTAACACCTTCCAAACTTCATCCTGTATTATAGGCGAGTCTATTATCTCATTGGTAATGAAAGTTGCTGCGTAATGAATGTGAGCACTATTCATTACAGGGTTTAAAAGTGTTCGGAAATGGTTCATTAATGTATTCGTGTTCAATTGCCCTCCAATTTGGGGCATTTTGCCGTTGAACTTTTTTACCACCGACCAAAATTCTTTCACATTCTTGCCGCAACTTAGTTTGAGAGCTTCGTTTTCGAAATAAACTTTCTTTTTCTCCTTGCAGATTTGTTTAAAGGTTTTGTTTGCTCGTATATTAGCATAGTCTTTTATAATAACAATTGGTTTTTTAATTGGTAGATTCACCCTTTTAACTCCGCAAATCTTGGAGATGACCCAAGTATTTCAAGTCGATATTTACCACTTCTTAAATAGCGTCTATAAGAGCGGACCTATACAGAGCCGTGTGCAGGAAGCTGATGGAAAATTCCGTCAGTTCTATAATCTAATCAAATTGCATGCATTCAAGCGAATTCTTGAACTCTGTTCTCGAAAGAATTGTGCGCGGCTAATTTGTTCGCTTATGGATATGCAGATGATATTGAAATCCAGTGATGACATCAACGCAGAGATTAAGCGAAGAATAGCTCTTGCCAACTGCTAAGAATCAAACCCTATCTAGAACGACAAAGAAAATGTTATACAAGAACCTTAGTATTCCTGGCGCACAGGTAGGCATACTATCCGTTGAGCGAAAAACTTTCCGTTTGATCTTCGAATTCATCTGCGATAACGGCGTATGGAGGAACCGTAAAGGGTAAAACGAAGGACTATACCCATCGTACGGTGACTTGGATCTGATCCGAAGACTGCTCCTGCAGCGAATTGTGCTAGGTCATGTGACAGTTCAGCAGCTTGAAAAAATATTTGAGTAAAGCTTAATGGGGCAACGCAGTAAAGGAAGATATTGGCGAAGACAACGCACATAACTGGAATTGGGCTTCAACCAACTAGGAATGTGTAAATAGCTACGGATTAAGGTGGCTGAAGAGGCATGTTGGTTAATGCCCAAAATCACCCGCGTTATAAGCTGACATCCAAAGTTCAAAGTATTGGTTTCTTTTTCCATAAATTGAAACTACTTCGCTCAAAACATTTTTGCAATATTTTTGATAGTTAGAGTATTAAAAAGACTCAAAAACCCCATGATACCAGTAATTAAGTCTTTACGTAGCCACAATAACTTTTAGCTTCAATTACACTATTAAAAGTAAATC
The DNA here is from genome assembly GCA_963966105.1 of Volucella zonaria. Lineage (NCBI taxonomy): Eukaryota > Metazoa > Arthropoda > Insecta > Diptera > Syrphidae > Volucella > Volucella zonaria. Next base: position 48,345,879 of record OZ014533.1, on the reverse strand, counting down.
CTGTAAACCTAATTTCAGCAGTTGAGTCAACTTCAAGTCTCTTTGTACACACATCTTGGGAAGATTATATTGAACGTTTTGAAATTTTAATTTTTCTTTTTAGTTTTTTGGTAAAATTTTTAACATTATTTAATATTTTTAAAAAAAATTTTTATTTTCATTTATGGCATAACCTTCTACTCTGAGCATCGAACTTGCCGAGTTGTGGAGTCTGAGTAAGGGCAATGACTCTCGAGATGTTCACCAGGTGAGTCCTGAAAGTAAAGGATGTTTTCCCCATTCTTTTCCTTACTTGTCTATCATTTCTCTCCAGGGCTGGATCAAGGTGTCCCACCAGTTCAGTCATGAACGGAGTATTCGGATACTTGTTGACCTCTCGATTAGCTAGTCTTATGCAGATACAGTGGATCCCTGTACATATGGACCTCCCTTTATCCGCCACTATAAGCCTATGGAAGCTAACTTCGTTTAATACCACAAGGTAATACGGTGACTACACCTACTGCCGGTGACTAAACCGAATACAAGGCTTCAAGCGCCAGAGTTCGATTGGAGGAAACCGTGTCGATACTTAAAAGGCTCAAAATTAAAACCGCCAAAGCCCAGCCCAGCCCTGCCAACGTCACATTTCTGAGGTCTTTTAGGGGAGACCTAATCAACGCTATAACGATCGCGGTGATCAATAAAAGCGACGCCGACGGTTCAATCCCCTGAACGGTGGCAGTTGGTCAAGTTAGAGTTTTTGTACAGCTTCTTGGCCATTATGAGGGAAAAGCCCGGAGCACCTACCATCATAAGCAATGCTGGCTGTTAGCAAAGCCACGTCAAGCTTATCGCTTGTCCCAATCAAAGATCTCTCGATCTTCAAAAAAAAAGCCGTGAATGTATTAGGAGTGATCTGGCCGGGTGCTAAGCTCGAGGTTGTGTATAAGGAGGATATCACTAGCAGAGTTAGAACCCACACTTGGATCCTGCAGATCATTGGGCTCAGTAGCCCGACCCTGCGGACTCATAACTCTAAAGTCGCAAAACTGGAGGAACTAAGGGGCCCTTATAGATGGGCGTTAATTGTGATTAATAAGGAATCGCTTAATCCTCTGGTGCAAAATAAAGGCATCCTCCTCTTTTAATCGAAACAAAAAATACTGCCTTAGACCCTGAAGCATTGATCATCTTTCCTTAAATGGATAGCGACACCTCCAATCTTCCGAGGTCACGTCGACGGTCTCCACTTCTGATACCCAGTTGGAAATGGAAACCAACGACGAATCAAAAAGAGTTCCTTTACGATCATAAGATGAAGATGAGCTTTTAGGCACATTTTCAGAATCGGCGGACTCAAATGACACCGTGCGGATGGCTTCTCTGGGTGATCGTAGCAATGATGCTACGGTTTGTGCGGATTAACCTCCATCACTCCAAAAAGGCCTCGGCTGCGCTTTGACTTTATTGACATATATCATCTAATATAATTTTACAAAAATTTTGTGCACATATGAAGAGCTTGTCTACAGAAGACTAGTTACAAAAACTAGCCAATATTGCTGAGTTTCTTATATTTTATCCAAAGACGCAGAAGATGTTATCCTAATCCCGGAACCATGGTTCGTGGATTTGGGACTCCTGAATATGTTCCGCTCTATACAAAAGGCAAAGGTAATATCAGAACTTGTATATTAGTGAAACGTAGCCTTAATGGTCGCATTCTTCTCAATCTCCTCGACATAACAGTTGCTCTTCTGGAGACTGGCAAAGGTATCTATTTGTTGGCATCGGCATATCTTGGCCACGACTATGTGGGGCCCTTTCCCTGGTAATAACCTAGAAAGGATGGACTTGCAAACTGAAAGGCAAAAAACTGGCCTCATCATCGTATGCGACGCCAGCACATAACACGATATGGTGCACTACCCACATCGCCCACGTTTATAATTAAAAATAGACAGGAAGTGCTAGATATTATTCTTGTCGCCGACAACATAATTCAAATGATAACAAACTGAAAGGTATCGTCTGAACACTCATTTTCAGATATCGATACAGCCAATTCAGTGTGAATGATGCTCCTCCATGCCACTTAGCATTCCGCAATTATCGGAAAACTGATTGGCCACAATACAGAGGAACACTCTTAAAACTGCTCTTCCCTAAACTCCTAAGTCCCCTATACTCGTATAACACCAATGAGGTCGACATGAAAGTCAAAGATTTTACCCTGGCTCTCAATCAGTCAATGGCTGCTTCCTGCCCTCTTATTTAACCTAGAAGCAAGAATAAGCCGCATTGGTGGACATCAGCACTGGGAACGCTTAGAAACCAAACCAAACCAACCACGCAAAAAGCACAAGCAAGGTGACAGACTGGGACTCATATAAGGAATCCCTCAAAATATATAAAAAAAATCTCACGAAGGTTTTGGAAGCCATTCTGTGGCAAAGTAACAGCTTAGAGAAATCCTTTCCATCAATACGCCTTGCTGTTTAAAAAAACCTATGACTCTTAGACGGCATCAAGTACTGAATCACTCAACTTGCTACTGGACACCCACTTTCCAGGTAGCTTGCTACTCACGGCCAGTGACAACCTTAGAAGGACTACTGCTGCCGTGACTAATATTTACGGTCTGATTACAGGAGATAAGCTGTTCTGGGAGCTGTCTACCTTCAAACAATACTAGTCTGCTGGGCCGTACGGTATAATACCTGCCTGACTACAAAGGTCCTCAGGTATCACCAACGCCAAATTCTCTTGTTTTGGAATGAAGTTAATGTAGTTTTCATTCCCAAGGTCGAAAAATGTTGTTATGTTGTCCCAAAGGACCTCAGGCCTATAAGAGTTTCCTTCTGAGAACTCTAGAATGAGTGATTGATATCCATATACGATCCAGAATTGATCTATGACCTTTGCCTACGGCTCAACATGCCTACTGTAAAGGAAGGTCTGTGGTAACGGCCCTACACACATTGCCTAGCCACATCGAACAATCCCTACATTATAGACAGGAATGCTACGTTACTGTAGCAGTCTTAGGAAAGCATCTCAACACCACTAAAGAACTCTTACAGCATATAATTGTTGACATGAGAATAATTGGAAGCCTAATATTCAAGAAAGAGTAAGGAAAGCTACAGTAGCTTTATGCTCTTGCAAAAAGCCATTGGGAACAAATTAAGACCTCAACCTCGCATTACCCACGCGGCGGAGCTTTACGCATTGACTGTAGCGTGTTCTAGGCGGAAATTTTGGCGATTAAAGAAGTCCTGTCCTGGCTGAAGAAAAACCTGATATCTGTTAAGGATATGCGCATTCTTTCAGGCCGCTATCAAATCCCTGGGTTCAGTCTCGAAGATGGCAGAGCAATTCAAAATCCACTTGTGTTGTGTGCCGAGCAACCGAACTTAACCTATTTAGCACAATGCATGGCTCTTAGTTGCGGTCCTCAAGGTCATTATGGAAACGTCAGCTCTTGAAATATCTCGAAATACGAAAACTTCTTAGTGACCGGCAATACGGATTTCGTAGCAACAGGTTCACTGGTGATCTGATGGCATGTCTCACCGAAAAGTGGAACTAAAGCGTAGATAGTTGCACTTGATATTTCTAAGGCATTTGACAGAGTTTGGCATCAGGCTCTTTTATCAAAAATGCGTGCTTTTGCGATCGACGGCTCTCTTCCTCGATGGATTAGAAATTACCTTTCGGAACGTTCAATTCAAGTTGTCTTGGATGGTTTCAAATCTGATATTCACAAAATAAATGCTGGTGTGCCCCAGGGCTCCGTTCTGTCTCCGACACTCTTTTTAATTTTCATCAACGATCTCTTGTCTGCTACTTCTAACCCAATATATTCCTTTGCAGACGACAGTACTCTCTGCTTCTCATATTCGTTCCCGGACTCACGTCCCTGCTCTTCGGCTGTAGAACGGGAACACCGGCGTATGTTAAGCTCATTAAATTCTGATATTAACAGGATAACTAATTGGGGAACCACTAACAGAATAGAATTTAATGCTTCCAAAACACAATGCTGTATGCTGCCGTTAAAGCGAAATTTAAACACCCAGCCGTTATCCATGAATGGCACTTGCATCGTCGAAACCGATAAACTTTCCATTCTCGGTATGTGTGTCAGTGACAACTTACGTTGGAATGACCACATATTCGGTGTCGCCAAAAATGCTGCGAAATGTCTAGGTTTCCTCAAGCGATGTAAGAACTATTTCACCTCCTCTGATTTGGTCTCAATATATAAAGCGTTTATCCGCCCACAATTGGAGTACAATTCCCACATCTGGTCGGGTGCACCCAAAACATCTTTGCACCTGCTAGATAGGATTCAAGACCGTGCGATAAAACTCATAGGTGATACTAATATCACTCAAACAATGGACATCCTCGAACACCGACGTAATGTCTCCCGTCTCACTCTGTTTTATAGCTATTTCCACCAACAGTGCTCCGTAGAAATCGCCAGTAGCATTCCGCCCATTCAAACTTTTAACTGTAACACCCGTCTCACCATGAATACTCATCAGTATACCCTCAAGCCCACTTTCGGACGTACTCCAAAATATCGTAATTCGTACCTAAGCCGTACAACTCGCTTATGGAATGCCCTGCCTAGCTCTTTATTTCCTAGTCTTTATAACCTTCAAACATTTAAAACCAACGTTCACCGGTACCTCTCTTTCTATCCTGATTTCCCTTTGCCCGTGCTGTGTGCAAGCATTTTAAGGGTAGTACTTAAATCCCTTGAGCGCGTACAAAAAAAAAAAAATTTACCAATACATGATCTTATCCTTGCATATTCCAGTTTTCCCTGGGACCTCCTCGAAGATTGTAATCTTTGTCTTACTTAAAATGTTAAGACCCTTAATTGACGACTAATACCAGTTTTGCCTGTTTAATTAAAAATGCATAAGGGATACCACACTTCTTATTATTTAACTCTTTCGTTCACGAGTTTTCCTTCAAACTCGGCGATCAGCTCTTAACCATTAAGGGTTTGACGAAAACAGTCCGAACTTTTACCGGATTGCATAAATGAATTCCATAACATGGGAATGCTATAAGATTCCTGAAATATTTTCGCCAATAGCTGCTGTTTCGAGGTTCAGCCTGCCAAGGTTATTCTTAAGACATGTAGTCACGAAGGACTACAACCTTAAATGCAATACATATATAAAAAAGTGTCTTTTAACGCTTTTAAAATCAAAATAATTCGGTTTAAATGCCTTAAAACTCTCAGCGTAATAAACTCAGCCGTTGTATCCCTAAACTGCTATTTCCACGCAGTTAAATTCCATCATTCGCGGATCCAATATATTTGTTATAAAAGAAAGCCTTTAGCGTTTAGTTGGGTGTTTCGATCTGCTGCCTAACTTGCTTTGCTTCAGCATTTTGGCTATGGATGTGTATCGAATTCTACAAATTTTCAAGTTTGGAAACATGCAAATATTGTATTTAAAACATCTTTCGGGTAAAAAGTCAATGCCCGAAACATTTTCTGATCGTTGATCAACGATGATGATAATATTCAGTCCGTTGACCGTAAAATCCTAAGAAACTTTATCGTTGCAGGAGGTGATATTTGACCGTATACATAAAGGTCTGCAGGAAGCACCCCAATTTTTGTAGTCTTCATATTGTCGATAAGATGCAAGGGAATTCTCAGATTTATTGCATCACACATTTCTGATTCTGAATCGTTTTTCTAAATATCCTCAGCTGTATACCACTGTAAATCATATGACTTAACTGAGGGTCATATGTTATCTTTTAGTATAACAAAAAAACAGGCGAATACAAACCTGTTACATGAACGTTTTTACAGTTTCAACGTTGACCATAACCAACGACCTTTTTACAACTACGGTTTATATTTATAACTTGAGCGTCAAGTAATTACTTTCGAGCAAGCGATAGACTCAAATTTCTGTTGGACATAAAGCGAACCTTTCATAACACCAAGTCGGACAGTCACACAAATTGTCACGAATAGTTTTGCGACCACTTCAAGTCAAATTAATTTTATTCTGGAACTCCCAGACGAACCAAGAAAAAGAGGCATGGTCCAACTGCAACACGCGTTGTTATTAATTAAGTGCATCCCATTCTCCACTGCCACTTGAAGATGAGATCGGATTGGGATTCGTGGCGCAATCTGTTTGCAATCTTCCTGTTTGTAAATTACTTGTTTAGTAACATGCAGTCACTGTTGAGTCTTTGGCAGATATGTACCATACATCAACAACAGCTATGTTTGTTTCTGCTGGATACAAACATTTGATTGTTTTTAACGCACATTGGTATGTTTATACGAACACATCTAAGTCTAAGATACATTTTGATCGTCTTAATTTAGAACGCTTTTGGCTTAGAATGCCTGTTGGTGGTGGTTTGTTCCATGCATCATCATTAGCACAATATCTCATCCGCATTGATACTCGTATGCGTAATGCAACCGCAAGTTTTCGAGAACATGTTCTTCTCGAGATTTTCTTGGGTCTTTGCCGTTTTGCTGTTTTCCATGTTCCTTTACGGTTTCGCTTGCATTACCAATTCAGAAGAGTATACTGTACGAGTAGCGCCTATGTATATGGTACGAGTATATCCGTCAAGATGGAGCATTGGAAATTCTAAATTGAGAAGAACTCTGGCCGATGTTGTGCAGATTGTAAGCGATAAACTGTTTAGAGTTCGTTGCGGTTGGTGTGGCGGCCTGTTCCGTAGACCGTGTACATTAATGTGTATTGTTCGTTATGGTACATCAGCAGGAGGAAGGAAATTATGTTTTCAATGGTGTGGGTTGGTGATGACGAAAGGGCCTCACCACTTTGCATAGGATATGCAATGAAATTGTATTTATATCCGGTGACGATGAACGATTTTAATTAGAATCTTCAGTTTCGTTGGAGATACATCAGATTTCAGTTCTGTGGTTTTAAAATGTCAAACATAAAGGATCAATATCAGATGATATACAAATATGCAGAAGACCCAAGACAAGAAATAGGGAGCACTAAAGTTGGTTTAGGTTCGATTTTATGAGAAACCAATTGGTAGTCATTTGAAATGTAATCTTTTTTACACCTTGTTCATATTGTATAAGAATTCTTCCACGCGTAGCTGGGTTTAATAAGTTCAGTTTACAGTGGTAAGACGAGGGAGACACTTTGTGACACCACAGGATTTCTATATCTTTAAACCTAATGTGGGGATCTGCATTGAGGTCTTATAAATTGGTGTTTTTAGCAAAGCCAAGGAGCCATTGAACGATATTGCGGTCAGTTCTCAAAGATATTCGAAAAGATGTCACCAATGTGCAGTTTTATTCTAGTAGTAAGAGCAGGGGTTGGTATTGAAGGAAATGGAGTTCAAAATGGATGCACAGTCGATGGAACCTAAGAGAAGTCGATGAATGAAAAGAATGTCAGCAGTATTACTACGTTCTTCTAACGAATTCATATTTAGAAGTTTAAGCCGGTTCTGATAGGGAGGTAAGATTAAAGGGTCGTTCCACGGCAGACCACGGAGAGCACATCGGAGGAATCGACGTTGAATACCCTCGATTCGGGAAAAATGAATCCGGTGAAAGAGGGACCAAGCTTGACTGGCATACTCAAGCAGGGGGTGAACAAAGGTAAATATAGAGAGATCTGGTTACATACGGGTTGGAGAATTCCTTGGACCACCGTTTAAAGCAGACAATTTGAAAAGGATTAATTGATGGGATATCTTATCAAACGCTTTAGAGAAATCAGTTGCGATAACATCGATTTGTTTGCTATTTTCTAAGGCTGAGAGTGCAAAAGGTACGAATTCAACTAGGTTTGTGGTAGTTGATCTACATTTTAGAAAACCATGTTGTCGGGGTGAAATAAAAGGCTTGCATTTGAAGCGCTTCGTATAAAATGCTTTCAAAAACTTTGGGTATATGAGAGAGTTTAGCAATGGGATGATAATTGGTAACTTCATGTTTAAATCCCTTTTTGTGTATCGGGATTATAAAACCGGTCTTCCAAATCTGGGGAAATTCTCCCTGTGTAAGGGATAGACGAAAAAGGTAGGAAAGAGGTAGAGACAGGTTGGAAGAGCATTTTTTATGAGACACGGCGGGGAGTCCGTCTGGGTCAGGTACAAATTCATCTTTAAGATTTAGTAACTTTCCTTCAATAAGATCATTGAAGTAAGAGGGATCTGGTACGAAGGAGTTGTTGGCAAATGATTATTTGAAAAATGTAGCAAAAAAGTTGGCGATGGTAGGAGGATCACTTGAAGATTTGGTTTCGAAAGCGAGGAAGGAAGGATAACCATCAGTCTTACTTTTGCAATTGGCAAATTGAAAAAAGGACTTGGGGTCATTTATGAGATTGGTTTGCGCACTATTCAAGTAGCGCTGATAGAGAGAGTTATAGAGTTCAATGAAATGAAGATGTGTACCTGGATAATTTTAATAGTCGGAAGAAGAGTGGGTTCGAAGGAATACCGCCCATAACTTTTTCTTTCGTAGAGAGCTGAGTCTACGATTATACCAAGGAGGGGATGTAGAAGAAGTTTTATGGCATATAAAGGGAGATGGATTTGAATATTTCTTTGTAAAAATGGAGATGGTAGCAACCAGAGATAGATTGGTAAACTCAAAAGAAGCCCTGCTTAGATAGGTATTGATTTTACGGAAATTAGCTTTATGAAAATTGTAAGAAAGTAGAACTGCAGGGGGAGGCGACTGGAGGGGAGAGTTGTGGAAAAATGAGAGAAGAAGTGGGGATGAAAGTTATCAATAGTTGAGAGAGATAGGGGACAACACGATACTGAGGAGTTGATGGGATCAGTTGTGAAGATAAGGTCTAATTGCCTTTTCATATAGACTAGAATCTGTTAACCGATCTAAGAAGAGGCATTCCTTAGTAGAAGTGGGATTGGAAGCGATGATGGAATCCACTTCAGCTGAGGCCGATTAAAATCGCCGAAGATAATGATATCATCAAGCGAGTCTGATAAGTCGATCAAATTGTCAATTGCTGAAGAATGTAACAACACATAACATACAAGCATCTACGAGTAAGTGTTATTTTAACCGACACAAAATCGAGCTTAGGAGAAGATGAAGTTGCAACGAGAGAGGAGTTCAGGCTGTTGTGAATAGCCAGTAGGACACCTCGACAAGGAGACACAATCAAGGGGGGTGTGCGATCATCATCCCGAAAAACGTTAAAAGAAAGAGGGAATAACTCCTAGTTTTTTATGTTGGGGATAAGATTAGTTTCGGTCAAAGCGTAGATATCAAAAGGGAGAGCATGAGAATGGCGGAAAACGGCGTGGGTTTTAGAACGCAGTCCTCTTACGTTCTGGTAATAGAAGGTTTTGCATGACTTTTTAGGGTCGAAAAAATTTATCATGGTCGAGGCGACTGCGTTAGAGGTGTGAGACTCTTTTAGAGTGTACATAGTGGTGAAGAGCGGCAAGATCGTCTGAAACTTTTTGGGGGGGCGTATTGAAAATCTCGTGGTACTTAATATATGTAAAGTTTCCTGAGACTGGTAACATCGATAGGGAGGCCTCCCTGCTGGGTAGAAATCATGACGCTTGTTTTTGTTTTACCCTCGTAACACACCGAGTCGGATTTATCGTGCAGATAAGCGAGATATAGACGTATATGGTATTCTCATATATCTCTAAGCCTAGATAGCGCATAACGACATTCGGTGATATCGCTAGTTTGCTGCGTTAATTTAACAGTGGGTGGCGAAAGGGGGTCAGTAGAAGAGGGAGTGGTTAATGAGTTTGGTGTCGCAACGGATGGGGTTTCTGAAATAGGGTTTAAAATGTGAGAACTGATGAAATTAAGATACTTACCTCCAGTTCTGAGGTCGAAATTAGGGAAATGCGTGTGTGTTAGGGGTTGAGTGGCGGGAGTTTAAGTTGTAGGGTTAAGTCGAAAGAGACACGTTGACGTTGGGACTTGGCAGGAATATGGAATAACCATTCGTATTTGGCTGGAAGATTGAGCTTGAAGCTGCTCTTGCTTCTGTGGTGAGATGTAGGAAGCAAATTGCAGTAGCTAATGGTAATGCCATATTTCTTTTCGAAGAAATTTGAGATTCAATCAACATCAGCGTTTGGGAGGCGCCTTTGATAAGAAGCGTAGTGACCAATTGATTTTTCAAAGCCAGCTTATCAAGTCTACGTTGCCATTCGGAAGGTGTCCAAGTTGAATTAAAATGATTGATAAGCTTCCGTGGGGCAGCGATGCAGGAGCTGACATAGAAGTGCTTTCTGTTGTTAAGTTGGAAGAAACTTCACAGGAATCAGTGGGTTGATCTGATATCTCATATCAAGCCCAGGTTTCTAGTTAGGTCCCTGCCTCGGTAACTTGGTACTCAGCTTTTGATTTCAAACTGTTTGGTCAGCTTTGTTAGGAGAAAGGCGAACGTTTTTAACTTTATGTTGATTATATTGTGAGAACTGAGTTCAAGGACGTTATAGCTGCTTGGTTTTCGGTATAACTGCAGATATCTCTTATAGACATCGTACTTTTACTTTTTTAGTAGTTTGAGAGTTGAAGGAAACCACATACTACATACATTATGATTTACTCGGAAAAAATAATGACCCAAGAAATAGCTTTTAGAATGATAGTATTGGGCACCATATGCTAACTTAGCTCTCTAGTGGAAGAAGGTAAACAACACCTTATGCTGACTTCTAGCCGTGTGAAGCTAAATTCTAAATTTTTTGTATCACGGCATGAAAGACTTTATATGGCTTTGGGGAATTGAAGCCAGTTAAGACCTAATTAATCTTTGTTATAGAGAAGATAGTAGAGACGAAAAGAGAAATTATATCGATGCTGCAGTATTTCAATTTATTGTGCCATATTTGTTTCTGGTATTTTTTCCTTCTTGTCTGGCGTGTATGCGGGTATGGAGTACGACCAAATATAAGCATCGCACTGTAGTTTTAAGTAAATGTCTTATATGCTGGGTTCAAACCGAAGAAGGTAACTACTTCCAGCGACGTTCAAGGAAACATTGAAATTTCGCAGTATTCAAGGTAACAATGTTTTCAACGACTTATCATCAAGTTATCAGCCGGAATGTTCCTGTAACAAGCGAACGCCAAAGTTTTCATGATCCTGCAAGCCATGATGTGGAAACGGATCAAGCATTTGTTCAGAAAAAAGTTCAGAAGTCTGGAACTAATAAAAACAAATAAACAGATGAGTTATGGAATATAATTTTATATAATTTGTGACTGCATTGCACGAATATCCTGATTAATTTTGTGCTTTAGTCCCTTTAGTCAGCATAATATCGATTTTCAATGGTATCCAACACCAAATAGTAGCTCTGCGGGGCGAAGCTACATCACCAGAACGACTGATTACACGATTATTAAACTGTGAGCAAAATGTTGCTTGTTGGATGGGTTGTGTGTAATTGCGATATTATATTTACCTATTTAGCTATTTCTGGTTATCATATTTCTATAGCGCCCTTTGTTGACAGTAACATTGTTGCCATCTTAATACGTGAAGAAGAATAGGCCAATAATGACGAAACCTTCAAAAACCACGCTGAAGACGTGTTGGCCTCTCTAGAAATTTATGATGGTTATCGGAACGCTAAATACGACAGTACGACGAGAAAAAAATGCGCGTCATACTAAAATTTTTAGCACAATCGAGGTCGATTTCAGAGTAATCTAAAGCCTAAACAAAGAAGCAATAACGTATTTGTGTGATATTTTGCTTAAGCTAATACGACTATTGGGATGAGTCGCGGTTCTTGGACTTAGTTGCATACTTTACGAGTAAACAAGAGCAATATTCTCGACTAACCGCACTGAACAATTACGAGGATAATTTGTGATATTAATTAGCATGTCAATCTTATGAACCTTTTTGCGTACGGCAGGCAATATTACTTCGAAAACACAGCATTTACTTTGGAAATAAATTTGTATACTTAATTATTTGGTATTGCAGAGAAACCAGTATGATACTGAAAAAGCGGTCAGTTTTAAAATAACGTGTAAATTAAAGAGGAACCAGCGAATAGCCCACCCTTAACAAGTATTCAGAAGTTGTGGGCGTTGGTTTGGTCTGTGGCTAGTTTAAAAATTATACTCACCTTGGCTGTAGTGCTAACAAAACTAGCTAGGAAAAATGCAAATTTTCTGTGTCAACACACATTAATTTGTAGACAATCTAGACACTAGCACACAACAAAGAAACAACATGCCATATGCATCAAGAACACTCCCACTATCTACTGAGATTGTTTTAATGTTTATGCATTCATAAAAGGGAATTGGAGTTACCGTCGATATCGGCTAAACGTGAAGAAATGGCAACATATAAATATGTAAACAAAACACTGAAATATTTAAATATATCTGGTCGATGAAAGATACGGCTAGTTAATACGCTGAGGCTGTGTATATCCTCTCCAGCATATATTATAAATCTGAAACTCTCAAGTCAAGGCAAAAGTAAACTCGGCTTAAACAAAGGGGACTTTGCATGTACAAATGTTCGACGAAATGCTTAATTAATTTCTAATCATCGTGTTTGGCTAATCAAGCGTGAACATAAGACATTGTACGAGTTTATAGTCTGTAGTTGTAAGACATATGGAGAAACGGTCTTATTTTAAGGTGATTGAACGAAACCGATAAGACGTACAAGCTAAACTGTTTGAAAGTAAAGTTACGGGCATTTGCATCTGTATACCAATAAAAATGATTGTTAGGTAGAAAAAATGTGGTCAACTAGATTTATGTGAGAAACAGTTGTTGAAATATATTTCATAGATTTGAAGTAATTTTCTTTTTGAACTATGGGGAAACTTTCGTATTTATTGAATTGTGCTGCTCCCTCCAGGGACAAAGTGTGAGTTTTTTTGTGTATCAACTTTCAAAAGAATCTGTTGACAATTTAAAACCAACTTAGATCAAAAGTTAAACGAGAACTTTAAAGGTAGCTTTGCTTTCTGGTTATACCATATGTACGAGGGTTGTCTGAAAGGTTTCCGACCGCAATGGTACTCGTCAATAAAAGCTAGTGAATGCTAGTTGTACATCTTTTGACAGTTACTTACCGAAGTTTCAGTCATTTTGGACGCGCAGTTTTTAGTTGACAGTCGTTTGAGTGAGTAGATGTGAGTGTTTTTTGTTAAAATGGAAAAAATTGAGTATCGAGCTGTTATTAAATTCGCCTACGCCTACGCAAATCAAAAATGAGTTGGACTCTGTGTACCACAGTGAAATTTTGGGCAGCTGAATTTAAACGTGGCCGTAAGAGCTTGGGAGATGATGAACGTTCGGAACGTCCAAAAACTGCAACCAATGACGATAACATTGCTAAAGTTCACCAAATGGTGTTAGACGACCGCCGAATTTAAGTGAGAGAGATAGTAGAGGTTATGAAAATGTCCAAAGAACGTGTTTGTTACATATTAAATCAAGATCTAGGCATAAGGAAGCTGTCCGGGCGTTGAGTGCCGCTTTTGCCTACGTTAGACCAAAAGCGTGTTCGAATGAACATTTCCAACGCTCTGTTGGCGCAGTTTAGGCGCAATAAATCCGAGTTTGGCGCCGATTAATTACTGTAGATGAAACTTGGATACACCATTATAGGCCCGCAACAAAAATTCAGTCAAAACAGTGGACTGCAAAGCGCGAGCCGGCTACAAAAAAAAGCAAAATCTATTTTTTGGGCTGGGAAAGTGACAGCGACTATTTTTTGGGATAGTAAAGGAGTTCTCTTAATCGATTATCTTCAAAAAGGAAAAACCATAACAGGAGCATCATTACTTGCCAAGCTAAAGGCAGAAATTGCGGAAAAACGGCCACATTTGCAGAAAAAAAATCCTGTTTCACCACACCTCAGCGGTTGCCATGGCGAGAATCCGCCTTATTCACCAAATCTAACCCCAAGCGACTTCTTTTTGTTCGCTCATCTATAAACTGCACTCGGAGGACAGATTTTCGTCAAATGAGGAGGCAATCACCTTCATGAACAATTATTTTGCAGAGAAAAATGCCAAGTACTACTTGGACGGGTTAGAGAGATGGGAGCATCTCTACACTGGGAGAAGTGTGTAGAGTTCCAAGAAGACTGTAGAAAAATTAAAAAAAAATTTTTGAGAAAAAATGTCTTGTATTATTGTTCGGAAACTTTTCAGACAACCCTCGTATATTGATGAAGGATTTTTGAGGGTTTCTTGTGATGCATTTTCTGTGACAGGGGTCGTTAGCACAAGACTTTTCTATGAAGGTAGAAGGAGAATGTGCTCATCCTGTAGACACTTTATACAATAGCCTTTGGTTCATCATTTGTCGATTCAGAACCATCTGCTTACTAGTTGAATTTAGGTACTGGCAGAAGGATTAGAGGGTGACGATTTGAAAAGACAACCTTAAAGGCGTAATTGAGATTTATTTTTGCCGCCATGAAATCTGAGGTGGATACTGAGGGGATTATTTTAAAAATCATTAAGTTAAACACGTAACTAGTTTGTTGTTAAAAAGAAGGTGCAGCTTTGGTGCGCTGACGGCTGCAATCTTCATAAAATGTTTATGCTGGGCTTAGCGGTCAACAGCACAGCACAATAGTTGGACAGGCTAGTAATATATCTTATAAATTTATGAGTTGGTGCGTTTAGCTTCATTAAATAGTTAAGGCTTTCTATCAAGAGCGTATGCAAATACATTATTTGAACAAGAAAGATTAAATTCATACCACAGAGGTTCCAGTTAGTGTGCTTGAGCATCTTATTCAAAGCGATTGGGATGCTCATGTTCTCAATGTCGAACGTGATGTAGATATGATCGGACATCGAGAAATCTATTGAAACTTGTTAGTTTGATTAGACCAAACAGACCAGGGTATAGGCCCTGTGCCCTAATTTAGAGTTTCAAGTAGTATAGAATGTTTAGGCCCTCAACCAACTTGCAACCGAGCAACTTGCGGGCAGTCCATTCTGCTATAATATCATTGACAATTGACATGCAGCATGTGTGATGGGATAAGCCCGGTAGAAGGAGGATGAAAAGCTTTAACTTGTACCACGGTGACTGCTACAAAGAGTTTTTATTAAGTACGAAATCATTGTAAGCGGCAGACTAAGAACAAATTTTGAGTTTTGGTATGTAAAGAGACGCTTTGTAAACCCGCATCAAGACTAAATGTGACAAGCCAATAAGACCAAACCAAAACCTGCAGCGATGAGCAAGGAAATTCGGTAGTAGTGTCACGAAAAAGACTCAGGATTAGAAAAAATCACTTCTGCAGTACGCTAATCAGTGGGAAGGACAACAATTCTGGTATCATGTAAACCGAATCAATATCCTGGGCGATAAAAAACAATATCCCTAACAAAATAAAATAATATTTTAAATTTCATAATATCTAAATTTAAGCCAAACAAACATGCCGACAGCATGCGGCCTGATGAGTGCGTGATGACCACAGGTCAATATAGTGCGTTCTTAAACCCGGTTAGTCTACAATACCACCTTGATCAATGGCGCTCCCATTGTTCCGATTTGAGTTATGTTTTTTTTTTTGTTAAGTTGGTAAATCTGTTGTTGACATTCCCTCCAAATCTTAGCATCATCGCTTGACATTTGTAAAAGTTACGTAGCCAAGAGTGCATCTATCTCTGTGCGTGTTGGCGATTTCTTACAATTTTAGAAATGGATTTAAATTTGCAACAACGAACTTGTATTCAATTTTGCATAAAAAACTGATTTAATGGTGCGCGAACGTTGGAAATGTTGGAAAAGTGTTTCGGCAACGATTCTCTAAAGAAAACGGTCGTTTACCAGTGGCACGAGCGGTTCAAAAGTGGTCGTGAGTCAATCGAAGATGATGAATGTAGTGGCAGACCATCGACATCGAAAACTAACGAAAACATTGATGAAGTAAAAGAAATGTTGGTCAATAACCGCAAATTAACCATCAGAGAGATAGCGGAGGACTTGAACATTGCCTATGGATCTGTTCAACACGTTTAGGTTAATGATTTGGGTTTCCGTCGTGAAGCAGCAAAGTTGGTGCCAAAGGACCTCAATTTCATGCAAAAAAGCGACCGTGTTGACGTCGCAAAAGAGATGATTTGCGAGGCTGAATCCGATCCCACATTCATCAAAAGGATCATTACTGGAGACGAGACGTGGGTTTATAAGTACTGCACGCAATCCAGACATCAGGCAAGTGAATGGCGTTCAGCAAATGAGACGAGACAAAAAAAAACACGTCGTTTTCATTCAAAAAAGAAGGCAATGCTCACGGTTTTCATGGATTACAACGGTGTAGTGCATCATGAATTTTTGCCAGAAGACCAGACAGTAAACACAGAGTATTACGAGTATTTGGGCGTTATGAGACGTTTGCGTGAAGCAATTCGCCGAAAGAGACCAGAATTTTGGACAGAAAACTCGTGGATTTTGCACCATGATAATGCACCGTCGCACAGTGCCATCATTATTCGTAATTTTTTGACGAAAAATGCAACAAATACCATCCAACAGCCCCTGAATTCTCCTGATTTGGCTCCCTGTGACTTCTTTCTGTTCAATCGAGTTAAAAAACCACAACGGGGAGCTCGTTTCAGCAGCCGAGAGGAAGTAATGGAAAAATAGCTGGAAGCACTGATGGACATACCGAAAACCGAATATAAAAAATGTTTCGAGGATTGGATCAAACGCTGGCGTAAGTGTGTTGCAGTCGATGGGGATTACTCTGAAGGGGACAATATAGATTTAGATGAATAAATTTGTATTTTTAATTTTGTGAACAAATACCGCCTTCCTTTTTGATCAAGGTGGTATATCAATTATATACATCACAGCAGTTCCTACCGAAAACCCAAGAAGTGGAAATTGATACTCCCTACCTCTTTATTGATATGAATGCCTTATATGACAACATCTACAAAGACGAGCTATGTAGAAGTATGCCTCATTTCGACATCCCTATCTGACTGTCCAGATGTAAAACCCTCGGCTCTGCCGGCGGAGATTTTCACACCGAGACCTTTGATGTTTACAAAGCATTTAATCAAGTTGATGCGCTGTCATGTGATTTATTATATGTACATACTCGTATATGCTTTAGAAAAACTGATGAAATGCTCGAAAGCCAACATAAGGGGCACACATTTCCAAAACTTTTTTTTAACTACATACATAGACGAATACATGATTAACATTAATTTGACTGGCAGAATGCAGCAGGCTATCACTGGTGTGTTTACTAGTATTAATACAAGTGCTGATAATGGACTCAGATGCGAATGAATGCAAAACCAAATTTGAATCTTCAGGGTATACAAATTAGACCGCTGACAAGACCTACCTTGGGCTGTTGAACAGTATTTACAATTTTTTAACACTCTTAATGACAGAAAACAAATGAACAACGAACAAAACGAACATTGTAAAAAGTAAAGTTTGGGCTAACGACTGCAGCCTACCGTTTAAATCTATTGATAATTCAAGCAAAATGGTATTTTTCCTCGTCTACGCAAACGGCGCAGGGTCGCAGAACTTATAGGAAAGAGATTGCTGAAGAAAGTGCCAAAATAAAATATAATTCCAAAATCCACTCACCGCGTAATCGCTCAATAAGTAAACACAACACTGAGCGGTTGCTGGTCTTTGTGATGATTTTAATATTGAAACAAAGGCCAGTCAAAAAGGGGGGGATTCAGAGGTTTAATAGCATTCGGGCTTAAACAAAAAAATATATCATATATTTCAGCAATAATAATAAACAAATTTCCTAAATTGACTAATGACTAGTGCCCAAAATAAAAAAAATTGAAGTCGCACTTTTGCAAACCATCAAATGTTTAAATAAAGTGAAAGGAAATGACCCAGCGTTGTTGTGATCTTAAGAGATAAAACTAACTCGTTAATTGTTTATTATCTCTTTGTACTTTTTGTAAAGTTTCTATAGCCAATTAAATATTTTCGCAAACCAACCAGATTCAGCCGAAATCGTCAACTTAAATTTCACTCATTTAAAATTTAACACTTTGTTTGTGTTCATACGAGTACTTAGATTATGTCTGTCGTTTGTGTAAAAATGTTGACCGGTGATGTTATGTGAAACCAACTCAACGGACAAACGAGAAGTTGAAAAATAAAATAAATAATTATTAGATTAAAAAAGTTTCTACGGAAGTTAACTGATAAGGAAATTCCGCGGTGTAGGGAGGAATATTTACTAATGCATATCACTTTAATAAGTCGACTGTTCGTATACTGAAACATAGGCTTTGGAAAATAAAAAGAAAATTGTCGCATAACTGTATGCGAAGAATACGTAAAACCATCCTATCAAATTCTTATCTGTTTACCTACATCGATAAGGCTGCACACATAAATAGAACATGTAAACACTTTTAGCAAAGATCAATTAACGAGCATTTTTATTTTCATTACTCAGTTGACTCCAATCCCGGTTTGTAAACGCACATACGTACATATCTTGTAACATTAAAAAATGTGTCATTGTTGATGTTGACTTTGGAGAGATGCAGATCATTTTCGATTAAAAAGAGTTTGCTATGGAAAACTAGATAAGATCGATGTATTGTACAAGTTTTAAATAAAAACTGTGAACACTTTCCAGGTTTTAAACGTAATTGCATTTTAACTTTGTCAAAAGGTAGGTATCCTCGAATTGAAGCAGATTGGTATATGTATACGTATCTTGCTCGACAGAGGTATCCTACAATGCCTAATTCACGCAAAACCTTCCGATAGATAAAAATTGACTTATCAAACATAGGTATAACTTAATGTAGGTATAACATTGCAGTTTTATCAATAAAACCCACCTTCATGTACTGATATTTGAGAAATTCTTTCATAGGACAAGTCGGTTGGTCTGCAGACTAACGATTCTTAAGACCGCATTCAACGTCATAGGGAAAGAAGAGCCACAGGACGACATACCACCTTGATCAAAGTAATCCCAATCGATTGCAACACACTTATGCCAGCGCTTGATCCAATCCTCGAAACATTTTTTATATACGGTTTTCGGTATGTCCATCAGTGCTTCCTGTGATTTTTCCATTACTTCCTCTCAGCTGCTGAAACGCGTTCACCGTAGTGGTTTTTTAATTCGATTGAACAGAAAGAAGTCACAGGGAGCCAAATAAGGAGAATTCGGTGGCTGTTGGATGGTATTTGTTGCATTTTTCGTCAAAAAATTACGTATAATGATGGCACTGTGCGACGGTGCGTTATCATGCTGCAAAATCCACAAGTGTTCTGCTCACAATTTTGGTCTCTTTCGGCGAATTGTTTCACGCCCATATAATACTATTTGTTTACTGTCTGACCTTCTGGCAAAAATTCATGATACACTACACCGTTGCAATCCATGAAAACCGTGAGCATTGCCTTCTTTTTTGACTCATTTGGTGAAAGTTATTCACTTGCCTGATGTCTGGATTGCCTGTCGTACTCATAAACCCACTTCTCGTCTCCAGTAATGATCCTTTTGATGAATGTGGGATCGGATTCAGCCTCGCAAATCATCTCTTTTGCGACGTCAACACGGTCTCTTTTTTGCATGAAATTGAGGTATTTTGGCACCAACTTTGCTGCTACACGACGGAAACCCAAATCATTAACCAAAATGTCTTGGACGGATCCATAGACAATCTCCAAGTCCTTCGCTATCTCTCTGATGGTTAATTTGCGGTTATTGACCAACATTTCTTTTACTTCATCAATGTTTTCGTCGGTTTTCGATGTGGATGGTCTACCACTGCATTCATCATCTTCGATTGACTCACGACCACTTTTGAACCGCTCGTGCCACTGATAAACGACCGTTTTCTTTAGAGAATCGTTGCCGAAACACTTTCCCAACATTTCCAACGTTCGCGCAACATTAAATCCGTTTTTTACGCAAAATTGAATACAAGTTGTTGCAAATTTAAATCCATTTCTAAAGTTGTAAAAAATCGCCAACACACACAGAGATCGATGTACTCTTGGCTACGTAACTTTTGCAAATGTCAAGCTAAGATTTAGAGGGAATGTCAACAACAGATTTATCAACTTAACAAAAAAAACAGAACTCAAATCGGAACTATGGGAGTGCCATACAGTGGTTATTCCGGGAATGATCAAGGTAGTATTATTTGAACTGGAAGGTCAATGTATCCGGTATAAATCGGATATGTTAGAACTATGTTAGATTAGGTGAAAAAGCCCTGCATATTATGGCTTGAAAGGCCAACGTTTATATCAAAGAGTTTAGAAAATTGGAATAGGGAATCAAGGTAATTGAACATCAACAGCTAGGGCAACTTTATAAAAGTCGCCATTATAATAATACAACATGCAAAAGGAAATTTCTACACCAAACTAAATCTCGTTCACAACTTAATTCCTAACATTGTCAACCGATCCCAACAAAAGGAAAATTTCGCACAATTAACAACGACAAGTGGGTTAAAAACTTTTGTAATAGTTCGAAGCTACTTTGTTTGATCATCATCACCGCCACAAGGTTGGAAGAATTTCTTCTGACTGACTAATGGATATCAACCGAAAATTGTACAATATGTTGAGAACACTTTGAACACATACTAGTATACTCTTACATACTCGTATGTACCTTAGCACGAACCACAGTATCCAGATATAATTTAAGCGATCAAAGTATACCGAGAACATATTGTGTCAACAATTTAGGAATTACCTTATTTTTGAATGTAAATAATTTTGTGTACCCAAGGTACAAGTTTGATTGAAGACTATTCTTCAATTAAAGCTTAGGAGTGTGATAGTGAGTTCATAGCCTGTTGTCATCCCTGCCAATGAAATCAGCTATGTTGGTCTGTTCACTAGTTAGTTCAAAGAAAAGGTGCCCATTTTCTTCATTATTTGTAATGAAGAACTCTACGAGTTAAAGAAACGGCATCGAAATCGGCTTGCCAGAAAGAAACAGGGAAGTGCCTTCCAACTCCATGAGTGGATACTTCTGCAGAAGTGGCCAAAATGTGGAAAGAAATACCGAACAGATGGAATGAGATGGGAATGTAATAGTGGAATCACAGTCAGAATGATTATTTTTTCAGCCTGGTAAACGGCGAAATCTTCCAAGGTTCCGCTGCCAGTAATGCTGTCGGCAGCAACACTAACCGGAAAACAGTGGACCACTTTTTATTATTAAATAAACTATATAATGCGGGCTTTAGAGGCTCTATTTTTAACTGGTTTGCTTCTTACCTAGCAAATCGAAAGCAGATGGTAAAAATCCAAAAGTCTTTTAGCTCGTTGAAATTTATAAATATAGGTGTTCTACAAGGATCGGTTTTGGGTCCTATTTTGTTTTTGATTTATGTTAACTCCCTGTTTAGTCAGCCTTTCGAAGGAAAAAATGTCTGCGTTTGCTGATGACACTGCTATTTTCTATTCTCATAGCAATAATTTTAATATTTTTATGGATGTAAATCACGATCTTGAATTACTGAGATTATGGTTCAGTCATCATAAACTTATAATTAGCATGAAAACTAAGTTTATGTTTTTTTAATATCAGAAACATGAACTATCAAGATTTTTCGTTATCTTACCATAGCCCGAATTGTACACGATTTCCTTTAATCTGTTGTCCGCAGAATTCGATTTGTTTTGATCACATCACTAATTGTTGTGATTCCTGCTTCGATAGTGAGTGTGTTCGACAATTTAAATATTTGGGTATTATTTTAGATCATCAACTTAGTTGAAAGGATCATACTAATTATTTGAAACAGGCTATGAGTCAGTATTGTAATACAAGCTAGTTTACAATGGTTTACTAAAATCTTAATTCCAGTATGGGTTATTATACTGGGATGGGGTTTATTACACGCACATCCAACCCTTGTTAATTAAGCAGAAACATGTAGTCAGAATTAAATGCAAAGTGAGTCGTACAACGCATAGCTTAGAACTTTTTAGGAACCTCGAATTTCTTCGTTTAAGACACTTATACTGCTATAAAGTTTTAAAAATATTCTTTTAGAAATCTGGTAATTATCAGGTTAGAACATATTGAAATTATAACTTGCGTAATAACACCAGGAATTTTGTAATAGTAGCAGAAGTTAAAAAATCACACTTTTCTAGGTTTTATTCTGTTGTTGCACTTCGTCTTTTTAACTTGCTTCCTGATAACATTAGTAGATGCGAAAGAGTAAAAACAGTATTTTTAGTAAATGTTAAAAAATGTTTTTTTTTTCTTTTAATTACACGGATATTGAACAAATTTCTGGACTGTTAACTTAACCTATTTGTAACATCTGTTTGGATTTTCTGCTTTATTTCTTTTCCTCTTTGAAACATATTCACAGTGTTTTTTTTCCACATCAACATTTTGAATTTACATTTTGAATTTAATTTTGTATTATTTCATAAGTTTACGAGGGTTGTCTGAAAAGTGATACAAGACATTTTTTCTCAAATTTTTTTTTTATTTTTCTACATAGTCTCCTTGTAACTCTACACACTTGTCCCAGCGATGCTCCCATCTCTCTAACCCGTAAATAGTACTTGGCGTTTTTCTCTGCAAAATAATTGTTGACGTAGTAGCTCATGCGTAGTCTGCTCCTGTAGTAGTGTTTCCTTTTTGAAGATAATCGATTAAGATAACTCCTTTACTATCCCAAAAAACAGTCGCCATCACTTTCTCAGCCGAAAAAAACAATTTTGCTTTTTTTGGAGCCGGCTCGCCCTTCGCAGTCCAATGTTTTGAATGAATTTTTGTTTCGGGCGCATAATGGTGTATCCAAGTTTCATCTACAGTAATTAATCGGCGCCAAAGCTCGGATTTATTGCGCCTAAGCTGCGCCAACAGAGCGTTGGAAATGTTCATTCGAACAGGTTTTAGGTCTAACGTAAGCAAATGCTGCACCCAACGCGCGGACAGCTTTCTCATGCCTAAATCTTGATTTAATATGTAACAAACACGTTCTTTGGACATTTTCATAACCTCTACTATCTCTCTCACTTTAATTCGGCGGTCGTCTAACACCATTTGGTGAACTTTAGCAATGTTATCGTCAGTGGTTGCAGTTTTTGGACATCCCGAATGTTCATCTTCTCCCAAGCACTTACGGCCACGTTTAAATTCAGCTGCCCAAAATTTCACTGTGGTAAATGATGGTGCAGAGTCCCCATACACAGAGTCCAACTCATTTTTGATTTGCGTAGGCGTATTGCCTTTCAAAAACAAGAATTTAATAACAGCTCGATACTCAATTTTTTCCATTTTCACAAAAAACAATAAACAAAATAAATAAAAAATAAAAAAAAAATAAATAAAAATGTAACTTTAAGGTGGTAAAAGTTTTGGCCTACCTAGATGTAAATTCAAACAATGTCCCCATCGTAGGAATCAAACGAAGATTCACTATTGCCAATCGCTTTTCTTTAGGACTACATAGGCAGGCACCCGAGATGTTAGTCCCTTTCACGAACTACGAATGTCTTCGAATCCACTCCGGAGGGACAAGGTAAAGGAAAACCTGGATTTAGCTGGCGCGCTCAAGTGAAAAGTGGCCTCACCCAACTCGGTGTGCGCAATATCGCGCTAAATAGAGATAGCTATTATTTGAGTCCGCCCACGGACTTTATAGCCACCTTAGTTGAAGCGTTGATTAATTATCTACAGATTCACAATATTACAGACCAGTACATTTTCTTTTTTTAATTGAGAAAGTGCGAGAACATCTTCCTGTTAGTTTTAATACAATATTATGATCAATTGGGATGATACCATATTTGTAAAAAAAATTTGATCAGAACATACAGATCTTTATAAAGTTTATTTAAGTTTATATTCAACATGAGAATATTTTAAGATATTGGAATATTGTTTGCTGCCAGCTGTTAAAAACCATTCCAACAAAATGAACGAATAAATAGCACTGCTACAGTAGCGACTTCAATTGCCTCTCAAAAAAAAAAGTTATAATGAATTCAAACTATAAAAACCATTTGGCGCCATCCTGCATCTTCCTTACATCATAATTTCGCTATCCTGCAGGAATTTTTGTATTTTTTTTAGAACGCCAACCAGACCTTCAATTTTCTAGGCAAGCATATGAGGTAGCAGACTACAGAAAATTATATTGTATTTACTAAAGGATTATTTTGAAGAACCATAAGAAATGATGACCTATAGTTTTGGGTAATTCAAATTTGCATTCCTTTCATTTGCATTTTCCTTGTAATTGTCACAAAATATTTGCAAAATAGGCAAACGACTTGACATTTTTTTAGATTATCAAAGAATTTTTAACGATATTTTCTCCATGCGACAAGAAACACGCAGCGCTATGTAGTAGGCACGAGTGTAAGTATTAAAATACATTTCATTCAATTTCTTAAATGAAATTTTCTAAAAGTGATTTATCTTATAAATTATGGGCATAACGTAAAAACATAAGCACGCTTCTGCTACTGCCTAGTGATTTCGTAACAACAATATTAGCTACATATGTAAGAAGCTATTTTAATTTTCCGGATACAAAATTTTTAAAATTTTTTACTACCTCCAAATTCCATCCAATATTAGTTTTTAGTATTAGGCTATAAAAAATTAACATTGAATTGGGTCAAATGGGTTCACATACGACATATTGCCACTTAAAATATTGAACGTGTCCCCATGTTTAACAGATGAATGTGTTTCCAATTTTCATAAATTTAAGCAAGCCTATAAGTAGTCTTATGTAAGGATCTAACCAATTTAAGACCGATCCATTAACCGATAACAATCCTCAACATTGGTTAAAAACTTGGTAACACTCTCGACAATTTTCTGACTACGAAATCTAAAAACTTCTTTCAAAAGAGCATCAATTATTATAAAGGGATCCTACTGAGATATTTCAAGTGGCGCAATAAGTTTAAAATCACCAGCATGGGTCTTTCTAGTAGGTATTCACTTGAAGTGTTTGACGTTAGACATGGGACACAGAAACTCCCATGAAAATAAATATTGTAGTTATAACTTGGAGTATTACCTGATTCGGTTGATATGGTAGCCGTGGGTGTACCAATCTTGTCCGTATTTGGAACACCAACATTCTCTCCCATTGAATAATTATTCTCATTTTGAATACTACTCGAAGCTTTCGTATCCACTATGGTCGCAGTTCCATTCACTTGATTGCTATGATTCTCTTTGGAGGAGCGCTTAAGTGTGAACGTATTAACAACTTTAGAGAACTTTGATGGCGATTTGACCGGACTATCTAATGCCGCCTGTTTACAAGATGCTTTTGCCTTTATTGGCGGTTGTTGCTGGCAGCAGTTATGGAATTCCTCGTAATAACTTAAACGATTCTCTGCCACAGAATTGATGGTAGGCGGCACTGGTATTGATGATTTTTTTGAAATACCAGGCGTTTTGTTCGTTGACTTTGTTTTAAAAATACGATTCCACATTTTTTTACTCATTTTTTTTTTTCTCTTTCAAATATCGCACTTCAACAAACACTACACAATAAACTCCTTTACAACATTTCTTCCAAAAATATGCTACGAAAATAGCGCTCACTTTTTATAGCTTTTCGACGCAAACACCATTTATTGAGGGAAACCCGACTGAGCAACCGATATGCGGAGGATTTCACACATAAGCAACCGTGATGAACTTCACTTCATTGTCGAAGAAGAACTACTAAACAGCAGACGTTTTGGCATAAGACTGAATCCATCGGAACGAGCGAACGTTGTGCAAGGGTGGTATCGACATGACGCGCCGGCCGCGTCGACCCAACAACAATGTGTTTTATTCTATGCGGTTGTCGCTTCTTCACGATACGACTATTACATGCGCTAGTACGAGTATGTATGTCGACTTGTGTAAACTTGGCTGTTTCTTGCCCTGCGTGCTGCTTGTTTACTTAGACCAGCTGATGAATACTAGGTGAGGAGGAGCAGCGCATGGTTGTGATAACATTCAGAAAGCTGACGACGAAGACGAGTATTTTTGCATGCAAGCAATCTCTACTGATGTGCTGTAGTGGCAGTGGCAGTTTTAGTGTATTTTATGAATGATGACTGGCAAATATTACTTTGGTGGTGGTCTGGAATTTGTAAGTTACTGGCAATCAACCTGGATGCATTTAGACCTTATTTCCAATAGGGTATTGTTGATTTAGATTATTATTATTTGCATTTTTTTTCCATCGGAGCAGAGCACTCGAACAAAGAACTACTCCATTGTATTGTACTCCTGGTAAGTTCCTTTTAATGGAAGTTCCTAGTATTTCGAATAAAGACGAGTAAGCGCTTCAGTGATAAAGTGCTTACAGTACCAGAACCCACCATGTTAACGCCGAGTACATTCAGACTGATGAGAGCGTACATTCACAGATGCAGTGCTCTACGGCGTCGTCAACACTTTCACAACAAATGTCGCAGGATGTTGTATTATTTATTCCCAGTACATTTAAGTACTTAGCAAAAATGTAGTGCCCCGTCACGTAGCCAGTAAGCCAGGTCTTTTCTACTGGATAGCCATGCCACCTGCATTTGTGCTCATATGAAACCCATCTGTCAATGCTCTAGCCGAGGACGAAAGCAGACCCAATGTAGGTTCGGGTTCTGAAAAACTTTCCTCTGAGCCTCGCCTAGCAAGTTCATCGGCGATATCATTTCCCGTGATCCCACTATGACCCAAAACGCAGCCAGACCAGACTTAGTGAATTTAGCTTTAGCTTGATATGAATATAAATATCAAGGGGAATCGCAATGTAAAGAAAGAATTAAGATAGTTGTTAACGCTCTTTTCATCTGCAAATGAAACATTTGAAGTTTGAATCCTGTAATACTGACCTAGCTATATAGTACTCGTACCTAAGACTCATACCTAGGTGCATATAATGAACTAGTGCGATAGAAGGCATCAAACAAAAATATGATAGCCGGAAAATTAGTGGTGATGCCAGAATTGGCATTGATAGCTATTGTACATGATATTTCTCAGTTGATCATCTTAAACGGTCCGTATGATTTATCATATCCGGGAATGAATGAGTGGCCGGCTAAAGTTGCTTTTTACACAATGGATTAAAACAGCGAATGGAACAGAACCCGCATCATCTTCACAGATTTATACCTGAGATTCTAAATATATGTATGTAATTCCCACTTCATTGTCATCTATATTGGAATATCAATTCTGAAAAAGTCAAGTGGTGCCGCACAATGCGTAAGGCGTTATTCAGGTAAATCCAAGTGCAGCCATGTTGGGTGCCACAACACTGTAGTATAGGATGAAATGATCGAGTTAATATTTGTGGAGGATGGGGAGGCTAGAAAGGAGTGAGAGTATGGATATCCAACCTTCCATATGCTAAATTAAGTGTAATATATATTACGTAGAATGGGCCGCGAATGAATAATATAAGAGAAGGGACTTTGGGGCTAGTGAATCAAAGCGCTAATCAAAGAATATAAGATTGCATCGATGTCTACTCAATTTTGATTTATTCTGCGCAGTTCGTTACCAGGGACTTGTTAATTTGAGAGTATACCTTGATCAAACTCCGGAATAACCACGGTGTGGCGCTTCCATTGTTCCGATTTTAGTTTTATTTTTTTGTTAAGTTGGTAAATCTGTTGTTGACATTCCCTCTAAATCTTAGCATCATAACTTGACATTTGCAAAAGTTACGTAGCCAAGAGTGCATTTATCTCTGTGTGTGTTGGCGATTTTTTACAATTTTAGAAATGGATTTAAATTTGTAACAACGAACTTGTATTAAAATTGGTGTAAAAAACGAATTTAATGCTGCGCGAACGTTAGAAATGTTGGAAAAGTGTTTCGGCAACGATTCTCTAAAGAAAACGGTCATTTACCAGTGACACGAGTGGTTCAAAAGTGGTCGTGAGTCAATCGAAGATGATGAATGCAGTGGCAGACCATCGACGTCGAAAACCGACGAAAACATTGATGAAGTAAAAGAAATGTTGGTCAATAACTGCAAATTAACCATCAGAGAGATAGCGGAGGACTTGAACATTGCCTGTGGATCCGTTTGGTTAATGATTTGGGTTTCCGTCCTGTAGCAGCAAAGTTGATGCCAAAAAAAATCAATTTCATGCAAAAAAGAGACCATGTTGACGTCGCAAAAGATATGATTTGCGAGGCTGAATCCGATCACACATTGATCAAAAGGATCATTACTGGAGACGAGACGTGGGTTTATGAGTACGACACGCAATCCAGATATCAGGCAAGTGAATGGCGTTCACCAAATGAGACGAGACCAAAAAAACCACGTCGTTTTCAGTCAAAAAAGAAGGCAATGCTCACGGTTTTCATGGGTTACAACAGTGTAGTGCATCATGAATTTTTGCCAGAAGACCAGACAGTAAACAAAGAGTATTATTTGGGCGTTATGAGACGTTTGCGTAAATTAGTATTATTATTATCAAGGGAACGATACAAATTAATTTGTAGGGTCCGGGATTTAATGCCGGGGTACTATGCCCATGTGGCGCGTTTTGTCAACAGCACGCGGAGTACTGAGTTCCCATGTGGTCATACACCTACATACTTACCGCGCCCAACACTGCTTGATTACGGTGATCCAGCGAAATCAAACAGTGTTGGGCGCGGTAAGTACGTAGGTGGGTGACCACATTCGCCGAAAGAGACCAGAATTGTGGGCAGAAAACTCGTGGATTTTGCACCATGATAACGCACCGTCGCACAGTGCCATCATTATTCGTAATTTTTTGACGAAAAATGCAACAAACACCATCCAACAGCCACCAAATTCACCTGATTCGGCTCCCTGTGACTTCTTTTTGTTCAATTGAGTTAAAAAATCACTACGGGGAACGCGTTTCAGCAGCCGAGAGGTAGTAATGGAAAAATCGTAGGAAACACTGATGGACATACCGAAAACCGAATATAAAAAATGATTCGAAGATTGGATCAAGCGCTGGCATAAGTGTGTTGCAGTCGATGGGGATTACTCTGAAGGGGACAATATAGATTTAGATGAATAAATTTGTATTTACAATTTTCTGAATACATTCCGGGAACTTGATCAATGTAGAACATTGGGGCAGTACCTCCCTAGCCTGATAACTAATTTTTACAATATCATTCACCAAATTGTTAAAATTTAATTTAAACAATGCTTGTCCCCATTATCAAGGTGTAGCAACCTACAATGCCGATATTAGTTGTGTTACGGATTGTTTCGTTATTGAACGTGTCGAATGTTTTAAATATTCGGGGGTTATATTAGATGCAAAGCATAGTGGGAGAGAACATACCTTGCACTTGAAGTACTACTTTAACCTAGTAGTTGGGCAGCTCTATCACCTTAGTCTTTATTGGTATACAATGGTCTTTTTAAATCCAAACTGCAGTACGGTATAACCGGCGGTACACATTTCAACAAAATACAACGGCTGGTAATTAAGCAAAAACATTGCATACGAATAATCTACAAGTCAATCGTACGACCCCCAGTTTTAGACAACTCAAACACCTTAAAATACTACCCTTAAGATAGCTACCTCTACTACTACAAAGTTTTAAAAATTTTCTGTCAAAATTCTGGGTATAACAACGCTGGACTCTATGGCAACCTTAACTTGCGGTTTAATTCTAGGAATTTTGCAACTTTACCAAGAGTCGATAAAGCAACTTGTTCTCGGTTTTTTACCATCATTGCGCCTCGCTTGTTTAATAATTTACCGGAAAGTATCAGATGCGAGAGAAGGCAATCTTTGATTTTACAAAATATTATTACTTGGCTTTTCTCTTATGATCATTACACAATCGATCAATTTTTCTATATATTATATGAGTTTTTTCTTTTTGCATATGTACATAACTTTTTCTTTTCTTTCACTTTCATTGTACTATTGTATGTATTTATTAGATTTAACTTTTTCCCCATCAATAATTAAATAATTCAATAGTTAAAATTTTTGTTTCTACATAATGGTACATTCGCCACTTGTCTTCAGGCAACAGAATGTTCCTAACTATTGCATATATTATAACTCAGTTATATATTAATCTAAACATTTTCTGGTAACAAGTAATTTATGTATGAAATAAAGAATTTATAATTATTATTATTATGTACAATTTTTATTCAAAAATGTTTATGCAATTCTAAAGGTAGGGGAATTAAGCTATGGAGAATGCAAAATAAATGTGAAGAAATATCTGTAGTGTCAAAAATCTACTTTGAAGACCTTCTTCATTTAGTGCAACACTTCCAAAACAGTTTAAAAATGCAAGAATGTTTTGAGACTAATCAGAGAGTTAAATACACCGATTCTTGTGTGTGCCACAAATTACAAGTAAGATTATTGATGAACTTTCTTAGCAGGACTCGGAAGAGATCTAACTTGATCTAGCATTCAACTGCTCAACTGCCCTACAAAACGATATTTCCTGTCATTGTGAAAGTTACATCGGCACCCTAGAGCATTGCCTCTGTAAGGTGTCAGCCCTCAATTCTTGTATAAATATTTGAAGTCTCTATTTCTCATTTTTTGCCAAATTTACTTTTCTCCTACCAGAAATAATTTGACTCACGAAATTGATCGTAATAACACGAATCATTTAAGCCATTCAAAGGTCTCATAAAAGGGTTACTCTCCGTGAAAAAAAAAAATAGTCATTCTTTTATAAGATCTACCTTTGATATTCACCTTTATGCGAAATTTAGACTTGAACTTTTGTACGTCTCGGAAAGCATTCGAAAAATTCATTGGTGGAACTTATGCTCTTGCTTTCTATATCATAACGGATTTAGTCAGATTGAAATGCTGCAAAATACATATAAGGAATTTTCGATACATACACACTTTTGTTGAGTTTGTATACTTTTTTTTTTCAACGAAAAATTTGCAATTATAAACCTAACCCGGTCTAGTATAATCTCATAAACAGTTTTTTACTGCAACACAAATTATTTGACCATAAAACGTAGCATGGTCCAGATACATAAGTGGCCATAATTGCGAATTCCCATTCCTGAAATTAAGGCTTGCAATCTTTATCTTAAATCAAAATTGGTTAAAAGCAAAAGTAAACTAAACCAAACCAATTGGATATTTATTTGCCTTCTTCTGCATGGATAAAACCAAAGTAAAAGCCATGTCGTCGAATGTTTACATGTCAACCAAACGTGTGATCTATTTTTGAGAGATTGGCCTACTTCAAGCCCTCAGGCGGTGGAATCAAACTTGACCCACAATTTTTCTTCATTTGAATTTATGAGGGCAACAACTTGCTCGCATAGTGCCAATTCTCAGACTCGCACCCAAGTCCAGGTGAATTGTCGTAAAAACCTTAAGCCGTAAACAGTAGCCATTCTTGGAGAACAACAACAAAATCAACAGTTATTCCCTAATTAACATGGATCTCATGATTTTGCGAACTAGTTTCATTCAAATGTGCACGTTGAGTTGCAAATTAAAAAAAAAAAAAAACAAGACAAACAGAAAACGTGGCTATGTAGCTGGATTGGATTGTAGTGTACTCTGAATTTATTACCCGAAGTCTCGCTTCTTTGTTCTTTGGAATACATTTTCATATTTAAACTATAGAAATTAAAAAAAAAAAAAACATAAAAATCTGTTATAAAATAATTATTGTAGTACATACGTCAGTGTCACATCATTAGATGCAAAAATAAGATTGCTTTTATTCACTTATTGTAGTATCTTGAAAGTCTATTTTGTAATAAAAAAATATACGAGTAGCGGTTGGTCTGTTATGAGTTTAATAAAATAGTTTAGCAGCCGAAGCATCTCGAAGACCGACTTAAACATTTAAGGGAATAAACGAATAATTTGACGTAAGTACTATTGGCAATGTCAATGTGACACAGATGTTAATTTATAAGAAGTAAAATAAGTAAATCACTGACTCAAAAGTCCGGGATGGCCTTGCCCCTTCAACTCACTCTGTTGTTTTTTCTTTTCATTTTGTGAACATTTTGCTGACTTTGAACTGCGCGGAGAGTGAGACATTTTTTCATAGGAAATGTATATATTTTTTCGAAGTTTGGTGTTGACCTCACAAAAGACAATTACTTTGTCAGTTTTCCGGTGTTGACCAAAAATTTTAACCCAGATCCTCATGCGTAGTAGTCAATGAACTTATTTTTTTTTCATTTTAAATGCATTTTTATTTTCTTAATTCATTTACACTTACAAGCTAGACAAAACAACGCTTAAAAATTAGCTTAAATAACTTAAAAATAATCTTATTCTAACTTACTGGCCCCATGCGGGCACTCAAGGTTAAACATAATACTTAGTCTATGTCTTTCGACGTTTCTTACAGTCTATTTTTATTTTTGTTTAAAACTAAAACTAAGAAAATATATTTTAAATAGGAAAACTTAGTGTCTGGACTTTTGTTATATGTATTATAAAACTTAAAACTAAACCTATAAACTACCTAAAAATAAATCTTAACCTACTCAATCTTACTTAAACTATCCCTTATTTTAGAGAGTGTTATCCACCTCTGTTCTAATATATATATACATATATTTTTTTAATTGTTTTTGTGTACTTTTCCTTAAATCTAACTTAATCCTACCTAAAACTATGTAAGCCGGCCACGGCTAATAAAATAGACAGACGGCCGACTTTGCTTCACATCAATTACTTGAGGAATTCGACAACGAACCCTCCCCTCCTTCAACTAGCCACCAAAATTGTTGGTGATGCCGAGCAACATCCTTCATGTCGCAACTCCCTACCGCCCTACTGAACCGAAGACGCTCCGCACTGCCATGTGCGACGTCTCTGTCCTAGTGGAGTCGCCTGTCCGCAGCTGTCCGAGCGACCTGGAAGATTAGTGGCACCGCTAATCTGTCCTGGATCAAACATTTCATGTCGAGGTAGAGGAACGCTTCTGGAGGAATAAAGCCGTCAGAGCGCACTCTCTCGTGATACATATAATTGGGGTAGTAAGCCCCGGAGATCAGTTTGTTCGATGAGGTCATTGCTCTTGCGATGTGCCTTCGAGTCAACTTGATGACGAAATTGTCAACTCTTATTAGGTTCGCCCCATTATACAAGACCTCATTAGGATAAAATTTTATGTACTCAAGATCTGGTGTTCTCTATAAGCGAAGACAAGTCCTATGACAAGCCCTCTCAAACACCCGAATCTTTTCCAATAATCTTGCTCTCACGTTAAACCACACGGGATACTCAAATACAAGCATAGACCGGATAAGAGCCATGTAGCTGATCACCTTCACCCTCGCATCGAGTTGGCTGTTATAAAACAGTCTCTTTGTAAGGGCAAAAGCACCTTTGGCTCTGCCCAGAGCAACATATTTGTTAAAATAGAGACATTGGTCTAGCCAGATCCCAAGGTATTTGACTACATTTCGACAAGCAAGTGGCTGCCCGCTCGATCGAAAACTTCCGCCAATTCTTTCTGGTATCCCTAGAGGCCGCAGACAAAGGCGTCCTAAACAAAATGGCTTCCGATTTCTGAAAATTGATTTTCAACTTCCAGTCATCGCAATATCGTTTAATTTTATCGAAGTCACGTTGCAAAAGTATGTTAATGACCTCAATCTTTGGACCTGATCTGTACGCGATTAAGTCATCTGCGTACGCTATGGTATGTTGAAGTGAACATATCAGATCACTTGTGTAAATGTTGAACAGAATCGGCGAATTTACCACACCCTGTTGCAGACCGTTTTTAATGCTAAATATTAAAGCAGAAGTCACATCGCCATTCTTCACGATGAACTGTCTACTGGAAAGCATATCAAAAAGAATATACAGCAGTGGTTTACTAATGCCTAACCTGTCCATCTTAAAGAAGAGTCCCTCTAACCATACGGTATCGAAAGCTTTTTCCAAGTCAATCAGGCAGGCACCAGTGTACTTGCACTGGTTCTTGCCTTTGTTCCATTGGATATCAGAAACCAGTTTAGACGCAGCGTGAATGATATCATGTCCCGCCTTGAAACCGAATTGATTATCCGGAATTATATGTTTGTCCTCAACCCACTCAGGCAAAACTCAATTGATCACCTTCTCGAAAACCTTACTAATGTTTGGAAGAAGACTGATCGACCGGAGATTCGCCGGATTGGATGTGTCTTTATCCCTTTTGGGGATGGGATGTACGACCGCAGTTTTCCAATTCGCTGGATAATGGGCATTATTCATTGCATTATTCAACAGGGTGGTATAAATGTCCACCGCTTCTTGTGGGAGATGTCGAAGCACAATGTTCGGTATTTCTTACTTCTAAGCGATTCGAAGATCGTTTAGAGCTCTTCCTTCGAAATGAACGGGGGTAGTACCCTATCGTCGGCGATGACATTATTTGCCATATTCTCGTCACTGAACTGGGTGAAACCCGAGCTCTCAAATCGTCAATTCACAATTCCATTTTGAAGGCAGAAATTGTGCACAACGACTCGATTTTCCAGGTCATGGTCGGGGCCAATGATGTCATTCGCTTTGTACACTTCCTGGAAAGTCGCTCCTATAGCCTCTACCTTCTCCTGTGGATCCTCGAACACAAAGAAGTTGTCATCATCAACGGCCTCATTTGGATCGATGCCTGCTGCTATGAGTATGTGCTCGTTCTTCGTAGTTTGGGCGATTTTAAGACATGAAAGGTCATTTTGACCTTTTCTCCGAAATATTTTATTTATTTGGGCTAACATATTAGCGTTGCTGGTGTTTACAGCCCGAAACTTACAGAATTTCTGTAATTTTCCTTTATTAATATTTGGAGGGTTTTGATCAACGACTTTAGTGTCATAATCTCCGGGTTATGTCTGTCAGTAAACTGTCTGTACAAGGTTTTTAGCCTTAACAGCAGTCTACTTTTATATCGGTGCAGTGCGTCAATAGTTGCATTGCGGAATAAGTCTTCGTTGTTAGAGTATTGATAGCGAGGTATGGTTTTGTCCATTGTTCGTTTGATTGTCTCGTCCATTAGTTTTAGATACCTGTCAATCTCCTCGTTTGACAGATTTCTACTGAACGGTGGGTAGAATGAATTTGAGTAAAGTGCTCTCGTCAGTGTTCTGGAGAAGTGTGTCCAACGCACCCTACCTTAGTTGTAGGAATGCCTTTGAACAAATTTATTCAATTCCGCAATTTCGTTCGGAACGGTTATTTTGGAACTGAGACCGCAGTGGTCACTGTCATACACAAACGTGCGTAAACAGTTTATGATATGTTGGTTAGTACACGTCAGGTGTGTTCGTGTGTCGAACAGCAAGAGGTCCAAATAGGAACCGTGTCTGGGAAACGACGGACTATCCGTCGCCTTAAAGCCGAGTCGATACATTATACTGTGCTGACCCCATCAATTGCATAGTAGGTTCCCTCTAGTATTTGGTGTATTATTTTCCCAATCTCTATGTATGGCGTTGAAATCTTCGCCGATAATAAAGTAATTCTCCTCCAATTCCAGTCTTAGGGATCGAAAAAGTGTCTCGAGTTCTGAGATGAATAAGGTGGATTAAGTAGCTTTAGGTGCATAAACAGACACCATGTATAACCGCTTTCCACTACGGAAGCCAATTTAAGCACGACGCCACTGCACTACTATTTGCATCAAGCGCTGAGCTCAAATCCTGTACAGTGCACTATAAATAAAAAAAAAAACACTATTTTTGAAGTCATCACTATTTTCATAAACAATGGGAAGTTTCTAAAAGTCAAAATCACAGTGACTATAAGAGGTTTTCTCTATGTTGCTCTTTGGAGTCAGACAAATATCGTAGGTTTTCGTTGGTTAAAAGTGGGATGCTAAAAATAAGATTTTACAAGCATAAGAATTAGGAAAACTTTCACAAACGATATATTAGTAAAAGCCCAAGTAAAAACACTTGTATAATATGCTTAAAAGGAAACAGATTTCGTAAGGTGAGCAGCACATAGAAGCATCAAGCGACAATCTTTGGGCATTAAATGAAATCAGTCATGAGACAACAGGTACTTTCACAGACTACATAGACTAGGGTATACGCTGGTACGGTGTGCAATATGTACACTGTACTCCAATATTTAATAAATTTTAGGGTGGTATAGGGGATACATCGTTGTGGTCTAGCAGATGTGATGAATATAATGTGATGCATACAAAAACGAGAAAAAATAAGTGGTTTTAATTTCCCGGAATCTGCATCTAGGCTTTTCAACCTTAACTCTTCTTTTGACAATTTGAGTGCCGAGTAATGAACCTTAGGATAGATGATGTCCAGAATACGATGTAAAAATTGTGCTCGGGGATTTTAAACATTCACAAATTATTGACTCTTAGAGTAAGAATATGGAAATCCAATTCAGAGCTCGACAAACAAGAAGAAAGTGTTTCACGCGCTACAGAAAAATTCGAAATTGAATGCTTATGCGCAGTTGTAGTATCCAGGCTAATTGAGAGCGCTCACAATGCAAATAGCGTAAATATTATTGATACTTAGTCAAATTGATCAAAAGACTCAACGATGCATTTTAAATGTTGGTACAACTTTTAGGAGCCTTTCCAATCTCATGTGGGGTTTCTGTAAAGCGATGATTCAGAAGACGTTCCGCACACTTCGCCCATTTTACGGTCGCCATAATCGTCGCACTGAGTGAACTATTCGCAGTGTGGTGGATAAATTTGAGTCAACTGGTTCAGTAAACGATAAACCAACACCCGCACGTCAATGAAACGCAAGATCTGCCGAAAACATCGCCGCCGTCCGTGATAGTGCGCAGGAGAATTAGAGGCAGTCGAATTCGCGTCGCTCACAAGAACTCGCCCTTTCGCAGACCACAACTTGGCGAATTTTGCGTCGTGACTTAGGCCTGCACCCATACAGAATTCAACTGACCCAGGAGCTGAAGGTAAACGACCATAGACAACGACGTGTGTTCGCTGAATGGGCTCTGAAGCACTTGGAAACTGACCCTAATTTTCATCGAAAAATCATCTTCAGCGATGAGGCCCATTTCTGGATGAATGGATACGTTAACAAACAAAACTGTCGAATTTAGGACGATACCAATCCACATGAGATCCATGAGCGACCAATGCATCCCGAAAAATGACTGTTTGGTGTGGATTTTGGGCTGGCGGCGTCATCGGTCCATATTTCTTTGAGTGCGACGTTGGCCAGTCCATCCCCGTGTACGACGAGCGCTATAGGTCGATGATTACCAACTTTTTTTGGCCTGAATTGGATGATATGGACACCAACGACATGTGGTTTCAACATCGGCGCTACGTGCTACACAGCTCACTCCACATTGGAAATTCTACACGAGCGATTCGAGGACATAGTCATCTCACGCGGTGGTGATGCGAACTGGCCAGTGAGATCGTGCGGTTTAACCCCGTTAGACTTTTTCTTGTGGGGTTTTCGGAAGCTGCAGGTCTATGCGAATAAGCCACAAACACAGCAGCCCTCAAAGCCAATATAACACATGCCATCGGTTAAATTCAGCCTGATTTATCCGCCAGAGTCATGGAAAATTGGACATTTCGGATGCGCGCCACTTAGAGGAGCCGCGGCGGACACTTGAACGATGTTATATTCCATACATAATGGCATCGATAGGTATAAAAAATTTCGATGATATCTCATACACGCTTTGTTCTATTTCAATTTAAAGATAGGAAAGACCCTTTATATCCAGTTGGAACGAGTTAGCCTTCAAGCGAACGAAGTATCTCTGAAGTAGTTACGCAGCTTACCTATTTTGAAGTAACCATCGACTCCACTAATGGTCCCCAGGGAAATTTCACGCAAAACTAATGCTTGGAAACAATACAAGTGGGTTTTAAGATTTGGCAACGAAAGCAAACAGCTTTCTCAATAAAATATCAATCTTACTACTTCTTCTAAAAATGGTGAGCGATAAGTAACAAAACTTAGCAGAGACTTAGCATTCTTGAACGAAAAATTCTTCAAATGTACGTTTTATCAAGAACTTTGGAGCTATATAAAAATGCTAATACGTATAGTCCAAAATATTTAAACAAGCCACGTAGACTGAATCTACTGCAGTTCTTCAGGCTGGCAATACCAAGTTCCCATTTTAAAACCAGAGCTGTCGTGGATGCCAGAGTGTTTGGTTTGCATACCTACTTAGAATCAGAACCCCAAAGATTGAATACTATTAAGGTGCTGCGGGCTGTAAGTACAATAGCTTGGTGCAACATTTTTATATTCAAAATAAATAATTCTTCGAAAGCTGGTATTTCATGAGTAACACATTTGGTAATACGAAATGACGTAGAGCGCCATCTCAGTCCTACCCAGCTGTGAGAGCTGCTTGGATGTGGGAATATTGCTGATAAGCAACGCGCTCAGCAACACTGGTCACAAAATCATCTTTGAATTCCAGCTTTCTGATCCGAGTATCCGAAATACCAAACCTATGTTTCTAGGATCATCACGCATCGTTAATAGCAGAAGGATTGGTATACGGAGACGATAACCAAAGGAGAATAGATATTATTAATAAATAATACGAAAACCAATGGTCCAAAAATTATGCATCGTGGAACGCAACTACCTACAAACTTCAAGAAAACTTGCTGTCGAGATCAATTTATTACAACAATCTTCTACAAACTGAGCTTGGAGTAAACAAATGACAAAGTTTGCTATGCTTTGTCGGATCAAATGCCCTCGAAAAGTCTAAAAGACCTCGAAGTTCAAACTGTCGTCCTAAAATACTTTAACGAGTGCAGGTGCGAATTATTCGATACGCAAATTGGTTGACCTTAGACCAGCCAGAGAGACGATCGGACCCAGCACCAATTTTTCCCTAACGAATCTATCACAAATGGATGGATTAGTCTATAGCAATTGACTTCTGATTTAGGGTATTAAAAATAATATTAAGACATAATAGAATTACGACAGATAACGTTTTCCACCTACAATAGGTTTTGTAGATTGAGAGCTATTATTTGGAGCAAACAACCCCTCAAAAGGTATTTGTTAGCTTTTTCTATTGTAATCGCTGGCATTAATTGTAAGTCGAACGCATGTATTAATTAATTAATTCTTATTATTCTATACGTTACTTTAAAAGCTAAAACTGAATTTACCTCCAAATAATTGGAACTGCGTGCTATACAGTATCATTTTACACATCTGAAAATCTGAATGTAATTGCTTTGTTGACGGTTTTGCAACTACAGATGGCTTGGATCAGCATTTCCATTTTCGTCAAACTTGATCACTCTTCATACGCATCGGTGACTGTATTTGGGCAGGACAAGAAATACCAGCCAACCAACCACTTTGGCGAATGCAATCGAAAGTACGTTGCATAAGATCACCACTAACACATTCTGTCATTAACTGCAAAAAATTGGTCACAACCTCTGGCATCTCATCGGTCCGTGCTCTGGACTGATGCCAACGAACAATATCTGAAAATAGATTTTATCCCATCTTTGCATGGAGGAAACGCACAATGCCCTCCCAACTTCATTACAAATTCAAAATCTTGATGACTCGCTGCCTGCCCCAAGACTTTGGTGGCTGCTTTCTCAATTTTTATGGATGCAATGCCCTTTGAGTGTGCCCAGCCAAGCGGTAATCGGTCAATTGAAAAGTCCGAGAATCTTGTTTGTTTGTACGAATACGAGTACGACTACGAGTGAGGGTATACTATATTGCGTATCTATAAGAACGAACGAAATCAAACAGAATGTCGATCTGTTGATAGGCATTTAATTCAACCCAATTGAAAGTGAATTTAAGACATTCAGACTCCATTCTCCAACAACAATTAATCAATTGAAATTGTTTTCTGCTCTCTGCATCCATTAGGTTTGTGTTTCTGTGTTTTAAAACTCTTCTCGTTGAAGTTAAATAAATAGCCGCGGAAACACAACTCTCCAAAGAAAAAGGAAAAGTGAAAATTCCTAGACCTCAGAGATGCAGCGCGGCTTAAACAAATTTATGTGAGATTGTGGAGACACTTTTATTTTTCTCAAAATTAAATTCCCTTCACCTTTAATTGTTAAAAGGTTGCATGCATCTACCGTGGATTTTTAATGAAAAAAGCGCCTCTTTAGGAAAACAACAAATTAATTGTGCAAATAAATTATATCTCTCTTGTTTGCAGACTGCGCCAAGGCATGAAAGTACGTCAGGGGAGACACATTGTGCACAATTGTGACAAATCATTCCCATCTTGACTTCTGAACAAAGGGATACATATGGTATAATTGTGAACGTATCTACATAGTATACAATAAACGATACGACAATTTACGAGATACTCGTATGAATTTGTGCGTCCTTCATCTTTAACTGGCTTCCCACGGGCTCATGTCGACCTTTGCCAAAAGTTTTTAGCTCATTATAATTCTATTTCGGTGTGAGATTTTGATTTTCTTTTATTGATCTAACAAAGTCGTTGGCATGAAAATAAGGTAGTGACATTGTTTTGACGATAACAACAATAATTTAGCATTTCACAAGACAAAGGGTTGATGGCAATGACATTTAAAAGGGTGATTTTTTCTAAAGAAATGTGCACGATATAGTCAATAATCGTTGACAAGCTAGACAGTCGAAGAACTGGAAGCAAATATGGTTATTCTTGATTTAAAAAAAAAAAGCTTTATGCCAACAAGAGAACTTTATGTTCTTCAACTAAAAAAGTATATCCAATTAAGACGACTCACTTCACCTTTAATACTTAAATGAGCTCTTATCTGAATCAGTTTCTATTTGATTCTTTTCATCGGTTTGTAGTCTTACCATGATAATTTGCTTTATTACCACGAAGTGATTTAGAGGTGATTGGAAGTGAACAGAGAATTACATGTATCGTATTTGCAGTTATCAGGGAAGAATAGTTACAAGCAATGTAGGCGCGGATACTCTGATTACTTAACTCTTACATACTAGCACGGCATTACACTTAGGATGCCGTCGAACATCCAGACCAAGCCATTTTTGACGCCAAACTCCTTCACTTCAATTGCAGTTTTCTCATAATTTCATAACTTTCCATGGTACCTTCGTGTACATCTACTCAGTTTTATTTCAAACGTGTTAAGTCTGATTATATCCACTTTCAATTCTGCCAAATGCATTATTTGGTTACGTTTGGCTTATGTAGCCCAGCATTTAGGCTCTTTTACCATAACATGATGATTATGATACAATTTTTGCTTGAAAAATTCGTTTATCAAAACAATATCTGAAATAAGATATCCTCTTCGATAGATTTCGCTTTTCTTTTTGTGCCGATAGCTGATTCAGAGTCAAAAAGTCTGTTCTCAGACCTACAATATTTGTGTGAATTTTCGTACAGCGTCTGCAATATGGGTTTGTATTTCAGGATATTTCTTTTAGTTCAAATTAATATTCTTTTATGTTAGTACAGAGCATAGAACTAATCCATCCTACTTCTTATAAGTTCCCATCATACAAAGTTGAGTAAACATTTTAGCTATAAAGTGGCAATTTGAGAGGCATGCTATCTTCAGTTTTCTCGAAGGAGAACAAGCCTTTCCCTAAGACTTGCTTAGGAAATTAATCGGTTGAAGTCCATTTCGACATACGCACGCCACCTGAATCGAATCTTCCTCTACTGCACTGTTCCTTCTGACTTAATTCGAAGATTCTGCGAAGCCTAGTGTTCATCCGCTTACAGACACAAGTTTACTTAACAAGTACTGAAGTCTTGGTCGGTTTTAAAGTCACCAGCGAAGATTTGACTACATTTCTTTCCTGGCTTTACATACTTGCATCAGACACACACACAACATGCAACACTGAAACTCCAGTGCGACGTATGAAGAATAATAAGAGGCAAATGTGCCAGAAAACTGACATCACTTTAGAAGTTTTCGACGTGATATATTTGACCCAAAGAAGTTTGCTCTTCGGCATGGTACCCAACCATTAAACCTCATCGAAAAAATAGCTTGTACTTTCCACTACCTCTTAAAGAAAATAAACTCAATGTAAAGAATATTGATTGCAAGCACATTTCAGGTGTGACACTCGTCGATTACATCTATAGCTACCTGTGATTAAGAAAAAACGGTCGGTAAGCATAATGTTGTAACTGTTGAAAACATCAAGCATAATCAACCATAACATCAATATCGACGTTGCTAACTACCATGAAAGGTTGCTTTACCGGAAGCACTATAAATGTCCATAAAAATACTCAACGCTTACCCTTTTTTTTTTAGAATACATTCAGTCTTTTAACATATTTCGCTAAAAGGTAATCAAAAAGTAAGCCAAAGAAGTTAATTCGCAACTTATTTTTAACGAGAGTCCTTCCTTTTGCTCTTCTTTATCGCTACGGTGCCGAGAGGTTGTCAATACATTGTTACGGTCATATCAACCCTACAGCTGACCAGCATCCCTATTCCAGATACCTATTCTACTAACCTGTAATTCAAATAAATCGAAGTAACATATTTTCTTAAAAAGGACGGGTCACTGCTGATTTCATATAGGAAATTTCTCCGCTGCCGTCCAGATTATTTGTTCTTGTCTGCTGTTCCAACACTATCGCACGGAGATTGAGGGCTCACCTTAACTATTCACTATCAGCGGTCACCAACGAAGAAATAAAAATAGTTAGTCACACTAGAGGATAGTTAAAGACTTTTTGTTCTCATATACTCGTACTGGACATATCTGTCATTGATGGGATCAAAAGAAATTAAATTTTAGAACTTGAGAAAAGCTAGGCAACTCTAGAGGCCGTAAAAATTGGTTTTTTTGTGATTATTTTTTTCAGGAAAAATATAAAATAAATCGATTGTCTGTAAAACATAATTTTTATAGAATAATTTATTTAAAAATGGCGGCTTTGCAGCGTTTCTCTCAGATGACTTCCCTTTTTGGGAAGGATCTACGGCCGTACCAACAGCTCCTGTAAATTTTGAATTATGATGAGCCACTAATTTTTTTTTATTTTACATAAAAACAGCTAGAGAAGTACCTAGGATATTTTTGATACATCGATTTTTGGCCGAATTGCGCACTTCCTAAGTCAAATTTGCAAAATTCGCAGAAAAATCGCCAGAAAATGTTTAATAACAAATGAACTATGACATACCAGCTTGATTAAAAAGTTCACGGAATTTATTCAGAAAATTATAAATATGTACAAGTTTATTCATCTAAATCTATATTGTCTCCTTCAAAGTAATCCCCATCGACTGCAACACACTTATGCCAGCGCTTGATCCAATCCTCGAAACATTTTTTATATTCGGTTTTCGGTATGTCCATCAGTGCTTCCTGCGATTTTTCCATTACTTCCTCTCGGCTGCTGAAACGCGTTCCCCGTAGTGTTTTTTTATCTCGATTGAACAGAAAGAAGTTACAGGGAGCCAAATCAGGTGAATTCGGCGGCTGTTGGGTGGTATTTGTTGCATTTTTCGTCAAAAAATTACGAATAATGATGGCACAGTGCGACGGTACGTTATCATGGTGCAAAATCCACGAGTTTTCTGTCCACAATCCTGGTCTCTTTCGGCGAATTGCTTCACGCAAACGTCTGTTTACTGTCTGGCCTCCTGGAAAAAATTCATGATGCACTACACCGTTGTAATCCATGAAAACCCTGAGCATTGCCTTCATTTTTGACTAAAAACGACGTGGTTTTTTTGGTCTCGGCTCATTTGGTGAACGAAATTCATTTGCCTGATGTCTGGACTGCGTGTCGTACTCATAAACCCACGTCTCGTCTCCAGTAATGATCGTTTTGATGAAAGTGGGATCGGATTCAGCCTCGCAAATCATCTCTTTTGCGACGTCAACACGGTCTCGTTTTTGTATGGAGTTGAGGTCTTTTGGCACCAACTTTGCTGCTACACGACGGAAACCCAAATCATTAACCAAAATGCCTTGGATGGATCCATAGGCAATGTTCAAGTCCTCCGCTATCTCTCTGATGGTTAATTTGCGGTTATTGACCAACATTTCTTTTACTTCATCAATACACAGAGATAGATGTACTCTTGGCTACGTAACTTTTGCAAATGTCAAGCTATGATGCTAAGATTTAGAGAGAATATCAACAACAGATTTACCAATTTAACAAAAAAAAAACACAACTCAAATCGGAACAATGGGAGCGCCACACGGTCTTTAATCCGATCAAGATGGTATAAAAAAAAAATCTGCGTTAAA
This sequence comes from Volucella zonaria, assembly GCA_963966105.1. Lineage (NCBI taxonomy): Eukaryota > Metazoa > Arthropoda > Insecta > Diptera > Syrphidae > Volucella > Volucella zonaria. The sequence goes on along the minus strand of OZ014533.1, from coordinate 48,301,672 downwards.
ATTTTAAGTGAATTGGTTGAAAATTGTTCAAGTTATGGGTGCGGCCAAACGCGCACAATTTCATAAGAGGCTCCCTGCCTACCTGGCGGCCTTGTACTGTGCTTTGGTCGAGATATTTCCCGACCATAATTCTTTGGGAAATCATTTTTGAGGTCCTAAGGAACCATTGAAAGCAATAAAAAAAATCTGTTTTTTGAAAACCCTAGAGTGGCCTAACCCCTTAACCATGTGTTAAAACTACTCACGTCTTCGGTTAGAGCTTCCACGGAGCAAAACGCGTACATGTGGTACGACTAGGAGACGAGCAGAACAAACAACTTTTACTTTGCAAATCATTATTTCTTTTTTTCTCTTCAGGATTTAATGAGAAGAAGGTGTTGGACCTACTGTGCTTATATATCGTATAATTTCAATTTTATTATTTGTTAAAAAGAGAGGTGGTAGACTTGCTTACAACTTTCTTTAACGAAGAAAGTATAGAAGTTGTAAATTAATACAGGTATCTTGGAATCCTTTTATCAAGTAGCCTTAGTATGAAAAGGCACCTGAAGGAACAACTGACGAAATCTAAAACCGCCATCAAGCAACCCACAGATTACGCACAGCAGTAAATTCAAAGTATTTGAAGCTGCATCGGAGGCAATAATGCTCTACGCGGCGCAACTATGGCGTATGGCATAAGGCGTTTTTTTATTAAGAAATCCTTCCACCTCCCTGCAAAGACTCCGAACTATATGCCCATGCTGGAAATAGGCCTATCTCCGCTATTCCTTAAAACACTGAAATTGCAGGTAAACTACATGCTAAGGGTTATAAAATGCGACCCAATTCCTATATTCGCGGCTAAAGATTCGTGGATCTAATCGGTACATGCATATTAATAAATAGGATTCAAATGGACTAATAAAAAAGTAAAATACCATAGACCTTATTACAATTATACCTAAAGTATGTTGTTAAATGATATCGCCGCTGTATTGGTTGGCCTTTGACACAAGCCGGCCAAGTCGTAAGCACGGTTTTAAAACACGGTTTTTATGTCAAGTATTCTTAAATACCAATCAACATAGCGAAGAAATATTTCTTCGAATTAATTCTGAGAATTTGAAAAAATCTTTTTAGTATAGGTCAAAGCAATAAAATTTTGAAAAAAACCCTTTCTGAAGTAATTAAGGGGAAATTCCGGGAATTTAAACAAGTGTGCTAATAACTTGGCCACCCTCTGTAAACAAACAGTAAGATCCGCTTTGCGTGTTTTATTGTTTCATCTTTACATTCGTCACAAAATTTGTGATCGAGTAACACGTCTCTACCGCTGTCATCCTAATTTATAATGTCGACTAAAAAAATTGAAAAACGAGTTCCGACGTGAAAAAAATCTGTGTTACAGCTTAAAGTGAAAATAGAAATGCTTGATCGTTTACGCCTTGGACAGTCGTTTGCATCCATATCACGCTCATTCAATGTCAACGAATCAACTCTACGATCGATAAAAAAATCCGAAGATAAAATAAGGTCGTCTGTAGCTTCATCTTCACTGTCAGCGAAAATTGTTTGTGATCCTGCAATAGAAAAAATGGAAGTGGCGTTGTCATTATGGATTCAAGGCCGCAACCAAAAACGGGTGCCTCTGAGTGGTCCAATGGTGCGGGAGAAGGCAAAGCATCCTGATGATAGTTGTGGTGGTGAATGTACAGATGGAGGATTTCAAGCATCGGAAGGTTGGTTCAATAAATTTAATGTGAGACAATCATTGCATAGCATTAAAATCGTTGGAGAAGCTGCTTCTGCAGACATTGCTGCAGCAGAAAGATATCCAGAAGAATTTACAAACCTAGTAGCTGATGGAGGATACAAACCTGAGCAAATATTTAATGCAGACGAAACTGCACTGTTTTGGAAGAGAATGCCAAACAAAACATTCATTTCTAAAAGCGAAAAATCTGCCTCTGGATTTAAGGCAGCAAAGGATAGGATTACACTGTTGCTAGGTTCTAATGCATCTGGAGATTGTGTTATTAAACCATTGATTCTTTACAGATCGTTAAATCCTCGTGCTTTAAAAAATCAAAACAAGGACGACCTGCCAGTGTTTTGACGTGCTAATAAGATATAGTAGGTTACAAGCGCTATTTTTTGTGACTGGTTCCGGAATTGTTTTGTTTCTGAAGTTGAAATTTATTTAAAAAAAAAAAGAATTTAGACTTTAAAGCAGTTCTAGTTTTGGACAATGCACCAGGTCATTCTCGCGAACTTGAAACTATGCGTCCAAATATACAAGTGACATTTTTACCTCCCAACACGACGGCTTTGCTTCAACGAATAATCCAGGCCTCTAAGCTCTATTACATTAGACGAACCTTCAAAATCATATTGGATAATATGGGATGTGATCCTGATATGAATGTTATGGAATGCTGAAGGAAATTTGACATAGCAAAATGCATCGTAAACATAAAAGAATCATTGGAAGAACTGAAATCATGCTGGAAAAAACTGTGGCCTGCTCTGACTCTGGAAAATGACGAAGAATCTGTGTAAATTCAAACTTTGACTACAAACATAGCCGGAATTGCAAATGGAATAGGACGAAATGGGTTCGAACAGATAGAATCCATTGACATTCAAGAGTTGCTTGAATCGCAAGATGAAGATTTGACTGAAACCGACTTGGAGGAAATGTTAAATTCACAGCCCATTGAAGGAGAGGCTTCAACAAGCACTGGAAACGTGACATTTAATTTGAAAAATCTTAGCGAAGGTTTAAGAATGGCAAATGAGCTTTGTGATTTCTTTATGCAAATTGATCCGTCTATGGAACGAAGTCTTATTTTTAAGAGGCAAATTGCTAATGCCACTGCTGAATATCGGTCTGAATTGAAGGAGCTTTAAGAACTGCCAAGCAAGAAAAAATTACAAAATTCTTTAAACCATTGCCTAAGCCTGAAGATAATAATTAATCAATATGGTCAAAAACTCTAATAAAATTCAATTTTTTATATATGTACTTGTTTTTTATTTTGTCACCTAAGAATGTATCCCCTATAATCCCATATAAATTACCATTCCATATTCACCGTTTCTGTATTCGCGGCATTTTTACGGATCATATACCCCGCGAATAAAGAGCTTTTGCTGTATAGAGAGAATATACTAAAAGGGATCTTCTAAAATGTTTGTAAATGTACAATATCTAAGTAAATATAAATAAATGCAAAACTTATTAATAGTTTTATTGTCAATCTGGCAGAGAGCAATGCCATGCTAACTGATTTTATATTATTATTATATTATTATTTTTATTTTTAAATAAATCAACTATCTATCTATCTATCAATTTGATAGATAGATTTCAACGATTGTAGTTCTAATTTTATCCATATTTTGCCTCATTAATTCACACTCCAAACGTCGGCGACAGAGGGGCAATAGCAATTCTTCTTTATTAACGCAGTCAAGCTAATGTTTCGTAATTGGATTATGTACAGCTTTACTTCAATTAGTTGCTTCGAGTGTCATTGGTTTAATTTTAAATTATATTTCAGTTGTTCACTTATTACCCGTATATCATATGAATGTATCTTTACCTACCTAATAGTGTTTCAATTTAGAAAGAAAGTAAATTTATTGGTTATTCGATGAAGATAACCCGTCAATGATATCTATGACACAACATCAAAGGATATGCATATAAGGTCTTTATATATATTAATTTGATAAATTTGCTTATTGATATTATTTGTTCGAAAGCATGTATACAAAAACCGGTAAAGATTCGTTTACTGGTTGCTGAGTTCTATTGTAGTTGAGATGGTTAAATCACATTGAAATCCAGGCGTTTGCCCCTTTTAGGTCGAAAACCAAAATACCATACTCTGATATTTTCACATTCATTATTCATTATTTTAGGCGAAAAATGGATGGACAATTTACAGCTACACATTCATCTCACTTGATTTAGGTTGGCACTGACCATTTTAATTCTGGGAATATCCGTGCTGAGTATATATCAATTGTGCTTAGTTTACCTTTTTGTGGTAGCCCCCGAGAATGTTGAGCAAAAAGGGAATAACAACACTACAATACTCTGTCGGAAATGATTGACCCTCAGAATGAGGACGTAATGCGAATGATATCTCTCGGTTGAATCAACGATGACGTCAAGAAATAGCTTGACAGATATGTGGTGTTACTCGTACATGTATTTGGAGCTAAGGTCAATAATGGTTTTTCAAATGCTAAAAAAGATATGATGGCGGATAAACCACTAATACATAGGTTCACAGCAGGTCTTATGTTATATCCTCCAAGAGGGTTTAATGCAGTGGGAAGGACCGGAGAGAAGTAGGATGAAAAACTGTGATATATACAACGGTATGTGTTCAAACAACGAAAGCAGCGTCAATATGGGAAGCTATTTATAAAAACCGCAGACTGAGGCAAGATGTCTTGAGATTTTGGCATGTTAACGAACATAAAAGCTAAATTCAGCAACATCCGTCTGGTACCCGCTCATGCCTAACAGGGCATTAAGAATATGCTACTACAATAAAAAGGGTTTTTGTACCCTTAAAATGTTCGAACAGCCCGCGCTGAAGGAGGAAGAAAAGACAGGTACCGAAGTACATTGTTTTTAAATGTTTGTAAGTTATAACGATCAGGAAACACAGAATCGGCAGAGCATTCCATAAGCGAGTTGTACAAGCCGTACCAATGAACGAATCACGATATTTTGGAGTATGTCCGAATGTGGGCTTGAGGTTGTACTGATAAGTATTCATAGCGAGATGGGGGTTACGGTTGAAAGTTTGAATGGGCGGAATGCTACTGGCGATTTCAATGGAGCACTGGTGGTGGAAATAGCGATAAAACAAAGTGAGACAGGAGACATTACATCGGTGTTCGAGGATGTCAATTGATTGACTGATATTAGTATCACCAATGAGTTTTAGCGCATGGTTTTGAATCTTATCTAGTAGGTGCAGAGATGTTTTAGGAGAACCTGACCAGATGTGGACAATGTACTCTAATTTTGTGCGGATGAATGCCTTATACTCGTATATTGTGGCCAGATCAGAGGGGGTAAAATATTTCTTACATCGCTTGACGAAACCTAGACATTTCGCAGCATTTTTGACGACATCGAATATGTGGTCATTCCAACGTAAGATGTCACTGACATACATACCGAGAATGGAAAGTTTACTGTCATCAGCAAAGGAATATATTGGATTAGAAGTAGCAGACAAGAGATCATTAAAGAAAATTAAAAAGAGTGTCGGAGACTGAACGGAGCCCTGGGGCACACCAGAATTTATTTCGTGAATATCAGACTGAAAACCGTTGAAGACAACTTGAATTGAACGTTCCGAAAGGTAATTTCTAATCCATTGAAGAAGAGAGTTATCGATCCCAAAAGCACGCATTTTCGACAAAAGAGCCTGATGCCAAACTCTGTCAAATGCCTTAGAAATATCAAGTTCAACTATCTTGCTTTCGCCAGATTGATGTACGCTTTGGTTCCACTTTTCGGTGAGACATGCAATCAAATCACCAGTGGACCTGTTGCTACGAAAACCATACTGCCGGTCATTGAGAGGTTTTCGTGTTTCGAGATATTTCATGAGCTGACGGCTTATCAGCGTTTCCATGACCTTAGAGAGAAGGGACGTAAGTGCAATGGGTCCGTAGGAGGAGAGAGAAGAACATTCGCCTTTTTTAGGGACGGGTTGGACAAATGCTGTTTTCCATCTGCTCGCAAAGAGTCCTAACGGGTAGGATTGATGAAAGCGAGGAAGAACACCTTTTCAAAAGGAGGGGAGATATACCACCTGGGCCAGCGGATTTGTGAATGTTAAGATCTTTAAGAACCCTTGCTACTACACGAGTGCAAAAGTGGATTCTTACCATTATAGATTCGACGCACTCAAGTGTAAACGGAAACAAGGCACAATCTGGGAGTGTTGAGCTAGCCGCAAAGTGTGCAGCAAGCAGATTGGCCTTGTCTAAAGAGCTGACAGCTGGAATGTCATTATAAATGAGCGTTGGGGTGGAGGATGAGACAGAGTTTCTAATATTTTTGTCGAAGGACTACCTTTGGGACATTGTAGTATTTTCTGCCTCAACTTTTGGACGTATTGAAATTTTACACGCTTTAGAAAGACGTTGAAGTCATTCCTGGCTCGTTTAAACTTTTTTCGGTTTTTCTCTGTTGGGTCTCTATTGGGGGACCGAAAAAACATTTCTCTAACCTTGACAGCCTCTTTGCAGCTCCAGTCGTACCATGTTAGGTCCAAAGATTAAGGTCATCAACATACTTTTGAAAATCAACTTTCTGAAATCGCAAACCATTGTGTTTAGGGTGCCTTTGTCTCGGGCCTCTACGGATACCAGAAAGAATTGGCGGAAGTTTTCGATCGACTTGCTTGTCGAAATGTAGTCAGATACCTTGGAATCTGGCTAGACAAATATCTGTATTTTAACAAATATGTTGTTTTGGCCAGAGCCAAAGGTACTTTTGCCCTTACAAAGAGACTACATGGCCCTTATCCGGCCTATGCTTGTATTTGAATGTCCCGTGTGGTTTAACGTGAGAGCAAGTTTATTGGAAAAGATTCGGGTGTTTGAGAGGGCTTGTCATAGGACTTGTCTTCGCTTATAGAGAACACCAGAGCTTGAGTACATAAAATTCTATCCTAATGAGGTCTTGTACAATACAATAGGGCGAACCTAATAAGAGTTGACAATTTCGTCATTAAGTTGACTCGAAGGCACATTGCAAGAGCAATGACCTCATCGAACAATCTGATCTCCGGGGCTTACTACCCCAATTATATGTATCACGAGAGAGTGCGCTCTGACGGCTTTATTCCTCCAGAAGCGTTCCTCTACCTCGACATGAAAGGTTTGACCCAGGACAGATTAGCGATGCCGCTAATCTTCCATGTCATTCGAACAGCTGCGGAAAGGCGACTCAACTATGACAGAGACGCCGCACATGGCAGTTCGGAGCGTCTCCGGTAGGGAGTCGTGATATGAGGGATGTTGCTTGGCAGTACCAACAATTTTGGTGGCTTGTCGGAGGAGAGGAAGCTTCGTTGTCTGGTTTGCTCCTCTAGTACAAGATAGCTCTTCACTAGGAAGCAAAGTCAGTTAGCCTAGTTTTTTTTTAGTCATGGCCGGCCTACATAGATTTAGATAGGGTAGATATAAGAGAAAACAATTATAAAAAAAAATCAAAGGATTAAAATTAAAAAAAAAATACAAAAAAATTATAATTTCTACCCTCGAAATAATATGAAGAAATCAGGTTTCACCTAGTTCAATGGCATACATAAATATGGCGGGAGAGAACTGCCCCGTTCATTATGAGGTAAGAGTCCCAAACGATTTTTGGCTCATTGGAAAGTAACGACATTTGTGATTCGGGATTCACTAGAAATTATGAATATTTTTACCAACCTGTTAATTAATGCCTATTTTCTCGCACATTGGAAGATAGCGAGGGCGCACCTCATCGCTGAAAGAGATAATGAAACATTCAATTCGACGAAACTCGTTAAGAACGAGAATATCATTCAGGATAACTCTTTTGCTTTCAAGGTGAAGCATTATATCACGAATATTTCGCCTAAACTGGTTTTGGATATCCAGTGGAACAAAGGGAAGAAACAATGCGCGGGTGCAGACTTTGAAAAGCTTTCGACTCCGTATGGTTAGAAAAACTCTTCTACAAGCTAAACATGCTGAACCAATGGTTCAGAAGTTTCAAAACAAGAGATTATATTTTAGGACTTCACAAGACCACTTCCATATGTCATAGCATATGCAGATGACTTATTATCATGTAAATCAGGCCGAATGACCGAAATCATTACAATTCTCTTGCAGTGTGAGAGATAATGTGACGATGGCCAACTTGACAAGGAGAGAGACTTGACTTAGAACAGATTAGTGGTGCCGATAAACTTTCACTTCGCTTTAAAAACTGTGGACAACTCATGAACCCTTAGGTCCGAAAAAGCTCTCGGAAAAAAGATAATAAAGCCAGGATATTACTTATGAGTCTGATTTAAGGTAACTCTAATCTAATCTAATGCATTTTGTAAGTCGCCTGCAAACAACTCATGTAAAAAAAGAATTGGACTCGAATATTGCTCCTAGGATAGAAAGAAAAAACTTGCAACTCTCATAGTATTGTACAAAGGCGAACAACTAGATAACATTCTGAGCGCAAATCAAAGACTAATTTTTGTATTTACACTGCAGCAATGTAAATTAATTTGCCCATCCTCTTCAAAATGTCAGTATAAAATTGTAATGGCGCCGCTACAGCTCCAAATTAAATGTAGCAAATAGAATTGCATGTCTGGAACGCCAGCAATAATTCAATTAAAATCTTTAATTCGGAGCAATCTTCCTTCGAGATACTCGTACATATGAAATCTCCATCAAAGATGGCATGTTAAGGCTGAATGTACAATACTCGTACTCCCAGAGGAAACTGGCATCATTTAATTAACAAATCACACTCTGCTGGTGACGAGTGCACTAATTCACGACCAGTCTGTTGCTCTTTTATTGTATGAATAGGTGCAGAGAAAATCAATTAAATAATAAAATCCTAACATAAAAGTTAAACCTAAAATACGACGTATTGTGTAACTCAGCGGTTGGCTGGCCCTTAAATTTTTCATCAAGAAACCGAATAAGATGAAAGCTCAATTAGGAATGACAGAATATAGGGAATATCATATGTGTGCTACCCGTTGTCTATCCTAATGGCTCTTCCGCGTCAATGAACAGCGAATAGGTAGATTAAATTGGTTCCCTATTTGAGCGTTTCAAAACCTCACCTTGTGCAAAGATTTTTTCACGTTTCAATCCAAATGCAACAAATGGAATGAGTTTCCCAACTTTCAAGAGAACTCATTAAGGTGCTCAAGCTTTACGAAATAACAAGATCGGCATTCTTTTAATGGTGAGCCCCCTTGAAGGTGGTCTTGGGCAATGCACATCATACGAGTACTTCTCACTATCTGTATCTATGTGTATCTATGTTTATCTGCATTTCTTGCAAACGAAACAATCGAGAGCTTTTCTTTTGAAAGAAATTGAAGAAAAATTAGTTGTTGAAATGGTTTCTGTTTAAATAAACAATGCATCGTGTAGGTTGTACAATAGTTTCATCTATTTTTGGACAGAATAAGCTTTCTTTTAAGGGACGTTTACGACGAGATTTCGGGCTTCTGACAGTTCATAATTTGTTTTGCTTTGATGCGTCGCTGTCATTGCCCTCTTTTATTAGTTGACAAAGTTGGTTTTACGCGATTCTGATTGAATTGTGTGAGGGGTATAAAAGGGGGTCATTCGGTTGATATATGGGGTGGTTTGTTTATTTCGTTTCACTGAAAGACGCAGGCAAACATAAATTGTTTGTTGTTTGTTGTGTGCGGCTTGAACCAATTTGTTGACTGCATCTGTTTAATTGATGGAAATACTGCATCGCTATACAGTATCTCCATCTGAAATGAAGATGTAAAGATATGCTGCATTAACTATACGCTCAGCGAATGGTTAGATAAATCTTATTTATTAAATATATGCATAAAGACACACACTTGTCTATGTAAATATTTATAACGATTATAAACACCTGAATGTGTGCGATGACTTCATAATTTCAATGCAATGTGCAATATACACTTACAATTGTGGCTTTGATCAAAAAAAAGTTATCGGCAACCTAAATATTTCTTTAGCGCTTAATTTGCCGTTTTCAGTTGGGGGTGCCTTAATCAACAAGCTTTTCTATTCAGCTTGATCGGAAACTAGTTGTGTTCAGATGCACACACCAAGTTAGTTGAGGCTCTTTTTCACTTTAGACTCACCTGAGTCTTCTTACCCTACTGCGTCGTCTCTTGCGAATGAATTCGAAAATTCTCTGAACTTGAGTACCGGTGTCATAGCCATCCTAGTCACTGTATTCGGTTTCTTTTAACTGCGCCCTACGACAGGATGATTATGATCTTACATTAAGTCGCTCTAGATGTTCGACGAACCAAGAAAAAAGAAGGATTGAGGGAATTATCCGAAGGATCGTTAGATTTAATATGGGAACATAGAAAGACAACATCTCTGACTCAAAGGTGTATCTGTCCGAATTGGCGTCCTGTCTGAGAGGACTACGTTAAGCGCAAAGCTCGATAAGCTATTCGGTTGTTCAGAAGGGGGTTTAAGCACTTACAAATTACAGGATATATAAATATTTTTTGAAGACGACATTGAGCATACTTATCCTTGTATTGATGAAGCATTAGCAATAAGAAACCATCCTTCTTCTTTTTCCATATGAGAAGGCAGTGTTTATCCCGGCTCTTCTCCTCATAGAGCTAGTGAACATCTCTGGCCCTTTTATGCAGCATCGCTATGTTGTATGTACTTGCCCGTTTTCTTCATCGAACTAGGGTCTTCATCGACGTGATTAAGAGAAATCAATTTCTGATAGATTTTTGTCAACGCTATTACTGATCTTCAGTACTTCGTGTTGCCATCCTAGTACCTCTTGGAAAATTTAACGTCATTTGATCGGCCAACGCTCTGGCGTGAATATTAAATATTGAGATGCGAAAAACGCGTACTTGCTACAACAATGTTGCACCCGGCCGTAAAGCCTATTAGCCTAAATCCATTATAGGAGGTGCACTATCACGAAAGGGACCAGTTCGGATACGTCCTGCAAATCACGCAGAAGGAGCTGCACAAGTTATTCAAGAATATAGGCAGCAGTGAGGCAACTGACCAGACGACATGCCAAATATGGCGCTAAAACCGACCGTTTAAAATAGATCGGAAATTTTTACATAATCTGCTTTAATGAGAGAATCTTTTTTTGAACCATGAAAACTTTAGCATCTGGTGTTGCTTTCAAAAGGAAATAGTCCACTAGAAGAAGCTTAATCGTATGGAGCATTATGTCTATTAGGTACAACGAAAAAAATTCTGCAACGTATCTTATACGGCAGACTGCTCAATGTGGCACAAGATGGTGATATTCCATAAAGAAATTGACGATATTCCATAAACAAATTGATGATGGCATTAAATATTACAACGTTACCAAGGATCTCCGCAGAGTTCGGTACTGGCAGCTATCCTGTAGTTAGAGAACAAATGCTGCCAGATGTAGTCAAGCTGATCGGCTCTGCGGGCGAAATCGAAGTGGTTCTGAATTCCACGAGATAAAGCACATTACGGATAAAAGAATTTTTAAAAACAAGCCAATAAACTGTGGAATTTTCGGATTAGGAACCAAGCTATTAGGTCATCACTTGACAGCAATGCTCTATAATTTGCTGAAACAAGAAAAAAAAACCTTTTGGACAAAGCAAGCTATACTCTAGATAGAACGATACCCATTAGCATTATCGTTAACGAGATGCGAATCCAATGTTACGAGCAGGGTAAAAGAAGAAATGGCAGCAGAACGTAGGATAACATGTCAAAGGTTAAATGGACTCACAAATTGATCCGTACCATCGAGTTCTGAACTGAAATAGGAGAGTACGCAGGAACTATAAATGATGGGGCTTACGCACTTCCTTTTAGGGCATGGCGACCACCCAGATGAACATGAAGAGGGAAACGCGGGGCAACGTGAAGTGAACCTGCCTAACTCGAGATTTCTAAAAAAAAAAAAAGTGATATGATAAGGTCAAAGAACAAATGCTTGGAGATACTCGTATGTGCAGACGGGGTGACAGAAGTTGAAGAACTTAAAAGGGCATATACAGATGACAAAGCATAAGTTGTTAACCAGCCTCGCGAATTAATGTCTAATGATGAACCGCGAACAGACAGTAAGAAGAGAATAGAAGTATGGCTAAGAATGAGGGTGCAAGACTCCAGAAAAGTACCAAGGAAGCTTCCACATCTTCTGAAGCATTTCTTTGCTAAAAAAGAAAAATAAATAGCTGACAGCGCGAAAAGGTAGTATAAGGTATTCGCCGGGAAGGGCTACTTCTTTGTTTGGTGACATGCATTTTGAAAATTATTGTTATTATTAATAATGAATTATTATTGAAAAGTGCTCCATAAAAGAACGTGTCTTAATCATAAAAACAATCATCAATACTTGTGCCATCAAAACCCACTATATATCTTTTAGTAAGAGATGTTAAAGAAAAACGTTCTGGATAGATAAGCACATGGTTGGCTCGCAGCGTAGAAGATGAGCTAAAATCACTGCTGATGTGCGCTAATGTGCTAGAAAGTGTTCTAAACAATCTATCAAGGTCAAAAAATTTAACTTAAGACATACAACTTGTTCTTGATAACCCTAGTTTTTACGAGAAAATCATAATGAGTGATGAGGCACCATTCCATTTAAACGGATACGTTAATTTGGTTAATAGTCAGTTCTGGGCAGTAAAAAATCCTCAAATTATTCATCAGTCACCTTTGAACTCATTAAAAGTGACAGTATGGTGCGCTATGTGATATGGAGGAATCGCTAGTTCTCACTTTTTTCAAGATGAGCCCGGCATTACGGTAACTGAAACTGGAGTATCGTAATATGATTGAAAACTGTTTGAAAAAAAATTTAATGCTTAATTAACATCTTATTCCAACAAGATATCTTCCAATTGTCTTCCATACAAAGTCGCAACACTGAATAAAACATTTAACATTTCATTTTCATAAAGACGTTGAACATTATCACTTATTTGCATTTCAAAAGTAACCGATAATATGTGCACTGTATTACCGGGCATTTCCGGTCTTTTCTCCTTCCTTCTACTTTCCATTACGTTCCTCGTCAATTTCACTCGTTTCAATTTCAACAAAGTTTACAAATAAACCAAAAGAATATAACTACGGCATTAGGCGCAAACATAACTGTCGGTAGCGTGGCCGAGCGGTCTAAGGCGCTGGTTTAAGGCACCAGTCTCTTCGGAGGCGTGGGTTCGAATCCCACCGCTGCCAAGTTTATTTTTTTTTTTTTATTTTTCCCCTTCAACTTAATTTTCATATTCACATATCTCGCAAAAATCATATACCAGCCATATATAGTAATTAAATTAAGAAAGTATATTTTACCCCGACTGACTCAGCCATTCTGGAACAATGCTGAAATTGGATCACAAGTTTGACTTTGTTAAACGAATCTATGTAAATTAATTTTTCGCATAGATTGACTAAGTGATTTAGGTTTACTTGCCCGGTATAAATCAGTCAAATACATTTAATTAAAATACAATTAAGAGCGCTCCGTTGGACTCATTTAACCCACTTTCCTTTATTAGCACAGAGAAAGGAAATAAGAAATGTTCTGAGTCGGGTTACTTACTAGTATTGATTTTTCAATCCGGATTTCGGTTCACTAACCTTTAAGTGGGTAAGTTCACAGGCTATGTGGGGGCTATTTTGAGTAGAATTTTATTGATTTTCCTTGGATTGAAGCAAGTTTTGAATCATAGTTTATTTTCAATGTTAAGGCCAATGTTAAGGCATACACGTTCTGGAATAATGAAGTTACCACATATATAATTCATGGTTTAATGGAATAATTTTAAAAATACTACGTCAATAGCTAAGCTGAAAATAAAAACCAATTAGAGGGGGTTACATACTCGTATATATATTTAGTTTTCTGGTATTTTTACCCCACGCTTAAATGGAATTACATCTCTTCCTTTTTGAGGTTTAAAATTGTGGTTTTCTAAGCCGCATTCTCGCCGCATTATAGTTAATGAGTGTTTTTCATTTGTGCACCTTCAAATTATGTTTATGTTACGTACGGAGTCCAAAATCGTATTACCATAAGATTATATGTGAACAACTCCACCAAAGCAGACACACTGTATTACAAGCTATACCAGGACTATACAAAATCGCCTCTAACCTACTCGTATCACCTTAAAATACTTCGACACAAAAAATATATATTTTTGCAGTTAACAATTTTAAGCGTCCTATGAATCTACTCCTAAATCCTAGCCTTTTTCACTCTTTCTTTTCTGATGACTCGTACCCCTAGCATCCTTTGATTCCTTCATAGATCTGCTCTAAATTTGATACTTCGTTTCATGGGAAATGCAATCAACAAATTGATATCTTGGATATTTGAATATGATCAATTGTTTCAAATTATTAAACGTTATTAGTGGATGTGCGCATGTGCGCAAATTGATCTTAAACAGATCACGTGCAACCGAACAACTGGGAAAGGCCCTAGACTGCTATAGAGCACGGACAAAAAGGGCATGAAAATCTCTGATATTCATGTAACAGAAACACAATCTATATGCGCTATTAGTTGTTGTACGCGGCAGACAATAGCAAGAGCTTTCAGCATGTGAGCTAACCCATTATAACAATTCGAACCAATACTAATTTCGCCAACGTCAGCCTGATGTGCACTCATGTTCCTTGGTAGAAATGACGATGCTTTTAAACAATGATTCTAAGAGCTCCCCGTCAAAGCCTACGGGAAGTGCTCTAAGTACAGCTTAAAGTAGCTTAAAGTCATTTTAATGTCAAAGTAGAAAAAAGGAACATCGCTAGTATAATAAAACATTCGAAGAGAATAGCCTACATGGCGCCATAGTCTGGAAACCGGACTAAGACTATTTGACTTTGGTACGGGGAAAATATCTCTATAGCTAGCACACGGTTTCCTTACCTCAATGTTCGTTTAGCAACATGGTGGTCACAAAATCTATCTCTTATTATCCGTTGAAATATGTAACTTATACTTAAAATCGTACATCTAACGCCACATATTTTCTCCACGTATCTGCATTGCTACTACGCCGCTTATAGGTTTGTCCAAATTTGCAAATATTAAAACCTCGTTATTGAGGCCAACATTTTACTGATGTATTTGCATTTGAGTACTCTAATTATTTTTCCTACGGCCTTTTTTTCGGACTTTGGCTGGAACTTGGACCTGTTTTGATTTTCGGAACGGAATTGCCGACGCCTGTCGTTGAAAATGGCAAAGCTAGCTAATTTTCTCAGCCTGAAGTTTGCCCACCATTGGTTTCTTAATGTGGAGATTTTCGCGAATAAGAGTGCTTCTTAATGCTACAATAGATAATGCTTTATTACACCGGAATTTTTCAAGTAACCCTATTTTCATTTACTGTAACATGGTGGCCATCATCATCAACGAAAAATACGGCCCAATGACGCCGCCGGCATGAAAACTACACCAAAAAGTTCCAATTTTTGTGGAACTGCGCGCCGTCCAATAGCGCATAGTTTGCATGTTGACAAGCCATTTAGCCAGAAATGAGCTTCATCGCTGAAGATAATGAACCATTGTAAACGTTGCTCGTTCAAGTACTGAACCATGACCTAATGATAGACATTGACAAGCAAAATAATAATAACAGTTCATAAAAAAACATTAAGGATGCGTTCAAATTTAAAAAAGAAAATGTATAGTTCTTAATGGAAAACCTGTAGAGTTAAATTGAGAAATTTATTAGTTGAGTCACAGTCACAGTGAGAATATGGAAAACAACTTTTGCAAACTGTTAAACGGTCGAATCTATCCTCCAAATGCTACTTTCAAACAGAACAAACCTCCCCAGATGGTGAACCTGTCGAGTTATTTAAAGCTTGGTATACAGGATCTTTCTACATCAACTTGTTTCCAAGAACTTCAGCATCATTTGCAGAGACGCTGCGTCAACTACTCGTATAAGTGCATCAGTCTCCTTAACACAACAAGTAAGATCCTGTCAGCCATTTTTTATACAATCGGATTCAACCCGATGAATCCACAATGTTCATAGTTACACAAATTTCATCTACAACAAACACGAAAAGCTTATTACTAATAAGATTTTAGGCCAATTTCTATCCTTTTTGTCAAAAGTTTTTGAAAACGCGATCTCAAGACCGATACAAAGGTTTCTCGATGTCAATAATCTCCTTAATGGTGCTCAGTCTGGGTTCAGAGCTAATCGGAGCTGTAAGACCGTACTACTTAATATTGTTGATGAGATACGCATAGGAATGGATAGGAAAGAAGTAAGTTTGCTTACACTTCTCGACTTCTTCAAGGCTTTTAACTCAATCGATCATACGATCCTCTATTCTAAACTAAAAAACTTGTTTCGCTTCTCTTCAATCGCAACCAAGCTTTTTCAATCATAACTTACAGGGAGACATCAATCTGTGGTTGTTGGAGATAAGACGTTAGGTCTTCTCACAGTGTGCAGTGGTGTACCACAGGGATCAATTTTAGGCCCTCTTTTTTTCGTACTTTACATTAACGATCTCCTCCAGGCGGTCAGACACTCCACCGTCTTTATTATTAGCCCACTAGCTGAACTTTCCTAGGCATCAGAACAACGATTTGTATTGTATACAGCAGTGGACACAGAGTAATAATCTGAGTCTGGATCCGGCTAAATGTAAATCGCTTGCCATAAACCGTACCAAATTAGATAGGTCGCTGCTTCCGCACATCAAACTAGGTGAACTCTGTGATCATCTACGTTGAAAAAGTGAGGGGTCTTGGAATCATCTTTAATGACACGCTAACCTGGTCCGACCACATAAACACTATCATTGGTAAAGTTTATGCTACCATTCGCATTTTATGGGCCTCAAAACACTTCGTCCCTATCAAAACCAAAACTTTACTGGCTAAAGCTCTTCTTTTACCTACTCTGCTGTACTGCTGCGAAGTTTATTATAACACCGACTATAACTGGTTAAGAAATTTAAATGTTATATTTCACAACATTACCAGATACATTTACAATCTTCGACGTTATGACCACGTATCACAACACCCAATAAAAATCTTGAGCTGTTCCTTTGTTACAACAACTTTTTGAAATTCAAAGCTTTGTGTTGCATCCACCAAATCATGCGAACTGGCCAACCAGACTATCTCTATAGAAAATTGGACTTTCCAGTTTTGCAGCGATCGCATGTGATTATCCAACCGAGATACTCCTGCTCGCCATCCGAATGCACTTTCTTTGTTTATACCACACGTCAGTGGAATTCTCTACCAACCGAAATAAGAAGTATCGCAAATCACCGCACTTTTAGAACCTCCCTCCTGAAATTCCTTTCATCATCCTAGTCTCCCTCTGAAGATTAGCTTTCAATTTATATACATCAATAGAGTTCTGATAGCCTATAAATAATAAACTCATTTTCTTAATTTCCTTTTATCTTAGATTTATAATACGAGTACATATACACTAGGGTGTCCTTTATTTTTCAAATTAATATTTTCTAACGCATACGCTCTAATTTTTTTTATTTGACCATAAAATACTTGAAACCAAAATTGTATCTTATTTGAATCGCAGCAACCAGTGCCGAGTTGAGCACGAATTAACGAAGTAACCTCCTTGACCTCCTCGACTACTGCAAAAAAGGTTATGGTGCCTTGAAGTCCGTTCATATTTAGGCAGACATCCCAAATTTTAGTGCGTTACTGTCTTTAGTTCTGTTTTGACAGCTGATTGTTGTTGACGTGTTTGGCATCATGTTGAGTATAGACAAAAACGATTTTGGTTTTCTCATAAAACATTATTTTTTGAGAGGCAAAACGGCGAAGGAAACAAAAGAAAAGTTGGATAAATCTTATGGGACTAATCCTCCGTCAGATTACACCGTCAAATATTGGTTTCGAGAGTTTCGTGGTGGTCGCAACTCCACTACCGATCAAGTCCGCAGCGGCAGGCCCTCCGATGCGGTTACAGAGGACAATGTCAAAAAAAAAAAATGAAATGGTGTTGGCTGATCGGAAAGTGAAGGTGCGCCAGCTAGCAGATACCACAAAGATTAGTACTGAGCGCACACGCCATATTTTGGGCAATATTCTGCATATGATAAAGTTATCCTGCCGCTGGGTGCCACGCATGCTCACTCCTGACCAAAAACACGAAGGCGAGAGCACTTCGAAAAAGTGTTTGGACTTGCTTATGCGGAATCGGGCGGACTTTTGACGTCGATTGGTAACTGGATTTGGATCCCTCGGACTATTATCTTTTCCCAAACTTCAAAAGATGGCTCATCAATAAAAAATTCAGCTCAAGCGAGGAAATCATCGACGCCACGGAGGAGTATTTTGCAGATCTTCCGGAAAATTACTTTTCGGACGGGATCAAGAAGTTGGAAAATCGCTGGAATAAGTGTAGGAGGTTACTTTTCACTCCATCTAGTATATATTCATACAATTTACGAGGATGACCCCAATTTTCGTTCTATTTGTCATTTGTTTGCGTTTTATCGAATAGTTAACGTGCATAATAGTAAAGTTTCAACATGTCAGAAGTATTAAAAAATAGTATTTTCTTGGTTGGTGAGACAAATCATCAAATAACTGGTTCTCTCAGTTTTTTCTTTAATATTCGCGAAGAAAAATTGACTGTAGGTACATTAAAGTGCAAATCTTGTGATTCGGGAGTGCATTATATTTTGTGAAAAGGCAAGAATGCCCACCAGAGCTGTACCTAACTGTGTGAAAAAACTTGTGGATCTTTACCAAGTTTGGAGAGAGCTGTAAAAAACCACAAGACGTTTATAACATAAACACGGCGAGGAGAAATTTCAAAAAGATTTAGATAATTTGTTTGATATCGCACACGCTGATGCTCTAGAAAAGGACAAAATAGAGGAAGACAACATTTTTCTACAAAAACAAAAAGAGCCAGGGCATTCAGGTTGCTTAGCGGGTGTTGACAAAAAGTTAGCTGGGAAAGAAGAACGAGTAAGGCGGAGAAAACTAAAAGAAAGACTAAAGTATTTAACTGCCAATAACTTCTCGACTTCACACAATGGCCCACCTCAAGATATTCACGAGGTTCTGACGAAACTCTGGATGAAAATTTGCCCTCCACTTAGCAAACGCAACCCGTGAGTTCGCTGTCTATCACAAAAAGAGAAAGCATATTTTATCACCCCTAAATTAGTTGCTGCTTTAGATAGGTGTCAACCATGTAAAGAATTCTGTTTAAATACTTCAGGCTGTAGTAGTAGCATCTGATCGCAGTTGTGAAGATTTTACAATCAACAAGTCTTCTATTCAATGAACTCGGACCCAAATGAGAGAAGAAATAGCAAAATCGATCACATCTGATTTTCAGAACAACATGCCTGAAATTGTGACCGTTCATTGGAATGGAAAACTGTTGCCAAGTTTAAATGTGTTTTTCTCATTCGGAGAAAAAGAACATATTTTAGCAGTGCCCAAACTCGAAAATTCTACTGGCAAAGACCAAGCTCAAGCTATTTTAAATGTTCATTCTGATTGGGACCTCAAAGTTAAGGTACAGATTAGGCGCTGCGATACAACGTTCTCTAACACAGGTCGCTTAAATGGGACTTGTGAGCTCTTGGAGCAAAAAATAGAAAGATAATTGTTACTTTTTGCTTGCCGTCATCATATACTCGTATGTATATGAACTAGTTTTGAGATGTGTATTTGAATCAAAGATCCCCCAAGTTACCAGCAGTAACTGGATATCCCCAGAGAAAATTGGAAGAACGTTGATCCAACTGCTATCGAAAAAAAAAAAGAATTACTGAAACCAATTATACATACGTGACGATTATTGGGAATTGATTGAACTTTCTATTGTTTTTTTTGGGAGGAGACAAGGAAAACAAATTTAAAATCAGACCGCCTAGCGCAATGCATCAGGCAGATGGATGGCAAGAGCTATTTACGCTTTAAAGACATGTTTGCTGCAATCCCAGTTTAAAATATGTGCTAAAGACAAGCTACCACTGCAAGATGTTTGCTTATTTATTGCAACAGCTTGTATAAAGCCCTGGCTTGGGTGCAATTTAGCAGTAAAAGCCCCGAATCAAGATTTATGCTTTTTAAAAATATTGAAGAACTATGAAACAGTCGACAAGGTGATTTCTAAATCAGCTCTGTCCAAGTTAAGTCAACATTTATGGTATTTATGAGAAGAATTAGCTTTATTTTCACTATTTGATGATGAAGTTGATACACAATCCAAAGTTAATATTGTATCGAATTTACAAAAAGAAAGTTTATATGATTTTGGGAAGAGTAGAACATATTTCTTTCAAAGGAAGAAATATCTGCCTCATTGTACGGTGAGTTGAATAAGTGTTTTTCATTCTATCCCTAGAAAAACTATTAATTTTGTTAATAAATAATTTTTCTTATTGTTGCAGAAAAATGTTTGAGTGATTTCGTGACCATAAAGAGGACAAATTTGTTATCGCGGTTAGAAATTGATAACGCTTTTCTACAAGAAGACGTCTCTTCCTGGGATCAAATTCCTTCCTTTCAGGAAGCTAAACAAAAAGTTATTCACTTGAAGGCAGTCAATAACACCGCAGATAGAGGTGTGAAGCTCATAGTAGATTTTCATGGTTTAATTACTTAATTAATTACGAAAAACAAAAACAGTTTTTGTTACGCTGTGTTCAAGAACATAGAAAGTTGTACCCAGATTGTAAAAAGGAAACTTTGGAAAGAAAGTATACTGTATAATTATACAGTTACTCGTATTTAATTTTTATAAATAAACGCATACTCAAATTAATCTTCCACTGTGTTTGTATTTTAAATTAGGAATTTTGTTCTTATATAGCTTATATGCCATTAGATGATTTAGAACAGTTTGTATAGGAATACATTGAGGCTTTGTCGGCACAAGTTATCGTTGTTATATAACCATGAAATTTTGCACGTGGCTAGCGATTAGTATTATTCAGAGAATTAGGGGGTATGCGTTATGAAATTTAAAAGGGAAAAAAAATCGAACATTTAAGGGACCATAAGTGTACATTGTACACTTTTACGTTAAATTAATTCCTCGCATCTTCCTGCTTACAAGAAATCATTCTTTTTGTGTAAATTTTGTTTAAATAAATAATAAATAAATAAAATAAATAAGGGTCTGTTAAGTTGCTTCCTTAATTAATTGGTGCTTTGAACCAGGAGAACAAATGTTTGAATAATGTGCTGCTGGGACAGACATGGATTAAGTGTTGAAAAGATAATAAACTATGTCAGTAGGTTGCTGTAACCATTGTTTTTTAAGCATTTCCAAATTTACTCGAGTTTTGGGCGATAACTTTTCCGGACTGATTGATAGGACGTAGCAAATATTAATTGTAATCTCGTATTGCAATGATCAGATAAGAGCACTGACTGTGCTCTATAGTCAGTTAATATCACTTCCAAAGTTTGTATGCAATATTACGTCTAAGAAACTCGCCGCAATTAGTTGGCAGTAAAATAAGACTTTATCTTGATAACTTAATCGATTGCTCAGATAAACAACCACTCCCCCTTCCATTAGACTAATTCTATCCACAAGAAGGACCTTTTAACCCACAACATTTTACACTCAATTAGGGAGTTTAGATAAGAACCAAGTCTCAGATATACAGATAGCGTCCACCTTGGAGTTCGGACTCAGACTTTGGACACGGCATTGGCATCGACGAGTATGTAAACCCTTTTCCATAACCTTAAAACCAGACTCATTTGACAAACAAAAAACTTCAGTGCAATTTGAATGCATTGGCGATCTATAAATTTGTTTTTCTATCCGTACGGTAGGTTGAAAACAAGACCAATAAATGAAATATATTGCTTTCCCAATACCCTACAAAATATTAATTTCTTAGCCACAGCCACAGCCACAGCCGCAGCCACAGCCTCAGAGTTGACAGTGTTGACTCTTAGACACCCCCTCGAAGAAACAACCTTCCACAGTTTGTGAACGACGTAAGCGATTTTCCCTCAAGTCAATAAATTTTATTTTATGCGGTTTGTGGCAGTGATATCCACGATTGACCAAACATTAACCCCATGGCAGATCTTTGCTAAAACCCTGGAGTTATGAATTATGACAGCGGTTATGGGGAAGAGTTATGTAGATGGATGTTTCAAATCCCTTGGAAATCTCTCTTCCAAATGGATTGCTGATCCTAATCATCAACGATGACATTATCTATCATGTTTTCGCCATTCAAGTCGATAATGCACATACAAGTATTGTCTTGTCGCTATTCTGTCCGCTTACTGCAACTTTCCCTTACATCAAATTTGTGGGAACAAACCTTAAATATCAACTGCAAGAAAAATACAGAATGATTCAATGAAGTTTCTAATTAATCAATAAAACTCAGTTAAGGCGATTGCCTCTTTTGCCCACGTAACATAAATGTCCACTCGTCCGCTTATGGTTATTGAGATCACTTCAAGTGTTAAGCTTAGCCGTTTGGATTTTTTCGAAACGTGCTTATCCAAAACCGATAAAGAAATTTGCGAAATCTAATTCCAAAAAATTAATCCACTAGGTCACAGCAGATATCCCAAACATAAATGAAATCGACTGAAAGTCAACTTCTGTGTCCCCTTGGTATTCGTAGTTTTCCAAAACATTAACAACTCAATCACGTATTAAACATTTTCGTTGATTTTTTTTTTCTTCTCACAAGCATGTGGCAATTTTAGCTGCCTTAAGTACGTATCTGTCGTTAGCTGACATTTTTAGTACGACAGATAGTCCCTATTTGATGTAGGAGTTTATCGTCGAGGCGCTATATGAAGATGCAAATCCAAGTATTTAAGATTTCGTATCTTCAACCAAATACGAGTACGAGTATGTGATCATACTTCTATGTGAAGATAAAATATTTGCAAATTTGTTTTTGAATTCGACACATGTTCGCTAATTTTTTTTGCAAACTTTCCAAACTTGGAATTGTGCGCATGCTGGTTTGCGCGCATAATCGTTTCTCCAGCTCGACCTTGGCTTCAACACACATTTTTTTCTGATTCTCGTAATTATACTCAATTAAATTGTTGGCGTTGTTGTTGGAATGTTTTTGAGTTTCTTCTTTTTTGTTTATGTCAGTTGATGTATCTGGAATTAGTGAGAAGCACTGACGTCGTCTCGGGTGTTTGTCAATGTCAAGGAAAGTCAAAAGTTTACTCGTATTGTTGTTCGCGAATATTAAGTGTGCTGACAAGGTTGTCCGTAGTAGTTGTAAATTTGCGCATTTTCCGCTGAGAGATTAAGATATTCAAGTATGATTCATAAATGACAAAGTCTAATTAATGACAGTAATTATTTTAAGTGTAATTATGAGATTTATTGTTGGGGACAAAAGTTGGTCTTTTTAAAATTGATACTTCCAGGGCTTAGCAAGATTAAATGAATGAAGCGCAATCGTAAAGTCCAATTTTCGGCAACTTTATCGAGCAACTGGTGTCGTATATCAGCAATAACATGGCGAATGTTGACTTCCAAATCGTCCAACGTCTCTGGTCTATCGGCATAGACTAGTGACTTCACATACCTTCAAAGAAGGTAATGAACGAAATTATGCACTCAGAAAATGTTTCCCGCAATAAATTGATGGGTCGCGCGCCGTGTGGCGTTGAAACCAAAGCTCTGTCACATCGATGCAATTCAACTGAGGAACGACGAAGCCAGAAATCATGTTTCTATAAGGGCATCTCGACAAAGGCTTCTGGATTTTCTCCACTCCAAATTGGGAAATTTTGCCCATTTGAGGCCTATCTATTTAACCGAAGAAGGGCCTCATGGGAGGACAAAATTTTGCGTTGAAAATGAGGATCAAGATGAATCATGTTTTCGGCCCATTCACCGACCCTTTGACGCGTAGACTGGTCACGCGGTTTCAACTCTGGCACAAGCTGGATCTTATAAGCTTTTAAGCCAAGATCTTTCCATAAAATCTTCCACAAAGTGGACGGGCATAGCTCCAATTGCTGTGCACGATGACGAATCGACTCATTCGGATTCTCCCCAAGACTGCAATAACTTCTTCTGTTCGCATTGTTTGTCGTCTTTGGGGATGCACATTATTCACTAGAGTGTTCTGATTTATCGTGTTCCGAATAACTTGCTCAGATGGACGAATCGACCGTAAAATGGACGTAAGTTTGGCGAACCGCACCATGGTTTTAAAAATAAGTTTGCACAACTTGCACGCTTTGTTCTGCCGTTAATCTATTCATGGTAAAATGGCAAAACGTACTAACTACAAATCAACTTTCAAATTGACAATCTGTAGAAACAGTTTAAAAACTAAAACTCTAAAAAAAAACTCTTCAATTTTCCATTTCCAAGAGTTTTGAACTTTTGTGGCTTTAAATGCGCTAAGAATAAATCGGTACTAATCGAACTTTGATCCATCCTTCACAGATGGACTTAAACTAAGTGTTAGTTTCGGATATTCTCCTGCCTAATTTATTTATTTTCCACATTCATCTAGTGTCTTTTACTAGCGATCGAAAAGGAAAAAATTCCGATGAGCCTTTATCTTATACAGGCAGTTGGTTCTTCACTGGTACGTGTTAAGTTCAAAATCATTCAGCACTTTCTAATAAGAGCGTGACGGCCAGAATCATAGCAGCTAGAATGGGCCAGTGCCTAATTGTTAAATACGCTTCCATGCTAAAAATTTAATATTCACTGGTATAGGTGGACGGTGGACATGGCTCAAGTGATAGTGTATTGGTTCCAAGGCAAATGACATCATTGGCCCGAACCGCGACGTAGAATATCGAGTCTTTGTGCATAATTTCTACCTTCGAAATGAAATAGTGTACTGCCGATTCGAGAGCTCGGGTTTTACTCAGTTCAGTCACTAGAATATAACAAATAATGTTATCGCCGTTGAGAGGGTACTACCCGTTTATTCAGACGGAAGAACTCCAAATGATCTTCGAATCACTCAGGAGTAAGAAATCAGTGGGAATCGATGGGATACCGAACGTTGTGCTTCGACATCTAACTTATTTAATAATGCAATGAATAATGTCCATTATCAGAGCATTGGAAAAGTGCGGTGGTACATCCCATCCTCAAAAGTGATAAAACATTTCCAATCCGACGAATCTCCGGTCGACCTGTCTTCTTCCAAACATCAGTAAGGTTTTCGAAAAGGAGATCAATATAGTCCTGACTAAGTGGTTCCGGATAATCAATTCGGTTTGAAGGAGGAGCATGATGTCATTCATACCGCGTCTAAACTGGTTTTTGATATCCAATAGAACAAAGGTAAGAACCAGTGCACAGGTGACTGCTTGATTGACTTGGAAAAAGTCTTCGTTACCGTATGGCTAGAGAGACTCTTCTTCAAGCTAAACTCGCTGGGCATTAGTAAACCGCACTTGTAGTTTATTTTCAATATGCCCACAGATAGAAATCGTGAAAAATGGCGATGTAACTTCTACTGGAACATTTCATATTGAAAACGGTCTGTAATAAGGTGCGGTAAATTCGCTGATCCTATTCAACATTTACACAAGTGATCTGATAAGTTCACTTCACCATGCCATAGCGTACGAGGACGACTTAATCGCGTACAGAACAGGCCTAAAAACTGAGGTCATTAATATACTTTTAAAAGTATAAAAATAAATATCAAATATTAAGTACATATAAAATCAAACGATATTGTGACGACTGGAAATTGAAGATCAACTTTCAGAAATCAGAAACAATTCTCTTTAGAAAGCCTTTGTCTGGGGCCTCTAGGAACACCAGAAAGTGCGGAGCGTCTCCGGTTCAGTAGAGCGGTAGGGCGTCGTGATATGAGGGATGCTGCTCGGCAGCACTAACAATTTTGGTGGCTAGTTGAAGGAGGGGAAGCCTCTTCGTCGTTTTTCCCGAATACTTTGTAGCTCTAATAGGGGGCAAAGTTGGCCACCCTAGTTTTTTTAGCCGTGGCTAGCTCACATAGATGAAGGTCGGTTTTGAGCAGTTTTAAGAAACAAAAACATCATAAAAAAAAAAATTAAAAAAAGAAAATAATAATAAATAATATAAAATAAATCAAAGAAGTCCATTTACTAAGTTTTTTTCTATTGTACTTAAAAATGTTTTCTTAGTAAAGATTGTAATAATTATTCCTATAAGATTAAAGACCGTCAAAAACGTCGAAAGACATGGTATAAGCATAACTTAAAGTGCCCGCATAGGGCCAGGAAGTTAGAATAAGATAACTTTAAGTTGTTTAAGCTAATTTGTAAGCGTTTTTTTTTTGTCTAGCATGTAAGAGTTAATTAATGATTGAAGATAAAAATGAAATGAAATGAGTGTATTGGCTTCCCTACAAGTGACGTGAATTGTGGTGTCTGAACGGCTCGTAGGTGATAATTAAGTCTGACTCATGCTAGGCAGCCACTTCTACCCAACTCTATCGAATACTCTAGGATGTGTATTCACGAAAAAAAAAAAAATTAATTATAACATATTATTGGTCTTAGCTTTTCAAAATAACAATCCGACAAACGACGAAATGATTCATGCATCAGTGATCATAGATATGAAAAACGGTCTGTGGAAAAGCTATGATCTTGTTAGAGCATCGTGCAACTTTGGCTTTATTGGGTATAGTCACGGCAGGAATCTTATTATGAAAGGCCTTGATTGGATTTTTTTATTTCTATTTTTTCTAAACCAATAGCGCATTTTTGAGGATAGCGCCTTTATGGAATGCCTAAGATCACTTGATATCTTAATAAGTACATCGATGCTCATTAAATCTTATTGAACGACTGTGTTGCCATGGCCAAACAAAGATCATCTTAGTGGCTACGTTGATCTCCTTTTTCCAGCTCTTTGTAAAAATTTCATAAATTATCACAAACTTCCTTTTTGTTCCTTTGGCTGTGTGCATGCCACATACAGCTGTATGTAGTGACGAAGCTTAGCTTCGCTGTCTCTACTGATGCAAACACTTAAACCGTCTACCTGGCCAAGACACATCTATCTAGCGAGGAGCGCAGTCTAAAGATATCGTCCTCTAGGTACAAACTGGCTAATTGGCTTTGAAGACAGCTGTGAAGATTTGACTTAATGATTTTCCTGGCTCAGATTATGGCAGAAGCTGAACACAGATAAAGTCAACTTCGTATTTTCGCATTAATTGGAGTTGTGGTGTCAATACTTCAGACATGTCCAAAAGACGAAAGTCAAAAGCCAATTATGGCGCAACAGCATCGAAACTATAATTTGGGTTGTACCAACAACAAAGGATAGCCTTCATAGCGCAGCCCATCAAGTCAATATTTAGGGCACCCAGATTGACTAGTGCATCTAGAGCAGAGGAAGTCGTAATACGAAAATCCGTGCACGACGTGCAAATCCGTCTTCGGAGTTTGGTGGAAGTAGGAGCATTTGCGAAGCAGATAAAGTTGGTCTTATTATAACCGTGTAGATCTAACAAGATAACAGTTTTCATGTCTTAATGAAAGATTCCTTACGTTAGAAGAAAACATATCTTGAAGACTGGACCCCGTCGGACATTACATGTTGACAACAGCCAGCATTCACGCTTTTGTTCTCTATCCACGAAACCTGTAGTTCCTCTACTCCACTCATTACACATGCCATCAAAAGTTGCATGGTTGAAGTCATACTACTTCTTGTCAATCTACTTGACTTTAAAGCGCAGTCTCATAAGATCTTGGCATTGATGTACATATATTGTGCATCTTTGAGAATGCACTCGCAAAGCAGACTTTCACATGTTAAACTCAATCAAGGTCTTCAAGCTCTTCTGTAGGGAGACAGCCAAACTAATATTTCTGGAGCTCTTGGCCAGGCCTGTACCTATCTTCATCGGTCTGCTGATTCCAGCGGGTGTTTTAATTTACTTGCAAAATTGCTTGTGCAAAGCGTTCTTGAATTAGCATTTTTGCTTTGATTTGTAAAATTGATGACCTTCTTTCCAAAAATGTCGTAAGTCACAATTGTTCAATTGTTTTCTTATTTCTTTACGAAATCGCCGCAGTATTCGTTACATTTGACAACGTTCAGGTTTTAGACTTACTGTATTTTACCAAAGTTTGCTCGATTGTAATTTCAGCTCCATTCTCCTTACTCGCTGTCTTTCTTTCTTAAAAGAGATTAAAGGGCAGCCAACATTCTTGATAACGAAGTCAAAGGATAGTAGTCCATTGACTGAGTGCCTCTTACTTTGTATTTGCACCTGACTTTGGTAGTTGTGTCCTGAGTCGAAGAGGAAATAAGCTGACATAAGGAGATGAAGTAATATCACTCGTTTGTTTCTTACTTTATAGTATAATACGAGCAACTACTCGTATATGTTATGAGCAGAATACCACCTTGATCAAAAAGTTCCCGCACCACACCACCGTGTGGCGCTCCCATTGTTCCGATTTGAGTTCTATTTTTTTGTTAACTTAGTAAATCTATTGTTGACATTCCCTCTTAATCTTAGCATCATAGCTTGACATTTGCAAAAGTTACGTAGCCAAGAGTACATCTATGCAGGATGTTGGCGATTTTTTACAATTTTAGAAATGGATTTAAATTTGCGACAACGAACTTGTACTAAATTTTGCGTAAAACGAACTTGTACTAAATTTTGCGTAAAAACGGTTTAATGGTGCGCGAACGTTGGAAATGTTGGAAAAGTGTTTCGGCAACGATTCTCTAAAGAAAACGGTCGTTTACGAGTGGCACGAGCGGTTCAAAAATGGTTGTGAGTCAATCGAAGATGATGAACGCAGTGGCAGACCATCGAGATCGAAAACCGACGAAAACATTGATGAAGTAAAAGAAATGTTGGTCAATAACCGCAAATTAACCATCAGAGAGATAGCGGAGGACTTGAACATTGCCTATGGATCCGTCCAAGACATTTTGGCTAATGATTTGGGTTTCCGTCGTGTAGCAGCAAACTTGGTACCAAAAGATCATTACTGGAGACGAGACGTGGGTTTATGAGTACGACACGTAATCCAGGCAAGTGAATGACGTTCACCAAATAAGCCGAGAACAAAAAAAGCACGTCGTTTTCAGTCAAAAAAGAAGGCAATACTCATGGTTTTCATGGATTACAACGGTGTAGTGCATCATTAATTTTTGCCAGAAGGCCAGACAGTAAACAAAGAGTATTACGAGTATTTGGGCGTTATGAGACGTTTGCGTGAAGCAATTCGCCGAAAGAGACCAGAATTGTGGGCAGAAAACTCGTGGATTTTGCACCATGATAACGCACCGGACATACCGAAGCACTGATGGACATACCGAAAACCGAATATAAAAAATGTTTCGAGGATTGGATCAAGCGCTGGCAGAAGTGTGTTGCAGTCGATGGGGATTACTGTGAAGGGGACAATATAGATTTAGATGAATAAACTTGTATTTTTAATTTTCTGAATAAATTCCTTTGATCAAGGTAGTGAGTTTAGATGCTTTCAGATCAATCGTCATTGGAGTGATTATCTGCAAACATCCGAGAACATAGATGCATTGTATCTACACTCACGCTGTAGTATATGTGTTATTTGAGGTATTTAAACAGTGACCCAATGGATAAATTATCAATTCGATTTTTCATCAGAATCCAGGAAGTTTTTATGTACTCGTATTTCCAATTGGGTTGAGATAAGTCGCCATTGACAGTCCGTCGTCTGAGGCATTGTTTTCCCAGCACATAAAAAAAAGTTAATATGGGATAAATCCACTTCCAGTTAACGGTATTCTGAATTTGCCCAGTCAGTTATGTTGACATTCCAGAAGCCAAGTTCGCCGACCAGTAAAAATATCAGTCTAATTAATTATTACGATAAAAACACGTACAATAACCCTGACCTTGTATATTCTCTATCGATCAACTTCTTTCGCCCGCGCACGTAACCATGAAAGATCATACCACTGATATTTGAGATGTCAAAATAAGTGAACCACCTCCTCAAATATCGAACTTTGAAATAAGTAACATAGTCGGTAGGTTTATAGATTTCGGTCACTTATAAAGATTTCCGTCGGATGAAAGATATCTACATATGTAGTTCAGACGCTGTTGACCCATTTTCACATATATCTCTCTAAACACAAGTTTAAAATCGAGTTTCGTATGTATCGGCAGTTTTCACAATTTACTCGTAAAAAGCTAAAGCAGATTGAAAATATGTTCACACATTAAACAGTTCTGATAGCAATCTTGTTTAGCTATACTCGCAAAAGATACTGCGCAAGTTTGTAGAAAATATGAAAACAAAACGTAGGTCGCATGATCGTTAGCATAAATAATTTCTTCAACTGTCTACAATGTACGTGCCGTCTTATGACAACAAAAACAGAAACCGTCATGGAGTGGAGAATGCCTTCGTGTATACCAGTTTTACTCACTAAACTATAATTACCATTACGAGAAGAATCACTTTAAACTGTTTTTCTTGTTACAATATAATTATTTATTTCATCGATATACATATAATGAGCACGTATTCAAAGTATTCAAAGATTACAATCTATAATAGCATTTCGTTAATAACATCTGGAGTAAGCCCCTATTTAACAGAGAAAGGCGTCAGATTTCTTTTATAGACAAAATAAATCAGAAAATTCCTTAAGATTGTTTTACTTTAATTAATTTTTCAACTCTTGAATTGTTTAAACTGATCTCATTTTTCATGAATCTACTTTGGTTTTGTGACTGTTTTCATCTCCGATGATGGTAAGCCTTCTGTCTCCCAGAAAACACTACATTTTCGGTGCAACTCATTATTGTTAGTATCAGTGATCGTCTCGGTTAATTCTGTCATAACTTTGGTCGTCAAATGACTAACAAAACCTCGATAGGTGTTGATTCACTGCAGCTCTGTTAGTTATTCCTTACTCCTACCTACTAGTAGTGCCATTTAGAAACTTTTCCGGAATTTGCTAATAAAACAAGGTCTTCTCCTCAAGAACATCGGAGTACGAGGGTTGTCCCCAACCGCAAAGTAAAGATAGCGGCACTCGTCAACAAGAGCTAGTGAATGCTAGTTGTGCATTTTTTGACAGTTACTTACCGAAGTTTCAGTCATTTTGGACGCGCAGTTTTTAGTTGACAGTCGTTTGAGTGAGTCGATGTGAGTGTTTTTTTGTGAAAATGGAAAAAATTGAGTATCGAGCTGTTATTAAATTCTTGTTTTTAAAAGGCAATACGCCTACGCAAATCAAAAATGAGTTGGACTCTGTATATGGGGACTCTGCACCATCATTTACCACAGTGAAATTTTGGGCAGCTGAATTTAGACCGCCGAATTAAAGTCAGAGAGATAGTAGAGGTTATGAAAATGTCCAAAGAACGTATTTGTTACATATTAAATCAAGATTTAGGCATGAGAAAGCTGTCCGCGCGTTGGGTGCAGCGTTTGCTTACGTTAGACCTAAAACGTGTTCGAATGAACATTTCCAACGCTCTGTTGGCGCAGCTTAGGCGCAATAAATCCGAGTTTTGGCGCCGAGTAATTACTGTAGATGAAACTTGGATACACCATTATGCGCCCGAAACAAAAATTCAGCCAAAACAGTGGACTGCAAAGGGCGAGCCGGCTCCAAAAAAAGCAAAAACTATTTTTTCGGCTGGGAAAGTGGAACCATTACAGGAGCATACTATGCATCATTACTTGCCAAGCTGAAGGCAGAAATTGAGGAAAAACGGTCACATTTGCAGAAAAAGAAAATCCTGTTTCACCAAGGCAACGTGACGTCTCACACCTCAGCGGTTGCCATGGCGAAAATCCATGGATTACGGTTTGAACTGCTTCAAGCGACTTCTCTTTGTTCCCTCATCTAAAAACTGCGCTCGAAGGACAGAGATTTTCGTTAAATGAGGAGGCAATCACCTTCGTGAACAATTATTTTGCAGAGAAAAACGCCATATACTATTTGGACGGGTTGGAGAGATGGGAGCATCGCTGGTAGAAGTGTGTAGAGTTACAAGGAGATTATGTAGAAAAATAAAAAAAAAATTTGAGAAAAAATGTCTTGTATCATTGTTTGACCGGAAATGATTTTTGATTTTCAGACAACCCTCGTATTTCCGGTTCATTTATAGTACAACAGTAAAATAAAACAACTTATTGCCCCGAACTGCTGCCTAGACTCTGGCTTTTCTATCTATATCGAACGAAGACAGATCAGTCCTTATTGATCTTATATTGTGATGTAGCAGAAAATTTCACCTTTAGAAATTTGCCATTGCTCAAAAGCGTATTAGCGAAGGTGATTACTTTTTGATCTTCTCGATGTTGGCCGATTTTTAAGCCTATAGCCTTTTACGTAATAGTCGGTGAACATACTAGCTGGTCCATCGAACTAGGACTGTTCACTAAAGGTGGAGTTCATGGCCTATAAATATCTTTGAATATGCACATAATGGATTTAAGCCGCCTAGGCCACGTTAGATACGTACTAGAGACATGAAGAACTTAAGAGTCGAAATTCTTCAAAACGTCATGCTCATCGAACTATATGCGTTACAAGTTTTAGATATTGGGGCTTAGTATTTGGAAGTCAAGAAATATACTACACATCTGGTCCTAATTTAGAAAACTACATATCATACATATATTTCATTTCATTTCATTTATTGATAAATACTATAAGTGAAATGTACAATAAGATCGATATCTTTTCTAGTATAATACTTAGATACAATATTATAAAATGGATGGATTAAAATTAATAGTTTAACAACTACTATAACAGAGATATATAAAAATTAGGGTTGGATTGTTGAGGAAGAGAAGTAAAGGAGGGCCGCACTTTTAAAGTGTTCACCGTTAGATATTAATTTAATTTGCGGTGGAAGTGAGTTCCATAGTTTGACAGCATGAATGAAAAATAGACGTCAGGAATTCACATATTGGCGACGATGGGGAACCTTTAAAGACAATCTTGTTAAATAAATAGCACGGAGATTTATTGTTAATAATTTTATGTACAAATATACAATTTCTTGCATTGATATATTGTTGTAGTGTGCAACCTAGTTGCTTTTTAGAGTGTTCGGAGATACGAGTATGGTCGCATCTTCTAAGGCCATACACAAAGCGGACAGCATCGTTGAATGCTACTTGGAGTTTATGTTATGATAGTGAGTCAAGATCGGTATAGGCAACCTCAGCATATGTAATGAGAGGCACTATTAATGTCAATACCAACTTACATCTCGTTTCCATAGGAGTAAGATACGAAGTAAACTACAGTTTACGTAACATAGAGCCGACCAATATCTGCGTTAGTACGACTATAGCCTGAAAGGTTACGATCGATAATAAAGCCAAGACTAATGCAATGTTCAACAGATGTAATTTTAGTATTAGTTAAGCATATGTCTGGCAAGATATTGAGATTGAAATTTCTCTTGGATATTGGTATTACTTGGGACTCTGTCGGGTTTAGGAGCAACCCATTAGCGACGGACAAAACAGAGATTTGGAGATCCTGATTGACCAAGAGAGCCAATTCACCAAGCTTGGTAAAGTGTTTGCCTAGATGGAGTTGTACATCATCTGCATAAAGATGCACAGAAGTGTGAGTACAGGCTGATGGGAGATCGTTGATGAACATGCAGAACAGTATTGGACTAAGAATTGACCCTTGTGGAACACCTTGAATTAAGACCTTCAGTGAAGAGGATTTGTTCTACAGCTCTATCACTGAGACAAAACAAGTTTTTAAGCTTTCACCTTAGAATGTTATGGTCTCCCCTGTCAAAAGCCTTCGAGAAATCAAGCCAACAAAGTAGGCTGATATGACCCTTATCGTAATCTTGCCGTAGGTTTATCATAGCCGTAGAGCAACTATGATTTGCTCTAAAGCCTAATTGTTTCGGGTAAAGAAAGTTGTTGATGATCACATAGCTTAGTATTTGTTTTTCTATGATTTTTTCCAAAGACTTTCGATAGACAAGGTAGGATGCTTATTGGCCTGAAGTCAGAGGGGGAATTGCTGTTTGTTCTTTTTGCGATTGGAAGGACCCTTGCAATTTTCCAAGACTGGGGAAAAGTTGATGTGGTAAATCAGAAATTAATAATGTGAGTGAGATGAGCTATAATTTGGGGTAAAATAAGTTTAATAAATCGCCATCCTCTCCGATAGCATCAGACTTAATAGCCATTGTGCTTACAGATACACATCTTTATCTTCACTTACAACCTCAAAATCTTCCAGTCTACGAACAGAGCTCGCCAAATCCGCCGATATTCGATTAATATCGAAATCACTCCCAGAGATTTGGTTGCCTACAAAATACTCAATCAGATTATCAAGGTCGAGAACACCTTGTGAATTAAGGCCTTTGGACACACCGATCTCTTTTAAATTGCTCCAAAGTTTTTGGCGGGTAAGGAGGTACTAAGCTTTGATGCAAAGTAATTACTTTTTGATGTACGTATTATCAGAGTTGTGTGATTCCGTGCCTCTTTAAATGCTTCCCAATTGTTGGTAGTTGATCTGTGCTTCCATCGCCTTTACAATTTATTCCGAACCTTAATTGAGTTAATCACATTAGAAGCGAACCATGTACAGCTTTGGTTTAGGACTCTTACTGTTTAGTCGGTACATGTTGATCACGCAGTTAGGTTAAAATTGATTGGAAGGAATCAATTTTGTCATTAGGAACGGCTCTCAGTCTACACTGAAACCAGAGGGCGGCTAGCCTCAATATCCGCCTCCTGAAAAGGGCATTAACGTCAACAGATTTAAAGTCTTTATATGTAAAAGAGTCAGCTGTAACGCATTTAGATAAATTTACGTTATAAGTCATGATCAGAGATATCAAGGGATATCTTGTCAAAAAGAAGGACAAGGAAACTGTGTAAACGATCTGGGACAAAACGTGTTGGGTAAGTGGTATTTACTATACTGAGACCGACAGAAGACACTGAATCTTTTATTTGAAATGCACATGAGTCATTTCTTAAAATCGCCACAAGCTTTTATATGTTCATAAAGTGCGCAATAGTCTGAAAGAGCTAAAAGAAATGGCACGGGGGAACATCTTCGGTTTTTATTATATACACATGAGACAAGACATTTAATATTACAGTCACTTATATCAACAGCAATGAACTCAGTGCCGGGTCCACTAGATTTGAGAATACTATTTGATTTAATAGTTGACCTACAGTAAATGGCCACTCCGCCACCGGTGGTATCAGTGATTCTATCGTCCTTATGTAGTCTGTAATCTGGTATGTCATAGATTACATCAGATATGTTCGGTTTAAACCATGTCTCATTTACACAAATAACATCATTACAAGAAGTTAAATACATATTGAGACAATAAATGACAGAACTTACAATAATTAACAGTATGATATTACAAGAGCAAAATAATTACAAATTCATCACAGCAGCAGCAGATCATATGCGCCTTCAATAAGAAGGCTCATTCCACTTGTCGTCTTTTTAACATAAGCATTTCCATACCTTGTGTGCGTAGGGAACAGTTGTTTTTTTCGTCGGAGACCCAAAGCGCGATACCCTATACGATATGGATAATACGGTACGTACCAACGTTGTAGCCTCACATCTTTTAAGTTTTTCAGTGTCTGAATACTATTTGCTGGATATCATATGTAATGAAAGCACGTGCTCCAGTCTCATGCTTTGACAAGAATCATGGCATGAACAGTACCTGCACCCATCTTAATATGACCAAAATAAGACCAACAACAGCGAACGGGTTATTGACGTTCATAATTAAAATCGCTCATTTATCTTAGACTGTTTGTTCAAGCACAAAACCTGCAATACGATTCATTGCCTTAAAATCTTTCCTCTTGACATTTAAGATAGTCGTAGAGGCGGCATAGTAACAATACACGACCACCACCGATTACTAGCTTTAGTTCACTATACATACATCAACTTCTTTGAATCTCTGGAAAAGGAATTAAATTGCAGATGAAGCAGACACAAATCACAATATATGTATGGCTATCAGTGGCAATAGATTTTTTTGTGCCACCAAAAGGCCTCATAAATAGAGAAACACAAACAAGAAGTCCAGTGTTATGTGAAGAAATAGGAAGATAGGAAGTGCAAGCCACCAAGTAGAATACATAGGTGCGAAAGGAGAACCATTTACAACATCGCTATACAATTTTCTGGGGGTAGGAAGAGATTTGCGTGTAGTAAACTGAGCCATAGCATTACCATCGTTCTTTCCCAAGCGATGTCAAATACATTGGTAGAAATCTTCAACTTACGTATAAACAGGAAACATGAAAAATTCTGAGAGGAATGGGAACGATGGCTGATCCGCAACTTCGCAAAAATAAGCAATCTGATAGAATATGGATATTAAGGAATGGTAGTGAAGATAATAGCAAAAGTAGTACTAAAATGAGGAACAGAACACGCTACTTAGCATTGAAGGTTAGACCTTCCTACATGTAATAGATCATATCGATAGCTTATACCATTTCTATAATCAAAGCTAAATACGAGGTCAGTTACAAGATATGCTCTGCACGATGATAACGATGTATTGTACATAGAAAGTTTTAAAGTCCACTTACATATGTATGTACTCCCTATATTTGGGAAAGGAAAGAAAAGCCTGTAATATCCTCTTTACCTGTCACCATAAACTGTCTTGCTCTCGAGTGTGAACTTCTTCTTTCGAAATTAGACCGTCTCTACCCTCCTCTCCCCGTTATTTATTCATATGATAACAATAATTCCTTGAGGCTTTCAGAAACTTCCTTCCACTTCGATTTCCGTAAAACCAATCATACTAAGCTCAAAAATCTTCTGAAAAATGTTGACTTTAGTTTTCTTCAAAACAGTAACGTAACCGCAGATTCTACTGTAGTTATCTTCTACGATAAGATTTTGCACTGTATAAGACAAACTACTCCTTTTATTCGAAGCAGACATCCTTCGTCATCTCCTCCCTGGTATAACAAAGAACTTCGTACACTTCGTAATAAGAGAAACAGGTTGGCAAACAGGAAACAAGGTGGCATCTCTATCTGTTTCACTCACACTATTCGGAATGATGCGTTTATCCGTCTCAATCACGGCGTCACTGTCTGTCTCGCTCAACCTTGGTACTCATTTTAACTTATTAAAAAGAGTTAACTATCAATCGGGTTTCTTTAACAAAATATTTTTTTTGTCCTCAATTAAGCGTTAATCTAGCAAGTGTCATACCATTTTGGAATCCAGACTAAATACGCCATCTTTTAAAGTTACTTGCCAAAATAGCATAGTACATGTTTTTGTCAGTACAGTCAGTTCAAGTTGGGAGAATAATGATTTTCAAATACATGGATGGACAAAAAAGCAATATTTTAGTCAAAACCAATATAGTTATGTATCAATTTTGAACCGTAATTTACAGAAGAGTTACTCAGAGTTGCATGACCAAAAAAGAAATCGAAAAAGAGTAAAGATTTGCGGTCACAGTACTTGAAAGATCGTCACAGGGTGTCAGATTTTTCGACTTTTTTTTAGTGCCAATAATTTTGAAAGTGCATGACTTAGATTTTTTTTTTTAGTTTTGTGATAACCGACACGACTTGACCTATCATCCGTTTCCGGCTTGACGTTGATTTTTGGGACACACTGTATAAATTAAATGAGGAAGTTCATCATGAGACAACACTTGAGTGCGGATTTGCTTTTAAAACAACCACAAATTGTTGCATTTACACAAACATTATCAAACGAACACAGTTTGACTGAACTGTTGTTTTTGTGGTTTCTAAGCCTAAGCTGTGCTTGAAGATGCGGAATTACTAAAGTTAAATGTGGCATTCAATAACAGCATGACACACAGGACAATCACGTTCAAAGCGATGGAATCGTATGTCATTAGTTCAAAACCAGCTAAAAATTATCCCTACAAGACGTTGTTAGAGTACGTTGAGTTCCCTGGTGTTGGAATTGATTGTTTTTATAAGATATGACACTATTTTAATGCTTATGGTATACTTATATAAGAAACCCAAATCTCTATTTTACACGAAGATCGTGATCTAAACGTTAAAGTGAATAATTAGTAATAGCTATAATACATATAAAAACGTCATAAATTTAATTTTACCACATTATTTATTATTGAGATTAAAAAGTGCACTAGTAGGTAAATATAAAAACACATTTTTTTTTTTTTGTTGCCGCGTATAATCTACCGGAATTGATTTTCCACGTGCCTTCTCTTTTGTATTAGCTCCTGAGTAATTAAAATTGATTCATGATCCCGACTTGGTGTCGCCCGCATCGTGTCGGTCACTCTATCGCTTTTAACTGGCTTGTGATAAAAATGTAAATCAGGATGGAAAGAAATAAACAGACAATTTCATTTTATTTAAAGCAGGAAGTGGGAGTTTTTTTTGTAAATATTTCTGGCTCACTGCATTGAACCATTATCCATATTTGAAGTGATGGCATGCACTTTGAATTATAAGTAATCACAAACAATTTTTATGGCAATGCAACCCAAGACACAACTTGAATATTTTATTTATTGTTAAATTTGTCTATGATATTTCAAAGCTCTGTCGAAAAAAGCAATGCTATTGAATACGAGTATATACCAAATAAAATAAAAAAATTAAAAACTACTAAAACATGTAACTTTTTAAACCAATAGATAATGTTGCTTATGTTCGTTTATTTTTCTTTTAACTTGAAAAAGAAAATCTGGTATAAGATCGGCCAATTCAGTGAAACTAACAATCCAAATAGAGAGAGATTTTACGTTTATGAGACCTAAAAATTATTCAAGCGTTCTCTTTGGGAAATAAAAAAAAAGTTAACCAGACACTCATAAAGTGGTGATTCACACGTTGTCTAAAAACTTAAGTCGAGCTACATATGTAGTGGAGTCATTGACCATGTATGAACTTAATACAATGCCTTTGTTTCTAGGACGATGACCCTATTTCCAAAAATTAAAAATGCTGTACTTGTAAGAAATGACATCAATGGTTTTCGAAGGATTTCATTGGATTTTTGCGCTAAGCATGCATGATATATTGGGACAAAAAATGCACAGAAATGTACCGGCTAGAAATACCATATGTGGATAAATATTTTATACTGAGTTTCTCCTCACTATGACTCAAAATAATTCACATTGTTATTATATTTAAAATCGATTTAATCTTATTTAATGGGAAATCTCCAGAGATCGAAATATCGACAATTAAAATAAAAAAAAATAAAATTTGGTGTTACTTGCAGAATGTAGCAGAATGTGAATGAATACTTGCATGATTGATTACATTAACTTAAAAAGTATCATCTACTGAGCATCGCAGACAAACGTTTATCTATCATTTTTCATAAAACGTTATTTATCAATCAACATTATTAATCACCGTTGTTAATCAATTTAGGAAAAGTTTCTGTTGAAGAATTTCTCTCATCAACGCTAGTCTTATTAGTGATGACACATTTCGACCTGGTGAACTGGGAACTGCGCGAATACGAACTACCAACACAAAAATCACCAGTCTAGCTATACCTTACGTCAACAAAACAGAATTACACAGCAGTCGGATGAGAAGGTATCATGCTAAAATCTCCAATTCTTTGGAGATTTTTTCAAAAACCAATCAATGGTGTTTGACTATGATATTTGTGATGGAAAAATTGGTAGGAATCGTTCATACATTTCAGAAGATGATTTTGCAGTCAAAAATCAGAGGCATGTCCTCAGAGCACCTAAATAATGATTATGGTATCTCGAAGCAGCTGTGGAAACACATCAAAGCTTTGCGGTTACTGTCTTCAGTGTGTACCGCATCCATAACTGCTCACTGAACCCCAATCAATTCAGTGATAGATTGGTACACACAAACTGATTCTGCCAATACTTTACGATTACTCGAACTTTATACTTCGCCTGCTCCAACGAGTAGGATACCCAGGAGCAACTTAATTCAGGAAAGGTCATGTGGGCAGTAAGGAATGGTGCACTACTTGTTCATAGAAAAGGAAGATATCATTATACAGAAGGTTCACATTGCAGAAAAATTGAGGTAATGCATACTAACGTTCAACATCAAACTGGTTACCATGTTTTCCCCTGTAAAAATAAGTAATGAACTAATGAAAAAAAAGAACAATACTTTGGTGGGTAATCGTGTAAAACACGATATGCATTCTTAATTATGCTCCATGAAATGAGCACTCTGGTACACTGTTTCCAATGCAGGAATCGTTTTGACCGAGACGGACTGAATAAGAAATAGCCAACCGTATCGAATCTGCATTTGGGATCCTTGCTTGATATATGAGTATAGAACTTGGAAAATGTTGCCAGCATAATTTGTTCGATACTCAAGAAAGCGAATTTGTAGTTCTAAAAGTCAGATCTTTCCGGTGTGCTGGTTTAAAATTCATCAAAGCCCCCCTGCATAGTACTCCAGATCCTATCTACCAAATTTTTATATGTTAGGCACTATCAGTTCAGTTTTAGACAAGAAATTTGTTGTCTTTCAACAGATTGTAACAAAAAGTAAAGTATATGTTATAGAGTTAGATCAAGTAGTTAATAATTTTTTCAGAATTCTGTGCAAATGCTTTCGATAAAATTTGCCAAATTCAGAATTATTAGCTTTAGGTTTGAAAGAGTAAAAGAAGAGACTCTAGACAGCTAAGACATATCGAGTAGATTGAGATCAACGCGCATACTCGGAGCCTTCGCTTCCATCCCATAGAGTCGAGGCCGATACGCGGAGTCTCAAATTTTATACTTAATGCTCAAAATAATGGTATTTTGAATTAGTACTAGCCAATACTCAAAGGCCAAGAAGTAAGCATGGACGAACTCAAAGCTGCAGCATACAATAGTATAATTGTAGTACTTTGGCATATTTACAATTCCTCTATCCCTCAAAACTTATCTGAAGAAACTGTTTAAACTGAGAATAGGGACAATTAAATGCAATACAAAGAGCCCACCGAGCTCCGAATTTGGAAACGATAAAGTCATACATATATCAAGTGCAAGGATACACAAGTAAACGTTGACGTAAACGTCAACACGTAGAGGGAGGTACAGAGAGTGTTAACATACTTTGTTAAGAAAGCTGTTCGATTAACGAAAACTATGCAAACTCCACTTAGCATGGTATCAACCCTCCATTATATGCTTACGGCAAAGATTCACTTTCCTCATATTCTGAAAGTGTGGAGCTCCCAAATCACTATGAATACATTATTGCAAAAATGTATTGCAACAAAAAATCGGCATTAGGTATATGCCCTGGAAGAAGGTTAAATACGTATGCTCACGGAGCATTTTCAGACAGCGAAATCATTGGCAGCTGAATAGTCTAGATTGGATGGTTTTATGTTGAGATTTTTGCGGAAAACAACCTAACGCAGCTTGTAAATGAGCCCACGCGAATACCAGACGTTGATAGTAATACTGCCCACACCCTGGCGTTGTTTTTAACTTCTCACCCTGATAAGTACATCGTTGATGTGCTCTCCCCTCTAGGCTCGTCGGACCATTGTGTTATATCAGCTAATTTCTCGTACACCCACAACACAGTTAGAGAAAAGATTCCCAAAAGAACCCAAAAGAATCTTAATCTTAATCTTCTTTAGGAACTCTAACTGTTTGTTATGTTTCCTCGATAACGACGTGGATGCCGCTGCTGATATGATTACAGACACCATTCTCTTTGGAATGAGAAACTTTATCCCTCATCGGATGAAGAGTACCAAACCAAAAGAAAAAACATGGTACGACTCGAGCTGTAAAGAAGCTGTCAGAGTTAGAGAAATGTTTTTTCGGTCCTTCAAGACCAATCCGACAGAGGAAAGCCGAAAAAAGTTTAAACGAGCCAGGAATGTCTACAACGCCTTTCTTAAACGTGTAAAATTAGAATAAGACCAAAAACTGAGGCAAAAAATACTGTGCCAAAGGTAGTAAAAATTGTTGGTCCCTCGTCAAAAATATTAGAAATTCTGCCTCACCCTCCATCCCAACCCTCATTTATAATGATATTCCAGCTGTCAGCTCTTTGGACAAGGGAAATCTGCTTGCCGCACACTTCGTGGTTAGCTCAACTCTCTCAGATTGTGCTTTGTCCCCGCCTACACTCGACTGCATCGAATCTTCAATGGGACAAATTCACTTTCGCACTCGTGTAGTAGCAAGAGTACTTAAAGATCTTAACATTCACAAATCCGCTGGTCCAGATGGGATATCTTCCCTACTTCTTAAGAGGTGTTCTTCCTCGCTGGCAAAACCATTGCGTAAGCTTTTTTATCCGTCCTACTCTTTAGGACTCTTTCCGAGCAGATGGAAAACAGCATTTGTCCAGCCCGTCCCTAAAAAAGGCGAATCTTCTTCTCTCTCCTCCTACAGACCCATTGCACCTACGTCCCTTCTTTCCAAGGTCATAGAAACGCTGATAAACCGTCAGCTCATGAAATATCTGGAAACACGAAAACCGGTAGTACGGTTTTCGTAGCAACAGGTCCACTGGTGATTTGATGGCATGTCTCACAGAAAAGTGGAACCAAAGCGTACATCAATCTGGCGAAAGCAAGATAGTTGCACTTGATATTTCTAAGGCATTTGACAGAGTATGGCATCAGGCTCTTTTGTGGAAAATGCGTGCAGTTGAGATCGACGACTCTTTTTTTTAAATGGATTAGGAATTACCCTTCGGAACGTTCAATTCAAGTTGTCTTGGATGGTTTCAAATCTGATATTCACAAAATTAATTCTGGTGTACTCAGGGCTCAGTTCTGTCCTCGAACCTTGGCTGTAGAACGGGAACGACAACGTATGTTAAGCTCATTAAATTCCGATATTAACAGCAAAACTAATTGGGGAACCACTAACAGAGTAGAATTTAATTTTCCAAAACACAGCAAAGCGAAATTTAAGCACCCAGCCGTTATCCATGAATGACGCTTGCATCGTCGAAACCGATAATTTCAAGGCGGGGCATGATATTATTCATGCTGCGTCTAAACTGGTTTCTGATATCCAATAGAACAAAGGCAAGAAACAGTGCACTGGTGCCTGCCTGATTGACTTGGAAAAAGCCTTCGATACCGTATGGTTAGAGGGACTCTTTTTCAAGCTGGACAGGTTGGGCATTAGTAAACCACTTCTGTATATTCTTTTTGATATGCTCTCCAGTAGACAGTTCATCGTGAAGAATGGCGATGTGACTTCTGCCCTTCTTAACATTAAAAACGGTCTGCAACAAGGTGCGGTAAATTCGCCGATCCTATTCAACATTTACACAAGTGATCTGATAGGTTCACTTCACCATGCCATAGCGTACGAGGACGACTTAATTGCGTACAGATCAGGTCCAAAGATTGAGGTCATTAATACACTTTTGCAATGTGACTTCGACAAAATTAAACAATATTGCGATGACTGGAAGTTGAAAATCAACTTTCAGAAGTCGGAAACTATTCTGTTTAGGACGCCTTTGTCTGGGGCCTCTAGGGATACCAGAAAGAATTGGCGAAAGTTCTCTATCGTCGGACAACATGGACAGCCACTTGCTTGTCGAAATGTAGTCAGATACCTTGGGATCTGGCTAGATCAATATCTGTATTTTAACAAACATATAGATGTTGCTCTGGCCAGAGCCAGAGGTGCTTTTGCCCTTACAAGAAGACTGTTTTACAACAGCCAACTCGATGCGAGGGTGAAGGTGATCTGCTACATGGCCCTTATCCGGCCTATGCTAGTATTTGGATGTCCCGTGTGGTTCAACGTGAGAGCAAGTTTATTGGAAAAGATTCGGGTGTTTGAGAGGGCTTGCCTTAGGGCTTGTCTTCGCTTATACAGAACACCAGAGTCTGAGTACATAAAATTCTATCGCAATGAGGTCTTGTACAATAGGGCGAACCTAATAAGAGTGGACAATTTTGTTATTAAGTTGATTCGAAGGCACATTGCAAGAGCAATGACATCGTCGAACAACCTGATCTCTGGGGCTTACTACCCTAATCATATGTATCATGAGAGAGTTCGCTTTGACGGCTATGTTCCTTCAGAAGCGTTCCTCTACCTTGATAGTAAAGGTCTGATCCAGGACAGATTGGCTGTGCCGCTAATCTTCCACGTTGCTCGAACAGCTGCGGACAGGCGACTCAACTACGACAGAGACGTCGCACACGGCAGTGCGG
This sequence comes from Volucella zonaria, assembly GCA_963966105.1. Classification (NCBI taxonomy): domain Eukaryota; kingdom Metazoa; phylum Arthropoda; class Insecta; order Diptera; family Syrphidae; genus Volucella; species Volucella zonaria. Next base: position 48,257,717 of record OZ014533.1, on the reverse strand, counting down.
AGCGTCTCCGGTTCAGTAGGGCGGTAGGGAGTCGCGACATAAGGGATGTTGCTTGGCAGCACCAACAATTTTGGTGGCTAGTTGAAGGAAGGGAGAGTTCGTCGTCGAATTCGTCCAATATTTGGTAGCTTCATGTGAAGCAAAGTGGGTCGCCTAAGTTTTTATTAGCCACGGCCGGCTTACATAGTTTTAAGTAGTTTTAAGTAGGAGTAAGTTAGATTTAAGAAAAAAAAAATATATAAAAACCAAAAAAAAAAAAATTAATAAAAATAAAAAATTAAAAAAAAAAAAACATACATCTATATATATATACACATATTTATATATTAAGTATATATATATTACGTGTATATATATTTATGTATGTACTAGATGTAAGTAGTTTAAGTAGATTAAGACTTATTTTTTAGGTAGTTTTTAGGATTTTAGTTTTAAGTTTTATAATAAAATATAAAAAAAGTCATGTTACTAAGTTTTTTTTTTTTGGAAAAAATGTTTTCTTAGTTTTAATTATAAGGAATAGAAATAGTATAGTATAGTAGTAAGGTACGTCGAAAGACATAATTTAAGTGTTAGGTTTAACTTAGAGTGCCCGCATGGGGCCAGTAAGTTAGAATAAGATAATTTTAAGTTAATTAAGCTAATTTTTAAGCATTTTTTGTCTAGCAAGTAAGAGTAAATTAAGCAATATAATAAAAATGCATATAAACTGAAACTGAACTGTCGAAACCGATAAACTTTCCATTCTCGGTATGTGGTCAGTGACAACTTACGTTGGAATGACCACATATTCGGTGTCGTCAAAAATGCTGTAAAATGTGTTTCGCCCCCTCTGATCCGGCCTCAATATATAAGGCGTTTATTCGCCCGAAATTGGAGTACAATTCCCACATCTGGTCGGGTGCGCCTAAAACATCTCTGCACCTGCTAGATAGGATTCAAAACCGTGCGATAAAACTCATAGGTGATACTAATATCACTCAAACAATGGACACCCTCGAACACCGACGTAATGTCTCCAGTCTCACTTTGTTTTATAGCTATTTCAACCAACAGTGCTCCATAAAAACCGCCAGTAGCATTCCGCCTATTCAAACTTTTAACAGTAACACCCAGCTCGCTATAAATGCTCATCAATATACCCTCAGACCCATTTTCGGACGTACTCTTAAATATCGTGATTCGTTCCTAAGCCGTACAACTCACTTATGGAATGCCCTGCCTAGCTCTTTATTTTCTACTCTTTATAACCGTCAAACATTTAAAACCAACGTTCACGGGTACCTCTCTTTCTATTCTCCCTGATTTTCCTTCGCCTGCGCTGTCTGCAAGCATTTTAAGGGTACTTAAATCCCTTGAGCACGCGCAAATTATAAAAAAAAAACAAAATCGGCCTAGACGCCAAATAATAGATACAAAAATGGATTTTTTATATCAAATATCTATTTGTGGCTATGCAAGGTTTATCTAAAACCAGTCGGTTCTTTACTCCATATTTCCCATCTCTGCTATTAAGCAGTCTATTGGCTTGCATGATGCTCACTAAGTAACACCAAGTTGCTTGGTCAAAACTGTATAGCACAATATATCAGTGCGTCACCTCACCTACAGAAGGACTCTCTTGCTCCCTGCGAAGTTTCAAACCCTTATGTATATTCCAGTGCTACTTTATTTGAGGCATTATGCACCAATTACAGCATTTATTGGTGAAAGTTAATTTCACTTCCACACAGGCCGCTCCAAGAATAAAGATAAGATAGATGCGTGCCAAAGAATCCTTGTCTTGACTATTACAAGTATGTAATGCAGTACCTCTCAGGGATATAATCATATTCCATGATTATCAAGTGCTCATAGAGAATGTTTGAATGAATGCATAGCTGACTAGGTTGCCAGAAAAGATATTTTCCCCAGGTTTCTACTGAAATTTAAACTTTTCGTTACACTTATTGAAAGTGGTCGTCATAAACAATAACAGACGAGAAAATAGCCTAACGTGCCATATCTCAAAACAGGTCTAGCCTAAGTTGAACTACAAATGTGGTGTCTTGTTGATTGCGGTGACGCTCGATGAACTGCGTAACTAGTGTTCGTATTATAATGTCTTCTATCTAGCTGACGGCAATTGCAATTATTTAATAAAAACAAACGCAATAATCTATTTTATACATTGTTCCTCATGGCTTAAATTAAATACCATATCTCTGTGCAAAAAAGTTGGTTCTCAACGGTGGATGGGTAAGTCACTACTAAAATAACACTTCACGAATTAAAAAAAAAAAAAACAATTAAAAAATAAATTATGTGTCTTATTTCAGTAACTGAATAATGAATTTGGCGTTTTAGAAAGTGGTGAAATTGTAGAATGCAATTGTGTTTAGCTGCTAATTATAATTTTCGCCTGCTATATCTATTGTATATTATAAGCTCGTATGTATACATTCAAAAATTAATTAAATTTCATATAAATATTTTTATTGCAAATACAGAAATTTAGAGGGGATTCACATAAATTTCAATACATATATGTCATCTGTCATAAAATTAAGCAATGCAAACTTCTAGTTCTGCCACCAAATATAATAATAACTCTACACGCGCATGGAATATTTATCGCTTTTCTGGATCATATCCACCTAAAATCTCAGTCCCACTATTACATGACGAAACTTCTTAATGAATTAACCAGAAAATTAGTACTCATAAAGTCTGCTGATGTCTCAACGACTTTTTAAGCGGGAGCGGCTCATAAAACAAAAAGTTTTTGGGAGCGCACACTAACAAGTTAGAGAGGCGAAAATACATTCTACCACTAAACGCAACCACAGCGACATAATTATAGGACCATTTTCGTTCCTCTCAGACACAAACACACATAAATTTGTCATCTTTATTTGTAACTAAATTAAGGGAAAGGGTTCCTTTGTATTCATTGTGCGTTTCAAAAAAATTACAAAAACTCTATCCAAACTTGGCGGAGTGACACCTGTCAGAAGGTGTTATAAATTGCCCCTCGGTATAAGGCAGTTGTAGAACAAACTTAAACGATTATCTTATAGCTAATATATTGTATCTATGTAGTGTATACATTACTTTTATGGATACTTACATGGATCTATCTGACACGAGTGCGATATCATCTCCATATTTCCAATCGATGTTGTCCCATGTTCATCTGTCATTCCCGCTGATGATGATTGACGGTACATTGATTATTATCAATTGATCAATCCGGTTTTAGAACTTTGAATTTTACTTGATTTGCATATTTTGAACTTAACGAACTTTTTTCTAAATATTTTATAAACGTACTTAAATAATAGAACTTGTTTCTGTTTTAACTTTTCAACATGTAATAAACTTGCAACTTAAATTATCTTTTTCTTTTCTATAACATAAAACCAAATTAACACACCTATTTAATAATATTTTTTTTGCGTGTTTATATATTGTAGTTTGTGTCCAAGCACAATAGAGAGATGGGAAGCACTTAAGGTCAAGTGAAGTTTCGACCGATGGTGTCATGCGGCGAACATATAGATACACTGGGCTTGGCTTATAGCTTGGCTATTGAATACTAAAGTTAAATGGAATGTGAGAAAAAAACCTGCAACCTCACAGGGTAGGAAATAAACAACACTCTCATAAACTGTGATTTGTTTTCAAGCACGTACAACTGGTTTCGAATGTATTGTACTAATCGAATTTGTATCTTACTTAAGAATTGGTTTCGTCAATTTTCGGAATTATACTACGGGTATATGGAAAGAAGTGTAGAGATGATGATGAGATGAAGCCTTTTTTTTCGATTTTGCGAAGAAAAAAACTCGTCTTGGCAGTTGTCGTTAAGATTACTCTCTGAATACGTATCTTAAAGTCTGCGAATGTTCAATTTGTATCTTCATTCAGAATACCCACCAGTAGTCGAGCATCGTTGCTAGTATTGTACTTTGTATTAGATCATCACATTCTGACCGAGTACATGTATCATGTATGATACATACTCGTACATAATACTGAGTGAGTAAGTATTCACATGCTTCAAGTGAGGTTAGACTTGAGTATAAGACTATATTTTCATTGTCATTATTAATACATTTATTACGTGAATTTCGTTCTTCGTAGTAGCAATTAATAAAATGCCTTGTAAATTGACGCTACTTTAATAAAGAGTGTTAATCACAGCCTGACATTCCTCAGACTGTCAAATACAATACATAATAAAGTAGAGAAAGACGTTTCAAACAAACTACAATACTGCTCTACTTTAAGGAACTCGTAACATATAAGTGGTATATGGTATATAAAAAATGAGAAGCTTTGTTTCCACTAGCTCCTCGATAAAACCTACTTGCCATGTTCTTGGAATGACGTTAAAATCGTTTTAAATGATTTAGTGATAACGCCAAAATGGAAAGGGGTATATTTTCGGTAGTACAATCGAAAAGTATATCCTACACTGCATAAAATCTGAAAACAAAGTGAATCTAATACACTATATCTAGCAAAGGATATTCATAAGGCAATATAGTGATTACCCGATCATACAACTGCCAACCAAATTAATAACTTTCTAGGCACTCCGTCAGTATTCTAGCCGTCCAAACATTCTAAGTGCGAAATATAGATTTGAACCTGTATCTAATTGCAGCCAAGATACATCCACGGAGATCACATGCGACACTGCGAGGAAACTTGTCTTTGAACGACTGTGATCGTAAAAAATCATCGGAACTTTTGTCGATTGACCATCTCGACAAGTCATATCCCACCTTCATTAATCGCTGCCTTTAAGATGCCAAAAACCTGCAGAAGTAACATACTCCAACTGATGCAGGTTTCATCGGACTATCCACCTCCGACCAAGAGTACAAGCAAGTACATGTAGCAGAATACTTAGCTCTACTTCACATCGGCGAGGCATATAAAACGAAAGCAGCTCATGTGCTCTAAAGAAAGAAAGGGGAAAACATCAGTTTATCCCGTGGAAACGAAAGAGCATGAGGTAAGCGCGATCAAGGAAACGGAGAAGTGTTTCTCCAGGAGCAATTTGTATAAGTTATACCAAAAGCATGCACAACAACGAAGAATCAGACAGAACGCCACAATACTCAACAAGATTCTTAGAGGAATTTTTAGTCCGGTGTACGTTGACGGTCTTTGGGGCATGAAATATAACAGAGAAATAGATGAGCTGTATACAGGCTTCGACAGTGCGCAGCAGTCGCCTGATTTGGCTTGGACACTGCCTTAGGCACGCACAACTGTAGTGGGACCTCAACCACCTTGAAGTGAGAAACCGGAAGTACTAGGCCAAAAAGCGCTTTATCTGAAAAAATGTGTTGACTAAGGTAACATGATATGGAGTAGGATATCAACGTCATATTTACAATAAAAGCAAAATCGACAAACAAAACATCTTCAGGAGATTACTTGGAATACACAAGTTAACAACAGACAGCGATTTTGTGGCAGCTCATAGTTGTCGAAACCCAGATAGTCAACTTGCCGACCAAATTATCCCCGTGCTACTACGTGCACATCAGAGGTGCATACATCGACTCTGACCACAGCTAAATTCAGAGCTCGACTCTTTGAACAAGAAAAAGATTTGGCACAGAAAAAGAGATTCCACACTACATGTCTTAGTAGCTGCTTTAGCCATATCCACTGGGACCAATGACTGAACTCTTTACTGTACTTTACTAACCACAGACCCTTACAACCGATGTTCTCAGGAGAACGTTCCATGTCAGCGCCATAGCAGCGAGAGAAGATCACTGACTCAAAAGATGGGAGGAAAAGTTAATCCAGCAAAAGAAATAAGAGTCCACACTGGTTGTAATTAAGCAAAGCCCGAACACGGAAGGCACTAACCCCCATAAGTCTGTCTTCTCGTAGATGATTAGACATGCAGACGATATCGATATCGTGGCTTATTCCCATCGGGACGGTGTAGAAGCCTTTACAGCAATTGAAGAAGTGGGCCTGGTAGGAAACGAGGGTTAGACCAAATACATGGTATCAAAAAACACAATAGTCTCGATTGAATTTATACGAGACAGTGTCATTATTGATAATATGTATAGTAGCTACTCGTATGATAATTTTAGCTATTATAACTTTAAATTCTATGAACGATATCTTAGTAGACATTCGACAAAGATTGACCATTGGAAACCACTGCTGCCTTGGGCTTAAAAAGCAAATGGGTTCAAAAATCCAATTTCCAAAAACAAAACTTATGCTATACAAAGCCATTACCCTGACAGTTCTGCGTTGTGAAGCTGAGTGACTCTAGTCCCTGGTCATATCAAGCGACTGGATATCAAAGTTCCAGGATCATAAATTTTAACCCCGAGGATCTTAAATTTTAACCCCCAGATCCAAGGCGGCAGGGAAGACACAAACCTTTGATTCAAACTTCAAGTCACAAGATGTTTAACGGCCTGTGTACCAAATTACAACGGAGTAATTTTGTTTTCGTCGGCTGTGGGGCTACTACTCTAGAGTAATACATATAAATAAGTAAGTTAGTACGAGACTACGAGCAGCACTGTGAATTTTCGCGCAATACGAAGAGCTCTTCATTTACTAAAGGATGATCAATATTGTGGCAAGTCCCCATGGAAAACAATATTTTTATTTCTTTTTGCTATAATGAAGCCGTGATCAAAGGCCTTTTAGTATCCTTAAAATGTCTGTACACAGCGCGGGCCAAGAAAAGCTATGGAGGAAAAAAAGAGAGGTACCGGTGTACGCTGGTCTTAAATGTTTGCAAGTTGTAATGACTATGAAATAAAGAGCTCGGTAGGGCATTCCATAAGCGAGTTGTGTGAGTTAGGAAAAAATACTGATCAGCGTTCATGGCAAGACGGGTATTAAAGGTTTGAAGGGTCGGATCGCTACTGGTAATTTTGATGGAGCAATAGTGGTGAAAATAGCAATAGAACGAGATGATGCAAGAAATATTACATCGATGTTCAAGGGTGTCGATTGACTATGAAACATTGGCGTCACCTCTGAGTTTCATCCCACGTATTTGCATCTTTTATACCAAGTGCAAAGACGTCACCAACACCTGTAAACTGCCGTGTCCCGCGGGCTATCTTATCCCGTAATTATCGAAGAAATATCAAATAGGATATATTTGGAACCTTAGCGATTCATTATTAATCGGAAAAGTACGCTTTAGGTCTTTCTATCTTTTTTCTCTTCAAAAGGGTATCATTCGGATCGGTGGCACTCTATTGAGTACCGATTATTAGTTTTTGAATAAAACTCTAAAAAGGATGGCAACAAAAGGTAAATATTTTACTGGGCGGTAAAACATTCAGCGTCCCAATTTAAACTAATCTTTGAATCGGATTCTTCATAACATTCTGTGGTACATTCATAACATTGAAGGTACGAAGATTGATTAGGTAAATCTCTTGCTAAATCGATCCATTCTATGGCAACAGATTCACAGGGATTCAAGAATAATCTGATGTAATGTTAAAAATTGTCAGAGGGACTGACAGTTTCCTATGCTGCCTTGAAATAGATTTCAATAAGCAACGTCTTATTAAGCAACTGCAACTCCATCTTATTCTTTACTTGTTGACCTTAGTAAGGTTTATTACGCATAGAAACACCTACAGATCCAGAGGGGTACGCACGAGAAATGATTTTTATCTCAGCGAATATAAGAAAATGAGTTCTTTGGTCAAATTCGCTATTGCTAATTTCAAAAAACTAATCGTGGAACGAAAAGCTCCAAAGTTTAGACAAGGGTATCAAGCCATTCTGGAATATAATCAAAGTAATTAAGAAAAAACATATCTACATTCCTCCCCTTAGAACAGGAAACTCTGTAATGCTTTCTTGTGCTGATAAGGCTAATGCCCTAGCAAACAATTTTTCACTCAATCATTCGATTGCCAATAATATTACCCCACCTATGCACATTAAAGCTTCCGTAAATCAGTCTGTAGATTGCGTTAATTCTCAAACCTTAGTTAATGATTTTAATCGCATACCTATTAAAGAACTAAAAGATCTAATAAGTAGACTAAAAACTAGAAAATCTACTGGCTTTGATGGTATTAGGAATGTTTATCTTAAGAACCTACCCCTTTTGCTCTTACGAAATTAACGGAACTATTTGACTGCTGCCTTAGATTCGGATATTTCCCAATACATTGGAAAACTGCCAAGACAATTCCCATTTTAACCCGTAGCTATAGACCAATTAGCTTGCTTAGTTCTCTGAGTAAGTGCCTAGAACTTTTCACAGTACTACTCACCAAGTACATCGTATCACAAAGGACATTAAAAACAATCTATCTGATGGAAAAAGTACCGGTTCGATAATTTTAGATGTTGAAAAACACCGTATGGCATGATGGTTTAATACATAAGCTTAACAGTATTGACCTCCCGATGTATCGTCCCAAAATTATTCAGTCTTTCCTATCAACCCGAAGTTTTAAAGTGTCCATTAATCGTTACTTTTCAGACAATAAATTAATTAATGCTGGAGTCCCACAAGGGTCCGTTCTGGCTCCAGTCTTACATAACGTATACACTTCCGATTTCCCCAATCTGACAAACTGTAGTATCGCCCTGTTCGCAGATGATACTTGCATTTACTCATCTGACGCAATTGGTTTCAATGTTGAAACGAACCTGCAATCAGCTACGAGAGTTGGCTGAAAAGTTTCCGATCGCAACGTAAAGATAGCGGCACTCGTCAATAAAAGCTAGTAAATGCTAGTTGTACATCTTTTGACGGTTACTTAGTTACTTAAGTTTCAGTCATTTTGAACGCGCAGTTTTTAGTTGACAGTCGTTTGAGTGAGTCAATGTGAGTGTTTTTTGTGAAAATGGAAAAAATTGAGTATCGAGCTGTTATTAAATTCTGAAATTTTGAAAGGCAATACGCCTACGCAAATCAAAAATGAGTTGGACTCTGTATATGGGGACTCTGCACCATCATTTACCACAGTGAAATTTTGGGCAGCTGAATTTAAACGTAGCCGTAAGAGCTTGGGAGAAGATGAACATTCGGGACGTCCAAAAACTGCAACCACTGACGATAACATTGCTAAAGTTCACCAAATGGTGTTAGACGACCGCCGAATTAAAGTGAGAGAGATAGTAGAGGTTATGAAAATGTCCAAAGAACGTGTTTGTTACATATTAAATCAAGATTTAGGCATGAGAAAGCTGTCCGCGCGTTGGGTACCGCGTTTGCTTTAGATCAAAAACGTGTTCGAATGAACATTTCCAACGCTGTGTTGGCGCAATTTGGGTGCAATAAATCCGAGTTTTGGTGCCGATTAATTACTGTAGATGAAACTTGGATACGCCCGAAACAAAAATTCTGTCAAAACAGTGGACTGCAAAGCGCGAGCCGGCTCCAAAAAGAACAAAAACAGTATTTTCGGTCCGGAAAGTGATGGCGACTGTTTTTTGGGATATTAAAGGAATAATCTTAATCGATTATCTTCAAAAAGGAAAAACCATTACAGGAGCATACTACGCATCATTACTTCCGCAGAAATTGCGGAAAAACGGCCAAATTCGCAGAAGAAGGAAATCCTGTTTCACCAAGACAACGCGCCGTCTCACACCTCAGCGGTTTGGGAGCATCGGTGGGAGAAGTATGTAGAGTTACAATGAGACTATGTAGAAAAAAAAATTGGAGAAAAAATGTCTTGTATAATTGTTCGGTAACTTTTAGAATCATACTGTGTTAACTGCAAAATCAAAATTAATGCTTCTAAGACTCAAGCTATCTTTTTCACTCGTAAAAGTAAAGCTTGTTTACTATGAAGTAACAGATTTCTATTGGACGGAGTTCAGATTGAGTGGAAACCGAATGGAAAATATCTTGGTATATATTTCGACAAACATTTAACCTTTAATATTCAAGAAGTAATTAAAAAAGTCAACACAACCATAAGAATTGTTTACGCTTTCATATGCAGAAATTCGAAATTGAATGACCCAAATAAATTAATGATTTTTAAGGCTATCTTTCAAGCCATTATATTCCACGGATCTTCAGTCTGGGGTAGATGCGCGAAAAGTCAGTTGCGCAAACTTCAGACAATCCAAAACAAATTATTGAAAATCATCCTAAATCTGCCTTGGTTTTTCTATACAAAAGAACTAAATGAACTAGCTAATATAGATATGGTAGAAAATAGAATTGAAAAGCTTTTGCACCAATATAATATATCGTGTTTATCCTCTGACAATGACTTAATCTTAAACTTAGCATCATAGTGAATGAAACACTTTTTCTTTTCTTAGTTTAATTCAAATATTCATATTTTTATTTTTGTATTTATTTATTTATTTATCTATTTATTCATTTTATTTTACTTATTATTTATTTATGACTATTAATTAAATAGTACTTAAAGTTTGTATTTTCAAACCCAGTTTTACAACAACTTCTCTTTTCCCTCCAACGATATCGGGCATATAACTTATTTTAGTGAAGGTTTTTAGTGGCTTTTACTTCAAATTTATAAAATTCTGTGCTATTATTTTAAACATTTGTAATAATATTTTAGTAGTAAGGTGCTTCAACCAAATCTCTGTAATACGAGCATTATGACTATAAATATTGTAAACATTATGCTACAATAAAATAAAGTAAAGTAAAGTAAGACCTTAGTAAGGACAGGAATACGCTTCGGGAAGGCAAATAGTTTAGAGGATACTAAGATACATTTTTAGCTTTATAGTTCAAATAAAAGTACACTAATTCTGTTGTGTGACATAAAGTGGAAAGTGCATGATATAAGAATCATGTAAGCAATATGAAATTCTAAAAAATGCTTTAGGTAAGCCATACAAATGTACGAACATAAGTGCTCGTATATATGTTATATTGATTTATGTGATCGTGGTTGGTTACACCAAAACCAAGCATGAATACTTTTGCAAAAGTGCCCGCATTTGAATGAACATACAAGCACACTTTTGTTTTTAAGTGAAACCATTCCAGTTGACTTTGTCTACTTATTTTTTTTACAAATTAGATAACGTGCCATGCATTACATTTAAATTCCTTTCTACAACGCCAACAGACATTTAAACTTTTACTGCTTTGCTTACGAAATATTAACTCGTATATAAGCATTTGCATTTTCTGATTCGCAGTTTTTTTTTTTCACCATGACGAAGTTATATTAAATATTAAAAAATACGGTATGAATTTCCTTTCCTTTTATTGAGGATTCCACCATTAGTCTGTGTGACCAGCTTTCATTTGAACCAGCAAATGAAAAGGTGATAATAAATTAAATTCGAACGGATTGCCAAAATTTAGTTCGCATAAGTCTTAATTATGCAAAAAAAAAAGCTAATTAGACTCGTGTTAAAAAATTACATCATAATATGATCTGAGAAAACATGATACCTTGCGGAAGGTTGATTGAAACAAACGTGCATACTATGTACGCATAACTTGGTAAAGATGTTTTCAAAAGTAACAATGTACGAGTACCTATGGCAAATTAATGAATCTTAAGAAAAAAAAAATCTATTGAAACATACAATTCAAAGAAAACCCAATACTTAAATTCAATGTCATCAGATAGTAAAAGTTGCCTCCTTCAGACCTTCGCCATAGTTATCCACTCAGACGTTCTTGTTATCGCGTTTCAGTTCTCATTGCCCCAGTTCACATACACCACATGCTATGATGTTCTGCCAGAGGCGTAATTGTGCACACCAAATGGAGATCCAAGCATGACGATTGGAATGACTGTTTGCCTATGGCTGGACATCCATAACCATATCCATCCAACGTTAAGAAACAACATGTCAATCCACTTTCAATAGATAATTCACTTTCAATTGGTAGCGGTTCGACATTCTTACAAGTGGCGTGTGTGCCAATTGACCTTAGATTACAATAGATAAACATTCTGGAGTCGGATAGCTCACGTATTAAACAGTGGAGTTTATATTTGGTAAGATCAGTTTTTTTTTTACTCAAAAAGAACTGATTGCACTTGGAATTTGCCGCTGTATGTACCCGTACATATGTATGTGTGAATGCATGCATCTACATATGTATGGTAGTTAAAAAAGATAAATACTCGCAGAGATAGGACTTCGAGCAGAGTTTTCTTCGTCATGCACGCTTGAAATGTTGGCAAAGTATCTACATATCTTCAAATGCGCTTGTTATTTGAAACGGTTGCACGATACGACTACTCGTATAATAAATACCCAATACATGTACTCGTAATTGCTTGAATGATACAATTTCGTATTAAGATAAAATATAAATACATATATACATACATGTGCGTACCACATACGTTTTGTTTACTCACGGATAAACACTTATTATTCATATGTACAAATTTGTATACGTTACATTCAAATTCAGCCTTTTGATTAAGATACAATAGTAATTGTATTGTAACAATGAGAGTATCACATTTTACGTAAGTAGGTATTCAAATCTTCTGTACACTTGTACAAAGATACATATAATGTAGATGCATATATAAAATTATCGCACTTAAATTATTTAGGAGTTCTATCAAGCAACTTCAACTCGCGTCTTACCGTCAATGACTCATTGGTTCCTAATATTAAGTGGCATAAAAGCCATCACCCTATCGGAAAATGCTAAAACGTTTGCAAATGTCAATTCTACTTTGGCACTTGTGAAGTAAACAAATACAAAACACAAGCCAACAAGACATGAATCACTATACTCGCTATTTTTTAGCGGAATAATTCGTTGGTGGTGTTGGCGCAGCGTGAATGCGCAGATTTCCCGGTCGTCCGGCACTAACTGACCAAATACTACGACGTCTAGCCGCTCACCTAGAAGGGTGTGGAACAACACGAGATGCTGCCAGGTCTGGCCAGCCGCGGAGCAGCCGTTCTGCTGAGAATATTCCAGCTGTTGTTGAAGATATCGCAGAGGACCCCAGAGTATCGACCAGACGACGTGCCACGTAATCCGGCATCATTCTACGGCCTTTACAGAGAAATTTGGTGAAAGACAGTAAGATATTATCTTACAAAGTGCAGACAGTGCATTAGCTGTTAGCTGCGGACTGCCAAGCGCGTGTAACCTACGTTCAAGCCATCCGGAATCTCGACCACGAGGGAAAGAACTTTTCATCGAAAATCATCATGAACGACAAGGCCCATTTCCATATATATGGATAAGTGAATAAACAAAATTATGTCTACGTCAACAAGCCTCAGACTCTTGAAGCCCTCAGCGAGAACACCCGTCAAGAATGCGAGGACCTACCGCCGAAAGTTCTGGCAAGAGCAATGGAAAATATCCGGGCCAAATGGTCATCAATTCTGGCAGCGGCCACTTAGCTGATATCATTTTCTCGACTTAGTGGAGTTTATTATTTAAAACATCAAATAAACATAATCCAAGAGCAGAACCAAAGTTTTTCATTCATAAAAAAAATTACAGCCAAAGAACATCTGGTGACAACTTTTGCGCCACTTTGTACAACAACTATAGTGAAGGATTAACCTCTTTACGGGTCGTTTTTGACAGCAGCAAAGATAAGAAGCTTGATGTCTCCTCACTTGCACGGGACTGAAGGAATTTTTAAATGGAATTAACGATGGCATTTACACTTCCCACTTGATGTAACAAGTGTAAGAAATGTCACTTTTACACAGTAGCACAAGCTCACGAGCAAAAGCAGTGACGGAATGTATCAACCAGTGGATAGTGGCTTTTAAAGCCATAACACTTACTACTATAGTATTTGATTTCATAGCTCTGCTTTCTATAGTCAGTGTTTGTTGATCTTAATGACTCTGAAATTTAGATTGCAGTTACCCAATAATCGCGAGCTAAGACAAGCTATGTTTGTAGGTATAGACCATCTGTTTTGACTCTTAGTAAAACACAACTAGAAGCATGCCTCTGATCTGAAACTACCTGGATACAAACTGGTGATATTATTATTTTCTCATCGCGACCATTTACGTACGTTATTACATATATAGCCTACCAAATTCCGCTACAACTCAATCTCTGCTTTAATCAGAATTGAACTTTCATACCCCGAAAGTTAAATTTCCACTACCTACTGATTTATTTACAAAAGTCCCAATATGGGCAGCGTTTCGACTGGTGCTTAAATAAATTTAAAAATATGTACACAATTCTAGGTGGCTCCGACATTCTGGGCAGACAACATTCGCAACCAACCGAAAGATTTTAGATTGTGCCATTTCAGCGCCACTAAAGCGCATTGAATTGTTGATTGGATGACTCTACTTTTACATTCGTCTAGTAGCAAGAGTACGAGTATGTTCTTAAAAGTCTTTATATCCACAAATCCGCTGGGCCGAATGATAGATCACCCCATCTTCTGGAGATGTGTTCCACCTCCATGCTGGCCAAACCATTGCGTAGTAAACAATACAATTTTCATGTGAACAGGACCTCCGGTGATTTGATGACATGGCTCTCCGAAAAGTGAAACCATTGTTTCCACAAATCTGGCGAAAGCAATATACACTAGTAGGCATAAGTATTTTGACGAATCCTTTTTGTGACTCTAGAACCTAGCTTTGCTTAGTATCCTTGAATAATGTTGCGAAAAAGATGAGCAAAACAAAGAATCTATTTTTAGCTCTACGCATGCCAAATTTTATATTGTTTACCGTTTGCATTCTCTTTCTGCTGATAAGAATGCATGTAGACAACGAATTTTAGCGTGGCATAAGTATTTTGACGGAATCTTTGTGTAAATATTTTTACACTTTTGAGCCCAACCAAGCAACTTTTGTGTTTAACTTAAATTGATATTAAAAGTTCATAAAAAAATATTGTAAAAATTTAGTAAAAGTTGTTAAAAACCATGGGTAAAACGGCTGAGTTAAGTTTAGTTATCAGACCATCAGTGGTAGCAAAGTTTAACGCTGTAACGGCAGTAAAAGACATTGCACCTGAGTTTAATGTGTCGCGTCAAACTGTGCACTATCAAATTAATAAGTTTTAAAGGCATAATGACATAGGAAACTTAATGACATAGCTGTTAAGCGCAAATCCTTCCCGAATCCTTCTACGGGAATTTAAAAAAAATATTTCTGTGAAACTTCAATCTGCTGCAGATGAACGGAATTTGACGGCCAAAAACCCAATCAGTGAGCACACTTTCCGACGACATTTAAAGGAAGAAGATTTTAAGACAATAAATGTTAAGGACGTGCCATACATATCAAAGGCAAAGAAGCTTAAAAGACTGGCCTTCGCAAAGGAACATCTGCACACGCCAAAGGAGTTCTGGAGAAGCGTTCAATGGACAGATGAAAGCTCCTTTGAGTATAATTCATCAAAAAACAAATTTTTTGTAAGATTGCCAAAGATAGTAAGGAAAAAAAGGCCCGTTTCTTAAAAAGTGATCCATGGTGGAGGCTCTGTCATATTCTGGGGATGTGTTGCGCATAATGTGCTGGGTGACTTGGTTCCTATCACCCCATATGATAATGCCTTTCTTTTCGGAGATAGGCCTATTGGGGAATAATTTATCCTGCAACAGGATAATGCCCCATGCCACAAAGCCCGGATGGTAACTAACTTTTTGAAGGATCTTGGTGTTACCACTTTGGACTGGCCACCTCAAAGTCCAGATTTAAATATTATAGAAAACGTCTGGGCTCTTTTGAAACGCAAAAGAATAGTTCCGTTAAATAAAACCAGAGAAGAGACAATTTCTGAGGTCACTTTCCTTTGGAAAGAGATACCTCCCGAGATTCTTCAAAATTTAGTAGATTCAGTAACGAGACGCCTTCAAAAAGTTATTGAAGCCAAAGGAAGTTATGCATTTTACTGAATTCCTCTTCATTTCTTTACTTTTGTTAATTTTAAACTTCGGTTTCTTAGTATTACATACTTGTCAAAATACTTATGCCAACACGTGAAATTACTAATTAATTTATATCCTGTTAAGTTTCTATGAAAAAATACTTGTTTGCTTATTTTTAAGTTTTTATTAGTTATATATAAAAAAGAAAAAATAAACAAAAATTCTTTATAAAGCCATTTAAAAGTTTAACTCAAAAATGCAGGATTTTTATTTCGTCAAAATACTTATGCCGACCAGTGTACTTGTAAATTACGTTTCGAAACAACTAAGTCAAATTGTGTTCGACAGTTGCAAGTCTGATGTAAATGGTGCTACCCCCCAGGACTTCGTTTTGACTCCCACAATGATTTCAAAATGATATCTTGCCTACTAATTCTAATTTATTATATTCTTTTTCTTTTCATATTCATTCCCGGACTCATGCTCGTGTGTTTTCGTACGCGTTGCATATTAATTCAAGTACACATGTACAAGTACGAGGACTAAAATCTCCATAATATACTATGTGATGAAATCCACAGAACAAGTTCCGGATAAGAATGAACCAATGAAAGCATTTAGGGAGGGATCGAGCCCATCGGAGACGAGTCGCACGGATTAGAATTTTATATCAGACCTTTGGACACTAGGCAAGACAAAACCCTGCGTTAACAATTCATATTTTAGTCTTTTTAGATTCACATCTGTCTTAGAAATCCTTTTAGCAAAATAAATATTGATTTTTGTTTGCTCGGATAGCTTTTGAAATTATACCTATACTATGAAATTTATGCAGGTATCATTGAATAATTGCGAATCAACTTCGAAATAATATAATAAACACTTGCAAACTTACAAATTATTATCTAATATAGTTAACCCAAATAGGATTGGCTAACGAAGATCTAAATTTCAGGTTGCTTTCCATCCGGACAAATCAGTACTTGGCCCTTTTTTACAATGACCGACTGCCACTTTAAATAGAAAGAAGGTATCAAGTTGCCAGAAATAGCTCGTCCCAAGTATCTGTATCTAAAATACATACCATTGTTAAAACGTAAATCGATACTAAACCTTTAAAGTATCACACAATGAACTCATCACCTACATATGAGTTTGGCAATATATGACTGTATGTATTTATCATATAATCAAGACATCTCTACTATATTATATATCGCATTTAATTAGATAATTCACTTCCAAGTTCCAAGCACAGCTGCTGATGTCATATCACGCAAGTTACGGAGAAAAATGTAAAAAAAAAAAAACCACAAAGCTTACCCACCTCACTTATTCAAGCGACTTAACAACAACTTGAAGGTTAGCCTTAGATACGCTTGTATCGACGCAAATCAATTAGAAAAGAAAGATATTATATACAAAAAAAAATCTAAAAAATGTTGAGGCATTTTCCCATGAAAATTAGATCATCCATTGATTGATTCAACTCTCCAAGAAGAGGTAATTTAATTTAACGGACAGATACTCGTGTGTATCATATTTAAATACCACATCCACCTGTGGTTGAGGTTTTATCGATTAAACCTTTTCCCATATTAATATTTATTATGTACGCATGTTACACCAACCGGCATTTATTTACTTCTTTTTTTTTTTTTTTTTTATCCATAAGATACGCACTGAACTAATTAATTAGCTTGTGATACATTTTTATCAAGCTATTCACTTATTTTTATAACACATGTAGGTACTAGGAATTGAGAGTAGAGCTCATTTAAATCACTTGCGTATGTAGTTTTTAAGGAATATCTACAAACAGGCCATTGTTTAAAATCTAATTTAAAAACCAGAGAATACTATGTAAAATTAAAACATTAACCTCTCATTGTGCGGTCACAAATAAATCCGCGGTCACCAATTTTTCATAACTTAAAAGGATAAACCGAAAAGTAAAAAACAAAACAGAACTAAGAAATCCACAGGCGCTTGCGATCAATGTATTGGAGCTCAATGAGGTAGAGTATCCACTGTTGTTAGTAAGAAGACCGCCGAACTCTTACTGTAAGGTGGTTTGTTTGAATTGTTTGGTTGGGGTGGACGGACGGAAAATCCACACCGTCATCGTCGATACCAAAACAAAGTTAACAGAGTTGTTTCTGTGTGTACATACATAAAATATACAAAAAATAAAAAATAAATAAAATATCGTGTAGAGTTGGGGCCAGAATATTCTCGCGGCACTTGAACACTGTATCTCAGTACGAGTATCTGTATCTGATGAGTGTCACTTTAGAGACCATGAAACAGTCTGTCGTAGTAGACAAAATATAATGAAATGCTCTGTATTGTCGACAACAAAAATGACTTGTGTGGTAGACTTTAGTATTTAAACACGATTCCGAATAGCCAACGTCAAGCAAACAACTTGCGCAGCGAACGAACAGCAAAGTAACAAACAAACGCCGATAAACGATGGCATGAGATGGTGAAAAATTATAATTTGCTTATGGCATTTCGGTGCGGCTACGAGTAGCGATTTGAAGGAGAGGTGTTTGCGTGTTTGGAGCTACCTTGGTCGACCGGGGGTTTCATTCTGCCCATATGTGTAAAAGCTGTTAGTAGTTGAATATGAATTAAACGAAGCCAGGCTATGGCAACCTTAAGATAACGTGCCCAATATCTTACTATTTGTTCAAAAGATGTTCTTTTTGAATTTTTTGTTTTTTTTCCTTACCTATGTACAATAACACATTGGCTGAAAAGTCCGTGCCGTTTTAAAGTAAAACACAAAATTATTGCAAAATTCAACTTTATTTATCAATATAGTTGCCTTCGAGGGCGATACACTGATTGAAACGATTTTTCAATCTTTCTATACCACTTTTGTAGAACGATTTCGGTTTAACCTCAAAATAGGCGAGCATTCTTTTGAGGTCTGCGAACAGGAAATAGTCGCTGGGGGCCAAATCTGGAGAATACGGTGGTGGGGAAGCAATTCGTAGCCAAATTCTTTCAATTTTGCTATCGTTTTCATCGACTTGTGACACGGTGCATTGTCTTGATGAAACAGCACTTTCATTTTCCTCAAATGCGGCCGTTTTTCTGCAACTTCGTCCTTCAAACGCTCCAACAACGCAATGTAATAGTCGCTGTTGATAGTCTGCCCCTTTTGGAGATAGTCGATGAAAATTATTCCATGTGCATCCCAAAATACGGATGCTGCTACAACTACAGCTGACTGCCGACTTGACTCTGGTGTGAAGTGATGGAGCCAAGTTTCATCCATTGTCACATAACGACGCAAAAATTCGGCTTTATTGCGGTTGAACAGCTTTAAACACTCCTCTGAATCATCAACACGTTGTTGTTTTTGGTCGACTGTGAGCAAACGCGACACCCACTTTGAGCACAGCTTTCGCATGTCCAACTATTCGGGTATGATATATCCAACATGCTCTTTTGATATCTTCAGAGCCTCAGCTATCTCGATCAACTTCACTTTACGGTCATTCGTAATCATTTTGTGGACTTTTTTGATGTTTTCATCTGAAACAGCCTCTTTTGGACGTCCACTGCGAGCATCATCTTCGGTGCTTGTATAACCACTTTTAAATTTTTCAATCCACTTGCGAATGGTTCGTTCGGCTTGTACAGAGTCCGGGTAACACTTATCAAGCCATTTCTTTGCATCGGCTGCATTTTTTCCCATCAAAAAGCAATGATACGAGTAAATCAATACACGAAATTGCTTTGAATCCATTTTTTTCACAATAACAAAAGTTGCTTCACTCACAACGGTATATCTCGAGAACTAATCGTCCGACATGTATCTTTTGAAGGTTGGTACGAACTGAAAATCGTATGACTTTAATTCATGTGGTATGGATTTAATTCAAGTGGTGCCCTCTCTTAGAAACGGCACGGACTTTTCAGCCAATGTGTTATATCGGCAAGAGTACGATAACTTAGGCGCCAAGAAATAATAACGGTTTTTTGTAGAACAGTTCAATACAAATATTTTCTACTATGGGAGGGGCGGTCTATCTCGCCCCGTTTAGGAGGTACGGGCAATTTTGGAAAAAGTGACTTAAAATGAAAAAAAAAAATATTAAAAAATAACGGCAACATTTACAATGAAGTACTACACCGGTTTTGAAAGCCAGAAACCTATTCTTTAATCCTAAATTTAAATTAAATTATTTATGTCAATAGTATTTGGAAAATTCGTATGCAAACTCAAAATTTTGATAAAAAAATTAAAAAAAAAAACAAGTTTAGACCAATTTTTTCCAAAATTGTGAAATGAAGTGCTAAATTGGCTTTTTGTGGTCAATGCTTATATCAACTCTGAATCGAACACAAAAAACCGAATGGTTTTATGTTTTCTAGTTTTTCAGAAAATTGAAAATTACTATTTTTGTTTTGGTTTTTTGGCATTTACGTGGTCTTTCTTTGAGGTAAGTGAATGAATAATAGATTAAACGTCTGGCAGGCGCCTATACCTTAATTAACAGTACCCGGGTGGACCGCTTCGCGGGATTAAGGAATTTAAACTCTCTTTTCGCATGCGGCAGGTCCCGCTCACGCAACTTCGTTGCTCCGCTTGGGGTATGTGCTTTTGGTCAGGCAGGCGCCTATGTCATCAATACTCTTCATCTACAGTACTCATTCCAGGATTAATGACAAAGTTTTGTTGATTCGCATTATAGAAAATTCACATGTTCGAATGTTGCAGCAAATTATTTGCTTTGCGTAATATGTAAGTATGTCTGTACTTATGTAATATGTAATGCACTTGATAATGATGCAAAAATATAACCGAACAACTGTTAGACTTTTATGCCGTTGTTTTTTTTAATACACATGTGGTAAAGCGTGTCTAAACTTTTTTTTTTAATTTTTTTTATCAAAATTTTTAGTTTGCATACGAATTTTTCAAAAACTATTGACATAAATAATATAGTTTAGGCTGTTGGATAGTTGTCAAGGGATATACTACCTACTGTTATTAATAAATAGTAAGACTTATTCATTTAATTCTCGCGGGCTTTCCCAAACGAGTAGTTATTCTTTTTTAGATTGCCAGCACCCTAACAAATATCTGTGTCAAATTTCGTGTTGGTGTATAGTGTTTAGTAGTTAATGAGATAAGATAGTTTACTTTCATCTAAAGTCCATTTTTCGTTTTTTAAAATAAGTGAAAGTTCAGCAAAGAAGTTGAGCCAAATCAAAAATCGGCTTCCAAAACGATGCATACGACCAGGAGAGGGTCAGCTAATCAAGTGAATGTTGTGCCAGAGGTGAGCCAAGGCCCAAAAAACCACGTCAAAGCAAGTCGAAAATCAAGGTGATGTTTTGTATTATTATTCCTTCTGCTGAGCCAAACTGCTAACAAAGCGTTATGGTTGGCAACACGGGAGTATTTGGCCAACAATTCGAGCCATATCGGTCCAGATCCGTCCTATTCGCCTGACTTAACTCTTCTGGCTATTCCCGAAACTCAAAAACCTGCCCAGAGAACATCGTTTCCGCTCGATTTAAGAGATACAAGTTGAATCAAAGAAGGTTTTGAAAGCCATTCCGAAAATCGACTTTAACATCTATTTCGAACATAAGCATATTCTATCCGAAGGGGATTACTTTGAAGCGGATGAAATAAATTTGGAAGAATGTTGTGTTCTATTTAAAAAGTCGTACTTTTTGATCAAAATATTACATATACGAGTAGTGGCCCTATTATGCTGAACTTGATGTATGTAAAGCTGTACACATCTAATGTGAGAAAGCACATCAGAGTGAACTTCAGCGAACATATTGTATATAAAAATAGATAAGGCATCACTTGTAGACATAAGTGATTAAAAGCGAATTTCTAAAGTCTATCTAGAGTTTCTGAGAAAAATTGTTCGGTGGAGCCAACAGTTATACCCTTAGTTAGAAAAGGGCATATATTATAGATCTACTCTTAAGTACATATTCGAAGTCAAATCTACAAGGTTTTCGCTTTTTACTTTTTCCTGTCTCTATGCCCCAAAAAGATAAAGAGGTCCTCCTATAATCCTGATCCCGATTGCAGGTTATTGTAAAAAGCTATCGCGGTGATGATACAAGTTCTGAATAATGAACCGCCTTAATTAATGTAATGAAGGGAACAAAAAGGAACAATGTACAGTGTTGGAATATACAATGCACTTCAGGAGATACGCAAAGACTAGCACTCGGCCTCTTACATACTTGGGGTCCAGGACTGCAAAAATAAGAATACGGACTGATTACGGGTAATCTACTCCGATCAAAAGCCATAGCTTTAATCCGAAAAAGCTCGGCTAAAGAGCCAAACTCTTCAACAGAAGACACACTCCCCGAACGATGAATCTGGAATCCAATTACGACGTCCAGATCTCGTCTGAACTGCAAAGTTAAATATCAAAATCGTTGAACTTCTGCTTCTATGAAACATAAAATATAACTAAAAGAATTTGCAACTGACGGAACTGATCAGCATAAGCTGATCCTCCAGTTGGTCGACCAGTCGACCTGTCAACCAGATCGACCAGGTACTGATTGAAGGATAATACGTTTCCAATGGATTGAATTTGCGTAGTTCCATCAGTTCCGACTTTACACCGGAAAAACGATTCTCTTCGGTGTTCCACCGCGCCTTACAGAAGTGGCTAACAATGGGTCCAATCATCATAATCTTCAAGAAATAGACAAGACAACTTTGGACGATCCGGTTGGTAGCGGAAGCGCAACCTTTCATTGTAAATAATTGGGAGATTTACAAATACAGGATAAGTAGATTAAAAATGACAGGAACTGTCAAATCGACATTCTGCATGTAAATACCTCAACAAATATTGCATCGTGTTTAATACGCCCGAAAAATGCAAAATATCGTTCGAGTCTTAGAATTGCAATCACCTTTTCATTTATTCCTAAGTACACATATATGTAATAGCATTTAACGTCTTAAGTTTTCCATCCAGTTATGCCATGTAACGCTTGGAAGTACTATGGGTGCCCCGCAGTTGGGAAATTCACAATTTAACGCTAGAATAGATATTACTCGGGACAAATGAAAAACTGAAGACAATACCTTCAACAAGCTCATCCAATTACTATGGTTCCTTTACGATATCGACATACCCAACGTCCGGTTGAGGCCATAGAGGGAAATGAAAAAAGAGCCAGTTGTAAAGCAATAGTCCAGCGTAATCTCTCTACTCTACAGGGTTAGAAAAATGTTTTTTTCGGTCCTACAAGACCAACCCGACAGAGAAAAACCGAAAAAAGTTCAAACGAGCCAGAAATGACTGCAACGCCTTTCTTAAGCGTGTGAAATTCCAACACGACCAAAAACTGAGACAAAAAATACTACAATGTCCCAAAGGCAGTAAAACTTGTTAGTCGTTCGTCAAAAACATTAGAAATTCTGCCTCATCCTCCATCCCAACGCTCATTTGTAATGAATGACATTCCACCTGACAGCTCTTTGGACAAAGCCAATCTGCTTGCTGCACACTTTGCGGCTAGCTCAACACTCCTAGATTGTGCTTTGTCCCCGCCTACACTCGAGTGCGCCGAATCTTCAATGGGACGAATCCACTTTCGCACTCGTGTAGTAGCAAAATTACTTAAAGATCTTAATATATATAAATCCACTGGTCCAGATGGTATATCTCCCTTCTTCTCCCTTCCTAGCTGGCAAAACCATTGCGTAATCTTTTTCATCAATCCTACTAATTAGGAATTTTTCCGAGCAGATGGATAACAGCATTTGTCCAGCCCGTCCCTAAAAACGTCGAATCTTCTTATCTCTCCTCCTACAGACCCATTGCATTTACATCCCTTCTCTGCAAGTTCATGGAAACGCTGATAAACCGTCAACTCATGAAATATCCCGAACACGAAGACTTTTTAATGACCTTTCGTAGCAACAGGTCCACTTTTGATCTGATGGCAAGTCTCATCGAAAAGTGGAACTAAAGCGTACATCAAGCTGGCAAAAGCAAGATAGTTGCACTTAAAAATATTTCTAAGGCATTTGACAGAGTTTGGCACCAGGCTCTTTTGTCGAAAATGCGTGCTTTTGGGATCGATGACTTTCTTCTTCAATGGATTAGAAATTACCTTCAAGTTGTCTTGGACGGTTTCAAGTCTGATATTTACAAAATAAATGCTGGTGTGCCCCAGGGCTCCGTTCTGTCTCCGACACTCTCTTTAATTTTCATTAATGATCTCTTGTCTGCTACTTCTAATCCAATATATTCCTTTGCTGATGACAGTACTCTCTGCTTTTAATATTCGTTTCCGAACTCACGCCCCTGCTCTTCGGCTGTAGAACAAGAACAGCAGCGTATGTTAAGCTTATTAAATTCCGATATTAACAGCATATCAAATTGGAATTTAATGCTTTCAAAATTCAATGCTGTCTTTAAGGCGAAATCTAAAAATACCCAGCCATTATCCATGAATGGCATTTACATCGTCGAAACCGAAATACTTTACCCCCTCTGATCTGGCCTCAATATATGTATAAGGCATTTATCAGCCCGAAATTGGAGTACAATACCCACATCTGGTCGTGTGCGCCCAAAACATCTCTGCACTTGCTAGATATGATTCAAAACCGTGCGATCAAACTCATAGGTGATACTAATATCACCCCAACAATGGACACCCCGAATACCGACGTAATGCCACGTGTCTCACTCTGTTTTATCACCAGTAGCATTCTGCCCATTCAAACTTTTAACAGTAACACCCGGCTCGCTATAAATGTTCATCAGTATACCCTCAAGCCCACTTTCGGACGTACTCTAAAATATCGTAATTCTTTCCTACGCCATACAACTCGCTTATGGAATGCCCAGCCGATCTCTGTATTTCCTGGTCCTTATAACTTACAAACAATTCAAAACAATGTACCTCGGTACCTATAGTTTCCTCCTTCCTAAATTTCCTTCGCCCGCACTGTGTACGAATATTTTAAGGGTACACAAACCCCTTGAGCGCGCGCTCATTTAAAAAAAAAAAAAGAACTCACCGGGAGCATCTTTTAGTTTTATGCATTTATTTCATACAATTTCTGTAAACTGGTCCAATTTTGGTTCTACCAAAACGCCGTCCAGATAAATGGTTGCACATATGGACTCTTATTGTACGTATAGGTACACACAGGTAAATATTGTTTTTTTCTTGTCAAATGAAGTATTTCGTAGGCACCATTACAGGTTCTAAAAGGTTTAATTTATCTCTAATTTTTAGTTACAAAATTCTTAGTTACAAAGGTCTTAGTTTTAATGTTTCAAAACCCTGACAAGTATTCATGTCCTCATATAACAATAACGCACACACCCATTCAATCATTAACCACCCACTACAAAAACCAACCAAAAGCAGAAATAACTATTTCTCCCACTGTTCTTCGTATAAATTACCCCCATTAAGCGAAAGTTTACATCACCCTCACGGAATCGAAATTGTGGTGCAGTAGCTGGAGCGAGGTAGCTTGGAGCAGTATATGTATATAATCTTAAATTTACATACATACGAGTCTGTACATATTTACCGTATATTTGGTGCATGTAAAAGCGTTGAGTTTTTAATGAAGTTTCTTCCTCATTCCATGACTTTAAGGAGGTAAAAATGTTGCAGTCTGTTGCTGTACAACATACGGGTATTATTGTTATTAAAACACTACCTACTCGCATGCCGTTGTTTTAAGTTACACGAACTACAATTTTCTGGACTAGAGTACCTTAATAGGGAAAGCAAAAAATTAGCAATTAGGCCACCAATAAATACGAAGTACAGTGATTTTAAGTACGGGTGCTATGTATTGTATTTCCCGTAAAAAAATTAAGCTCTCTCAGAGGTGCATGTAATTCACCTAGCGCTTAAATTATGAGGATTAAAAGGTTGATAATATACCAAATGTGGGGTGATATTGCGCTAACTGCTAACAATGTAGATGATTCTAAATTGTTTTTTTTTTTTTTTATTACTATAAATATTTACAAAAAAAAGAAGAAATAGTTACTTTTCTTTCAGAACAATAACCAATCAACTTATTCAGCTAAATCGATCTATAGCCAGTTGCCTACAACTGGTGTTGAGTGAGTGAGTTTAAGCTATTTTAGATCATTTCTACTGCATCGTCTCACCGGGTTGGATTCAGAGCCCTTTTAAGATAAGCATTGGGCCATGTCAGGCGAAGCAGACGCATTTTTTGACAATTTGTTGCGGGCATTGCTACTTAATTACTTCTTCCTACGAGTATTTCCAAAAGAATTAACGACTGGAGTGATGTTTCAAGATGGAACTTACCGCTCTCAAATCTACCGCAAAGTAGTGAGAAAATTCTTCTCACTGATGGGGACTGATAAGTTGGTTAATAAAAGTCTCCAACCACCCACATTATACATATTATAACATATAGTATGTTTCTTAGCGATATTTGGGACATTGATGTCTCTTTAGTTGGCACCGTTAAGAGGATGTTCGTTTTTGCAAACACATGCAAGGTACGTTAACATTTCGCCCACCAAAAAAGTTGATCGGTTTAAACCTGTGGATATGATTTACTCCCATTCTATTTCTACATTCAAAAGCCCTTATCGGTCTGAATGTCATAGTTAGACCCTTGATTTTAGATCTTGTAAAAAAAACTTGTGTTAATAAATTTTGGTAATACTATCCTCCCTCGTTTTTAATATTGGCTAACTTGGACTTGATATGAATTATTATAAGTCGTTGATTGTCGGAAGATTAGGACTCCTTCACATCTGACTCTGACAACAAATCTGCATCTAGATGTCCGCTATTTTTAATCTCAATTTGACATACTTTTTTTTCAAATAAGCAAAACTCCTAATAATTACTGCAAAATTACAACGATGATCTGCCCGAATTCTCGGAAGATGATATATATTATTCACCAAGCGGGACTGAAAGTGATTCCGAAGATTATAACAGTGACAAAAGTGACGCTGATTTTATCGGACAAGAAGTGCGTTTGGAAATCGCTGCTGAACCGGGAAACGCTCTCAAGTCGAAAAACAAGAAAATTCAGTATGTGCGCGATCCAATGCCACTATGCCCATCAGTCTCGACAATAGATTTCGCTTCTCGTCAAGGTTTGTTTTGAGTTTTTTTTTAGGCGCTTTTATTTGAAATTTTTGCAGGACCAACATCATTTGCGAAATCTTTCATCAGCAGTCCAGTGACTGCGATTTTGCTTTATATCGAGCCAGTCGAGAATATTGTGGTACAAATGACCAATTTATACGGTGTTCACAAGCATGGCGTCACGTGGAAGCCGGTTGATGTGTCTGAAATGCCCGCCTTTTATGGGCTTTTGTTGTTGGCTGGGGCATATCGGTCGAAAAGCGAAGCAGCTGATTAGCTTTGGACTGCTAAGCATGGGCCACCAATTTTCGCAGCGACAACGTCACTTATTGGCTTTCGAGCCATTAGCCAATCGATACGATTCGATAACCGACCAACTCGTCATAATGTTCAGCAAAGTGTACGCGATAAACTGGCGCCTATTCGCGATTTGTTCGATCTGCGGGTCCAGCGCTTGAAAGTTAGGTATCTTCCTGGCAAATTTCTGACCGTCGATGAGCAACTGCTGCCATTTCGTGGATGATGCAATTTTCGACAGTACATTTCGTCTAAGCCTAGAAAGTATGGCATCAAACTTTGGATTCTGGCCGACGCAACCTGGGGCAGCTCCACACAGATTAGTGCGCAAAAGGTCACTTTGAAATTTTGGGTAAACAAGAAAAAAATTTTACTTTTCACAAAGTTACGGTATTTGTGATAAAAAAAATGCATTTTTTTTTGTTTTTATGTTTTGCACTATGTTAGTCAAGCGATCAAAGTTGACAAGTTTATTTGAAATTTGCAATTGGAAAGAAGTAAGCAAAGTAGTTCCCACTCTATTGCAATATCTTTGTTATTTATTGTGCGATTAAAAATATAAAATATGACCGGGAAAGGTAAAGATGTGTAGAATTTACTTGTTTATTTCAAAAATGAAAAAAAACATTCTTTAATTAATTAAGGGGTTGGTAGAGCGAGTGTTTTTTTAGACTTTGTTTTAATTTTTGCATAATATCTTCTGTTCCGGCAAAAGTTTAGCAGGTCTATTAATTGTCCATAATTAAGACATAATTCCTTCATTTAAATATGAAAGCAGAAGTGCTAAACTTTTGCCGGAAATATTTTTTTTTATTTTATAAAAATAAGGTTGGCGATTTTTCAAGAGAGCCGATTGTTGTTTTTTTGTTGTATTAACCTCAGAAGCAATAACTGTTCGAATTTTTTTAAGTTTGCATTGTTTATAGAAAGATAAGTCCACCCAGCTTATTTTACAACCTAATTTCTTCCAACTTCGTTCACTGGCAGGTATCTTAATAACGGCTTTTGTTGATACAATTTTGATCAACAGCGTTAATAACTCCTTGTTATTTTTCTTGTATGCGTTGAATATGATTGTTGTTTTTTATAGTAATGTATTGTAATAATATTAAAAGCATTACCAAAATAAAAAAAAGACTTACATAGCAAAGCAAAGCAAAGCAAAGCAAATTAAAAAACAAACAAAGTAAAGAGTAAAAATACCTATACCTTACTCGGTTAAAATATTTATGATTATGATATAAAGGATTTTTTTTATATTTTGTAGGAATTAATTTCATCTTTATTTAGTAATTTAACTTAAGATTTCTTGAGGTTCTGAAGCACAAAATTATGACTATTTAAGAAAACAACTGGTTGAAGTATTTTTTGCAAACACACGCCAGTGAAAAGAAGACTTTTGATGCCAAAGTTTTTGAAGTTGAGACTTTCCTTCAACGTAAGATGCTATACAGCGAAACTCATTTACGCGAGCTTCGACAAGACTTGAAAAATTTCAAACATCAACTAAGAACCGAATGGGATCAAATCGAACAAAAAAACTGTTTCTCGCCTCAGAGTTAAAATGGCTCAACGGATTCATTTCTTTTAAAAAAAATTTTTCATCAGCTGGACGTCCATCGCTGTTTTTGAAACATGCAGTGAATCAACAAAGTGCAAACGAACTGCGGAATTAAGAAATACGGTTCCCATAAATGAGCTGGTTTACGCTGCTCAAATGAATTTACAGGCTTCGGGTCAAAAGCAAACAGCAGATCTGGTAAAAGAAGCAACAACGTCTCAAAGTTTCTTACAAAGGCAAAAAAGTTTTGAAGAACTCTATAATGATTGAAGCAAAATTGTCAAGGCACCAATACAACATTATAAGAACCTATGCCAAAAATGTGTTCCCTTCTTAAGTTATGTGAAAAAACCACTGTCCTTCATCTCCCCGTTATTGCCGTCCATTAAAAATTGACATTCAAAAAGAGAGTGACGGACTTGTAAGGATCGAAAAGAATATTACAGATACACAAATCTAAAATCTTCATCCATGAGATGTTATTTAGGCAATGATACATGTAAACAGTTCAACAATGTACACAAAATGATTCAGTTGCCTGTATCGGAACAATATGTATTATTTGGTCTTTCTGTTTTACATGCATGGTCACTTTAGACTTTTCAAAATAATTTATCGCACAAAACCACTACTTTTGCCCCACTGTGCGACGCAGGATCGTTGTATGTCTACAATATTCAAGTGTACGTTGGCCGTGATCGAAACTGTTCAGCAGAAATCAATGAAGGTCGTAGTGTTGTTCTTTATTTGTGCCAAGGTATTTCTTCTTCGTGTACATGCCTTTACTTTTCTCTGATCTGTGATTCTTGAATGAACGGACGCAATGTCACTTATGATAATTTTTTTACATCTACAGTTTGGCTTTCGAGCTGAAGAAGAAGCAAATTACGATTGTCGGCATCATAAGGAAAAATCGCACGGAGATACCATCAGCGCTGATTGACATGAAACGAAAACTAGTGCTGCATACAACCATGCAGATCGTGTCACGATGGTGTCATACGTGCCCAAGAAAAATTGCTTCGTAACTTTGCTTTCGACGTATCATGCGGCTGTCCACTTCGATCCAGCTGACCAGGCAAAAAAGCCCAACATAATTCACTTTTACAATAAAACGAAGGCTGGTGTCGACACTCTCGACCAGATGGTTGGCACTTATCGGTGTAAACGCAGGACCAACCGATGGCCACTAACGTTGTTCTACAACATTCTTGACATTTCGGCTTTGAATGTCGTCTTGATCTTCACTCAATTGTTCCCGGAATGGAACAAAAGTAAGAAAAGTTTCCGCCGACGATTGTTTTTGTTGAACTTGGGCGAGGCCTATCAAAGCAAGAGCATGACATAGTATACATGCGACAGAAGTTTTTCGTCGATTTCATCGTACTCCTCTTGCTTGAATTCTCCATCAACATCATCACAAGCATCAGCATCGATCGAAATGCTAGCGGTCAACATATTGATTCATCAGCCAACCACAAAAAAACGGGCTAGATGTCACATCTGCCCTCGAACTCCGAACGCAAATGTTCACAGTGTTCGCTGTGACATGTGCTTGAGGCCAACTTGTACGGAGTATCGTTTTATTCTTTGCGAGAAATGCGAAGTACTTCATCGCAAATAAAATTTCAGTATTCTCCATTCGATTCGACCTGTTCTTTTTTTTCCTTTTTATTATACATATTTGTAGTTGAACTGTTATTTTATTTTATTTTTTTTTTCATAATAAAAATAACAAAAATTGAAATTTTCCGCAACAAACCAGCTTATTATAGCTTTTGTTGACTCTACAATCGGCTCTATAAAGCCATGTGTCAAATTGACACCAAACATCAGATTAGCATGGCAAAACTAAATATAGACTACAGTTAATTGTTTTCCACTTTTGCTATATTGTAGTTATCCCTAGTATCGCTCCACTTTTGTATAGATTTTTTACCTGAAATAGAAATATTAAAGTCATAACTTTGTTGCATTTCGATCTATTTTACATTAAATCTTTCCAGGTTCATGTGTTCTGGATGTGATCAAATTGATCTACATTTGACGAACAGAATTGGACACACAACAATATTAAAGATATTAAGAGAGGTTGGCAGCGCCATTTGGGAATGTTTGCGAGAAGAATCTTTTCCAGAATTGACTGAAGAAGAGAAAGGAAGGAAATTGCAGAAAATTTTTATAAATATAGTATAGCCAGTTTCCCAATTATCTAGATTCCACCGAGGGTTAACATGTTCGATTACGAAAACCAATGATCAGTGAGTCCTTATTTCACAATTAGAACATTTTTTTCAATAGTATTGCTCGCTAAATATTTCCTCATTTCCATCGACGTTGGTGCGTTTGGGAGAATCGGACAGGGCTATATTCGAAAGGACTATTTCTCAATGTAAAAATTAAAAATAATGAAGGAGCCAACCTCTCTCATATACTGTAGGTTCAATTATACCCTACGAGTTCATTGGTGATGAATCAGATGAGGCATTTCCACTTTCACAAAACATAATGAGACTTTTCAGTTTTGTCGGACAAAAGGGGATATTAAACTACAGGTTACCTCGTGTCAGGAGGTATGGATTTAGCAATACTTTTGGTTACGACATGCTGTGCTCCCCATAGTTTTGTAAGAACTAGGGATGGATATGACATCGAAGATTTAATGTCTGTAGAAGGATTCATTGAACAACAAGACTCTTCAAGGCCCTCAAGAGCACCTAATCAGTCGATTCAAGCAAGAAATAAGTTAGCAGACTATTTTCTATCTGTTGTTGGTAGTGTCCAACGGTAAAAAATAATATTTAATAATTATTTAAATTCTTATATTTATGTTTTATATTATAAATGCAAATTTGTATTGAAAATTACATATAAGTATGTACTTATATATTTTTTTTTTTATCTTTGTCGTCCTTCTCTTCGAAGCCTTCAGAAAAACTCCAACAAACATTTATCCACGCCCCTCTTTTCTTCTGCCGGTTATTGTAATTTTCACCAGCAACATCCCCTATTTCTGGATACTTTTTGATTTCGGCTATAAAAAGCTCTACGAGTATATCCAAATCATCAGTTTCCGTCATAAATATATTTTTTTTTCTAACAAAAAACTCATCATTTAAAAACCCGCACGTGTGCACGCTTCATAAAAAATAATGCACTCTAGACCGCATATAAACGCCCGGCACCGCTGCGGTGCTATGTGGATCTGCGACACAAATGTAACGCGTGGAACGGCCGCGACGCCACTGCGGCTACGCGACTGTGTGTGCACAAATCAATCTAGTTGTGAGCACTGCAACATATACAAGCGGTGAGGTGGCGGTGGCACGCGTTAAAAAAAAAAACGCTCGGTGCGTACGAGTGTAAGTAAACTTAGGTGCAATTAATAAATTATGAAAAGTTAACATGATTTGAATACATTCCCAAACATTCCCCCTCCTCCTTCGCCCAATACACAAGCTAGCTTTGCTTCAGTACTTCGGGAGTAAAGCTTGCTTGTGTATTGGGTGAAGTCGTATTCCAGCTGCAGTCATAAGTTTCACAACGTGATCTTGTCCATTTTTACCCGGATATAGGGAGATAACTCGGCCCATGGTCCACTTTCCAGGTGGTAGATTACTGTCTTTGATGACCACCAAGTCATTTAACTGAAGATTAATGTGAGGATGAGCCCAACGTGGCTTTTGCTAAAGTGAGGACAAATATTCCATGGTCCAAAGCTTCCAGTAACCTTTGATATTAGTTTGAAATGCTTGCCAACAGAAGAGTAGAGTTGCTGAATATGACTCACCTAAAATAAAACGAGCTGGAGTTAGTAGATCGAAATCATTACCTGAAATTTGACAAAGGGGGCGAGAATTTAATATGGCTTCTATCTGGGTCAACTGGGTATATAATTGCTCGAAATTTAGTAAGTCCGAGCCTTTCCTATGACGAAGATACTGCTCGACTAATTTCACCCCTGCTTCCCACAAGCTGACGAAGTGTGATACGAAAGGGGGAATGAAGTGCCAAGTAATTGAGTTTCTAGCAAGGGACTCAGCGACAATGGAGTTATGGTGCTCACATAAAATTAGTTTATACATCTCAGGTTATACCTTTGCAGGCTCGCGGCATGTTGTCCCATTATCTGAGTGCATGTGAGAGGGCTCACCCTGACGGGCGATAAAGCAACGTAAGGCCGAGAGGAATGTTTCGGTTGTCAAGTCGCTGACAAGTTCCAAATGAATTTCTGTCGTAGAAAGGCATACAAATAATGAGATATGACCCTTGTGGTTTGAACTTTCCGGACGAATTTGATTTTAATGGGAATGGGACCAGCGGAGTCACACCCACAATGAGCGAACAGTCTGCTTGTCTGGATTCTGTGCTGAGAGATTGCTCTTGATTTAGAATGTCGTTGATTTTCTCTGCCGAAGACATCTGATGCAATCATGGGTGATCTTGCGCAGCAGGGAGAGTTAGAAAGAACGGTGCCGATACACCAAGATGAAGAAAACCTTCATATGCGTCTTTGGCGATGAGTTTGAATAATTATTGGATGATTAATATCAGC
Organism: Volucella zonaria; assembly: GCA_963966105.1. Classification (NCBI taxonomy): domain Eukaryota; kingdom Metazoa; phylum Arthropoda; class Insecta; order Diptera; family Syrphidae; genus Volucella; species Volucella zonaria. The sequence goes on along the minus strand of OZ014533.1, from coordinate 48,224,350 downwards.
TTCTTCAGTTCTTCTAAGCACACACAGAACCTGGTCTTTATAAAAAATGGATTCAAGTTAGTTATCGTGTAATTCTTGCCGAAGTGGACATATTTGTCGTAATATGTTATATTATATATTCTCCAAAACGATGATCTTGTAACCATTTAATAAGAGCATGTTTTGAATCTTATATATCCTGGGGCATAAGTTAATAACCTTGGGTTCGTGATACGTTGCGACACCTTGAAACAAACCTATATAAGTAGGAGACACTACGAACGAGACGATTCCAAGCAGAATCTCGAGATGACGGGAACTCGAATGGGTGCTCCGATCCATCGGTGATGGAAGTTTGTTGAAATTTCTTCCTCTTTACAAGTTGGATGCTCTTCCACAAACTGAGCAACAGGCCAAGAGTTTTCATTTTTCCTCAGTGTGGACCAGTCAACCATAGAGAATGTTCTTCCTGCGACGCACAGTCCGCAGGATTTTGATCTGACCTGATGAACCACCTGTTTCTCGGAATGGGGTTAAAAATGTCGAAGGTTCGATTACCGACAAATACGAGTATGTCCTACCGTCGGCAGTCACACCATGCATAGACTTTTGAGAATGTTACATTCAGACTTTTGAACTGTAACAAGCAATCGAGCGAGTAGTGAAGTTCCACACAATTCCAAACGTGGAATTGGGAGTTGTTTCATCGGAGTGACACGACTCCTCGCTGCAACGATGTTGGTTTTGAGTTTCAGTACATACGAAGTAGTTCTATCCACGAATTAGTTTCTCTATCTAGAAAAACTGTTTCACATTGCTCATGATCTCCTTCCGCAAGAAGTTCTGGACTATACTCAAGGAGTATATCTGTAGCAAGCGGTCACTGCCGGCAGTGACTGAGTTTATGTAACAACAGATGATTACTGGTGTGAGTGTGAATTTTGTTGGTTGATTTGGTAAGCCTTGCTTAGCATCTTTGGTGTTTGTGTTTTTGTGTGGACTGCCTGAACAGTTTCAGTCTTTCCCGACGATAATTGTGCAGCCAGCACCCAACAAAGGTGGTTTTTGGGCAACTGGATAACCATTAGTACTGCGAATTATTTCTCCCTCAAGAATATCCCAATACAATACATGTGCCCCGAGCAAAATAACAACCGCGCTTTATCTGCTAAATTAAGTTTAAGTTTTCAGACGTGATTCCAATCTCTGCGGTTGAGCAAATTAGTTGGTAATTTAGATGTAACTGAAATGCTAGCTAAATTCAAACAAGACGAAATCATTATTGGCATTTGGCCCCTGGATTTTACCAATTCCACTGAATTGAACGCTAGTATTCATGAAAGAAACCAGCGAGCCCGAATCAATGAACATACGAACGTGATGATAATGTCAAATGCTGCCTAATACTTTTCCAACAGCTATGCCTGTGGTAGAAAATGAATCCAATCTATCAAATGATTTGTGTGACGTATTGAGAAGAATTTACCAAATGAGAAGTTTGAGGTATTGAATTTGATCTGACATCAGAAGAATTATTGACACATGCACTGGGTGAACTAAAATGAACAAATGTATGGTAACGCGAGTTACAGTTCGAAATTTGGACTGACAACGAGCCGCATTATGTCCACCACGTAAGCAATTGAAACAAAGCTTCTTAGATTTTACTATGTCCCTTTTATTCTCAAGACTCATTGCGTTAACATGTGAACTGCCTAACACTTGCGGCAGTTATTCGGTGACGACACATGCATACTCTTCAAAGTCGCAGCCTTTGACCTGTTACCTTCCCGAATAAATTCCCGACATAACTCGAGAGCCCCACGACGACGTTCTAAGAATTTCAAAAATTGATCTATCGTACTTTTTTCGAATTCGACACTTTCAGTTGACCAAGCTTGTCGCGTTTCTGGATCCACCTTGTTCAAAAGCACGTAAATCATTATAGGATCGCACCCTAATAATTTTAACACAGCGAGACCTCTCACAGCTTCATCGGGCGCATCTGAAATCCTGCGTAGGTTTTTTGCATTCAGATTTTGCATTATTCGATGGCAGCTGCATAAATGTCTCAAGAAGGCTGTTTATAATGAAACGTGGCCTGTTCTACCTTTTGGTTAATCTATCCCGCGCTTGCTGATAGGTAACATCCGACACTGGAAAGTGATTGAGAAGATTTAAGGCATCATCTTGAAGACAAGAGCGAAGGAAAAGAAACTTCTGAGCAGGTGACAAGTTTGACTTAAGATGGACCAAGCTTTCAAACGTGTTGTGAAAAGCTGGCCAATCCCTATAACAGCCATGAAATGGCTCAATACGGATTTTTATGAGATAGTCATGAATGTGGTGAATTGAACTCGTAGGCTTCTGCTCAGCAGAAAGTTGTGTGCTATGAGTCTGTTCTAACGTTTCTATTTCAGAGTTTCGTCGCTCCCGAATTGCTAAAAGCAAAACTGACATTAACATGAGATACCTCATCTCGAAATACTCAAACTCTTACTCGGGATCGGTGTAATTTTCAATTTCATCATCCGCGTGCTCATTTTGACATTTGCCCCTGAGGTAATTTTTTCCAGATCTTTTCTAGTTTTTGTGACCGTTATTGAATTGTCTCTACACCCAAAACTTCTACTTGTCCATGAAAGAAGCTAATCTCGTTAGCGAACCTTTAATTTTGAAAACTATTGATTTGAAATGAAATTACCTAACTTCTTTTTTGTTCGTAAAAACTAGGTACACGTTCCATAGTTGCAAAAAGTGGGGGTTAATAAGTTACATACTTTTCCGAAAAAAATGGTCAATATTTTGGGGTTTTTGCTTTTTAAATTACTTTGATTGAAGAATAACTTCTGTTACTTAGAATTACGAGTTCAACGATACCCCATTTGTTACCATACACTCATCAATTTGAATGATGTTATTGACAATAGGAGTCAAAACAGGGTAGCATAAGGCTTTGCTTATAACCTCTGTTCGGAATACGGTCACGACCGCTCTCCACCCTCCACTCCCAACCAAACGATTTTTAATTAAAGCATTTGAAGGAATCTCCATCTAAAATCTTCGACACATTCTCAGAGATCTTATATGGACAGTACTAAGATATCAAAATGTACACTAAACTTATGATACGCGATAAGCATGATTACAGTAAAAGGAAAATGAAACTTAAATGCGCAACGGGTGCAACCGGTAAATTCAAAGTTAGAGTTGAAGAATGAACGTCGTGCTGATTAAAGCGATACCATAAGCAACGATGTGTCAGCATCGATATTGGATAAAGTGCTAGAACATAACGGGTTATGAATCAGTCGTACTAGGAGCGATTATCTGCTTTTCCATTTTCTGAACCCGCATATCCAACTCCAAACATTTATTTGTAAGAAGAAATGCGAAAGCTAAATCAAAAAGAAAAGTTTTTGTATTTCTATGAAAAATAATATAATAATCACAAAGAATAGCTTTATCAAGAATTCATACAAACAACAATTTTCAAACAAAACAAGACAAGATAGCGATGTATAATTTGTACAAAAAAATATAAAAAATGCACATTTCATCCATGGAATAGCAAATCAAGTGAACATCCTTGTGCTTTGCAATTCTATTCCTTTGGGATATGGTACATACTAGACAGGAAATTACGAGTCACATCTCCGACAAGGCTCCGATCAGCTACACTCTGAGCCACTCCGTAAATGGCCATTTTACCTTCAACAGGTTTACCCGGATCCTTAAGGATTTCCGTAACACTTGCATCTACGTCGCTTAGGAATTTTTTAGCAACACCTTCCTTCGTATGAACATCTGTTACACAGATGTGGATCCTATTTGAATAGACACTCTTCAACAAAACTGACAAAATCAAAAGACTGATTGAATATACCCTGAGGGAAACTGTAAGGCATTTAAATTCCATCCCAGCTTACAGAGTGCATCCGATAAACGATAAATGTCAAAAATTTCCGATCCAATGGCAATGACAGAAGTAGCTGGTTTTCCAAAAATGTAGATTCCTTTAATTTTTCTTAGCCTGAAAACAAAAAAACGATAATTTTGTTTAAAATTCAGCAAATTATTGACTATATCTACCCAATTTCAATGAACCGCGATGTGTCTACAATGCGTTTGGTGGCCTCAAGATAGCCTTCCTCGCCAAAACTCATCATCGTGGCCCAACAAGCAGCAATTATACCGCCGGCTCGTGATCCATTTATAGTTGGAGATCCGTAAACACCACCTGGCCAATCAGTTGTGACAGTAAATTGATGAGCACGATACTTTTCGTCAGAGTAGAGAACAACTGATGATCCTTTAGGAGCAAAACCATATTTGTGGGTATCAGCTGATAGGCTTGTTACTCCCTTTACACTAAAGTCAAATGGCCTCACGTAGTACCCTGCTTTCTTAAGGAATCCTATAAGGAAGCTTCCAAGACATGCATCTACGTGCACTGGAATATCGTATTGAAGTCCAAGTTTCGCAATTTCCTCAATATCATCGATAGTTCCATATGGGAAATTAGGTGCTGAGCCTACGAGCTGCAAACAACCATACAAATTGAACATTTAAAAAAAAAAACTATTAAACTCCTTAATTCTCTTACCAAAATAGTATTTTTATTTATTGCCTTCTTAAGATCTGCAAGGTCGGCCTCTGTCGACTTTGGATTTACTTTCACAGAACGTACATGAATGCCTAAATACTGTCCGGCCTTGTCGAAAGCAGCATGCGCACTAACAGGAACGACCATATTTGGTTGTGTGATTCCTTTTACTTCCAAAGCATAATCCCTATAAGCTTTTACTGCCATAATAATTGACTCTGTTCCACCTGTAGTCATCTAGATAAATACAATTTTGGACAAACATTTTAAAACATATAATATTGATCTTACGGTGCCACAGGTCTTCTCATCACCACCAAAAAGGGTGCATGCCATTCGCACAACTTCAGCTTCCATTTTACAAATTCCAGGGAAAACATCAGGGTGCAGGGGATTTGTGTACGAAGCTTTACCGTATACTTGAGTAATAAGATCAATGAGTTGTGGATCATATGCATAGACAGCCCCTGATACACGGCCATCACGCCATTTATAGTTTCCTTTTTGCAAGTGGTCGTCTACCAGTTTTAAAATTTGATCTCTAGAAAGTCCCTTCTCTGGCAGTTTTGATGAATATAAAAGGCCATCGCAATATTTAACCATATCTTTTTTAAAGCTCTCGCGGGTACCACCGATTTCTTTCTCGATGCGAGCTTGAACCATCGGCAGCTTTTTGATGAGACGGAAGAATTTCTTCTTGCTACGACTGTATAAGCCTGTATAATTAGTTAAGAAAAATTCCATTCAAAATAAGACATTGGTAAAAAAAAATTATAATATTTAATTGGGACTATTTTCATATCTATTAAGTAGAACTGGTTCAAAAATAGTATGCCTGTATACATTAATGCATGTATCTGATTGTTTACTTATTTAACGTAAAAGGCCAACGGCTCAAACTGCTTCCAGTGTGTGACACAAAGCTTTCTGGGTTCCTTAAACCCAAGATTAAGTATTTCCTTGCATCTCGTACCACGGCGCTGGGATTTCTAGACGATTTTAGCCACACGCATAGATTTGAAAGTTGTTATCAGATTTTCATTAGGGGAGGGGGGGATCCCCTCACCCACCAAGGAACACTTCCACCTCGATGTTTTTCTCAAAGGAGAAAAGGAATTCCTCCTTAAAGTCTTTGACGCATTGTCCGGAACACCCTCTAGATCTATATAACTCCTCTGGATGCATCACTTGTTTGTTGGAATAAGCTTACACGCCAACATCTAATACGGTAGACTAAGTTAGTCTCGGCTGCATGAGGCTTTCCCCTAGGACTCTTCTAGGTGTTCTGATTTATCTCTCTTCTTCCGATATTTACTTGTATACACGCGGCTGCATTCTCAGAGCCATTTTACGTTTACATAGAAGTGGTCCTTATTCAAATTACACTTGTATGTCGACGGCCTTATGGCTCTGGCCTTATGGACATGACGTCTGACGCAGTGATACCAGAACTTAACTTGCTGCGAGAATACAATGTCGACCATCACCAGGACTGGTTCTAACCAAAAACAGTAATAAACTCGCAACTTCACACATGGCTCCAAAATTAATATAGGATGGATACGATGGCGTCTTGGTAGATGACGATAGACTTTGACTTCTCCTTGTTAGGCAGACTTATATTTGTCTTCCAAGCGAATACCTACTCAATACTAACCAATACTTACTTACTGTGGCGGCGCTACAGTTCGGGGTGGACCTCCACCTCAACAAATAAGACTTTCCAATTAGCGCGGTATTTGGCTAACTGTCTCCAGTTACGCACTCCAAGTTCGTTGAGGTTTCCTTCCACTTGCGCACGCCACCTAAGGCGAGGACGTCCTCTACTGCGTTGTCCCTACGGATTAGAGTCGAAGATTCTGCCATCTCAAACTCCCAATGCGCAGTTTTTGGCCAGGTCGATGTCGCTGTATAGCTTGTAGGGTTCATCGTTGAATCGTCTAATCCAGAACTCGTCAACGCATACGGGACCAAATATCTTGTAAATAATTTTTCTCTCAAAAAGACCACGGATACCTTCATCCGTTTTAGAAAGGGTCCATGCTTCGGAACCATAGAGCAGGACTGGGATTACCAGGATCTTATATAGAGCTTCCTTGGTTGGTTTTGGAGAGGACCTTACTACATAGTTGCCTTCTCAAACCAAAGAAATAGCGATTGGTAAGCGTTATTCTTCGTTTGATTTCTGAAGAGGTGTCGTTTTCAGATGTGACAGCAAAACCGAGGTAGACAAAGTCCCCTACTACCTCGAAGTTATAGCTGTCGATTGTGATATTCTGACCGATTCTTCGATTTTGGGTTCCCTTCTTGTTGACAGCGTATACTTTGTTTTGCCCTCGTTTACGCATTTTTCCCGCTTCTGTTCCTGTACTCGCAAAAGCACCTGTTTTCTATCAAAAATATCAATATCGTCGGCATACGAGGGTTGTGTGAAAAGTTTCCGTCCGAACAATGATACAAGACATTTTTTCTCAAATTTTTTTTTATTTTTCTACATAGACTCCTTGTAATTCTACACACTTCTCCCAGTGATGCCCCCATCTCTCTAGCCCGTCCAAATAGTACTTGGCGTTTTTCTCTGCAAAATAATTGTTCACGAAGGTGATTGCCTCCTCATTTGACGAAAATCTCTGTCTTCCGAGCGCAGTTTTTAGATGAGGGAACAAAAAGAAGTCGCTTGGGGCTAGATCTGGTGAATAAGGTGGAGATCAAGCAGTTCAAACCGTAATTCATGGATTTTCGCCATGGCAACCGCTGAGGTGTGAGATGGCGCGTTGTCTTGGTGAAACAGGATTTTCTTCTTCTGCAAATGTGGCCGTTTTTCCGCAATTTCTGCCTTCAGCTTGGCAAGTAATGATGCGTAGTATGCTCCTGTAATGGTTTTTCCTTTTTGAAGATAATCGATTAAGATAACTCCTTTACTATCCCAAAAAACAGTCGCCATCACTTTCCCAGCCGAAAAAACAGTTTTTTACTTTTTTTGGAGCCGGCTCGCCCTTTGCAGTCCACTGTTTTGACTGAATTTTTTTTCGGGCGTATAATGGTGTATCCAAGTTTCATCTACAGTAATTAATCGGCACCAAAACTCGGATTTATTGCGCCTAAACTGCGCCAACAGAGCGTTGGAAATGTTCATTCGAACACGTTTTTGGTCTAACGTAAGCAAACGCGGCACCCAACGCGGCACAAACACGTTCTTTGGACATTTTCATAACCTCTACTATCTCTCTCACTTTAATTCGGCGGTCGTCTAACACCATTTGGTGAACTTTAGCAATGTTATCGTCAGTGGTTGCAGTTTTTAGACATCCCGAATGTTCATCATCTCCCAAGCTCTTACGGCCACGTTTAAATTCAGCTGCCCAAAATTCCACTGTGGTAAAAGATGATGCAGAGTCCCCATACACAGAGTTCAACTCATTTTTGATTTACGTAGGCGTATTGCCTTTCAAAAATAAGAATTTAATAACAGCTCGATACTCAATTCTTTCCATTTTCACAAAAAACACTCACATCGACTCACTCAAACGACTGGCAACTAAACTGCGCGTCCAAAATGACTGAAACTTCGGTAAGTAACTGTCAAAAGATGCACAACTAGCATTCACGAGTGTCGCTATCTTTACGTATCGGAAACTTTTCAGACAACCCTCGTATGCAAGCAATTGAACAGACTTTTAAAAGATCGTACCTCGTGTGTTTTGCCCAATTCGTTCAAGTACGATGTTAAATAGGTCACATGACAGCGCGTCGCCTTGTTTAAATCATTTTTTCACATCAAAGGTCTCGGTTAGCTCGTTACCGACCTTTACGCAGCAGCGCGCTTTCTCCATCGTCAACCTGCACAAGCGCACGAGTTTAGTAGGAATGCCAAAACTAGTCATGGCTATGTACTATATAGCTCGTCTTTGTATATGCTGTCATATGCGGCTTTAGAATCGATAAAAAAAGTGGTGAGTATAGATCTGAACTTCTTGGGTTTTCTCCTGAATCTGCTGTAGTGTGAATATTTGGTCAATTGTGGACTTACCGGTCCTAAAACCGCACTGATCGGGTCCAATCAGATCGTTGACAAATGGTTTCAGGCGCTCGCACAATACCGCAGACAAGATCTTATATGCGCTGTTTAAAAGACTGATACCTCTACAGTTGGCGCAGTTTAGAGGGTCTCCTTTCTTGTGAACAGGACAAACGATGCTGAGGTTCCATCGGGCACACATTCATCCGACCAAATCTTGGAAATGAGTTGGTGTATGCACTCTACCAAATCATCTCCTGCTGGCGGCGGGTAGACCGTCCGGCTCGGCAGCCTTGTTCGGCTGACTGACTGCTGACCAATATTGTAAAAGAAAGGTGGAGAGGGCGAATTTTCTGCGTCTGTAGTTTCAGCCAAGCTGTTCTTAAGACTGGGCCGCCGCCCAATTACCAAGGATTCGCCCATCAATGACATTGTCTAATAAAAAGCGGGGGCAGAGCATATTACTGGTCTTATCGTAAACATCTTCAGATGACGCCATCGAAGGTTGCTACGATTTGACCAGTTACAAGTTGCCGGTTATAGGTCTTGTTGGCGGCAAGACCACCGATAGTCCCTACCGGGACTTAAATCACGGTACCATGGGAGTCAGGAGCCCCCCGGATTTCGGTCCGGCCCTGACTTGTTAAGTTAGGCACCCTTGTGGGAGCGTCATAGTGGCTGTGGTTTAAACCCAAATCGCGGAAAGGGTCTTCCTGTTGTTTTGACCCATTGTAGAGTTTCAAATAAGTACTGGGTGCTGTGACTCTAAGAGTAGTAAGAGGTTTTAGATCGGCCTCGACTCATACCAATGGTAGAACTTGTGCCTCCAACACAGTTCCGAATTGGTATCAAAGGATTGACGGAGACAGATTACAAGGCGTATCCTTGCTCCCATGGATGTATGGGCATCCCTTAAACATAAGTCTACATGACAGGTGGTTTACGTTAAAAACCAGAGACTATGTTCTTAAGACTTTTCTGAACCATAAGGTCACAAGGATTAATTCACTGAGTGTTGTGGGGACCCCAGGTCCCAGAATTGTGATTGAGGGAAATGAGATTGCTGATTACCTTGCAATGTAGCTTCCACTTGAAGACCTGCATCTGCGTTACAGCGTTACAGCACAACTGTCTATTACAGGAAGCAGGCAAACGCTACGCGCATCTACCAACGTCTCTAAAAGATCGGTAGATCACATACAATTTATGTATATTTGTACTACATTTCGCCAAGATGATTGTGCGAGTTTGTCATTATTGTCATTACTGGAAGTTGAAAATATAGATCCTTCTGCTTCTTTAAGCTCCAAAAAATAGGAAGCCAATTTTCCGTTCGATTTGAAGTAGTGTGCACACGTCAATAATTAAATAATTAAAGAAGCAAAACTTAACGTATAATAATTAAAGAAATTAATGCATGTAAATAATAAACTGTTTTTATTATGTTGCCCTCTCAGAACGACTAAAACGCTAATTCAAGCTTATCATTTTAATCATACAACAAAATTTAGAATCCTTTGCGTCATCTTCTCAATACAATCCATGTTACTATACAATTTTGGAAATAGATTTAATTACATCTTAAAAGATCAAAAACCCGGACTGATAGGAGAATACAAACCTCTCAAGTTCAAGTTCAAGTTCAAGTTCAAGTTTTAAAAATAAAAGCTCTTCCTGCACGTTTGGAGTAAAACAGCATCAAACTGTTTGTTTTTATTTATTTTGTGACATGTTGGAAATTCGTTTCAAAAAAGAATCAATATACAAAACGTGACATAAAAAAATTTCACAAAGGAAATGAAAACAAAAATAAAAACTAAGCGTATTTAAATACGCAAGTACTCGTATGTGTAAAGCTTATTAATCTCCAGTCAGATCGCAGTAGGTTAAAAATAAATAAATAACAGAGTATCATTCAAGAAATATACGATGCTTACGCAAACAACAAGGTTGGCAAGTGCAGATGTACGTAACAAATTTCCGAATTAAAATTTCAAGCAGCAGGTTACCAGTCTACAGAGAAAATGTACCGGTGTCATGAACCAGGCAGATTTATTGGAGGTTTTTCCTACTAATCCAGAAACATCTTTGTTCCTTCTTTTACGCACCATTGAAATATAATATATGACACTTACAAGTGCAAATCTGTTGGCTCGGGTCTTTATTCGATTAATTATTTAACTCATTTAAAATTGACACAGCTAAAATAGGGAACTTAAAGTGAAGAGATATTAGAGTACAAGGAAAAATTCAAAATCCTGAAGGGAACTTGATTGTGGATTTACTGCAATTCAATATTTCTTCTTTTTTTTTTACAAAAGAACTTAACCATCAAATAGGTATGAAATATACTTATAATGCCTTACCATGTGTTAAGTTTTTTGGGAAAATGGGATAGAGAGAGAAAGAAAGATGTTTGGGCTCCATGGGTGGCATCCACCATCCAATGAAGAGATTAAATTATTAGTAGAAGTTAGCTTGCTGTTGATTTCTAGTCAACTAATCATCTTACTTAATTTTCGTTAACTGAAAAAATTAATGTCTTTCGGGCAAGGTTGGGACTCGAACGCAGAAACTTCAGTGTACAGTCTTCCCATTTTCCTTAATGAGTTCAAGTGATCGGTATTAAATTGATGTTAACTTAAATTCATTTAATATCTCCAACTTTGCAGCCTAAAACTTGAAGAGGCTTTATTAAAAATAAAGTTAAAGAGAGCAACACCTATAAATTTATATACATCACGTTCTTTCCAGCTCTCCGAGAGTTTTATATACAGGGAGTCACCTAATTCGTTGACGGTAATTTGGGAAATGATTCCTGGGCATACCATATTCTAAGAAAAAAATCGTTCTACAGTAAGGATCTGTCTCCAATGTTGACATCATTTATCGAGGATTTAAGAAAAGGCTTACTTTGGTGTACCCTGACCCATGTTAACGGAAATTTCTCTGTTAGTGCTAATCGTAAAAACTTCGTGTAGGCCTTTATTTTTAGAAGAAATACCAGCCTTTATAACGGTGTTTAAATAAAGTTGATACCTTATTTGAGTCTTTAGATATCCAATTCTAAATAAACCTGTTCCATTTTCATTGCCCATGCTAATTTTCGACTTTGAGGACACTTTTCTCCAGAAAATGCCTAATTAACATAACGTTTCACTATTTTTTTCTGATGAAAATAACAATAATAAAAAAAATCGTCAATCAATTTGCAGAAAAGCCCACAGATTTAATAATACTTGGAAAAACCTGCAGCAGTTAAAATTTATAAAAAAGGGTTTTTTTGCTTTAAGCTCCAAAGGCTATGAATAAAAAATGATTTTGTGTGGTCTTAGGTAGTTTTTATTTTATGTGTATACTAAAACAGTTATAACAGGTGCTCAAAGTGTCCTCCTTGGTTTTGTATGTATGCTAGAGCCCGTTTTTGGATTGCACTGCGAATGTTTATTGATGCTAACTGCTGCCTCACTTTTGATGACGCTTCGAGAATACGATTTTCCAATTTAATTAAAGTTGCTATTTCAGTTGAATAAAGAAGTTCTTTCATTCTTCCCCATAAAAAAAAATCCAATACTGTAAGGTCAGGAGATCTTGCGGGCCAGTGAACTGGTCCATTTCTTCCTATCCAACGGTTACTGTACTCTTCATCTAGCCAATTCTTAACCTCACGACCATAGTGGGCTGGAGCACCGTCCTGTTGAAAATATGATGAAGCTAGTTGAATCAGTGGAATGTCCTTCAATAGTTCTGGTAAATCATTTCGCAAAAACTCCAGATAGTTTGTAGAATTCAGCCTAGGTGGTAGTTTGAAGTGGCCGATTAACTTGGTTCCAAGTATACCTGCCCACATATTGACCCTGAATTTGTATCGAAATGATTTATGTCTCATTGTAACACATCAAAAAGCAATGATAAATCAACACAGGAAATTGCTTTGAATCCATTTTTTTTTCACCATAACAAAAGTTGCTTTACTCACAACGCTATATCTCGAGAACTAATCGTCCGACAGCTGTCAAATTTATACACGTATCTTTTGAAGGTCGGTACTAACTGAAAATGGCATGGATTTAATTCCAGTGGTGTCCTCTCTTAGAAACGGCACGGACTTTTCAGCACATGTGTTATGTGGATTGTCCGCAGCCCACGTATGAAGATTATGGAAATTTGTGATGCCATCTCTTGTAAATTGAGATTCGTCCGTCCAAAGAATTCTGCTAATAAACTGGTTGTCATCCAAACTCCGCTCCAGCAACCAGCTAGAAAACTCAAGTCGCTTTTCCAAATCATTGGGAAGCAGTTCTTGTACAGGTGTATGGTGGTATGGATAAAGATTTTCTCCATGCAGTACATTAGAAATTTTATGTCTGGAAACATTGAATTGCAAAGCTAAGCGTCTGATACTGATTGATGGATCAGTTGTAACAGCATCCAGTATAAATACTATTTTATAAGGAAGTCGTTGGTTAGGATAAATTTCATGGTATCTTCGTCGTGCACTAGTTAAACTTCCATTGCATACCCCATAAACGTAAACAATGTCTGCGTGTTCTTGATTTATAAATGCTGACATTTCAAACAGCGTCTCTAAGCAACTGTAAGCTTAGCGTAAAAAATTAAACTTAATTTTTTTCCTAATCTTTTGGTATATTTTCAAAATAGGCCTTCATACCCTAAACCTAACTCTTCTGGGAACTTTTGAGGAACAGGGTAAGGAACTGAGGGTTTTGACTGGTAGTCAAATACACGAGCACGCTTTAAAACTCTTTAATAGCTATGCAATTTAAAAAAAAAATATTGGAAAATTAGTATTTCGTGGAAAACCACTCTTACGAGTATGTATTGTCAACTGTTGTTAGAAACGTTGGTAAAAATTCATAAATTCCTTTTTTTACCTGTTTCAGGTTTTTCCAAGTATCATAAAATCTGTGGGTTTTTGTGCAAACTTGATGATGATTTTTTGTTTTATTATTGTTACTTCCATAAGAAACAAATATTAAAACGTTATGTTAATTAGGCATTTTCTGGAGAAAAGTGACCTCAAAGTTAAAAATTAGCATGGGCAACGAAAACGGAACAAGCTTAGAAATTGGATATCTAAAGACTCAAACAAGATATCAACTTTATTTAAACGCCATTATAAAGGCTGGTAATTCTTCTAAAAATAAAGTCCTATACGGAGTTTTTACCATTAGTACTGACAGAGCAATTTCCGTTAACATGGGTCAGGGTACACCAAAGTAAGCATCTATATATAAATACGTGCTACCCATTTTTGTCGTACACATTTACACCGTTCTACTCAACCGAATGGTATGATACTTATACCATTGGAAAGGTAATTTCGCGTAGATGTGCAGAATGTGTTTTTTTTGCCAAACGGTTGAGTAGAACCTTGGTAAACACATTTAAAAAATTAGGTTATTTTACAACATGACAGAAAAGAAAAAGTCTGCTCGCCTTTGAAAGTCAATGGCCAGGAAAATGAAAGATGCTAGGGATAAGCGTATAGTCGAATCGTTTTTGTGCATGTGGTTCATAAGGAATTTGCTTGACTGCTTTGACTCATAAAATGTATTGTTTTGTTTTTTATGTAAGTGTGTGACTGCGAACGTCACTACAGGATTGAAAAAGAGTTTCTTAACTAAGTGGGATAGAGACTAAACAAAATGAAATAAAGAGAAACATAGTGACAAGGGACGACACTTCTGTTATGTACACGAAAACTGTTGCTTTTGTGTTGTGTATTTGCAACGCGCATGCACATTCGGTTCAACAACATTATACATATGTATATTTTAGTAGAAAAGCTGTGTAAGGGAGAAAGAGCGTTCACATAGCAGGGGAATAAATCATGTTGTGTATTTGTTAGTACCTGATCACATTGGCGTGGGCAGGACGATTGTCCGAAAGAGAGGGAATGCTTTTTATTGAAGTGGGAAGAAGAAGGGTTATTTCCACCGAAAATCCATTTCTAAATTGCTAAATTGGATAATCGTTGACTTTCAACGATGGGCGAGCCTAGTTTTCTTAAATCCTCGATAAATGATGTCAACATTGGAGATAGACCCTTACTGTAGAACGATTTTTTTCTTAGAATGTGTCCAGGAATCATTTCCCAACTTACTGACAACGAATTAGGGGAAACCTCAATGTAAAAACTCCTGGTTGAAAAAGAAAATTTGAAGGACGTGAGGAAATGTACATATTTGTGAAATCTACGAAAATTAGATTTGAACTTGAATTTAATCTAAAGGGTTTTCCATATGATGCGCTCCATTTTTCGAATTGGGATTCTCCGAACTTACGCATACCATCTTTTGATAAAGTTTTGTTTCAAATTGTCTATCATGCGTTTTCTTATTTAGGTAGAAACGGTCTTTTGAGACACCAAGCATAAGTGTTCTATTTCCCTTTGAAGTTGATTTACATGTCTTGTGCGTCTAGCCTAGCCATTCTCACAAATTTAGAACCAACCTGTTTTCTTTTTTTGAGTTATTTTCTTTGGTTTCTTCACTCTGAAAATAACACTTGTATAAAAACCTAACGAATAATTACCGGGATATCAACCAACTTGGCAAGTGAATGTAATACAAAAACATTTTAGGCAATAAACTTGGTTAACATTAGATCAAGGCATTTGGGTTTTGGTTCTACAAATTTTCATTCTCAAGTAAATAACACGTTTAAGCTTACGCCTTGAGACTAGGAAAAAAGTTTGGCAATTCTATAAATACGCATGAATTAATCCTTCAAATAATCCACTTAAACTTATCAGAATACGTGGAGAACAAAATGCAGCAGTCTCATCCAGATTTTCACAAAAAACATACAAATGAATCGAAGCCATAATCAAAGATACATAATGGCAGTGATAAAATCATTCCTATATTACGTACATTGAAAAAACCTCACCCTGCTTATTTCAAGTTTTTCAAGCTTTGCACAGTATCCTTATATAGCAAATCTTGAAACAACAATGACTCAGAGTGCAAAGAACTTTTAACAACTTCCATTATGAGTGCGCATTTTATTTCGATTTTATTTTTCTGTTGAAGGAACATTTTGAATAAAAGCGTGAACTGTAATAACTTTGTATTTTAAACCACCGATAGCTGTTGATGACATCGAAAAAAAATAATAAAAAATAAATAAATTGTTAAGAGCTTTTTTTTTTGTAATTCTGCTTAAGCTTGTGCATTTATAAAATGTGGGATTGTGCCTTTTCGTGTTTCAACTAACAAAATTTATTTGTATTAAGTATGTTATACATTTTCGATCAATCTTACCGATCTTTTTAGGAAATAGCAAGAAAAATCAATGGACAGAAAGTACACAAGTTAAGACAACTTTTAAACAGCTACACGATAGTATAATTCTGTCTCATGAAGTCTGCAAATCATACGAGTACAACTGTGTAAACCTAATAGGAGAGGACCGAATATCATATGGACTTTGGACTTTTTAAGAATGCAACCAATGAATACAATGAAAAGCTTACTACTGCATACAACTTCATATTCGATACGGGGGTAGTCCCGTCCAGCTTCAGGAAAAATATTCCCTCTTTATAAAGAAGGCAATCGCAGTGATCCCTCGAACTACACAGGCATAATCTTTCTGAACGCTAATTGAAAATCTTCACCGGAGTTTTGTTAGGCCGGCTGATTGTTTGGATAGAAAAGAGCAGTCTCAGTAAACTCCAGGCTGGATTCATAAAGAATTACTACACGTTGGATAATATTTTTACATTGACTAGCATCGCAAGCAGCTATTTATATTGGCAATGCGTACAGCTTGTAGTCTGTAGCTTTTAAAGCGGCCTTTGACGCAATTGATAGAAACTCGATTTTCTTTAAACTGAGCAATATGGGTGTGCCTACAAAAATGCTTAAGATTATTCAAAATCTCTACGATGAGAATAAAACTGCAGTATGGGGTGGAAAAAATATATCAAGCTAGTTTGGATGATTTGTCATCCGTCCTGCCAAGAGGAATTGGATTGTGTGGAATAAAAATAAAACTGTTGATGTGCGCTGATGACATAGTTATCCTGTCAGAAACTCCAATGATGATGCAAAACATAATCAGCAGGCTGGAACAATACTGCAATATATGGAACTTACAGGTCAATACAAACCAATCGAAAGTTTTGGTATTTCGTAATGGATCTGGGCGTTACTCAACGGAAGAAAAATGGCTGTGGCGGACGCAAGTTCTGGAAAATGTGGCAGAGTACAAGTATCTCGGGGTCATTGTCACATAGCGTTTACCCTATAAGGAAAACTAAGAGAGGAGTGGGGCATCTACCAATATGAAAGATAGAAAATCTGCGAAGGTGCTTCATTGGAAAAATCTTTAGGCTGTCGAAAGATACCGCAAACTATATGATACACCTTAAAACCGGCCTAGCGACGCTGCATATCTGCTGAAATTCGTATACATCCTAAAAATAATAGCACTTCCAAACCAGCGCCTTCCTCACATTATTGAATCTATTGCAAATCATCTGATGAAACACAACCGTCAATTTTTCAGAGAATGGTCTTAATTGTGCCTCGAACATGACATACAGCTAACAGAACATAACGGTTATCTGAAAAGTTTCCGTAAAGATAGCGGCACTCGTCAATAAAAGCTAGTGAATGCTAGTTGTGCATCTTTTGACAGTTACTTACCGAAGTTTGAGTCATTTTGGAAGCGCAGTTTTTAGTTGACAGTCGTTTGAGTGAGTCGATCTGAGTGTTTTTTGTGGAAATGGAAAAAATTGAGTATCGAGCTGTTATTAAATTCTGAAATTTTGAAAGGCAATACGCCTACGCCTATGGACTTTGCACCATCATTTACCATAGTGAAATTTTGGGCAGCTGAATTTAAACGTGGCCGTAAGAGCTTGGGAGATGATGAACGTTCGGGACGTCCAAAAACTGCAACCACTGACGATAACATTGCTAAAGTTCACCAAATGGTGTTAGACGACCGCCGAATTAAAGTGAGAGAGATAGTAGAGGTTATGGAAATGAGAATGCTGTCCGCTTGTTGGGTGCCGCGTTTGCTTACGTTAGACCAAAAACGTGTTCGAATGAACATTTCCAACGCTCTGTTGGCGCAGCTTAGGCGCAATAAATCCGAGTTTTGGTGCCGATTAATTACTGTAGATGAAACTTGGATACACCATTATACGCCCGAAAAAAAATTCAGTCAAAACAGTGGACTGCAAAGGGCGAGCCGGCTCCAAAAAAAGCAAAAACTGTTTTTCGGCTGGGAAAGTGATGGCGACTGTTTTTTGGGATAGTAAAGGTGTTATCTTAATCGATTATCTTTAAAAAGGAAAAACCATTACAGGAGCATACTACGCATCATTACTTGCCAAGCTGAAGGCAGAAATTGTGGAAAAACGGCCACATTTGCAGTAAAAGAAAATCCTGTTTCACGCGCCGTCTCACACATCAGCGGTTGCCATGGCGGAAATCCATGAATTACGGTTTGAACTGCTTGACCATCCGCCTTATTCACCAGATCTAACCCCAAGCGACTTCTTTTTGTTCCCTCATCTAAAAGCTGCGCCCGGAGGGCGGAGATTTTCGTCAAATGAGGAGGCAATCATCTTCGTGAACAATTATTTTGCATAGAAAAACGCCAAGTACTATTTAAACGGGTTAGAGAGATGGGAGCATCGCTTTGAGAAGTATGTAGAGTTACAAGGAGACTATGTAGAAAAATAAAAAAAAATTTGAGAAAAAATGTCTTGTATCATTGTTCGGTCGGAAACTTTTCAGACAACCCTCGTACAACCCCCCAGAATTTGTTCAGAAAAATTGATTTATCTTACCGAGCGGCGTATAGAGCCAAGACCCAACTCTATAGATAAAATCTCTTTGTTACTAAAGACCGAAATGACGAAACAGAATGTACTTTGTAAGCATCACTTTATCGGGATACGTCTAATATTCAATGCGATAAGAAACAAATCCATTTCTAAATGGTCAAAACTGGGATACATTGTATAGCTACCTAAATTGTTCAGTAAAATATCCACAGCAACTACTTGGTGTTTAAAATTAAATGAAACAATTATTTTTGAATTTTCAAATTATTCTTGATCGCTAATCATAAATATGTGTACATACATGTAATTTAAAAATCTCTCTTATCCGGCTGACGGCAAAGGCAAAGGCAAATTGCTGTATTGTGAATTTTGTAAAATTTTGTAGTGTATTTAATTCTTATCTTTCAATGCAGTCACTTTTCGCAGTGATAGTGTTTTTTCGCTAATATAGCTGCCTCACTCCTTTGAAAACTAGTTCTTTGAAAAAGTTTACCTCTTCACTTAGCCTAAATTCATCCTCTAGCAAGATTTGGCACAATGTTCGGTGCACAATTCGTGATTATAGCTCGGCAAATGGTCTTATATCAACTCCAAATGTGATTTGTTCCCATGTTGTTCTTTCCTGATCCAATTTATCAAAGGACAAAAACTTCCAACCCAAGTTCATTACCAGAAAAAAATATTTATTTAGGCACCTCCATAGAGGTGGCCGTGGTTCAAGTGGTATTGTATTGGCTTCCAAATCGGACGGTTCGGAGTTCAGTACCAGCTGTGCCCCAAAAACAAAAAAAAACCTCCATAGACTGTTTTCACATACCTGCTTCTGAGGGGGCTCATTGAAAAACAAGTCACAAATTTAGAATTCGAATCCTGTATTCACAAGCTTAAGGGCTAAACGCAAAGTAGGGACAACATTTCATACCCTATGCTAAAAAAAACCTTCCGCCCTCAAGTGCTACTTATAGCACTTTACAACAACATTCTTAATACTGGTGTCATTCCTCAAATTTGGAAACTGGTAACTACACTTCTTATTCCCAAATCAAAAAATAATATTAATACTGTCAATGGTTCCCGACCTACGTATATCGATCATTCCTTGTATGTCTAAAGTAGTTGAAAAGATAGTTGCAAGGCGACTTCCCTTTTTTATTGAATCAAAAAATCGCATAGGTTCTAAGCAGGTGGCTTTAAAACCAGGCAAAAGGTACGCAGATCCACTACTCCATCTGGATTATGTACCCGTAATCACGTTACGATTCTTGCATTGGATTTTGAGAAAGCTCTTGACCGTATAGGTATCTACCTTGTTTTAGACGAACTGAAATCATGGGGAGTCAGTCCTAAAATACAGAATTATGTGACTTCGTTTCTAACTTATAGAAAAAGCAGTGTCAAAGCCAATAACGTTGTAAACGGTATTCCTCAAGAATCTCTATTGTCGGTTGTGCTGTTCATTATTGCTTTTGATGACATTAGCAGAATTACAGCTAAACATACAGCTTTAGAATGCCGTATTTACGCAGATGGCGTTTATATCCTGTGCAAAGACAAAGACATGATTAAAACTGTTAACAGTAAGTTAAATGTTTTAATAGATATATCCATATGGTCAAATAATTCGGATGCTAAATTCTCTGTCGAAAAATGCAAAACGTTGCACATTTCCTACTTGGGCATACAACATATTCTAGGCATAGGAGATTGCCGTTTTTGTATATACATATATTAACCAGCTATAAAATCTTTCCCACTCATCAGTTGACGAACTGTTACGGAGCCCTACTTTCGAAAATATTCTTAAAATTAACAAATCCATGAAAACTTTGAATTTCAAAATCTAAAAATGTAAAAAAAAAGTTATCTATTATCTAGCTATAAGTACGAATGTGTGATAGTAATAAAAATACAATTTTTTAGTTACAATAGACTCGAAAGCCTTAATAATGATAACTTTCAATAAAATCACTACTACCGCTACAAATTACATGTCCTTCAATCAATAAAACTTAGCCTATATGAGCCTACATAAGGCGCTTGATTAATTTTTAATGTATAAAAGTCATGAACCCAACCGGTCACTAGTGTTAAGAGCAATGTCCATAAAAGAAAAACATTTAACTTCACACAGTCGAAATGCGTTCTTTCCAGCGTGTATCGTCAATTGTAGAAATGCAAAAAAAATTTAAATGTGAAAGCGAAAAACCAAAGCTCGAAGCTACGTTTTAACTGTTTGGCAGATCAACACACCGCAGGGGAATTTGTTATAAAGAAGGATTGTAAAATATGCACACTACAGCATAATCCTTTACTAATTTTCTGCTAAAGAGAGTACGCCTAGTGAAGTAGCGCCAGCATCAACGCGAATCGCTACTACCTGTCATAGTAATAGGGTTCTTACTACTACACACAGCTTTGCTGGACATATGTATTGAGTCAAGCTGAACTCGAACAAGCTCTAATTGATCACGGTTCTGCTTTCAATGAAATCAAAAAATTCAGTTACGAGTGTTTAACAACCCTTCCACATCGCTTAAGGATCCGTTCTGGTTAACTAATTGGTTAAACAGTTTCCAAAATGAAGTTCACTCTTCATACTTGCGGCTTTGGCAGATTGGCCAAAGTACAGAGCAACACTTTTAAAATTACTCTCCTCTGAGTCCCTCTTTTTAGTCCCCCTTGTAACACCAATGAGCTCATGAAAGAAAAGGATTTTACCCTGGCTCTTAATCAGGGAATGGTTGCTTCCTGCCCTCTTATGCAACCTAGAGGCAAGTAAAAGCCGCATTGGTGGACATCAACACTGAGGCCACTTAGAAAAACTCGCAGGAAAATGTCAACCAAGCAAAAAGCAAAAGAAATCTGACGGGCTGGGACTCACGTAAGGAGTCCCTCAAAATATATAAAAATGATTTGAGGAAAGCAAAGCGACAATCCAGGAGGTCATTTTGTGGCACAATAACATCGCGGTTAAGAAAAATCCTGTCCACCAAGCCTACGATGCCTTAGACCCCCTCAAGTACTGAATCACTCAATCTGCTACTTGACACACCACTTCCAGGTAGCTTTATTCACGGTTAGTAACAACCATAGAAGGACTACTCTTGCCGCGACTAAAATTTACAGTCTGATTACAAGAGACAAACTGCTCTAGGCGCTGCATTGATTCAAACCATACAAGTCTGCTGAGCCGGACGATATAATACCTGCCGAGCTACAAAGGTCATCAAATATTACCCTGTGAATATCGGGAGGAGGTTCGTAGAAATAATCCACACTTCCTTGTTATGGAGACAAGTTAATGTAGTTTTCATCCCCAAACCCGGAAAATACTCTCAGGTTGTCAGAAAGGACCTAAGCCCTATACGTCCATCGTGTATAGAATTTTCAGAAGGAGAAATTCTAAGACGACCATATATTGTACGATCCAGAATTGATCCACGGCTTTTGCCTAAGGCTCAACATGCCGACTGTAAACTATAGTCTGTGAAAATGGTTCTACATACCTAGTCCTGCCATAAGTTCTGTTACAAATTTAAAACGCTATAAAAAAACAGTAAACATATTGTATTCGAAATTGTTTCATTTACTAGATCATAATATTGATTATTAAAAAAAATTGGATTCAATTGAAATGACTGCCTTTTGCTTTAACACAAGCTTCCAAACGGTATGGTCATTGGGCTATAGGGCCACGTACGGTTGTTGCTGTTTTAAGGCTTTCGAAATTTCTATGGGGAGTCCTACAGGCCATGTTCTCCAATTCTGACCACAAACCATAATCCAGTGGATTCAGATCTGGACGTCCAATCTTCTGCTGCTCTAAAGCCGGGAATATTGACTCTGAACCACTCCTACGTGGCTTTGGCCTTGTGCGCTGGAGCAGAGTAATGTAGGAAGATCCATCTGTATCCACTGAAAATGGTAGTGCTCAATCCGTTCACAACACCCTCTAGCACATCTTCTTGGTTAAACTTTGCACCAGTTTTAACCTCTTTTTCACAGAAATGGAGGGATGTGACACCATGGTGAGAGACCCCTCACGAAACCATTACGGAAGCTGGATGATGTCCATGTTGAACCCTTGGAACAACTTATTTCGCTTCCTTAGATGAAGTGGCATAAATTTTGCAATTTTGTTTGTTGAAAACTTCTTCCACGGTAAAAATTTTCTCATCCGTAAACAGAATGTTTTCATGGCCATTGTCCGTGTGCCACTGCAAAAGTCGCTTGCATCTTTCCAGCCTAATTTTTTTTAGTTGAGAAGTTAGAAGATGACCTGTGGACCGACGATAGGCTTTCATATGCAGATCATCCGGAATGAGCCTAGACATGGATCTGGTTGACATATCCAATTCCTTGGACATGATCTTCTGCTTCCTAAGGGGATTTCTCCGAATTTGTTCACGCACTGCCTTTACTACCGCATTCGTACGGACGACGCGCGGGTGACCACTTCTTGGCCTGTCCTCTATTCCAGACAACTCGCCGAAGCGAGCAATAGCTCGATAAACGAATATTCTCGATATTCCGAGTGGTTTTAGCAACGCGAAAATTTGGATATTCTATTTCACCTCACCCCTCGATGTTTTCAACAAGGAAGTGGCTGCTTACGCAGTTGTTCACCTTAAAGCGACTATTTTCTTAATACATTAGGAATATTTCCAGAGAAAATCGACTACATTATACCCCAACGCTACATTATTCATGTAAGCATCTCCTCTAGATCTTTCTGGTAGGAAGATGCTTTCATAGACGACAACTCAATCCATTTCTACACAGGTGGATCCAAAACTGATACCGGCGTTGGTAATGTTGGTGTTTCTTTTAGATAAACTTATCCTAAGCCTTTGCTTCCACTGTAGCGTATTCCAGGCGGAAATGTTGCCGATTAGAGAACCGGATACCCGCGTCTTTTCGGATAGTCAGGCCGTTATCAAATCTTGGACTCAGTCTCACAACATTGTAAGACCGCCCTTAATTGCCGATCATCTCTCAGGCATATGGCACAGCAGTTCAATATCCACCTATGTTAATTTCCGGGCCACAGAGATATTACAGGGAATTGTCGGGCCGACTAGTTCCCCAAAACTGGAACCACTCTACCTATCCCACCTGAAAAAAACTATCATCTGTTTAGCAATCGCTACATGCAAACTGGAACTAAAGGTGGATGCTATTAGAAAAAAAACCTTAGGTAGACTCTTGGGTCAACATGATTAACTACCAAAGAAATCTGGTCAAAACTGGATCTGAATCGCTTTAAGCGATATCATAGGTCTCATCCCGGAAAAATCTTATAGCAAGAATGCAAAAGGCCTTAGCATTTTTACAAACGACTTCTGTAGAAGCTGCGTGAACGGGGAGGAGGTGTCTATCCTCCACTTACTCTGTACATGTCCAAAGAAGGAATCTTCACTCTTCGCTTGGGAGGAAAATCAGAGAGTTACCGGTGAACATTGATTTTAAATCTTTGAAGGTTATAATGACTAGGAAATAAAGAGCTAGGCAGGGCATCCCATAAGCGAGTTGTACGGCTTAGGAACGAATCATGATATTTAAGTGTACGTCCGAAAATGGGCCTGAGGGTATACTGATGATCATTTATAGCGAGCCGGGTGTTACTGTTAAAAGTTTGAATGGGCAGAATGCTACTGGCGATTTCTATGGAGCACTGTTGGTGGAAATAGCGATAAAACAGAGTGAGACACGTGGCATTACGTCGGTGTTCGAGGGTGTCCATTGTTTGGGTGATATTAGTATCACCTGTGAGTTTGATCGCACGGATTTGAATCCTATCTAGCAGGTGCAGAGATATTTTGGGCGCACCCGACCAGATGTGGGCATTGTGCTCCAATTTCGGGCGGATAAACGCCTTATATATTGAGGCCAGATCAGAGGTGGTGAAGTATTTCTTACATCGCGTGAAGAATATGTGGTCATTCCAACGTAAGTGGTCATTGACGCACATACCGAGAATGGAAAGTTTATCAGTTTCGAAGATGCAAGTGCCATTCATAGATAATGGCTGGGTGTTTAAATTTCGCTTTAATGACAGCAGGCAGCATTGAGTTTTGGAAGCATAAAATTCCAATTGGATATGCTGTTAATTTCGGAATTTAATGAGCTTAACATACGCTGGCGTTCTCGTTCTTCAGCCGAAGAGCAGGGACGTGAGTCCGGGAGCGAATATGAAAAGCAGAGAGTCCTGTCGTCAGCAAAGGAATATATTGGATTAGAAGTAGCAGAGAAGAGATCATTAATGAAAATTAAAGAGAGTGTGGGAGACAGAACGGAGGCCTGGGGCACACAAGCATTTATTTTGTGAATATCAGACTTGAAACCATCCAAGACAACTTGAATTGAACGTTCCGAAGGTAATTTCTAATCCATTGAAGAAGGGAGTCATCGATCCCAAAAGCACGCATTTTCGACAAAAGAGCCTGATGTCAAACTCTGTCAAATGCCTTAGAAATATCAAGTGCAACTATCTTGCTTTCGCCACATTGATTTACGCTTTAGTTACACTTTTCGATGAAACATGCCATCAAATCACCAGTGGACCTGTTGCTACGAAAACCGTCCTGCCGGTCATTAAAAAGCTGACGGTTTATCAGCGTTTGCATGAGCTTGGAAAAAAGAGACGTAAGTGCAATGGGTCTGTAGGAGGAGAGAAGAAAATTCGCCTTTTTTTAGGGACGGGTTGGACAGATGCTGTTTTCCATCTGCTCCGAAAGAGTTCTTAAGAGTAGGATTGATGAAAAAGCTTACGCAGTAGTTTTGCCAGCGAGGAAGAAAACCTCTTCAGAAGAAGGAGAGATATACCACCTGGACCAGCGGATTTGTTGAGATCTTTAAGTACTCTTGCTACTACACGGGTGCGAAAGTGCATTCGTCCCATTGAAGATTCGACGCGGGGCGGGGACAAAGCAAAATCTGGGAGTGTTGAGCAAGCCGCAAAGTGCGCAGCAAGTAGATTGGCCTTGTCCAAAGAGCTGATAGCTGGAATGTCATTGTAAATGAGCGTAGGGGTGGAGGATGAGCAGAATTTCTAATATTTTTGACGAACGACCAACAATTTTTACTGCCTTTTTGTTCATATTGGAGCCTGTTTTTGGTCGTATTGGAGTTTCACACGCTTAAGAAAGACGTTGCAGTCATTTCTGGCTCGTTTAAATTATTTTCGGGTTTCCTCTGTTGGGTTGGTCTTGTAGGACTGAAAAAAACATTTCTCTAACCCTGACAGCCTCTTTACAGCTCGAGTATTACCATGCCTTTTCTTTTGGTTTGATTCTCTTCATCCGATGAGGGATAAAGCATATCATTCCAAAGAGAATAGTTTCTGCGGTCATGCCAGCAGCGGCATCCACGTCGTTATATAGGAAACATAACGACCAGTTAAAATTCCTAAAGAAGTTGTTAAGTCCGCTCAATTGGCTTTCTCGTATTGCCATACGATTCTTTTAGGAATCTTTTCTCTAACTGTGTGGTGGGTGTACGAGAAATTAGCTGATATGACACAATAGTCCGACGAGCCTAGAGGGGAGAGCACATCAACGAAGTACTAATAAGGGTGAGAAGTTAAAAACAAGTCCAGGGTGGTGGCGGTATAACTATCAACGTCTGGTATTCGTGCGGGTTTATTTACAAGCTGGGTCAAATTACTTTCCGCAGCGAAGACCTCAACACACCGTCCTTCGGGTGTTGTCTGTCCAGAATGTCGAAGCCACTCAGGATTGTGTATATTGAAATCGCCCGTATTTGGTTGGTTTACCGAACCAGCAAACCAACAAAATTCAAACCCACAGCTCCCTATCCATCGGTTGTTACATACACCCAGGTACTGCAGCGCTGTATGATTTTTTTTTGCCTGCACAGGGGTTTTTTTTTTTGGCTTTTTGTTCACTCGCACGCGGCTTTTTTTTCACGCGAGGCGCGAATTCCACAAGTGCACTTGTGCGCGTGCACTATCGATGGTCAGCTCGGCACTCGGCACTCCAAATTTAAAACAAAATTTAATGGCAGCTCTTTCTTCCATTGTAAAAGACGTGGCACGCAAATCAAGCACACGTACTTAAAAAGAATACTGTTGGGTACTTAATCAAGTTATCGTGTTGACATTCTTACAGTGACTAAAGAAAGAACGAACCAACAACTTAATTCCATCTGAAAAATATAACATGATCTCATCGGCTATCTGCTGCCAACATAGGTATGGGACGGTTCTCTCCCTCAATACGTCATCACCGTCAACGGAACGACGGAACGACGGATCCTATGGGTCAGGGCCTTTAGGTTGGCAAGAAAGATTGCGTTATGTTCGTTGATTTTTGTCAGTGTTATGATATTTTTTTCCTTTGACATTTTATAGCTGCGACTTTAGGCTTACTTTAGAAGCAAATCGAGCTTCATTTTGTTTACATCTGTTAATACAGTTTCAGTTTTAATATGGCCTGTAAAAATGAACACTTTCGATATATTTCGCTTCTTTATTTACGTAAAGGCAAGAAAGCTCCTAAGACACACAAAGAGATACACATGTTGATTGCTTAACAGAACGCGCACATATCAGAACTGATTTAAGAAATGAGTGAAGATTATTTCTGAGGATTTTTTACTCAAAAATGGCCAAGGTTCTGGTAGACCAACTAAAATTTATGATGATGAAATCAAAGTTATAATTGAATCAGGTCGTAATATAACTGTAAGAGTGTAAATGCGTCACACACACGAATTGAAAGGTTATGTTACCAATTTGGTGGGATTTTGAGCTGCTTTCAATAGCCCAAACGATCAATTCAGATGTTTACTGTCAACAACTACTGAAACTAGATAGAAATTATAGAAAAACTGCCAAATTTGGCAACGCAGAAGCCAATCGTATTCCAATCAGCCGTGAAAAATTATTGAACCTTGGTTTGATTTTCATTTGTATCGAAGTTTGCCAAACTCTTTGAATGGTTAAACCCTCAACCTGTTACCTGAAATAGCACTTGGTCAAATTTTATGCTAATTGATTCAAGTGCATCCTTTGCATACAAAAGAAGTTTTATTCCACACTAAAGAACCGAAATTACTTTGTTGCAACAAGTAGTTATATTTGAGAGGCTTTCAATTCAAGCTAAACATACATCTTCCCGATGATAAAAATCGGGTTGCTAGCAAAATCTGACATATCAAGATCACACAACAAATATAATCCCATAGGTAAATGGTTTGATGTTATGAAACTGCCAGGATATGGAAGGCAACCTCATAGTAGAACCACAGTCGCTGGTGAGAAACTGAATAGAATATTTCTGCTGATAAGCGGCGATGACGAACAACATTCCATCATCAGGCAGAATGAACCATTCAACCTGGTCGAAGACAACACTTCCGTCCATCTGACCAAGATGTACTGAGGACAGCCATTTCCAAAATCAGCTACTGGACCCGATTGCTCAACTGCCGAGCTGTTTAAAGCAACAGGTGATGATAAAATTTGGCCCGACGAAAATATGGCTAACGAATAAAACCTCAACACTGTTTGTCCCGTCCTTAAAAAGGGATATCCTCTGAATTGCGCCGACTACGGGGGAAAAGTCCCGTCAAAATCGCATATAAAATCCTGTCCGCCGTATTGTGTGTGGCTGGCCGTGGCTCAAGTGGTAGTGTATTGGCTTCCTAATCGAACGGTTCGGGGTTCATTACCACCTGTGACCGAAGGGCTTTTTTTCAGGCAACTGAAATCTCGTGAGACGATTGGTTGCCTAAATACAACGTCAATTCCAATTTACAATAGTAATTTAGTCTCCCCATTAAATGGATGCCACCCATGGAGCGAAATAGCCACTGAACCCAGAAATCTTGTTATGTTCTTTAAAATCTAGAACTCTTCGTAAATATTCTGACTGACTCCTATCAATGTGGTTTTGAGCTAAGAAAGTCAACAATAGATCAAATTTTTACATTACAGCAGATCTCGAGAAAAAAACCAGGAGTTTCAAATCGATACACCCAGCCCTTGTTGATTTCAAAGGCGCATATTACAACATCTATAGAGAAAAAATAGGCAGAACCATATCTAGTGTTGGCATCCCTGCCAAGCTCATTCGACTACGCAGAAAGACGAATATACGTTGCTCCGTCAGGGCCGGTAATAATAATGTCACAAAAGGACCTAAACAAGGCGATACGTTGTCACATGATTTTTTCAACATCGTCTTTGAAAGAATTGTAGGAAACTCACAAGTCAACTCCAGACGTCACGTCTTTCTCTCTCTCTCTCTCTATCCAATTTTCCGAAAAACCTAACACGTAATCCGGCATTTTAAGAGTAGTAATACCCTTTAAGTACTTAAAACAATAAAAACAAATCTGAGCTAGTGAGGGACTTCATCTACCTGGGCTACGCTATCAACTCCGACAATGACCCCAGCGCAGAAACCATACAAATAATCGCTCTTGCTAATGCTACTTCTTCGGGCTTAATAGGCAATTGTGTGGTAAAGCGCTCTTTCGAGCAACCAAAAAGACCAAATATAATAAATCGATCACCCCACTATTGCTTTATGGCGTAGAATCGTGGATACCGACAAAAGCCTATGAAAATGATCTCTCACGCCTCGAGAGAGAATTTCTTCGGGTAATTTTCGGTCCCGTTTGCATCAATGGAGAGTGGAGGAGACGTTTCAACAGCGGACTGTCAGAGAAGCGCAGTTAACCCGGCTTAGATGGCGAGGTCACCTTGAACGCATGGACACCAGTGTACCAGGCCAGTGAGTTTTCGATTCTAACCCAGAGGGACAATGCTGTGGAGGACGACCCCATTTTAAGTGGCGCACACACGTGGAAGGGGACCTCAGCCCACTTCATATGTGCGCAACTAGAGGCAACTGAAGAGCCATGTTGGCCGGTGGCCTGGTTCACTCCGCTTTATAGCGCCATCTAAGTAAGTAAGCAAGTAAGGTAAATGCTTTATTAGTTTTTTTTATTTTTTTTTAACATTACAAAGAATATTACGCCGAGTAATTGAGCTATATCTGAACATTTTCCGAGAAAAGCTTATATGTATACCAGTGTGTATGGGACAAACAGAAACACAAAACTATCGCACGACGAAAACATGGAAAAATCTATTTTTCTAATTAATCTGTCGTTATAACTTGAAATTTCATTTACGACCAGTGTACATCGGTACCTCTCTCTTCTTCCTCCCTAACTTTCCCACGACCGTGCTGTGTGCAAACGTTTTAAGGGCACTAATTGAACGTTGAACGCGCGCTAATTATAAAAATAAAAAATAAAAAATCTAATAGCCCAATTGGTGTTTAAAAACCAACACTCGCAATACTTCGAATGATGACTTGTGGAATCGTGCTCCACATGAAATTTTGTGTGCATTTCGTTTGCTTGCTTTGTTGTTGGCCGATGTACTAAGATCCAGCACAAACCTGCCAAAGTAAATTGATTGGTACTTAACTTTTAAACGAACTGTACGTAGTAGATAAGATTAGAAATCATAATTACAAAGGTGCTCTGAAAATAGACCTATTATGAAACACTTTTCCTTCCGAAAAAGAAATCGAGCACTTTTTGATCAGAACTTATGTATCTGTATGTAGGTACTCACGACCATGTGTATCTATTTTCAACGAAAATATACATACAAACATATTAATTGGAAAGATTTGAACTTACTTTCATCCTGATTGATGACATTCCATAGCCAAACGATGCTTAGGACTGTTGTTGCTGTGATTGTGGCGATTTGCCATGGTTCCCGATTGCCAAATGCCCTGTTGATTCCGCCTGTTAGAATTTTACTGCAGTCGCCAATACCGGAGCTGGACATCTTTTATAGATGAATTTCACTGAAATCTTTTAAGAGGAATCACTCAACACTCTACGAGTACACTACTGCTAGCAGTTTTTCTTTACGCGCCTCTAATCACTAACTGAGTTATCAGCGGAATGTTTCTGTTTTTTTTTTATTATTATTATGTAGTAAATTAGTTGCCTTTTCCTCTCCTTTCCCTTTTTTTCACTTTTTCTTTAGGCAGCTATGCAGTTAATCGCATGGCTTCTGTTGATAAGGAATCATCAGTTAAGTAGCATGTGATAGAGAGTGTTGATTATAAACTGGGTTGACTTTAACCAAACCGTAGACTTACCTAGTAGGAAAATTATCTGTCCGATTACTGGAGCAACATATGAAACAAAGAAGCAGTGAGAATGAAAGCTGATATATTAAACAAAAGGTGAACCTGATAAGCAATTGGAAATTCACAAGAAAAAAAAAACATTCGGTTGGTAATATTCGATGACAGCGAATGACAGTAAACAAATAGAAATGCGTAAATAAACTGAAGTTAGGAACGGTTTCAGATAGAAACAAGAGTTCGGAAGTGCAAAAAGTTCTGGGGCATTGTTGAAATATTGTTATATTGAGTAATAAATAATCTAACGATTATTTGAAAAAGAAAATATTATATCAATGCGTATAATGGTGTTATTAGCGCTCCCGATCTTTTAATGCATATAACTCTCATGTGTCAATTTGGGAGTGGGATTTATTTTTAATTTACACTGACAATTTTCAATGGAAGAATTTGTCTTTGAATAGAGGTCCCAACACCAGGATGGATAATTACATAACAAAAATGTCTTGTATTATTATTAATCTAAAAAAACACCATACATTTAAGCTTTTACTTCTAACTATCGCATCCACTAAAACCATTGTCACACGAACAGCAAAAAACCTTGAGTAACATGAAGCAAGGAACATAACGGGAATCTGCTGTTGCTGCTGGTACTGCTGAGAACTGTCAAAGTATTCACTTATACGTACGTGAACTCATAACGTGCATCTACTGCACCGCACTTCGATGCAAATTTAACGTTTACTTAATCTTCACGTGTTAGTGGAACTTTACAATTTAGCATTGAGAAAACTTGAGAACTTTTTATGTCGTTGTTTTTCACATTTTCAACTCTTCTTTTAAAAGGATAATAAAAAGTTCTGTGTTCCTATTTTTAGTACTTTGATAACGGTATATGTCTGGATGTGGTATCCGTCGGTCGGTGAAGGCGAAAAGCTGTTGGAGGGGCTTAGGATTGCCTTGTACAAAAAAGTTCAAACGAGACTGAAATGATAGCAACGCCTTTCTTAAACGTGTAAAATTCCAATACGACCAAAAACAGAGGCAAAAAATACTGCAATGTCCCAAAGGAAGTAACAATTTTTGGTTGTTCGTCAAAAATATTACAAATTCTGCCTCATCCTCCATACCAACGCTCATTAACAATGACATTCCAGCTGTCAGCCTTTTGGACAAGGCCAATCTGTTTGCTGCACATTTTGCGGTCAGCTCAACACTCCCAAATTGTGCTTTGTCTCCGCCTACACTTGAGTGCGTCGAATCTTCAATGGGGCAAATCCACTTTCGCGCTCGTGTAGTAGCAAGAGTTCTTAAGGATCTTAACATTCACAAATCTGCTGGTCCAGATGGTATATTTCCCCTCCTTCTGAAGAGGTGTTCTTCCTCGCTGGCAAAATCACTGCGTAAGCTTTTTCATCAATCCTACTCCTTAGGACACTTTCCGAGCAGATGGAAAACAGCATTTGTCCAGCCAGGTCCACCGGTGATCTGATGGCATTTTGCACCGGAAAGTGGAACCAAAAATTAGATCATTCTAGCGAAAGCAAGATAGTTGCACCTGATATTTCTAAGGCATTTGACAGAGTTTGGTATCAGGGTCTTTTGTCGAAAATGCGTGATTTTGGGATCGATGACTCTCTTCTTCAATGGAACCTTTCGGAACGTTCAATTCAAGTTGCCTTGGTTTCACGTCTGATATTCACAAAATAAATATTGGTGTGCCCCAAGGCTCCGTTCTGTCTCCGACACTCTTTTCAATTTTCATTAACGATCTCTTCTCTGCTACTTTTAATCCAATATATTTATTTGCTAACGACAGTACTCTCTGCTTTTCATATTCGTTCCCGGACACATGCCCCTGCTCTTCAGCTGTAGAGCGGTAACGCCAGCGTATGTTAAGCTTATTAAATTCTGATATTAACAGCATAACTAATTGGGGAACCACTAACAGAGTACAATTTAATGCTTCCAACACACAAGGTTGTCCGCTGTCGTTAAAGCGAAAAGTAAACAACCAGCCATTATCCATAAATGGCACTTGCATCGTCGAAACCGATATAATTTCCATTCTCGGTATGTGCGTCAATGACAACTTACGTTGGAACGACCACATGTTCGGTGTCGTCAAAAATGCTGCGAAATGTGTATGTTTCCTCAAGCGATATAAGAAATACTCCAGCCCCTGAGATCTGGCCTCAATATAAGGCGTTTATCCGCCTGAAATTGGAGTACAATACTCACATCTGGTCGGGTGCGCCCAAAACATCTCTGCACCAGCCAGATAGAATCCAAAATCGTGCGATAAAACTCATTGGTGATACTACATAATATCAGTCAATCAATTGACAGCCTCGAACACGTAATGTCTCGTGTTTCACTCTGTTTTATCGCTATTTCCACCAACAGTTCTCCATAGAAATCGTGAGTAGCATTCCGCTCACTCAAACTTTTAACCGTAAAACCCGCCTCGCTATGAATGCTCATCAGTATACCCTCAAGCCCACTTTCGGACGTACTCTAAAATATCGTGATTCGTTACTAAGCCTCTCATTCCATCCTACCTGATTTTCCTTCGCCCGCGCTGTGTGCAAACATTTTAAGGGTACTTAATCCCTTGAGCTCGCGCAAATTATAAAAAAAAAGAAAAGTGCTTGATTGTGTGAATTCAAAAATGGAATGAAAAATTAATTCTCCCGTGTATAAAATAATTTGGGTGACAGTAGGAATGACTTAGCAGAAGAATGCAGTCATCCGGCATCCCTTCCACTACTCCCTTCACCATCCACCGAACGACAGTTCCCTCATCTTGACATTTACATTTATAACTAGAGAGCAAAATTGAAAAAAAAAAATGCATAAGCAAAAATTGTTCACTATCCATGTAGTATGGTTATGAACTAAACTTTCAATTTTATTCCCAAACTGACGCTTGACAAGCGTCAAATCATTTGACAGTTCTCAGCAGTAGCAGCCGGAAATGCGCTTGTGTTCAACGCTTAATTAACGATCTCCTAGACAAGTCCAGTTTTCGATAACTTTTTTAAGCAGCTGGAGTGTGTATATCTGCCATAACGCGGCGAATGTTGGCTTACAACTCGTCCACCGATTCTAGGAACAATTTCATATGTCCACAGAGAAAATAATCATCATGTATTATATGAACTTATCTTGGAGTTAATTCAAATGTCCATTACCCGAAATCAGGCGCTCACCAAGTCTGCGTGGTGCGAATATGATCCATGGCTATTTGAAGTAGTTGCTCAGATGGACGATTGTTTGAAATAATTCCGCGAACTGAACCATGATTCTCGAAATATTTACACAATTTCCAAGCGTTTTTCTGGCACAAGTCTTTCATTGCGAAATGGCAAACCAAACGAATCTACTGTGAAATTATAAATTGGCTGCCGCTAAAAAAGTGTTGCGAGTTCAAAAAACAAAAACAAGAAATACCGCCCACATTGCGTAACTTATGCTTTTCACATGAATTTGTTCCCTCCAACGAGCTGTCAGAAATTAATCTCAAAACCTGAGCACAAAAAATATCCGCCAGAATTCTCGTTCTGTTTCCATTGCTGAATTTAATTACGTTTTCGTTTAAGCTTTTTTCATGCTCCGGAGCTCAAAAGTGACGTAAACCATTTCCCCTATTTTTTTACAAAAACAAACAAAATGTTGCTTCTCGTTATCATTTCAGAATCACATTTATGTCAAAATGTACTAACACATATAAATATGTATGTATAAACGTCAAATAGTATCGACTGTGTTTGCCAATTTATTATTCTGAATGTTCAAATTGATTCGCAAGCAAATATATTTAAAATATAAAAATCCGAAGAAATTTTTAGTGTTCCATTTAAATAAAAATCGGACTACACAAAAAAAGCTTTCTGACAGCCCAAACGAAAATGTCAATTGAGTGCTTAAAAAATCCTTCCGATTTTGCTGTCAAATTTTTTACATAGATTGACTAAATGTCAAATTTTTATTTTTCAGTTTCTTTGTTGACGAAATGGCAAAAGACCGATTTTTGGAGCTACTCGTAAAAAACTAAAATTGTGAAAGATTCCACAACGAAGCCAAACATAGTCGAATGTCCGAAAACAAAAATCTGGTTTGACATTTGACGTTTATATTTACATATGTGCATGGGTTAGTACATTCTGTCATAAAATTCAAAAGAACAATTTTGCTTCTGAAAATGTAACATTTTCAGGAGATTTTTTTCTCTCCTGAGTGCAAAAGGAAGGCTTCTGTCGGCCAATGGAAAACGCCATACGAAGATCTACGAAAAACAGTTCAAAATCCGTTCGCGTACTCGTATTTTTCGGAGTTCTTCGCAGAAGATAGCTAAATGAGAGAACAATTCATTTCCCTCTTTTGTCGATTTTAGTACAAGAAATTTGTGACAACCGTTTTTTTTTATTTGTAACTGTCATTGCCTTTTTTTTATTTCGAATTGCAATTTTTTGTTTACTTTGTTTTGGCAAAAATATGTGGGCTTTGAATATAAAATAAATTAATAACAAAATATTTGAAAACAAAATATATTGGAGAGAAGGCAAATAAAATTAAAATGCACCCCAACACATTCAGTCATCAGTAATTGGTACATAGATGGACAACGCAAAGACAAATTTTCCGAAGGACTTATCTTGAGTCTTTCAGGCGCGCTTGGGGTTAAATGATTTTAGTCTTGAACCTAGAATTTTAAATAAAAAACTATTAACTTCGTTAAAACTTTTTTGTTAAGTTCTTTTGATGAATAAGAAAATCTAAATAAAAACAGTTGACATTTGCCTGTGTAAAATTGGCCAAAATCCGTTCGCACTTTTTAACGAATTTCCTCTCTGAGAGAGATATTTATTCGCACTCCTCCAGATTTGACAGTTTTTACATATTTAATCCAAAAATTGCGAGAGCGGATATTTTATTGTTGGAAAATTTTAAAATTTAAAGTCGAAATGTTCAAGTGTATTCAGAGAGTAATTTCCACGGTAACAAAGTTTACTTATATATTGATCTATATAAATTAGAACTAATGTCTTGTTTGCAGAATTTAAAACAACGATGCTCTATTCACACCACATCTATTGCAAATGTGGCACTAATAAATATTAGTGAAAAGAATGGGGTTCGTGAAATAACATTAAATCAACCCAAAAATAGGTATACTGACCATTTCTAGTTCATACATTTTTGAAAATACTTGGGCTTTAAGTTTCTAAAGTAAAATATTCGCAGCTTGAGCATTTGACTTGAACATTAGTTCGAGAAGCTAAAAAGGTCATCATCTGATTAGATATTCAAGCCATGCTTATTAGCATATTCTTATTTGCTTGATATACGTATTGTTTGTTTTTTTAATGGCATAATGATAGCGACAATTTCTACGGGAATAAAGTGCAATGAAAACATTTATATCATATTTATGGTACACCAAAGAACTTATTTACTTCGATATTATTGCTGCGGATAAGTTTCTCACATGGTGGGAAACTGGCTGCCCTAATTACTTTTAGGATGGTATCTTAGGTGCAAACGACGATGTCAGAGGCATAAGCACAACACACCACTTGGGCGGACATGGTTTTCATATGAACATCTGCCCCTCCCACATTTCGCCCTGACATAGGAAATCGTTTAGAGAAGTTTCCAGGCCACACGCCACATTTCGTGTTTTCGTCTATAAAGCTTCAGTTGATCCACCCTGGAACAAAGATTTCGTTTTGCACAAAAATTTTCTGCAATATGCGATCGCTTCATCATTCAGCCAGATAATCGGTTTTCGTTTAAACTTTGAACAAGGGGGTTGCGTTTGAAATATCCTCTCAGCTGAAGTGTTCTTGTCCATTTGGATGATTGACTTGGCATCTCGAAAATTTTATAGAATATCTAGTTCCTTTGAGTCATGTCTTTCGTACATCCAAAGTAGCAGTCCTAGCCCTCATGAGAGCAACATTCCTCAACAACTTCGAAGTTATAGCTAATGATAGGGAGGTTTTGCTTCAAACAATACACTCGACGGGAACTTATAGGAAATATTTAGCAAGGATATGAATCTTGTAGTTCTTGTTAGTCACAGGATGGGTTTTTTGTTTATCAGATATTCCAGGCGTATGATAAGCATTCATTGTTTTTCAATTATTTGTTGCTGCTTCATTGCTGACTAAATTTAGGTGTTTTTTCGTATCATGTTCATAAAGCAGGTGCTGGAAATGCTGTTAACAAATGGCAAGATCCTCATTAAGACGAGGAAGAGCTTGTTTTTCACCTGGATTTATTATTCAAGCTCCGTATATTTTTGTTATATAAGCTCCGCACGTCGCTTCTATAGTAGAACTTTTCAAGTTATTAAATTGCGACCTCTCGTAGGGCTTTCCTATTTTCATGGGTTTTATTTTCTCACTTTGTTCTGGTTGAGATTCTATGAGATTCTTTAATCGATGCTCTAGTTTTTCGTTGCAGTTTAAAGATTTATGGGCCCCTTCTGCTACTCGTTTCTTTTGTACCCATTCTTTTGCTGTTGTTTCGTGGAGTCGGTACGTTCCTTAACGATTAAAGTATTTGTCTTCGCGTACGGTTTTGACATGCTTTGTCGTGGGAAATGTGCGCATTTAAGAGACTTATGCCGATACGGCACGAAACATTCGCAACATGTTTAGCCTTTTATAAGCAATGTGATAGTGGACAGGTTTTCAAATCGGAAGGTTCGGTGTTCGAATCCCAACCGCTCTCGAAAGGCATTAATTTTTTCAGTTAACAAAAATCAAGTAAGATGACTAGTTGACTAGAAATCAACAACAAGTCAACTTCCACTAACAATTTAGCCTCGCCATTAAATATTGGGTGCTACCCATGGAACAAAATAACCACTGAGCCCAAGCAT
Source organism: Volucella zonaria (assembly GCA_963966105.1). Taxonomy (NCBI): domain Eukaryota; kingdom Metazoa; phylum Arthropoda; class Insecta; order Diptera; family Syrphidae; genus Volucella; species Volucella zonaria. Next base: position 48,186,880 of record OZ014533.1, on the reverse strand, counting down.
CTTTCTTTCTCTCTCTATCTCATTTTCCCAAAAACTAAACACATCGTCGCTGTGAAATCAAACCGGCATATCAGCAAAATGCATATTTGTTAAATTGTAAACGGCTAGTTTTCAAATGTAGTAGTAGGAAGACGACCCTCCCTGCAGACCTGATAGCACTGCCTGTAAGTCGTATACTGCTACGACGGTTGAATCTGTCAATTTGGCTACTTTGTTGATTTTTGCGTTTTTTTTTTTTTAAATCTGAAGTACGTATTATTACTTTTAATAAAAGTTGTGAATTTCAAAATACACTCTATTACAAATCTTTACATATATTTCTTTTTATTTGGTGGAGTAGAAAGTTGAAAAGATGTACTATGAAGTGCTGACTCCAGATGATTGCTTAGGTTTTGCACAGTACTGTAACTCTAATTCAAATGTTAATGTTGAAGATGTAAGGGAAAGTTCCGCCGTTTTTTATCACATGTTTTTCTATGCGTTGTTGACCGTTAGCAAATAATCTGACTTTATTAAAACCGCTATATGTAAATAGATTATAGTCAATTTTTCGTAACATACATATATTAGTCAATAATTGTTTAACTTTGGAACTATCAACATGAGTGAAGCAAAAATACAGTTGAGACACTGTAGACTCTTTGAGTTCCAAAGAGGAAATAACGCGATGCAGGCAATAAAAAACTTGTGCGCATTCCCTTCGGGTGACTCTTCTTTAAAAGACGATTAGATATTAACGATGAAGTGCTACACAATATGATCCGGGAAAATCTTACACTAACTTTGTATATACATAGATCTTCAAGCTTGGAGTTTATCAGACAAATGTGTTGGATCGCATCAATAGGCTTGGTTTTGTACCAAAACTTTCTATACGACAGAATTTTCATATGTACCTCAAACCCTACTCTCAAAAGGGAGCCTTTTGAACAGCTTGTTCACTAAAGATGAAAAGAGGATAGTTTGTAAAACGCTTGTACAAAAAAGAGCTTATGTTAACAAGGGAGAGTAAACCCGCCAACATTAAAAGATTATGTGCATTAAAGGAAGGTAATGCTGTATTGTTAGTGGGACCGCAACTGTCTGATGTACTATGATCGTTGTTGTTATATTCTGAATATAGAAATTCAGCGCAAGCATCCATTTTTGGTCGACAGAAAAGTCTTACAGTCTTTCATCACGACAACGCAAGAATACGAAATAAGTACTTCAATTTTTAGGGTGTCAAAATGGTAATGGAACAGTTTTTCGTCACCAAAAGCGAGGACTTCTTTTTCAACAGATTGGATATTACATTTTGGAAAACAACCCAAAACAGTCGGCAGAAAAGAAAAATGATTTTTGAAATTATATCTGAAGAAGCCAACAACTAGAATCAGGCCACAAACTGTGCTGTTTGAATCAACCAGTTGATTTAAATATATATTCTCAGGTTTTCTGTTGACTTTTTTAGCTTGTTATAACTTAGAGGTCAAATATTTAATCAGCCCAAGGTTATCGCCTTACCATTTGACACTAATTTTTCTATTTTCTCCCAATAGTTTATTGTTATAAATTATAAAGAATCATTCAAAACAAAATTAAACTCCTTATTTTAGAAATGCACTTTCTTTTGAAATGATGGAATCGATTATCGAGGGTTTAACGAAAAACGTACATGATGACAAGTTGCGTTGTATTGTCTTATCCTCCACTGGACCAGTATTTTCTTCCGGACATAATCTTAAGGAATTGGTTAGTATTTTAGTAGCTTTTAAGCATGCTTTCTAAATGTTTATTTAAAGACTCCCGATCATGGGCAAGAACGTCATCGTGAAATTTTTCAAAAATGTGCTGAGATGATTAGTAAAATTAATTGCGCCCCAGTCCCCGTTATAGCAAAAGTTGATGGCCTTGCAGCTGCAGCTGGATGTCAATTAGTTGCGTCGTGTGATATTCTAGTTTGTTCCGAGGGCAGTTCTTTCTCTACTCCAGGGTAACATGATCGAATAAGCATTCCCCATATAATGTACGAATACTACTAAACATAATCCACTTTCTAGTGCCAACTTTGGTTTGTTTTGCCATACTCCTGGCATTGCAATTGGGCGTGCGATGCCTCGCATGAAATCCTCCTATATGCTCTTGACAGGTTTACCAATTAGCGCACAAGAGGCTTATGTTTCAGGTTTGTAATTTCAATTGACAACGCTTTTTTTTAGTTGATTAGATATATTTCCTTAAAGGTCTAGTTAGTGTGGTGACAAAAAGTGATAAACTGGATGACGAAGTTACTAAAATTTGTGACGCGATTAAAAATAAAAGTAGACGAGTTATTGCAATGGGTAAGGAATTCTATTACAGACAGTTGGGATTAAATATTCGTGATGCTTACGTAAAAGGATCCGAAGTAAGAAAGAAAACATCTGGTTTGAGGAGAATATCTAATAAAGAAAATAATTTTTTAATTACAGATTATGGTAGAAAATTTGGGACTTAATGATGGAAAAGAGGGCGTTAAGAGTTTCGTTACAAAAAAGAAGCCGGCATGGACCCATTCGTAGTGGAACTTTTTGTAGTTCTTGAAAGAAACCAGATGTGCAGTTAATAATTATGATTAGAGTTGTTTAATTTTTATATTTTTATATCATACTTATTGTCAAATTATGTTGTATCCAATGCTAAGAAATCTTTGTGACGGCCAAATATTCGTATGTGAGTTGAACTAATGCCCAAGCATTCTCCAATTTCACAATAAGTCACATGACGATCTTGTTATATCAGTTCCTGCACAGCATCTGGCACCATCCAAATGTATTTTTTCAAAAATAAAGTTTTTGAAAATATTTTACACTCTTAAAATATGTTATTCGGTTGTTTCTCTTTCATACTAAAGAAATACTTCACATTATAAAAATCCCTTGTGTCTATAGTTATAATACATTACTTACTTTTATGACTGCCTTATTTAATCTTTTTTCCTTATACTTTACGTACATACATCGTTTAAAATTGTTAAAGCTGGGCGAACTACTGTCGTGTATAACAAATCTTTAGGTGTAGTCATCATATTTCTGTCATCAAATATCGTCTCATTTAAGCTACATACCACACGCCACACGCTAGCTGTGTGTGACATCTTCATCGCAATTGTCTTGATGGTTTTCAGCAGAGCTCAAGTATTTGAATTGTTCGCTTTTTGACTCGTAACCCATTGACTTCTACTGCATTTACCCAATAATTAAGAGTTGTTTGAGGGCTGTTACACTGTTGCCTATGATTGGCGAAGAGAAAGGAAGTGATTCCAAACCCGTCAATCTGCTGTTTCAATACATCTTCTTCCACAACATTGGAAAGAGTGGTCTCTGAATACTGGCATCTTATTCCCGCTCTGCATTTTACATATCGCGTAGTATTCTAACACAAACCCATACATACGTCTCGGGCACATTTTGTGATCTTAGCACTGTACATCGAACGCCTTTTGCAAATTATCGTGCTTTATGCTTCCCACAAAGCCGCACTGATTGCCATTTCGCAAATAAATGCTCAGAGTATGCGATACGTGAATATTTCAGTGTTGTGATTAGAAAATATTATAGTAAAATAATAGGAGCCCTACTCTGTAACTTTTCTAGAAAGTTAAAATATACGAAAACGGAGAATTGATAACATGTTATCCGAGAGTCGAAAGCAATATTTCGAGTTTCGAATACCCAATAATTTTGATTTCGAGAGTTGGAATTTTCTTTTTTTAATGACAGAACGGTTCGATTTCGGATTTTTCATTCGGTTGCTCCTTTGTTCACGGAACGGAACGGTTGCTGCAAAGCTGAATGATAAAATAATTTAAAATGTAAATAGCCGACATAATTTTTTATTGTTTAAATATGAAGTGTACATTGAGTGGGCGACCATATTTTCTTAATTCTAACGCTGATGATAATTTGGGTCTTTTATAAGGACTCTCTTAGTGAAAAACATCAACCAGAGGCGATTTAAAATAATGTTTGCTAATACCTACATAGCATTCGAATAAGTTAAATCTTCATCGGCATACCTGTGGAAGCGGTTGGCTTCAGATTATAATTCAGAAGGTCCACCAGCGCGAGGTGCCAATTATTGGAAAGAGTTTATTTAAATATTTATAAATTAAAACAAACAAATCAATTTAATCTCATTTCAAGGTTTGGTCTGATCATACAACAAAGATTATCTATAGGCAAAACTTCGAAGAAATAAAGCCAGCCTTTCTGGAACAGGTGGTGGAGCATCAAAATATTGCTTGAAGAAAAAGTAGATTTAGTCCAAATTGGCGAATCTGTTAATGGAATAAGCAGATCAATGCCATTTGAGGCATGAGGTACCAATTCAAAACATAAACAAGAGGAAGCGTGCGCAAATGAAGAAACTAATATATAGGGTGTCCCCTAATTCGTCAACGATAATTTAGGAAATGATTCCTAGGTACCTATATTCTAAGAAAAAAAATCGTTCTACAGTAGGGATCTATCTCCAATGTTGACAGCATGTATCGCGGATTTAAGAAAAGGCTTACTTTGGTGTACCCCCACCCATGTTAACGGAAGTTGCTCTGTTAGTAATAACGGTAAAACTTCTTGTAGGACTTTATTTTTTGAAGAAATGCTAGGTTTTGTAACGGCTCACACTGTTCCATTTCACTCCAATAAGTGAACAAAATTAAAAAAATTCACGACAAAATTGAGAGTATTTGCTAATGCAGTTTTGATAACTGATAACTTATAGGTAAGTAAACAACATTAACTCTATGTTTAAACGCGTGGAAATGATTTTACAGCAAGTTAAAGTGGAATGTGTTAAATCAAACGTCTAGTGCACAATTAGTGATAAGCTTAGTTTAATTCATTTTTAATTCTTTTGTGTGGAAAGTCAAACTAAATTGTTATGGATTCAAATAATCAGAATAAGTAGATAATTTTAATAAATTTTGGAAGTCAATTTACCTATTTTTTTAAAAAGATTTTTAATTATAAAGTTGTAACGTTTTTTTGAACCATTTTTTTTTTGCATAGACTTTTAACTATGAGCCTCACCTTGCCCTGGGTCAATTTTCTTTTTAACATATAGCTTGACTTCTTAGTCATAAACTGTGCAAAAGCCAGAGTGCGCAAACGTGCGCAAAAAAAGTAAAGCTTTTTTTTTATAGGGCAACCGAATTGTATAACGAAGGGGGAGTTTTTTTAAGATTTGGAAAGCTGTTTCGAAAAATAATGTCGTCGATGAAATAGTCGAAAAAATATTGAATATAGAGTGCACTGAATTTGAAAAAAATGAAATGCGCAGAAATGTTTCCAGGCTTTTTTCAAAGATGAAGATAAAGTGGAATAGTGCTAGTAGACGGCTAGATCGCTATTTGAAAATCTCTAAACAGCTCTTGGTTAGAGGAAAATTTCCAATTGTACAAGGCTAAAGAATATTCTTTGGAAATCAACGACGATATCCCATCAAATTCACGTGTTGCTGGTAGGGCTTTATTGGCTTTTAGTGGCTTCTGTGAAGACAAAAAAACGCCGCATCCAAGAAATAATATCTTCTCATTCAGAATCCGAAATCTTGTTTGCGGTTGAACAAACCAAGCGACTATCAGGACAAAGATCTATTGCTCGTATCACGAATGAAGTTTGCAACTAGCATCGTTATGCCGTGTAACCTCTACCGTGAGCATCGAACCTGTCGAGTTGTAGAAGCTGAGTAGGGTTAATGAATCTCGAGAAATTCTCCCCCCTCCCAACCATCCATTTTCCCCTGGGCTGGATCAAGGTGTCATACGACTCGTTGCGACCTCCAGACTATATCTGTATACAGCGGATCTCTATATAGATGGACAATCCTTTCTCCGCTACTCGTGGTACCATATTATGGATAACATCGAAAAAGAAGAAAACCCGAGGGCGGTACTCTTTTAATACCGGGGGGTAGAACGGTGACTGCACTGACTACCGGCAAGGCTTCTCCAATATCGAGCGAATGCCCATAACGCACCATCCTCTAAAGGCAAGCGCAACGAGCCTAAAAACTACTAAAGCTCCTCATCGGCAAGCACCATCTAAGGCAGTCTACCTAAGACAGCGAAATGCTTTACGCATCATCAAAACCTTCGGATCTATTCCGGAGGCTGAGAGAAGTGCGGATATAAAGAGCAAGATTGATTGAGCTAACATCATCCTACAAGACGGATTACTCACTACTTCCACTGCTCCCAAAACACCAAAAGACCCTTCTAAGCGCCAGAGATCGTGCCCGTTGCCAAGAGGCCCAAAACTTACAACAACAAAACCCATGGGCCATCCAACAGCACATCTCTGAGGACGCAATAATGATCGCGGTAATCGACGGGAACGACACCGACGGATCAATAACACCTGAACGGTGGCAGCTGGCCAAGTTGAAGCTTTCGAGCAACTTCTTAGCCATCATCCCGGACCACCTCCCATCACAAGCGACGGTCGCATGTGCCAATCAGAGATCCTTGATCTCTTCACTAAAGCCATAGGTGGTTTAGGAGATATTTGGCTAGGTGCAAAACTCGAGGTCGTGTCTTAGGAGGACATCCCTAGCAGACCTCGAACTCGCACCTGGATCCCAATCGAACCCTCCTCCCCAGAAAGCATTCTGGAAATCATTAGGCTCAGCAACCCGATCCTTCCGGTTCATGACCGGAAAGCCGTGCAATTGGAGAAACTAAGGGGTTCGTATAGATGCACGTTGATCGTGATCAATAAGGGATCCCTTAATCCTCTAGCACAGACAAAAGGCATGATTCAGTTCGGCTTCGAATCGATACACCTAAGGGTCTATAAAAAGGATGAGCCGGATGCTGATAAGCAACCTCTTCCTTCTTTAACGGAGACACCACCGAATACAACCTTAGATCTTGGAGCGTCGATGTTCTCTCCAGAACAGCGGCCAAGTCATGCTCAACATTTTTGCTAATCGATGCACTGGATTAAAAGTTTGCCATGTTAATGTGCAGAGTCTAAAATCAAGTATTGATGAATTTAAAGAACTGTTTTCTTCGCAGCGAGTAGATGTTATATGTGTTTCTGAAACATGGTTGATCCCTTTCAGCGCAGATGGGAGTGGTGATGATGATAATTGCGTTGCCCTTTCCGGCTACAAAATACATCGTGGCGACAGATTGACAAGAGGAGGTGGGGTTGCAATTTATTATAGATCTGTGTTAAAGTGCGAAGTTGTTAAAAGAAATGAAAATTCGACTGGTATTGATTTTTTATTTGTCGAAATATCCGACAGTTATCAAAAGTGTCTTATTGGTTGCACTTACGTACCAAATCGAAACTTTGCTCTCACAGAGGTTGAAACTGAATTATCCACCTATGTCTTTCAGTATGTAAATATAATTCTGTGCGGGGACTTCAATAAAGATATGTTGAGAAACGATGAAAAATCGAGTTCCGTTAAGAGTTTCGCTACCAATTGTGGCTTTAACATTATTCATAACTCCGTTCCCTCACATTTCCGAGTTGGTTGCCGACCTTCGCTTTTAGATTTTTTTTTAATATCGGATATGAAGTTAGTGTTATTTCATGATCAGATATCTGTGACAGGTTTTAACTCTTCTCATGATCTTATATTTTTAACTTATGATCTTCAAATGAATGTGCAACCTTCCCTCAATAAAGTGCTTTTTAGAGACTTCAATAACATCAATTTAGTAGCTCTGCATATTGAATCCTCATTTTACCCTTGGGATTTGTGTTGGAATCTCTCAGAAGTTGATGACAAAGTTGCTTTATTCGAGTCAATGGTGTTGGAACTCTTCAACAAATATGTACCAATAAAACAAATGGTAGTTAAGGATCCGGGGCGCCCTTGGTTTACCTTAAATATAAAAAAGCCCATGAGACTTCGAGACAAAGCCTACCGCAGATGGAAGAACTATCCTTCAACTGCGAATAGGACTGCATTTGTTAAGTTAAGTAGATGGAATATCTCTAAGATTTATTAAAATAATTCTTTTACATGTGGTTGATACGCTTACTCATATCTATAACTGCTGCCTTGTAAAATCCTGCTTTCCGTCCGCCTGGAAACTTGCAAAACTAATCCCTATTCCGAAGAATTGCAATCCGTCTGGATACGCTGGCTTTCGCCCAATAAGCATTCTCCCGAGTTTATCAAAAGTTCTGGAATTTATCATTAAGAATCAACTTCAAACTCACGTTGACTCACTCAATTTGATAAGCCTGCATTAATCTGCTTATCGTGCAAGTCATAGTTGTACTACTGCACTTTTGAAAATAGTTGATGATATTCGTCTAAGCTTTGACAAATCTTATATAACCCTACTATGTCTTTTAGATTTCTCAAAGGCATTTGATTCAGTAAATCATGAAAAATTGTATTGGAAACTCATTAATAGCTTTGGTTTGGGTAATAGAGCTGCTGAGCTTATTCTAAACTATCTTAGCGGTAGGTATCAGCAGGTTTCATTAAACGGAAAAATGTCAAGTAAGGTAAGGCTATATAATGGTGTTCCTCAGGGGTCAATCCTAGGTCCATTGCTTTTTGTTCTATTCATTAATGACCTACCTCTTGTTTGTAAACATGCCAATGTACATCTATACGCTGATGATGCTCAACTATATGTTTCCTGCCCGCGAGCTAAAATAGATAGTTGTGTCAGCCAATTGAACGATGACTTAGAGGCAGTTCGACTTTGGGCTTTTTGTAATGGGCTTCAACTTAATGCCAAAAAAACCTTATGTTTGCCTATTGGAAAGAACTTAGGGCATGTTGAAGAATATCCATATGTTTACCTGTCTGGAGATAAGATGAGTTATTCTAATAGTGTCAAAAACCTTGGTGTCATCATTAATAACTCTCTTAATGCCAATGATCATATTAACGTTTTAGTTAGAAAAATTTACATTGGCTTGCGGTTGATGTGGAAATCTGTCCGTTATAATCCAGTTGAAATCCGGCTAAAATTAGTTAGATCCTTACTTACTCTAGTTTGGTTTACAGCTCACTGGACTCGGCATCGTTCAGAAAATTGGAACTCGCTTTCAACTCCATGATAAGATTTGTGTTTCACTTGCGTAAATTCGATCACGTTTCTAGGTTTCGAATGTCAATATTAGGGTGTTCATTATTACAGTATTTGAACTATCGGAACTGCCTATTCATTGCACGACTTATAAATTATAAAAAGCCACATTACTTATATTGCAAGATACAGTTTCCTAGATCATCTAGGACTTGTACTATTAATACTCCTAATTTCTTTTACTTAGAAAGTAGCCGTCTGTTTTTTGTTCACTCTGTTAGACTGTGGAATTCGCTTCCATAGGAAATCCGGCGTTTGGCCGGAACAAGAAATTTCAGTGTGTATCTATTCGGTTTTTTTAGGGATCTTTGGGGCATACATGGCACTAGCATGAATTAATAGATATTTGGTATATATATACACAAATATATAGCACCGCTTACTTTGTAAATTTTCTTTGACAGAATACGTTTTTTTTTATTTATTTATTTATTTTTTTTGTTTTTACATTTCTTCAGTATTTACATTTCATTAATATCGTTGAAAAATTATTCTTATTATTGTTTTCTCCTGATTGGAATGAAATTATTTCTATTTTTTTTATTATTATTATAATAACGACTTTTTTCTTTTTCCTTTTTCTTTAATTAAATTATTTATTCCTTTATACATGTACTTGTAAAAGAGCATGACTCTTATTTGTACAAACCGCTGTAATTGTTAATAAAATAAATAAATAAATAAAATAAATAAATAAATGGATAGTGACGACTCCAATCTATCCGAGGTGACGATTAAGCTGTCGGTTTCCTCTTCTGACATCCTGTCGGAAATGGACACTGATGACGAAGCAAAAGGAGGTCCTGTACGATTAGATGGGGAAGATGAGCTCTTGAGCTCTTGAGTACATTTTCAGAATCGGAGAACTTCAACAACACCGTGGTGGAGGCTACTGTGGTAAACTGTAGCAATGATACGGTTTATCCAGATTAATCTCCATCACTCAAAAAAGGCTTGGGGCGCAATCATTCTGCGTCTCTTCAAAAACGCGGAAGACATTATCCTAATCCAGGAACAATGGATTGTAGAAGGCGTGGTCCGTGGACCTAGGACACCTGTATACGCTCCGCTCTATGCAAGAGGCAAAGGTAAGATTAGAACCTATATGTTAGTGAAACGTAGGCTTAATGCATTTTTACTTCCTAATCTCAGCAAAGCCTCCTACTGGCTGGCATCGGCATACCTTGGCCACGATCATGTGGGCCCTCTCCCTGGTGATAACCTAGAAAGGGTGGTACTGGAAACTGGAAGGCAAAAAATTGGCCTCATCATCGGATGCGACGCTAACGATCATCACACGGTATGGGGCAGTACCGATATTAACGATAGAGGTGAGTTACTTTTTGACTATAATATATGTAAGTACTACCCTCATTGTTTGCAACATTGGGAATGAGCCCACTTTTATAACAAGAAACCGACAGGAAGTGCTAGATATCACTCTTGTCTCCGACAACATCACTCAAATGCTAGCGAACTGGATGGTATCGGAGTTATCGGAAAACTGATTGGCCAAAATACAGAGGAGTACTGTCAGAAACAATATGCTCTGAATTCTCAAGTCCCCCTCGTGACACCAATGGAATTCACCAGGGAATTCACCCTGGCTCTCAGTCAGGCTATGACCTTTTTTTCAACCTAGAGGCAAGAAAAGCTGCACTGGTGGACATCAGCACTGGGACTACTTAAAAACACTTGCAGAAAACTTTTCAACTTAGCAAAAGGCACAAGAAAAGTGACTGACTGGGACTCATACAAAGAAGCAGACAAATTATACAAAAAAGAACTGAGGAAGGAGGTCATTCTGGGACAAAATCACGGAAATCTCTGAGATCTCGGCTAAAAAAAATCCTCTACAAATCCTATGATGCCAAGCTGTTTGAAAAAAATCGATAGCTCTTGGACAACCTCAAGTGATGAATAACTCAACTTGCTACTGGACACTTACTTTCCAGGTAGCTCCCAATTCGCGGCCAGTAGCAACCCAAACACGCCTACTGCAACCGGAACCAAAATGCATAGTCTGATTACAAGAGACTAACTGCTCTGGGTGCTGCATAGCCTCAAACTATACAAGTCTGCTGGTCCGGATTGTATAATACCTGGCGAGCTACAGAGGTCCTCAGATACTATTTTGCCTTCGCTGGAAAATATTATGAAGAGCTGTGTAGAACTGATCCATATGCCACTGTCATGGAGAGAAGCTAATGTAGTTTTCATTCCCAAAGCTCATGTTGTCCCCAAGGACCTCAGACCTATAAGTCTATCATCTTTCCTTCTGAAAACTCTAGAACGACTGATTGGTATCCATATACGAGCTAAAATTGATCCAAGACTTCTGTCAACGGCTCAACATGCCTACTGTAAAGGAAAGTCGGTGGAAACGGCTCTGCAGTCATTGACTAGCCACATTGAACGATCCCTACAATATAGAGCGTGTACAACGGTTGCTTTTCTGGACATAGAGGGTGCCTTTAACAACGATAACACATCCGCAATCACGACTGCGCTGTAAACTCTGCAGATAGACGACTCACTTGGGGAGTTCATCAGTCTTATGCTAAACAGCAGAATAATCAACTCCAAATTGTTTTTCCGTCTTCCAAATCACTGTAGGAGTTCCAGGCGGAAATTTTGGCGATTGAAGAAGCTCTGTCCTGGCTGAAGAAAAACGTGATATCTGCAAAGGATATCTGCATCTTTTCGGATAGTCAGGCCGCTATCAAGTCCCTGGAGTCAGTCTCACTAAATTCGAAAACCGCACTTGAATGCCTTAATCTTTGCTGGGTGCCGGGCCACAGAGACATTCCAGGGAACTGTACGGCCGATGGACTCGCCAAATTGGAATCACTCTACCCATTATATCGGAAAAGGGTAGCATAGGTATAGCAATCGCTACGTGCAAATTAATATTAAAGCTGGATGCCTATAAAAGAACAGACCTTAGGTCGACTGTTGAACCAACATGTCTAGCGACTAAACAGATCTGGCCAAAGCTATATCCGAATCGCTCTAAGAGTCTGGTCCTAAATAGGTAGCATCTCAGTGCTATCATAGGTGTCATCATTGGACATTGCCACATAGGCAAGCACGCAAGAAGCCTTGGCGCTTTTCCAAACGATTTCTGTAGAAGCCGCATGGACGAGAAGGAAGAGGAGACAATCCTTCACCTACTCTGTACATGTCCAGCTCTCTCCCAGGGAAGTAAACTTCACTTAGGAGCTTTCTTCCACAATGATCTAAACGATCTAAAAAAATATAGACGTAAACAGTTTCATCGTAAGCTTAAACTGGTTCCATCAGTAAGAGGATCCACGTGGCATCACATTGGGCCAATAGGCCTAAGTGCGTTGGTGTTTCCAACAGCCACTCTTACCTACCTATCTACATCCCAGTAATTTTTATTGAAAATTATACACTTATGTGGGAACCACGTGCACGTTAGGTTGTTTGAGAAACGCTTATTAATAGCCACCTGCCTACCTTACCTGTCTACCCAACGTGCCTACTCTACGTGCCTTCTCTACGTGCCTACCCTACTTACTTATGTCGTTTGACTGAATGTCAGACAGTTTAAATTACAAAGTTATTGTAGAAGCTGTACCAACGTTCACAGGTATCGCTAATTACTCTGTAAAGCAGTGGATAAAAAGTTTCGAAGAAGCGCAAGTTTTACACAAGTGGAATGAACAGCAGGCGTTGATATTTGCAAAAAGACTTGGATGCCGCTGCTGACAAGATCACAGAAACTATTCTCTTTGGAATGAGATGCTTTATCCCTCATCGGATGAAGAGTATCAAACCAAAAGAAAAGACATAGTACGACTCGAGTTGTAAAGAGGCTGTCAGGGTTTGAGAAATGTTTTTTTCGGTCCTACAAGACAGGAATGACTGTAACGCCCCTCTTAAGCGTGTGAAATTCCAATGCGACCAAAAATTGAGGCAAAAAATACTACAATGTTCCAAAGGTAGTAACAATTTTTGGTCATTCGTCAAAAACATTAGAAATTCTGCCTCATCCCCGATCCCAACGCTCATTTACAATAACATTCTAGCTGTCAGCTCTTTGGACAAGGCCAATCTGCTTGCTGATCACTTTGCGGCTAGCTCAACACTCTCAGATTGTGCTTTGTCCCCGCCTAAACTTGAGTGCCTCGAATCTTCAATGGGATAAATCCACTTTCGCACTCGTGTAGTAGCAAGAGTTCTTAAAGATCTTAATATTCACAAATCCGCTGGTCAGGATGGTATATCTCCACTCTTCTGAAGAGGTGTTCTTCCTCGCAGGCAAAATAACTACGTAAGCTTTTTCATCAATCCTACTTTTTAAGTCTCTTTCCGAGCAGATAAAACAGCATTTGCCCAGCCCGTCCCTAAAAAAGGCGAACCTTCTTCTCTCTCCTCCTACATCTGGCGAAAGCAAGATAGTTGCACTTGATATTTCTAAGCATTTGACAGAGTTTGGCATCAGGCTCTTTTGTCGAAAATGCGTGCAGTTGAGATCGACGACTCTTTTTTTCAATGGATTAGGGATTACCTTTCGGAACGTTCAATTTAAGTTGTCTTGGATGGTTTCAAATCTGACATTCACAAAATAAATTCCGGTGCGCCCCAGGGCTCAGTTCTGTCCCCGACACTCTTTTTAATTTTTATCAACGATCTCTTGTCTGCTACTTCTAATCCAATATATTCCTTTGCTGATGACAGTACTCTCTGCTTTACATATTCGCTCCCGGACTCACCCTCCTGCTCTTCGGCTGTAGAACGGGAACGGCAGCGTATGTTAAGATCATTAAATTCCGATAATAACAGCATAACCAATTGGGGAACTATCAACCGAGTGGAATTTAATGCTTCCAAAACTCAATGCTGTCTGCTGTCATTAAATCGAAATTCAAATACCCAGCCATTATCCATGAATGGCAATTGCATCGTCGACACCGATAAACTTTCCATTCTCGGTATGTGTGTCAGTGACAACTTACATACGTATTTGATGTCGTCAAAAATGCTGCGAAATGTCTAGGTTTTCTCAAGCGATGTAAGAAATATTTTATACCCTTTGATCTGGCCTCAATATATACGGCATTCATCCGCCCAAAATTGGAGTATAATGCCCAGATCTGGTCAGGTGCTCCTAAAACATGCCTGCACTTGCTAGACAGGATTCAACACCGTGCGATAAAACCCATAGGTGATACTAATATCAGTCAATCAATTGACACCCTCGAACACCGACGAAATTTCTCCTGTCTCACTTTGTTTTATCGCTATTTCCACCACCAGTGCTCCGTTTAAATCGCCAGTAGCATTCCGCCCATTCAAACTTCCAACTGTAACACCCGTCTCGCTGCGAATGCTCATCGGTATACCCTCCAGGCTATTTTCGGACGTACTCTAAAATATCGCGATTCTTTCCTAAGCCGTATAACTAGCTTATGGAATACCCTGCCGATCTCTGTATTTCCTGGTCGTTATAAGTTACAAACACTTAAAAACAATGCATATCGGCACCTGTCCTTTCTTCCTCCCTAAATTTCCTTCGCCCGCGCTGTGTACAAACATTTTAAGGGTACTTAAACCCCTTGAGCGTGCGCTTATTATATATACAAAAAAAAAAATATCGTTAGAGTGAGAGAGAGTGATGAAGATACCGCGTTACGCATACTTCGAATGCCCGGATTTAGCTGGGGTAATTGTCGGTGATGTGGTAGGTGCTTCATGAAAGGAGTACAATTGACTAATTCTTGTAGTTTTTCTGAAACCGAGCGCTTAAGAGCTCTGATGTTTTGGTGAAAGTTGCACAAGTTAAAGATGTTTGTTGCATTAGGAAACATGTAAATCTAAGAGCCAGCAAAACATAAAAAGTAACTTTATAGATTTGATAAATAATTTTTTTGTTAATCATATTTACTATCAATGTTGACAAGACGAATATCACAGTAAATGAAGCGACCCCATTGGTTCACACCGGACTGTTGCGCCACTAACTTATTCAATTTGTAATGAAAACAATTCTCTTAATTTTTTTTCCGTTTTGTTGTTTTATTTTTTTATTTATTATGGAAATAATAAAATGTAAAAATATTTTTTAAGGACAATATTTTGTTGCTTTTTATGTTTCTTGTTATTAGTGTTTTTGGTGTGTGTATTTTTTTTTTATTAACTTATTGTGTTTGAACAATCCAGGCATAGTGTCTCTATGGCAATATGCAGTATCATGTCTCAGACGGTTGTCATGTCTGTTTTATCTCGGAAATAAATTAAATAAAATCCACTCAGCAAGCTATATCGACCGATGAAATGGTCTTACGGTGGTCGATTTTACAAAATATTCGTGTGATATAAGAGTTTTAAATGAAAAATTCCCCGAACGAACGAAAATAATAAAATTAAAATTAGAAAATACTTGTTAAATAGTGTTATTACAAAAAAAGGAACAAAAATACGTGTATGTGTGTGTGTTGTTTTTTTTTTTTCTTTTAGTATTTAATTGCAAAGATATTTAATTATTAATTTCGTTTTCGCTGAATTGATGGTGATTCCGCTGAAAAGCAAATTAATAACATTTGTTGCGGTGTTGTGTTTAGACCTCAGTTTGTGGTCGTTTCTCTATCCAAGCTTTAATAGTTTCAATGGCATTGATAGATTCGACGACGGATTTTAATCCTGGGTAGGCTTCAAGGAGATCACGCTTTACCATGTAGTTCATGTAGTCCACGATGCCGGCAAAGTAGACATCGGCCCATGTAAGCTGTAAAATATAATAAATTCGTTAAAATATGATTTATATAATTTTTTGGCCCTTAAAAGATAATTTTAAAATGCATGTACAGTACTGTGCAAAACATAAGCAACCATCTGGAGTCAGCACTTCATAGTAAATCTTTTCAACTTTCTACTCTACCAAATAAAAAGAAATGGATATGTAATGATATGTAATAGAGTGTGTTTGTAATAATATTGTACGTACTTCAGATTTAAAAAAAAAACCCAAAAACCAACAAAGTAGCCAAATTGAGCTGTGCAAAACCTAAGCAACTTTGTAACCCACTGTAAAAAAAATTGCTAACAGTATTTTTCCAGTCCGGTTATACATGAAATATTGTAGGCTTTTTGTCTTGGATCTTGAGTGATTGTCTTTGATCAGTTTTCTTTTAAGTTAGTCGGATAATTAATATTATTTTTTAATACGAGTAATGTTGCGACAAAGTTACTCTTCTTCTCTTAAACTAAGGATTATTTGTGAATTTAAGTCTGGAAATACTCAAGCAACATTAGCTAAACTTTATAATATTAATAAATCGATTATTTCACGTTTAATAAAAAAACATAATGCAACAGGAGTCGTTGAAAGCAACAGGAGTCGCGGTGGTAGGCCGCGTAAGACAACATGTTGAACGGATAGAATTAAAAAACAACTGTTCATAAGTTCGAATGAAGTCGTAAAATTGCTTGATTTAAACATTGATGCTAGCACGGTGCGAAGACGTGCAATTGAAAATAATCTTCGAAGTTACAGGCCGTGCAAAAAACCGATGCTCACAAAAAGACATTTAAGGAACAGGTAGTGCAATTAAATTTTTTAAACATAATTCAAACTAAAATCTTTTTTCAAATTAGGCTAAATTTTGCAAGAAAATACCAACACTGGTCTCCTGAAAAATGGAAAACAGTTCTTTTCAGCGACGAGTCAAAATTTAATTTAATTAATTCTGAAGAAATATGTTATGTGAGACGTCGTAAAGGGCAGCGACTCAATCCTAGATTCTGCACTCCCACTGTAAAGCATGGTGGGGGCAGTGTGATGGTGTGGACCTGTTTTTCGGCGGGAGGTGTAGGTCCATTCTACGAAATAGACAGAATCAGGACCGATTCAAATATAAATCCATTCTAGAATCGGTAATGCTACCACATGCGGAGTGGGAAATGTCACTTCATTGGGTGTTTCAACAGGATAAAGATCCGAAACACACATCGAAGTTGGTAAAGGAGTGGTTAGCTGATAGTGGGATCCAAGTCCTTGGCCGGCCCAATCACCCGACTTGAATCCTTTCGAAAACTTGTTTGGTATCCTTAAAAGCCGTGTCGCTGGACAACACTTTTCCAACAGGTCTCACCTATTCAATGCTTTGAAAGTTGAGTGGGAAAATATATCCCAGGGTACACTTTCAAAGTTAATTACTTCTATGCCTCGTCGTAGCGCCTCTGTTATTCAAAATAAAGGATATTACACAAAATATTAAAAAAGTTGCTTAGGTTTTGCACAGCTCAATTTGGCTACTTTGTTGGTTTTTGCGTATTTTTTTAATCTGATGTATTATTACTTTTATAAAAAGTTGTGAATTTCAAAATACTATACACTCTATTACACATCATTATATATCCATTTCTTTTTATTTGGTGGAGTAGTTTACTATGAAATGCTGACTCCAGATGGATACTTAGGTTTTGCACAGTACTGTATATTTGCTTAAAATAGTCACCAAAGTTGCATTTGTAACCCTTTTTGCGAAATGTATACTTTTCCTGTCTAAGATCTACAAGAAAATATAAGATACGCAGATTTTGGCTTATGACAAATTTCTGAAACCCTGGGTTGTATTGCGTATTGCTTATTGGTGAGACTTAAGTGGTAGTCGACATCCACATATCGAAGATTCTCCTTAAGGACGATTAAAATCATACCATATGAGTTGTTGTATAAGAAACAACAAGTTGTATACGAATATTACCCAAACCCATTCAATAATGAATACCGTCCAACTCTTAATCTTACCTTAACTCAAAATATGCCGTGGTACTTTAGGAGTATTCGTATCCTCTTAAATATTATAGGAGGTAGTGAAGTACTAAGTCTGCGAGTAAGCGCTGGTAAGTATGGAACTCCGTTTTCATGGATTTGGAGTAAGGCTTCGACAGAGTTCGAAGTTTTTTGGCATACCAAGGCAGTGTTGAAAGTCCTTTGCTTTTCAATGTTGTGCGAGATTTTTGTTCTTGTACTAGCAAGAACTTCTTAGAACTTAAAAAAGTTTTAATAATTGTTAATTTAAAATAAGTGAACGGTTTACAAATCAGTTTGACAAAGACCGAATATTTTCATTGTTATTTGTCCGGAAATCGACAAATGGCTATGATGTTACATCCGCCTTCGATGCGACTTTAAATAACATTTTTGAAACAACATAAATAAATCTACTTTTAATCGTTGAACTTTTGTCCATAAATTTAGTCTATGGGGATTTGTATTTTGTTTTATTGGAAAAAATATAAATTTATAGCACTGTCTATCTCATGATAACGACTTTGTTTGTGTACATTTTTATTCTTGTGGTTTCTATGGCTTAGAGTTGAAACCACGTTATGCAATATTAAGCGCATTTTTGCGAATGCCAAAATCGTGGTCGAAGTGCAGAGCTAGATTTTGATAGAACCCATTGAATTGCTAGTGGGGTAAATCCAGGGATGGCGCAGTGTAATGTCCAAAGAAGCAAGAAGTAAGCTCTGATCTACTCGTAAAGAGCAAAATAAGCTCAAGTTCTATTCGAGTTTCGTAGAAAAGACAGAACATACATATGTAAATAAATTACCAAACCCTTGGCCTAATTGACGAGGCGATTCTAAATAGGGCAGCCTGGGGAATAATACTAATTTCTGCAAACTTAACCAACTAAACAATCGGCGCAGTAACAGAGCAGAAATATGTAGTATTAAACCCAATTCTACACGTTATATTTTTTGAATAGGCAATTAGAAGAGAAAAAGAAGATAATCAAACAGGAAAATGGCACTTAATCAATTAACATTTTAGTACACAATTAACATCAAAGCTGTTCACATACAAAAAGGGCGACTCCTCGAATAAGGTTGTCTTATGTGTTAAGACACACCGGATTATCGATAATAATGCCTTTCCTGTTCAAATACTTTTAAGAGCACATCAACGAATAGTTATTTTACAATATATCGAACACATTCTGGGGCTCTGCTCTCATGACAAGGCAGGGTTAAATAACACTAAGTAAACGGGGCATTCATTTTTAACTGATATTGAAGTCCAAAATTTAAAAAGATACCAAATTTTGCCCTTGCTCTGGCAGCTTTATCCAGTGAAATTGATTTTGCAAAACAGAATCGATAGCCTGTTGAGTTAAATCAACTGGTCGGCACCTTTGCAAGGTTTCCTAAAATCATTTCCGTTCTTCTCAGTTCAACTGGAACAGTCTTCCCTTTCGTGAGCGCTTATAAAGTGCGATTTAATCAACAATTTTGTGAAAAGATGAAAGTTATTCTTGAAGGTTTAAATGGCTAATAGCTTCGTTTGGCTTTTGAAGATGAAGTACCATTCAAGTATATAGTATACGGTTTGCAGAATTTAATCGCTGTCATGTTAGGGTTAGTGGTAAAACTCGTGATAGTCGTCTGTTAAAAACAGTCAGTGTTGTTAAAAAAAAAATCAAATGATATCATGATTGAAACTGCTCGACTTGAAGTATATCGTGAAGAAGAAGCAACTTTAGACATTATAATTCCTGGAATTAAGTTAATATTGCATGATCATTCAGTTATAAAAAAGCTTTTCCATATACGAGGGTTGTCTGAACGTAAAGATAGCGGCATTCGTCAATAAAAGCTGGTGAATGCTAGTTGAGCATCTTTTGGCAGTAAACGTGGCCGTAAGAGCTTGGGAGATGATGAACGTTCGGGACGTCCAAAAACTGCAACCACTGACGATAACATTGCTAAAGTTCACCAAATGGTGTTAGACGACCGCCGAATTAAAGTGAGACAGATAGTAGAGGTTTTGAAAATGTCCAAAGAACGTGTTTGTTACATATCAAGTCAAGATTTAGGCATGAGAAAGCTGTCCGCGCGTTGGGTGCCGCGTTGGCTTCCGTTAGACCAAAAACGTGTTCGAATGAACACTTCCAACGCTCTGTTGGCGCAATTTAGGCGCAATAAATCCAAGTTTTGGCGCCGATTCATTACTGTAGATGAAACTTGGATACATGGATACAAATTCAGTCAAAAACAGTGGACTGCAAGGGCGGGCCGGCTCCAAAAAAAGCAAAAACTGTTTTTTCGGCTGGGAAAGTGATGGCGACTGTTTTTTTGGGATAGTAAAGGAGTTATCTTAATCGATTATCTTCAAAAAGGAAAAACCATTACAAGAGCATACTACGCATCAACACTTGCCGAGCTGAAGGTAGAAATTGCGGAACAACGCCCACATTTGCAGAAAAAGAAAATCCTGTTTCACCAAGACAACGCGCCGTCTCACACCTCAGCAGTTGCCATGGCGAAAATTCATGATTCATTACGGTTTGAACTGTTTGACCATCCGCCTTATTCACCAGATCTAGCCCCAAGCGACTTCTTTTTGTTCCCTCATCTAAAAACTGCGCTCGGAGGACAGAGATTTTCGTCAAATGAGGAGGCAATCACCTTCGTGAACAATTATTTTGCAGAGAAAAATGCCAAGTACTATTTGGACGGGTTAGAGAGATGGGAGCATCGTTGGGAGAAGTGTGTAGAGTTACAAGGAGACTATGTAGAAAAATAAAAAAAATTTTTGAGAAAAAATGTCTTTTATCATTGTTCGGTCGGAAACTTCGTACTGATCGATGTCCAAAAACAGGTTCAAATAGTGTAAAATGCTGAAAAATGCAATCGTAACACATTAAAAAAGCTATGCTACAGTAGATGTTACTTGAATATATTGGAATTAGCTCGAATCCAACCGACAATCGGGTGTTTTCTAAAATAAGTGAAAGCCGATAAAGTACCTCGTTCACGATGACTCTCGAAGAATATATACTATATATAATCGGTTGTTTTTTCAGCAAACCGGGTGATGTTGCTACTACGTTAACGTTGATTGGTATATAACAATTTATTTCTTATCAATGAGTTGATGAAAATAAACTGAAATCGGCGTGCCATTCTCAACCTCGAAAATGTCAGCTCAACGTTTTTCAAAGCCAAAGGTAAAATATATAAATTTTGAAGGAAAAAATTTCGTGAGCTTGAAGAATTGGGAACTTGCAACACGTCGGTTATAGCGATCAAATTGTGCCGCAAACCCTAGCTTAGGTTTTACAATTTGATATCACAAATAAAAATTCTCTGTTATGCTATGAATTAGTTTTGGTTTTATTTTCAGACCTAGATTCACCTCTCCCATAAATAAACAGAAAAAAATTATTATTCTAAAGAGGTTTTTATTTTTGAAATTTGTGATCATCGCTAAAAATACTCGCATTTTTAACCGAATTAAAAAAGATTTAAAATGCGAATGCACAATTTTTTGCTTGTTTAAATTTAATTTTTTTTTTAAACTTTTGGCTATGTTTATAGCAGATTACAGTTTTATTTTGTGTGACTAATGTAAACGATTTTATGGATTAACGTAGATCCATCCTTTGCAACAGCATCCAGCTTTGTTTTTAAATAAGCCAATTTACATATGGAATTTGGATTTTTACATTTGACTTGGCAAACTTGTTTTTCCAAGGGCATAACAAATTTTAGAGCCAATTAGATTCTTCAAATTGAAGCAGTAGACATGTTTTAGTAACACAGAGGTATGTATCTAGAGAGTTTTTGATTGGCTACAAAATTTAGGCTATTATTAATACCATCCATGTAAAGAAGCTCTCTAGTTGTCTGTTTTGCTTTCGTTTCATGTAATTTTTATCTAAATAATAAAAAAGGTGTACATCGTAGTTCAAGAATATTATAACGGTGCATGATATAGCAATACACGGTATTAATTTCTGTGAAATAAAACCGAAAATGTTTAAATATATGCGGCTGCGTATAATATTCTGGGAATGTCATTTTTGTAAGTATTTAATCACTCGTTTCTCTATTTCCGATAACTGACAAAAAAAAAAAACTGAAATCAGTTCATACAGAAGTACATATCATGATATCATTTTTCCTCAGCGGCCAAAACCATGCATACCTACATTTTTGCTCTCTTAAAAATGGTACAGTATATAAAAGTCAAGTACAATATTTCTAAAATACATTTAAAAAAAAGAACGTTGTAATCGAGTTTTAAATGATTAAAAAATAAGAAAACAGTATGTGAAACTAACCTTTCCAAGTGCCAAATGTCCATCATTATCTTTGACAGTCTGTTCCAATTTCTCCAAATAGAATGGAATGACTTCTGTATTGAGTGTGACCAATTTTTTCTCTTTGATTTCATCCTCTGGTTCATATGATACGACTGCAATTTCTATATATTAAAAAACAAGATTAATCAAACAACACTGAACATGCAACATCACACATTGTTCGCTACTTAGGCGGAAGTCATTGATTGTATCAACAACAATATCGATCTGCAAGTCTTCCCATGGATTAGCGCCAGAAAGTCCAACTGTTCTAGCCAAAAATCTAGCCATCGAAATGCTCTGGTGTACGCGTTTACCATCAACTTCCAACACGGGCATTTGACCCATTGGCATTGCTGTAACATGATCATGCAATTGTTTATAACAAAAAATTTTTAGTATAAGAATCGAAAAAAAAGAATAACGACAAAACATTTAATTTAATTGAATCAATTGAAAAAAATCTAAATTAAGTAATGGCCCAGATTCATTCACCGATCGATTAAATTTAGAATAGTAGGTGGCAGAAATAGCTCTTATCAGCATTTCAGTGATGGTAATTGGTAATAATGTTCGGTGCCAAAACATCGATTCCTAATTCTGGCAATGAACCTCCTTAGTGGGTAGTAACATGCTGCGAACGAAATCTAAATTTAAAACAACTCACTTGGCTTCAATGCGGGCCATTCGTCACGTGTCACTCGAACATCTTCGTACTCAATACCTCCATATGCGAAAAGGTAGCGTAAAGGTTCAGCGAGCGCTTTCACATTAAAGTAGAAGAGTGTGTACGTGTGTTTGATGGGTTCGGTGGGCTCTGCTGGAGCTGCACCTTCAGCTGGTGGGGCCTCTCCCTCAGCGGGTGCTGCTGCTGGTGCTCCTTCTGCGGGCTTTGCTTCATCGGCCATTATTTAGAGCTGCAATAATCAATGAATAAAAAAATCTATTATTATTTTTACCAAGCTAATAGAGGTAAAGACTGAATGCAGGATATAGTAGAATGATATTATTTACATGTTTGCACAAATTCTATGTCTAAAAAATTTATAAAAGAACAATCTTCGGTTGCGCTCGACAGTTCTTTACAAAATGAATTGTTTTCTTAAATTCATATTTCTAAACATGACTAGACACTCCTGAGACTACTTTATGTGATATTTGCGGATTTCTAAAGTACTTTTTAATTTCACTTTGATTTTTAGTGTTTTCGAACACTGGTATTAATATTTATTCGTATTTTGTGTTGACTTTTAAACATTTGAATCTGCAAAGAAGTAATGCCGATTACTTTTACAAAACGACGTCGTATAGAGATTGTCATAATCCGATGGCATCTGTTCCAGACTTGCGCATATAGGAAGTCATGTTCTTTAGAATGATAAAATTGAAAAGTTGAATGCATTATGTATGTACTTTTAAAATACATACATCCTCTTTGTAGCGCTGGCGCATTCCACCAAAGTTAGTTCCCGTCCATATTCAAATTTGTTTTCTTCTTTTGCCTTAAGTATGATGACAATATTTTATTTTTTGTGCTCATAAACTAACTAAAGATGTTTATACCTATTGTACGTACATATATACGAGTACGTATATGCATTGGATAATTACAAAAATTAAAAAAAAATTCATTCATTTGTGATACGAGTATCTCGTCATTCTACCCCAAGCATTCTTATCTCGTTTGAATCTTTTTGAAAAAGAGCGAAGTAGAACATGTAAGGGTATCGTGCGATCTACAACAATTTTAGGTGCCCTTGTTTTTCGATATATCATAAAATGCAGTTAGATGCTTGGACACTTAGAAAAGTAGATAAAAAATCATTTTTGGTTTCGATTGAAAGATTCTTGGGTTGATACCCAGTTCCACTCGCAATTGCAGTGAATAGTCGGCATGATGCAACAGCAAGGGTAAAATGGATCTGAACATAGTCAATTTCTCGATATGGATGTAAACCCAGTGGACAGCAAAGCTGAGATCCGAACAATATTTGAATAAGCAATCTTTGACGCAGCAGAGAAAGTCACGACTGAGCTGAACTAGATAGAACGAATTGTTGGTTGAAGCTCAGTGGTGAGTCGAAGAAAAAAGTTAGTTGGAAGATATACCACCTTGATTCCCGGAAAAACCCACCGTGTGGCGCTCCCATTGTTTCGATTTGAGTTTTGTTTCTTTTGTTAAGTTGGTGAATCTGTTGTTGACATTTCCTCTAAATCTTAGCGTCATAGCTTCACATTTGCAAAAGTTACGTAGCCAAGAGTACATCTATCTCTTTGTGTGTTGGTGATTTTTTACAATTTTAGAAATGGATTTAAATTTGCGACAACGAACTTGTACTAAATTTTGCGTAAAAAACGGTTTAAAGGTGCGCGAACGTTGGAAATGTTGGAAAAGTGTTTCGGCAACGATTCACGGTCGTTTACCAGTGGCACGAGCGGTTCAAAAGTGGTCGTGAGTCAATCGAAGATGATGAACGTAGTGGCGGACCATCGACATCGAAAACCGATGAAAACATTGATGAAGTAAAAGAAATGTTGGTCAATAACCTCATATTAACCATCAGAGAGATAGCGGAGGACTTGAACATTGCCTATGGATCCGTCCAAGGCATTTTGGTTAATGATTTGGGTTCCGTCGTGTAGCAGCAAAGTTGGTGCCAAAAGACCTCAATTTCATGCAAAAAAGAGACCTTCGCAAAAGAGATGATTTACGAGGCTGAATATGATCCCACATTCATAAAAAGGATCATTACTGAAGATGAGACTTGAGTTTATGAGTTCGACATGCAATCCAGACATCAGGCAAGTGAATGGCGTTCACCAAATGAGCCGAGACCAAAAAAACCACGCCGTTTTCAGTCAAAAAAGAAGGCAATGCTCACGGTTTTCATGAATTACAAGGGTATAGTGCATCATGAATTTTTGTCAGAAGACCAGACAGTAAACAAAGAGTATTATTTGGGCGTTATGAGACGTTGACGTTTGCGTGAAGCAATTCGCCGAAAGAGACCAGAATTGTGGGCAGAAAACTCGTGGCTTTTGCACCATGATAACGCACCGTCGCACAGTGCCATCATTAATCGTCCAGAGTTTTTTGAAGAAAAATGCAAAAAATACCATCCAACAGCCACCAAATTCACCTGATTTGGCTCCCTGTGACTTCTTTCTGTCCAATTGAGTTAGAAAACCTCTACGGGAAACGCGTTTCAGCAGCCGAAAGGAAGTAATGGAAAAATCGCAGGAAGAACTGATGGACATACCGAAAACCGAATATAAAAAATGTTTCGGGGATTGGATCAAGCGCTGGCATAAGTGTGTTGCAGTCGATGGGGATTACTTTTAAGATTTAGATGAATAAACTTGTATTTTAAATTTTCTGAATAAATTCCGGGAACGTCAGCGGCCTCGCCACACTGAAAGCATCGGTTCCCACTAGATCACCGAAATCAAGCAGTGTTGGGCGCGGTAAGTACGTAGGTGGTTGACCACATGGGAACTCAGTACTCCGCGTGCTGTTGACAAAACGCGCCACATGGGCATAGTACCCCGGCGTTAAATCCCGGACCCTACAAATTAATTTGTATCGTTCCCTTGATAATAATAATAATAATAATAAATTATGGTATGGTATGTCGGTTCAGACTGATAGCCTTCGACCCGATCGAAGACGTACTCGTGTTACACATACCATTAGTAAATAAATGCACATTTTAATTGTTTAACTATGATCAAAACTCATGCATATGCACATACATATGTGGGATACTAGGATATGTAGGAATTATGGATTCAATTCAAAAAAGGACTAAAAATATCGTCATTATTAGTCTTTACAAAAAATTACGCTCTTTTTTTCAAGTTACTCGTAAGTTAACATAAAAAGCGAATTTTGTCTCGATGAATAATTAGAATGTTTAAACTTGTATTGAGGACAAATAAATTTTATATTATTAGTCGTAAAACAAAAAAAAATATAAGTAGCAACTCTCTCCAGAGAACACTCAAGCGAATCCGGTATGCCTTTAAACATAGTGGTACCTTCACAACAAACCACAAGGAAAGACTGGTGATCCTGACTGACATGCATTTCTTTGATTCTTTTCTCAAATTCAAGATAATTTATCAAAAATCCAAAAATCATATCCAATTCCAAAACTGTATCCGTGACAGTACGAGTATCTGCGGGAAACTGATTCCAACAAGGAAGTCTCATTTTACCGCTATGACCTATTACGAGTATTATTATTATTATTGGCTCGGGTCTATCCCGGAAAACTTTATTCAGCATATTAAAAAGCAAAAAAATAAACTCTGGACTTAAAAACTAACAAAGATGTTCGAAGATGTTCAATGAATCGAAGAAGAATGGTCGCGCGGTCGAGGGAGGTGTTAAGGGAGTGACATATTTAGCAGGGCTTTTTTGATTATGTATTTTTTGCTATTTAGATCAAAGGCTTCGGCGTAATTATTTGTTGTATGCATCAATCTTTGTAATGGTTCAAAGTGACTGTAATTGGTGTGATGAGTTCGAATCTGGAGAAGGACGACAGATTTTAGATTACGGGAATTGAAAGTGAATGAAATTGTGGGTGGCCGTGGCTCAAGTGGTAGTGGACTGGCTTCCAAATCGGAAGGTTCGGTGTTCGAATCCCAGCCTCGCCCGAAAGACATATCATCCCTTTTTTTCAGTTAACGAAAATCAAGTAAGACGAGTAGTTGACTAGAAATTAACATCAAGCCAACTTCCACTAAGAATTTAGTCTCCCCATTAAATGTTAGATGCCACCCATGGAGCGAAATAACCACTGAGCTCAAACATCTTTCTTTCTCTCTCTATCCCATTTTCCAAAAAACTTAACACGATATTTCTGGTCAATAACTAGTAACATACCGACGTTTTTTTTTCGGGTATGCGTGCTAATTAGTTTTAGCCTATTTTCATAGAGGGTAACACATATGGATCGTCCCAAGGTAGACCATGAAGTAGGAAACAAATAAACCTACGTTCAACGGCCTTGATTCCTTGAAAGCGGATTTGTTCACAGTGTGACCAAATTTGACTGGAATTTTCGAAAAGATGCCTTACAAAAGTGATGCACAGGTACCTTGTAACATAAGGGCTCAATATTTCTTTTGACCAGCGAACGATAAAGCCAAGTACAGAGTTAGCTTTATTAATAATGCTGTCAATATTTGAGTCGAAACTTAGTTCTCTATCACAAATTATTCCTAGATCCCGTGCTTCGGTAGTGGAAGGAACTAGTTCATCGCATATGAAATAGTTTATTGGAGGGAGCGGTAACTGTTTGCGGAATATTTTATCTCTTTGGATTTGTTGATATTAAGCTCCAAAAAGTTTTGCTTGCACCATCCTCAAAACTTATTAAAGTCGTCTTTCAAGAATGGGAGATCAGAAGGCAAGGAAATGACTTTGGAAATTCTCACGTCACCAGCGAAAGTAGAAAGATTAGAATTTATTACAATAAAATGAGTTTTATGTCGTTAATCGTTAGGATAAACATGATTACTTTCAGTGCACCATAGGTTGCTTTAATTGGGTCGGATATTGACAATCTGAAAATGAATCTGTACAAATCCAAAATTTGAAGTTTTTTTTAAAAAACAAAAAATCCTTTTGATTTTACCTTCAATGAATTTTGACACATTCATTTTAATTAAAGCAATATTTTAAGGCAATAAATAAAGTAGGTACTCGTAATTGCAAGTTCAACGATACCCCGTTTCTTACAATACACGTATAAATTTGAAAGATGTTCTTTTTAATAGGAGTCAAAGCAGGACAGTGTAAGGCGTTGGTCAAAACCTCTGTATATTGGGGGGGCTGCATTTGATCTCAATGACTTCTTATTCAAAATTGCTGAGTTTGTTGAGTTGGCCGTCTATGGTTACAGAGTTATGTTGTGTCTCTTTAGAGAGATCGCCGCATTTAAGAAAATGTACGTCCCCTCTTTGCGTATTTGCACGACAAACTCAACTCCTTTTGCCTCGATGGCGTAACCAAAACCATTATTATGGTTTCGTTTCAACGAACAGGCCTTCCTATCAAGCCAAATGAATTGATTCAAATTTTCATTCGCTACCACGAAAGCTTTGACATATCTTCTAATGTCAACTCCTGTTGACATTCCTCATACTCACAATTTGAAGTCAGTATGTGTTAACATTACCCTTCTCAAGCGCTGCCTTTACGTACTTTGTCCTAGTCCTAGCGTTTCCTATCTTTGAAAGGCCTATCGATGCCATTATGTATGGAATATAACATCGTTCAAATGTCCGCCGCGACTTCTCTGGGTGGCGCACATCTGAAATGTCCAATTTCCCATGACTCTGGCTAAATTTAACCGATGGCATGGGTTATGTTGGCTCTGAGGGTCGCTGTGATTTGTGGCTTACAAGAAAAAGTGTAACGGGCTCAAATAGCACGATCTCGGTGCCTAGTTCACATCATGACCATGCCCTCCAATCGCTCGTGCAGAATTTCCAAAGGGACCGTGAGCTGTGTGGCACGTAGGATCGTCCTGTTGAAACTACATATCGTTGGTGTCCATATCATCAAATTCAGGCCAAAAGAAGTTGGTAATCATCGACCTAAAGCGCTCGCCGTCGACAGTGATGGTCAACGTCGTTCTCAAAGAAATATCGACCGATAACGCCGCCAGCCCAAAATCCACACCAAACAGTGACTTTTTCGGGATGCATTGGACGCTCTTAGATCTCATGTGGATTGGTATCGTCCTAAATTCGACAATTTTGTTTGTTGACGTATCCATTCATCCAGAAATGGGCCTCATCGCTGAAGATGATTTTTCGATGAAAATTAGGGTCAGTTTCCAGAGCCCATTCAGCGAACACAAGTCGTTGTCTATGGTCATTTACCTTCAGGTCCTGCGTCGGTCTAATTCTGTACGCGTGCAGGACCAAGTCACGACACAAAATTGCTAGGTTGTGGTCTGCGAAAGGCCGAATTCTTGTGAGCGACGCGAAATCGACTGCCTCGGATTCTCCTGCTCTCGCACTCTCACGGGTGTTGGTTTATCGTTTACGGAGTGGACTCAAATTTATCCACCACACTGCAAATAGTCCTCTCTGTAGGACGATTATGGCGACTGCAAAATGGGCATTTTGCATTTTGATAAAACAATTTTATCAATTGCATGTGTTGTTGAACGCTATGTCTGTCCATGGTGATTTGGCAAAATAGACTGAATAAATGACAGCCAATTTGACAGATGTAGCTGCAACAATATGGCCGCTATCAACCGTTAAATTTGGGATTTCCCTACTGGGAGACCCTATAGTAGGGGATTCGAATCTTCGTCACCTGAAATGAGCGACTTCCGGCGATCTCACTTAATTCGTCCCCTGAAACAGAAATCTTGATGGTGGACTAACTAACTAACCCCAGTCCATATCAGATTAGTAGAATATCTAACATAATGAACAGACAATTCGACCTTGTCTTCACCTCCGATTCCGACAACTGTGCCGTTTATAAGTAGGAGTGATCATCAAGTATACATATTTTCATATGAAATCGGCAGCACATGTGTGGATTCGAAAAATTCATTTTCATTTAACTTCCAAAGAACTAACTTCAACAATTCAATTAAAAACATTAACTTTTACTTTATTGCTGAGACAGCAAACATTGATCTTGCCTGATGAACTTTTTAATCGTTAATTTTTTCCTACTTTGCCCAATCGGTTCCATATTCTTTCCAAAAGGGCTGCTCGTCATCTCTTTCTTGGCACACCCAGGAGTTGCGCTCTCAACGTAATAGTAGAAACAAGTTGTGGCATAAATTCTTAAGAACTCTATCAGATTCCGATTTCAGTAACTATAGATTTGTACGTAATCGTTTTTCTGAACTTTGTGAGCCTTTTTACCTTGAGTATCTTACCGCATACGGACCCTAAACGTTTCTCCCAATTTATTAATACCAAAAAAAAA
This sequence comes from Volucella zonaria, assembly GCA_963966105.1. NCBI lineage: Eukaryota > Metazoa > Arthropoda > Insecta > Diptera > Syrphidae > Volucella > Volucella zonaria. The sequence continues at coordinate 48,156,693 of OZ014533.1, read as the reverse complement.
ATAAAAGGCTGCTCCTCAACTCTTAAGATTCTCGGTGAATCCTCTGCAGATCAAGAAACTATGGCAAATTTTTTTACATGCCATTTTCACAAATCTTTTTCAAAGCAAACACCTGATCCTGATCCCAGATGTCATTCATCTCTCGGTAAATATGACATCATCTTTGGTATCAAAAAACATAACCAAATTTAAAGATGGCTTGATGGCCTTCCGGATATTATAATAAAAGAATATGTAAACCATTTCGGTCCTCCCTTCGCTGCCCTATTTAACCTGTCTGTTCCAATTCATAAAAAGTAAGGAGGGAGTTAATAATTATTGGCCCATAGTAAAACTCTTTTGTTTACTCAAACTTTGCGAAAGCGTAGTCTATCAAGAATTGCTTCCGCACTGTAGACCAATTATCTCCACAGATCAGCACGATTTTTATGAAAATAATATAAATCAACCAACACGAACCTAATTGAGTCGATGTAATTTCTTCGTGTAGTTTACAACATACGACTCAAATTTTTTTATAGGAGCCCTATAAAATTAACTAGTTAACAAACAGCTGCTTTGGAATTCTTTCTACGTCAAATGTAAGCACGTTATTGCGCAATATAAATCCAATAAATTTTTTTTTAGAAAAAGTTAATTTTATGACCCCTAAAATGGGAAAAAAGGTACATCCGACTTTTTAAGGTCAAAAAGAAAATCACAGGTCCTTTTTCTCAAAAAAAAAATCAAGCATCTCTTATAAAATAATACTAGCCTAAATGAGTGCGACAGATGGGTCACACCTAGAACTTCCTGGTAAAGAGAACTTGTAGTATCCTCCAATGATTTTTGATATTTCATATCCTTTTAGAATTTAGGACAACTTAATCTGAATCTATTAATGTGAAAGAGTCAGCCAAGGCTTACATTTTTATCATGGTGAAGTTCATGAACGACCAACGTTTGGAAATTATTAAAAATTATCAGCGAAATTTTGAGTCGGTGGTTGCAACTTTAAGAGGGTTCATCCAATTTTCAGGCGTAAAAATCGTCCCTCCGGATAGGCTGTGCGTGCTATTGTGAATAAATTCGAGTCAACACATTTACTATTGAATGTTTCTGTTCCAGTGAAACAACGCAACTACCGAGATAAAAAAATCCCGCAGTTGTGCTTCAGTGCTTCAGTTCAAAATGAGGCAAATTAGTTCATTCCACGCCGTTCACAGGAATCTTAGCGTACAGCCTAACAAGATCAAATTAACTCAAGAACTGAAGCCTCTTAATCATTTGAAGCACCGGAACTTCTTCGATTTGGCTCTGCAAATGTTCGAAGAAAATCCTGAAAATGAAGCTCATTTTTGTATTGTATATAAGCAAAATATGTGTTATTGGACAAACCCACATGTGGAGTGGATTCCTTTGCAACTGAATGCATAAGCGTCCAAAACGCTTGAAAATGCTAATTTGGAGAGAGCATTTCAATATGTCTGTATCCCCTCTTACTCAGAGGGCAGTGTGGATAAGCCTCCCATGTTATGCAATTTCTGGGTTTTGTCTCCCCAAATCTATGACTCATCAAAATTTTCCGATCAGCTTTGACACTCCCTGTATTTACAAAATCGTGACGGTTCTAAAATGTTAGCTTTTCCTTAAATAACTCAGATAAGTCTGCCCAATTTTTTTCAAAATTTCGTTAATGCGTGCTATGTTAATAGAGTTCGACTAGTAGTAACGTTGACATTGAAAATGCCTTTAACTCAACAACGTGACCATTTATAAGAAGGTGACTAGTCAGAATGGGTAGACCATACTGCTTGCGAAAAATCCAGCTACTTAACCAATAGGAGGTCGAGATATGAAACCGATGAAGGAAAAAAGATTTTTAAAAACTCCATAATGATCGGTGCTCTGGAGTAATACTTGACAATAGACTAAGTTTTATGCTTCGATTATTCGTGCAAAAAAGCGTTGAAAATTCAGGCAGCATTTTCTGGAATACTGCCAACCATCGGGGCAGGTAGTAAACTCAGTCCTGTTATATGCTGCCTCATTTTGGGTGGGTGGCGTAGCGACAAAGGAAGCAAGGATAAAGTTATCATCAACACATCGACTTAGCGCAATAAGGGTAATCAATGCATTTCATTATAGCCGGGATGCAGACAGTCTATGTATAATAGGAGAACTTTTAGTAACCAAGAGGCGATAGTCATCAAGAGGATCAAGGAAGAAGAAAGAGCGACTTCAATGACCAGGTGGCAAGATCAGTGGAATACCACTACGAAGGGCAGATGGACCTACAGATTGATCCCATCCATAGACGTTTGGACAAAGCAAAGGCATGGGAACTGCACCTACCATCTTATGCAGTTCCTATATGGTCATAGTGGGTATCGAAATTATCTACACTGCTTCGGGTAGGATAGCTCATCCTTTTTTCCCAGACTGCCCAAATCAAGAGAAAGACACAGAGGATGCTATATTCCATTGCATACGCCTTCTGGGATGGAAACTGACATATCAAACCCATAGTTAGAAATTGACCAAAAATTGTGCTCAAAAGAAAAGAGGATCGAGATTTCCACGTGCAGGTGCAGCAGATATAAGAGATGCAGCATGGATTGCTTACCAGGTCCGCGAAGTAATACCTAAGGGCAGCCTTAGTGTGTGTGGTTGGTTTAGGCGCATTCCTGGAATCGAACAATCAGGTTAGCGAATCATTCATGCTGGTAGTCCGGGCTACTGGTATCTATGAAGATTACACATCCTTTGGCACAACCAAAAAAAAAAACAACACACACACACACACACACACACACACACACACACACACACACACACACACACACACACACACACACATTTTCTTAAAACCTGTCTTAAAACACTGTAGACACCTTGAAACTTAAAGCTATCACCAAATTTTCATTTTCGATTTTCGACGTGAATGCAAGAACTTCCCCATCAGAAAGTTAATAAAAAGAACGCAAAATTATTTGCATAACCAGTTTTTTTAACCGGGATATTGACGTTTCATTCATAGTAACCTCAATGATGGGTTTTTCAACACTAGAATACGCAGACATGGTTTATGTCTATAGTTTGTGCAACGGTAATGGTCAACGAGTGAGATTGAACTATCTGAGACGATATCCTGATAGCATTACCCCAAAGGGCACGTCATTTATTAGAACATTTTCCAGGTTGAGGGAGATACGAACAGCAGGGAAATCGTCGAGAGATTCACACCCTGCCTTAGGAGAAGGCATTCGCAGCTGCGAAGACGTTTTACATGACATCAGAAACCATCCAGTGTTAGGCAACTAAGTAGACATTTTAATCCAAGCAGGACTTACATCTGGAGAATTCTACATTCAGGAGACATGCATACAGTACAGTAGCTACAACGCGGGGACTCAGAGAAGCGTCTGGGCAGAAAGTAACCTCACATAGAGCTCAACAATGGGTAGTCACGGCTCGTGTAGTAGTGTATTGACTTGCAAATCGGAGGGTTCGGCGTTAAATTCCAACCGCGCCCGAAATACACTCTTTTTTTCAGGCAACTAAAATCACGTAAGATGAGTGGTTGCCTATACTAGAATATATCCAATTACAATAATAATTTAGTTTCTCAATTTAATGTTGGATGCTACCCATGGAGCAAAATAACCACTGAGCCCAAACATCTCCCTTTCTCTCTGTTCCATTTTCCTAAAAACTTAGCACGTGCTCATTTTAAGTGTAATCATACCCACTTGAGTCTTTAAAAAAAAAAAAAAAAACAAAAAAAAACCTCAATGTGTGGCAGAAATATTGTGTAATAAGTTGATTGAAGCCTATCGGCTTCCTCAAAGGCTTTATTCGAATCTCTACCTGGAACACTCTGTTTATTCATTGATAATCAAACAGAACTTATGAACTCAAAAATTTTAGGAAACTTCTTTAATGTGAAGAAAGGTACTCCTAGATAGGGGCCGAACTCTTGCATTGTAGATTTCTCTTAATTTCAGAAAATATCCAAACAAATAGGTGAGGGCAGTAGCAACACGTACTACTAGGTGAAGGAATATCAATTAATAACAAAATCGTCTATTTTTTTTTTGTTAAAACCCACTATTACCTGCATAAAATTGATTACCTGCTTTTTAAAATTCATTGCTGACTCTGTTTAAAGTATAACGAAATCTCAGAACACATATTGTGTAACTGTGCCACTCTTTGCAACTGAAGGAGCAGTACATTTCTTTAAATTGCTGTGTCTATTGAGGAGAAAGCCCCTGGCAGTAACTTCCCACAATTCATTTGGGTAACTGAGGATTTGCTTGTCGAATCTTCACCCAACTGGTATAAACGATTCAAGTGATCACATTGCCAATTGCTGTTTTGCAAGTAATCCAGTTTACAAAACTGACTGTTATGTCTAATGCTTCTGCCCGATTAATCAGAAAACATTGTAGATAAGGATACGAATAGATTTATAATATTTTGGTACTTTTATTTCATTTCCAGTACCTGATTTTTTAAAGCATGAAATGAAATACTAACGTATTAAATTTCAAAAATATTACAAATTATGTTTGAACTTTTGATAAAAAAAGTAGGAGAGTCCAACCAAGTAAATAATATACATAAATGGGGAAAAACTTGCATATTAAAGTATCTGGGTTGGAAAAGAAAACTTGATTAGAATATTAAATTGTGAGGTGTACTTGATAAAATATACAGTGTTGAGCACAACATACCGGATTTTTATCGAACATTTCTCTTTGGTGAGTTTTAGGGAACAGAAAGCACCTAAGTAAAATCTGTTGTCTGTTTAAGAAAACCAATTGTATAAGTTTACAAAAAAAAAGAAAAAGAAGGTTTTGCGATAATATGTTTTATTATACAAAAAAAATATACTTAACTTAACTCGGAAACGGCCTGTGAAAAACATACCGGATTTTCGTTGTACTTAATATTTTGTCCAGTAACCGTTGTTTTTTAAGACCTCCTCGCATCTTTTAGGCATGGACGACATTAGATTCTCAACAATGTTCACTTATTCATTCTTTAGTGACGTCATATGTGCGTTTTTGGATGTGTGCGTCTTTGACCCTATCCGTCTTTTTAAAGTGGCCCACAAGTTCTCGATAGGGTTTAGATCGGCGATTGAGAGTTCCACTCCAACACATCAACAATTTTCTGCGCAAACCACTCCTTAACCAACTTTAATGAATGTTTTGGGCCATTATCATGTTGATAAACCCAATGCAGTGGCATCTCCTCCTCAACGTGTGGTAGCACTATGCACTAGCACAGCATATCCCTATACTGAAAACGATCCATAATAATACTACTCTCATGTATTGGTTCACATCCCGCACCAGAAAAACATCCCCACACCATAATTGAGCTTCCTCAATGCCTCATGGATGGACGACAACGTCGTGGCTGAATACGTGCCCTCTTCTTTCATCTAACATGAATACTTCCATCAGCAGCAATCAAGTTGAATTTACTCTCGTCGCTAAAGAGTACAGTTTTCCACTTCGTTGTTACCAATTCAAATGGTTTCTTGCGAATTCCAGTCTAGGAAACGATTAGTGTTAGCAAAGTAATCAAAGACTTACTAGAGGAATGAAATGTTACCTAACTTGGAGCTAACCAACAATTTTCTTAAAGGCAAGAAAGGATCGTTAAGAATCATTTTCTTAATTTGCCGATCGGTTCGGGGTGTAGTTTTTCTGGGACGTCCTCAACAGTGAATATTTTCATCCGGTTTTGCATTTGAAACTTTTTTATAATGTCAAACACTGTCGATGATGGCATTTTATACTTTTTGGCTATCAATTTTTGTTTTAGCCCTGACCTGAAATCCACTACCATCTGATTTTTAACCACACCACTGTATTTATTTTTGGCCATTTTATTACTTAGTAAACAAATTGAAGACATCTGAACTTTTAAGTTTTGCTAAGTCTATAACTCACTTCAAATAACAGCCAAAAACATTATCAGCAAGTTAAAGAGCAAGAAATTACGGTACTTTTGAAAATCCGGTATGTTTTTCACAGGCATGGCATTGAGTTGAGTTACAGTTTTTAGCAAAACTCTGAAACTAATGGTAGCAATGCCTCGATTTTTTTTTCTATTTCTAAACTTATTCAATAGATTTACTTAAATTGCCAAACAAGTTTACCTACTGTATTCCTGTCCCCTAGAATTCTTCAACGAAAAATGTTCAGGAAAAATCCGGTATGTTTTGCACAACACTGTATATAAATTTAGGAAAGTGATAAGATTTATAAACAGGAACGGATTTTGGGTCAAGGATACTCGTACTTGTAACTGGCATTGACCGAGTTAATAAAATTGCAAAGGCCATGAATTTGATAGGTCTCAAATTCTTGAAATAAACTTTAAACTCATGTTGTCACTAGTTTTTTACACTATTTTTTTTCCAGTTGAGGACCATTCTGAAAATGTTCAGTGTTCAACATTATTTGTTATTCCTCTGCAATCCAAAATGAAATGTTCAGTTTATTTTTGATTATGTTAGTTTGATTCAATACCTTTTTCATATTGTTATTTTTGAAAAGGATTTTCTTCTTTTCCATCTCCCAATATTGTCTCATATATTTTTCATGGTTTTTGATTGACACTCAATATTTGTCAGATCCTCTATTTAATGTCTCGCACTTATTGCTTTCCAATATCGTAATCAAATAAATTTCGAAGATCAATTATATCTTAGATATCCGTTCTTATTTTGTAATTTGGCAAGAAATGCAATGCGTTTCGTGTAGCTGCAGGGATGAAAAATGAATAACAGATAAGGAGCCCTAAATGAAATCAATGCCAAAGGCATAAGCTTATAACCGACTGGGGGAAACCGTGTTGGTTGCTATAATATGTTTTTCAAATATCATATTCTTGCTCCCACGACGAAATCTGGTATAACTTCAAAAATTTTTTTAGAAGAGTTTTGATTTTACCTACTCACATTATTCAGAGCTTAGCCGTACTTGAAATATAAATGAACTTGAGAGAGGGCGAGCGCATGATTAGGGCCCTACAATGCGTTGATTTGCACAAATTCATTACACATTTTGAAAGAAATAAAGTACAGCCTGACCATTCTGAAAAGTAATGAGACTTTAGAGGAAACCGGTGAGTTTCTGAGAAAATGTAATGGAATAATCCATTAACCGACATCTAAGAGCAATTGATTGCTTGACTAGTCCGTGAAAGAAAAATAGTCTTTCGAAAGTCGCACCTAACCATGAATAGTTACACGCTAAAATAACGCATTAAAGTTATTCAAAATTATTATGAGAACCATTCTCATATAAAAAATACATATCGCAAAATCATCTTTAGTGATGAAGCTCATTGGATGAATTCGTCAATAAACAAAATTGTCTCATCTGGGGAGAAGAAAATCCTTGAATAATCATTACACCCACAAAAATGTACTGTTTGGAGTGGATTTTGGACTAGTGGAATCATTGGTCCATTTTTCTTTGAAGATGCAAATGAAAGAGCTGTTACTGTCAATGGAGAGCGCTATAAACAAGTGATTGAAGATTTTTGTGGCCTCAAATTGAAGAAATAGACGCAGACGATTTTTATTTTCAACACAATGGAGCTACGAGTCACACAACACGTGCAAAAATTGCGGTCTAAGTTTCCAAGTGGAGTAACTTCACGTGATGGTGACATGAACCAGCCACCTAAATCATACGATTTAAGGGGTTAGGCCACTCTAGGGGCTGTAAAAATAGGCTTTTGTGATTTTTTTTTAGGAAAAATATAAAATAAATCGGGTTTACAAAGTTATAAGTTTATTGTACATATCACTAACTGTAAAACACAATTTTATAGAATAATTTATTTAAAAATGGTGGCAGTTCAGCGTTTCTCAGATGGCCTCTTTTTTTTTTTTTTTTTTTTATAATCTACGAGCGCCCAATGCTTGCACACAGCGCGGGCGAAGGAAAATCAGGGAGGATAGGAAGAGAGCTACCGGTGAACGTTGGTTTTAAATGTTTGAAGGTTATTGAAGGTTATAAAGACTAGGAAATAAAGAGCTAGGCAGGGCATTCCATAAGCGAGTTGTACGGCTTAAGAACGAATCACGATATTTTAGAGTACGTCCGAAAGTGGGCTTGAGGGTATACCAATGAGCATTCATAGCGAGACGGGTGTTACGGTTAAAAGTTTGAAGGGGCGGAATACTACTGGCGATTTCTGTGGAGCGCTGGTGGTGGAAATAGCTATAAAACAGAGTGAGACACGAGACATTACGTCGGTGTTCGAGGGTGTCCATTGTTTGAGTGGCCGTGGCCGTGGTGTAGTGGTACTAGCTATCGCTTCTCACTCGGATCGAATCCTAGCCACAGCAAGTTTTCATTTGTGTAATTGGAACACAGTCAGAAAAATCTGCGCGTGAAGGCATAACACTGACATGTAGATTTGGCTGTTGTAGGGTTTTCAAGCACAAAACAACCGTTAAAATTCACAACCTCACATTCCGAGAGAAGAAAAATCTCTCCGTCCTATTCGGACTCCCACCCCTGGAGAGCCAATATCGAAACCAAACACACCTGAGTTTCAAACCACTACATCACAAACTTTCCTTTCTCCTCCTTCTATCTTTCCGCCCGCGCCCTGGCAACAGTATAAGGGTATTCATAACCTTTAGGCGAGCGTAAATTATAAAAAAAAAAAAAAATATTAGTATCACCTATGACTTTTATCGAGGCTTGATCAGAGGGATTGAAGTATTTCTTACATCGCTTGAGGAAACCTAGACTTTTCGCAGCGTTTTTGACGACACCGAATATGTGATCATCCAACGTAAGTTTTCATTGACACACATAACGAGAATGGAAAGTTTATCGGTTTCGACGATGCAAGTGCCATTAATGGATAACGGCTGGGTGTTTAAATTTCGCTTTAACGACAGCAGACAGCATTGTGTTTTGGAAGCATTAAATTCTACTCTGTTAGTGGTTCCCCAATTAGTTATGCTGTTAATATCAGAATTTAATGAGCTTCACATACGCTGCCATTCCCGTTCAATAGCCGAAGAGCAGGGACGTGAGTCCGGGAACGACTATGAGAAGCAGAGAGTACTGTCATCAGCAAAAGAATATATTGGATTAGAAGTAGCAGATAAGAGATCGTTGATGAAAATTAAAAAGAGTGTCGGAGACAGAACTGAGCCCTGGGGCACACCAGCATTTATTTTGTGAATATCAAATTTGAAACCATCCAAGACAACTTGAATTGAATGTTCCGGAAGGTAATTTCTAATCCATTGAAGAAGAGAGTCGTCGATCCCAAAAGCACGCATTTTCGACAAGAAAGCATGATACCAAACTCTATCAAATGCCTTAGAAATATCAAGTGCAACTATCTTGCTTTCCCCAGATTGATGTACGCTTTGGTTCCATTTTTCGGTGAGACATCCCATCAAATCACCAGTGGAACTGTTGCTACTAAAACCATATTGCCGGTCATTGAGAAGTTCTCGTGTTTCGAGATATTTCATGAGCTGGCGGCTTATTAGCGTTTCCATGACCTTAGAGGAAAGGGACGTAAGTGCAATGGGTCTGTAGGAGGAGAGAGAAGAACATTCGCCTTTTTTAGTGACGGGCTGGACAAATGCTGTTTTCCATCTTTTCTGAAAGAGTGAACCAGCGAGTAAGAACACCTCTTCAGAAGAAGAAGAAGATATGCCATCTGGACCAGCGGATTTGTGAATGTTAAGATCTTTAAGAACTCTTGCTACTACACGAGTGCGAAAGTGGATTTGTCCCATTAGAGATTCGACGCACTCAAGTGTAGGCGAAGACAAAGCACAATCTGTGAGTGTTGACCTAGCCGGAAGGTGTGCAGCAAGCAGATTGACCTTATCCAAAAAGCTGACAGCTGTACTATCATTGTATATGAGCGTTGGAATAGAGGATGAGGCAGAATTTCTAATATTTTTGACGAACGACCAACAATTTTTACTACCTTTGGGACATTGTAGCATATTTTGCCTCAGTTTTTGGTCGTATTGGAATTTCACACGCTTGAGAAAGACGTTGCAGTCATTCCTGGCTCGTTTAAACTTTTTTCGGTTTTCCTCTGTTGTATTGGTCCTGAAGGACCGAAAAAACATTTCTCTAACCCTGACAGCCTCTTTATAGCTCGAGTCGTACCATGCTATTTCTTTTGGTTTGATACTCTTCATCCGATGAGGGATAACGTTTCTCATTCCAAAGAGAATGGTCTACGGCCGTACCAACAGCTCCTGTACATTTTCAATTATGATAAGTCACTAAATTTTTTTTTAATTGTAGGTAACAAGAGCTAGAGAAGTACGTACGTACGTATTGATGTTTGGCTGAATGGCGCACTTCTAAAGTCAAATTTGCAAAATTCGCAAAAAAATGGCCAGAAAATTGTTAATAACAAATGAATTATTCCATATACCAAAAAATCGTATGCACTTATTTAGGCAATATATTTTTAAAGATCTAGTTAAAATTTGAAGTAAATTGGTTGAAAATTGTTCAAGTTATTGGTGCTGCCAACTTGAAAAAAGCGGTTTTGAGATAAAGGCGTTTGAAATTGTATGTTACAGAAAGCTTACCTGGCGGCTTTGTACTATTCTTTGAAAAACAGGTTTTCGAGATATTTCCCGGCCGCAATCTTTTGGGATATTATTTTTGAGGCCCTAAGAGACCATTGAAAGCAATAAAAAAAGGAGATTTTTGGAAATCCCGGAGTGGCTTAACCCCATAACACCGTTAGACTACTTTCTTTGGGATTTTTTTTTAAAGTAAAGTCTATGTGGATATATGATGAACTTAATGAGATAATGTTTGAGCGAAAACTTGAAAATTTCGATGTTCGTATAAGAGCCTGTAGACCTGCTCGTTGTGGCCATTTAAATTATGTTATTTTTCAAACATAATTGTTAGGAGCCAAATTTTTATAAAAATAAAAACACTAGAAAAAATCGAAGTACTTACATGTTTTATTTAAGAAAAACATCTACGCGCGACTTTCGACAGACCCTTTATTATCCCAAAAATATGCAAGAAAAACATTTCCTCATTTCAATATTTGATCAGAATGCACTTGTTTTATTAACCTTTATTTGTAAAATAGTAAAATGTACCGGTTGCTTATAGCTCGTATAGCTAAATGCACTAAATTGTCATTCAGGGTCTATCTTCATATAGTACGGTAATGGAAATAATAATAGGTACATTCATCTAATAAAGAATAATTTTTCATGGATAATATAATAAGAAGTTATTTCCAATCGCGGCTGTCAATCAGTACCGATCTGAACAAAAGAAAAAAAGGAATTTCACTTACCCTCGTATGTGTTATTCAGATCGGCTCACAAAATTCTAACGGTTGGAGAAATAGTAGGTGAAGGTTTGCTGCTAGCCTAATATTTAGACATTGTATGAGATATTGGCTTCAACTTTCTTGTGCTAAATTTTAAAAAATAGCAAGTTCTATACAGTGTATCAAAGATATCGTCGCTTTTATTCGAAAATGTCGCATCGAAAGAAAAATTTACAGGAATTACAGGGATTTCCAGACGTTTTCCAAATATGATCAGACACGTCCTTAAAAATAAACTAGGGGAAAAGGCAAAAATAACCCTGCCATGAGTTTAAATGAAATTTAAAGCGAAAATTCGATTCCCCGTTACACAGTAAAGACTGTAAAAGACGTGGGCGATGTTTTTCATCCAATTTATTGGATTCCAGACAAAGTAAAGCAGGAGGTCAATGTCGAAATAGCTGAATAAGTTGAGCGCCTGTTTGCCGAGAAAAAAATGAACATTCGGTAACATTATTGCAAGATAGCCACCTCAACCAGACGTCAAAAAAGGCGAAATTATGATTTAGCAAAAAATCTGTGTTTGTGGGACTGCCCTACTCAGTCGCTGGGTAATCCAATTTGAAACCTTTGATATGAACTAGAATTCAAAATTCGACAAAAAACTGAAAACTAAAAGGGAATTGTGAAATAAAGTGACATCTGCGTGGTATTCCGTACTGTAGGGCATTTTTCAACGCCTTGAAGAGTCAATACGAAAGAGATGCCAAGAAGTATAGACCAATAAAAGGTACTCCACTAGGTATGACAGCAATCCTTTTAAGTTTATTTTCTTTTTAAGTGTCGATTGCCTTAAAAAGTTTTATTTGAACCTTTTATTTTTTTTTTAATTTTACTATTTGTTCAAGTTTCATTTTTCACTATACTATATTTCGAGTAAACGTACCTATTCATGAAAAAAAAAAAGTCGCTGCCTAATGTTAGTTTACCCATTTTTTTAGCATTCATACATTCTTCTTACCACAGTAAACATTACAAAAATTATTTTTAAAATGTATGTATTAAAAGTAATATAAACAATAGTAAAAAAAAAAAAAGAAGAAAATATTTTGCCCTAAATTGTGTGAGATTGTCCTTTAAGACGATACGGCGTTAAATATTTGCTAGACTAATGTCACTGCTAATCTTATGAGCAAGTAATCTAAATAATAGAATTAAGTTGATTGATTTACAGGGAATTTAATGAATTCAAAAACATGTCATGTAGACACAGTTTCGAAAAACAAGGCAACAATTTCAAGTCATCCCAATTTTGAAGTCGAATTTAATGAAATTAATTGCGTGTTAATTATTTCATGTTCCATAATTTTAAACATTCACATGAAAAGCTGACCTTCAAATATTGAAATCGCTGAGTTCTATTGTATAATATCATTAAAGAGCGTAAGCTTATTTATAATTTATGAACTTTCTGATTTCAAGAAAATATTTACTAAAACTCAACGGACCAATTCAATCATTTGAAGGAAGATACTCCTTGAATATAATATAAAAGAGTCTTAAGTTATTAACAAACAAAGATATAATTACAAAGAATTTAATATTTTAGTTTCATCTCTACCATGTTCCACTGGATTAATAACTCAAAAAAAAACAAGTTAAAATTCAAACAAGATTGCCTTATCAATGTTGAAATGTCCTGATAAGACCATTAAAAAAACGAATACACGCGACATTACTGATTGCGTATAAATATATACATACATATATATATATATGTATAACTAAAGAGCCAAATACGTCAAACGCATTATCGCAAACAAAAACAAAAACGCTTAAATCTAAGTCAAACGATAAACACCCAGAAGTGGTTAGCGCCATGACAAATGGATAGTATCGACATGGCAGCCTGTGAATGCATCTTCTAGCATCGCCATTTTCTTTACATAGTTTACAGGTATATACATACATATGTATGTACATATAAATATGTACATATGCAAGTAAATATGTATAAACAACTCTTAAAACTTGGCGTCTCCTGAATCCAATTTAAATTTCGCAAGTGTAATGATTTTTTTTTCCAATTATCTTCCATTCTCCTGACCCTCTGTGCAACATTTTATAATTGTGATTTATATTCGCGGCCATTGCCATGATTTAGGGCGGTAACCCATATGTACTATATTTATATATACGTTCGCCGATACATATGTATGTGTATGCTTGGTATAAGGATCGTACGTTTTAATTTATTCCGGAAATGGGTCGGTACGGTAGTAAGCCGGTTTATTCTTCTCGATTGCAATTTGCAATTGGATCACTTACCATATTTGCATCGCTTAAGTATTTTTTTTTCCAGCTTGCATTTTTAAGGCGTTGCCCTGAGGATTGATTGTGGGCGACAAAGCTAACGATGAAAACGAAGAATCACGAAGAAAAAGAAAATATAAAAGAGATTATGTGCATAGGCGTAATAAACCGGCAAATCGAATACCGGTTAAACGAGATATTGAACTTGGTTTTAAATAGCAAACTGCAGCAGACGCACAATTTGGTGGCACATTTTAAAAGTGAAAAATAAGCTGCTATCCAATCTGATACGAGTGTATTCTCCAAAAATAAGTTCATAGTTTATGTTGTTTATGATTCAAATACGGCCTTAGGGCATAGGTGATAAAGATTTCATTCCTGAAGTTATGATAGCATACCAGCGGTCGGCTAAATTAATTAAGATTTATCACACTATATTGAGTCAACATCAATTTTTAATAGTTCAATTTTATTAAAGGCAATATTGATCTACATTTCCAAAGGAAAGGAATATTTACTATTTTTTGTTTTGCAAGTGTAAAAAATAAATCTTAATATTTCTAAATTTAGATTACTTTTACGTTTTTTATAGATTTTGGCAACGGAATTGTTTTCTTTTCCAAAAACATTATTAAATATAAAGAACTTGTTAAAATTTCAACATCTGCGGGTGATTTTATAGCAATTTTATTCCTCCATGTTAGAAATCAAATAGTACCTTAAGTATGGATAATCATTTCGTATGTGCACGCTAAGAAGTAGGACAGCTTAAGGCAACTGGTTGTGAGGTAGGTATTGCAGTTTGCCTGTTGATTTTTTTTGCACGTCGATGCCCCTTTATCTTGACTCCAGATTCAACGTAGAAGATCGTGCTACATAGCTTATGCTTCCACTCCAGACCTGTTTTTGCATGGGTATCAGTTTCCTTATACGTATATAGGTATCCAATAACAAGAAAAGGCACCAGAACAAAAGGGGGTCAAGGGGATCTCCGGAGGAATATCGAAAATTTAAACACGAAAGAATTACGAAAGAAAGAAAAGCACAAATTGCTGAATCTTTGGCCAAACTTGTTTTGAGAGTTGCTAGGTAGATGAGTTACCCTTTGAGAAAAACAACTCTTCAAATAACGAAGATAGGTTTTGAAGAACTACATATGTCATATAATTAACGTATGTATGTATGTAGGTATGTACGTTATGTACTAATAGGAAAAACTATTCAAGTTTCAAGAAAAAAAAAAATATTATGAAGTACAAGTTATTTAAAGTAAAAAATGCTTTAATGCGAACTCCTTAACCGATTTCATTGCAACGCAATTTGAAATAGAAAAGTACCTACAAATAATAAAAATCAATAAAAAAAATTCTATGCAAGCGAACGCAACGGAGCATGGCATTACAGCAAAGCATTGTAGTAAAATTTTAAGCGCAAAAAATAACCGCAAAGACGGTACCGGTTTAGTCATTAAACAATCAACCAGAAAACATCTCCAAAGAAACGCATAACCACTTCGTGTTTTTTTTTTTGCTAAATCACATTTGATCAAAATAAATTAATTTAATTGACTTGGAATTCACCGAGTCCGAGTAAATTCAGAAAGTGTGACACACACACACTAGATCAAACGGACATGACCAGATCAGAGCAGACTACCTCAGTCACTTGATAAAACCGCAATTGCTTTATACAAATATGCCGGCTCTACATTTGTGGTCAAAATATTGGCACATATGTGGAATCTATCTATGTACATACAATATACATAATTCGCCATCACTCGGTATGTACAGTATACCCAAGTATGTACATACATACTCGTATATGTAACTATGGCACTCCTAATCTGCTGACCGCAAAAAAAGTTCTTTTTTTATTGAATCTATTTTTCGACTATCAAATTTCAAACACTTCAATCGAATTGTTCAATTAAAATTGCTTAACGATCACTTTTTTGTTACATCACTTGCAATTGAATTAAGAGCCGGTGGGTGTAATTTGTTTCAGAAAAAAAAAAAAATTCTAAGAAATCTGTCGGAAAATTAGTAGATCTTTTTTTTAATTTCACAAAAACTAAAAGAAAAAAATTGAGGGCATAAAAATTATGAATTTTGAACACTTCCGAAGGCACAATAAACCTTCAACACAATTTTGCACTACTTGACCGCCTTACCTTTCCAAGTACGTTCTCTCTGAACCTTTTAACGAATCTGAACAGACTACGCTGCCAAATGCCCTCGTTTAACTTTATATAGTCTCTACAAGAGCGCGGAGCGGCTGCAGTGATCAGGGCAGTGCTTTTGTATACGCCATTCGTTCTTACGCTTTTATAATATGCTCACCCTTTCCCGTTTCATTTTTTTTTTGTTTCTCTTATACGAGTACATACTAGCTTGTGCTTGGGTCTTGTTATATTCAGAGAAAGAGAACAGCAGCAAGAGGTCCAGAAAAACTTTAAGAAAGAAATTTTCTGCGAAGAACTTAATTATGGCCAATGATCGAAAAAGCTAAAAAAACAGAACAAAAATCCTCTCTCTATAATAGTTATTCATAAGAAGTATTCCTAGTCCTACTGATTCTACTTTGATTAATCGCCTTTCTTGATTAGAGAGAAAAAGAGAACCATTGAGCTAATACGGAAAGACTTTCAAAACTTAACACTGTGTGTTCTTATCAGATACGTAGTGGTACGCATGTCACGTCTGATTAGAAAAACAACCAAAAAAAGCTTATTTCTCTTTTAGATACGTAATTTTGTATTGTATCTGCTGCAATAATAGATAAACCATGTATAGGTACATGTATGTATACATACTCTAAAGATTGATATTGACTTTTCATTCGCTTAAGTGTGGATGGCCAAACAATTAAACCAAATAAGATTAAATTAAACTGAGAGCTAGAAGGCTAGTAAAGATTATGACTTGTATATTTAGTAAAAAAAAACATCACTTTTTAAGGTAAACAGATTAAAAGGCACACGAATTGATGAGGAATCAATATTGGTCTAAGTAAATTTCGAATTGAATGTTTTTGCTTAAAACTTTTCAAGAACTGTTGCTGCGTTTCAGATTCAGTTATCTGTTGGTATTTATTTTTTGTCTTTTTTTTTCATGAAAATGCAAATCATTTTCTACTTACGGGTAAGTGGCTTAGTACGAAAATATTCTACAGAAGGCCATAGAAAAACCAGGCCAAAGAAGGAAACACAAATAAGCAAACTAACTTGTTTCTTAAAAAGCTATTAAATTTTAAATTCGTCTCAATGTCCTCGTCAAATTTTTAGAACACCTTCAACAGCTGTGAGCATCTTATCACTCAATTTTGATATGGTTTCGATTTGAATGATATTTCTCTTGCGATCCTTTCATTCCAAGTAATCCTATAAAAATTCATTTAGCCTCAAATCCTATGGGTGTGGATGCTGATTAACTTCGGTCGTTATCTTGTTGATAGGCGAATTCTTCTAAAAATAATTGTAGACTACTTGAAAAAACATCTAAAATTGTTCTGCAGAAAGAGACTTCCGACACAAAACTCGATCCACCTCTAGGTATGTACATAGGTAGGTAAGAGTGGCTTTTGGAAACACCACCTTACTTAGGCCTATTGGCCCATTATAATGCAACGTGGACTTATGATCCTCTTACTGATGGAAACAGTTTGAGCATACGATGAAGCGTAGGAGACTGTTTACGTCTATATTTATATATATTTAGATCGTTTTGATCATTGTGGAAGAAAGCTCCAAAGTGAAGTGTTCTCTGGGAGAGAGCTGGTCATGTACAGAGAACACCCAGAAAAGACAACACCCGAAGGACGGTGTGTTGAGATCTTCGCTGCGGAAAATAATTTAACCCAGCTTGTAAGTAAATGAGCCTTCGCAAATACCAGATAGTCATACCGCCAACACCTTGGACTTGTTTTTAACTTCTCACCTTGACAAGTACTACGTTGATGTGCTCTCCCCTCTAGGCTCGTCGGAATATTGTGTCATATCACCTAAATTCTCGTACACCCACCATACAGGTAGAGAAAAGATTCCTAAAAGAACTGTATGGCAATACAAGGAATTCAATTGGAGCGGACTTAACAACTTCTTTAGGAATATTAACTGGTCGTTATGTTTCCTCGATAACGACGTGGATGCCGCTGCTGACATTACATGCGTGTGTCGAAACAGGCGAGTTTGGAGTGGAGTAAAACAAAAACGCGGTTGTCAGCCGGGATAGTAATGGCAAAAGTTTTTTTGAGCGTCGCGCATTTAAAACTAATTACTCAATGCTGCGAAATTGTGATTTCGAAGGAAAACGAAGAAGTAATCGGCCTAATGGAGCTAACGCTACGATGCAAAAATTTGATGTATATATTAGATATCTACATTTGTAGGCTTATTAAGAAGTTAAAAGTTAGAACTTTGTATAAACGATTCCTGCTTATACTCGTATAAGACACTCGAGCACCCTCGTATATTTATATGTATAGTATGTACCATTTTAGATTCTTAAGGAGCACCAAATATTTTATATTTTTTTGTCGTTTCAAATTTAGAAAAATTGTCCTTAATAGAGCGACGTAACAATTCATTTTTCAGACTTTTTATAGTAAGTAGCCGTACAAAAAGACAGATTTCTTTTGTTCAAATCTGGTGAGCGTGAGGTTAAGCGAAATATGCATTTTTTCAAAACTTGCCACTAACTAAAATTCTCAAATAATTTCGATTGTCATATGCTTATGTTATTCTAAACTGCAGGGCCTAATAATTCTCTATCAAGTTGCGGTACACCTTCGCAGTGATGGTTTTATGAACGTTTATAATCATCTTCTAAAAAATATTCATCTATGACCATAATTCCACACCAAACAGTGTATCTAAGAGGGTGTAATTGATGCAGTTCTGCTTATTTACATGTTCATTTAAATAGAAATATGCTTCAGGGCTCATAATAGGTTTGTTTAAAAAGTTGGAACTATCAGCATCTATTTGCATATCGTAGTCCTTGTTCCGCGTCCCGTGGTCATGATTATTTTATAAAAACAATCTTCAGGCCACGGACCGTCGCGTCGCATAATTTTGACTTTTTTGTTTGCAAAAATCATAACTCTTAAACGAATAAAGGTATCGTGACTGTTTTTTTTTCTGCTTAAAGTAAATTCCCAGAGCTAGTGAATTTTGAGAAAAAGTCTTTACAGGGTGTTCCAGTATTTTCTGCTGAAGTAATATTTTCTCATCACCGGGGATAAATATAAAATTTTACCTTAAGAAATATTCAAAAGTCCATGATTGAAGTAATAACAAGGAGTCTAAAAGCTAATCCGCGCAAAATCGTGGTGAATTAAAGTAAACGAACCATTTTTGAAATGTTTTTTAGGTGTATCAAAAGACATCAGAGTACATAATAAAATATTTCAGAGATTAATTTCAAGTCAAACAGTGGAGAAAAAAAGTGAACATTGTGCTTTAAGATCTTTTTCCGTTCTGACATAACTTAACGAAGAAATGAGTGTGTCCTTTGAGGCTGCAAGCATGTTTAAAAGATTGTCATGCTGCTGCATCCTTAAACGTATTTTAATATCCATATTTCTTGCAGTCTTTATTTTTGGATTCCTGAGCTACTTCTGAAAATTGTCTAAGTGGTTACGATTGATACTTAATTAAATTTAGACTATGAACTAAAATTTTATGAAGGGAAGATGTGAATTTTTTTCGGGATATTTCTGCTTTAATATTGTAATTCTGTTGTTGTCTTGGCATACTCCCTAAACTTGACAGTTTTAACAATATCCCTGCAATTCAAAACATTAATTAATGCTTCAAGCCTCGTTATTACTTCTCTATTGACCCCAGTTATGCAATATGATTCTTGAAAAAATGTCCTCGAAGTATTTCCATCGTTGGTATATCCAAATTCTTGTTTTGGTCTATCGACATCGAACCCAATCACATCGCCAAAATGCTTTTGGAACTCTTGTTTTCTTCTTTTTTCTACCTCCTTGATTCCAATAGATTCATCAATATCCTCTCCCTCTGGTCGGGCTGTACTTGTATATGCAAGTTTCAAAATAAATTCCATGCACCTGACTCTTGAATGTAATGGAGAGATACCATATTCGTAGTTATGTTCGTCATCATTTGATTCATCTTGAATGTTAAAGTTTTTTTGTGGACATGACCGCGTTGACTTTGTGTCTGTTACTTCATTCAAAACTTTTCGTCAATCAGAGTTACAAAAAAAAAATCGTGGTTTGCAACTATCCCCATTTCGTCATTAACTTTATATATGTTACATACAGTAGGGTGAAGATTAGCAATTTGACTTTTGATATCGTCGGCTGTACTTTTTATTAGTTCTTCAGTCCTTTGCATACTGGAACATTATGGGTCGGAAAAAATGAACTGATGATGGACGAGGCTTCCTCCAATGAAACGTTAAGCCTCAGTGGAACAATTGAGGCCATAAACATGTTTGCATTTGTTTCACCATCTGGTTTATTTATTTTTTGCTTGTATGCACCTTGTCCACATTATCCATCACAGCCCCGCTTACTTTGTAATGTAAGAGTTCTTGGAAGTGCAATTAATTCCCACTGAATTTTGCTTTTTAAAAGCCGTCTCGCAGTCTTGAAGTTTCACTTTAGCTGATATTTCCGGGGTTTCGTGATTTCCTGGAACTGCCTCGTTTTTGGAAACTGCTACAATTCTGGTGGATGGAAAACATTTACGTTGTGTTTTCCCAGGGAACTTCTTAAAATCTTATATTTTTCTTTTGACACACCAAATCCATAAGTAAAGCCAATGTATCTCGCTATTATAATTGATATGATTCTTTTGTGATATAGAAAGGCTTTCTTTTATTCTTTTGACTAGCAGTGGACTTGGAGTTATATTAGCTTACATCTTTTCATGGCAATTTTCCAACTATTCTTTGTTCTTTTTGAAATTCTTTCTCGGTCTATAGGCTGCGACCTATTTTGGTAGAAGATGCGCATAAATTGATAATATTTTTTTTCCATTTCAGACACATTTCCGCTGACAAATTTTCGTCGGACATTTGGTAATCATCTTTTACGGCACAGATGAACTCTTTTTATTTAAGACGTTGAAAAAAATTTCTAATAAATCATTATGTGAAATATCCATTCTTGCATTTCAGCTAATATTTTCTAATACAACCGTTTGCCCTAATGGTGTATTTTTTTTTCTTACAGCGAATCGTAATTATAATCCCTGAATTGGTATGACAAAATTAAAATTAGGTTTTGAGTTTATAATTTTGCACAACGCTGTATTTCTCCAATGAGAGAGAGACAAACAAATTAAATTTGCCTGCCCTGTTCAAATTAAATCTCTTTAGCGCAAAGGGATGCAAGTTGATGCACTTGAATTTTTAAGCAATAACAATTGTTCATATCGTTCCCGAGAAGTAAACTTTTTTTATAGTTTTTTTTTTTTATTTTATTTCGTCCGTTAAATTTTAATTTGTCTTCAATGTTTCTCCTGCTGCGGCTGCCAACTTGTAACATTTTGTACTTCCCAGTCTTCTGTCCTTTTTATATGCCTCCATTATTTTCTGTTTGTCCCGCAGTTTTTCTTCTGTTAGATAGTCTCCAGTTATCGTGAATCCGTTGTAACGTTTTTAAATTCTCCGCTCGTTCGCAGACCACTTATGGTTGGGGAAGTTCCACGTCACAGGAAACGGGAACTATTGTCTTCGTTGACCTTGTTCATTTTCCTTCTTCCTTTTTATGTGGTGATCTCTCTTCCTCTTCTTATCATTATAGCGGAAAACTTGCTCTTTTGCCAACTTGAACACAAAACAGTGTCGAGGTGTGTAAACAAGAACGTGAAATAGTCGGAGGTTGGAGTTGGATAGTTGTTTTCTTTTATTTTTTTTGATTTTTTGCGAATTTTGCGTGTTGTTTTACGTTTTTCAGATTCTAAATATGATTTCGCAAATCAAATATTTTTTTAAGCTCTACCTAAAGACCTAAAAGTGTGCCGGAAATACTGCTCCAGAAAACATAAAATGAAATATGTAGTTTTAGAAAAATTATAAAAAAAACTCTTATTTCACAAATAAACAGGTGTATCATACAGAATAAAAACGAAATAATTTTCTTAAACCGTGTGACAAGATTTTAAACTCAAACTTTTTTGGTGAATTTAAAAATTACTCAGCTTTGGCTGGCTGTACAAGCAAAACTATTGATCCAAAGGAAATAATTTTTTCAATTACCAGAGCTCCAAGCATTTGTGAATCCAGTGAAATAAAAAATTTTGCATCATACATAGATCTGCCCGAATTTCGAATTATGCAAGAATTTTTGCCCAAATGAGGTACGGTGCGTCGTTGACACTTTCTCGTATGGCCTCTAAAGCTTCTTAGTTGCGAACAGGCCGACAAACATTTGGTCGCAGCTGATGAAATACCAAAGTTTTTTTTATCATTTTTACACTAGGAGTAGCTGCAGCATTTAATTAAATTTTTAATCAATTTTGATTTTTTTTAATTTAATTTAATTATTTTATTTAAATTCAATATTCCACTTAACTCAAAGTTTTAGTACAATAATGCTATTGTATAATACTGATAGTAATATATAAAAATTTAGAATTATATTTAAATTATTAACAATAATAGCGAGTTACTAAAAGTGTTTTCCTATTATAAAGGCAATCATTGAAATATAAAATTAAGTAGATACATTCTACAATTTAAGAAAAATTAGTGTCGAAGGTATTGAGCTATAAACTTTTAATAAAACGACCGATTATATCAGAGTAGTGGGGTGGTAGTACGCAAAATATAGTTTATTAATTAACAATCGCAGCACATTGATGATTAACAAATTAATATTATAAATAAAAAGTAAAAGAATAAACAATAAAAACAAAAAGAAAGACCATTCAACTTATGACTCTTGTTAAGTGATTTATTTCTTTGAAGTCAAAATTAAAAAGCCATTTTTTAATTCCTCTATACAGAATGAATAGGATTTCCTAATATTCCGAAGTTCAATAGTAGTTTAAATAACCTAGGTGCTACTGAAGTATAAAAATTACAAAAATTGTGAGTGCTGTGTGTTATAATGGTAACCAAATTCCTGTCACTACTGCGAAGTGCATAGGCAGTTGAACTTTGATTCCTTAGATAACCACTTTTAACATTTTATAAAAGTATATCTGCCTCAGTGGAAGGATTTTTGAATTGCAGAAAAGTAAGATGTTATGCTCGCATCGTCTTTTTTTCCAAATAATTCTTTAAATATGTTTTTGGGTAATAATCAGAGATTGTATCTTATTGTCATAAGTACCGCCCCAGCAAGCCAATCCATACTACAACTTTGATTGCACTAAGCCAGAGTAGACCGTTTCTAACAGATTGCGAGAGCAAAAAACTCTCGGAGGAGTATGTAAACCACAGTTCATTTTATTGTCAAAGTGTAAACCCAGGTACTTAAAATCAGCAACCCTTTCAATCACAAAGCACTTGGATGAGCAAGTAGGATAATCGCTAGTGTTATTTGACCAAGTATTTATAGGACAAGTATCAGTATTCACACACACATTAGTACAATCTGTACTGTTAAAGATCAAGTCTGGAGAATGTAGATCCAATGCAGGTAAGTTGAAAAACATAATCTTCGTTTTATCGCTTATTACTAGCTTGTGCATACCAAACCAATGCCTTAAGATATCTAAGTCATGGTTTACATCAGCAACCAAGGCTAAAATGGAATTATTGGAGTATGTACAAGCTATATCGTCAGCAAAACCAGTTTATGTGCCCTTCAAATTTTGACTAAATATAGAATTAATAAATATTAGGAATAAGATGGGACCAAGAACGTATCCCTGTGGGACACCAACCTGAATATCAAGGCATTCGCTAAAATGGTCTCCTATCTTAACCATTTGCCTCCTATTCTTGAGATATGATTGTTAGAATTAGTATATATATTAAATAAAGTTGGCAAGATGTAATTAAGTTTTGAGTGTATTTATTTTTTTTAATAATGTGACGATTAATGAACAGTGTGTATGTGTTGGCTTGATACATTTTATTTGGTCTTTACAAAAGAGACGCTGAGCAACAACTCTCTATTAATAGTTGAGTGTAACTCTGATCATTCTAGCAATATAGGTTTACACCTTACGCACAGATGACATTACATACATTTGTATGTGTATTACTTTAAATATAGGTACAAACTGTTAATTTACATATTTCAACAATGATCCAAACCAATTCAGCATAAACCCTCTAAAGCCTGCCTTTTCTAACTTTATTAGTAAGAGCTCGTGGTCCACAGTGTCAAATGCCTTGGTAATGTCTATAAATAGCGAAGCGGTCATTTTTTTGCTATCCAAACTATTATACTCGTAAACTAAACTGCAAAAGTTTAAGAGCGCGTCCTCCGTTGATTTACCCGCTCTAAAGCCATATTGATTTATGCTAAAAGAAGAATTTTTCTCCAGAAAGGTAATAATTCTACTTTTTACTACTTTCTAAAATTTTTTGAAAAAAAAAACAGAAAGAAGAGAGATTGGTCGGAAATTTGTGAGTTTTGATCTATCTCCCTTTTTGAAAATTGGTATAACCTTAGCAACTTTAAAGTTGTCAGGAAAGATTCCGTGGAATGTACAGTATTAACATGGTGGTGGCATTTTCCGTGTTTTAGCGATCGTAGCGAACGAAATAAAATTCAACAATTTTTCCCCGTTCTTGCAATAGGTGTGTACATAACCGTTATAAGTTTTCATAAAATTCTTTATATTCTGTTATTTTATGATTAGCGCACCCAAAAATGAATTTCCGGTAGCCTTGTCAACATGTTTGCAAACAGCGCGGCGAAGAAAATTTAGGAAGGAAGCAAAATGTTCGTAGGTTATAATGACTAGGAAATACAGAGATCGGCGGGGCATTCCAAGAGCGAGTTGTATGTCTTAGAAAAGAATCACGATATTTCAGAGTACGTCTTGAAGTGGGTTTGAGGGTATACTGATGTGATGACCATTCATAGTAAGACGGGTGTTATGATTGAAGGTTCGATGGGGTGGAATGTTACTGGCAATTTTGATGGAGCTTTGGTTGTGAAAATACCAATAGAACAAGTTGTGCCAAAAGTCGAGGTTTGACGTTGTCACTTGTAAAATGCAAACCCTACCAAAGTTACAAATTTTTAAAACAGTTAGTCAAAGTTGGCCCACCCCCTTAGAAACAACTAATCATTGATACACAATAAATGTTTTTTTTTCCAGAAGGCTAATTTTAATTTTTTTATTTAATTTTTACACTGAATATTATATTTGTTTATTTATGCAACATCTTAGCTCTATTTTTTTTGTTTGCACATATTCGCCTCGATTTTAAATGCGAATGCATGCGTATTTAGAAAAAAATGTTTTAATCGGAGTTCGTGGTTTCCTTATTACGTCCGCACCATGTTTTATTTCCGTTCCTCAGTTGAATGCGTTGGAAAATATACATTTTCGCAGAGGAAATAAATCGCGGCATACTATTGTTGTACATGTGTATGAGCCGTTCACAGGCTGGTAGTATTATTCGGTCATTTTATTTCGAAGATGACGAGACGGTTTTAGTGAATGCTGAACGTTACCGACCGATGTTAATTGACTTTTTTTCCCGAAATTGGATGAATTGAATAAGGTCGAAATAAGTGTGCACTGCGGCACACGTCTTAAATGGCAAAATTATTGAGAACGAAATTCGAAAATCTTATTATTTCGCTTAGAGGAGAAGTTAATTGGTTACCGAGGTCATGCGATTTACGAGTAACTTTGTTATTCGCAAGATAAATAAATAAATAAATAATAAAAACCGAAAAAATATGTAATACAATTCAAGACTTCGAACTGAAATTTAGGTTCTGGGTCTACTTATTTTTGAAAAAGTCTTCGAACATTGGCCTTGCAATTGGAACCTTGATGGTCGATTGAACAATGTTGTGTGTACTTTAACATTCAGTAGCGATCTATGATGGTTACATATAAAATAAATGGTATATGTTTTATTTAACAAAAGCTTGCACACTAACTGTTTGCTAATATTTATTATCTGTGATCATAGTTTACTACATGTAGTTTATCATTTACAATTTTAAAGAAAATGGGCACTAAAACCCATTTACCACAGTATTGTATAATTTACCATTAAAGTGCTTATAAAACCGGATGAAGGTAAATCTTTAAATTTGTATTTTGGATGGGCAAATAATAGGAGCTTTCTAATTATCGAAGAATCTTTACGTTGGCTATTATTTTATTTTCGTTTTTAAGAAGACTACTGCTGGAAAGAAATGTATTGTATTTGTCACGAAATTCCTTATTTTATTTAATCTTTTATTCTAGATAGTTGGCTTAATTTATAATTTTGAATTGGCAAACAAGATTGTCGAGGCGATAAGAATATTCCTTAATCAAACGGGTTTGTACACGTATGTACATACATATGTATTTTAAACTTGTGAAATTTGTTCTTTATCTATTTCTACTTGTATGTATAACTCTGATGAGAGGGCATATTTCCAGTTAAAAAGCAGCCCGTACCTACTTTTATTAATAATGGAAAATATTGAGCAAATTGATAAAAGTGAAGAGATTTTATCGATAAACATACATACATACATGTACATACCAGACGGAGTATGTACATTTTTATATGGATGTATGGTGTATACACTCGTATAAGAAGGTATGTACATATACCTACAATACTGTGCAAAACCTAAGCAACTATCTGAAGTCAGCACTTTATAGTAAATCTTTTCGACTTTCTACTCCACCAAATAAAAAGAAATGGATATATAATGATGTGTAATAGAGTGTATAGCATTTTGAAATTCACAACTTTTTATAAAAGTAATAATACATCAGATTAAAAAAAAACGCAAAAATCAACAAAGTAACCAACTTGAGTTGTGCAAAACCTAAGCAACTTTTTTAATATTTTATGTAACATCCTTCATTTTGAATAACAGAGGCGCAACGACGAGGCATATCAGTAATTAGCTTTGAAAGTGTATCCTGGGATATATTTTCCCAATCAACTTTCAAAGCATTGAATAGGTGAGACCTGTTGGAAAAGTGTTCTCCAGCGACACGGCTTTTAAGGATACCAAACAGGTTTTCGATGGGATTCAAGTCGGCTGATTGGGCCGGCCATTCAAGGACTTGAATCCCACTATCCGCTAACTACTCCTTTACCAACTTCAATGTGTATTTCGGATCGTTATCCTGTTGAAACACCCAACGAAGTGGCATTTCCCACTCCGCATGTGGTAGCATTACCGATTCTAGAATGGATTTATATTTGAATCGGTCCATGATTCTGTCTACGAGTATTTCGTAGAATGGACCTACACCTCCTGCCAAAGAACAGGTCCACACCATCACACTACCCCCACCATGTTTTACAGTGGGAGTGCAGAATCTAGAATAGAGTCGCTGCCCTTTACGACGTCTCACATAACACATCCCACCAGAATTAATTAAATTAAATTTTGACTCGTCGCTGAAAAGAACTGTTTTCCATTTTTCAGGAGACCAGTGTTGGTATTTTCTTGAAAAATTTAGCCTAATATGAAAAAGATTTTAGTTTGAATGTTTAAATCAAGTAATTTTACGACTTCATTCCAACTTTTGAACGGTTGTTTTTTAATTACACCACAAATGTTTCTATCCGTTCGACATGTTGTCTTACGCGGCGTACTACTGACATATTGACTTTCAACGACTCCGTTGAACGTTTTTTTATTAAACGTGAAATAATCGATTTATTAATATTATAACGCTTAGCTAATGTTGCCTGAGTATGTCAAGACTTAAATTCTTCAATAATCTTTAGTTTAAAAGAAGAGTAACTTTGTCAAGACATTATTAAAAAAACTGATAAAAGACAATCACTCAAGATCAAAGATAAAGAGCTTACAACATTTTATGTGTAACCTAACTGGACAAGTACTGTTAGCTTCTGTTTTTTTAAAGTGGGTTACAAAGGTGCTTAGGTTTTGCACAGATCAATTTGGCTACTTTGTTGGTTATCGCGTTTTTTTTAAATCTTAAGACGGCTTTTACACAGCGCATGATTAGTGAGATTTAAATAAGTGCAAAAGAGAGGGATGAGAGCGAAAATGAAACAAAAAAAAAATTTCCCCGATACACGGCGGGCAAGATTTGCTTTGCATGTTTTTGACATTTCCTTTTCTCCTTCTTCTTTCTTTTTTGTATTTGCTTTATTACTTCTTTCGCTGTTGTTACGAGCACTACATTTCAGTATAGCGGATGAATTTAAATGGACCAAAGAATTAACAAACGAGTTCATTTTCAATTATGAAATGTGCCCGTGCGAACTGTAGTCGGTATCTAAGCAATGAATAATCATTTCCGAAGAGTCCAATAAATTGTTTAGTTCTGCAAATGCCAATTTTGCTTTTATAATTTATTTTGCTTTCAACATTCAACATTGAGCACCAAAGATGAAATGAAAGAGAGCTGTCAAATAACATGAAAAATCAAACAATGAGAAAAGGGCTTCGTGTAAAAATGCGCGCATCATAGAATGACAGTTCAAAAGAAAATAACCAAAACATGCGCATCAAACTCATGCGCTGTGTAAAAAATCCCAATTTTTATTTTATTACTCTTTTGTAACTAATAATTAACCTCTCTACTTGTAACAAAAAAACGATGACCAACTACTAAACAAAGAAAGGTGTTTTCTTTCCAAATTTATAGTTTAAACTTTAAATGGAAAAAATGTTGATGGAAAAATGTTTAAAAATGTAAATAAATACATATTAGCATAAACATTATACTCGTATGTTTAAAGTGCAAACAGTGTTTCTGAATGCACACCACGATACATTTGTAACAAGGTCATACAATATATAGTACAGTGGACTCTCCCTAAGTCGAACTCTATCTAAGTCGAACTTTCCCTAAGTCGAACTCTCCCTAAGTCGAACTCTCCCTAAGTCGAACTCTCCCTAAGTCGAATTTCTCTCCAACTCGAAACATCCTCTAAGTCAAGCTCCCTCTAGGTAAGTCAAAACTCCTTCTAACTCGTACACATTCCCTCGATTCTTGGCTCTTTTTTCAAACCTTAACCCTCTAACGGCCAAAACAGTGAAAATGGTCGGATCAAGTTGATAATTTTTTTTTCACGTAGATATAGGTAATATATGCATAAACTTAAATTTTCATTAAACAATTTTATGCAGTTCGAGCGCCAGGTGAGAATTACTGCAGACCGTCTTAAGACGGTCATGTCGGTTTACGTATAAAGAAATTACTTTGAGGGAATTTATAATTCAAATTTTTTTATTTGCAAAAAACAATAAATCAATTATAAAGTGTTTTATTGTCTGTGGTGATAATCCCAAAAACAATTTTTGTTAGGAATACAGCACATGTGAAGGTTACATTTGGAACAAACGATCTGTGTGTCAGACTTTTTACAGTGCTTCCATCTTTTCTTTTCGGTTCTTTCAACCCAAATTGGAAAATGATTTTCACCATTATAACGAACATCAGCAACAGGGTGAACAGCTCTTTTTCCACAACTGAATGTGCCAGGAACTGCTAATGATGGTTGTTCAACACTTTGAGTCGATGACGGTCGTCCTACCGGTCGTTTTTCCTTGAAGGAAACAAGTCCGGCAGCTATTTCTTCTCGAAATTGTGGAAGCTTCAGAAGCTGTTCTATAGACAAATTCTTCAGTTTTTCGACACGAATTCGTTTATACAGAACATATGCGTTCGCTGCGGCCATTCCAATAAAATGGTAAAATAGCCTCGTCACGATGTTGCGGGATTTAGCTCGAATATGATACCGACCCATAAGCCCATCCATGAGGTCTACTCCACCCATATGAGCATTATACTCACGGATAATTTGAAAGCAGTCGATTTCGATGAATAATTTTTGCTTTCTATCGTATCGAGCTGCCTTTGCTTTGTTTTCATCACGATTGATTCTTTCAAAAGATTCGATTGATGTCATATATTCTATGGAACATCCTGTACTTTCTTTACTTACTATATAAAAAAAAATAGCTATATAAAAAAAAAATTAATTTTATCTCCAAAAACCAATATAAAGAAACTGAAGATTCCTCGGGCTCGTAAATATACTAAATATACTAAAAGAACATCAAGAACTTTCTAGTGAGGATTTTCGCAACCGGGTTTCCTTTTGTCAATGTGCACTTCAGCAAATTGAACGAGACCCCCTTTTCTTCGCCAAGGTGTTATTCTCTGATGAGTCGATTTTCACCAATCACGGTACGGTCAATCGACATAATATGCATTACTGGGCTACCGAAAACCCTTTTTGGTTGCGACAAGTTGAACGCCAACGTCCATATTTTATTGAAGGCAACTTGAATGGCGAAAAGTATGCAAACTTCTTACGGGACCATCTTCCAGTATTACTAGAAGAACTGCCATTGGAGTTGCGACAAACGATGTGGTTTCAACATGATGGTTATCCAGCCCATTATTCCCAAGTAGCCCGGGGCGTATTAAACAATGTTTATCATCAACGATGGATTGGACGAGGGGTTCCGAGGCAATGGCCTGCTAGATCAAATGATCTTACGTCACTTGATTTCTTTTTGTGGGGCTACTTAAAAAGCCAAAGCCAAAAAGCTAGAAAAAAGCCAACAACACGTGAGGTCATGAAAAGACGAATAACTGAAGCTTGCCGGAAGATTACGCCAGAAATACTTCTCAGTTCTGTTGGTTCATTTAGAGCGCGGATAGACAAGTGTATTGAAGTGAATGGTCACATTTTCGAGCATTTGTTGAAATAGTCTCGGGAAATAAACGTCGAAATGGGAAGAATTCAATGATTCAACAGTGGGAGGCAAGGGGACCCACTCTAATTAACCACCCCGAAGGCAACAAAATACTGCTACGTCCACATCGTTGTTTTTGGGTTATGCTAAACGCAGTATATAAAAACAAATGACAAGTCTACGAGCAATACGACTGAGCAAAGAAAATCAGGAATTATCATTTGAAAAATCAAAAATGGCCTTCGTTTGACCTTGAAAATGGGTCTCAAGGTCAAACTCGTGGTCACCATCTTATGTCCCCTTCAGAACCTTGTGACTTTTGTCTGAAACATTTTTCACGATATCTCGTATTTTTCGAGTAATTTGGATGTCTCAATTTAAAAAACTCACCCTGTATGTACAAATTTGCATTTGGACAGGACATTTCTTGGCATGATATATAGACATTTGTGTTTTGCTGCAAAGCATTTAATATTGTTGTATATGAAAGAAGGTAATGCAATTTACTAAATACCCATTTTTTACCTAATAAATTTTACGTCGAATTTAGGATTTAACACACATTAACTTTACAATGCCTTATACGTTAACCTTTCGCATTTCTTATGACTGAAATCTTGAAATAATTAAGAAAAATTAAAAAAAAATTACATAAAAAGGAAATGTAATAATTTCGTGGTTAACGTGCTGTGTGCAAACATTTATAAAAAATAATTGGCACACTGTTGTTAAGTTAATCTACGTCGAAAATCATAAAAAATCATCACCACGGAAATGTTCACGATTTAGTTTAATTTTTTTTAGCTGAGATGAATTTTTCAAATCTCTGTTAAAAACGCAAATAGCACTCGCATGATAAATCTCGTTCTGATCACGTGTACCATTAAAAACTTCAAACTATATGATGCTGATATTATAGCACATAGATTTGACGTATCTACCCCGGTATATCCATATCATAATATGAGGTTACAGCAGGACCGTGCTACGAGCCATTCTTACTGAGGACTCGTTTCAACGACAGCAATATATCGAAAAAATGACCAGTAAACTGGCCACCAAGATCGTTCGATTTGTCGCCATATCTTGTGGGGCTGTGTAAAATTGTCAGTATTTGCTGATAAATCGCAAATTATTTTGAGGTTGAAAACCAATATTTAGCGCGCTATTGGTAACATAGAGTCTCAAATTCACAAATAAAATGATTATTTGTATTTTTTAATGAATAGCATATACTGTACTCAAAGATCTTTGTAGACTAAACAATAGTTTTTTCGTACGGTAGCGCTGCAGAGCAGAGTGAACCTGGTCCTCAAGTTAGAGCCCTCTCCTTTCAGTGTGAGAGTTAATCACTTCTAATGGCAAACACCAAATTGGCTAAAGACCCTTTCAGCTGGAGCGCGTTGCCAAAGAGCCGGTTTTTTTTTACGGCATTTGTCCCTCTGGTAGGGATTCGATGTCATTGTTACTAACAATAGTGGTTTCATCAGTAAATTGGTGGTAGATACGCCTTATGGTTATAGTCTACTGTTGTGGCGTGCTGTTGGGCTTGCTGTCTTCTATTTTCGGCAGTTTATGGTTTATTTTATTCTCGTTGGCCGTAAATGCGACAGTAACAGCTCACTAATGTCATCTCATAATATCAATGTGTTATGGTAGAGGCTTACACAATTTCGAAAAATTGTGATCCTGGTTGGTCTATAGTTTTGCCACAATTCTTTCAAGTGCAATGTTGAAAAAATCACATCACAGCGCGTCACTTTGTCGAAATCCGTTTTTGAAAATAAATGTCTCGGTGGTATTATTACTGAGTACGTATCAATGTAGGTGGTGTATATCGATTTGAAGTTTATGGGTATTTTACAAAATGGAGCCTGGCTATCTAGTCGATGGCAGACTTTCTTAAAATCTGATTCCTTTATAGTAGGCACGGTTTAGAGGATCTTTTCTTGAAGATGGTGAGACCCTATTCATTGTTATTCCACGATATTTAACCGATAGACTGGCATATTCCCTTTACCAAATCAACGACAGTTGTTTTTTTATAATTTGCCGGAACTTTTCCAGCAACCCTTTTGGTCGTTAGTTGAAATATCGTTGTCCAGACTCATTTTTGAATGGTTTATTCTGCCTACGGAAGAATGTTGGTCCGCCTCATCGGTCAATAGTTTGCAGAAGTAATCTTCTTTGTAGAGCTGCCTTGTAAGCTCTTTGTTTCATTGTATGAGTTTGCCGGCACTTTTGTCAAGCAAGGAATTTCGTTGTGGTAGCCGTGTGAAACCTAAAATACCAGTTCCCGGAATTTATTCAGAAAATTAAAAATAAAAGTTTATTCATCTAAATCTATATTGTCCCCTTCAAAGTAATCCCCATCGACTGCAATACACTTATGCTAGCGTTTGATCCAATCCTCGAAACATTTTTTATATTCGGTTTTCGGTGCTTCAGTGCTTCCTGCGATTTTTCCATTACATCCTTCCGGCTGCTGAAACGCGTTCCCCGTGGTGGTTTTTTAACTCGATTGAACAGAAAGAAGTCACAGGGAGCCAAATCAGGTGAATTCGGTGGCTGTTGGATGGTATTTGTTGCATTTTTCGTCAAAAAATTACGAATAATGATGGCAATGTGTGACGGTGCGTTATCCACGAGTTTTCTGCCCACAATTTTGGTCTCTTTCGGCGAATTGCTTCACGCAAACGTCAACGTCTCATAATGCCCAAATAATACGAGTATTCTTTGTCTACTGTCTTACCTTCTGGCAAAAATTGATGATGCACTACACCGTTGTAATCCATGAAAACAATGAGCATTGCCTTCGTTTTTGACTGAAAACGACCTGGTTTTTTTGTTCTCGGCTCATTTGGTGAAGGTCATTGCCTGATGTCTGGATTGCGTGTCGTACTCATAAACCCACGTCTCGTCTCCAGTAATGATCCTTTTGATGAATGTGGGATCGGATTCAGCCTCGCAAATCACCGCTTTTGCGACGTCAACACGGTCTCTTTTTTGTATTAAATTGAGGTCTTTGCTGCTATACGACAGAAACCCAAATCATTAACCAAAATGTCTTGGACGGATCCATAGGCAATGTTCAAGTCCTCCGCTATCTCTCTAATGGTTAATTTGCGGTTATTGACCAACATTTCTTTTACTTCATCAATGTTTTCGTCGGTTTTCGATGTCGATGATATGCCACTGCGTTCATCACATTCGATTGACTCACGACCACTTTTGAACCGCTCGTGCCACCGGTAAACGACTATTTTCTTTAGAGAATCGTTACCGAAACACTTTTCCCACACTTCCAACGTTCGCGCACCATTAAACCGTTTTTTACGCAAAATTTAATACTCGTACAAGTTCGTTGTAGCAAATTTAAATCCATTTCTAAAATTGTAAAAAATCGCCAACACACACAGAGAAAGATGTACTCTTGGCTACGTAACTTTTGCAAATGTCAAGCTATGACTCTACGATTTAGAGGGAATATCAACAACAGATTTACCAACTTAACAAAAAAAACGGAACTCAAATCGGAATAATGCGAGCGCCACACGCAACTTTTTGATCAACGTGGTATATTGTTTGCTGACCATGTCACCAATGGCCTCCTGCGCTGATTACTGGTAGTATGAAATTTTCCAAAAAATGTTGGGAGACCTAATCAAAAGAATCTGTAGTAGCCTCTTACGATTGCAGCATTTAAAGTCGAATTTGTCGTTTAATGATACTTTTTTGGTGTTTTAGCCTTCGGAATATTTGTATTAGCACTTTATCTACATCAAAGTATTGTAGAAACTTTCCCAGAAACTTTCGGTTTTTTCAAAGTGTTGTGTTTTAGGTGGATGATAAATTCGGTTGACGGTTTCTGAAACAAATTCTAAATTTTTCCCAAAAAAGCCAGTGTTCAAGACATTTTGAAATACCTCTTTGTGGATTTTAAGTAATTTTCTCTTCAGCTTATTTTAATTAATTAATATCCATTTCCAAATCATTCGTTATCTATCCTTCGAAATAATTGTAAGCCTATATCTATCAAATCACAAAGAGTGTTCTAAGCTGTACATATCACTGTGTCTGTACGAGTACTCGTAAAATATGTATCTTTAGCTCTTTCATTAAAATGAATCCGCTAAAGACTCTGATTAATTCGTCGCATCTTGAAAATTCCTTTAAATTGATATCCGAGTGGAAATATACTCTGCCTTCATATCCATCATTTTAAATAATGTCTAGCTAGAAGGTTGGAATTTCACAAATCTATCTCGACTACGTTTATATGGTATGTTAAGAGCTCAATGGTCCATGTGCGCTATAGATTTAAGAGGCATACTCGTATCTCGGATAGCTTGTTAGATCTTCAATGAATTAGTAACCGCATGAAGAACCTAACAAATATTTCTACTTCTCCTTCGTACTCGTAATTTGCCTTCAATTAAATTTAATTCGTTGCAAGTTGTCTTAATAGGGTTTTTGCTGAAGCTTTAGCGAAATTACTCTTGTGGAAAGTTGGTGTACGCGAGCTAAAAAATTATAAAATCCTAGAACGTCTACGAGTATCTTTTTACTTTATGTCTCCCAATTTATTCAATTAAAAATAGAAAAGAAAAGAATTTTTTTTTTCGCATTGACGGTCAGTATGCAAGATAACTATCTGATTGACTTTGCTTTGTGGGTGATTCTCTTTAAATTAGCATTTGTTTAGGGCGTTTATTTTCGGCACAATAGTTTTGCGTGTGATGTTCTTGGCGGGAACGAAGACAAATTGTTGCAATCATTTCGTTAAACGACCAATATTTTGCTTCATACATACATATAATATACTATATTCGTACATATATTGTAGTTTCTGCCGACTATGGTTTCTTACTTGACTTGATTTGCTGTATTTTGCTATCACACTCCCACGATAAAGTCGCCTTCAACCGATGCCTTGAGTTGCGTCGTCTTCGTTGTTGTTGTCGTCGTTGTCGTCGTTGTCGCATCGTATCGTATCGTAGTCGTCATGCTTCAATGAATAGTATTGAAAAAAATTCTTTAGTTTTGTCTTTTGCTAAAATATATTTCTATGTAGACGTATCTGCAGATACAGATACACTGTTAATTTATTGCAATTGGCTGTGAATCATCATGATGATGATCTCTCCCTCGTATCTATGAATTTTATTGCGCAAAACGCCCCCGCAAGGAAGTTCTACTTCCTGCTTTAATTGGATCGTAATTGAAGGTTGTGAAGATGAAGAATTTGAGCCGAATCAATGCCCATGGCTACGAGTACTTTCGTTCCAGATCGCCATTGATGCATTACGAAGAATTGCTTCGTCTTCATTTTAAATGTATCTGTTTGAATAGGTATAAATGAAAATATGGTATACGAGCATATTCGTGTCTGAGGGCTGCAGTGCCACTTTCACACCATCACGGTCCATTGATCCTGTGATGTCTGAACGTCTAATGCACAGCTTAATTATCTTCTAATCCAATAAAAGTCGTCTGAGTACTTATGTCTGTGACGATGACTTCCTGGGCTAACGTTTCTATCGATACATTCGGAAAGTGGTTTACGTCTCCGATGGCATTGCGCATAGGTATGTATTGTGGTATGAGTTCAATTGCTTCAGCACATCCAATGGGTATTTTAGATGCTTTGAGCCCTAGACCCTGGTTGGGTGCGATTGCATCTGTTTTGTGCTCAATAATTGTTCGACTACATTCAGTCATTGACAGAAATTGGATTTTCATTTAGACGTTGTGGATGGATGAAAGTTATGATCGCGTTCCATAAGAAAACGGTTTCTTTTATCGCTTCGAAATAAAATCTGTGCTCCATATTATAAAAAAACCATTACTCTCAATTAGTACAGCTGAATATTTTAGAGGATTCTTCTGCTATGGCATAGCTCGTGTTGCACGAAAACGCAAATTCACTTTAAATTTCCATAGTAAATGGTTCACGGGTGTAACCAACGAGACGTTACAAAAAGTAGTCGTAGCTGATTTTCAGAATTTTGTGAAAATATTTTGCAACAGTTAGGAAGTCCAAGCATTGGCAGATTTTTTACTTATAGAGAAACGGGGGTAATATCGCATCATCATTTCCTCGCGGTACCTGCTGGAATGCTACACTAATTACAACAAACGAACTGATTGGTTTAAAGATGCCTTTCAGAACTTTGGTAAGAGTTCTTAAAAAGGAGGTGATGCTATGAAAGAATGGATGAAATCAACCGTTACTATAGCCTAAAAAGCCGATGAATTAAGGTGTATAAGGAATTTAGACCAAGGTCAGGGTTTCTAAAAGAGATATGATATTGAATAACCTGTGTATCTATAGACCAAGGGTGGCTCTAATATCCGGTAATGGAACAACGAAATTGAAATATTCGGCCTGCAGTCATTCCTCTAAGGTTTGGATCTATTCCTCCAGATGGTTGGTTCAGTATTGTGTAACGACAAAAGTGAAGACTCTATACCGCCAAAAATAATTCAATGGAATTGTTCAGGTAAAATTAAAATGGATTACTTCTGCTATTTTTCTGCAGATTCTTTAGTAAATAAAGACATAATGCGCACTTAGCCTTCCAAAAACTGTATGCCGAAATATAATAAGTCAGTGGCTGCATCGACAGCAAGAGATCGTGTCATTCGCCTTCAGAATGCTGGCTTTTGCTTACATAAATTTATGGGTTGATGAAAAATGCGGTTAGTGTTTGCAGTAAAATAAGGGACATATAAAGAGGCGCTGCGAAGAATGGAGAAATCAGTTCATGAATTTTGATTTTTAATTTTGGTGGGACTAAAAACTAACAGAAAGACTTAAGAGCTAGGGACCAAGGAAGTGATGGGGGAGATCTTGTTTGAGATGAGGAGTGCTCAGGTGGAAATCAAAAAGGGAGAGGTTTGAGTTGAGCTTTCAGAGCATTCGGAAGATTGGTTCGTTGGAGCCATAAGAGGTGCAGTGGACCGGTAGATAGAAGAGACGAGGACAACATAGATTGCAGCGGTTGGTTTTGAAGGAAATGGAGTTCAAAATGGATGCACACTCGACGGAACTTGAGAGAAGTCGATGAATGAAAAGAATGTCAGCAGTATTCCTACGTTCTTCTAACGACTTCATATTTAGAAGTTTGAGGCGGTCCTGATAGGGAGGTAAGATCAAAGGGTTGTTCCACAGCAGACCACGGAGAGCAAATTCGAGGAATCGACGTTGAGTACCCTCGATTCGGCAAACATGAACCCGGGGACCAAGCTTGACTGGCATACTCAAGCAGGGGGCGAACAAAGGTAATATAGAGAGATCTGGTTTCATACAGGTTGGAAAATTCCTTGGACCACCGTTTAATAAAGCCAAGTGAAGAGTTGGCTTTGAGGATCATTTTATCGATATGCGAACGGAAATTAAGCTCACAGTCGAATAATATGTCAAGGTCTTGAAAAGACTGAACCAGAGGAATTGGTTGACCATAGACAAAATAAAGTCGGGGAAGAGACGGGTTGCATTTACGTGAGAAGGTTGTAGATTGATCAAAAACAACATAGTTAATAGTAAGAATGAAGAGAAGAGGGCCAAGATGACTGCCTTGTCGAACTTTGTTTTATCGCTATTTCCACAACTAGTGCTCCATTGAAATCGCCAGTAGCATTCCGCCCATTCAAACTTTCAACCGTAACACCCGTCTCGCTACGAATGCTCATCGGTATACCCTCAAGTCCATTTTCGGACGTACTCTAAAATATCGTGATTCTTTCCTAAGCCGTACAACTCGCTTATGGAATGCCCTGCCGATCTCTGTGTTTCCTGGTCGTTATAACTTACAAACATTTAAAAAGAATGTACATCGTTAACTCTCTTTTCTTCCTCCCTAAATTTCCTTCGCCCGCGCTGTGTACGAACATTTTAAGGGTACAAAAACCCCTTGAACGCGCTCTGATTATAAAAAAAAAAAAAAAACTTCCAGATGAGGCCAGGAATGGAAAGGGTGGATCTAAATCGAACACTGTAATATCGGTTTATCAGGTAAGAAGAAATCCATTTTAATAAGAGAGGCTCAAAGCCGAGAGCAGACAATTTGAAAAGGATCAATTGATGAGATATCTTATCAAACGCTTTAGTGAAATCAGCTGCGATAACATCGATTTCTTTGCTATTTTCTAAGGCTGAGAGTGCAAAAGGCACGAGTTCAACTAGGTTTGTGGTGGTTGATCTACCTTTTAGAAAACCATGTTCTTGGGGCGAAACAAAAGGCTTGCATTTGAAGCTTAAGGCTTCGTATGAAATGCTTTCAAAGAGTTTGGGTATATGAGAGAGTTTAGCAATGGGACGATAATTGGTAACTTCATGCTTAGATCCCTTTTTGTGTATCTGGATTATAAAAGAGGTCTTCCAAATCTGGGGAAATTCTTCCTGTGTAAGGGATAGACGAAAAAGGTAGGTAAGGGGTAGAGACAGGTTGGAAGAACATTTTTTAAGAAATACGGGGGGGAGACCATCTGGGCCAGGTACAAATTCATCTTTAAGATTAATAACTTTTCTTCAAAATTGCAGGATCGAAATTTTGAGTGAGAAAGGGACCAGTGGAAAAATTTGGTAGATCATTGAAGTAAGAGGGATCTGGTACGAAGGAGTTGTTGGCAAAGGATTGTTTGAAAGATGTTGCAAAAAAGTTGGCGATGGTTGGAGTATCAATTGACGATTTGGTTTCAAAAGCGAGGGAGGAAGGATAACCATCACTCTTACTTTTGCAATTGACAAATTGAAAAAATGAATTGGGGTCATTTATGAGATTGGTTTGCGTACTATTCAGGTAGCGTTGATAGAGAGAGTTATAGAGTTCAATGAAATGAAGATATATGGTATAAATAATTTGAATAGTCGGAAGAAAAGTGGGTTCAAAGGAATACCGCCAATAACTTGTTTCTTTTGTTTCGTAGAGAGTGGAGTCTACGATTATACCAAGCAGGGGATGTAGAATAAGTTTTATGGCGGGAATATGGCACATAAAGGGGGATGGATTGGAATATTTCTCTGTAAAAAATGGAGAGGGCAGCGACCAGAGATAGATTGGTGAACTCGAAGGAAGCCCTGCTTAGATAGGTATTAATTTTACGGAAATTAGCTTTGTGAAAATTGTAAGAAAATAGAACTGCGGGGGGAGGCGACTGGAGAGGAGAGTTGCGGAAAAATGAGAGAAGAAGTGGAGGATGAAAGTTATCAAAGGAAATGTGTACGTTTCTCATCCGATTATCTGCAAAATTTTGTCGACGTATGTCCGATAAATCGTTCGATTCTGATGAAGGAAGAACCTCTGTAGTGCTCCAAGTTCAGGAGCATAATCATACTCTTTCACTTGCTACACATTCAATCTACACTTTCTTCTGATTGCTGAAAGGTTGACCTTCATTCAAATGTCAGTGGTGATGTCAGTGTACTTATATCCGAACAGAACTCTGTCTTGGATGTAAGGCAAAAAAGGCTTTTGGACCTCTCTCTGACAAAGTAATTTGAAGTACTGATGACTGCTTCGTATATTGCAATCATTTGTCCCGTGCTGAGCAGGTTGGAGTTGGACTAATGTAATTTCATTCATTCGTACTTTTTAGCCACAGAGTTTGTTTGTCCACTGTCTTTCTTGTAGCTTTGGAATTGTTTTGAGCTTTATGCATAGTCTTGCTCAGTTTTATTGTCACTTTTGAGATCATTTGGTATAACGATTTTAATTTCACGTTTGTGTTAAAGACACATGTTCTCAATTTTGCTGTATATATTTATTTTTTGTGGCCGCACGTGGTGCCAAGATAAGATTAGGAAGAATCGTCTGCCGCCACAAATAGATAATTATAAATCAACGGCTACAACAAAACGCATGCCAAAAAGAAAGTAAAGAAAAGTTCTCATTTAGCCAATCCATCGTAGTAAGAACGCAATAGTGGAGGGATCTAGTCACAAGCCGCCAGCCAATAAAACGATGGAAGACATTTTACCACAAATAAGTGGATAATGACCCCTTCTGGAAGTAGCAACTTGCAATGCCGCCGTTGAAAGATATAAACGCATTCGCTTACAAGAGCTACTGCTGCAAAAGGATAAGTCCGCATCAATAATTTTCAGTAGTCGCCGCCACTAATGCTCCTACCGTTTCAGCTACAGCCAATGTGCCAACTCGAACTCCCTATCCTACGAATTCCTTGAGGCATTCAAATATAATGCCAAATGCCAGTACCACCGCCATCTGCGCTAGTGCCTGCGCCCATGCGATTGCAGCCATCACATCCCTGGCAAACAGGTTATATGACAACAACTTCACTTGGCTCCTCATGTGCCCAAGGGGTATCAACGTTTTTACCACCACAATTTTCAAAACCAACCTTTGGAGCTAGCTGTTCGCCATACTCAGCTAGTTTCGTAAAGAATCTCAATGCCTGGAGATTCTCGAACCCCCATCCCATTGCTGTGAAAGCCATAATCGACCATCACTATGTCGATGATTACGTATATACTGTAAGGCGCAATTTACGGATATCGCCGAAGCTATCGAAGTCACGAACAGCGTTCTAATATACATATGGATGATGGTTTCGTGTTGCGAAATTTCATGTCGAACTCGGCAGCAGTACTGAGGAACATATCGGACATCAAAGGAGACAGTCAGCAAGAGAGAATAGTGGACATGAACATCGAAGATACTTCGGAGAAGATCTTTGGTCTATGTTGGGAGCCGAAGGAAGATGTCTTTTCATTCCAATCAGATCTCCTCGAGTAAGCTGGGACATCATAGAAGGTGACAGGTGGTCATGTCATGGTGTCAACATGATGGTGCAATCGCCAATTTCACAATTCATGTCAAGCTATTGCTGCGATCGGTGTGGAGACGTAGAATCGGATGAGACGAGATTATTCTCCGAGATATTTTCGGGCGAAGAGGGAACTGTCGACACTAACTCAGTTTAAGATGCCTGCCTGTTGATGGTGGATCATATCGATCTGCACACGTTCGTTGATAGTTCATAGCGGGGTGTAGTTTAGACGG
The DNA here is from genome assembly GCA_963966105.1 of Volucella zonaria. Classification (NCBI taxonomy): domain Eukaryota; kingdom Metazoa; phylum Arthropoda; class Insecta; order Diptera; family Syrphidae; genus Volucella; species Volucella zonaria. Next base: position 48,115,219 of record OZ014533.1, on the reverse strand, counting down.
ATTGAGTCCGCTAGCGATGTTCATGTGTCATCCATCTGTGGAAAAACCAAGTGTGCTCCCAAGAAATTGACGTAAACTCCACGTCTGGAGTAATCCGCTGCCGTTCTTGGGATTAGACTCTGCAACTCACTGGTGGAGTGCTATAAACTGTCGTTCAGACGACGTACCTTCTGGAGTGATTCGAAGCCAATGCACAGCTGGCCTTGTCCAGAGCTCTATCGTCACAAGCAATTTGTGGGGTTTCGAATTGCTGAAATTCTGGAAAACAGCCATATTAACCAATGGCGCTAGGTCCCGTCAAAGCTAAATCCGGCGAATGACGCAAGAAGAGCAAGGTATCCTCTTAAGTTCGAAAACAGAAGTAAATGGATAGATGGCCCTGCGTTTCTTGGGTCGCCGGAAGAGGTTTGGCCCACTCAACCGGATGACTTCAACTCCCAGACAAATACCGTTGAACTGCGCCCGACGCTGTTACTACATGCCGCCACAGTGAGTATCCTACTAATTGATGCCATAAGGTTTGGAAAGTTTTCGAAGCTCGGGAAAACTGTCGCGTGTATGCTCCGTTTTGTCAACTACTGTCGAGGAAATCGTACAGAAGGGGCAAATTATCAGTCAGGGAACTAGATGCAGCCGAACAGATTGACATCTAGACTAGACTATTTTGGACCGGTCTACATCACTGCTGGTCATCAAAAAGAGAAGAAGTTGGTTGTGCTTTTCACATGTTTGGCAGTGCGAGCCGTGCACTTAGAAATCACGGCGGACCAATCAACGGACGCTTGTATGATGTGCATCCGAAACGTTGTAAACCAGTGCGGTGTGCCGAGCAAATTTGTAGCTACTCGTACAATGGAACTAATTTCGTCAGTGCAAAAGGGAAACTGTCAGGCGCTGGTATATATACTGTATATACTGTAAGGCGCAATTGTCATCGGCGGGTATCGAATGGTTGTTCAATTGTCCGCTAAAAGGACGGCAGTGGGTGGCCGTGGCTCAAGTGGTAGTGGACTGGCTTCCAAATCGGAAGGTTCGGTGTTCGAATCCCAGCCTCGCCCGAAAGACATATCCATTTTTTCAGTTAACGAAAATCAAGTAAGATGAGTAGTTGACTAGAAATCAACATCAAGCCAGCTTCCACTAAGAATTTAGTCTCCCCATTAAATGTTGGATGCCTCCTATATGGAGCGAAATAACCACTGAGCCCAAATATCTTTCTTTCTCTCTATCCCATTTTCCAAAAAACTTAACACATGCTGAGGCATTATAAGTGTATTCATACCCACTTGAGTGTTAAGTTCTTTAAAAAAAAACATACAGGAGGTTTTTGGGAGAGACTCGTGCAGTCAATTAAGATAGTCCTCTCACGAACACTTAACGGGATATCCCCAATGATGGAGACGCCTCAGAGTGCTCCCATCGAGGCAGAAAATATAGTTAAGAGTAGCCTGTGTCTGCTGAAGATGAGGAACGTTTAACATCCAATCATTTCCTGCTAGGTGCACCAAACTCTACTCAGACACAGAGTCAGAGGATAGAAGAGCGTTCTGTCTAGAAAGCAGTGGCGAGTTAGCCAACAAATCAAGGATCGCTTCTGGAAGGGATGGGTCATGGAGTATCTGCCTGTCCTTGTCCTTACCAGAAGAAGCAAATGGTTTCAGCGCAACGAGCCCAACAAGGTTAGAAACTTGTGTCTTGTATGCGATGTTGCTGTCCGGAGAAGCCAGTGGTTGCAAGGTCGAGTTATCCGAGTTATTTCAGGCCGTAACGGGCAAGTCGGTTCGGCCGAAGTTATGACCGTTGCTGGTGTCTTTCGCAGGCCAGCTGTAAAAATTGCCGTCTTCGATGTCACCCGGAGCGCCTCGCGGGGGGTCGGATGCGAAATATTTATTAATCTACCTGAAAATGTCACCACCCTGGTTCCGGTGGTAAGCAACGTAAGCGACAGATTTCAAGAATGGCGATCCTTATCAACGGTTAATTAGCCAACAAAGCCTGATATGCACCTCGAAGTGAAGTCTGCACAAATAAAGATGGGGGATTCTACAGATTGTTTAACAGCGATGCTCATCTATATTCCGCGGTCAGGTAGAATAAAGCAATTCAACGTGGACGAAGATCGACAGCAATTCAGTCCATCTAACCAACAAGACTGTTGGAGTAGACGACTCCTTTCCTGAACTATAATACTTAAAGCAGTGGATATCGATTTGGTAAAGAGCACATTCCTTCATTTGTGAAATATGGTCACAGGGTTTGTCCGACCAATGTCATACTTGAAAGGATTCTGCGGGATGCGAGTTTATTGTAAGAGGCTTGTATCAGAACCTTAATATAAAAGTACTCGGGTGCATGTATGCTAATAAGGAAGGAGATACTAACGACTTTGACTGTAAGCCATAACGAAGAGATATTTTTTCTTTAAGAAACAAAACAAATAGCTATTCGATGAGTTATGATTAGTGAATACCAGCATCTACGTTTAAGCATACCGTCGAGTAGAATTGTCAAGTCAGAGAGTAGATTTTTTACCACATTGTTTTATCTTTGCCAGTAGCGTTTTTAATGATGACAGCATTTTTTCTTTCTACAATTTTCAAAAAGGGCATCTATTTGGGCTTGAGTTTTTTACGCAGGAGAAAAGGTGATGTTCTACTGGTAGCCGCATGATCGCTAGACGTAATACCGCTTAATACTGGTAGCACACTTTCAGTAGAAACGGCTTAGGCTTCATAGTTGACATCATTTTTGTAAATAGCATCCTAGCGAGCTGCAACAGATGTAGAGTCCGTAATCTGTTTAATGGGACGAATGCGATAAAAAATAAACACCTTTACCGATGACATCGAATGCTGGCCAGTAGACAAAAATAGCAGCATTATAAACTAGACAGCGGAGGAATTCCCCAGATGGAATTAACGGTGAAGGTACAATAAATTCCGCAACAAAAGAAATAAGACTACTCCGACATATTTGGAGCTCAGGCCGGTAAGGTTTTCGCAGGTCCTGGAACAGAGATGATGGCAGATGGAGCAACGGCAGCCCCCACATCCCCGAACGGGTTACTGGCTTCGGTCTAACCGTTCCCTCGTCCTAGAGGCCTCTATAATGGAACTGACCCTCCAGGTTGGGCGTTGTGCCACCGGGATTACTGCCCAGCTACTGAAAAAAATCTATAGTTACGAAGCAACAACAAGCCTCGGTTGCAGACAGATCTACTGTTGACAAGCCCTGCCAACGAAATAAGGACAACGAACTTCGGATCTACCATATATATGGAATGTTAGGTCCCTTAATAGGCCACGTGCAGCCGAACTACTGCCGAAAGCCCTGGACTTTCGCAAAGCAGATGCTACGGCTATCCAAGAAATGCGATGAGATGGACCGGACAAAAAGAGAACGAAAAACTGCTACATTTGCTACGGCGATTATTATTGACGGGAAACGCAGTGCCTATGTGGATGCGAATTTGTTATTAGAGGCAGACTTAGGCAAGAGTCTTTAGTTTCCGGCATGTTAACGAGAGCGTCGTAACAATCCCTATTAAGGCTAAATTTGCCAACATTAGCTTTGTATGCGCGCAGGTCCCCATAGACGAGAAGGATGACGACATCAAAAATAGCTTCTTCGAACTCTTGGCCAAGGCCTACGAACAGTGCCCTAGCTATGGAATTAAAATTATCCGCAGCGATTTAAATGTAAATCTTGGGAGTACTATCGGAAAGTATAGCACGACACCATCTCCGATAACTATTTCAGACTAATTGACTTTGCGGCTTGGAGGAAAGAAACATTGTTGTAGTTAGCACGAGGTTCAAGCATCTCGATATTCATAAAGGGACTTGAAGATCTCCTGATAAATCGATCGTCATCCAGATTGAGCACTCTACGGTCGACGCAAGGCACTTTTCCAGTATTGTGGATGTCCGAACGTTCCAAAGGCCAACATCGACTCGAACCATTACCTTGTTATAGCGAAGATACTGTTGCCGATATCCCGAATATCGCAAAGGCAAGCTAATACTGTGAGGGAGTTTTCGTGCATCAGAGATGCCGACTATGATGTAGTGGATTTTACTCGGCCAGCACAAACACATTCAGCTAAGCAAGAACATAGTAGTAGAGTGGCAGTCGATGATGAGGATTTAGAAAGGGCATTTTTGTAGACTCTATAACGGCTATCACGAACCAAATATCGCGGGCAGGCAGAGTGAACTTTTCAACCTGGTGGTGTGGAACAACAATTCTGTCCACCCGATCTGTATGATGCGAAGATGGCTGTATTAAAGCTTAAGTCCAACAAAGCGGCTGGAGCGGACGGCCTGACTGCCGAGCATTCACCAAATCATCTGTAAAATATGATCGGACGAAAGTATGCCCGATGAATGGAACCTCAGCATTGTTTGTCCGATCCCCAAGAAAGGAGGCATCAGTCTTCTTAACATCGCCTAGAAGATCCTATTTGCCGTATTGTGTGCACGCATGAAGTTTTTCGTCAAAATCTGATTGGGCCATATCAGTTTGGCTTTAGGCTGGGAAAGTTCACCATCGAACTCACCGAGATCTTTGATTTCATAAAAGGACTTAGACAACCCGAAGTGCTGTCATGCGATTTCTTTAACATCATTCTTGAACGAATAGTGCAAAATTCACTCGCCAACACAAGAAGCACAACTCTTTAAAAGTCCATCCAATTGCTCGCATACGCTGATATCGAGAGAGCTTTCAACAACGTTGACACATCGTCGATCATCAACTCTCTTCAAGAACTGCACATAAAAGGCTCTATCGGCAGCTTGGTCTACTTCATTCCCATAAATGCAACCTTTGGTCGAAACTACTTAAGTATATAGCGGAACACCCCAAGAGGATGTACTATACTCTGGAACCTCAAGTCCTTAATGAGCTGTTTACCAAATTAGAGGACGGCACTCTATAACATTCTCTAGCACGTCATAGGCATACTTTTTTCTTTGGCGCGTAGTTGTGGTCTTAACGTAAATCGGGCTAAAAAGGAGCAGGCCTTCTGCTCAAGAAAAATCAAGACCCCCTTCATAACCAGCTATCCAATTTCGACGGTCAGGTTGTAATTATCCCTGTCTTCAGGTTGAGAGACACTCAGCAATGGAAAGAGCTACTTACGTGGCCTCCCGCAATGACCACCCATTATCTTAAATCGAGTTCACTGTTGAATGAAATCAAATGATTTCAGAGAGAAACGAATGCAGACAACGCCGGTTCTTTCTCACAAAGTCTCTTTCCATCTTTGTAACCGATAGGCATAAATGCAGGCGTTTTAGGATCTCTGCATACACAAATCATTCAGTATACCTACATACTACACTGTTTTCCAAGCCGCATCAGCCCCAGGAAAAGGTATATCTTCGAATTCGTAAACATACATACGGAACACTGTAAAGCGATTGGGTATTCGCCACAATAGTTTCAGCAGGACCTATCGGGACGAAGAGCAGGCGAAATCTGTGGCGCCTGCAATCGCTGAAATCTAGATGATTTTTGCTCTTTCTGCGACTTTGACAAATTTATTAGGAGATCTTTTTGGTTCCAGAAGGAACTTTTCACATTTTTCCAGTGGTATCCCAAAAGATCTATAGCTAGTCAAAGTGCACCTCAATGAAACCCATATGTTCCTTCTAGACTCCAAATTGCGCAATTACATTTGAAAAAAATTTGTCTGACATCTTATCAAAAGACATATCTGACTGTCAAATCTACCGCGGGAAAAAATAATCCAGGAAATTCCTTTCAATATAAAATACAAGAAATTAACAATAAAAATTAAAAAAAAAAAGTAAATCTTTCTTTTAAATTCACTGTTAAACCACATAAATGAATGTAAACAAACTTGACAGAAAATTGTGCTGTCAACTTTGTTAATTCTGTTTGTTTTAGTTATTGGAAAACTGGCATAATCTGTTATAAAACTTCGATCGCAAATTTGTTAAAATTGCCATAAAGTATGGGAAATTGTGCAATTTGGGAGACAATTTCGGAAAGTTGCGAAATTTTGTCTAGTGGGAACAACATATTGTAGTATTACCATACCATATATTAACTAAGTGTCTATTCACAGGTCTGCGAGCAAAACAATTTTTATTACGTTCAAGACAAAGTGATAATTTTACTATTCCAAAAGCACAGAGCTGAATTTATTTGTGGATTAATAAAAAAAACTCAAATTTAATTAGTTTTTCAGAAGAAACCAACGATTCGCTTATTTCTTCGCTAATAAGCGAATGCTCTTTGCGAGCTGTTAAATTTTAGTTGCATTTCACAAATGTGGAACTCAATCTATATTCGCATGACTAAAACATTCCCGCGAATTTAACATGAAAACACAAAACAATTATCTTTCGTTGTTGCGTCGTTGCGCGTAAATGGAAAAGTAGCTGTATATGAAAAGTCAAAATTTGCGAATAATTGCTTTTTCATATACGCAGTTCGCTGGGCTGTGAATATACCTTAGGATCCTGACTGCCACCTAGCAAAAATGATTTCCACAACGAAAATGATCCACTATCAAAAGTAAACAAAAAGCAGCCGTGACTTCAAAATACAAACACTCAAAACACATTTAAGTGGCTAAACGAATAAAATCTCTGGGGTATCACGCAAATATTTGTTCAAGAGACAAAATATGAGCAATATTTCTTAACTTAGTTCAAAGAGATGAAGAACGAAATTAAAGATTACGTTTCCATTTTGAAGGATATGTATATCAATTACGCACCCGTTTTGAAACAAATGTTAAAAATTATAAGAAGCAAAATGAAATCACTCTGCAGTGTAAACGTATAGGAATTTATCTATCATATTTTACAACCAATCAGTTCCTATTCATTATCCGAAAAGTGATGCCATGAGTTGCTGTCCACAATAATATATGAGGTTGGTCTACAAATTCTCTATTCAGGTTGTTAAATTAGGTAAATGCACCAAAAAAGTCATTTTGGCGATTTGTAAGAGAAATCCCATCGGTTATCTCTATCACTTTTAGTTTTCTTTATCTTTTACTTAAACCACATTGCCACTCTCGTAATTCACAACTCAAATTCAACTGATGAACTGACTTGCATACCTTCGGGATGCTGATATTTATAGTCCAATGACATACTTCGAGAAGAATCTGTGCCATCCAGCGTTCCATACAAATTTCCATTTTGCTAGAAATTTCGATGGCGCTGTTCACATTTAAGGGATATCACAGTGTGTTTCTTCGATAGTAGCATGCAATACACGGAATAACCACCTCTTGAGTTTGTAACGATATTTAATTTACATACATATATTCAATTAAATTATTACCCGTCGTCAGATTCGGGAAATAACCAAATGCGGCAGTGTTTAGTTAACCCAGAGTCCGTCGCCTTCGTGACTTGATAAAGACAACAATGTTAATGAACCATACCATTTAAAAAGCCACAGAGGAACCCTCCGAAAGGTAGTATTCTTCATCCTTATAACCTCCGAACACAGGCAACCCTAAAGGACCGTCTCGGTCTGGCCCAAGAGTGGAAGGGGGTTTAGCCATTCAGCAGCGACATGCTTGCTAGCGTAAGCTCCGTTCAATGATCGTCGGAATGTAGGGGATCTTGCTGATAAATTTGGCAAACCGCAGATACAATTTTTACATGCCCTACTCTAGATGGTTTGGTTAGGTTAGGTTAGGTTAAAACAGAGGTGTAATGGATATGCCATCACACAAGCGCTACGCACCAAAACGGGATCCCTGTGGAACCAGTTGAATTTATACTCAAATGGTAAAAACCTAAATAATCTCCCTGGTGAAGCATCCAATTCCTTTGCAAAAGCCAAAAAGGCATTTGAAGCTCGTCCCGTCTATTTCCTCTAGATTTTCGAAAAAGTATTTCCCTAAAAATTTTCTTCGACTATGCGATATTGTCTCGCTTTCACACCGAATGTGTGTTATGTCCTCAACAGCTTGCTGATCGCTGCAGAATCTGCAAATATCCGTATCTGACAATTTGAGTCTTTTCGCATGTTTCCGCAGGAGACAGTGTCCTGCCAGGGATTCCTATTATTGTATTAATATTATTAACTTCCTAGATCTTTTGCCGTCAAAAAGTGGCCAGAGAGCCTTGAATAACCTGTGTCCTTCAAGACTTGACCACCATAAATCAGCATAGGTGTGGTTTGATGTTAGCAACCTCACTATTATCGAGTAGCCCTCCTTTTCTTGCGAGCTCATCCGTTTGTTCATTTCTTTTATGCAGCAGTGTCCTGGCACCCAACACAGTCCCACCCGGTTCTGACTTCATAATGCCTTCAGCACTGTGCGGTAGCCCCCGTTGGTTGGTCGATTCCATTGCCTTGAGTGCGGCCTGGCTATTGATGTAGATAGCGATATCTCTTTCGGATACCGATCTCATCTCCATTAGCTCTGAGGACAGCCAGAACCTCTGATTGGAAGACACTCCTTGCGTTGGGTAGTGTTAACCTTAAATAAAAAAAATAAAAACGCAATCCACTCTATTAATTCTCAACACTTTTATTACTTAGCAACTGCGATTGATCGTACGGCACACGTCTATTTCCCTCAAGAACTAAACTGCAACTGCTCTTCTGTCTCGTGTGTATTGCTTTCATTTCCGTTGGTAAACTCGATAATATCAATAGTGAGCGGTGGTGATTGATGCCATATATGTGTGTTGGTAAAAGCCACACCAACGCCGGCGGTGGATTTCGTGTTGTTACAGTAGTCTTATAGACACTCTTGGTTCTGGGTCTTCTGAGAAGATACAAGAACATGTTCCTTCCTCTGTTTTCGAACCGTCTGTGAAAATTGCATTGCATTTGTTTGCCAGTTCTCCCTCTCCGGATATGTTATATCATACGGAATGTCGAAGTCGATCAAGGAAGCAATTTCATCCATTAGAGTTGGATTGTCGCTGGGACCGTGCCGTGTCCGAAACTACGGCTCTTGAAGTAATCCAAATTGTTGAGTCGCATCGCACGGTAGCCAGCAAGTTTTTTGGTCTGCAAATCAAGCGGTGTTAGGTGTAGAAAGGTGTTCAATGCTGTCGTAGATGTGATACGAAGTGCACCTGTAATGGCTATGATAGCCGTTCTTTGAACCGCCGCTAATTTTCCGTAAACCGCTCTCTTGTTTGTTGCGCCATATGTAAATATGAGTCTTGCCACCACCGACAACCAATACACCATAGAAAGTTTTAAACCCCAATTTTTACTACCATTCTTTTGCAGATAAAAAGAGAATTATATGCCTTTTTGATTCTTTCCGCTACGGTAGCTACTCTAGATGGTAGTTGAGTTGAAATTTTAAATATGGGACCCGAATTTGTCCAGAGCGAATTTCGGGATTTGGTGATCTTTCAGTCGCTACGAACCTGTAACAAAAAAAAACGTAAATTCCGAATATTCCGAATTCCATAGCAACAAACAGAGAGAAAGGAGCTAACATAGGTGTTGCGCTCTCTTACGGAACTTACCCTCCCTTGTGTCTAGGATCACTAGAACACATCGTGGCAGCTACGTAGTGAGTGGGTATAGTGCGTTGCTACTCCTTGTAAAAGAAAGTCACGTTATATAAAAATTATGTGATTTTGCGCTGCCCGCAGGATACTTTTACGCCCCTCTCCGCTCATAGCTTTCTTTTTGCTATGCCATTCTACGTGACTTACCGAAAGCTGAATAACAAAATCAAATGACGACTCTTCCCGAAAAAGTTCAGCTTCTGATGATTCAAATTGACCGTTTAAATAATAATTACTAATCGGGTTCAATGTAAAACAGTAACTATTGGGTATAGTGCGGTTTTTTTTTCCAAATTTGAACGTTTATTTAAGAAAAACATGTACAATAGTATTATTCAAAGTATTGCCCATCTGAAGTTATGACTTCTGGCAATTTGTGGACCCCATCCTAAAAGAACTTCGCCGGCTTGGCAGAAAAGAATGAATCAAGCCAATTTTTGATATTCTGCTCTGATGTGAGGGCGTTCTGCATCGACCGGAATAAATGGTAGTCAGAAGGGGCAAGGTCTGTCTATAAGGCGGGTGGGGTAAGACTTCCCATCCACTGTTTTCCAAATAGTTCTTAACCGGAATAGCAACGTGGGGCCGAGCGTTGTCATGATGGAAAATTATTGCCTCGTGTCTGGTCGCATATTTCGGGCGTTTTTCGGCCACTGCTCTCTTCAAACGGATTAATTGTGTTCGGTAGTGTTATCCATTGATGGTTTCACCCGGTTTTAGCAGCCCATAATACAGCACACCCATCTGATCCCACCAAATACAGAGCAATACCTTCGCGTCATGGATATTCGGCTTTGCCGTTGATTTGACTGGTTGGCCGGGGTTCACATATGATTTTTTGCGCTTGGGATTGTCGTAATGGATCCATTTTTCATCACCAGTAACAATCCGATGCAAAAATGACTTCCTTTTGTGGCGTCCACCTTTCGACGTCTCTCGGCTTGAGTTCATGTGGAACCCAATTTCCTTGCTTTTGAATATATCCAGCTGCTTTTAAACGTTTTGAAATGGCTGCTTGAGCGACACCCAAAGATTCTGCGAGCTCTTCTTGTGTTTGGCAACAATCTTCATAGAGTAATGCTTCCAGTTCGTCATCTTCAAACTTTTTTGGCTGCCCAGGACGTTCATCATCTTCCAAGCCAAAATCACCACTTTTAAATCATGCAAACCACTTTTGGCACGTTCGCTCAGCTAGCGCATGTTCACCATAAACTTCTACCAAAATACGATGACTTTCGGCAGCAGTTTTCTTCATATTAAAGTAATGAAGAAGAACTCCCCGCAAAAACACTTTTTCAGGCACAAAGTTCGACATATTTGAGTGAAAAAAATTATTGTTGTTTACGCTTCAAATGAATGACATATACTGAAATGACGTACAATGACAGTAGCTTTCCAACGCATGTTCCAATGGAATAATAACAATGGAATAATACAAGTTAGCAAACCGCACGAAGTTATAGACCCAATATAAAATTTATTTCATTGAAAGGGATAGGAAAAAATAAATAGATGCAAATAAGATAAAAAAAAATTTAGCTTAAGCCTAGATAGTGTGAAAGTTTTCATTAAATAACACATATTTATTGTGAAATCAATATAGAATTTTGTTGACTAATAAAGTTCGGTCTATGGCAATTATGAATGAAATACAGGATGTCTCATGTGACTACCACGGCTTCTGTTGCAAGCGGCTATCCGAAGATCAAAATTATCGATGACCGCGATTTCAGTTTGGATGTTATGTTTGAAATCCTGAATTGTCGCTGGGTTATTGACATAGACTTTACTCTTCAAATAACCCCACAGGAAGAAGTCTAAAGGTGTCAAATCGAATGGCCTTTGAGGTCAATGAACTTTTACTCTAACCAAAATAATGCGAACTTCAAATTTCGTACGCTATAAATTGATTGATTAATGACTTGTGTAGGCGGTAGCGGTCGAAAGGCTTCAAATGTTGTGTAATTTGGATTTTATAGGCGTACAAACCACGATCAAGTTTTAAAATTGCCCATAAAGTGCCATAAGTGAGGCCCAATTATTGACTTCGGCGATGAATTGAGGTGCCTGGTCGGTTTTGAACACTTTCGTTCGCCCACGGCCGAGCATACTAATATGACGTTTGACCCGATAGCGAACCAGTTTCTTCAAAACGCTTCACCATTGCACGAATTTCGGACCTAGTGCGATTACAAAGTTTTACAAAAAGTTACTTTGACAGATCGCCCATTTTCGTAATAAAAATGAATAACAGAAATGCGTTGTTGTGTGGTAAACGACTCCATGACTAAAACTGCCAAAGATTGTATGACATCTGTTCATTGAATTCAGTAAATGGCAGTCAACATCCATACTATCGGTTAGCTCACGCTTTTCTACTTAAATTGAGTGTTCATCACTATACAGTACTGTGCAAAACCTAAACAACCGTCAGCATTTCATAGTAAACCTTTTTAACTTTCTACTCCACCAAATAAAAAGAAATGGATATGTAATGATGTGTAATAGAGTGTATTTTGAAATTCACAACTTTTTATAAAAGTAATAATACTTCAGATGTAAAAAAAAACGCAAAAACCAACAAAGTAGCCAAATTGAGCTGCGCATAACCTAATCAACTTTTTTAATAATTTGTGTAATATCCTTTATTTTGAATAACAGAGGCGCAACGACGAGGCATAGAAGTACTTAACTTTGAACGTGTATCCTGGGAAATATTTTCCCACTAAACTTTCAAAGCATTGAATAGGTGGGACCTGTTGGAAAAGTGTTGTCCAGCGACACAGCTTTTAAGGATACCAAACAGGTTTTCTATGGTAATCAAGTCGGCTGATTGGGCCGGCCATTCAAGGACTTGAATCCCACTATCAGCTAACCACTCCTTTACCAACTTCGATGTGTGTTTCGGATCGTTATCCTGTTGAAACACCCAACGAAGTGGCATTTCCCACTCCGCATGTGGTAACATTACCGATTCTAGAATGGATTTATATTTGAATCGGTCCATAATTCCGTCTATTTCCTAGAATGTACCTACACCTTCTGCCGAAAAACAAGTCCACACCATCTCACTACCCCCACCATGCTTTATAGTGGGTGTGCAGAAACTCGGATTGAGTCGCGTCTCACATAACATATCCCATCAGAATTAATTAAATTAAATTTTGACTCGTCGCTGAAAAGAACTGTTTTCAATTTTTCAGGACACCAGTATTGGTATTTAGTTGCAAAATTTAGCCTAATATGAAAAAAGATTTTCGTTTGAATTATGTTTAAAGAATTTAATTGCACTACCTGTTCCTTAAATGACTTTTTGTGAGCATCGGTGTTTTGCACGGCCTGTAACTTCGAAGATTATTTTCAATTGCACGTCTTCGCATCGTGCTAGCTAGCACCGTTGTTTTTTAATTACACCACAAATGTTTCTATCCGTTCGACATGCTGTCTTACGCGGCCTACCACCGACATTTTGACTTTCAACGACTCCTGTTGCATTATGTTTTTTTATTAAACGTGAAATAATCGATTTATTAATATTATAACGTTTAGCTTATGTTGCCTGAGTATCTCCAGACTTAAATTCATCAATAATCTTTAGTTTAAGAGAAGAAGAGTAGCTTTGTCGCGACATTATTAAAAAATATCAATTATGCGACTAAATTAAAAGAAAACTGATCAAAGACAATCACTTGAGATCAAAGACAAAGAGCTTACAACATTTCATGTATAAACGGATTGGTAAAGCCCTGTTAGCTATTTGTTTTTACAGTGGGTTACAAAGTTGCATAGGTTTTGCACAGCTCAATTTGGCTACTTTGTTGATTTTGCGTTTTTTTTTAAATCTGAAGTATTATTACTTTTATAAAAAGTTGTGAATTTCAAAACACACTCTATTATCCATCTTTACATATCCATTTCTTTTTATTTGGTGGAGTAGAAAGTTGAAAAGATTTACTATGACTGCAGATTGCTTAGGTTTTGCACAGTACTGTATATCTATACAGGGTGTCCCACAAATCAATGTCAAGCCGGAAACCGGTGATAGGTCAAGTGGTGTCGGTTATCACAAAATTATAAAAAAAAAAATCTAAGTCATGTACTTTTAAAATTATTGGTATTCAAAAAAAATCGAGAAATCTGACACCCTGTGACGATCTTTCAAGTACTGTGACCACAAATCTTTACTTTTCTTCAATTTTGTTGTTGCCACGTAACCCCGAGTAACTGTTCTGTAAATTACGGTCTAAAACTGAAACATAACTACGAGTATATGGCCTGGGATGGGATGTTGCTCAGCAGCACCAGCAATTTTGGTGGCTTGATGAAGGCGAGGATGCTTCGTCGTCGAACTCCTCCAGTGATAGGTAGCTTCATGTGAAGCAGAGTGGGCCAGCCTAATTTTTGTTTTTTTAGCCATGGCCGACTTATATAGTTTTAGGTAGTATTAAGTTAGATTTTAAGAAAAAAAAAAAAAATAAAAAAATAAAAAAATGAATAAAAATAAAAAAAATCCCAAAAAAATATAAATATATACATATATGTACATGTATAGGCATATATGTATATATGAAGTGTATATGCGTTGTGTATTGTATATATGTGTATGAATGTATTATATGTAAGTAGGTTAAGTAGATTAAGATTTATTCTTTAGGTAGTCTGTAAGTTTAATTAAAAAAAAGTCTATATACTAAGTTTTTGATTAAAATTTATTTTCTTAGTTTTAGTTTTAACGTAAATATAAAACTAAATATAGACTGTAAGATTCGTCGAAAGACTTTAAGAGTTAAGTTTAACTTAGAGTGCCCGCATGGGGCCAGTATGTTAGAATAAGACTATTTGTAAATTATTTAAGTTAATTTTTAAGCATTTTTTTGTCTAGCATGTAAGAGTAAATTAAGAGATCAAATAAAAATGCATTTAAACTGAAAACTGAAAACTGCGTCGGGTCCCGCTAGATCACCGAAATCAAGCAGTGTTGGGCGCGGTAAGTGCGTAGGTGGGTGACCACATGGGAACTCAGTACTCCGCGTGCTGTTGACAAAACGCGCCACATGGGCATAGTACCCCGGCGTTAAATCCCGGACCCTACAAATTAATTTGTATCGTTCCCTTGATAATAATAATAATAATAATAATAATATGGGGTCCATCCATGTATCTGAAAATCATTAATCACCCAACTTGAACTGACTGTACTGACAAAAAAATGTACTATGCCATTTTGGCAAGTAACTTTAAAAGATGGCGTATTTAGTCTTAATTGAGGACAAAAAGAAACCCTATTCATAGTTAATTCGTTTTAATAAGTCAAGTGTGAGCGAGTCAGACAGTGACGCTGTGATTGAGACGAATAAACACGCCATTTCGACTAGCGTAAGTGAAATAGATAGAGACGCCACCCTTGTAGGTGCACCATTACTAAACTACCGAATATCCGAAAATTACTAATGTCTGGCCTACAACCTGCCCATAGCTCATATGGAGTTTTGTCTCCCAAACCGGATAAAACGGATCTTTCCTTAAGTAAATCGACGTGTTTACGGTTTCTGCCCAAAATCTCTTTTCTAAATTGGCATCAAATAAAAAACACTTTGCCTTTTCAACTATGGTGCGATTAAGTCTTTCACATAGACCATTTTGTTCTGGCGGATAAGGATTGGTTTTCTGGTGCAAAATTCCAACCTTTTTCAGAATTCATTTTCCTTTTTGATTTTCAACCATGGACTTAAATTGCTTAAAACAACAACAAACGTCGCATTTCGATTCCAAAAAATAAACAAATGATATTCGGCTGAAGTCATCTACGACAAGGAGAAAATATCTTGACCCATTGATAGATTTTACCTCCATGGGCCCACAAACATCTGCATACGCAATTTCTAGAAGATCGGTGCTTCTCTTACCAAGGTGTGAAAAAGGCAATCTCGATTGTTTCCCCTCGCAGCACACTATACAAGTCGCTTTGCCAATGTCAGCTTCGTCCGCATATGACAAACCTTCCACCGCACCATTCTTCATCTTTTTCATGTGATGACTATTGATGTGCCCCAACCTTCTATGCCATACATCGCTAGAGACAACCGACCCAGTCAGCAAGCAGTTGTTTTTGGTAGTATTTAATCGGTAAACACCATCGATCAAAACAGCTGAGGCAACTAATTCACTCTGCTGATTATAGTATGTATATGTAGCAACCATTTTTCTTAAATGAAACTCTGTTTCCAGTATTAATCAGTTGGCCAACGGACAATAAATTTGTGGTTAAGTCTGGCACACATAACACATCTTTTACGTTGATATCATCCATTAATAGCTGTTTCAATTTTTACATCCCCCACACATGAAACTGGTATCTTGCACTTGTTTGCGACTACGATCTCTTTGGTAGACTGCTGATAAGAAACATTCCTCACCCAATTCTCGTTAGCCGTCATATGTACGCTCGCGCCGGAATCGATGTACCAGTCTTTTTTATTGAAAATCCCTTTTACGAAGACTGCGCTGAAGGCATTTGATTGTTTTCGTTTTTCCTGTTGCACGGTGCTGCGGCATTGGTTTTTGTAGTGACCAGGTTGATGGCACTCGCAGCCTTTAATATTTTTTGCATTTGAATTAACCGATTGATGGATATTCGAAATATGTCTGCCTTTTGTGTTCCGCTGCCAATGTTTAGTGGCAAACGCGCTATTGGTATCAACACCACTAACATCTGGTTCCATATCCAATAATTTTGTCTTGATTGTGTTCGTGGTTATGTTAAATCGGTGCGAATTGCTCGGGCAAACCGGAGAGCAATAATGATCCAGTCCATTCATGACTGATGTTAAAACCCGTGCCGCTCAGCTTTTGTCCAGTTTCTACTATTAACGTCTCGTAATTTGTCATCGAATCGCAATTTTCAAGTCGAATTGAGATCAATAATATTTTTCTTGCAAAACCGGAGTCGTTTTAATATGAACATATAAAGATGAATCAATTGTCAAAATCAATTTGGCCTTAGCTTTTGCATCCTCTGCAGCTTCTACATCCTTTCCTGGACTCGGTTTGATGCAATGAAGCATCCCCTCCAGAATGAGAAAATTCTCTACAGCAAAAGCCCACTCGCTGTAATTTTCTCTCCCTTTCAACTTAGGAACGTTTACAACGTAACTTGAAGACATCTTGTGCGACACAACACAATAGCTTTTTTTGTTAAAAAAAAAACTTAATCTGGTTATTTTGTGCCTGTGCCTATAACCTAATAAAAAACACATTGTATCAATCAGCACACTTCGATATACCACCTTGATCAATAAGTTCCCGGGGGACACCAACGCGTGGCGCTCCCGTTGTTCCGATTTGAGTTCTGTTTTTTTGCTAAGTTGGTAAATCTGTCCCTCTAAATCATAGCGTCATAGCTTGACATTTGCAAAAGTTACGTAGCCAAGAGATGTACTCGATCGATCGAGTATCGATTTTCTGCTGACAAGCATACAAATTCATTTGGACTGCCAGATACGGCATGAATTCATCGGTGACGAAATAATGAAAGCAATCGAATGATGTTTTCAATCCCTTTAGTACATCTGGTAGGTCTCTCACGCCACGGAAAACCACTTCGTTTATGTGAATTCACCTCCATCATTTTCCATTTTATTTATCGAGCCGATACTTACCGATTTTTCTTAAACACGATATAACCAAAATTACTATATTTTTTAAAACACGAAATATTAATTTACGTGTCAACGCGGTCAATTTTGGCTTTGAACAAACGTTGCTTGCAAATGGAACGAACTACAACGACGCGACAAATACCAATATAAAGTACAATCATTCAACTGCAAAAGGGCTGAACAGTTATTATTTAAAATTAAACCGCCACCTGTGATGAGTCGTAGGATGTACCCCGCCTGCAGGCGACGATAGGCATTAGAGAGTTAAGACCCGCTAATTTTGGCTTCCAAGGCCTGAATAGTTTGCGGTTTATCATCATTTACAAAAGGCGTTACATGGCCTCACAAAAAGTTACCGAGTGGCGTTAAATCGCATGATTTCGGTGGTCGCTTTGGAACTATAATTTTCTCGTTAAAGAAGGTTTTCAGTTCCTGTTGGATATCATCCGTATTAATGTCGTCCAATTTTCGAAGGAAATATCACTCATCATCGCCTTAGGTTTTAAATTTTAAGTGAGTCGTGTCACTAAATAAAAATAAGGATCGACTTTAAGCTGTTCAAGAGCTCAATCTACTGCGCCGGATCAGATGCCCGGGAGGTCAAACTGTTGTGATCGATGCCAAAGTGACGATACCAGATCATTTGTCGCATTCTTTGCAGCGGCCAGTTTTTTCTGTAAATTAAGTTAGCTTGAGTAACGTGGGCTGCATGCATACGAAATTATGTATAATCACTATGCGAACAAACTCAAGAAAAAGGAAGAAAGGCGGTTAAAGTAAAAAACGAGGAAATTAAACACGAAGATCATATTCGCATGTCATCACCACTGTACAAGACTGCGGTTTACTATTTTATTATAAACCCTCTTTCTTTCTTTTTCTTCAAATCCAGGAACCAGGTGGACGGTTCCGTGTCTTGAAATGACTCTATTGCCAAAACGTGTTTTCAATAAACCAATGTTTTCATTGGTAGTATTGTGGCTGGTGAAACCACTGTTCTTCTACATTGATATCACGAAAATTTGGGAAGAAATAATAGTTAATCACCGTTACTGATGTCTATTGACAGTAACTTGTGCTTCGGTGTCATTTTTGAAGAAATGAGAACCGATTATGCCACCGGGGTACATTCTGCACCATACGCTACATTTTTCTGGAAGCAATGTCCTCGCTCTAAATACGGCAATGCTGCTTGTTTACGTAGCTGTTTAATCAGAAATAAGCCTCATTATTAAACAAAATTTTGTGGTAACAAACTGGGTGAACTTCCAATTGATTTAAAGCCAAATCACTGAATACTTGAAGTAATAACTGGACACGTGGCTTTAGCCCTTGCACAAATTGGATAGCTTGGAGACTTAGATCCTCATGCAGAAATTCCTAGATAGTGGATGAACATGAATAGCGTGAATTGGGTGCGACAATTTTCAATAGTCTATAAGTTTCGCGAACAAAGCTTCGATTTTGGAAATTAATACTAACAATTTGAAATTGTTGTTGTAGAGTCAGTCTTTCCATGATGAAATGGCCACTGTACTGAAAATAAATGAAGCTTATCAGCTCAATGTGACAGCTGATTGACTATTAGTCCCTATTGAACAGTCTGACACTACAAAAAAATACCCATTATTTTTGAGAGCCACAATTTAGACAATTTCGCATATTTTTAAAGTATGATGAGGTCATGTATGTTAAAATTTACTGCGTTTAACTTGGTATACCATTAAATTGTTGTTTTAGAAGTCTATAGTGGAACATTTTACTTGAAAATTTGACGAATTGTAGCCACCATAAACTTTTTAAATTCTGCTGTGCATATTTTCCAATTGAAATATCCACAAATGAAGACTTCAAGGTGTTTTAAAAGTCTGTGATTCAAATTTAAATCATTTTGGACTGCTCGATTATTTTACATTTGCATACGCAATGGGGTGGAGGATTATATTGCAATCAACCTGTTCATTCAATGTCTTAATAAACATAGTTATTTAGTTAAACATATGAAGTTATGATGTCATATAAAATTTCAAATTGACTCGTTGGTTAGTTTTAATTTGATAGCCATTTCTATTAAAAGTGTTCGGTGTTCCGTGATTTAATAGAAAAATGGCAATCGAGCCGTAATTCGATCCGACAATCAAAGCAGTGGATTTTTCCAGCGAATCTGCTCTGAAGAAGGCAAAAAAAAATCCAATCGGTTGGTAAGGTCATGGAAATAATCCTCAAGAAATTTTTGAAGAAACGAAGAACGATCACAGGCCAGAATATATGGTACATACAATTAATATTCGACTGATTTGGTGAGAAATTGATAGAGATATGGCCCCATTTGCCATTTGGCGAAAAAAAGACTGCTCCACCACGACGACGCACCAGCCTACTCGTCCGGAATCACAGTATTCAAATTGGTAAGAATTGCAGCCACACACAACGTACTCATCTGATCTGACGCCCTGGAACCAGTTTTTTGTTCCGCAACATGAAACGTGACTCGCAGTAAAAAAAAATTAGCTTGAACAAGAGGTGACAGCAAGACAGAAGTCTATTTAAAAGGATTTAACAAATCTTGTATCGTGATAAACCAGAAATAGTAGATAATGTAGAACAGAACCTTGTGGTAAATCTATCCTTGGTCGAAGTTCCTTACATTCCATCGAATGTGTCGTTTTCTTATTAGGTATGTCTTGAACCAACCATAGATTAAATCTCTAAAAACCATTTTTCGTACTATATGAGTACGTATGCGGAAAGGGACTTCAAAAGATAGAGAAGAAATTTTGTACTTCTCTGGCATCTTTCTATGTGTTAAGCTCCTCAACTTGGTTAATGGCATCTAGTGGCCACTCTCGTATATTTAAATTTTTTATTTTAAGATACAAGACGTATTCCGTAATGAGTGCGGTATATAAGTTTCGGTTTGAAGCGGTGTCTCTTGTTGCTAATCCACGGGGACCAAAATGCAACAAATTATCTCAGAAAGGCAGAGAGTTTTGTGAGGAAGGGGGTGAAACGATTTAACGAACATAAAAATGTTGTCGATTTGCCAGAACGGGGAAAAACAGAAACCATTTGAAAAGCCGTTAAAAACAAAGTGCTTACAATTTTTAAAACTAAACATTAGGAAAAGGTCATGAGAATCCTCAGCCTTCAGTATTCAGTATTGTTAACCGAAAAAGACTTGAGTGGGCTCGCCGTTATAAAGATATGGACTGGACTAAAATTATTTTCACTGACGAAGCTTAATTTTTTTTGGACTGCTCACAGTGAAATTGTCGTCTAACGAACAGTGGAACATCCGACAAATGGCTGTTTCTGTGCGGCGGGTTTCGGAAAATTGGTGACCATTGCCGGGAATCTCGATGCTCAAAGAATGATCCAATTGTACAAGAAAGGATTTTTGCCATCCGCTGAAATGCTATTCGGACATGGAAACCGGGATAGGTTTTCTTACATTGTAGTTGTATCTGTCAGGGCTTCAAAGACAGAAATGAGGTCGATATGTTGGACTGGCCATCTCAGTCTCCAGATACCAATCCAATTGAAAATGTCTGGAGACTTATGAAGTAAAGGATTACAGGAAAAAATTTAAGGACAATAAAACTGAATAAGCTGCTTTTAGAAAGAATTTGGCGACAATGACCACAGGACTACACAGAAAAATTAGCTCTAAGTTGTCGGTAAAGGTGCGAGGCGATAATTGGGAATGGAGCAGATAGGACAACATACTAAGTACATTGCGCATTAATGGAAATCTTTAAAACTTGAACATAAGTAATTTTTTTTCAGTAAGTCAAGCGGTTTTTTTTTTTTAACCACACGCTTTTGCCAAACACACTGTACATACATATATTCGCTAATAACTTTAGATAGAATTCAGGGAACAAGATCTTTAGGTCTTACTGCAGCAGACTAATACACGCGAATGAGTCAATTACCTTTTTCTTTTTGAAATTGACAATTCTGATATGAGTAGTTTGGTCAAAGTAACGGTTTTCTAGAACGGAGAACTTTAAGGAAAAACTACGGAGCAAATTGAGTTGCTTTTGTTTTGGCCAGCTGAAAAGTAAAGTGAATTCAATTGGATGTCTGTGTTTTTTTATTTATAAAATTGCTGCTCATTGATTTTATAAATTAATCAACAATACTCCAAGCTATTGGGAACATTTTTTTTAACTTTGGATTAAATTTATATGAAATGTATCGCAAGACACGGACTTACAATTTTAGTTGTTTGAGTTTTAGTCAACACTGTATATCTATTGTATATAAGTACATACGAGTAGTTTCGTATATAATATTGGGGTCAACTCTTTTCCTCGTTAAGAATTTTTTTTTTCACTTTTTTTTTTTGAATATTTAATAATTCCTTTTTTTGTCTGTTGAGGAAGTCCCATGTAGCACCTCATGTAGGCGATGTAGCTTGGAGCCCGAAGGTCACAAGGTTGTAGCTATGCAGCTAACCTGCACCGTACAAAACACTTTTCACCCACCAGACTTAATTTGAGCCTCCCTTTATGCATCTATGAGTAGGTGCAAAGTGGATGGGGGAGGTTCTAATGGTATAATGGACCTCAATATTTTTTTTTTTGTTCGGATGTATCGCCCTTTCCGGCGGCTACCTTTCGCACCTTTCAAAAAAAAAAACAAGCTCCCGACCGTTTGAAAGTTTCTGTTTGGAATTTCCTTTTTGTTTCTTAAAACCTTGAATTCGACATAGAATGTATGATAACAGCAATATGTCCGCGTGTATTCAAAGCGCGAAAAGTTTTTCTTTTCTTGCACACTGTACCGAACAGAGCTATTTTTGTTTTTTTTTCCATGCCGCACAAGTCTCCCGAAACAAAACTAAAAGAAGAGAATGCCACGACCTTGCGGGCGACTGTTTCGAATCGAACTCTACGGTACAAGGAAAAAATCCATCGACCTTGCCACTATCTAACTGGGACACCAAAACTAGGCAACAGCTGGTCCACATCGAAAGATGATCAGCTGACTTTCTATTCTGCTAAATGTCATTGGCCTTCCTAATTTGTTCTTTTCTTTACCTTGGTTCTTAGTCTCTCATTTTTTTAATTTCTTTTTGTCTATCTTTATTCCCCCTCTAATTTTGGTCCGTTAACTGTGGGTTCCTGGCCAAACTTATACTTAAACTAACTCCCAAACGATCTACCTGGTTAGCTAGGTTTCATACCTCCTCCACCTGAAGTTACCACCACAATTCTCTCTAAGGCAAAAGGACATATGGTATCCACCATAGAAACAAGAGCACATGGAGAGAGTGAGCCTACGAAGAAAGTGGAATGAGGGAATTCGAAAATAGAGGGACGTTTGATAGAGTCAGGTTTTGTTGTGAGTTGGGAAAGGGAGATTAGTATGTTTAATTAATACTTTGGGAGTGGAAAAGGTCTGTTTTAGGAAAGGAGCAAATTAATTGCATTTGGT
Organism: Volucella zonaria; assembly: GCA_963966105.1. Taxonomy (NCBI): domain Eukaryota; kingdom Metazoa; phylum Arthropoda; class Insecta; order Diptera; family Syrphidae; genus Volucella; species Volucella zonaria. Next base: position 48,092,583 of record OZ014533.1, on the reverse strand, counting down.
ACAGCGAGGGGACACAAATAGAACATGACAATTATATACATTTTCATATTGATCAAAAAGACTGACGCTACAGACCCAAAAACAGCATGGTCTATAATTCGGGTGAACGAAAACTGGATATGGCAGAAAAATCTAATTCATAATAACACCATGATACGACAAAGGCGAAGAAACTGGGTTACATATAAAACTGAGGTTATCTCCTCTTTGAGCCTTTTTTGGCAAAAATAATAGCATGTACGAAGCACAATTGTTAGCTAGGGCAGATAACTTTTAAAATCAAACGGGGATACCGTGGTAATCAGGGATCAATAATTTTGGGGTAACGTGGTTGAACTGATGCGCATGATCTCCTAGATCCCGGGACATTGCAAGAAAATGAACTTCAATTGAAACTTACCCAGAACCTTGAACCAACAACCGGGAAATCGTTTTTATTACTGTAGATTAAGACAAAGGCTCTGTTGAGAAAGGTATAATTTTCACTTAATTTCCGAGACAGAGGAGCTTACGCAACAACGTGCGTCCACTATGGGAAGTATAACTTCTACTCGAACCCAAACATAGTTGACTCTTTTGCAAAAATCGTGTGTACTATGTAACGAAGGTAGCCATTTCATCTCCAGTTGTCCTAGTTTTCAGAAGCTCACACCCTTTGAAAGATTTTCGAATACGAAGAAACTGGGACTTTGCATAAACTGCTTGGGGAAAGGTCACAATGTTGTTAAATGTCCATCGCTTAATTGATGCAAGACATGCAAGCAACCACACCATACGATGCTTCATAGACAACAAGATTCCAGTGAGGGTACATCTTCATCCGCAGTTAATGCTGCATTGCAAGCAACACCTATTAAGGTTGCGAGTCAGGTCATCTTAGCTACCGCATTAGTTCTTGTTCAAGACGGAACAGGACGCTTCCAATTCAGAAAACTTCGCTCAAATCCTCAGTTTACAAAAACAAAGGGAACAAACCGAAATGGTTCGCACAATCAAACACAAACTAAAATTAGATCTCGATTAAATAATTTTGAAATTTCTCTAGAGTTTCTAATAGCCAAGACTATTACTGGATACCAACTCAATAAGGCGCTGGCAACAGCTGATTGGAATCTTCCTCAAAATATCGAATTAGCCGATGAAAGTTTTAATGAGCCATTAAACATCGACATTTTTCTAGGGGCTGAAACAATTTTCGACATATTGTCAATCAGACAAATAAAATTGGGACCAAATTTCCCTACAGCTCAAAAAACAAAATTAGGATGGATCATATCTGGAAAATGTAAAACCCATCTGAATAGTTCAAAGGGACTATGCTGTCATACAGCGCAAGATGAATCGCTGCATAGTTATGTCAAGAAATTCTGGGAGTTAGAAGAACCGAGTCATAAAAAACTGAAATGGACAGAAGATCAAAGGAAGTGCGAAGAACATTTTTTAAAAAGAATTGAAACTTTTCCAGATGGTACACTTTCGGTCCAATTACCATTTAAAAACAATCCAGGTTGCTTAGGAGCTTCCTATAATATGGTATAGCATTTAAACGATTTCTTTCTCTGGAATGCAAACTTCAAAGGGACAAATGGATGAAAGAGGAATACAAGAGGTTTATGGAAGAATATGAAGATTTAGGGCACATGTCGTTAGTTGATCATCCGGATCTAAGTGAACCACATTATTTCATTCCCCATGATTGTATACTTACATCAACTTAACTTAGGGTTGTTTTTGATGCCTCCTGTAGAACTTCATCGCAGATATCTTTAAATGAACTTCTGATGGTTGGGCCAAATATTCAGGACGACCTCCTAATAATTTTGCTTCGGTTTCGACTCCATAGATTTGCTCTTACCGCTGACATCATCAAAATGTATCGGCAGATTTGGATACACCCATCACAACATCAGTTTCTGTATATCGTTTGGCGAGAGAGCGAACAGATTCCTATTAAAATCTTTCAGCTCAATACCATAACATATGGAACGTTAGCGGCGCCTTTCTTAGTAATTCATAGCCTACGTTTCCTTGCAGATAAATTCACTGAAACGTACCAAAAGAGGTCACATGTTATATCGTTTGACTTTTACGTCGACGATATGCTCACGGGAGCAGATGATTTGGAATCATTAGTTGCAATTAAAAGGCAAGTCAGTACTATTGTAAGTTCGGCAAACCTTGAATTAGATAAATGGCATAGTAACCACTATTCAATTATACAGGATGGAGCGTGTACCTCAACTAAGGATTTAGAACTCGTAGAAGAAGGTCTAACTAGCACACTAGAAATCACATGGGGCTCAGTACACGACACCTTTCAATTTTAAATCAAACGTGTTCAGACGTATTTGAAAAATACAAAGCGATCAATTCTTTCGTTATCGTCTTCCTTGTTCGACCCAATGGGGTTTCTGAGTCCTATTATCATTAGAGCCAAAATAATTTTGCAGAAAATATGGATTGAAGGACTAAACTGGGATGAATCGATTCCACAGGATTTACATACAGAATGGAAGCGTTTTTTAGAGAGATCTACAGCCTTTGCAGAATCTTCCGATACCGAGATATGTATTGGTGGCAGGCAAAGAAGATATTCAAGTACATGGATTTTGCGATGCATCTATGATTGCGTACGGATGTTGCTTGTACGTTAGGTTAACAAATACAAGCGGAAAGGTAGCAGTAAGGCTTTCAGTAGCGAAATCTTGGGAAGGTCCCACTAAACGCAAACAACTGCCTAGACTTGAGCTGTGCGGCGCACATTTATTGGTAAAACTTTGGTCGAATGTACAGGGCATATTCCGCAAATCCATTTCCAAAATATATTTCTGGACTGACTCTGAGATTGTACTTCACTGGATTGGTATGCATTCGTCCAAACTAAATACCTTTGTGGGTAATAGAGTAGCCGAAATTCAGGAAAATGCGGTAGGAGTGTTATGGCGACACGTTCCTAGTTCAGAAAATCCAGCGGATATTCTCTCCAGGGGTTGCACAGTTGATGAATTGAGACAGTCAATATGGTTTTGCGGACCAACTTTCTTACAATTAAGTTCTGGAAAATGGCCATGATCATCGAAAAGGCAACTTTCAGTCGAGGAACTTCATCTTGAAACTCGTAAAACAACGCTTTTATGTCAACCGAAACAGTCTAATTATTTGCTTGAGATAATAAAAAAGAACAGTTCTTATTTGAAAATACTAAGAACATTTGCATATATGCTCAGATTCTACAAATCAATGGCGAAAGCAAGGTACATGCCGTCAAGGTCTTCTTTCCCCCAGCGATCTTGACGCGTCATTAAATCGCATTGTTTGGATCATCCAAGGAAATTGTTTGCATTAAATCCAAGCAGAATCCACAAAGATCCATCAAGTGGCTTACCCCGTTTTTGGACAACTCGACGGGATTTGAGTTATTAAGAGTAGGAGGAAGATTGAAACACGCAAATCTACAACAGGGGCAAAGGCATCCTCTACTATTGCTAAAAAACTGCAACTTCGTGAGGTATCTACGTTTGTCTAACTATCATGCGGGTCCGAAGATGTTAGTGGTTTTGACTCGCAGACAGTTTTGGGTGGTCAACGCTAGGGAAGTAGCCCGTCGGATAGAGAGGAACTGTCTGCACTATATAAGATACAAACCAAAGCTTCTAGAACAAATAATGGGAGACCTACCAGCAGAAAGAATAAAGACATCGCGTCCATTTTCACGTATAGGTGTAGATTTTTGCGGCCCAGTTATGACACATCACAACATTCATGGGAAGAGACCATACAAGACGCACATTGCGGTATTTGTATGCTTTTCTTTTAAGGCAGTTCATTTAGAACTAGTGTCAGATTTGTAATCTGAAGCATTTATAGCAGCGTTAAAAAGACTGATAGGTCGTCGGGGACTTCCATCTGATATTTATTCAAATAATGCAACAAATTTTATTGGGGCACAAACAAAGCTCAAAAAAGTTGGTCAAATGTTTTCCGAAAAATCATCGAAAGAATTAGAAGAAGCGGCCGATTAGAAAATTAGTACTACTTCCGATGCTGAAAAAAGAGTCCTTCCAAAGGGGGCGGGATGTTGGGGCACAAATTGTCAAATTGAAGCGAACTTAACGTTATAATTAAATGAATTAAAAAATTCAATTCCTATAAGTACTTAATACTTATATATATTTGTTATGTAACTTTAACTATCGCATTGGCAACATTGTTCAATAAAAATTTAAATTTCGCGCCATTATACTAAGATGTTCCGTATTTTTAAGTCTTCAAAAGGAACTGTAGCTTACAATTGAATCATAAAACCGGTGTTACTTAAATGAAATTAATAAAAAGTTTGTCACTTTTCTTTGAACAATTGACCTACAAGGTGTTTCATCACTACCGCTTTCGTTATATTCTCGTTCGTCGTCACAACTCGTTGCACAAGAATACAATCGGTATTCTTCGTAGTATTGAGGATATTAAGCAAAGGGCAAATATCTTCAATACCTACGTGGTGAGAAAAATCTCTAGCCATTTACATCTTATTTGGAAGAATAGTGGAATCTGCGAAAAGATCGAAATACTTAATGAAACCAGCAGACTTTTCAAGGTTCTCAAAAGGGGCAAATTTGGTAGACAGCAAATATTTAAAAAACGAATAGCACCTACATTGAGTTTCGAGTCGAGATTTAGGGACTCTCTGAAATCACTTATACGTTCTTTTGACAGATATCATATTTGTATTCTAGATCATCTACTATTGAATCATATGAAAGTATACGCTTCAACAGAGCTTAGAAATTATCAATATTTTTTTTATCAAAATTTGTGGTTAGTTACTTCATTTAACTCCTATTTTCGGCGGTTAAAATCAGAGACAGAGAAAAGCCAGAACTGAAGAGAATATTGCGGCTGTACGTGAGTGGGTAAGATAAGACCGCAATCAATCGATTCCTCCCCATTTGAGGTTGGTATCTCTCGAACTTCTTTGTAGCTATGTTATACGTCCGTATAAGATCATATTAAGCCACGTACCCAGCAAGCATGTCGAACTTGCGCTGATTGAGGTCTATTGGAGATGGAAGTACATAGATCCGGATTTTCACCAAAAATGATACTCACGGACAAAGCACATTTAGGTTGAATGGCTTTTTTAATGTGCAGAATTGCTGCACTTGGTTAGGCGAACACTGAACGTGTCCCAATAGTATGTTAGCCATTGCATATGAAAAAATTGGCTGTTTGGTGTAGTTTTCATGCCGGAGGTGCCATTGAAAGGTACTTCTTCCGAGTGGTAGCTAGCCCGAAATTTTCTTTGCGGCTTCATGAAGTCCCTGATCTATGCCAACAAGCCAGAAACGGGGCCGTGGGGCACACCAGCATTTATTTGGTGAATATCAGACTAGAAATCGTCCAAGACAACTTGAATTGAACGATTCGAAAGGTACTCGTAATTTCTAATCCATTGAAGAAGAGAGTCATCGATCCCAAAAGCACCCATTTTCCACAAAAGAGTCTGATGCCAAACTCTGTCAAATGCCTTAGAAATATCAAGTGCAACTAACTTGCTTTCATCAGATTGATGTACGCTTTGGTTTCACTTTTCGGTGATACATGTCATCAAATCACCAGTGGACCTGTTACTACGAAAACCATACCGCCGGTCATTAAGAAGTTTTCGTGTTTCGAGATATTTCATGAGCTGACGGTTTATCGCCTTTTTTTGGGACGGACTGGACAAATGCTGTTTTCCATCGGAAAAGAGTCCTAAAGAGTAGGGTTGATGAAAAAGATTACGCAGTGATTTTGCCAGGGGGGAAGAACAGCTCTTCAGGAGAAGGGGATATATACCTTCTGGACCAGCGGATTTATGTGTATTAAGATCTTTAAGTACTTTTGCTACTACATGAATGCGAAAGTGGATTCGTTCCATTGAAGATTCGACGCACTCGAGTGTAGGCGGGGACAAAGCACAATTGCAAGCAGATTGGCCTTGTCCAAAGAGCTGATTTCTAATGTTTTTGATGAACAACCAAAAATTTGTACTGAGAAAGACCTTGCAGTCATTTCTGGCTCGTTTAAACTTTGTTCGGTTTTCCTCTGACGGGTTGGTCTTGCAGGAATGAAAAAAACATTTCTCAAACCCTGACAGCCTCTTTACAGCTCGAGTCGTACCATGCCTTTTCTTTTGGTTTGATACTCTTCATCCGATGAGGGATAAAGCATCTCATTCCAAAGAGAATAGTTTCTGCGGTCATGCCAGCAGCGGGATCCACGTCGTTATATAGGAAACATAACGACCAGTTAAAATTCCCAAAGGAGTTGTTAAGTCCATTCCAATTGGCTTTCTCGTATTGCCATACGATTCTTTTAGGAATCTTTTCTCTAACTGTGTGACGGGTGTGCGAGAAATTAGCTGATATGGTACAATGGTCCGACGAGCCTAGAGGGGAGAGCACATCAACGGAGTACTTATCAGGGTGAGAGGTATGACTAGTCTGGTATTCGTGTGGGCTCATTTACAAGCTGGGTTAAATTATTTTTCGCAGCGAAGATCTCAACACACCGTCCTCGGGTGTTGTCTGTTCAGAATGTGTACTCGTATATTGAAATCGCCCGTAATCAGGATTTTAGTATGAGGATACAGGGATACAATTCTTTGATGGAGTCAGACAGCGCATCAAACTCGTTAAAGATCGAGTTACTGTCCAGCTTGGGGCTTCTATTAATAAAGCAGTAGTGGATAATTTGCTTACGGAGATGGAATTTTAACCACATGAAGTTGAGTACCAGATTGGAACAGGGACTACATTGCGGTGGAATTTGGTAAGCTACATCACTAAGTACATAGATGGCGAGGCCGCGATGAGGAAAGAATAGTGGCACTAGTTCGTAGGCAGGTAGCTTCAGATCAGAGCGATCTGAGAGGTGTGGGCGGGGATCTACCTGCGTTTCACTAAGTGCCAAAACAGCTGGTCTGTACTTACACACGTGGATGTGCGCAGAAAAGTGATTACTTTTTAGCCCGCGTATATTAGCTACATCCACCCTGAATTCCATTGTCATAATTATAAACAAACACAGTAAACACAAACACCGACGATTCCTTATAATTGGAATTACAAATGTGCTACAATGAAGGTGTTCTGTTGAAAGATATAGACCAAAAAAAGAAAAATCGGTTAAAATAAAGTGTGAGAATAAGATTGGCATATTGATTAATAACATGACTTCTCTTTATTAGTTAAACTGTGGGAAAATTAAAGCGCTATCACCTTCTCGGCAACGGAGCACTCATGGAAGTTTTTCAGTATTTCCCGACATTACTCAATCGTTGCCCAAACTGGTCCATTTCATACCTCGGAGTAGTGTAGTGTAGTTTCGAAGTATTATACATTTTTCATATCATATCAGTACTTTTTAATACACTTAAATAACCCGTAGTATATTTGTGTAAAGTAAACAATAATACATTTTCTAAATATTCTATCAATAATTTGTTCAGCCAGGACTTGTTCTGGTAGGTAACCAAATAAACGTTTTTCTGTTGGAAATGTAAAGTATAATAAAACACCCTTTTATATAATTTCCGAGAAGCCTTGAACAACGGAAAAAGCTAACATATCTGAAGCAGCAACAACGTTAAGATAACGTGATAACGTAATTATTCCCACACATATACAGTAATACACTTTACTACACAGCTTAGTAGGTAAACCATGGAAAAGTTCACCTGTTCCCATCAGTTACATTTTGCATTCGAAGCTAAGTGCAAATTTAGTCTAGGTTTGCTGCTAAACAACCAATTGGCCTAACGATACTCCAAATCCACATACGAAATAACAAACAATAAGTCAAGTCCAATTATCACCTCCTTATCGAAACAAGCCAACAAGCCTTAGAAAATCGTCAGGCAATGTCTTTCACCAATAGTTCAAAATCATGACTAAGTGAACCGATAACGATAAGGCGTAAAATAACGAAACTTTAGATAAACTCAAGAGCAGATACATTTTTCGTTGTTTGCTTTATACTTTTCTTAATTATAATTAAAAAAAAAATACAAATTCGTTCGAATTCGCAGAGTGAGAATTGTTTCGCGTCAGTTTACTGGGAGAAAAGCTTCAAGACGCAGAGAGCATCACACTAGCAGTCAGGCGCGAAAGTGAGTTCAGGTGATCGTTAGGCTGTCCGTTGATGTTTATGAGACAAGAGTGCTAAAGTATCGGTGACGTAGATACCTAGTGATTCAGCTTGCTCTCCTCTAGTCGGATAATTCGTGTCAGACTGGTTCCAGTATTTAGTCAGCTGTAGTGTGACAGACGCTAATGCGTCGAAAGAAAATTAAAATTCAAAAACAAAGTGCAAATCTGTAATAATTTCTACGCTGATCAAGCTTTTCCCCCTAAAGCTTTTATCTTTTTATAGATGTGGAAAATATTGAAATATTTTTGATTTTCCTCCAAATAAGAAAATTGTCAATTTTCCGGAAATAATTTAAAGTCAAAATAAAATAAAACAAAACTAATGTTAGTGATAAGTGCCAAAAGTATAATACGAGTAGTAAAAAAGTTAGTGTTTTTTAGGTCTTATAATGATATCATTAAAATAGCGTGAGAAAGTTAGTGCATTGCATAAATTTTGAGATAAGGCTCTGATAAGGAAAGCAAAAATTAGTGTGTGATATTTTAATTTTAAGAATTTCGAAAGAAAAGTTTTTTTTTTATACTCGTAAATATATCTTTATTAATTTTTACGTTAAAACTTAAATAACATGGATGAAGATCAACCGGTTCCCTTTATTCGTGAACGCAATAAAAGTCGGCGATATTCAAAAGGCCGACGCATCAGCATAGAAAGTAATAGTAGTGCCGATAGTCTTAGCATGCGATCGTCAACTTCATCTTCGTCCTTGCAATTTTCATACTCGGTTAATTCCCAAAGTGAATCCTTGGCAATTAAGGCTAGATCATTTGCGAAAATGGAACAACATCAGGGAGAGATCCAACGTATAAGGAGTCGACAACTTCAAATGAATTCCATCAGTGAACCATCACTGGTTAAATTGCAACAACGGTTGTCCCTAGAAGATATGGAACGATCATCAGTAAGGCAGCTACGACAAAGGTTCGAAAATCTTAATGGTGATGAACAGATCATTTTTAAAACGCCACGCTTTAAGCGTCCAACTGACGGTCTAAGTGGATGGCGATTGCAGCCATCAGAAATGGACACACACATTAGTATACATGAAGCAGCTTCAGAGGATGAAGTGGATGGTTTTAGTGATAGTGAAATGGAGGACGAAATCTGTCTGGAGGCAGCTGAGTGCCCACCACCTCCACCACCATCATCGCCACCAAGGTTGACACCGCCTATATCTAGGGAACACAGTACTATTGAGGAACCAAATGCAACCAATGCAGATGTGGTTAATACATTCATTGTTAGAGGAGATGATGATTCTATTGATGATGGAGTTGAAAACGATCAAGAAGAGACATCTAATCCAATTCCCAGCATAGTTGCTGAAAGTGCGACCAAAAAAGCAGACTTTCCAAGGTAGGTTTTACAATACTTATATAAAGTACAAGTGTTTCCAACTCTTGTTTCACCTGTGGGTGTGTAAATGGTTCATAAATCGCTTCAGCCAAAAGAAAAGAACTGAATTTATTATAAACCGTAATACAATACCTTATCTTATCAACATTTCCAATTATTTCAATGAGAGTATTATCGGAGTACCGATTAGGTTCGAAGTTTATTAGGGTTTCATAAATGTAATTTCTTTGTAATGTTTAGTAGCGTTATGTAATGGTTAATGTCAATTCTTAACTAGAATTGTGTATAGATAACCTATCATATGACAACAAGCTCTCTTCCTTTTTGTTGAAGTATTTATGTGACATCCAACTCATACGTCACCGCCTACCTATGGTATTGCCATGATACGAGTATATATCTATTATTTTTTGTATGGTAAAAGGTTTGTTATTGCTATGAGCGCTTATTAGTAACGTTCAAGCGAACAAATTTTGTTTCTGATAAGAGCACATTTAAAACTTTTATCAGTGGAACAAATACATGAGTTGATGCCACGTCGATAACAAAACAAAACTGATTCACAAAGGACGAATCTATGATATTACGGAGAAGATTATTATTGCTAGTGAAAGTGTTTTTCATAATGAGACCATTATTAAACATATTTTTACTAAAGGCTGTTTTGTCGTATTATGATATTGCTTTTAAAAAAATCGAAACTGTTAAGCAGGGTAGTTATTTGAAGTGACTGATAAAGCGACCTTGTAAAAGTCCGTTTTCACTAAAATTATAGTTCAACAAAATATTTGGACTTTAGTTGGCACAACATTGGTGACGTAGTTATGTAGGTGAAAAATAAATACATATATCCCGTAGTGGGGCAAAACGGCTTCAAGATTGGAAACAATTCAAAAAATGAAATGAGAAAAATGATAATGTTTTGCATGTTTCCCGTTAGATAACATGTCAGTGCATCGAATGATCACTCATTTAAGTCATTTGCATGCTCTCCCACCCTTTGGTAAGCGCATTTGAAGTCACAGCTTTATTACGATTGCGAAAGTGATGTGCAAAAGTGAAAAAAAAGTGTTGGTTTCAGAATACTGTAGTTTAGCTAAAAATTTAGATAGAACATTGCCAAGACATGGAATCGAAAGCTTCAGGTGTGTAGTTTAATATTCTAATCAGCAGTAAACAATGTATGTGATTGTTTTTAGTTGTTTTAATTAAAAATGGAAGTGTGTTCCGGAAACTAACATTTTTTATGTCTTTTCAAAAACCTTAAGCTTAAAGTAGGTTTCCACATGGTTCCACATCGAGATATTTGCATTTCAAAAGAGATCGGCCGCGCATACTTGCGCCTTGTTTTTAAATAAATTTTTTAAAAAAATGTCATTTTTGGTTGATTTTTATGAATTTATTAAATGTTAACATTGTGCCCTAGGTTCGAACTCAAGTGATTTATTTTTATCTCGGATGAAGTTATTCGACATTATGAACGATTCTAGACGGGCAACATTGGAGGAGCAAATAGAATTCTTGAAACTGGACCTGCAAGAACGTACTAATTATCCTCCGGATAAGATGGTCGCATTAAATCACATACTTTCCCAGTTTGCTTCAAGATTCAAAGAAAAATGGTTCAGATCAGATCGCAAAGTAGCACGATTCAAGAAAATTAACGAAAAGGGGTTGCAAACATCAATTAGTTTCAGGCAATACAATACAACTCCGTACAAAAGAGGACGTCCAAAAGGAAACTTTGAAGAATTTAGTAGTGATAGATCAAAACGATGTAAAACGGCTGATATACGAAAAGATTTTTCCTCTATGGAATTAGGGTTTGCTGCGAAGGTAAGCCTGATTGCCGCAGGTCATGTACCGGCCTCTAAACTGCTAGGACACGTATTGCGTTCACAAAAAAGTGCAACTATATACAAAAAAGCTTATGAAGTACAGGAAACAGAACAAAAAGTAAAGATGTTAGGAGAAGAAGCACTTTCAACACGCGTAGAAGAAAAATTAACGGGACATCAGTACATCAGTCATTAGAAGCAAAGATCCTGAAAGGTTTCCTTCATATAAAGTCATTCAAAATGCCAAAAAAGACTGTTATCCAGAAGGTATCAAAGTATCTTTATTTTCTGCTGAAGTTTTTCTTCAGGCACTTATAAACCACACCACTGAACGCTTGATAAAATCTCAAAAATATTTAATCACGGAATTAAACAACGATCAACTGGTCGTTATAAAAAATTAGGGCTTCGACGGAAGTTCAGGCCATAGTTCTTATAAACAAAAATATGTTGGAATGGAAACTAATTATTCCAGCTAATTATTTTTATTATTTCTATGGTACCATTGCAACTGTTTATTGACCTTTTGGATAAAAGAGAAATTGTGTGGCAAAACCTGCGGCCTTCTTCTACGAGATACTGTCGTCCTTTAAAATTATGTTTCGTAAAAGAATCGGCAGAACTATCAATTTCCGAAAAGATGCATGTTGATGAACAAATACAGAAATTAAACCCTTCGGTAGTGGACGTTGACTGCAAAACTGTTAGCGTTATTCACAAGCTGTTATTAACTATGGTGAATGGGAAAGTGTGTAACGCATTAGCCAATAATACCTCCACTCAACGTTGCTTTATCTGTGGTGCAAGCTCTAAAAAATTCTATGATATAGAGAAGATGTTGTCAAAACCTCATAAACTCGATACTTTAGAGTTTGGTTTATCAATATTACATTGCTGGATTTGAGTGTTTGAATGTCTGTTACACGTTAGATATGAACTGCCAATAAAGTGTGGCTTCTCCGAATGCTGTTATTGTATACCCTTGATCCCGGAATTTATTCAGAAAATTTAAAATACAAGTTTATTCATCTAAATCTATATTGTGCCCTTCAAAGTAATCGCCATCAACTGCAACACACTTATGCCAGCGCTTGATCCAGTCCTCGAAACATTTTTTATATTCGGTTTTCAGTATGTCCATCTGTGCTTCCTGCGATTTTTCCATTACTTCCTCTCGGCTGCTGAAACGCTTGGTTTTTTAACTCGATTGAACAGAAGTCACAGGGAGCCAAATCAGGTGAATTCGGTGGCTGTTGGGTGGGATTTGTTGCATTTTTCGTCAAAAAATTACGAATAATAATGGCACTATGCGACGGTGCGTTATCATGGTGCAAAATCCACGAGTTTTCTGCCCACAATTGCTTCACGCAATTGTTTTTTATTTGTTTATTGTCTGGCCTTCTGGCAAAAATTCATGATGCAATTGAGTCACGACCACTTTTGAACCGCTCGTGGCACTGGTAAGCGACCGTTTTCTTTAGAGAATCGTTTTTCCATTTTTCAACATTTCCAACGTTTGCGCACCATTAAATCCGTTTTTTACCCAAAATTGAATACAAGTACGTTGTTGCAAATTTAAATCCATTTCTAAAATTGTAAAAAATCGCCTACACGCACAAAAATAGATATACTCTTGGCTACGTAACTTTTGCAAATATCAAGCTATGATGCTAAGATTTAGAGGGAATGTCAACAATAGATTTACCAACTTAACAAAAAAAAAATAGAACTCAAATCGGAACAATGGGAGCGCCATACGGTGGTGTGGTGCGGGAAATTTTTGATCAAGGTGGTATTCACTAAAATTTGTTTTATTTCCATGTCACAATTGGAAAATGGGGAATAAGATTGGTAAGTGGCTAGCTACAAAAGGCTCACAGACTTCTGAGGCAGCATTAGAAACTACTTTCTCCTTTGGTCATGGGTTCTATTACTGAAATAATAATAGATTTTCTGAAATAATAATTGTAGATTTAATAACTCAGCAAAGTGAAGATAGACCAAATAAATGCATACAGACATGTTAAAAAGCTCAGTGCTATTCTTGCTTTCTTTCAGCAGAAAGAGTGCAGATTGCGCCCTGACAATCTAATGGATATGCTGTTGCTAAACACCTTAACTTGCTATTAGGCATTCAAAGCAATAGTTGTTTATTTGAGTGCTACATTTCAGTGGAAGAAAAATAACTAAACTGCTGAACAAATGTAGAGACTTTCAGTTTGTCTGCAAACCGGTAGACTGTATAATGTATCTCTAAATACAGCGAAAATCTCAGCTAGACGAACGTCCCAAATTGTTTTAATGTTATTGAAAGATTAATTGGAAGGCCGGGATTTAAAATCCGTTCGTGTACTCAAGATTGAATTCGAACTTCATTTTAAATTTAATTTATTTCCAAGACCTGGTTGAAATGTACAGAATTGATACAAATGGATTTTGGACAACATGAATTCTTCGAACCTAACGATCTGTAAAATAAAATAAATTTGAAATATTTTTGGTTCAAATAAGCTCTTTTCTTCACAATTTTATTAAAAAATGAAATAAATATCCATGGCTTGTGATTAGTCATGCCGTTTTATAAACGATATCAATATTATGAATCTCTCATAGTAATTAAATTGAAAAATGTATTCCAATTTATTTATTCGATTTAAAGATAAGATAGCAATTTCCTTAGTTAATTATTATCTGCTTCTGATTATGAGGACGTAAATAGTTTGTAAGGTGCCCAACGTTTTTATCAATTTGTTTTAGTAGGCTGTGCAAAATTGATTAAGGCTATTACAATACGTTTGGCTTTTCACTTGACGAAAACCATGATAACTGGCGTTCTAAAGAAAATTTCCGAAATATTTATCATTTTAATTAACTCATATCTTACTTGAGAGTTTGTTCTCGCATAAATTCAAACGCGAATCTGAAGATAACTTTTCATTTATAAATTAAAAATCTATTCCCATTTTGTAGGTCGTTATTCCAGTGAAACTTTATCGCTCGTGGTTAGTAGAGGTTTTTCAGATAAAAGAATAAATCTACGACTTTTAAATGGCCAAATTAAGACGATCGAAATCATATTGTATGTTGAGTGCATGGAATCGATCAGAACTAGATTTGGTTGGGTAATTTAAAAAAGTGAAAGGAATAGATTGAAAGAGTTAAAAACAGTTTAATTCATGTGCCAAATTTGCGATTAAACTTATTATTTAACTGAAGAAAAATTATTTCCTAATTAACGCTTATGAAACTTTTTTTAAATAATAAAATCATCCTTGAATCCGCGCTAGTGTAAAATAATGCGTAGAATTGATATTCTTTTTAAATACATGTTTTCAAGCGATCGTGGGATTTTTGTCAAACACGTGTTTTCAAAAATGTTACGCTTTTGAAAAGTTTGATTGTAAATTCCGATTCTACTTTGATTTTGCTTTTTCTGTGTAATTGACTGAAATTGTCATCCATCTTTATCGAATAGATTTTGAGGATCCTTGCTTTTCTTAGTTTTCTATATTTTTTCTGTCCGTAAAGCTTTCTGTGCTGTGAGTGAATTCCTACCAAGCAAATTTATTGAGGACTTATTTTGAACGGTTTCAACCTTTGGAAATTATTGTTTATAAACTCATACTCGTATACATATATTCTAATCGAGAAATTATATTGTTATCTATCTGAACTCTTCCTACTGCTAATAAGGCCACATGTTCTGCCTGTTATGGGATGCCGCTTGAATACGCTCGACGATTGCGGTCAATTGGTGATATTTTGGTGACCAATGTTCCAGGTAACCACCTTACGAAATGTAGTATCTTTTAATATGTTTTACTTTAAACGAATAACAGGTTATCATGTTATTACAAAATGTGCTGAGCAGTTTCTGAATACCTAAAGCAAAGTTTGCATAAGTTAGTCTTATCGGTGAAGGCTGTACTGCTCGTAATTTTGACAGCTGTTTTAAACGCTGACGATTAGTGGCTCGGAAAATAGATTACAATCAACCTTCTCAAAATTAAAGTTGACTGGTCTGACTCATCTAGTGCTAAAAGGCGTCACCGTCATCCGCTTCTCCAAACAAGTTAAGCAACGGGGCCAAGCGAAGTGTTTGGGCCATCATTTCAGACAGCAAAATTCTTTGGAGTTAACATGCCGCGTAGGACACTCAGGTTTTAGCAATGTGTGTTAAGCTAACTTTCGGCATGACATGGGGCTTTTTAGTCAAGAAGAATCACTGCATATACACGTCTATGCCAAGACAAATTTCATTCTACGAATAAGCTTTCATGTAAATATGTACATCGCTGCTGTTTCTAGTAAGCGGCATTGCTCAATACGCCTGGCACGCTCTTCTTCAACTTAATATGAGTATTAATGGGTGGACTACATTCTTAAAGCCATCTTTGATTTAAAAAGGAGTGGTCTTAATGAGTTTGGGTCTTCATGGTCTTTTGAAGCTAGTCTTAGGGACATGCTATCCTATGACAATATGAGCCAGAAAAGCAATGTAATCAGATTCCCATGGAAGTATGTGGTATTGGCGTCTGTATGCAGAACGATGCTTTTTCTGGGTTCTGGACATTATTAATATTGCAATCCGAACCTAGGTAGACAAAACCTCAAACTACCTCGAAGTTGCCCTATCGTATTAACATTGGCGTTGCCATTTTATAAGACACCAGGTTCTTTTGATCTCATTTGTTATTGAACCAAGTTCTACGGTTCTGGTTTCTATAACTCGTAAACGCTTGTCGCTTGAATAATTTTCCCAAGGGCAATGTTAATAACAACTGCGTGAAATACCTTTCTCGAAATTCGCCTTGATATTAACTGATGACATTATTATTCTCCAATTCCCACTAAATACAGATAAGTTAGTGTATATTTCTTTCTTACTTAGTGGTCTACTGCTACCTTGAACGATTCGGCTGTTAAGCCATCAGTTCCCAGAGCCTTGTTTGACTTGAATATTGTTATTCTGGTATACGAAATGATTGTTTTTGACATTCTAGATTAAACTGTTCATTCTTTCCGACAACGAAATGTTGGTCATCATTTCCTTTTAATAGTAGCGAAAGTGTTATAAGTATTATATGTCCTTGTTCGTTTTTAATTCGTA
This sequence comes from Volucella zonaria, assembly GCA_963966105.1. NCBI lineage: Eukaryota > Metazoa > Arthropoda > Insecta > Diptera > Syrphidae > Volucella > Volucella zonaria. Next base: position 48,076,089 of record OZ014533.1, on the reverse strand, counting down.
TTTTCCTCCTTTTGGATTTCATTTTCGTAAAAATTTAAAAACGTTTCCATTCCTTTTCTTCGTTCTGATAAGCCGGTATAAACCTTTTCGTTTTTTTTTTTCATAAAGCCTCTTAAACAGCAGGTCTTAAGGTCTTTTGTTTTGCTACATGCATTCTGTAATCTAGTATGTGCGAATTTCTTACAGCTTCCTGTAAATGAAGTTGGTGGTGTACCATTTACTCTTGGTGCTATCATCTTTATCCTATTTTAAGTTAACAAATTTGGTCTTTGTTCTGATTGCCACAAACATATCAGCATATTGGATGGGATTGATAATACTTATTCATTATGGAGGGACCATAATGTACATTTGGCTCTTCATAATAAGATAAATCTAGTTTGTGTGAGCATTCCAGGATACTATTCATTGCGAAAGCGATTCTCCTGTTGCATTAATGAATATAAGCTTTTTTGCATCCTTGCCCCTTAGCAAACCTGTTTGAAAATAAAGCTTTACATTGAGTTTTCTAATAATTTGAATGTATTACCTTTCTATGAACAGGAGCCCGGAGTCAGTATTTTTGGTTGCTGCGATTTTGGTGTGATCCTATTTTGGACAGAAACCATAGATGGTCAAATAAAACTAATATCGCCATAAAGTGAACTGACATGAAAATTACTTCTTCTTTAATGATATTGAGCCTTGCTGCTAAGGATGTCTTATTTAGTTAAAGAGCAATTACAAAACAGATGAACGCTAAGGCATATCCTTGCTATTGTCAAGTTCCGAATTTTAATGTCAATTAGTGATGGAACTCGGAAATATGGAACTGCCGTATGATTATGAGCGCATTCGTCACCATATTTCTTCAGAAGTTCCGTGCACTTCTTTTTAAATGCGCATGATTGGCTAAATCGAACATCTAGAGTTCGGTTTATTATTTTTTTATTTAATTAGTTTAATTAGTAAGAAGAAATCATTATCATTAATCAATGCCCTACGAAATTTAGGAAATTTGTTTGTATAATTTAACTGGAGCTCTAGGCTTACAATGTTGATTCATACTCGTACATACAGTGGCGAGCAAAACTGAATACAAAATGAATGAAAATTTTTTCCTTTAGTATTGGAAATTAGTACAATTTACATATATTTTTAAATATAACTTAAAAAAAAATGTATTCTATCATACAATACAAAATCTACTACATTAACTGACTTTGTTCATTGTGATACACAGGGTATCCCAAAAATCAACATCAATCCGGAAACGGGTGATAGGTCAAGTGGTGTCTGTTATCACAAAATTATAAAAAAATCCATCTCAATCACCGCGTCATCCAGACTAAATACGCAATCTTTTAAGGTTACTTGCCAAAATGGCATAGTACATGTTTTTGTCAATACAGTCAGTTCAATTTGGGTGATTAATAATTTTCAGATATATGGATGGACAAAAAAGCAATATTTTAGTTAAAACCGATATAGTTATATTTCAATTTTGGACTGTAATTTACAGAAGAGTTACTCAGGGTTACATGACAAAAAAAAAAATCGAAGAAAAGTAAAGATTTGCGGGCACAGTACTTGAAAGATCGTCACAGGCTTTCAGGTTTCTCGATTTTTTTTTGAGTGCCAATAATTTTTAAAAGTACATAACTTAAATTTTTTTTTATAATTTTGTGATAACCGACACTACTTGATCTATCACCCGTTTCCGGCTCGACGTTGATTTTTGGGACACCCTGTATATATATATATAAATTGGGAAGTCTGAAGTACTCAGTTTTGCACGATCTTGTTTTGTTTTGTCTTTAGCTTTATTCTGAAAATTCGTTCACCGTTGTAGGAATACAATATTAATTAATATTAATATCCGAGGCTGCTAATGGATGGCGATGCTCAGGTCATGGAAAGAATTCTTCGAACAAATGAGATAAAGACACCAAAGGTTGCCTTTGGGGGGATAAAAAAAAACCCAAGTCAGTATGTAGACTGCCACGAGAGCTCTTAGACAAATCGGTCTTGTATCCTTATACTGTTGCCAGGGCGCGGGCGGAAAGATAGAAGGAGGAGAAAGGAAAGTTTGTGATGTAGTGGTTTGAAACTCAGGTGTGTTTGTTTTCGATATTGACTCTCCAAGAGTGGGAGTTCGAATAGGACGGAGAGATTTTTCTTCTCTCGGAATGTGAGGTTGTGAATTTTAACGGTTGTTTTGTGCTTGAAAACCCTACAACAGTCAAATCTACATGTCAGTGTTATGCCTTCACACGCAGATTTTTCTGACTGAGTTCCAATTACACAAATGAAAACTTGCTGTGGCTAGGATTCGAATCTTGACCTTCCGAGTGAGAAGCGATAGTTAATACCACTACACCACGGCCACCCCTAAATGATAGATTGGTACATTCAATGCCAAAGCGAATAAAAAGTGTAAGAAGAAACAAAGGGCTGTGGAGAAAATATTAGGAGCTAGTATTTAGGTATATGGATTAAAACATGCAAAAGCGAATACTTTGGACTTTGAAACCAGTACCTTTAAAAAACACTTAATTAAACACTCTAAACAAATAAAATGAATTATATTAAAATACTGCATTTCTGACTTATAATAACTGATAACTTAGGTAATAGCACTCTTTTTACAGTTTTGGTATTTAGTTTTGCTCGCCACTGTATGTATATGTTTCAAGATGATATAATTACAACATACAAATAAACACAAGTTTTCCTTACAACTTTTTGGCAAAAATGTTGAAATTAAAAGAAGAAATAATATACGTATATGATTTATTTTATTTCCAAATTATTGACGGTTGAAAATTTCTAGAGTTAATAGATACAGTGTTGTGCAAAACCTAAGCAACCATCTGAAATCGATATTGCACAGTAATTTTTTTAAAGTTTCTGCTACACTAAATAAAAAGAAATGAATGTGGAATGATGTATATAAGAGTATATTTTGAAATTTATAACTTTTTGAGAAAATAATAGTACTTCAAAATTAAAAAAAAACACTAAAATGAAAAAAATAGCCAAATTTAGCTATGTAAAACCTTAGCTACTTTGTAATCCAATGTAAAAAGGAAAGAGCTAACAGTACTTTTCCAGCTAGTTTACACACAAAATGTTATAAGCTCCTTGTCTTTGATCTTGTCGCATTGTCTTTGACAAATATACTCCACCTGTTTTAAACTAAAGATTATTGAAGAATTTAAGTCTGGAGACACTCAGACAATATTAGCTAAAAGATATAAAATGAGTAAATCCATTATTTCACGTCTAATAAAAACATATCATGCAACGGGAGTCGGGAGTCGTTGAAAATTTAAATTTCGGTGGTAGGCCGCGGAAGACAATAAGTCGAACAGATAGAAACATTTGTGGTGTAATTAAAAAACAACCATTTATAAGTTCAGAACGTCTCTTGTTTTTTAACGAAAACCACCTGTCTGTAGAGACCTTATGCTTACGGGATGCCCATACATCCATAGGGAGCAAGGATACGCCTTGCCATCGCTCTCCGTCAATCCTTTGATACCAATTCGGAACTGTGTTGGAGGCACAAGTTCCACCCTTGGTATGAGTCGAGGCCGACCTAAAACCTCTTACTGTTCTTAGGGCCACAGCACCCAGTACTTATTTGCAACTCTACAATGGGTTAGACCCTTTCCCGCGATTTGCGTTTAAACCACAGCCACCATGACGCTTCCACAAGGGGGCCTGCCTCAACAAGTGAGGCCCGGACCGAAATCCGGGGGGCTCCTAACTCCCATGCTACCGTGATTTAAGTCCTGGTATGGACTACCGGTGGTCCAGCCGCCAACAAGACCTATGACCGGCAACTATGAATCGTAGCAACCTTCAGAGGCGTTATCTGAAGATGTTTACGATAAGACCAGTAATATGCTCTGCCCCCGCTTTTTATTAGACAACGTCATTGATGGGCGAAGCCTTGATAATTGGGCGGGGGCCCTTTATAAGTTGAAAATTACTAAATTTCAATATTGATGCTAGAACGGTGAGTAGACGTGCTATTGAGAATAATCTTCAAAGCTATATGCCGCGCAAAAAACCGATGCTCACAAAAAGGCATTTAAAGAACAGGTTGTGCAAATAAATCATTTAGACATAATTCAAATTTAACTCTTTTCATATTAGGCTAAATTTTGCAAGAAAACATTAGCACTGGGTCCTTGAAAAATGGAAAACAGTTCTTTTCAGCGATAATTCTAAGTTTAATTTATTTAATTCTGATGGGATGTGTCATGTCAGACATTGTAAAGGCGAACGACTTAATCCTACATCCTGCATACACACTGTTAAGAATGGTGGCGGTAGTTTAATGGTATGGACGTGTTTTTCGGCAGGAGGTGTATGTCCATTCCACGAAACCGAAGGGATTATGGACCGATTCAAATACAAATCGATTCTACATAGAATCAGTAACGCTACCACATGCACAGTGCGCAATGCCACTTCGTTAGATGTTTCAACGGGATAACGATCCGAAACATATATCGAAGTTGATAAAGGAATGGACAAAGGATTGTGAGATTTAAGCCCTTGATTGGTCGGCCCAATCACCCGACTCCAATCCTATTGAAAGCTTGTTTGGCATTCTTAAAAGCCGGGTAGCTGGACAAAGTTTTTGGAACAAGATAGAGCTGTACAATGCTTTGAAAAGTGTTTGGGAAAATAGATCCCAGGCTACAATTTGAAAGCTAATTGCGTCTATGCGGCGTCGTTGCGCCGAAGTTATTCAAAATTTGGGATATTACACCAAATATTAAAAAAGTTTCTTAGGTTTTGCACAGCAGAATTTGGCTATATTTTTGATTTTGGGTTTTTTTTTTTAATATTTATGTGTTACTATTTTGTTATTAAGTTGTGAATTTCAAAATTTACTCTTAAATACATCATTCGATATTCATTTGTTTTTATTTAGTGTAGTAGAAGGTTTAAAAAATTTACTGTGAAATGTCGATTCCAGATGGTTGCTTAGGTTTTGCGCAACACTGTAAGTAAAAAAAGCTTGTAAATATTTGATTAGGCTAAGTGTTGTTTCTTGCTGCTTGTATTTTTAAATCTTTTTCTTCAATATCGGTATTAAGATACCCAATTGCAACTGCTTTTGAAAACGATCACCATAGTTACTTCCGTCTACAAAAATAAAAAAAGTGGCACATGTGTAAACCATACATGTATAGTAAGTAAAAGTAATAAAATTGGTGATCAACCTACTAAGAGCTTTTTTTTTACAAATTGTCAATAAAAAACGTCTTCCCTCCAAAGCAACAAGCCAAAATAAGAATAAAAAGGTTTTAGACCTAATCACGTCATGAAACATGAAGAGAAATGCTTTAGCATTGTTAAGGTTTGGTGGCACTTCAATGGAGTATTTTCTGTTAAATTCTATTATATGTAATATCATACATACCCGTACAATTAAATACGTATGAAATATAGAATGAAAACTTTCTCTGGTACATAACTTCATCACTACAGTGATACACTGACAGCAAAAAGAAACTTCAAACTTGAATGTCGCAAAGCGTGTAGGTCGTGAGAATGTTGCGCGGCATTGACAGCAAAATTGGAAAAAAGCACGCGATCACCTTTAGCCTTGAAATAATAAGAAGCATGCAAATAAACAAAATAAAAACAAACAAGTCGTTTAGAATCACACATAGATTTGTCCAGATTTTATTACTTTTGTTTATTTATACGATGACTTGCTAATGATATCTGTACAAAAACTGTTGCTTGATTTAAAGAGCCTTATTTTAAAATCGTGTGATAAATCTGTTTGTACAATACTACAAATATCAGAGAATTTAGAAGAATTCTGGACAACACGGCGTATGCATACCTACTATTGCTCCAATATACCATACATATATTTTTTATTTTGAATATAATCAAGTGTTTTCTTCTGGTATATAAAAAATGTTATTTTATTTTTCAGTGTATACATAGCGTACGTGGTAGATACGAATAAAATAAAAAACTGTTACGAGTTTGTGATTTTATTGCTGTTTTCGCAATCAACGACAAAACATCTTTATTTCTCCCGCAAGTGTATGTGTGATTTAATGTTTAAAAAAAGGCTCTCAAAATTGTTAAGGAACTATGCGTAATTCGTCAGAGTACTTCGCATTTCTCTTCACCCGCCTTCATCACCTAATGGGAGTGATTTATTTTTCACTGTTACGAGCCATGTATGCTTCGATCGACGCAGTCTCCTTCGGTCTTGGAAACGGGTTAGTATACAGGGTGTCCCCTAATTCGATGACGATAATTTGGGAAATGATTCCTGGGCATACCTGCCTTCGAGACAAAACAGCAAAGGTAGTGGAAATACGCTGCAATTTTTACCAGTGGCGATGATATTTTTTAAGAATAATGTGTAGGGAAGATGCTTGAGTCCATCGAAATCTTTCAGCTCTTACTTTAGTTTATATTTGCTCTGGAAGAGCAAGTAATTAGGATGTGCTTTTTTCTTTTACATACCTCGCAGATGGACAAAAGTCCAAAAATTTTTTTGTTGACACTCCATTGTCAGCCATTTTACCTATGGATGATATTTGGCGAACTGATGATCATTACCTTATTTATTTACTGACACGTAAATGGCGCTGCAGACTAGGGAAAGGATCTTAACATCCCGCTAATTCGCAAGTTCTTTGGCCCATTGCCCTCAGTTATGAATTAAAAGTTGATAGAGATTCAACCTAAAGTGAAATCTTTCCCTATGGTCGTCGGACTGGAGCGTTGGTGTCTACTTGTCTCACATGTCATATGCTTGTAGAGAATTTAGGTGATGAGGAACCTTTCTTAGTGTTTTTTGACAAGGTTTTAAAACCCATTTGCCTTTCTGAGAAAAAGTAATCGCGGTTGGAAAATGTATCTCTTCGTTTCATTTTTGATAAGATGACATGTGTTGTCAGCAGCTTAATCCTTTTTTCGTCTCAATACTTGCAAAGACTCTTGTGATAGATCGCTATGCCATACCAATAAAGTTTTTATAATTGTCGTATTGAAGTAGTGGTATATACATACATACATACATACATACATGTATGTAATTTTGAAAAATTGTGCTTCTGGTGTTAACTCCTGAGTTGTGTGCAAATTTTAAAGTATGACGTAAAGGAAACCACACGGCATATACCCTTCTTTAACATCAGAGGTTGTCGACAAATATTTCTAGGCGTTTATATAATACGGCAGACGAGATATTGTACGTGATGTTCAGTTAACTGATACACTATAGTACTGCTTTGAAGACCATAGGAAAACCGCTATGATATTGCGCAAATAAACAAGCCGCAATAAATTGTTAGTCTTGTAATACAATTTGTTATGTTGGGTCGGAAATAGGAAGTTCTCGAGTGAACATCTAGGCCAGGACGTTAAATTTTCCTTTTTTTTATAAAATAAAGTGGTACGTGTGCTTGACGTGTGAGAATTTAAGGGTTATTTTTTTTTTTAAAGAGTTGATTAACATGCTGTTGGCAGTTCAAATTCGAAATCTCTTCCTCTACGAATTTAATTTCTTTTTTTATAATTTGCGCGCGCTCAAGGGATTTACGAGTAAGTACTCTTAAAATGCTTGCACACACCGCAGGAGAAGGAAAACCAGGGAGGATTGAAAGAGAGGTACCAGTGAACGTTGGTTTTAAATGTTTGAAGGTGATAAAGACTAGGCTTAGGAACGAATCACGATATTTCAGAGTACGTCCGAATGTGGGCTTGAGGGTATACTGATGAGCATTCATAGCAAGACGTGTGTTCTGGTTAAAAGTTTGGAGGACGGAGCACTGTTGGTGGAAATAGCGATAAAACAGAGTGAGACACGAGACATTACGTCGATGTTAGAGGATGTTCATTGTTTGGGTAATATACTATAAGTATCACCTGTGAATTTTATCGCACGGTTTTGAATCCTATCTAGCAGGCGCAGAGATGTTTTGGGCGCACCCGACCAGATGTGGGAATTGTACTCCAATTTCGGACGGATGAATGCCTTATATATTGAGGCCTGATCAGAGGGGATGAAATATTTCTTACATCGCTTGAGGAAACCTTGACATTTCGCAGCGTTTTTGACGACACCGCATATATGTGATCATTCCAACGTAAGTTTCCATTGACACACATACCGATAATGGAAAGTTTATCGGTTTCGACGATGCAAGTGCCATTCATGGATAACGGCTGGGTGTTTAAATTTCGTTTTAACGACTGCAGACAGCATTGTGTTTTGGAAGCATTAAATTCCACTCTGTTGATAGTTACCCAATTCGTCATTCTGTTAATATCAGAATGTAAAGAGCTTAACATACGCGGCCGTTCCCGTTCTACAGCCGAGTAGCAGCGACATGAATCTGGAAACGAATATGAAAAGCGGAGAGTACTGTCACCAGCAAAGGAATAAATTGGATTAGAAGTAGCAGACAAGAGATCATTAATAAAAATTGAAAAGAGTGTCCGAGACAGAACGGAGCCCTGGGGCACACCAGCATTTATTTGGTGAATATCAGACTAGAAACCGTCCAAGACAACTTAAATTGAACGTTCCGAAAGGTAATTTCTGATCCATTGAAGGAGAGAGTCGTCGATCCCAAGAGCACGCATTTTCGATAAAAGAGCCTGATGCCAAACTCCGTCAAATGCCTTAGAAATATAAAATGCAACTATCTTTCGCCAGATTGATGTACGCTTTGGTTCCACTTTTCGATGATATATGCCTACAGATCACCAGCGGACCCGTTGCTACGAAAAAGATTCTGCCGGTCATTAAGAAGTTTTCATGTTTCGAGATATTTCATATGCTGACGGTTTATCAGCGTTTCTATGACCTTGGAAAGAAGGGACGTAAGTGCAATGGGTCTGTAGGAAGAGAGAGAGGAAGATTCGCCTATTTTAGGTACGGGCTGGACAAATGCTGTTTTCCATCTGCTCGGAAAGAGTCCTAAAGAGTAAGATTGATGAAAAAGCTTACGCTGGACCAGCGGATTTATGTATGTTGAGATCTTTAAGTACTCTTGCCACTACACGAGTGCGAAAGTGAATTCGTCTCATTGAAGATTCGGCGCACTCAAGTGTAGGAGGGCACAAAGCGCAATCTGGGAGTGTTGAGCTAGCCGCAAAGTGTGCAGCAAGCAGATTGGCCTTGTCCAAAGTGCTGACAGCTGAAATAGCTTTGTAAATGATGGACATAATGCGTCACTGGCAATGAAAAACATTAATGACGCCTTTGAGGATATAGCGGTAAAGGAACGCACAACACAACTTTGGTTTGGAAAGTTCCGTTCGAGATATTTCAGCCTCGAAAATGAACCACGTGGAAAGCCGGAAACGTTAGTTGACGACGATGTTTTAAGAGCAACGGTGGATGCGGACCCAACGAAATCGGTGAGGGAGATTGCACAAAGCATGGGAGTATCCCCAATGACAATAAGTCGACACTTTTCTCTCATATGAAAGGCAAAGAAATTCGATAAGTGGGTACCCCATGAACTGAACGAATTCCAAAAACTACGGCGCCTTTAAATCTGCGGATCGTTTGCATTAAGAAACCAAACTGAACTGCTTTTGCACCGGATAGTCACCTGTGATGAAATGTGGATACTGTATGATAATCGTAAAAGATCTGGGAAGTAGTTGGATGCAGATGAAAAAGAAAACCTCTCCCGCAAGCCCGATCTTCACCCAAAAAAGTTTATGGTGGCAATTTGGTGGACATCGAAAGGATCGATCCACTTTTCATTTCTTCAACCAGGAGAAACGATAAACGCTATCAAATATTGTGAGGAAATCGTCATGTTGCATGCCAAATTGGCTGAAAAGCAGCCTGCGTCGGTCAATAGGCACAGTCCGATCCTTTTGCATGACAATGCTAGACTGCATACCTCACAAGTAACGGTGCAAAAACTGCTGGAAATTCTTTCGCATCCACCGTACTGTCCTGATACTTCCCCAACGGACTACCATGTTTTGCGGAATCTGGATTCATTTTGCCGGCAGAAGGTTTTCCGAACCGAGCAGAGGTCATAAAAGCCTTTGAAGATTTTACTGATGCTAACGAATCCTATTATGATTGACTAAAAATTCACGGAAAAATAATATTGGCTTTTAAATTTTTATTATAAAATCGGACATTTCGTGTGGTAGAACCCAATACTATTAAATTAAAAATATTACTGAGCGATATAGAGCGTATTGATGTATAACAGCATACTATATATTACATATTAAATTGAAAATACCACCTTGATCAAAAACCTTCCGCACCACACCACCGTATGGCGCTGCCATTGTTTCGATTTGAGTTGTGTTTCTTTTGTTAAGTTGATAAATCTGTTGTTGAAATTCCCTCTAAATCTTAGTATCATAGCTTGACATTTGCAAAAGTTACGTAGCCAAAAGTACATCTATCTCTGTGTGTGTTGGCGAGTTTTTACAATTTTAGAAATGGATTTAAATTTGCAACAACGAACTCGTACTCGTATTAAATTTTGCGTAAAAAACGGATTTAATGGTGCGCGAACGTTGGAAATGTTGGAAAAGTGTTTCGGCAACGATTCTCTAAAGAAAACGGTCGCTTACCAGTGGCACGAGCGGTTCAAAAGTGGTCGTGAGTCAATCGAAGATGATGAACGCAGTGGCAGACCATTGACATCGAAAACCGATGAAAACATTGGTGAATTAAAAGAAATGTTAGTCAATAACCGCAAATTAACCAACAGAGAGATAGTGGAGGACTTGAACATTTTGGTTAATGATTGGGGTTTCCGTCGTGTAGCAGCAAAGTTGGTGCCAAAAGACCTCAATTTCATGCAAAAAAGAGACCGTTTTGACGTCGCAAAAGAGATGATTTGCGAGACTGAATCCGATCCCACATTCATCAAAAGGATCATTACTGGAGGCGAGACATGAGTTTATGAGTACGACAAGCAATCCAAACATCAGGCAAGTGAATGGCGTTCACCAAATGAGCCGAGAATTTTTGCCAGAAGGCCAGACAGTAAACAAACAGTATTACTCGTATTTGGGCGTTATGAGACGTTTGCGTGAAGCAATTCGCTGAAAGAGACCAGAATTGTGGGCAGAAAACTCGTAGATTTTGCACTATGATAACGCACCGTCGCACAGTGCCATCATTATTCGTAATTTTTTGACGAAAAATGCAACAAATACCATCCAACAGCCACCGAATTTACCTGATTTGGTTCCCTGTGACTTCTTTCTGTTCAATCGAGTTAAAAAACCGAAACGGGGAACGCGTTTCAGCAGCCGAGAGGAAGAAATGGAAAAATCATAGGAAGCACTGATGGACATACCGAAAACCGAATATACAAAATGTTTCGAGGATTGGATCAAGCGCTGGCATAAGTGTGTTGCAGTTGATGGGGATTACTTTGAAGGGGACAATATAGATTTAGATGTATGAACTTGTATTTTTAATTTTCTGAATACATTCCGGGATCAAGGTGGTATATCCAATGGAGCTATCAAATTTAAAATAATTTCCGACATTCCAATGATTAAACTACCTCAGACCAGCCCTAGCTCTTTGAAAACTAGCCGTTGGGGCTACAACTAGGTTCTTGAAACTTCTAGGGAAAAGGGGAGTACTGCAAATTCAAGCCTTTCCTAAATTTAAAATTTTCGAATACATACACATGGTAAAAATGGGTATGAATACATATACTGGTATTTTTAATTTCTGCATAAGTATTTGAAAATAATAAAGATTTTTATTTTATTTTATTTCAGAAACTACAGATCAACACCGCGACCAAAGACTGAAATTGTTGGTACAGCAAATCGCCCCGTCTTGAACAAATACAAATCCTATCATCATGGGTAATTCAAAGAATATAAAATTTAGAATATCTAACTCTTACCGTTTAATTTATTGTATAGAGATGAGGATCACGAAGAAGCAGTCCTCCGAGAAAAGACCGATAGGAAGGCTGTGAATTTTGTCCAGCCAATTTTGGAGGAACTCATTAAAACCGAAGAAACCTACGTGGAGAATCTATTTATTGGTATAAATAATTATGGTAAAATTTTTTCAAGAAAAGATCTTCCGCTGGGATTGCGAGGGAAAAAGTTTGTACTCCTTGGAAATATTGAACAAATCGCAGACTTTCATCGAGATGAATTCCTACCAATGTTGTTGAGAAATAAAAATGATCTCAAGAGACTGTTTGATGACTTTTCTCATTTCATAGACGTAAGTATGAGCTTTGAATAGTAATTTGTATTTAATATTATCTTTTTTTTTTGTAATAGGAAAATTGCCTTTATGGATATGTTTTGTTCACAATGAACAAACAGCGGTCGCTGAAACTTTGTGATACATTTAAGGATTTTTTTAAGGTATGATTATAATTTTAACTTAGTGTACCTGACTAGCACTTAAAAAGTCTGCGAGTTCCTGTTTGACATTGTAGAAGTCTGAAAACTCTTTTCATTACCTTTTCAGTTTTCGAAATAATTCTACGTGCTCTATCCGAAATTAGTACAGTACTCTAAATTAATAATTCTAGATATATCATAATAAACCTCTTCTTATGCTACATAATTCCTTGATGACTTCTATTTCGCTGGTAGAAATAATATAGTTTCTTGTTTTGCGGAATCTAATTGGTGTTAGTAGCGATTAATTATTAAAAATATTTCAGGCCCTGTTTATTAAGGAATATATTATAAATTAAGAATTTTTTAATTGAAACAAATTAAATAGATATGACATTTTTTTATCGAACAATTTTTAACATTTAACTGTGGATACAATTTCGTCTATATAACCACCTCGGCTATATTTTACAAAGCTTGTCCTTTCAGTCTAATTTTTGCTGCCTATACAACAACACAGTTTATGAAAAATCAAAAAGAACATGTCCTTAGTTCTGAATGGAGTGCACATTTATTCGTAAATATTTGGTTTATACCACAATAGTAACCAACAATATGATTATATAAAGCTCATTGGCATATCGTTCATTCCTTGTAAGTACCTAAGGATCTTCGTCTCATTAAACAGTCCTTCAGTTTTATATTATTCAAACACAACATATCGGGTATACACTTTCTTATTAACTTAGCTTACCGTGTGTATAACTGATTACAAAGTTTAAGATTAGGCTTACGTGTGCCTTCAGAATGCCTTACACAAGGTGCCGCAAGAGTTGTCACCCGATGTTCCGCTTTTAGATTAAGTTTATTTGATGTCTTAAATTTTTCTTCATTAAGTCAAGAAAATTATATCGGCTAAGTGTCCGTCGCCAGAATTGATGACCATTCGTGCTCGATTTGTGCCACTTACCATCACTCTTGCCAGAACTTGCGGCGATAGGTCCTCGCATTCTTAACGGATATTCTCCTTGAGGGCTGGGTCTTGTTGACATAGACCCATGACTTCAAAAAACTCCACAAAAAGAAGTCTGGAACGATTAAATCAGACGATCTTGCCAGCCAGTGAAAATCGCCAGAACGAGAGATTAGGCTACCCGGAAATGCAGTGCTCATAATGCGCCGTTGCTGCATCATGTTGGAACCACGTGTTCTCCAGTATAAATACATCCAATTGAGGAAGGAGAAAGTTGTTGAGCATGGTTCTGTAGCGCTCGTCGTCCACAATAGTTGTTTGACTCGCGGGGTTTTCAAGATAATAAGGTCCGATTACGCCATCAGCATAAACAGCACACTATGCAGTAACTTTGAGCGGTGTGATGATTATAAGCGTATTTTCGGTGCCCCAGAAGAGATAATTTTGCTTATTCACAGAGATGGAAACGGGCTTCGTTGCTCATGATGATTTTCGATGAAAAGTTGTCTCCCTCTTAGTCGAGATTCAGGGTTTCTCGTTCTTTAGGAGTATAGTGATTCATATCATATTGACGTGTATTTTGTATCCATTTACTTCACAAATATCAAAGTAGAATTGAAATTTGCCACCATTTGCAAAAATTATAGCATCTTCCGATAGGGTGATGACTTTTGCGCACCTGGTACATATTTTTGGTGCATTGGAATTCATCATTTCAGTACTCTTTTTATTCTAATTTATCGATGGATCTTCAAACTCTATCATTAGTCAAACCATTTAAATTTTCCACTCTAGAAAGGGTTATAAATTTTCTTCGTATTATATCAGTCTGTTTACTATCGCAATGCAGGGACACTGTGTACCTCTTTCTTAAGCTGAAAGACAACCATACAAAAATGACTTTTTTGCCGTTATACACTCCGATTATGAACGTCGTTAATTTGGTAGTTTATGGTAAAGACGATTCGGATAAGAAAGACGATTGCACAAGTGGGGGAGTCCTTTTAGTTTATTGACATATGTTTGCATGATTGTGCCATTAAGATGCTCATAATTTGCTGTTGCGCTTGTCTCAGTGTCCGACACTGCTGATTTTTGCAATCGGGTGATTTTAACTTTTCTAGACCTCTGTTGCTTTGCTTTAAAGATGAATCCTATTTTGTAGTAGAAAGATAATTCATATTCTGACGGCGGAGCCCGTTCAAATTCTGGTCTTTACCAATTAGGGAACAGGACCTCACGACTAGACACTTTTGTTGTAATAAAATAAAATAAACATACATTTTTCAATGAGTGTAAGTTTTGGCTTTCGAAGAGCTGAACCTTAAGTCCCAATAATGTGCTGAATTAAGCTTGCCTTAGTTTAAGCGGGCTTAATTTTAAGTTGAGATTTACCCATGCTTTGCTATATGATTAGGGAATACCTTCTCTTTCTGACGCAATCTGTAATACAAACGATACAAATTGTGGTAGGTAACATATATCTGAAATCTAAAACTGGATCTACTCGTATGTAACTGCGAGTACATTCATATACCATATATTGAATATTTTCGAAAAAAAAAAAAAAAATAGCTGAAGTACAATCCATGCTATTTCAGTAAATCTTCTGATATATGTATCTTGCAAAAAATTCTTCTCCTTTTCAAGCTTATAACTTTCGTTTTTCAACTGACCTTTTTCGCAGGGATCAGATTTGACTTATTAGCATTATAAGGGCACTTGGTCTCAATCTCCCCTTTTTTACCATTAATTATATAAATTTCAGCGTCACCTTACTCCCGCTTAATGCCAAGTAGAAATAATAAAAAAAGATATTTAACTGGGAGTCTTCATAACGTTCTTTAACTGAATTTTAACAAATATCAAGCGGAAACATATTTGCAAAAGAATCTTCCTTCATAGTGCAACTATTACATTGGCAACGACTGTTCGTGCCCTTTCTACGCTATTTATGTGTAATCCGCGGTAAACAAAAGCAATAATATATTTATGTATTAACTGACCCAACTATAACATCAGTTCTAAAATATATACTTATTTTTTGTTCTTATTCTCATCGCATTGCGAGTAATTCTGATAGTAAGCATCACTCTTAACTTTTACTTTGATCTGTCTTGTAAGCTGGCCTTACTATTACTTTTACTTATAATGGCGGTACAGTCAGCGGTGGACTGTATTTCTATCTAGGCCCATATTAAACTAACTGCCTTCATGCCCGCAGAGTTAATGGAGCTCCCTAGTACTTGAGAGGCCGCCTTGAGTAGAGGTCTTTATCTACCATTGGCTGCTTCCAGGTTCATTCAGCCATCGTCTAATTTAAACTTCTTTCGACCTGTACAAATCGACATTCTGCTTCACCATTGGCTGCTTCCAGGTTCATTCGGTCGACATACCTTAGCCATCGTCTAATTTAAACTTATTTCAACCTGTACAAATCGACATTCTGCTTCTTTCACATTTGCCGTCAATGCAAACGGGACTTAAGAATTTTACTCCAAAAATTGCCTAGTTCGGGTTAAATAATTCATAGTAAAGTCCAAATTTTAGTGCCATATACAATAGTAAGATTGTAACTCTATTTATTTCCCCACTTAATTACATTTTGGCCTAAAGAAACTGCGACAAGCGTTATTTTCGACTGATCTAAGCTCTGTCGTTGTTATATTTAACAGCGGGACTTTAGTAAACAAACGCTCTAACTACCTTAAAGTTGTATATAACATATGTGAAGTTATATTCTATGCAAATGTACCAGTCAAAACAGTAAGAGTTCCTAATAGCACCTGTCCCTTGCTTGTCTAAAAAACTCGTAATCAGCTTTATAGCAAAGGGAATCATAGTCCATGTAATTCCAAGTGGCTCGCTTACAAAGCGATACGAAATCATTCGACTGTTGTGTTACGGAACTCCAAGAGGATTTACTACTCCTTTAAACTGAATATCCATCTTGCCCCTAAAAAGCTTTGGAGTAATCTGCGACAAATTGATGGTTCCAGTGCAAAAAGTAATTTAAAATGTGAAAGTGACCCTGATGTGCTAAATAACTTGTTTTTCGATAAGAATACTGAGCAAATCAATTTTAATCTCTCAGATAATCCTAATCCGCTCACGCATTCAGAACGAAGTTTTGAAATCGAATCGATTAACGAAAATGATGTCATAAACTGTGTTGCAGCTATTAAATCAAGTGCTATCGGCCAAGATGGGATACCAATACGATTTGTAAACGATATTTCTCACCTGACCCATATTTTCAACCACTGCATTACCACTTCAACCTTCCCAAAATCTTGGAGAATAGTTCGAGTTGTACTTGTTGCAAAAAAAAACACCCCGATATCCGCTGGTAATTTCAGACTGATCAATATTTTACCGTGCTTGTCAAAAGTCTTTGAGAAACTCATAGCAATACAGGTTATTGAACACTTAACTTTTAACAGCCTTCTGTATGGAGGGGCAATCGGGCTATAAGTCTAACCACAGTTGTTCTTCTGCGATGGTTAATATTTTAGAAGACATAAGAAAAGGGTTTCATAACGGATATCTAACGCTCAAAGACTTTTGATGAGGTTAACCACAAATTTCTTTGCTAGAAATTACAACATCTGTTTGGTTATGGTAACAGTGCAGTGAAGTTTTTTGAAAACTTTCCTTCAAATAGATTTCAGATAGTTATAACTTCCGATCTTCTGCCAGTGAAGCAGGGTGTGCCACAAGGAGCAATACTTAGCCCCATTATCTTTTGTATGTTTATAAATGTCTGTCCATCTCTATGAAGATGATGTTCAGCACTACTTGGCTAGGCCTATTGTTGAATTTGTACGAAACCTAAATGAGGACCTCTCCCGTATTTATTTGCGGTCTATAACTAATGGATTACTTTTAAATCCAGACAAGTCGCAACTTATCCCCATATCTAAAAATAAACCATCTATCCACGCTCTACCTGATATCGTGCTTCTGATTTCAAATTAAAAGTTGTTCATACTGTTAATAGCCTGGAATTTGTTATCGACCCAAACTTATTAGGATACGACCATATAAATATATATGTAATAAAAAGGATTTATGGATGCCTAAGGAAACTGTGCAGATTTTACTCCTACTGTCACTAGACGGAAACTTGTAATAAGTCTCATTCTACTTTTAATTATATATGCTTAGGTTGTATATTGTAATGACGATTCCTTATCCCAGCACAAGCTTCAAATTGAATTCAACGATACGATAAGATATATTCCTGGGCTACGAAATTATGACCAAATTTCACAGCAGGCAAAGAGCCTATTGGGTACGACCCTTAAACATTATACTGGCGCTAGTAACTGTATATTCCTATATAACATAATAACAACTAAGACTCCTATGTATCTACATACATGAAAAACTTAATTTTGCTTAATTCCACCGCTTTATAACTATCTTAATTCGTCCCGTTTATTTTTTAATTATGCTGTAAAATTCTGGAACTCACAACCAACAAATAGCAGAAACATTTCCAATGCCAATCCCTTTAAAAATGCCGTTTTTC
Source organism: Volucella zonaria (assembly GCA_963966105.1). Classification (NCBI taxonomy): domain Eukaryota; kingdom Metazoa; phylum Arthropoda; class Insecta; order Diptera; family Syrphidae; genus Volucella; species Volucella zonaria. Next base: position 48,058,228 of record OZ014533.1, on the reverse strand, counting down.
TTCATTTCAAACCTATCCTAATGTCTTCCTTCTAAATTCTCTCTCACCTTCAACTGTCCTCTACCTATTCTTTCTATTCTCTTCTTTCTTCTTCTTCTTACCCTTTACCATACTATTGTAAACTTAATTGTAAGATTAACATATTGTACTATTGAAATTATTTTCTTATTGTCTTTATAGAGTTACTATGTACTATAAAAGAGACTTATGTTAATGTACCTTAATATTGTACAATAATAATAAAATTGAATTGAATTGAATTGAATTGAAATGTTTCCATTTTCATTACGTCTAAGGTGAAAATCACAAACCAGTTTCTGATATCGAGCTGCCTTGCCTAATCTTGTTTTCGATGAAATCTGTGCCAACTTTGATGATGCACTGTGAATTTTTTATCGTAACCCTGCACAACCAATCGATTTTGCGGGCACATCAACATTAAAAAATGCTCTATACAACTTGTTTCTATAAAAGGCTAAGGGGAAATTTCTGGTTTGAAATCATACACAAGGACCGTTGTTTAAAGAAGTCTTTAGATGACGTGAGCTTGAAGGCGATGTTAGAAAAAATTAAGCATCATTATTAGACGCAGTTTGAATGGTCTTCTTTCTTCAGGATCGCCCAAATCAATACTGAGATTACGATATCGATATCAGTTGAGTTGATATGTGCTCCTTATCATCTCTCGCTGCATCAAACAACTCGGCGACACCGATTCTACTATCGTGTTCCCTTATTCGCCTTAGTAGCTTCCGTTAAGGTTTTATAGTCCTGGCTTGTTTTTTTTGCCTTTTAGTATAATTTTTCCATCCCTTTGTGTCTTTTTTTCCCATTGAGAAACCGGTTTTCATTCCATCTCTTTTACTCATAGATTTTGCAAGCAGCTCTATTCTTAGCAGCAGTGATCCATACATTTCTCGTTTTGCTCCATGGGTTTGCCAGCATTTTTCATCGAACCACTGGTTTCGCTGTTGTAACCTAGAGAAATCCAGAACGATGCCATAAGACCATGCCCCATAATGGTATTCGGTTGTTAAATGTTCTGGCGATTACCAGTCTTTCAAATGTTGAGGATATTCTCAACCTTTTCTTGGTTACAATATTCTAGTGGTTCGAGTCAATGTTCGCCTCACGGAACGTTCGGATATGCGTCATACGGAGAAATACCTTGCATCGATTTCAATGTGGCCAATCTGGATTGAAATCGGTCTTTCAGGTCTCCTCGTGAATAATAAGAGTCATGCAACTCGTTTAATCAATGGCAATATTTTCTTCGCCACAAAAGTTATAAGTCTAATGCTAGGAATTCGAGGTATAGCTTCCTGGTTTTATTCGGCAATATCAACCTTGTGATTAGAGAAGACGTACCGTGTCGACCACCGACGAATGCACTGCACACCGAAAAAGAAAAAATAAAAAAATAAAAATAAAAAATAACCGCGCAGCGTAAAAAAAAACCAAAAACCAAACCACCTCGGGCGTGTCCACAAAAAAAAAACAAAAAAAAAATATAGTGCAGTGCAGTTAAAAAAAAAATAATATCACACAGTGCGGGTATCCCACCTCTCCCGCTCCTGATCATAATAGTTTTGCTTGCACTCGGACCGTTACTGTATTTATCATACGGTACGGCAGTGACTGAGTGTATGTAACAACTAATGGATAGCGGGTTGTGAGTGAAAATTTTGTTGGTGCACTGTTTCAGCAACTCGATTCGGTAAACCAACGTCAGAATTTTACGCAGCTTTGCTTAGTATCATCGGTGTTTGTGTTTACTGTGTTTGTTTGTAATTATGGCTAGGAAATTCAGGTTGGATGTAGCCAATATAAGTGGGCTAAAATGTAATCACTTTTCTGCGTACGTCCACGTCTGTGTGGCACTTAGTGGAACACAGGTGGTTCCCGCCCACACCTCTCAGATCACTCTGATCTGAAGCTACCTGGCTACGAACTAGTGCCACTATTCTTTCCCCATCGCGGTCTCGCCATTTATGTGGGTAGTGATGTAGTTTACCAAATTCCACCACAATGTAGTCCCTGTTCCAATCTGGAATTCAATTTCGTGTGGTTAAAATTCCATCTCCGTAAACAAATTATCCACTACTGCTTTATTTACAGAAGCCCCAAACTGGACAGCTACTCGACCTTTAACGAGTTTGATGCGCTGTATGACTCCATGCAAAGAATTGTACCCTTTTTCCTCATACTGAAATCGTGATTACGGGCGATTTCAATATACAGAATTCTGGTTGTCTTCGACATTCTGGACAACACCCGAAGGACGGTGTGTTGAGATCTTCGCTGCGGAAAATAATTTAAACCAGCTTGTAAATGGACCCACACGAATACCAGACGTTGATACTCATACCGCCAACAACCTGGACTTGTTTTTAACTTCTCACCCTTATAAGTACTCTGTTGACGTGCTCTGCCCACTAGGCTCATCGGACCATATTGTCATATCAGCTAATTTCTCGTACACCTACCACACAGTTAGAGAAAAGATTCCTAAAAGAACCGTATGGCAATATGAGAAAGCTAATTGGAACGGACTTAACAACTTTTTTAGGAATTTGCACTGGTCGTTAAGTTTCCTCGATAACGATGTGGATGCCACTGCTGAAATGATCACAGACACTATCCCCTTTGGAATGAGATATTTTATCCTTCATCGGATGAAGAATATAAAACCAAAAGAAAAGACGTGGAATGACGCGAGCTGTAAAGATGCTGATAGGGTTAGAGAAATATTTTTTTGGTCCAACAAGACCAACCCGACAGAAGAAAACCGAAAAAAGTTTAAACGAGCCAGAAATGACTGCAACGTCTTTCTCAAGCGTGTGAAATTCCAATACGATAAAAAACTGAGGCAAAAAATACTGCAATGTCACAAAGGTAGTAAAAATTGTTGGTCCTTCGTCAAAAACATTAGAAATTCGGCCTCATCCTCCATCCCAACGCTCATTTACAATGACATTCCAGTTGTCAGCTCCTTGGACAAGGCCAATCTGCTTCCTGCACGCTTTGCGGCTAGCTCTACACTCCCAGATTGTGCTTTGCGCCGCCTACCCTTGAGTGCGTCGAATCTACAATGGGACGAATCCACTTTCGCACTCTTGTAGTAGCAAGAGTACTTAAAGATCTCAACATGCATAAATCCGCTGGTCCAGGTGGTATATCCCCCCTTCTTCTGAAGAGGTGTTCTTCCACGCTGGCAAAACCACTGCGTATGCTTTTTCATTAATCCTACTCTTTAGGACTCTTTCCGAACAGATGGAAAATAGTATTTGTCCAGCCCGTCCCTAAAAAAGGCGAGAAACCGTCAGCTCATGAAATATCTCGAGGCACGAAAACTTCTCAATGACCGACAATATGGTTTTCGTAGCAACAGGTCCACTGGTGATTTGATGGCATGTCTCACCGAAAAGTGGAGCCAAAGCGTACATCAATCTGGCGAAAGCAAGATAGTTGCACTTGATATTTCAGAGACATTTGAGAGAGTTTGGTATCAGGCCCTTTTGTCGAAAATGCGTGCTTTTGGGATCGATGACTTTCTTCTTCAATAGATTAGAAATTACCTTTCGGAACGCTCAATTCAAGTTGTCTTGGACGGTTTCAAGTCTGATATTCACAAAATAAATGCTGGTGTGCCCCAGGACTCCGTTGTGTCTCCGACATTCTTTTTTAATTTTAATTATGATCTCTTGTCTTCTACTTCTAATCGAATATATTCCTTTGCTGACGACGGTACTCACTGCTTTTCATACTCGTTCTCGGACTCACGTCTCTGCTCTTCGGCTGTAGAATGGGAATGCCAGCGTAGATTAAGCTCATCAAATTCCGATATTAACAGCATAACCAATTGTGGAACTATCAACCGAGTGGAATTTAATGCTTCCAAAAATGCTTCCAATGCTGTCTGCTGCTGTTAAAGCGAAATTCAAATACCCAGCCACTATCCATGAATGGCACTTGCATCGTCGAAACCGATAAACTTTCCATTTTCGGTATGTGTAGGTTTCCTTACGTTGAAATGACCACATATTCGATGTCGCCAAAAATGCTGCGAAATGTGTAGGTTTCCTCAAGCGATGTAAGAAATATTTTACCCCCTCTGATCTTGCCACAATATACATATAAGGCATTCATCCGCCCAAAATTGGAGTACAATGCCCACATCTGGTCAGGTGCTCCTAAAACATCTCTGCACCTACTAGATATTATTCAAAACCGTGCTTTGAAACTCTTAAGTGATACTAATATCAGTCATTCAATTGACACCCTCGAACACCGACGTAATGTCTCCTGTCTCACTTTGTTTTATCGCTATTTCCACCACCAGTGCTCCACTGTGTTTCCTGGTCGTTATAACTCACAAACATTTAAAAACAATGTATAGTACATCGGCACCTCTCCTTTCTTCCTCCCTAAATTTCCTTCGCCTGCGATGTGTACAAACATTTTAAGGGTACAAAAACCCCTTGAGCGCGCGCTCATTATAAAAAAAAAAAAAAAAACAACTCCGCAGTGTCAACCAGATTTTGTTTAACATTTAACAAATCAAAAGAGAGAATCGAATACTCTTTGATAGTGGATAAGTTGAAATGCAGATTATTTGGGGAATGTCTTTATTACATAAAATCTCTGCTTGCTTCGAGCAGCATTATTTACAAAATATCTGTTTATCCCACATGACAGTTGCTTTCTAGATTCTACTCTATAATCTACAATGGTATTAATTATATTAAATTTTTAATTCACAGCGCCTACAGACAGAAATCGATGACAAATTGGGAATAAATAGTTTTTTAGTGCAACCAATCCAAAGAATGGCTAGATATCCTCTACTACTTCAACAGTTTATATCGGTAACGCTAATTATTACATCGTACCTAATTAACAACTATCATAGAAAGCAATATTTACCCGTAGACTCTATTTAAACATCGTGACTTCTTCTTCAAGCCCGTCATAGAGGCATGCTGTCGGCTGGAGAAAAAAATTCGCACCTTGTTAACAATGACCAACGAATCGGAAGTGATCAATGACATTGTCGAATGCAATGACGTAAGATGCAAATTCAACTTTATATTGCATATTTAATTTGATTTATTTATGCGTACTTTCTTTTTTTTATTCTAGTTTAACGTGTTTTACCAGGGTAAATTCCGTAAGGTCAGTGAATTTTATGTGTTTGATTATTCCTTAAGACGTGGATATCGATCAAAGGTCTTCATTTTCGACAAATGCATGATATATACAGAAATCAAGGACAAACGACTTGTGTTCCGAGGATGCTATCCTTGTGAAAGGATCGGTATAATAGCCAAACAAAAGTCATTCACACTATTCTATCAAAAACGAAAAACGCAGGAATGCGATTTCAATGCTGACCAGGCTCAGTGTGAACAGTGGCTTGAACTAATCACTGAAATGATCAGTTCCTTTGCGAATGAGGAACGACGCAAATTGAAAGAGAAATATTCCAAAGAGAACGATCATGCGCACCGTCGGCCGCCAAGTCTATCACTTTTTAGAAACTCGAATCGCTTTAGTTCGGATAGTGGCATTGGAAATATGTGGACGTTACCCAAGCCTATTGATGAGAACAAGATCGAAGAAAGTAGTAATCGAACAACATGGTATGCCACACATTAATTCCAAATCCAAATTGTATTACATTAAAGAATGCAATCGCTATCGAACAGTGACCGAACTGTTTACTATTGTGTTAGCCTGTAATTAGATTCGAAAAATTTAAGTAGGGGAAAACTAGTCACGTTGACTATTTATTGCTTATGTAAAATTAAATGAGATGCAATTAAAAAGAAAAAAAATAATTATGAAAAAAAAAAAAATAGATTTAGCATTTTCTTTTATTGAACGTTAATTTTGAAGAGGCGTTGGAGCTGAAGTATGCTTTAACACTGTCCTTCACGAAATGCCTTTGCATCTGGAAAACATATTCTCTCACGATTAACTGCAGGTGGAGCGGAAAAACGATTGAACCATACTGTCAGTGATGATGTATAGAAAGAGTAATAGTAGTTTTTTTTTAATTTATTATAAACCCGAATTTATGAATATCTGAGCTGGTCGAAGATTTTACAAATACCCCCAGAGAGATGTTATTTTGCAAAGTGAACCCTAAACCTCGAGATACATAAATATACAAATTAGTTACCAGACCGCTAGTACCGCAAATGGACAGAAATGATCATCGGAATATCGATAGCTATACTTGCAAAATAAAGAAAGTAAAAGTATCCAGTCTTCAGTAGATAAAAGGCAACAGATCGATGATAGTATTGCAGTTAAACTTCGGATTGTGGGGAATTTCGCAGAGGAGATAGGCGAGCGAGAGGCGCAGTGAAGAAGAAGAAAGTAGTCTATATTTCAACACCCACGTTTCAGAAACTATATAAAAAGCTCGTAAGCGTTTCTACAGCGGAAGTGATTCTATGGGCAGTAATAGTTTTTAGAGAAAAGTAATATACCATATTGTACGAGGGTTGTCTTAAAAGTTTCCGACCGAAACATAAAGATAGCGGCACTCGTCAATAAAAGCTAGTGAATGCTAGTTGTGCATCTTTTGGCAGTTACCTACCGAAGTTTCAGTCATTTTGAACGCGCAGTTTTTAGTTGACAGTCGTTTGAGTGAGTCGATGTGAGTGTTTTTTGTGAAAATGGAAAAAATTGAGCATCGCGCTGTTATTAAATTCTTGTTTTTGAAAGGCAATACGCCTACGCAAATCAAAAATGAGTTGGACTCTGTGTATGGGGACCCTGCACCATCATTTACCACAGTGAAATTTTGGGCAGCTGAATTTAAACGTGGCTGTAAGAGCTTGGGAGATGATGAACGTTCGGGAGGTCCACAAACTGCAACCACTGACGATAAAATCGCTAAGGTTCACCAAATGGTGTTAGCCGAGCGCCGAATTAAAGTGAGAGAGGAGGTTATGAAAATGTCTAAAGAACGTGTTTGTTACATATTAAATCAAGATTTAGGCATGAGAAAGGTATGCGCGCGTTGGGTGCCGCGTTTGCTTACGTTGGACTAAAAACGTGTTCGAATGAACATTTCCAACGCTCTGTTGGCGCAGTTTAGGCGGAATAAGTCTGAGTTTTGGCGCCGATTAATTACTGTAGATGAAACTTGGATACACCATTATACGCCCGAAACAAAAGTTCAGTCAAAACAATGGACTGTAAAGGGCGAGCCGGCTCCAAAAAAAGCAAGAACTGTTTTTTCGGCTGGGAAAGTGATGGCGACTGTTTTTTTGGGATAGTAAAGGAGTTATCTTAATCGATTATCTTCAAAAAGGAAAAACCATAACAGGACCATACTACGCATCATTACTTGCCAAGCTGAAGGTAGAAATTGCGGGAAAACGGCACCATTTGCAGAAAAAGAAAATTCTGTTTCACCAAGACAACGCACCGTCTCACACCTCAGCGGTTGCCATGGCGAAAATCCATGAATTACGGTTTGAACTGCTAGACCATCCGCCTTATTCACAAGATCTAGCTCCAAGCGACTTCTTTTTGTTCCCTTATCTTAAAACTGCGCTCGGAGGACAGAGATTTTCGTCAAATGAGGGGGCAATCACCTTCGTGAACAATTATTTTGCAGAGAAAAACGCCAAGCACTATTTGGACGAGTTAGAGAGATGGGGGCATCGGTGGGAGAAGTGTGTAGACTTACAAGGAGACTATGTAGAAAAATAAAAATAAATTTTGAGAAAAAGTGTCTTGTATCATTCTTTGGTATATTTTCAAATACCAGATCACCCGGTAATTTACAGTAAACAAATTATTTATTTGTTAGGGAAAATCAATGATTCATCGAAAACTTGGAAACAGTAATGAAAATCCAAATGACAATGTGATCTTGATCTTCTTTAACATACCTGCATTTTCCAGCCAATGGTGAACAAGAAGCCATCCGGGTCAAATTCTGCAGGACCAAATTTACATCCGAAGGAAGATTGAAGAATATAAATTGAGCAGCTGGATTTATTAAGACAAATTTTTCCTAAAGCCCATACAGATGATATAGCTGTAGAAGCTTTCGGCAAAATATGGGAATTATCACCTGGCAGGGTCCTCTGGACCTATAGATAAGCTTAATTTTATCCTACGCAACAGTAATTTGGTAAAAAAAGCTTTTACATTAATATACTACTGCGGTTTTCCATAAATTCTAAATATTGTCTTCATAGGGGCTCTTCCCTGCGCTCCAAACACACTGATGAATTTTCTTCCCCTCGATATTTCTATCATTGGCTGCCCTGTAAAAGCAAAGAAAATGCCGTCTGACGGCATGTCAGACTGCTGCGAGAATAAAAACATTTCTTGATGTCAGGACATAAACTAAAATCTAAGTCAAGAAAGGAATATTGTGTGGATCGATTTAGGTAGTAAAGTTGGCCGTCTTTGTATAGGATAACAATATTTGATTTCACTAGCTATCAGTTAAACTTACTACACAGACTTATATACAATCCTAATAAAAAAGAACGATGTTAGGAAAATCAGGCGAAATTATTTAATGCTTCACTGAGCTCTTTCGTATTACTTCGAAGCTAGTTCGAAAATACAAAGCTCGTCCGAAGGAAATTTGTATTCACTGTTTGGGTTCCAGGTCATAATGGAATGGAAAGAAATTATATCGGCGATTAACTTGTAAGGCAAGGCTTGTAAGAGAATTTCTCAGAACCTGAACCCGCGTTAGGGCTATCGGCATCCTCTATTAGAACGTCCGTTACCAGATGACCAACTTGTTAGTACAAATAAACATGTCATAACTCATTAATCTCCTAATTGAAGCAGACTAAACAAAAAAAAAAAAAGCAATAACATTACTTAGGTCTAATAGGGACATAGCGTCTGGTCTACCGCCAACAGTCAAATCAATTAGACGTTTAGTGAAAGTGGTAGTGTGGTAACACCAAAGCCAAATATTTAACCCCGTTCACACTGAACTAATGAGACCATTGGTGCTATAAAAGCCGATATTGGTCAACTTCCAGAATCATATCATCGCCATCCTCAGCAATTTGGCTTGTATCCATCAGTAAGATCCAAATAGCTCAGAAATTATTATCTGATTCTGAGGCGGTGTCAACATGACCCGCGAAGCTCATTTTACGCGGTAAGTAAGCGTTAATAAGTAAAATGTTCGGTATTAAGGCACCCAAATCTCTGAATTAATTTTTTCTGCACTTTACTTTCACCAAAAGTTACGGTCTGGTACGGTGAATGCTCTGAAAGAGTAGTGAGGCGAAGAGTGGCGAGAGCGTAAGCCTGCGTGTCAGCTCAGAGCTCGTCCTCGCTGACAGGTCGTCACATCCCTTCGATTTTTTTTTAGCTTCAGCTTCATGGAAGAATTCTCGGTCCGAGTTGAACCACTTCAAATTTGGTTGAGTCAAAAGTCGGTGTTAATTTGTTTACAGGAACCAGCTTACGAAGCAAAACCTTATCGCCGACACCAGTACCTCTTTCTTTTGCTCTCCGGTCCCTGTTTCCCCTTTCTTTCTCCAAATGTTTGCTCATTGTGTCCAAGTCTCGCGCCTCTGAATGCAAAATATTTTCGCTTATATCTTGTACAGAGGGGATCTTGTCCCTGATTGTTCTGTTGTAAAGAAGCTTCGACGGCGGCTCACCGGTTGTACCACGCGGTGTAACGTTGTACATTAAGGTGAATTTTTTTACTTCCCTTTTATAATCTGCCCCCTTTTCATGGGCAATTTGAAGCCGCTTCAGAATCGATCGATTCATGTTAATTCAATATTGTTAGCTTCACAATAGGCTTTGAGTTCGCTGCTAACGAATTGCCGACCGTTGTCCGCCTTTATCGACTTAGGGTAGCCTAACCTGCAAAAAATGTCCTCGAAGTTGGCAATGATATCCGCTGTTGTAATTTTCTTCATAAACTTTGTCTCTTAATATCGGGAGTAATAATCAATGATGAAGAAAATGAAATTGTAGTTTGGTAATGGCCCCAATAAGTCCATTGCCAAGGTCCGTCTGGAAATGCATGTCATTGCATGGGTTCTTCGTGGTGATGGTTTTGAAACTAGTAGACATTCACGACATTGCTTCACGAACGAATGACTCTACTTCCCTGTCCATAGCGGCCACCATACGTATGACCGAAGTCTGCGCTTCATGACTGTTTATGCTGAATGGCCTTCATACCATTCTGTACTCTTTGTCGTAATGCCGCTGGTATGACAATTCGGGCACCGCGTAAGAGAATGTTCCCCAGGGTGCACAGTCCCAATCGAAATGGGAAGAACTTGTTTTTAGCACTGGTCATCCAATCGTCACTCTTTACACTTTTTACGAGTTCTTGATCAGTGTCGTTGCATTTTACTATCTCGCTCATTGTAAGTGCATGGGGAACCGTATTTTCGATCACTTCACAGACGCTGTACTCACAATCGGTGTCAAACGAGTCAGTTTCTTCAATTTTGCACAATCTTGATAACGAATCGGCTATGTTCAATTTACACGCCTGAGATATTACTTTAAACTTAAAGGATTGAAGTCTCAGTACCCATCTTTCAATCCGAGCTGGAGGGTTTGACATTGGTTTGAAAATGTCCTCTAGGGGCTTATGGTCAGCCACAAGCCCAAAAGTTATTCCTGCGAGATAGTAATAAAAGCGTTCTACAGCCCGAACTAACGCCAGGCTTTCCTTTTCAGTTTGTGAATATATCCACTCTACAGCAGAGAGGCTTTTGCTGGCAAATGACATGACGTGAGGGTTTCCATCTTGAAACTGCAACAGGACTGCATCCAACGCGACTGGACTTGCATCGGCTATTAGACGAGTGCGATTCTTGGAGTTAAAATAAGCCAGAGTGGGAATTTTCGCAAGTGAATTCTTTAATCGCCGGAACGACTGCCCTTATTTTTCGCCCACGTAAAGGGGACGTTTTTTAAGAAGACTCCATAATGGTTCCGTAGCGTCTGCCATATCCGGAATGACCTTCCCTAGATATGTCACAAGCCCCACAAACTTTCTCGAACTTTCCAGCTACATTTATCTTTGTTGAGTGTAACGTTCATGTCCTTAAAAATGCTCAAAACTGCGCTCAATTCCCTGTCATGCTGTTCCTTGGTGAGTCCAAAGACAATAACGTCATCCAAATAATTCACTTCGACATTTCGACACGAAGCCAGCATTTTTTCCATTGTCCTTTGGAAAATTTCAGGAGCTGAATTTACCCCAAACAACAATCTCTTGTACCGGAATATCTCTTTATGAGTGATTTCGCGACCATCTACCGTTAGTTCTAACTAGTGGTATGCGTTATTAAGATCCAACCGAGAGAAGTATCGACCACCTTTGAGTCAAAGGAGTCAAACGTGGGGAGCGGGTAGGTTTCCCGGAATGGGCTGGCCCTACAGGTTGAGGGTTGTGCGTGGGGTTAACTATTCGGCAAAAAAAAGGACAATAACTTTCGAATGCACATGGAATGCTCGAACTTTGGACAGATTTCGGACAGCCGAGCTACTAGCGGAGGCCTTTGACTGCTATGAAGCAGATATCGTCGTGACTCGGGTGATTGGCCGAACAAAAAAGAATGAACAGCTATGACATACACTACGGAGACTACTATACTGAAGATTAACAGCGTCTATTTGGATGCGGATTTCTTGTAAGCGGCAGACGTAGATAGGAAGTCTTGAGCTTTCAACATGTAAGCGAACGCCTCATAACAATAATCATCAAGGCAATACTCAATTCCCCGACATCAGCCTGATATGCGTTTGTGCTTTCAAAGAATGTTTTCACGAGCCTCTCGTTTTGGATGATTTTAACGCCAAAAGAGGAAGGGAATATATTTTAGGCAGTCAGGAGATGTAACCTGCATGACCCCACGTCTGGAAAGGGACTAAGGATAATTGACTTTACTGCAGTTCGGAACATCAGCATAGCTAGCTTACTTAATAACCACGGCGGGGGTTGGATCATCAAATCGTCAACCAAATTAATCACTTTGCGATCGATGAAAGACATTCCTACAGTCGGAAATTTCGAGCGGTGAACATAGACTCAGACCACTACATTGTCGTAGCCAAGATACGACTATGGACATCTCAAACACCAAAAAAAACGAAGAAATACTGAGAGGAGGTTTAACGTCGAACGGCAGCAATCGCAACATACCGCTAGAGACTTTGCCGATCGCGTATCACTCAACCTCTGGACATGCGCTATGCAACTAGCATCCAGTACTGAAGACCAATGGTATCGGTGCCCAAAAACCATCCACGGCACCGACGATTTGATGAAGAATGTAGAGACGAACAAGGAAACATATCAGTACAGAGGACGTTCAAAATATTAGGAACACTCCAAAAATTTCATTAAAAGCGCATATAATTTAAGGTAAAACGCTTAATCTATAACTATCTTCTAAAATTTTTTTTAACCCTGGTTTTGTTATGATATAAACGATAAATGTATGATATTTTTTTAATAAATCTTCCGCTACTCCCATTTTTCCCAAAAAATATTCGTTCATTTCCATTGATCGGTGCATTTATCGATTTGGCATCTCGCGAGTCTTCTACTTCTAATTTGTAAAATGAGCTTTACAAGTATTTAAACACTTTTGAAACGTAATTTTATGCTTAATTTTCAACTACTTAAACAAATATTCGGTAAGTCAAAGTACTCGTAAAAGTTATGTGTTAAAGTGTGGGAATAAAAAATAAATAAGTTTCTTTTTAGAAAGAGTGCAATGTGTCGAAAATCAGATGTCTCTGAGCACAAAAAATTTGAAATAACAACTCTGCTAAAATTAAAAACGTTTTCTTACCGTGAAATCGGAAGAAAAGTAGGTGTATCCTGCCAAACTGTGTCCAGAATGGCCCAAAAACTCAAAAGTGGACAATCGCCAACATCGAATAATTGAAGTAACTCTGGCAGAAAAAGGATAACCACAGTGCGTGAGGATCGAAAAATTGTTAGAAACACCTTGGCAAATCGGAAAGCAACTCTGCGGGCTCACAATAATGTTTTAAAGGAAGATGGAATCAATATTTCGGCAATGACGTATCGCAGACGATTATATGAAAATGGAATCTGAAGCCATGGACCCACAAAAAGGCCATTTTCAAACGCGTTCATGAAGAAAAAAAAGGAAAAAGAATCTGTTGCAGAACAAACCACAGGACTATTGGCAGAAGGTAATTTGAAAATAATTTATATTTTAATGTTTTTGTATAATGTGAATACTAAGATAATAAATTTAATTTATTTTTAATTTTCTAAAGGTAATCTTTAGTGACGAGTGCCGATTAGAAATAATGACAGAACCCACTGAATTTGTGCGACGACGACCTTCAGAAAAGTACAATGAAGGGTATGTACTCAGCCGGGTAAAACATCCAGCCTCTGTAATGGTATAGGGTTGTATTACCGCAGAAGGACCAGGCCGCTATACTTTGTCGAGGGAACTCGATATTGTTTTGCCATTTCTAAATTCTTTGGACCGTAAAAAAAAACTACACATTCATGCAAGACGGTGCTCCTTGCCACATAGCCAAAAAGATTTCTTCGACAAAAAATTGCAGTACTCTCTTAGCCTGGGAATTCGCGTCATATAAATCTAATTGAAAATTGTTGGAGCCGCTTGAAAACATTAGTGTAGAATTGTACAAACACTAATAAAACCATGTTAATTGAAAATATATGCGATATCTAGCAAAATAGCTTAGAATTAAGGGAAGTAATTGTTAAAAACATGAAAACAATTCTAGAGCGAAGTCGTGCGTTAAGAAAAGTTAAGGGAGGTGTGACAAAATATTAAATTAAAAAAAATGTTGCCTCTATAAATAATAAATAAACATGATAAGTTTTTGAATTATAAAGTTGAATATTTTATTTCATCCTCCAAAATCAAAATCCACAGCAATAAACAAAAAATACCACCCTGAACAAAAAGTTCCCGTACCACAACACCGTGTGGGGCTCCCATTATTCGGATTTGAGTTCCGTTTTTCTGTTAAGTTGGTTAATCTGTTGTTGACATTCGCTCTAAATCCTAGCTTCATAGCTTGACATTTGCAAAAGTTACGTAACCAAGAGCTCATCCACCTCTGTGTGTATTAGCGATTTTTTACAATTTTAGAAATGGATTTAAATTTGCAACAACGAACTTGTATTAAATTTTGCGTAAAAAACGAATTTAATGGTGCGTGAAAACGGTCGTTTACCAGTGGCACGAGCGGTTCAAAAGTGGTCGTGAGTCAATCGAAGATGATGAACGCAGTGGCAGACCATCGACATCGAAAACCGACGAAAACATTGATGAAGTAAAAGAAATTAACCATCAGAGAGATAGCTGATGACTTGAGGATTGCCGATGGATCCATCCAAGACATTTTGGTTTCCTCGTGTAGCAGCAATGTCGGTGCCAAAAGACCTCAATTTCATGCAGAAAAGAGACCGTGTTGACGTCACAAAAGAGATGATTTGCGAGGCGGAATCCGTTCCCACATTCATCAAAAGGATCATTACTGGAGACGAGACGTGGGTTTATGAGTACTACACGCAACCCAGACATCAGGCAAGTGAATGGCGTTCACTAAATGAGCCGAGACCAAAAAAACCACGTCATTTTCAGTCAAAAAAGAAGGCAATGCTCGCGGTTTTCATGAATTACAACGGTGTAGTGCATCATGAATTTTTGCCAGAAGGCCAGATAGTAAACAAAAGGTATTACTTGGGCGTTATGAGACGTTTACGTGAAGCAATTCGCCGAAAGAGACCAAAATTGTGGGCAGAAAACTCGTGGATTTTGCACCATGATAACGCACCGTCGCACAGTGCCACCATTATTCGTAATTTTTTGACGAAAAATACAACAAATACCATCCAACAGCCACCGAATTCACCTGATTTGGCTCCCTGTGACTTCTTTCTGTTCAATCCAGTTAGGAAACGCGTTTCAGCAGCCGAGAGGAAGTAATGGAAAAATCGCAGGAAGCACTGATGGACATACCGAAAACCGAATATAAAAAATGTTTCGAGGATTGGATGAAGTGTGTTGCAGTCGATGGGGATTACTTTGAAGGGGATAATACTATATACATAGATTTAGATGAATTTTTAATTTTTTGAATAAATTGAACTTTTTGATCAAGGTGGTATGTGAAAAAAATGCAGTGTTCCTAATAGCTTGAACACCCTCTGTAGAGTCACAATCTATACTGAGGATATGGAAAAACCACTTTTGTAGAGTGTTAAGCGGCTATGGTAACCCAAATTCCGCTTCAGATAGAACTGACCATTCAAACTGACCATTCAAACTGACCATTCAAACTGACCATTCAAACTGACCAAAATGAAGTGACAATAGCAATCTCCAAGTTTAAGTACAACAAAACTGCTGGAACAGACGGCAGCGGGGGATGACACGGGAAGGGCATTCACCAACTCATTTGTAAGATTTGGCATGATCAGAAAACTGCATATTGGTCGCCTAAGACATATAAAGCAAATTAACATTAAAGCCACAGCCCGAAGGGTCTTCGATTCCAACCCGGTTGCAGGACGCAGCTCTACTGCTCGCCTTATGTAGTTATGTCGAAGGGGAGTGCAGTCAACTTTGAGGGCGCAACTGGAGACGTAGTACCATATAGGTAAGTAAATATCTTTCAGAAAGATCTCATCGAAATAAGGTATGGCTTAAGTTTCAGTTCGATGTAATTAAATTTTACATACTTTTGTGTAACATACAGATTAAGCGAAAATACATATGCGCAAAGCAACACGGCAAGAATTGTAGGACGATTTTATCTAATCGAATTTGGTGAGTCATAACAAATCCTGGACTATCTACAATACTCGAATATTTAAATGGAGCAGTGAAGTAACTTATAGTAAAACAGTGTAATTTCTCTGCTCGGATTAAACAAAACTAATATTGAAAAAATAGTTGTAATGAAAAATTGAATAAATTGAAATACCATGTGAATATGAATAATTCACAAAAACTTTTACTAAGAATACAAAATATTTCCAGTGCCACTTGAAATAACATTGTTTACATTGAACTTGTCAATATCTACATCAAATATCTACGAAGCAGTCCTCCGTAATTGATGTTCTATGCTTAATCTAAACAATCAACTTTAATCATAAAATTCAATTGTAAACACAGGCTGACTTATCTCATAAATTAGGAATGCTTCAGTGGTCTGTCAATCCGAAAGTGGCTTGGCAATGAAAACAGATTCGAAGAATCACTTCTGTCTGCCCCAGCTTAATTTTACTTCAATAAATCACGTGCTCATTTCTAAAAATAATGCCTTCAGAGTTATCAGAATGCATATTATTGTTCTAAGATGCTTCAAGTTGATCATTGCATTCGCACCCACCGAAAGCAGCAGCAGCCATTTGGGCATTTGTCTATACAGTGTTAGTGTTCTCATTTTTCCAAGTGATTTCTAATTTTTGTCGCCGTACTCAATTAGACGTAGCAGAATTCATACACGATCTGTATTGAAACAGTGGAAAGTTATATACTCGGATGCCGCTTATGTATTTTAGATTAGTTCAGATGCGCACACAAATACAGCTTCTTTGACAACACAGGCGTGTCATCTTTCTATTTTGGTTTTGAAAAATTTCACTTTGCCAACGAGCATCTTTCAAAATAAGAAAAAAATTAAAAAAAAAAAAAACAAATTATTTACAAAAAGAGAAAATATCAAAACAAAAGCTTGAGTACACATACAACATACTCGGATTAAACGACACAGCCGTGATTCTGCTTAAATTTGGAGGTCGTCGTGTTGCCTGACATCATAGTGGAAACAAGTGCTGCGGGTGCGGGTACTACTCTAAGTTACGAGCACTACGGCTGGCGCTACGAGTACGAACACCTAAGTTCCCTCCCATGTCGCTGTAATATGGGCATTGACTGAATCTTTCGTCAGAGCGATCATACAATAAGGAATGTGTTAAAGATTTTGTAGAGGGTGATTATCATTTTCATTATCACTGACTGTAAATGTATGAGTATGTAGGCTTGAATGAGTTGAATGGGTTGCCTAATTGAATAGACATTGGGTTAGGTTATAGAGAATCACTAAGAAGTGGGACAGTCGATTTGTCATATACTTATAATCGTAGTGCTCATTTTAACTTCATTGCGGAGCAATTGGGTTCAAAAATGCAGATAATATGGGCACAATTTTAAATAGAAAATTCGTAATATACAGATGTCTGTACATACTCGCACGTAGTTGATTTCAGCAAATAGAAGAATTTAAAAATAGGTGCGTTGGAAATATTAAAAATATATTGCTTGACACGAAATTTACCTAGGCACTGACCTTGAATTTCTGTTTACTAACAATGATTAAGAACCTATTACCCATAAAAGTTAGACCGATCAGATGTAGGACTCCCTGTATTAACGAAATCGTAGTTAGTACTGCATTGATGGTTCTAAAATGTTTGTTGTTCCTTGAATAACTCAGATAATTCTGTCCGGATTTTGTTCAAATTTTCGTCAAATATTTGCTATATTAAAAGATTTCGACTAGTGCTGCAAAAATTTCAAAAGAGCCCCTTTTTTTAAGAAAAAATTAATTGTATTTTGTATAAGTTTTTATTTAGTAATTTAAGAATGGCCGCGATTCGACATAACTACGCATGATCTGTCAAAAATTCAAACATTCGCGAGTCATCGTAGACCAACAAAATTGACACAGGTAAACTGTCTAAAAATACTATAGACACCTTGAAACGTAAAGATATGACAAAATGTCCATTTTCGATTTTCGAGGTGAACGCAGGAACTTCCTATCAGGAAGTTAAAAATAATAACATTACGCACCTCAAAAAATAAACTGTGAAAATAAAAAGTGTATTGACTGTCTAAAAAAGACATCAGTGACTGAGTACTAGTTTATTCTGCTCATTTTAGTTAACTTTCTTATATGAGTAATAGTTTCAGTGATAAAGTGTATGCGATTTCACCACCCCCCACATCAACGCCTAGTTCTCGGAGGCTGATCTAAGCGGAAGCAGTTTCTATAAAATTCTTATCCTGGCGCAGATTCTTGTCGAGGCTAATCCTGAGTACAGAGTATTTTCGCATGACATCAGATCTGATATCACTCCAGTACGGATTGCACCAAACACCACATCAATGGAAAAGGAAAACAGCTTTGAGAGTGCATGCATATCTGGTTTTTCCTTTGCGTTTTGTCGTTTATTCTGAAATTACATGACTTTTTTGGCCTATTGATGTTTGGCTACCCCTCGGTTGTGGAATCCTATGGTGCAATGGTGCTCCGAAGAAGGATTCGATGCCATTTCGAACGGAAAACACTCATATTATCTTTAGATTATTCATCCTTGCTTCGATCTGAGGACTAATCAAAGAATGCAGAAATTATCGACGTGCATTGGTTTTGTTGGTTGCACTCATATCATTCACATTTTTGTAAATTATGAAAGATGCCAATGCTGCGATATTCAACATGTTGTAGAAAATAGATAATGTCCATCACATCGACTGTCGTTTGCATGTATGTATATCCTTCCAATATTTGGTTTGTTGTAAAACAGAATAGCTTATGGCTTTCTTGCTTCTCCAATCAACTCGGTGTCATAGTGAAGTGTTGACAATAAAATGACTGCCTTCGATTTTTCCGGCATTATTCGTAAATCCAAAGACAGTACATTGTATCTGGCGACTAGGATCGGGAAGCATTTCTTTGGAAATGCATTTCTTATTCCGTTGAATAGTACCAACAAAAGCCAGTCCAGATTGCCGAAGTTTATATACACCTTCAAAATTTGTACAAAAGTTGTCAACAACAACAGTCCTCCCGTTGGCCCTGTACTTGGTTGTTAGCTTAATCATCTCCTTCTCGGCCAAACTTACAGCTCTCTGGTCCATTTTCTTTACCTGTATACAAAATTTCTTTGCAGTGGTATCCGTTGCTGGAATCACAAAACCACGATACTTTTATACCATACTTCTTAGGTTTCGATAGTATATGATGGTTGTCTGAAAAGTTTCCGAACAATGATACAAGACATTTTTTTCTCTAATTTTTTTTTTACTTTTCTACATAGTCTCCTTGTAACTCTACACACTTCTCCCACCGATGCTCCCATCTCTCTAACCCGTCCAAATAGTACTTGGTGTTTTCCTCTGCAAAATAATTGTTCACGAAGGTGATTGCCTCCTCATTTGATGAAAATCTCTGTCTTCCGAGCGCAGTTTTTAGATGATGGAACAAAAAGAAGTCACTTGTAGCTAGATCTGGTGAATAAGGCGTATGGTCAAGCAGTTCAAGCCGTAATTCATGGATTTTCGCCATGGCAACCGCTGAGGTGTGAGACGGCGCGTTGTGAAACAGGATTTTCTTTTTCTGCAAATGTGTCCGTTTTTCCGCAATTTCTGCCTTCAGCTTGGCAAGTAATGATGCGTAGTATGCTCCTGTAATGGTTTTTCCTTTTTGAAGATAATCGATTAAGATAACTCCTTTACTATCCCAAAAAACAGTCGCCAACACTTTCCCAGCCGAAAAAACAGTTTTTCCTTTTTTTGGAGCCGGCTCGTCGTTTGCAGTCCACTGTTTGGACTGAATTTTTGTTTCGGGCGTATAATGGTGTATCCAAGTTTCATCTACAGTAATTAATCGGCACCAAAACTCGGATTTATTGCGCCTAAACTGCGTCAACAGAGCGTTAGAAATGTTCATTCGAACACGTTTTTGGTCTAACGTAAATTAACGCTGCACCCAACGCGCGGACAGCTTTCTCATGCCTAAATCTTGATTTAATATGTAACAAATATGTTCTTTGGACATTTTCATATTTCTGTCACTTTAATTCGGCGATCGTCTAACACCATTTGGTGAATTTTAGCAATGTTATCGTCAGTGGTTGCAGTTTTTGGACGTCCCGAACGTTCATCATCTCCCAAACTCTTACGGCCACGTTTAAATTCAGCTGCCCAAAATGAGCGTTGCGTTAGGGAATGAGGTACAATAGAACTCTTTATGTTGTGGGCCAATACTTTCTACAATTTTCGGCAGACTGTAGTATTTTTTCATCAGTTTTCAGTGGTATTGAAACTTTACATGTTTATGTGGGCGTTACAGACATTCCTGGCTTGTTTGACCTTTTTTCGACTTTCTTCTGTCGGATTGCTCTTGCAAAACTGTAATAATAATTATTTAAACCTAACAGGCTCTTTACAGTTCCGCCCGTAATCTTATTCTAAAGAAAATAGTGTTAATGATTAGCAGCGGCATCCAAGTTGTTATTCACAGATTATAACGATCAGTTCAGATTTGCTAAAAAGCAATTATGTATATTCCAATTGGCCTTTTTACATTTCCGGTTGGTTCTCTAAGGAACCTCTTCTCTAACAGTGTGATCTATGTATGACAAACTAACCGATATGGTACAATGGCCCGATTAGCCGAAAAGGGAGAGTACTTGTCTTACTGAAAACTCCCTTACACTTTCGGAAATCCGACAGTGCCTTGGTAGTTTAAGACGCGACATGCTAACACCAGAGAAGTTGGCAATTGAGGATGAAACTCAGTTATTTATTATTTCGTTGAAGAAATAGATGGTGATGCCTTTCAGACTGACAGAAAGTCGGCTTCTCAAGGCCTAAGTGAAAAGATTCAAATTTTAAGAGGGGTAAGCAGAGAGTCAATCAGTATACACAATAGCAATGGAGGCAGAACTCCTGCTTATAAATACATATAGGCTTCTATTCAGTTACAATACGATACCTTATTTCTATTCACCATCATTGCTTTAATCTTGCCTGAGTGTTTCCTATCTGACTGGTTTACCCCTTTTGAGTACATTAACTTTGCTTTCACCAAACTCGTATATAATATCGTAAGCTTGTCAAAAGTCGGATTGACGGCCATATGATTAATATTTGAACAAGAAATTCGGAGTATTGATAGCGACTATGCACCACAAGTTGATAGTGAGTAATCGGAAATAGATGTTACATTGATGAGTTTTTAAATAGAAGGTCAAGGGAGAGTGTGTTTTCCATTTGCGAGGGCTTAAACAAACCTTGAACTGCGAATGCCAAAGCTGGAGGAAACGGTTTTGGAATGAGAGAAACACAGCGGGAGAAATAAACGAAAAATATTGCAATCACACCTCTTAACCAGATATGTTAGCTCAATTCATCCCTTTAAAATTGCAGATTACGATGTCGGAATAAAATATTCTTGTGTTTCTGCTGAGAAAGCAGTGATGAATTAACGCAAAAGTTTATTTCACCTTACAAACGACATATGGCATAGAGCGGATCTAGATCTACAATCGTGTGAGACCAAAGACCAAAGACCAAATACCAAAGACCAAAGACCAAAGACCAAAGACCAAAGACCAAAGACCAAAGACCAAAGACCAAAGACCAAAGACCAAAGACCAAAGACCAAAGACCAAAGACCAAAGACCAAAGACCGAGTACCGTGCTGCCCGCCGCCGAGTGCACACACGTCAACATATTGCACTTGCAAGTCTACACTTCGCTGCTCGTCTGTTCTTCCAAAAAAAAGCACAGTGCGGGCTTCCCAACTCTCCCGTCGCCGGTCATAGTACTGTTGCTTGCACTTGGTCGCTGCTATTTCTGTATTTATCACACGACACGGCAATGGTTGAGTGCATGTAACAACCGACGGAAAGCGGGTTGCAAGTGTGAATTTTGTTGGTGCACTGTTTCATTTAATTGTAAAGGCATAACACCTACAGCAATTAGATTAGGTAAACCAACGTGAGAATTTCCACTTTTTTGTCTCGCTTAGTATCGTCCTTGTTTGTGTTTTCTGTGCTTCCTTCTGTTTATGGCTAGGAAATTCAGGGTTGACATAGCTAATATACGCGGGTTAAAGAGTAATCACTTTCCTGCGCACGTCCACGTTTGCAAATACAGGTACTGAAACACAGGTAGATCCCCGCCCACACCACACAGATCACTCTGATCTGCAGCTACCTAGCTACGAATTAGGTCCATTGTTCTTCTCACCGCCGTATCACCATTTACGTGCGTAGTGATGTATCTTACCAAATTCCACCACAATGTAGTCCCTGTTCCAATCCGGAATTCAATTTTATGTGGTTAAAATTGCATCTCCGTAAGCAAATTATCCACTACTGCTTTATATACAGAAGCGCTAAACTGGACTGCAATACGACCTTTAACGAATTTGCTGCGCTGTATGACTCCATACAAAGGATTGTATCCTTGCCGTATCCTCATGCCGGAATCGCTCGTTCAATATACATTCTTCTGATTGGCTTCCACATTCTGGACAGACAATATCCAAAGGACTGTGTGTTGAGATCTTCACTGCGGAAAATAACTTCACCTAGCTTGTAAATAAGCCCACACGAATACCAGACGTTGACAGTCATACAGCCAAGACCATGGACTCTACAACCACCACTCAGTTCCTAAAAGAACCATATGGCAATACGAGAAAACCAATTGAAGCGAACAGCTTCTTTAGGAATCTTAAATGGTCGTTATGTTTCCTTGATAACACGTGGATGCCGCTGCTGATATGATCACAGACACCATTCTCTTTGGAATGAGATCCTTTATCCTTCATCGGATGAAGAATATCAAACCAAAAGAAAAGGCGTAATACGAATCGAGCCGTAAAGAGGCTGACAGGGTTAGTGAAATGTTTTTTCGGTGCTACCAGACCAACCAGACTAAGGAAAACTGAACAAATTTTAAACGAGTCACAAATGACTGCAACGCCTTTCGTTGTGAAATTTCAATACGACCAAAAACTGAGGCAAAAAAATACTACAATACCCATATGGTAGTAAAAATTGTTGGTTGTTCGTCAAAAACATTAGAAATTCTGCCTCATCATCCATCCCAACGCTCATTTACAATAACATTCCAGCTTTCAGCTCTTTGGACAAGGCCATTTTGCGGAAAGTTCGACACTTCCAGATGTATCCCTGCCTACATTTGAGGGCGCCGAATCTTCAATGGGACAAATCCACTTTCGCATTCGTATAGTAGTAAGAGTACTTAAATGTGTCAATATACATAAATCCGCTGTTCCAGATGGTATATCTCGCCTTCCTCCGGCAGAACTACTGCGTAAGCTTTTTCATCCATCTTATTCTTTGTCCAGCCCGTCCCTGAATCTTCTTTTCTCTCTTCCTACAGACCCGTTGCACCTACGTCCCTTCTTTCCAACGTCACGAAAACGCGAAAACTTCTCAATGAACGGCAGTATGGTTTTCGTAGCAACAGGTCTACTGGTGATTTGATCGAAAAGTGGAACCAAAGCGTACTTGTAGCTTCTGTTTGGGAATATTTGGAATTTAATTAATAGATATGCATTTTTCGATAGTTACTTGTCAAAGATCGCCCCGGAAAGCCGAAGTGAAGAACTTGCTGCATCATTGGGCGTCACGCAACAAGGCTAAAAGCACTGGGATTCATTCAAAAGGTTGGAAACTGGGTGCCGTACGAATTGAAGCCAAGAGACGTCGAACGGCGATTTTACATGTCCGAAATATTACTGCAGCGGTATAAAAATAAATCATTTTTGCATCGTATTGTCACTGGTGATAAGAAATGGATTTATTATGATAATCCTAAACGCAGAAAATCGTACACAAAGCCCGGCGAGCCCGCCCAATCGACGCCGAAACGAAATATTCACGTGTCGTATACTACGAACTGCTTCCGAGTGGTGAAACCATCAAAGGACCATTATATCGAACCCAACTAATTCGTTTGAAGCGGGCATTAAAAGAAAAACGGCCAGAATATGAGACCAGGCATGAGTCCGTCATTTTTCATCACGACAACGCTCGGCCACATGTTGCGGTTTCGGTGAAAAACTATTTGGAAGATAGTGGATGGGAAATTCTGCCTCACCCGCCTTACAGTCCAGACTTGGCACCATCTGACTACCGCTTGTTTCGTTCGATGCAGAACGCTCTTACGGGAATACGCTTCAGCTCAGTAGAGGAAATCAAAAATTGGCTTGATACGTTTTTGGGCTCGAAAGACGAGAAATTTTTTTGGTCCGGAATTCATAAATTGCCAGAAAGATGGGGGAAAGTTGTAGCTTCCGATGGACGATACTTTGAATAAAGCATTGTAACTATGTTTTCATAATAAAACTTCAAATTTTGGAAAAAAACGCTGGAAAATTACTTGTAGACCCAAGAATATCGTATTTGCCAAACATTGCACACTTTACACTATCTTATTTTCAATCATTCCATAACTGAGCTTCTCTCATTAAATTTAATTCAACTTGATAATTTTTGATTAAACTCATTCTCACTGTATAACAGTTTATGTCGTATGAAATTGAATTCAAATTGATTTCGATTTTGTCTCGTCCATTTTGGATCTTGACTATCTCACAATAAAGACATCTGATCGCTGGACTTGGTATTGTATCAATTTATAAAATTTTTGTTTTTTATTTATCGGTAGAACTGTCCTGGTGTGCAATTTTATCTTCTATCTTGCTTTCCGGAATTTGCACATCGACTGCATAAGCATTCGTTCTTCAATAAACAACTTCTTTCTCCAGTATTTGTAAGTTGCGTCATTCGGACTGTTACCGTTGTCAATCTTTCCAATTCGGTTGGGGGTGCCGTGGTGTAGTGGTACTAGCAATCGCTTCTCACTCGGAGGGTCAAGGTTCGAATCCTAGCCACGGTAAGTTTTCATTAGCGTAATTGGAACTCAGTCAGTTTTCAAGCACAAATCAACCGTTAAAAATTAACAACCGGAATCATTCCGAGTGAAGAAAATCTCTCCGTCCTATTCGGACTCCCACCCCTGTAGAGCCAATATCGAAACCAAACACACCACTACATCACAACAATGCTTTCCTTTCTCCTCCTTCTATCTTTCCGCCTGCGCCCTGGCAACAGTAAAAGAAAAGGGTATCATACCCCTTAGGCGCGCGTAAATTATAAAAAAAAAATAAAAATGTCCTTTGTAGATTAACCGATTTTGTTACAATACTTTTTACGTTCTCCGGATTTCTAAGAGGTGATTAATTTTCCTGCGAAATTCAATTTCCTTTCAACTGACTTGCAGGTCTTTGTCGTCAGCTGTATGCAGAATTTTAGCGCAGAGAGTGTTGCCCTTACATCAGTTTTGTTAAACTCCCTCCACCAAACTTGGATTCGAGTACCGGTTTATTTTGGACTGATTTGATAGGGGGACTTCCACCGACCTATTTCTTCTTACCGTCGCTATGTAATTTCAGTAGTTGCGCTCTTACCGCTTTCGTCGCCAGTTATTGTTACACCGCGCACTTATCAAACGTTTTTTTTTTACACTTCTTGGATTGCAAGAAAAATCACTGGCGAGTCGCTCGATTATTTTGTTATATTTGGCTGTGCCTATATCCTCATGGTGGAAGGCTTATCCATCTAATATGTCGTTGAAAGGTCGCACAAGTGATAGGAATCGCAACATTTAGCAATTCGCAGACTATCGCTTAAATCAGTTTTATTTGTAAGTATGTCGGTTGGAGTCTCAAAAATATAGTCAAGAAGACCACGGCCGCTGTTGCCAATACCAGCTGGAGTACATACATAATTCTGGCGTTCGTAACCATCCTTATGTGTGACACTAGCTCTATGTTATGCGTGTAACAAATTACAGTCCTTATGTAAGATTGTTCCATTTATTAATTACTATTACATTTTTTCGATCGATGAGTTCATAGGAATTCCTAGAACTGACACTTTTCGTCTGGCGTGCGGAAAGGGATCAAATATAAATATGTGAATTCCTAAGAAATATCGTTAGTATTCGTAGAGTATGAAAGCTTATCATTGGCGCGTAATTTGAATAATTGTGCGAACTGCTTAAAAGTCATTGAAAGCCTAATTCGACATAACACTCTTACTCAATGGGAAGTAAAATAAAATGTATTCTCTCTGAAATTGTCTTGTTATTGGCGTACTAAACGAAACGCTACGATAACATATCCTAAGTCACACTAGTTGCATACCGGACATTAAATACATACCATGTTGATATTCAGTAAGATCGGTTGGAGTTATAAAAGTGACTTTTTTTTCCTTATCATGATTTCTTTTCTATTTTTATGCTAGCTTTGTCAAGCAAGCAAATTCATTGCAGTATCAATTATTGAAACTTCCTCCCCAACCTCATTATTTCAGCTGTGGCACAATGATGTTTTTTTTTTTTTACTACGTAATATGTTAAAAGCTCTTTACCAACAGCGACTATGAAATACATAAATAAAGCTCTTTGACAAAACAACAACCACTGTGATAAAGTAAATCAAGTTAACATATTGAGAGCGGCTGCTAAAATTGCTGCTATTTGTAAGTCTCTCGGCGCTTCGTGCCGCTGAGAGCTCTTCGCAAATACCAAGTAGCGTGGGCCTGGTCACCATTTCGACAGTATGGAACGTGATCTGTTGGCGTCTCAACGCGGGACGCTAAGTCGGCAATTTCGTTAGTACAAAAAAGAACGAACAAAAAAAAAAACATTTCGGAATATGTTTTTCGATTTTATCTACCTTTCATGGTTTGACATCGTCTCCTTCGCTGTGACTACTATCGCGGTAATTTACGTGTCAATAATATACAAACAGCAACAACAACAAAATGATATAGAGTACGTAGTGATCTTGACTTAAGTAATTTTTCTATTTTTTTTTTTTTTTTTTTTTAATTTTTATACAACATTTGTTTTATAAAGAATGTGATGTCAAATCTAAAAGTTCCCATCCCATCATTGTACATACATACATATGTAGTTGTTTGCTATTTCATTGTTATCTAAAACCAACAAAAAAAAAATACTTAAAATGCTGTCGTGTATGAGTTAGTTCGTTAAATCGAAAAGCTAATAAATGAAATAAAATTTCGTTTTGCTGTGTAAATTATTGATTTGAGCGGGTAGTTGATGTCACAATCGCAATGAAATCACAATCAATTAACGACTGGATAAAAAATTGTTTAAAAAATGTCGATTTAGTGTGTGTTTGGAATACTAACATGTATCATTCCTCTCCCATTGCGTTTGTATTTTCTAGTAAATCATCACAATCGTCAGTATCATCGGCCACTGCCACATTACCACCTCCTAGTCCCACCGATTCCAATGGTCATGATGAATAGTAAGCAAACCTTTCATATACAACACTTCTCCTCCTGTCTTCAGTTTTGACTTTGATTGCAATTGTTTGGATCTTAAGAATAACATCAAAACTTTCTAGCCACGACGATGAGGACAGCCTTTCGTTGGATAATCTCTTTCCGTGCGATCAGTCGGAGATTTATGCATCCAAAAAGATTAGCTACATCATCGAGGAGTTAATTCAGACGGAGGTGAATTACGTTGACAATCTGAAGCGAGGCCTGAAGAATTATAGTGGAATGTATAGCCGAATAGATCTTCCAGAAACTTTGCAGGGCAGAAAGGACGATCTGCTTGGAAACATTGATGACATCTTGTTCCTGCACGAGCAACAGATACTTCCAATGATGCAACGCAATCAGAGAGATCTGAAGTTGCTTTTTGACGAGTTTGCTGGATTCTTCAATGTAAGTACTTGCACAACGGTATCATCATTTTTGAATATGAATATGGTATTCTTCGATTTTTCCGTTTAATTAAATATTGTCACATTCATCAAGATAGAAGGAAATAGTGAAGACAAGATTTTCTGATTTATGATTTGTTCTTCATAAATATTTAGCTATGGTTGCTTTGATATTTTTTTTGATTAGACTGTTGCATATAATGTAGGAATTTATTTCCAGCAAAGCGATAATCGATGTTAATTAAAGTGCATTTCACACATTTGAAAAATATATAAATGGTTGGAAGATGTAGACTAAGAGTCAAGTCAATAAGTAAATTATAATGTGTGCGCATATGTTATTAACGTTGTCGAATCGGACTTGTTTGTCAGTAGCGCAACTTTTTTGAAGAAAAATAGATCTTAAATGTGCGTAACAAAATACTTGTTAATCTTCGCAATGTAGTTGTAATTTGACTCAAGAAAACATCAATTGGGTAGTAGGGTGATATCACCAATGGAGTCTTGGCAGACAAGAATGTATAAAATAAAATACAAATGACCTCGCATACGTCTGTAAGGCTAGAGCATAATATGTCTAACTCATATTTCCTTCTGAGAATTACAAAAAAAAGGAAAAAAATTTTTTAAAAAAAGTTCAATAAATATATGTAATCAGACACTGGAATGTTTCTTTAACTGTCTGTACTATACAAGACGTTGAGTCAAAGAATTGATTGCTCTTTATAGTTACTTTGGTAGATGTTCTTGCCATATCAGCTGATACTCTAAAATTGTTCTGAACACCATTTCCACGTTTGTTAAAAACGGCTACAGTTGATATATTTGTCTCCTTTTTCTTTACGGGGTGGATTTGGACTCCTAGAAATCTTTTCATTTATCGCGTGCCATAGGCGTGCCACCTAAAGCTAAGTCTTCCTTTACAGTGTTGTCCCTCTGGGATAAACTCTAAGATTATTTAGTCCGGAGCGTCGATGTTCTTTCGCTTAATATGATTGACCCATCTAAGCCAATTTTGGCCCTTATGAAAAGGTCAATACCGCTGTATAATGTAGACAGTTCGTCGTTATATCTTCTTCTCTTATTTCGCTTTATGCAAACGGGACCAAAAATCACTCGAATAACGAATTTCTCTAAGGAAGAAAGGTTTAGATAAAGTCCATACAATAGGCCTAGGATGATGAGGGTCTTATCCAGTACTTTCTTCATTATTCGTGAAAGGGACTTATTTTTCAGTTGCCTTTTTATACCAAAGGAACTACGATTGGATAGAGTGATTCTTTGTTGATCTCTGTGACTCGTTTCGTTATAAAAGTTTATAGCGGGGGCTTTAGCACTATTTTCTGCTGCTGCCCAAGCCATTGATGTTGGGTATCCTTTCTTATCGGCAGCATATACTCTGTTTTACCCTCATTTACCATTAAGCCCACCATCGCCACTTCTGTTTAAATCACCCTAAACGCGCCGGTGACAACTTGCTAACTGCTTCCCATAATGTCAATGTCGTCAGTGCATGCGAGCAGTTGTACAGACTTCTGATATTTGCTGTCAGTTTTGCACACTTTTTTTAACTATTATAATGAAAAAATCTTATGAGGGCGCGTTGCCTCGAAATCTTCTTTCACATCAAAGGTTTCGGTGGTGTCATTACCGACTTTGATAGAGCAACGAGCTTTATCTATTATCATCCTGCGCAAACGGATTGAATTCCTGGGTTTCCTCCAGGTTATATCGTAAGGTCGATAAATCACACTGATAAGGACCCATCGGATTGTTTATGCAGACTTTTTGACGTTCACATATTACGCATTTTTTACGCGATGTTAAGGAAACCAATTCCTCTGTAGTTATCGCGGTTCAGAGTCGGGCTGAAGATGCTGAGATTCCATTCACTGGACGTAGTTTCATCCGAACAGATTTTAGAGATGAAATGGTGTTTGGTCCTTACCAAGTCATCTCTTCAGCCTTAAATAATTAGGCAGGGAGCCCATCTGCTTCATCAGACTTTTAAGTTTAGATATCGTCATCCGAACCTCTTCTTGGTCGGATAGTGGTAGTAGTTGTCGGTTATCGCCCAATTGACTTCGTAGTGTTGGTCGTCTTCTCCGTTAAATAGTCTGCATCTGACTTGGTTATACTGTGTATATGGAGAAAATGTTCTCTGTCACCATGGGCTTAATCTTTTATTTGTTAACTATTGTAGAAAGCAAACACAACCAACTATCTTAAAAGCTAGGTGCCTTCTGTTTCAAAAAATTAGTAATGTTGGGTTTCCTTTGGATTTATTTACGTCAATATTTATATCGTCCTTCTATATGTATTTGGGTCCTCTAGTTTACACTAATATGCACATTTTTTTTTAGACGGAATTCGAATTCTCTAATTCTGCCCTTACCATATATGCCCTGGCAGTCATCATAGTCGAAATCGCAGTTTTTGAGCAACAGTCACACTTGATCGAACACCAAACGAAGTATTTCTCGTTTGGAATAACTAATATCTCTTTTTGCAATAGACTAAGCATCATAGGGCATGAATGTAATCATGGGCTGAAGAGTCCGTTTCTAAGAGAGGCCACTTGCATTAAATCCATACCATTTCCAGTTAGTACCAACCTTCGAAAGATACGTGTATAAATTTGACAGCTGTCGGACGATTAGTTCTCGAGATATACCGTTGTGAGTGAAGCAACTTTTGTTATTGTGAAAAAAAGTGGATTCAAAGCAACTTCGTGTGTTGATTTATCATTGCTTTTGATGGGAAAAAATGCAGCCGATGCAGTTCGTCTACACCAGACGAACGAACCATTCGCAAGTGGAATGAAAAATTTAAAGTGGTCATACAAGCACCGAAGATGATGCACGCAGTGGACGTCCAAAAGAGGCTGTTTCAGATGAAAACATCAAAAAAGTCCACAAAATGATTACAAATGAGAGTAAAGTGAAGTTGATCGAGATAGCTGAGGCTCTGAAGATATCAAAAGAGCGTGTTGGATATATCATAGACGAATATTCGGACCAGCGAAAGCTCTGTTCAAAGTGGGTGCCGCGTTTGCTCACAGTCGACCAAAAACAACAACGTGTTGATGATGATGATGAGTGTTTAAAGCTGTTCAACCGCAATAAAGCCGAATTTTTGCGTCGGTAGGTATGTGACAATGGATGAAACTTGGCTCCATCACTTCACACCAGAGTCAAGTCGGCAGTCAGCTGAGTGGCGAGCAGGCGACGAACCTGGTCCAAAACGACCAAAAACTCAACAGTAGGCTGGCAAGGTTATGGCATCCGTATTTTGGGATGCACATGGAATAATTTTCATCGACTATCTCCAAACAGCGACTATTATATTGCGTTGTTGGAGCGCTTTAAGGACGAAATCGCAGAAAAACGGCCGCATTTGAAGAAAACGAAAGTGCTGTTTCATCAAGACAATGCATCGTGTCACAAGTCGATGAAAACGATGGCAAAATTGAATGAATTCGGCTATGAATTGCTTCCCCACCCACCGTATTCCCCAGATTTGGCCCCCAGCGACTATTTCCTGTTCACAGACCTCAAAAGAATGCTCGCCGGAAAGAGATTTAAGACCGATGAAGAAGTAATCGCCGAACAGAGGCCTATTTTGAGGCTAAACCGAAATCGTACTACAAAACTGGTATCGAAGGATTGAAAAATCGTTTCAATCAGTGTATCGCTCTCGAAGGCAACTGTATTGATAAATATAGTTGAACTTTGCAAAAATTTTGTGCTTTACTATAAAACGGCACGGACTTGTCAGCCCATGTGTTATGTAGTATGTCTCTAATTTTTGATTGTTTTTCTGGAAATTTCATTTATGTGGTAAGACGTTCTGCTCAAGACGTCGTGGTTGAGAAACTTTCTTTGAAGATAGCGTATACATTGTTTACCCTCTTCCAATGTTGGGCCCAGCTTATATGTATCTCTATACATGCAAGGCTACTTCAGGCAACTCACTGTTTCTTCAAATTTATGCCCATTTATGTCGGCCGTTTGTGCGAGTAATCGTAGTGGCACTTTGGAAATGTTGTTCACCTAAATTATTTTTGTAAGGTTTGCACAAAAGATATTTTCTATAGCATCGTTAAGGACGTGCTTTACACCTTTTAATTTAAACTTCCTGGGCCTTCTCCACGATCTGCTATTCTTTGGATGATTTGTTAGTTATGGAATTTTGTGTCCTTAAATCAAACAGACAAAATTCAAAAGATGTTCTAACTTCGGGTATTGGCTATACATCAGTTAGATGGGATCTACTGCGATTTTGAAAATCTGCACTGTGTTAACTTTTTTTTCTTCGCTTATTGGGTTCGATATTTTGTCCCGTAATTAAAGTTAATTGGTCTAAGACCGTTTCCGGATGGGATCTCGTGTAAGATATGCTTCTTGATTTAAAAACTTAACTTAAAATTACCTTTGATAATTTTAACGACAAGACACTGCTTATGGGCTCATTGTAATAATCGTCCTTTTTAGAGGTTTGTTTCTGAATTAGCAACTTTTTCAACGACATCCAATTTGACAGCTGAGAACGAATTTGTGCTCAGTTTGGAGTTGTGCTCATTACTTTATGGAAGATTTTGTGGAATGATTTTTGTTTACGAGTTTACAAGATCCATCTCGTGCAAGCATTGAAGCGGATTGTCCATCGTGTGCGTCGTCTATTTGGTGAAAGCGGTGAAAATGAGGTTGCTCTTGATCCTCTTTCTCACTACAAAATTCTACTTAGAGATGATGCTCATTTTTGATTGAATGGCTACGTCAATAAGTAACTATTCAAACGTAGTTGCATCAACTATAGAAAAAATCACTGTTTGTTGTGCTTTATGGGCTAGTGGAATTATTGGTACACGTTTCTTAAAAAAACGATGCCGTCCAGGACCTTACATCCAATAAAAAGTTCAATAGATCCGTGATTATTGACTTTTTTTAGTGCGGAAGAACTTTGGTTTCAAAAAGGCAGCAACACATGACAAAAATCCTGCGTCACAATCCGGTGAAAATAAGGCAAAATTCAATGAGCGTATGATTTTGCAGAATGGGCCTGTTAACCAGCCTCTAAGATCGTAAGATTTAGCACCTGTTGGTTATTTTCTGTGAGGGTCTGTGAAGTCGCTCTGTGGAAGCATGAGCGGGTATTAGGAGGATGCTGTCGAATTAAGCTTTGATGTTGCTTCTATTCTCTACATGTATTACAATGTATTAGATTTTTATCATCCTTCATTTCCTCCTATACCATACTACCTTGATCTTGTAGTCAGAAAATTACACATTTAAAGTAATCGCCATTGACTGCAACACACTTATGCCAGCGCTTGATCCAATCCTCGAAACATTTTTTATATTCGGTTTTCGGTATGTCCATCAGTGCTTCCTGCGATTTTTCCATTATTTCCTCTCAGTTGCTGAAACGCGTTCCCCGTAGTGGTTTTTTAACTCGATTGAACAGAAAGAAGTCACAGGGAGCCAAATCAGGTGAATTCGGTGGGTGATGGATAGTATTTGTTGCAGTTTTTGTCAAAAAATTACGAATAATGACGGCACTGTGCGACGGTGCGTTATTATGGTGCGAAATCCACGAGTTTTCTGCCCTGGTCTCTCTGGTCTCTTTCGGCGAATTGCTTCACGCAAACGTCTCATAACGCCCAAATAATACTCTTTGTTTACAGTCTGGCCTTCTGACAGAAATTCATGATGCACTACACCGTTGTAACCGTGAGTATTGCCTTCTTTTTTGACTGAAAACGACATGGTTTTTTGGTCTCGGCTCATTTGGTGAATGCCATTCACTTGTCTGATGTCTGGATTGCGTGTCGTACTCATAAACCCACGTCTCGTCTCCAGTAATGATCCTTTTGATGAATGTAGGATCGGATTCAGCCTCGCAAATCATCTCTTTTGCGACGTCAAAACGGTCTCTTTTTTGCATGAAATTGAGGTCTTTTGGCACCAACTTTGCTGCTACACGACGGAAACCCCAATCATTAACCAAAATGTTCAAGTCCTCCGCTATCTCTCTGATGGTTAATTTGCGGTTATTGACTAACATTTCTTTTACTTCATCAATGTTTTCGTCGGTTTTCGATGTCAATGGTCTGCCACTGCGTTCATCATCTTCGATTGACTCACGATCACTTTTGAACGCCTCGTGCCACTGGTAAACGACCGTTTTCTTTAGAGAATCGTTACCGAAACACTTTTCCAAAATTTCCAACGTTCGCGCACCATTAAATCCGTTTTTTACGCAAAATTTAATAAAAGTTCGTTGTTGCAGATTTAAATCCATTTCTAAAATTGTAAAAAATCGCCAACACACAGAGAGTTAGATGTACACTTGGCTACGTAACTTTTCAAATGTCAGGCTATGACGCTAAGATTTAGTAGAAATGTCAAAAACAGATTTACCAAGTTAACAAAAAAAACGGAACTCAAATCGGAACAATGGGAACGCCACACGGTGGGTGTGGCCGGGAACTTTTTGATCAAGGTGGTATTCTGCACTACCTGTGTGGCGGTAATATTTGCTTTATAGCAATCTGGTGTCTCGTTAATTTTTCGTTAATGTAAGAGTTGTTCAATGTCCAATGTGTATATTCGAACGTCTTTGTCCACTTTTCGCTATGATGACATTCAATTCAGAATCCGTCCTAATCAGAATGTTGCGGTTGCTTCTAAGTACTGGCATTAATGCCATATAAAATCTTTGAGACCTCTATAGCATGCCACTTCTAGACTGGTGAAGGTGATGTTCTGATATTTCACCTCTGCCTACAGTTTCCATTTTAAATGCAGTTTCCAAAAGGGATTGAATGCCATGATGTTAAATTACTCATACTAGTAGATTACCCTGTCGATTGTTGGACGCGTCTCATTCAAGTCGTTAGTTTCGCTCCCTTCTCATCATTATTTTATTGGACAAACTGCTATTATATCAATGATCTCGGAAAATGAAACGTTTCTTACACTTATAACATGCTCGTCTAACAATAAATATGTCCAGCTATAAATTAAAAAAAGGAATTTTTGCCTGGATATTTATTCTCATCATATTTTGTTTTTCAAATGACGACCAGAATTTTATTTATAAAAGTAGGGGCTACAAGAGACTTTTTGGCAAAGCAAAACTTAAGTCTAGAGATGCGCAGCTATGACGAAAGCCGAGTAGGTATATATTACTGATTTCTACTTGATTGCGAGACAATGCGACTTCTAGACTGGCTTGTGACAAAAGCAATTTTTTTCTGGAACTCTTCAGCTTTCCTGATGAATTTTTTAAGATCACTAGTCATGGTTTGTGGTGTCCGCAGCGGCAACAACATTCTAGAGAAGATACGCATTCTAAAACGCCGGAAGACAGAAAGCAGGATGATCACACAGCATGTGTTCTGTGTTTCGCAAGAAAAGTTTAGGTCCAGGACAAGGTATCTGGGGAGAAAATTGGTGCGCCCTCTGATAGTGTTCCTGTTGTAGCCACGGACAGTTCCTTCCATGCCTCTGTGGTCTGTTAGTTACCGCGTTAATGCCCAAGGCTAGTGGAGGATTGAAGCAGTTTGTTTAGTTAGTGAAATATATAGGAACGCTCTGCCTGCTGTGTTGCTTGAGTATTAGTGAATATAATGATTGTGCCACCATTTACGCATTCCTAGTAACTTTAGGCAAACTATTCGCTCAGCGTGCAACATGTGATATTTAAAGTTTAATAGGCGATTCGCAGCTCTCAATCTACTAAATCTCAAATCTTCTACCAAACTTAAATGTGTGTGAAGTCGGATTGCGCGTTGATCACTTCTTGCTCGAAATAATTGTCAAGTGACCTGGGAAGTTCTCCCGTGAATGAATGGTCTCGGCTCTTGCACACATATTTTTGCGATTTATTGATTTATTTTTTTTATTCCGCCTTCAATACAATTCAGCCTAGAATTTATAGGCTATAAACGTATTCTAATCGCAAAAGCTATGTATTTTTACCACAGAAATCGTTTGATAATTTTAGTTTATTTCCTCAAAATGTTTTCTGTGGCCCAGAATGGCAGCTGGGTATGTCAGCAAATTTTGAATGAAACTATTTGTTGCTTTGTGCGTGATGTTATTTAAGCAATTGCTTTGCTCTGTAATTTTGTTGTTTTCGTGTTTATATGTCACTAGGTAACAATCATCACGTTCCTTAACGCAAATATGTACATACGACAAACAATAATTTTCTCAAGTAAATGTCAACTATCATAGGTACTTCTTCTTTTCAAAAAGAAACAAAGTTCCATTATCGCATTACGCAATATAAGCTAGTGTTGGGAAAATTCTTTTTTATGTATAGCAGCGATCACATTAGCTAGTTCCACAAAAAATCTTCTACATTAACTGCTCAACCAATGTGAGCTGCTTTTGCCGAGTGGCATTGTCACTTTGAGCTTATGTTTCCATTGGCAAATTCCGCTGAAATACTGTACGTGCACTTAATTATGATCTAAGAACATATGCACATTTTCAAAGCTATTTTTATTTCTTGAAAACTTTAATTAGTAGTCGAGGCTGTAGTTATTGTGGTTTACTCATTGACTTGAAGTTTCATTAATGACGTGATTTTTTGTTTTGTTTTCTGACTTGTGGGAAAATGTGCTTGGTCAGCTGGAACGCACTTTTTGTGTAGTCTGCTACCCAGACTGTTTTTATTTCCAATTAACATAACAAGTATTTTGATAAAAAGCTTTTTTCAAATTAAAAGAATCCATCAGAGATCGTGCTATCAAAATAAGTGAACTCGTGTCATTTGTATTTTTAGAAGTAATTTATTTTAATATTCGTTTAAATAAAAATTGACTTTGATAAAAACACTTCGGCTTGATGATGAATCATCTGTTAAGAATATTTGAAATTATCTTTTTGATTTGGTCGAGTCCAATCTAATTTCGGGCACAGCATTGTGATTCTTATGTATGTATTCGTACATATGTATATGCATAATGAGACAACTAAATAGGTATTGTATTGTCTACTTGGAAATAATTCTATACAATCGGTATCGCGCTGCTACAAAATTCATAAAAGAAAACGAAAACGTCAATTTATTGTTCACTAGCAATAAGATTGATCACTTGTTTTTTTCTTTCAAACAGGTACTCGTTAAGCACCAGTGGAACCAATCAGTCGCCAAAGTCTTGAATAATAAATTATAATATTTTGCGTAGCTGGAAGTGATAATATTTGATGATACGAATGTGTATTCCACTTCTTATTTTCTTATTTTATTACTTTGGAGTGGTGAAGCGTTTATGGATACTCTATCGTCCGAGTTAAGGGTTATACCCTTACATATTCATGCACGTTTCCGCATTAAAACAACCATTGTCCCGTAGCTACAGGCTTTGACATCATGGCATTTTATTCCTATGTTCAAAGATTTTATATTAATTCAGCTCTTGCTGTTGTATTTTCCCGCCGAATATTTTTCATAACGATTTTAGCGGTGTTATTGATTATTGACAGCATACAGGTGTGAGCTAAACAAGTAGCATTAATCAAATATTAGATAAAATATTAAATAATTTTTTTCTAAATTCTTATATTTGTAGTAACATTTTTTTTTTTTTTTAATTTGCGCGCGCCTAAGGGGCTATGATACCCTTTTACTGTTGCCAGGGCGCAGGCGGAAAGATAGAAAGAGGAGAAAGGAAAGCATTGTTGTGATGCGTTGTTTATTTATCGGATTATTTGTTAAGAA
Source organism: Volucella zonaria (assembly GCA_963966105.1). Classification (NCBI taxonomy): domain Eukaryota; kingdom Metazoa; phylum Arthropoda; class Insecta; order Diptera; family Syrphidae; genus Volucella; species Volucella zonaria. The sequence continues at coordinate 48,020,875 of OZ014533.1, read as the reverse complement.
AATAAAAATTCAAATTCTAATTGAATCCAATTAGTACGCTATGCTATTAAGCTACAGGGTTTTCATAAGTTGCACCCCAAATGATTTTTAAAATAAAGTGCGTCTGTTTAAGGTAACAATGATATTGTTACCTGTATTAGTGACAGGGGCAATAAAAGCCAGATGTGGGGAATTCATTCAGATAAAATTAAGTGTGAGTCTTTTATAAACCACGTCATAAAATAAAGAAAAATATTTTGTGGACAAATTAAACATTTGAAAATGATGTGGTTTGCAAATTAATTGACGATCTTTGATCGATCTGTGATCTTGCATTTTCCGCGCATTTGACACAGGTAATGATGTAATGTTCATGGCATACGTTCTTTGAGTACTTGTCGCATTGGATTTTGGACTTCTTATCCGATTGTGGATAAATGAAACCTCTAGCCTGCAATAAGGGTTTTCGTGGTAAACGTTTTGCAACTTTTAGTAATTGAACCGTATGCGAATGATCCAGCATGCGGAATGCTTCAGAACACAAAGTATTTTTACGAATATCGATTTCTCTTGCCGAGCAAGTTCGATTAGTTTAGAATTTCGGAAACATTTCGGGTAGGCTGATAGTGCATAAAAATGGCTTAAGCACACGACTGCAGCAAGAGCCACCGTGACCTCAACAAAATTATAAAATATAACCTTTGCCCATCTTCTTGTCATATGGAATATGAATATGTAGATACCAATTGGCCATACGGACCGACACTTCCTTTATTTTGGTTGTAGTCCAAAATAATATCAGATTTTTTTTCGACCAGAGACCGTTCCAGGTATTGAAGAATGTTTAGTTGATTGTAAAAATGCTGTTTTCTTTTGGGCACATAAGAAACGCGAACAGTTGCATCTGAAAATCCAAACAAAGTACTCTCAATTGAACGATACACATTTTTTCTGTTATTTAGAACAATTGCAGCTTTTTTCGTCATATTATTATTATTCTTTCGACTGGTTCCAATAACACAACAACAGTCCTTGTTTTATCTCTCGAAGTCAAGGCTAGATCAACATAAGTAAAATAATCATCAATAGTTAGATTTATGCCGACATTGAGGTATCGTTAATACAAAACTACATCGAATGGACGAAGATGGGGAGTTTGTTGAGAGGCTGTATAAATTTAAATAGAAATGCCGTTCTACTATCTGTTGTCTGAAACTTACATCGGCCACGAAAACCTTTGACTATCAAATTTTCATCTGGTTGGTATACCGTAATCAAATTTTGGTTAATAATATGTACTATAGTTTGAACTGGTCGAAGATGTGAAAGAAATCGATTTCCACCTGGCTGTGATCCATGGAAAGTGCATCATCAAAGCGTAGAAATTTTGTGATATACATATCTAAATCTGTCATAGCTCATAGCAGCATGAAAAATGATTTGACCTTTCACACTTCCTAGTGAAACCAGATCACGATGAATCAATATACAACAAACAGCCAAGAAATACGTCGAATTCAGATAAAGTGAAAGCTCTCCATTGACGCTTTCTTTGGCGGCTCTCATTCAAAAGGTTGTAGCAATGTTCGGCCTTCACGTACGTTTATTTTATGATTTCGTTTTTCAAATTCGATGTGAATATCTTGTGAAGGAGGTTCATGATCGGCTTTCGGCTGGTCGAAATACGTTGATTCCAGGCATTTAAGTAGTTGTTGAATTTGTAACTGGTTCTCTGTTCCAAATTCTTGCGCTCGGTGCATGATACTAATTGAATTTGTATCTACATTTTCATTCTCTTCATCTTCATCATTTTCAAACTCGGCACCACAACTTCGTGAGCCAAGAATCATTCCTACTTTACCATCATCATCTTAAGTGACTATGAAGACAAAAATATAAAATCTAAACGACTTCGATTGACCACTTTCATACAATCAATCATATCTGCGCTTGTACATAATGCATTTTTCATTATCATCATTAACGTGAGACGGATCTTCCTCTTCGTCTGATGAACTCTCATAAAGCAAATCAGTAAGGAAAGCTGTACGTTCCTCAGCATTCATTTCACCGCAGTTGAATCTGCACATATTAGGCATTTACAAATTAAAGTATACAATATTCCCACAATTGCAATAGTCACATATAGTTCCTTTTATTTATAAATGGTAAACAATCAGCAACAGACAGATAAAAATAAAATAAATAAATAAAAATAGCATGGGTTTAGATGTTACTCAAGCCATCAAACTCGCAGACTTTAAAAAAAAAAAAAAATATGGCAGAAATATATGTTACGCTCCCAGGTCACTAAAAACATTAAAAATTGATTCAGGACAAAATTTGTAGTAATTGCACAAGATCCCAGGTTTCAAAACTTGTCAGGAAAAAAATTATTCCATTTCAAAGTAGCATTGGGGTCGTTTTTACCCAGTCCCTATACTGGCGTTAAATATAGTATAACTAACATCATTATGTATGAAATATGATATCATTCAAATGTCCCACGCAACAGCTTGCATGAGTGGCATATTGACATAGACCAGTTACTTAATGTAACTCCAAAGAAAACCATCTAAATGTTCAAACAGCCATTTCTGGGATAAAGCGCTCACCGAAATTCTGCTTCAATAATTCGATTGTGGCAAACGCTTCATCATTCACGAAGATCATTTAGTTTTAGCCCTTGATTCAATAAGATTGTTTACAGACATAGGCCCAAGTCTTTTCGTTAGTTACCATCGTGACTTTACCGAACCGCGTACAGTTGAAATATTCTATACACTTCTCTTTTCTCCCTGACACAGCGTCATTAGCAAAAGAATGCGAGGTTCTTAACTGTCGGGACGGTTGTAACGTCCGAAAATTGGAGTTAATGTAAGTGACGTAGACGTGATTGACCGAGTAATTTGATAACAAATCAGATAATTTTTAAATGGTAGTAAAGCGTATATCTTTTCAAGACTAAACGAAAGAAAAATCTAGAATAATATGACATCTGTGAGTTCATAAAATCGCTATTGAAAGAATTACATTATTGAAAGGGTACATGACCTCAATCCTTTTTCAGGACAATAACTCTTAGCTGTTTTTCCGGTATATTTTGGATCGTTGTCCTATTGGAATATCTCTTTTCACGGGCATTTCGCCATCGGAATACCATAGAACGAAGAACATTCCCAAACCATAATACTAGATTCACCATGTTTTGTGGTTTTTATTTTTTTCGCACATACTGCAGAGATCCCTTTCCGCCAATGATATATTGGATAGAATAATTTCGCTTTTATAAGTCTGCAAAATGTTCCTCCCCTTCTCAGGCTACCACCACAAATGATCTTTTGTAAACCTCAGCATCTTGGTGACGTGGATTTTCCTCAGAAGTGGATCTTAACGTGGACTTCGATCATTCAAATGTGTTTCCTAAGACGACTCTTATCGCCATGAATACCACAGTTTATGTTTAGTTCACCCACAATGCGGGTAGCTGCTGAAGAAGAAGTGTCATGGATTATTTTAGCAGACTTTGGCTACTGATTTATGCAATTTTTTTTTCTTTTGGTTTTAAATGGCAGCGCTGATCATTTCGTATGACCATCTAAGAATATCTTTAAATTTGCTTAACCTTGTCCGTTATTTATTAGCGTTTGGATTAATTCGTGGGTATTCCACAGCTGAAGTAAAAACACTCATTTTTTAGGGAAAACTAATGAGCACTTCTTTTATTTTGCCGTCTGTTACTGCATGACATCACATGAATGTCTTGTTGTTGCTTGTGAGGTGGCACTGATACAATCTTTAAAGGCTTTAAGAGATCACGGGATTGAATATTTCTTCCAAATTTTGATCCTGATATTTTTGACCGAAAGGCCAAAATAGAATAACTAGTTTCCACGTTGATTGTACCTCTGATTTCATTCCAATTGCGCAGTGTACCTTTTGTAATCCTTCTGTGCGCAGAACTTATGCTCCTCATTTTACTTATCATTGGTGTCTTTTTACGAGCCGTGCAAGCAGAGTCCTTTAATTTATTTGCCACTCGTCGGGATACCGCGAAAATGGGCTGATTGATCGTCGCACTTCTGCAATGCCCATGCTTAAAAAACAAACACTTTGTATTTAATGTGAGGCTTTGACATTGCTATGTTCTACATGACATAATTCATAGCTTAAAAAGACGTGAGTCAGAAAAATAATAATAATAAAAATAACACCATGCGGAAGAGTCAATATTTTATTACAGCTTTTGAAGACACTTACAACTGAGAAGTAATACCTGAGGTCAAAAGGACACTATTTAAATTTTTACTGATTTTGGTTATGCTCGAAGTATTCTCTAATTTCACTAAATTAGAAAGCCAGTATGTCTAAAATCAGTCATTCTTTTCTCATTCAGCCTAGATCTACACGAAATCTTATATGATTTATGAGGAAGTGATTTTGCCATTAATAATTATTCTAAGAATCAACGAAATTTTTTCAACGTCATCCCTTGTTTTAGAATCGAGGTTTTGTAGCTTTGAGTTTCCACATAATTGTGTTGAATCATGTATATCATATTAATGGTCATACATAATTAGAAATGTACTGTGCTGATACGGGTGAGAAAATGAAAATTGAATACATATTGCAAAGGCTGACCAGATAAGATCCCTAGCAAAACAAATTTAAATAGAACAACAATGGTGTGAGGTATACAATTGATTCTGGCTTTATTTTGAAGCTACGTGGAAAAGTACATCATTCAAATGGCCACCTCAGCTTTCCTGACAGTGCATCAAGCAGTCAGTCCAATTTCTGATGCCTCGATTTAATATGTGCGGTGTGATTCCGGCATTAGCGTGCCGAATGTTGGCCTCGAGCTCATCCAAAGTGGTTGGCTTGTTAGCGTAGACTAAGGACTTGACATAGTCGTAGAAAAAATAAGCGAATGGTGTCAAATCGCATGATCGTGGCGGCAAATTGATGAACGCTCGCCGTGAGATGACCCGGTCGCCAAATTTTTTCTTCCTAACTTCGAGCGTTGCGCCGCTTGTATGGCATGTAGCGTCGTCTAGTTGGAATCATAGCTCGGATATATTGATGTTGTCGAGCTCTGACTACAGAAAGTCGGTTAACATCCCTCTATACCTGAGACCATTGACGGTAACGGCATCTACTTCCTCATTTCGAAAGAAATAAGGTCCGATAATGACGCCATGCCATAAACGCCACCAAACAGTTAATCTTTGTATATTCATTTATGCTTGGCCGAACACTTGTGGATTATGTTCGCTCTAATAATGGAAATTTGGCTTGTTGACATAGCCGCTGAGCTAAAAATGGGCCTTGTCCGAGAAGATGATTTTTTGGCCAAAGTCCGGATCTCCGGCCAACATTTCCACCGCCCAATTTGCGAGCTCATGGCGTTGTTTATGGTCGTCCGGCTTCAATTCTTGCGTCAGTATAGTCTTGTATGGATGCAAGCCCAAATCTAACCGCAAAATAAGCTGGGTTGACTCTCTAGCGATGTCCAATTCAGCTGATCGACGCCGAATCGACATTTCTGGATCTTCTTCGATACTGCCCGCTTGGCGGCTATATTTCCTTTATTTCGCACCAGTCTCTATCTGGTCGGTGGCTTAAGATCCAAAAGAGTGAACTCAAGCTCAAAATTTTACACGTTGCAACAAATTGCCTGCACACTGAAGCCATGATGACGAACGACCTCACGACGAAACTCACGTCCCGTATTTATTTACAATTGAGCCAGAATTTCGATTATATTTTTTAATAATTTCCGCTCGTTCGACAAGCTTAAAACGATGAATGATGAAATGGCAAACCTTATTGGAGATTTTGACAGTTGGATGTCATTGGTAACTTTGATTTTAACAATTGGAAAATCTATCATTGCATCTGATCACCCGTTATTTATTATCCACAAATAATAATTTGGAAATCACATTCATTCCTTATTGTTATATTAGGTTGGGTAGATGACTACCCCATGAAAATGAAATTAAGAAGACTTCTTATCCTACTTCTGGCAAGGGTAGGATACTCATATGTTAAAACAGAGTAATTTCTCACGAATGAATTACAATGGTAAAATATTTCAGTGTCCAGTTGCGGAAAGTGAGTCTTGTATTGTACTCGTATTACCTTACTTATATGTCTTTTACAATAATCTATTCGCCATGATCTTATTTACTTTGGACTAAGTCCAGTTCAAGTCATTGTATTATTACGGAAGAGATCTAGCGGGATGAGGCGTAGTATGATCTCCGTTGCTAATGTGGATCATTTTCTTATTGATACATGTTTTGAGGTTGGGACGGAATTTCTTCATGTACATTTCATCAGGCTATCGAGCTATTAAATAACATTGGCTTCACAATTGCATGCCAGTGTACAGCTGGTTTAAAAATATACGCCTTAAGACGCTTCTCTGCAGAAGGCGGTGTGGATATTAAGTTAATGGTGGACTTATCATAATCCAATCCGCATTGTCATTAGGCTACCACTGCTGCTAATCATCAGCATTTCACCTACGCATAAATCGGCAGATAGTATGCGATATTCAGCGGAATTAAGATGGGCAGTAGAAGTGATGCTTAGATTTCATTCAGGATGCTTGCAAACCTCCGACCAAATTTTACGGATGAACTTGTTCATGTTTCTCACGAAATCATTTCAACATTCGGTACGATAAAATGGTACATATACCATTGGATATATACCATGCAATTGCTAGGATTAAATGGTGCGTCGTGTCTGCGCTCTCTGACATCATGAATAGACTAGAGCTTGAACATCGGTTGGTGGTGTCGATCGCAGATTCTCATTCTGAGACTCTCACGCAGCTCAGACTTTCGCTATTTGGACTCTAAAGCAAAAATGAGAGAATAGCGATTAGCGTTCTGACTTATTTTTGCTCTAATATGACACCTTATTATAGAATTATTCAGGACATATGCCCAGAATGTCTCGAATGGGTGACAATCCCTTGAACAAGCAAAATAAAATATTTCTTATACAATATATTCCCAAAAATATATACGAGGAATTATCTCTAGGTTGATCTCCCAAACAAAAAAATTTTAAGACTAAATGTTCTGTTCCATTTTGAAAATTTTAAAAGTATAGGATTTCAAAGGAAATCAACTTGCCATCCGCAAACATTTTATTGATTTTAGTGATTAAGCACAAATGGTCTTGTCGCTTGGTAGTTGTACTACATTTTTTTCTCAGCACGTTTTACATATTTTTTGACTCTGTCTTCATTTGTTTGCCTGCCACTTTAACGTTTTTTGGATCCGCTTTCTAGCGGATGATGTGAGATAATTTTATTTAAAATTTGATTGCTTACACATATGTGCTAGTATCGTTCTCTTTATTTGCATTGCTTATTAAAGTCCTTTGAAATGAACCTAACAACAAATCGCCCAAATCACTTTAGTTTGAGATTTGGAAATTGTTTTTGTTTAACGAAGAAAGCCGCTTTGAAATACAAATAAACGTCGTGTAATTCGGTTTATCTTATCTTAATGAATTATTGAACAAATTAATTTAATGATATGGTCGCCTATGTTGTGACGTTTATTTTCGGAGTTTGACATGACATGGCAACGAGCATAGAAGTAAGGTAAATATTGTCGTTCGAATTTGAATTTTTGGACGTTATAAAATAATTTGGAATAAGATTCATTGAAAAATTAAAATTTAGCAGATATGCGTACACATTAAAAAACAAATATGTATTTTAACTTACGAGGTACTTTTATACTAAATCGAAAAGTTCTTGGTTCCTGTGTATGTTTTTCTTACATGCCAACTCGTCGAGTCAAGGATTCTGTCATTGCCTAAATATAACATCAAGTCCAATTTACACCAGTAATTTAGTCTCCCCATTAAATGTTGGATGCCACCCATGGAGCGAAATAACCACCACTCTCTATCCAATTTTCCGAAAAACTTAACACGTGCTCCTGCATTTTAAGAGGAGTAATACCCTCTTGAGTGTTAAGTTTTTTTTAAAAAATTACCGATAGTTTGGCTTTTCGAATCAACGTTCGTATTTTTGAACGTCTCAAATTAGAGGATTATGACTCAACGCTTGTAGAGATTGCGGTCGTGCCTTCCCCTGCAAGAGCATGATTATGATTTGTCCAAAAATCTATTGTTAATTCTATATGATAAGTTGAACAAGTTATTCATCAACTGCAAGATCGTGAAAGGTATAGGGTTTTTCATTAAATGCAAAGAGGATGCTTTTTCTGTGAAAATTCGGATAATCTTTCGTTTTCAATGGGCCAAATCAGCGAAGGTTCGTCGTTCATAATGCTCCTGCGACTAGAGGTCTTGAAGCAGTACAATCTTATACGAACGAATAGCCAAATACGTCACAGTGACGTTTGGGAAATGTCGCTTCTTCAGAACGACGCGGAATCAATTGACTGCGGTATATACTTAGTGACTTGCGTATAGCCGTAATATTCTTTTATTGCTCGCGTTTCGCTGTTTCACTAGCATAGAAACATTATGGAGTGAATGGTTGGATTTTAATTAAGTGAATAAAACGGCCTGAGATATTCACAGAGTACATTGGCCATAATCTTATGTTGGATGTTAAGCAATGACACACCTTCATAAAATAAATGTTCTTATTGATACAAAATATTGAACCGAAATTTAAGAGTTGGAAACTACAGCGTACGAGTATTTTCCTTTTATCAGATTACAAGTACTAAGATAATTATTTTTTAAATATTCTTGTACGGATTACTACTGACTCCGGTTGCTCAATCTTTTTTGTTAACATTTCTTGGATATTCTCGAGATGGCGATGGCGAACGATAATATATATTTTGTTTATTTCTTTTTCACACTTTTACAATCTGAAACTGTTTTAATTCCCGATATAGTGATAGCTTTTTTAAGCTTAACAAAAACGGCCAGTGTCCACATCGATTTTGATTGATGTAAGCGAGTGCAAGCCTGTTTTTAGCTTGATGGTTTTCGTTAAGGTTTTTTTTGGACCCACAAATGGCCGTTGGTTTATGTTAACAACTATTATTTACAACCCTTTTAAAAGATTTGCTTCTCAGTTGTGTTGAAAAATTTTTATCAGCGATGGAATTCAAACGTGATCGTGTGATTGCTTTATATTTGGCTGGAAAACCACAAGTAGCTACCGTTAGAGCCTCCAGCACCTCAACGTGAATAAATCATTTGTGTCTCGAAACATAGCTCGTTACCGTGATACTGGCAGCGTTGCAAAACGCCATGGAGGTGATCATAAAAAAACAGCAACATCGGCACAAATGGTTCGGAAAGTGAAGGCTCGAATTGAGCGAAATCCGCGTCGAAGTGGAAGAAAAATGGCTCGTTAGCTCAACATATCGTTGGAACGGATGCAACACATACTGAAAAATGAGCTTGGGCTCAAGCCATTGAAGTTCCAAAAAGCACACGATCTTACACCGCAACAGAAAAAAGTTAGAGTCGAAAGAGCGCTTGTACGAAAGTGGTGACTTGCCGAATTTGGTTTTTTCCGATGAGTCGCCATTTGTTATCGAGCAATACGTCAACAAACAAAATGACCGAGTTTACTTGCCAGAGAGGTCCTTCGAAAATTTACACCTTCGGACGGCCACCAGAAAGCAGGCAGCACCTGCATGGTGATGGTTTGGGCCACCATAACCGCCGATGGTCGCTCTCCGCTCGTATTTTTGGACCGTGGCGTCAAAATTAATGCGATCGCATACCATGAATCTGTCTTAGAGGCAGTATTGAAGCCTTGGGCAAACAATCATTTCGGTCGGAGACCGTGGACATTCCAACAAGACTCGGCACCGTCTCACAATGCGCGCGTCAACCAATTTTGGTTAAAAAACAATATTCCACACTTCATTTCTTCGACAAAATGGATTGCAAATTCTCCGGATGCAAATCCGTTGGATTTCTCTGTCTGGGGTATTTTAAAGGCAAAGTTTGGCACTAAAAAATACCAAAGTTTGGACCACCTCAAACAAGCACTTCGCCGGGAATGGGCCAAAATACCGCAGAGCTACTTGCGTGCAGCGTGCGATGCTTTCTTCGGTCGTCTCAAGGCAATTATTCGCGCCAAAGGTTGACAAATTGAAAACTACTGAAACAATTTGAAAATTGATGTATTTTCCAACATTTTTTGCTTTCGTACATGAAAATTTATCAAAAAATGAAAAAAATTATAGCATTTTAAAAACTTGGAGTTCGAGTCATTCACCCTGTACAATAGCTTTGATGGAGCGGAAGTGATGTAAACCGATGGCGCGGCGTTGAATTTCTCAGCAAACTTATTTTCTTAAGATTCACTGATCTGTATATGCAATGCACGGACCTTGATAAGACCACATGCAAACAAACAAATAGCTGGCTATAGACTGTTATAAATCCGATGTCACCGCCATCCAGAAAATTTGATGAGGTGGGACGTACAGAAGAAGGATGAAAAATTGCGGCATTTGAGTATATTGTACTACGGTGATTGCTACAGAGAGCAGAAGCAATGTAATGTACCAAAAGAAAAAGCCTTTAGCATACCCGCATGTGAGCGAGCGCATTGCAAAAACTCGCCCACATATTTAGATTAGAAAGTAAAGCTAAAGGCCAGACCCGAAAGACAACAGAGCCATGTCTAGTGTTAGCGTTACTGGCAAACACTGAGATTGTGCAAAATGACGATGGTGAATGCCCGCTGCTCAATAATGATCTAAGCGAAATGTCCCTGGTGCATTTGCCTGTATTTAAACAAAAGCAGCAAAAATGCTGTCGACAAAAAGGGACGCATAACATCCACGAATCGGAAAAAAACTCACAATACGTAGATCAAAAATCGAGGACATTAGAGATTTTTTCTACTTAGGCTCTGGTATTTAGCTTAATAATTAAATATTATTAGAAATAAAATGAAGAGTTATACCTATCAATCATTGTGTCTTTAGACAATGGATGCAATTCAATATTAAATCCTTGTCAAGAAACACTTAAAAGACTTCTATAGGTCTTTCATTATCTTACTCCTGCTTTATGCCTCAAAAACATGTACTTTAATGAGACTAAGCAGACTCTATATCAGACACTTGTTCGCTTTGGACGCGAATGAATGGATACCAGTAAATATTCGAGATATGCGTCCGACTAACTCGGTTCTCATATCAGCGCTTTATTAACAGGTTCCAGTCATTAAGAAGTATTTTATATAAGGGGTTTACGCCTAGAAGTTTTCGTTTCCGGAGCTTTGCTTGCGATAAGAGTGGTAATGTCACAAATTATTTGCTTTTATTTCTATTTTTCTGTGTATGACATAGAAATCTAGGAGGTTTGTGGTAGTAGTTAACGAAAATACAATAATCACGGCCCAGTGTTATTTTTTTTTTTTGAACGACTTTGAACAATTTATTTCTACTTAACATCTGAACTCTTTAACAGGGCTTATTTGCTTGGATGTCATTCTTAAAGATTTTAACTTTCTTGCTGGGAATACGGAATTAGGAAATACTTGAAACTACTGCTTCTGAGGCAATTTCTTGATCCTAGTCACGGGAATATTTTTTTGGTAAACCACTGATTTTATAACAAGTACACAGTGTTGTGCAAAACATACTGGATTTTTCCTGAACATTTTTCGTTGAAGAATTCTAGGGGATAGGAATGCAGTAGGTACACTTGTTTGGCAATTTAAGTAAATCTATTGAATAAGTTTACAAATAGAAGAAAAAAACAAGGCATTGCTACCATTATTTTTTTAGTTTTGGCAAAAACTGTAGCTCAACTCAATGCCATGCCTGTGCAAAACATACCGGATTTTCAAAAGTACCGTATTTTCTTGCTCTTTAACTTGTTGATAATGGTTTTGGCTGTCATTTGAAGTGAGTTATAGACTTAACAAAACTTAAAAGGTCAGGTGTCTCCAATTTGTTTACTAATAAAATAGCCAAAAATAAATACAGTGACGTAATTAAAATTCAGATGGTAGTGGATTTTAGGGCAGGGCTAAAACAAAAATGTATAGCCAAAAAGTATAAAATGCTATCATATCGACATTGTGTGACATTATGCAATAGTTTCAAATGCAAAACCGGCCGAAATTATTCACTGTGGAGGACGTAACGATCCTTTCTTGTCTTTAAGAAAAATTGTTGGTTAGCTTAATCTTTCAATCGATGCAAGCACCGTACGCAGGCGTTTAAGGGAAGCTGGGTTTTGTTATTTTCGACCAGCGAAAAAGCCTCTGCTTATTGCTAAGCATAGACAAAAAAAATACCATTTATTACTTTGCTAACGCTAATCGTTTCCTAGACTGGAATTCGCAAGAAACCATTTGAATTGGTAGCAACGAAGTGGAAAACTGTACTCTTTAGCGGCGAGAGTAAATTCAACTTGATTGCTTCCGATGGAAGTATTCATGTTAGGCGAAAGAAGGGGACACGCCACGACGTTGTCGTCCATCCGTAAGGCATGGAGGAGGCTCAATTATGGTGTGGGGATGTTTTTCTGGTGCGGGATGTGAACCAATACATGAGATTAGTATTATTATGGATTGTTTTCTGTATAGGGATACACTGGAATCCGTAATGCTACCACACGCTGAGGAGGAGATGTTTATCAACATGATAATGGCCCAAAACATTCATTAAAGTTGGTTAAGCAGTGGTTTGCGCAGAAAAATATTGATGTGTCGGAATGGCCCTCTCAATCGCCCGATCTAAACTCTATCAAGAACTTGTGGGCCATTTTAAAAAGACGGGTATGTGTGCGTACACATCCAAAAACGCACTTATAACGTCACTAAAGAATGAATTAGTGAACCTTCCAAAATGAAGTTTTTAGAATCTAGTGTCGTCCATGTCTAATAGATGCGTGGAGGTCTTAAAAAACAACGGGTACTGGACAAAATATTAAGTACAACGAAAATCCGGTATGTTTTGCACAAGCCGTTACCGAGTGAAGTTAAGTTTTTTTTTTGTATAATAAAACATATTATCGCAAAACCTTATTTTTCTTTTATTTGTAAACTGATACAAAAAGCTTTCTTAAATTGACAACAGATTTCACTTAGGTTCTTTTTGTTCCCTAAAATTCACCAAAGAAAAATGTTCGATAAAAATCCGGTATGCTTTGCACAACACTGTACGTCGTTAGGTATTTTTTAAAAAAAAAAACCGCGATATTTTTTTTTTCATACCAGAGAAGAAATACGTAGTTGCCTGCCGAACATCATCCTATTGACAGCCACATAAAGAAACTTGGCTCTCAACAGCGGTTTCATGTGAGGAAGATTTTTGTATTCAAAACTAAAGATTCAGTAGGCCTGCTCAAGTTATCTATCGTATGACTTTAAAGTACTTTGCCATTTAGATAAATTTAATCATCTATTGACTTCTTGTACGGTTTCTGAAAGCAGCGCTTTACAAAGATTTTCTTTCTCGAGCTTTTAGACAAACTAGTTCGTAAACTCATGTACTTGCACTTGCTACTAGATCACGTAATTTACATTTCTAGTACATCGTCCAACACTGTCGTGCAAGCAATCGGGTACGGTACTGTCTTCTATAGGAAACCATTTAGCTAAGGCGAACTCTGTCGGACGTCTTTTTAAATCAATTGAATCGACATGCAGATCTTTCGCTGCGCCGTGATTTTTTTTTATGGCTATCCCTACGCTTTTTATTGTTTCGTATCTTGACATACTTTGCACAAAGGCACACTGATCGCCATTCGGTGACTATCTGGAACTTGCTCGTATATTTAGTCATTCATTCCTTCGTTCAGAGTACGAGCGTTGTCTGAAACGTTTCCGACCGAACAATGATACAAAACATTTTTTCTTAAAATTTCTTTTTATTTTTCTACTTGTAACTCTACACACTTCTCCCAGCGATGCTTCAGTCTCTCAAACCCGTCAAAATAGTACTTGGCGTTTTTCTTTGCAAAATAATTGTTCACGAAGGTGATTGCCTCCTCATTTGACGAAAATCTCTGTCCTCCGAGCACAGTTTTTAGATGAGGGAACAAAAAGAAGTCGCTTGGGGCGGATGGTCAAGCAGTTCAAACCGTAATTCATGGATTTTCGCCATGGCAACCGCTGAGGTGTGAGACGGCGCGTTGTCTGTTTTTTTTTTTTGGTTTTAAAGGACCTAACACTCAAGTGGGTATGAATAACTTATAATGCCTCAGCATGTGTTAAGTTTTTTGGAAAATGGAATAGAGAGAGAAAGAAAGATGTTTGGGCTCAGTGGTTATTTCTCTACTTGGGTGGCATCCAAAATTTAATGGGGAGACTAAATTCTTAGTGGAAGTTGGCTTGACTTTCATTTCTAGTCAACTAATCGTCTTACTTGATTTTCGTTAACTGAAAAAAATGGATGAAATGTCTTTCGGGCATTCGAACACCGAACCTTCCAATTTCGAAGCCAGTCCACTACCACTTGAGGCACGTGTGAGACGACGCGTTATATTGATGAAACAGGATTTTCTTTTTCTGCAAATGTGGCCGTTTGTCCGCAATTTCTGCCTTCAGCTTGGCAAGTAATGATGCGTAGTATACTCCTGTAATGGTTTTTCCTTTTTGAAGATAATCGATTAAGATAACTCCTTTACTATCCCAAAAAACAGTCGCCATCACTTTCCCAGCCGAAAAAGCAGTTTTTGTTTTTTTTGGAGCTTGCTCGCCCTTTGCAATCCACTGTTTTGGCTGAATTTTTGTTTCCGGCGTATAATGGTGTATCCAAGTTTCATCTACAGTAATAAATCGCCGCCAAAACTCAGATTTATTGCGCCTAAACTGTGATAACAGAGCGTTGGAAATGTTCATTCGAACACGTTTTTGGTCTAACGTAAACTAACGCGGCACCCAACTCGCGGACAGCTTTCTCATGCCTAAATCTTGATCTAGTATGTAACAAAGACGTTCTTTGGACATTTTCATATAGTCTACTATCTGTTTCACTTTAATTCGGCGGTCGTCTAACACCATTTGGCGAACTTTAGCAATGTTATCGTGAGTGGTTGCAGTTTTTGGACGTCCCGAACGTTCATCATCTCCCAAGTTCTTACGGCCACGTTCAGCTGCCCAAAATTTCACTGTGATAAATGATGGTGCAGAGTCCCCATACACAGAGTGCAACTCATTTTTGATTTGCGTAGGCGTATTGCCTTTCAAAAACAAGAATTTAATAACAGCTCCATACTCAATTTTTTTTATTTCTACAAAAAACACTCTCATCGACTCATTCAAATGACTGTCAACTAAAAACTGCGCTTCCAAAATGACTGAAACTTCGGTAAGTAACTGTCAAAAGATGCACACCTTGCATTCACTAGCTTTTATTGGCAAGTGCCACTATTGTATGCGACATCATCTGCACGGTAATTGTTAGAATTTGCCTGTCTATAGTGAAAGAAGGGAGCTATTCTTCCGCTGTTTAAACATCAGATCGCTTCTCATAATTTTATCGAGCCAAATTGCAAGCCATTTGAATAGAAGATTTCCAATTGTATGTGATCTAGTCGCACTGCATGTCACCGTTTTATTCATCTTCTTACATCGCTAACTTCGGCTTCCTTAAAATCTGATGTTTCCTCTGCTCTTTCCACAAATACTATTTGATCTTCTTTAGCATATTTCTGTGATTATAGTTCACCAAGGTAATGAAAAAAGTTTATTGCTTTTTAATATACAACCACTAAATCCAACACATTACGATAGTCATTCTTAGGCCTTAGCATACGCATTTTAATAATAGAACGATGTACGTGAAGATATAATAAAAAGTACGCGCATTCGCAAAAATTTCTGCGCTAAGAAACTGATAGTGAGAAAACTTCAGGTCGAGCAAATCAGCTAGTTTTGATATGTTCAGCGAAAGTCATCTGACTTCAAAAAACAATAAAGGCTCAAGTTCCAACCGAGGTTGGAAGTACGAAGATCAGCAAACTCTTGGCCTCACTAGGTATCTGACCCAAAATAGAACGGCATGTAAAACTTTTTAAAGTCCGCAAATTTAGCAAACCCCAGTACAGTACCTGGGAGAAATATGTAGCTTTAGATGTCATTACGAGTATATGCATTAAATATTTCATGTTTGGGACTTACCAATAAACCCTCAATAGTTTGCGGCTTATCAGCATATACCAAAGAGTTTAACATAAACCCGTAAGAAATAATCTTCGTGGAAAATTCACTGGTCCATATCACGATGTCATGTTGCGGTTTAAACAATGCCCCGGGAAGTCAATGTTTCATATGCAGTATGACACGTATTATCATTTTGCTGTAACTACTCTTCGTGTGGATCAATGCCGTTCATATTTTCGAAGAAATAATCACTCAACATTATCTGGTAATTTTGGCCATTGACTATAACGCGATTATTATTTGCAAGCATAAGCACCGACGATATCGCCAGCACTTTTGTGGGTGTAATTGAGTCTGCTCTAGAAACCAAACGAGCCATAAGTGAGCTTCAAACTGCTCAAAAGGCCAGCCGGTGAACTCCTGTCACCATGTATTGGATTGTTCAATGGGATCCTGCACTTTCAAAATCTTGTACTGGTATAGGCCGAATTGACAGTTCTTAAATTCTGTTCTGTTATGTGGTACAAAATGCATTCACAACATGACGAGTAGCGAGTTCAGTTGATCGATTCGTTGTCGAGAATCACGGAGCCTTCTGAATTGAAGACCTTCATACTACTGGTAACACATGTACAATATCATACGCAGCTATTATAGATTCGGCATTAAGCTCATTGTGGGATTATTAAAATAGCACTAATTCATCAGGAACTTCTTTCAAGTAAAATTACATTTGAATTATAAAAAAATGTTGTTAATAGTCTTGACTATGATCATAAACAAAAGCATGTTTCTATGATATTTAACGCAAACACTTAAAAGTTTATTTTCAAAAACAAGCTCTAGTCTCAGAACTATTTAGCATACATCAGTGGCAACGGTTTTTTTTTCAAAAATCTAGAAATGTGTATTCTCATAGTTAAAAAAAATATTTTTTTATTTTTAAATTGATTTTCCAATTCCTAGAACTTGCGCTAAATGTATAATTATGACATTATGACGCCATTGCTACACTCGGTGATAAGATAAAACTAAGTCCGGCACGAGTGTCGTATCGTCATGGATTCATTTTTTTTTTGTGTGTAATTTTGCTAAGCTTTGTACTTATATATATGTACATATATATGATGAATTAATGTGATAAACTATTTTATAGACACATGTTGGTATGCATGTATTCGGCGAAAAATTGAATTTTCAATATTTACATACCTAGTGCTCATTAGTGGGAAGAGGTACTCGTATGAAGTATGAAGATACTTATTGTATTTCCGTTCCGAACACGTACGAGTACTACCTACGGTCTTTAAGCGATAAGTAAAAATTTGGATCTTATTGTCCCACCAATTTGCCACACCTTACACCATTTTGGCTTTCGAGACTTGAAGCTTAAATTAAAACAGTGAAATTCCCCAATTGATGGTGTTCCATTCGAACATGCACCTTGGCAGAGGTTTTCTTTAATGCCATAATGCAATAATTAATGCACCTCGCGTTTGTGTGCCTATTGCGTATTTGTTTTGGAATTTCGATCACGTTTGCCCCAGAATAATGTATTGCAGCATTTGAGAAGAATCGTGTTTGTGCGACGAATGTATTATTTGATGACCTGTGCAGAGGCACTGCTGGAACAGCCTTCGACGAAATTTACTTCAACGTTGTGGCAATGTCTAAGCATTTTGTTTTTGCAAATCTTTTTCCATATGAACAACCATACATACATATGTAGGTATGTACATAAATCCTTGCGAATATGGGCAACAAAGAATTTGACAAAAAAAGTTATCGTTTGTTAAAAGGTATACCTCGACATTTCTTGGAATTGGATGGAATTATGATCAAAATCGCCCATACATATTCATATATATATTAGGGATCAACATAAATTCTGATTCATCCCAGGGGTTGTTTTCAAGTGACTCACTCTTTCAACAAAGGATATGTTTTCGCTGTTAAAAAATATGTACATATGTATATTTGAAACTATTTTAGAAGTAAATAAAGTCAGTTGAAACCAAACAATGGAACAAATGAGACATAAAATGGGATATCAGAAAAAGATACGCGTAATAGCTATCTTACCTTTAGATATGATGGATTGAGTTTGCTTTAAATTAATGAGGACCACCAAGTTGCTAATGAAAGGACACGCCAGATACGATCTCCTAAATGCTTAAGATAAGTTTTCAGCCAGTACTAAATAGTAAAGGAATATTTAGTTCATGAAAGCTTCTTTTGAAATCATTCAAATCATCTCCGTGTTCTCAAATCAGTTCATCAATTGAGACACCTTTGCGTTACTTAAACCTGGATATTGTTTCGGGGAGACTCTGAAGATGGTGAGGTCATTTTTTGGATTGAGTATTGCCCTTTGAAAATCTGTTGAAATATTTGTTTTATTTTTTCGAATTTTTAGCATCGACTTTTATTTATTAAAAAAGTGGGTTTAAGGGGCCTAAACACACAAAAAATTTTGGAACACAGCGCGAGATGAAAGAAATTAGGGAGGAAATAAAAGGAGATACCAATTCATTCTGGTTTTAAATGTTTCCAGGTTTTAAATATTCGCATGCTGTAATGAATGGGAAATAAAAAGCTTGGCAGGACAACCTTTAAGCGAGCTGTACTGCTTATTTTTATAATCCTCGCGCGCTCAAGGGGTTTTTGTACCCTTAAAATGTTTGTACACAGTGCGGACGAAGGAAATTTAGGGAGGAAGAAAAGACAGGTACCGGTGTACATTGTTTTTAAATATTTGTAATTTATAACGACCTGGAAACACAGAGATCGGCAGGGCAATCCATAAGCGAGTTGTACGGCTTAGGAACGGATCACGATATTTTAGAGTACGTCTAAAAATGGGCTTGAGGGTATACTGATGAGCATTCTTAGTGAGACGGGTGTTACGATTGAAAGTTTGAGTGGGCGGAATGCTATTGGCGTTTTCTATGGAGCACTGTTGCTGGAAATAGCGATAAAACAAAGTGAGACAGGAGACATTACGTCGGTGTTCGAGGGTGTCAATTGATTGACTGATATTAGTATCACCAATGAGTTTCATCTAACGGTTTTGAATCCTATCTAGCAGGCGCAGAGAAGAGCACCTGACCAGATGTGGGCAGATCAGGGAGTAAATTATTTCTTATATCGCTTGAGGAAACCTAGACATTTCGCAGAATTTTTGACGACATCGAATACGTTGTCATTCCAGCGTAAGTTGTCACTGACAGACATATCGAGAATGGAAAGTTTATCAGTTTCGACGACGCAAGTGCCATTCATGGATAATGATACCCAGCCATTCGCTTTAATGACAGCAGACAGCATTGAGTTTTGGAAGCATTAAATTCCACTCGGTTGATAGTTCCCCAATTTGTTATGCTGTTAATATTGGAATTTAATGAGCTTAACATACTATATGCTGCCGTTCCCGTTCTATAGCCGTAGAGCAGGGGCGTGAGTCCGGGAAAGAATATTAGAGTAGTACTGTCATCAGCAAAGGAATATATTAGATTAGAAGTATCAGACAAGATCATTAATGAAAATTAAAAAGAGTGTCGGAGACAGAACGGAGCCCTGGTTCACACCAGTATTTATTTTGTGAATATCAGACTTGAAACCGTCCAAGACAACTTGAGTTGAACGTTCCGAAAGGTAATTTCTAATCCATTGAAGAAGAGAGTCATCGATCCCAAAAGCACGCATTTTCGACAGAAGAGCCTGATGCCAAACTCTCTCAAATTCCTTAGAAATATCAAGTGCAACTATCTTGCTTTCGTCAGATTGATGTACGCTTTGGTTCCACTTTTCGGTGAGATATGTCATCCGATTACCAGTGGACCTGTTGCTACGAAAACCATACTGCCGGTCATTAAGAAGTTTTCGTGTTTCGAGATATTTCATGAGCGAATGGTTTATCAGCGTTTGCATGATCTTGGTGAGAAGGGACGTAAGTGCAATGGATCTGTAGGAGGAGAGGGAAGCAGATTCGACTTTTTTAGGGACGGGCTGGACAAATGCTGTTTTCCATCTGCTCGGAAAGAGTCTTAAAGAGTAGGATTGATGAAAAAGCTTACGCAGTAGTCTTGGCAGCGAGGAAGAACACCACCACAAGAAGGGGAGAAATACCATCTGGACCAGCTTAGATAGCATCATTGTATTTAAGCGTACATCCGAAGATGGGCTTAAAAGTTCACATAAAAATATTAAATGTTCTGATAAATCTATCGAACAAGAGATTCATTAATCTTAAATGCACGCCGTTTATATAAAAAATCCTGACACTAAACTGTGTTTTAAATGACCAATTGGCGGCTAGTCAACATTTTCATGACTTTGTGAAGAAGGGTCCTAATACAAGTTTTTTTTTCAGTCATTCCCGCTCAAATTCTTGACATTTTTGTGAGGTGCTCTTAAAGACCGATGTTATGGAAACAATTCAGAAACGATTTAAGCCTTTCGCTTGAGCCATTCGTGAGATAGAGCCAGAAATAGTCAACAAGGTCTAGGAAAATTGGGTTGACAGGATGCCATACTGCGAAGCCAACCGGGGCAGCCACATGAATGAAATCGTGTTTCATAACTAAAGCGGATGTTTGCTCTTTCTAATAAGAAAGGTGGGTGACCGTGGCTCAAGTCGTAGTGGACTGGCTTCTAAATCGGAAGGTCCGGTGTTCGAATCCCAGCCTGGCCCGAAAGACATTAATTTTTCAAGTTAACAAAATTCAAATAAGATGAGTAGTTGACTAGAAATCAAAAACAAGCCAACTTCCACTAAGAATTTAATCTCCCCAGGAAAAAAATTGACCTGAAACATAAAACACATCCTGTGTATTAACTCGTGCAATAGTGTCACTATGGCTCCGCTGCGCGTCGGAAGTGGAAAGACGAATCATTTTATGAACATCTTAAAAGGGGTTCGCTGAATATTTGAAACAAAAATCTATACGATTTCTGTGTCCGGCCTTAGTTATATAAGGGTTAAACCAAGGATCCAGTCCTCTAGATTGGAAAGTTTTGCTTTGGTGTAGCATCCATATGAAAGAAAATGTACAGTTTATTAACAATCGCAGGATTTCGAGTACCGAGCATGGCAAGTATCTGAAAGGATATATGCAAATGATGTTTGGATCTGCACGTGAACTGTTTGGATATATAATCTGCTATGAATGTTAGCGAGTATACTGGACACGTGGGACTAGGAAATTTGTAGTGGTGATTTCTACAGTGAGCAAAAATATCCCGCTAAATGAATACTGATATCTCGTATGCAGGTTGACTTAGGTAAATAATCTTCTACTCAACAAAACCAATGATCGGTAAATGTAATGAAATGAGAAAATCTTCGACATGCATCTTGTCCAGCCCTTGCTATATGAAACTACATCTGAAAAAAAAAAACAATGCTAACTGATAGCGGGGTGAAACCTAATTAGGAGTAAGCGTAACATTTCTGATCAACAAGAAAGAAAGGAAGAAAGTAAGGAAGGATATTTGTCTCAATACCAACAAAAAGTGAACCAACGAGATACGGTTTCTTTAAGGAATATCTCAACGAACGCAGCCATAGGACTACTGCGAATTAATCTCGCTGTGAAAACGTTTCAATGTTCGCCTCATGAAATAGACTTGTTACTCGTATATAAACATAGTAAGTCATACGAACAGCTAAGAGATGTTAAATGCCTCAAATATTTGCGAAATAAGAGTCGAAGTACCTAGCTGATGTGCGCATGCAGAAACAACTATTCTGCCCAATCTTGTATAATTCTCGAAACTGACACATAGAGGGCGACTCTAGTAACACATCCATATATAGTTAGTTAGTGCGAACCTTCAAACTATTGGTGTCAAAATGTGAAGACATTTCGATCATTAGTCATCGACATATTGAAGTTTGCAAAACCGTGTAAAAAAACGGGCTTTGTACGTTGATAAAACATTGTTATTTGATGGGGAAAACATACCTCTAAAACTCAAGTGTTATAAAAAATCCGTTCCGTCGAAAGGAACTATTTGTTACTGGTTCAAACGCTGAGCTCACTACGCGCCCAAATGAGGCGTAAAATCTACAAAATCGTATTGAAAAACCGTAAAGTGAAATAGCTGTCTTCGTAAAGATATCAATAGATCGTGTATCATATTCTGTACAAGTATTTGGGTATGCGATAGCTCTGTGCAAAGTGGGTACTGCGTTTGCCGGCAGTTGATCCAAAACATCAACGTGTTGGTGAATTGCACTTCGAATTGCTCCGCATTCAGGGTATTCTCCAGGTTTGGCCCCAGTGACTATTATCTGTTCGCAAGCCTCAAAAAACTGCTTGCCGGCCAGAAAGTGATGTGACTCCAATGAAGAGGTCGTCCCCAAAACCGAAGTGTATTTTGAAAGGTTTGACAAATCGTTCTATAAGAAATGCGTAGAAATGTTAGAGCGGCGCTAAAATGATTGTTCACAATAGAGTGAGACTACGCGTGTATATTGATAAATAAAGTCGAATTTTGCTAAAAGATTGCTAAGTGTATACTTCTGGATATTGCCTAAGGGAAATTTTTAAAACTAGCAAGAGTCCAGGACTACCATTGAAGCAGGATATCTTCTAATGCAGCATTAAAACTAATTTCCACCATCAAATACAATAAAAGCAACCACCAATGTACGATTTATTTTTTCTTATGCTTTCACAGCTAACTTGGAACTAACTTAACATCTTATCAATTCCTTTTTCGAAGTGTTCCCAGGTACATCGATGTTGCATTGTCAGCAGCGGGTATTGACTTCGATCGAAGGTGTCACAATGGAATTTGCATTTTGATCGTGGGAATAGCGACACGAGTTGCTTGCAAGTTCGAGCTTTTAAAACTGTGGGAACAATTTCATGCATTTTGTCGCAAGCTGCGTTATAACATTAAATTGGTCATATTTAGATTTGCTTTAACTTAGTTATCATATCTATGGTAAGAGAGCAAAGTTCGTCTGGAGTGAAGAGATCACTCTCATTAACGGTAGCATTTTGATTGTATGCAGTTGCATTTTGGGTCCATTGCTGTTGCGGAGCACGTCCTTGGAGAGCCGCTGGCAATGTTGATGGTGTAGGACCAGAAGGTCTGTTTTGCCTCGGGAGAGTAGGAAAGTCGCTTGTGCTCCTGTAGTTAGGTACAGTTTTTTTTATGATGTTTTGGCTGAGCGTGAGTCATCGCTGGATTTTTCTTATGATTTGTTTTACCTCTTATCTCGAGGTATTTTACTCGTCGGGGACAACCAGGGTATCAGTTGATTTGTGATTTGCCTGGCAATGTGCGCATTTAGAAATGCCCTCGGCAGTGCAATCGGCAGTTTTATGGGGTTGAGAGCAATTTGCAGAGTAGGTTTTGACACTGCAATTTCTCTCACCATGCCCATACATTTGGCAGTTATGGCATTGGATTATTTTATTTTTTAGTCGTCGTTGAAACTCCCAACGCACTTGAGTATGGAGGACGTACCGAATGTTTTTTCTTAAGCCTGAAATTTGAATGCTTTGTTTTTCAAGGATAACTATATAGAAAACTTCAGAATAGTGATCATAGTTCTTTTTTATCATTTTTATGTCTTTGCATTGTAAGCCGAGTTTAGATAGTTCGCCTTTGAGAAGATCGATTTTTACTTCGTCTAATCCAAAGAGAAATATTGACACATTTTGACTTTTAATGCCGAGCACACTAAATTATATGAGGTTATGCACTCACAAAAGATTTTTATCCCAATGGATATTTTTTTAATTGAATAATTTTCAATTTTAAGTTCTTGCATCAAATTATGAAAAAACTCTGCTGATTTTTGAATTAATTTAAAGGGAGGGGCAATTGCTTCAGTGACATTTTCTGTCGTGGACATGTCATCATCATTTCCACCGGTGTCACTAGCACTTAAGGCTTGCAGGGGTTGCCAGTAATTGCTACTGGACGAATCACCTTGCTTTGACATATACTCGTAGAAGCAAAAAAATGAATGGAGAAATAAGTAGACCATCTAGGGTCTTAAAAAATTGTATGTACTCGTGTATCTCTTGAATATTTTTCGCAATTCAAATTAACGCTCTGACAAATATATATACCATATTAAGAATATGTTTATTTTTATTTTTTTTTTTTTTATAGAAAAACAACTTTTACTGCTATGTGATTTTTACTATGAACAAAAAAACTTCCATACAACTTCGGCAGGAACACCGAGAATACTTAACAGTAAGTATACGAGTAAAGCAAAATTATTGTCATCTCCCGAAGTCCTTTGAATAAGTCATAGTATTTGTTTTCAAATGTTTCGTTTATTTCTGCAGATAATCGAAACAGAACTTAAGGATAAACTTGGAATAGATAGTTTTCTGGTGCAACCGATCCAAAGACTGACGCGATATCCATTGTTGTTGCAACAATTTATATCAGTGAGTTGAAACAGTTTTGTATATATATACCTGCAAATCGTAATTTTTTGTATTGAATAGGAATTTTACAAGAACGGCATCAATTGCAAGCCAGTATTGATGTCCTGCTGTAAACTAGAAACTCGAATGAGAAATCTCCTAGCAGTAGTAAATGAGTCTGAAGAGATCAAATCCATAGAAGACCTAAATGAGGTAAAGCATAAAAAATACCAAAAATGTGCTTGTAATCATGAATTAATTTAATTAATTCTTTGCAGTTTAACATTTTCGAACAAGGCTATTTCCGAAAGTCAAATGAATTCGATGCATTAAATCACAAGTCTCGGAAAAAGTATCGGTGTAAAGTGTTTCTGTTTGATAAGTGCCTGCTCTGTACAGAGGTGCGCAAGAAGCGTTTAGCCTATCGTTGCCATTATTCATGGGAGTCCATAGAAGTCACACCAAGCAATTCCAAATCGTTACTTGTAACGCATAAAATACAAAATCGTCCCGAATATGAATTTGCAGCATCTGAGGCCATTGTTGTCAAGCAGTGGATGCGCTGCATAGTCCGAATAACACAAGCGATGAAGGATGAACTGGCTAGTGGGGGACGGTATTCAGTGCCAATGGAGGTGGCACTGGCCATCGGTTTTGTGATATGGGTCTTGTTCCGTTTGTTGTAACAGTTTGAAATGGTTTTCGTAATTATTTAGAATTAAGTAAAATTAATTGAGAATAATGGAAACTTATATAAATTTGAAGATCAGTAAGCTTACTGGCCACAAGTGGAAACTTCAACTGCCGATGAAAAAATTGATCACTTCTCGTAAGACAAGTGCTAAATGGCAAAGATGATACTCAAATAGTATTTGGGCAAAATAAAGATGAGACCACAGTAGTTTTTTCAGAGTGCGTATTTTGTTTCTATAAGTTTGGAACGCTTTTGACAGTTTTCAAATCATCTTCTTGACATCAGTTAGTATTTTGCTTTAATTTGATTTAGATGCATGGACGTCAGGCATGAATGTTAGGTTTTACATTCGCCACATTTACAGAGCAAAAAATTCACTCGTTTTGGTTTGAGGTTCATATTTCTCACCTTAAGTTTTAATCGATGGTGCAGGGTTGACATACGAGTATAAGAACATTCACCCACGTCCAGATCTTTTTTTAAAAACTTGGCTAACCACTTCAAACATCAAGATACGAGTATATCTTTATGATTTTTGGGTGGAATATATTAACTTCTTTAAAATACGAGTTAGAGGATGAACGGTACGAAAATAAATTAGCATTGCAATCAATAAATAGGCGATAAGCTTCATTAGGGCAAGAAGATATAATATTAGAATGAAGTCGTTCAGGGATGTTTATGAAATTTGCAGCACTAGAATCTGCAGTCTGATCAGAATCTTCCGAGGTGGTTGTAAATTTTAATTGTACATTAAAAGAAACTCTTAGTTGAGCAGCGAGTATTGTGTCTTAATATGATTTTTAGCACAAATGCGTGGCAATCTGGTCAAATTTTTGGAGCATCTGAGGCTGTATGTAAATAATAGCCTGGCGAATATTGGCTTCCAAATGGTTCATTGTCTCTGATTGATTGGCGCACAGTGGCTCATATTGATTTCTTGGTTGCCAGAATTATAACTCTTAAACGAGTAAAGGTATCGTGACAGGAGGAAAGGAAAGGAAATTCCCAGGGCTATAAAACCAGTGGATATTGAGAAAAATTATTTAAAGGGTGTTTCAGAATTTTCTGCTGAAATAAGACTTCTCACCACAGGATATAAACATAATATTTTACTTTAAGCATATTCAAAAGTCCATGATTGAAGTAATAACAGGGTGTCTAAAAGCTAATCCGAGCAAGACAGTGGTAAATTAAAGTAAACTAACCAGTTTTTAAATGTTTTTTTTAGGTGTATCAGAAGACTACATAACATATTATTAGAGTGATTCATTTCAAGTCAAACAGCGGAGAAAAAAGTAAACGGACAAACAATTTAGAAACAGATTTCTTGGAAACTGTAGTCAACATCTGGGATAATGTCTAAAAAATTTATTACACGAGTATGTTTGACTGTGAGCCAAAATTAAATGAAGAGTAGGTGTGTGTTGTTTTTCGGAATATTTTTCGTTTAACAACTCTGTTGTTTTCTTGGCATACTCCCCAAACTTCAGAGTGTTAACCTTTTCTTTCCAGAACTTTCCAATCAATCATGGTTAAAATGAACTCATGGTTGACAACTATCCCTATTTCGTAAAGTGAAGATTAGCAGTTTGACTTTTGATATCGTTGACTGTATTTTTTATGAGTTCTCCAGTTTTCCTTGCATACCATATTGTAACATTATGGGTCGGCAAAAATGAATTGATGATGGACGAGGGTTTCTCCAATGTTTACCATTTAAACCGTTAAGCTTCAGTGGAGGAACTGAGGCCGTAAACATATTTCCATCTGCTTCACCATCTGGTATATTTAGTTTTTGCTTGCAAGCACATTGCCCAAATTATCCATCACAGCCCCACTTACGTTGTAATGTAAGAATTCTTGCAATTAGGAGAAACCCGCTCTTTTATTCTCTAAAAGCCGCCTTGCAGTATTTTTTTTTTACTAAAAAGAACTCAATACTCAAGTGGGTATGGATATACTCATAATGTCTCGGCATGTGATAAGTTTTTTAGAAATTGGGATAGAAAGTAAGATGTTATTGGGCTGTTATTGCGGTGGCATCCAACATTTGATGAGGATAACTAAATTGTTAGTGAAAACTGACTTGCTGTTGTTTTCTAGTCAACTATTTATTTTGCTTGATTTTAGTTAACTGAACAAATTAATGTCTTTCGAGCGCGGTTAGAATCGAACACCGAACCTTCCGATTTGGAAGTCAATTCACTACAACTTGCGCCTCGGCCGCCCACACAGTACTCGTATGATCCATTATGTCCTGAAGTTTCACTCCAGTTGATAATGCCTTGGTTTTGTAAATTCCTAAAATTGAGAGAGAGAAAGAGAGAGAGAGACAAAAAGAAATTAAATTTGGCCTACCCCTTCAAATCAAATTTCTCTAGCATAAAAGGCCGCAATTTGTCGCACTCGAAGTAATTTTCTGTTGAATCGGGCCCTTTCGAACCGTTTTTTTAAACTCAATCTAAAGTCCAAAAAGTGTGGCGGAAGCAATTTTACAAAAAAAAAATCGATTAAATATAATAGTTTAAAAAAATTATACAAAAAAAAAACTGCAATCATTTTTGATTTTGCAAATGAACAGATTATTACACAAAATGAAAAAGAAATGATTTTTTGAAACCTTTCTCTAGTTATTACACTCGATTTAGGTGAAAAAAAATTTATTTACGAGTAATTTGGAAATTACTCAACTTTCTCTTGCTCTACAAGCAAAACTATTGATTCAAACGAAATAAATTTTCTGGTTACCAGAGCTCCAAACACTTGTTAATCCAGTGATTTTAAAAATTTTGGATTACAGACCCACCCGAAAATTGTATTATGCAACACTTTTGCCTAAATGAGCCACAGTGCGGCGCAAACTAGCGACCTTACATATTCCAATAGAAAATGATCTAAAAGTGTTAAATCACACTATTCTAGAGGCCAGTTCATAGCTCTATTTCCCGAAATTATGTGCTCACCTAATGTTTCCTGTGGCATGGTGCATCACCTTTTTGAAACCACAGCTCTTCCACATTATGCTATTCAATAGACAAACGGAAAGTTAGTAGTTGTAGATCTCTAACACTCTCCATTGTCTGTAACGTTCTGGTTGGTATAATTTTTAAAATAATATGGACTGATGTATCTGCCAGTCCATGAGCGTCATTGCTAAACAAAATTTTGTAGGGAGAAAGAGGATGAAGAGCAATATCGTTTTCGACCGATTCACCGAACGTACGACCCACACGATAGACAAGCGACTTCAATTCATGCAGCTCGTAGATCAAGATATTTTCGGAAACTCGTTCATAAAGTGGATGGACAGAGCAGCAACAGCTTTTTTGATGCGAATTGTACGCCGTCTCTGCGGATTCGTATTATTAATTTGAGTATGAGTGGTGCGAAAACTAACCATGGTTATTCGAGTCCCCTGTGCAGATAGATGATTAGGTCGACTTTAAAATGAACATAGTGCATGATAAATGTCGCGTACTGAACCATGATATCCGATATAAGTTTGCACAATTCGCAAGCGTTATTGTGGCATAAGTCTATTTGTTATTAAATTGCCGACCAAAATAAGTAAAGATTAGCTATGAGCTCTCAAATAAGTTGTAGGTGCAAAATTTTTTTCCAATTTAAAAACAAATCTAACAACACGCCCATTACAAATACACATACAAGAGCGAGTTAACTCTTTAATGACGCCTGGGGAAAGTAGGTTATATACCATAACTGACTTATCGAAACTTAATTATTCAAATGTCGCTGAATATACCGACTATTTTTAGGATCGGTTTTCGAAAATTTTTTTTATCTCATGCGTGATTCCTCGCATGGCTAATGCTCAAGGCCATCTCTGCGAAAGAAATCCTAAAGAACTCCAGCGCTTATATTTAGCTACACATAATGAATATAGCGAGAGGAAAGCTAATATCGTACATTCTCTAACGCAGTTGGCGTTTTTGTTTTTTTTTTTTGTACCCTTAAAATTTTCGTACACAGCGCGGGCGAAGGAAATTTAGGGAGGAAGAAAAGACAGGTACCGATGTACATTGTTTTTAAATGTTTGTAAGTTATAATGACTAGGAAACACAGAGATCGGCAGGGCAATACATAAGCGAGTTGTACGGCTTAGGAACGGATCACGATATTTTAGAGTACGTCCGAAAGTGGGCTTGAGGGTATATTGATAAGCATTCATAGCGAGACGGGTGTTACAGTTAAAAGTTTGAATGTGAGGAATGCTAATAGCGATTTCAATGGAGCAATGGTGGTGGAAACAGCGATAAAACGAAGTGCGACACGAGACATTACGTCGGTGTTCGAGGGTGTCAATTGATTGACTGATATTAGTATCACCAATGAGTTTCATCGCACGGTTTTGAATCCTATCTAGCAGGCGCAGAGAGGAGCACCTGACCAGATGTGGGCATTGTACTGCAAGTTTGGGCAGATGAATGCCTTATATATTGTGGCCAGATCAGAGGGGTAAAATATTTCTTACATCGCTTGAGGAAGCCTACACATTCCGCAGCATTTTTGACGACATCGAATATGTGATCATTCCAACGTAAGTTCTCACTGACACACATACCGAGAATGGAAAGTTTATCGGTTTCGACGATGCAAGTGCTATTCATGGATAATGGCTGGGTATTTGAATTTCTCTTTAATGACAGCAGACAGCATTGAGTTTTGGAAGCATTAAATTCCACTCGGTTGATAGTTCCCCAATTGGTTATGCAGCTAATATCGGAATTTAATGAGCTTCACATACGCTGACGTTCCCATTCTACAGCCGAAGAGCAGGGGCGGGAGTCCGGAATGAATATGAAAAGCAGAGAGTACTGCCATCAGCAAAGGAATATATTGGATTAGAAGTAGCAAGCAATAGATCATTAATGAAAATCAAAAAGAGTGTAGGAGAGAGGACAGAACCCTGGGGAACACCAGCATTAATTTTGTAAATATCAGATTTGAAACCGTCCAGGATAACTTGAATTGAAGGTTCCGAAACGTAATTTCTAATCCATTGAAGAAGAGGGTCATCGATCCCAAAAGCAAGCATTTTCGATAAAAGAGCTTGATGCCAAACTCTGTCAAATGCCTTAGAAATATCAAGTGCAACTATCTTGCTTTCGCCAGATTGACGTACCCTTTGGTTCCACTTTTCGGTGAGATATGCCATAAAATCGCCAGTGGACCTCTTGCTGCGAAAACCACATTTCCGGTCATTGAGAAGTTTTCGTGTTTCGAGATATTTCATGAACTGACGGTTTATCAGCGTTTCCATGACCTTGGAAAGAAGGGATGTAAGTGAAATGGGTTTGTAGGAGGAGAGAGAAGAATATTCGCCTTCTTTAGGGATGGGCTGGGCAAATGCTGTTTTCCATCTGCTCGGAAAGAGTCCTAAAGAGTAGGATTGATGAAAAAGCTTACGCAGTGGATTCGCCAGCCAGGAAGAACACCTCTTCAGAAGGAGGGAAGATATACGATCTGGACCAGCGGATTTGTGAATGTTAAGATCTTTAAGAATTCTTGCTACTACACGAGTGCGAAAGTGGATTTGTCCCATTGAAGATTCGACGCACTCAAGTGTAGACGGGAACAAAGCACAATTTAGGAGTGTTGAGCTAGCCGCAAAGTGTACAGCGAGCAGATTGGCCTTGTCCAAAGAGCTGACAGAATTTCTAATGTTTTTGACGAATGACCAAAAACTTTTACTGCCTTCAGGACATTGCAGTATTTTTTGCCTCAATTTTTGGTCGTATTGGAATTTCACACGCTTGAGAAAGACGTTGCAGTCATTTATGGCTCGGTTAAATTTTATTCGGTTTTCCTCTGACCGGTTGGTCTTGTAGGACCGAAAAAACATTTCTCTAACCCTGACAGCCTCTTTAAAGCTCTAGTCGTACCATGCCATTTCTTTTGGTTAAATGCTCTTCATCCGATGAGGGATAAAGCATGTCATTCTAAAGAGAATAGTTTCTGTGATCATGCCAGCAGTGGCATCCACGTCGTTATCGAGGAAACATAACGACCAGTTAAAATGCCTAAAGAAGTTGTAATCTTTTCTCCAACTGTGTGGTGGGTACACGAAAATTTGGCTGATTTGACACAACGGTCCGACGATCCTAGAGGGGAGAGCACATCAACGCAATACTTGTCAGGGTGAGAAGTTAAAAACAAGTCTAGGGTGTTGGCTTTATGACTATCAACGTCTGGTATTCGTGTGGGCTCATTTACAAGCTGTGTTAAATTATTTTCCGCGGCGAAGATCTCAACACACCGTCCTTCGGATGTTCTCTGTCCAGAATGTCGAAGTCAACCAGAATTGTGTATATTGAAATCGCCCGTAATCACGATTTCAGTATGAGGATACAGGGATACAATTCTTTGAATAGAGTCAGACAGCGCATTAAACTCATTAAATATCGAGTTGCTGTCCAGTTTGGGGCTTCTGCAAATAAAGCAGTAGTGGATAATTTGCTTACGGAGATGGAATTTTAACCACATGAAATTGAATTCCGGATTGGAACAGGGACTGTTGGTACATCACTACGCACATAGATGGTGAGACCGCGATGAGGAAAGAATAGTGGCACTAGCCAGGTGGCTTCAGATCAGAGTGATCTGAGAGGTGTGGGCGGGGATCTACCTGTGTTTCACTAAGTGCCAAAACAGCTGGTCTGTACTTACAGACGTGGACGTACGCAGAAAAGTGATTACTTTTTAGCCCGCATACATTGGCTACGTCAACCCTGAATTTCCTGGTCATAATTACAAACAAACACAGTAAACACAAACACCGACGATACTAAGCAAGGCTGCGAAGTGAAAATTCTGACGCTGGTTTACCGAATCAGATTGCAGTAGGTGTTATGCTCTTACAACAATATGAAACAGTGCACCAACAAAATTTTCACTCACAACCCGCAACCCATCAGTTGTTACATACACTCAGTCAATGCCCGTACAGTAACAGCAGTGACCGAGTGCAAACAACAGTACTACGACCAGGAGCGGGAGAGGTAGGATATCCGCGCTGTCTGATATGAGTAACATGATATGCATAACATATTATAGGACTATATTAAATTCGCCGTAATTGAATAAGACCTGGTGGATCATATGACACATACAAAACAAAACTTCGGGGATCTCTAAATAATTCGTAAATAATATATTTATTACTCGAATTAACTTTTCCAAATTCGTGACAACAGTATTATCTACAAAACGATCTGGTCCACCTGCAACAATACGAGAACGTCAGAGCTAATCAATACACTGAGTGGCACCAAAGTTAATGACTGATTTGAAAATTTTTATTTTATTTGGTTTTCGTTTTTAGGTACTAAATTTGGAAGACTTTTTGTGATAAACTACTAAAGAAAACCAAATTCACGGATTTGATCGACAGGAGACTGGAACTAATCTTGTTCGAAATGGAAAACTTTGTACTACCATTTGCCCTTAAATGCAGTGGTGAAATTTAGTTACATATCTTTAGAGGTGGGTCCATTGGATGCTGGGTCCAGCTGGAAATGAAAAAAAAAATACAAGTTTAAATTTTTTTTTAAATATTTTTATTTAACTTTAAAAAAAGAACAATTTTAAAGGTACCTTAAAAAAACATAGGATAAAGAACTTCATTTTTACATCAAATTTGCACTTTAATGTTCTGTCATAAAACTTAATCTAAAAAACATGACATTTTAAAAATGTACATTATAAAAAAAAAGACAAAAACGAAAACTTAAAAAAAACATTTTTCTTAAAGATAAAATAATACTCTTTAGTATTTTGAAAACAAAAACTTAAAAACTTTAACTCAAGCAATTTCGACGTTGATTCAAAATGGTAAATCAGATGCAGGATTTGCATACTTGCTTAGAACAAGTTAGGCAAATAGGCTGCGTGCATTTTGCACACAAGTGAACAGTTTTTGCTCTTTTATTCGGTGGACAAAAAGAGCATCTTTTTCTTTTATTCCTCTCTAATTTGAGGTTTTCGTTATTGCCGTTGCTGGGGCCGTTTCAGCCGGTTGAAGTCTGAGAACCGCTCCAATACTCGTCCGTAATTGCACTGGTAGTCTTTGGCTGTAGTGTTTTAACTTCATGTGGGGCTCACACAACATTTGTGCCAGCCCTTTTAGAAATGTCATCCTTGTCATTTTTGAGGGCCTGTTATGACTCTGTAACCATTCAGAGCACTCATGTCTAGTAGCCTATAAAAAACAGGCATCGGCCAACGACGTGTTCCGCTACTGCTTGAGTAGGCTGAGCACATTTGGTTTACAGAGTCAACACCACCTTTTGTGCCATTATAATGTACGAGTATTATAATTTTCGGCTTGTTGGTGGACTCTTCAACGGTATTGTCATGGTGCATGGATGTGACGAGAACCACATATTTGTTCTTTTTTGGGACATAACTCACAATTGTCGTATTTGGTGAATCCAAAGAGCGATGATCTAACTGGCCTGTCTTTGTATGGTAAGAACTCTTTTGGAATTCCCTTTTTGTTTTCTTTTCAAAGTTCCAACGACGGTTAGACCTTTAGATTTCATGACGTTTAAAAGTTCCATCGATGTTGTCAGTTGTCAGTTGTTATATTTCAATTGGAGTTTAAGATTGGTTTGCATAATCGAAGACACACTTGCGTTGGTATTGGATGCCTTCTCCCTTCATCTGTCAAAATAAAACCGTCTGTATTTTTACCATAGTATAGATATATAGTCGTCGAATCCGCAAGACATTGCGTTTCCAACACATATTTGTTGGGCTTACTTGGGATGTATGCAAATTTTAAAAGCACATCGACCTCGAGAAGCAACCAACATTTTATCAATGGTAGCGTTAACACTGATGGAATAGTTAGCTTGAGAATTCTTATTA
Organism: Volucella zonaria; assembly: GCA_963966105.1. Classification (NCBI taxonomy): domain Eukaryota; kingdom Metazoa; phylum Arthropoda; class Insecta; order Diptera; family Syrphidae; genus Volucella; species Volucella zonaria. The sequence continues at coordinate 47,986,806 of OZ014533.1, read as the reverse complement.
ATTAAATCTGTTACAATTCATCCTGGATCAGTTTTCTTCCGTTCTCTTCTGGTTTCAGGATTATCGAAACGAAGACATACGAAGAGCGTGTAAAATCGGACTGAAGACATGCATAATCGAAATATGTCTCGCCCTGTTCCATCGGTCGCAAATAGTGATTCTACGGCTTCATGGTTGGATTTGAAAACGGATGAGTAAAGCAACAGGTCCAAAAATGCGTCGCGCTCTTGTAGAGCGCATTCATTTAGTTCTGGTCGCTCCGTATTTTGGTATTTGTCTCTAAAGACTAATAGTTTATTATTTTTCCAAGTGAGTATTTGTTTTTTTATATTCGCATTAAATATTTTTTGAAATGCATCTTTTAGATCAAATGGCTCAGGCTCAACAGGTCTAGATCGGGAAGTAGCGTAAGGCAATCGGATGATGTTGTGGCTCATCAAACGGGTATTTCTTGCAGGTGTGGTTTTTGCCCATTTAAATCTATTTTTTCAATAAAAGTATTCGGTCGCAGTATCCTCAGCTGCATTTTGTTTTTCTCCTTCGCTGTCAGATAAGTCCGAGTCTGATTCATGGTCACTGGTTATAATGAACTCTTCACCACTGTCAGAAAAATCATTGTCTGAATGGCTTCGAATATTATTTCGCCAAGATCTTGAGTTTTGCGTAATTTCATCCTGATCACTGTCCAAGGGACCCACGTGCACGCTGCAACTCACCGAAGTAGAGGCGAGCGAAACACCTTCTTTGGTCTTCAAACACTTAGGCTTACTGAAGATAGGTATCTATAAGCGCAGGTAGCTGCGGCGGTCGTAGCGGTTTTTATGCAGATTTGAAAATTAACTGTGGGTCCAATGGACCCACCACATCAGTTAAGGGTTAGACGAAGGATGCGTAATTATAATTAGCAATGAAGTTTTAAAAGAAACAGTACTTGAAGAATGGAGTAAATTCTATAAAATCATTTCAACTCATACAGCCGTCAATGTGCATATAGCCGAAAAAACAACAGACAGATTGTAGATAGATTGTAGAGCCGATTCAACTTATTTAATATGGAAAATAGCGGCAACAGATCTTGCCGCTATACCAAGTGGAATGTTAAAGATTGCCAAAGGAAGAAAAACTACTACATTTGAAGGACAAAGTAGGAAAAATAGGGTAGTGTTAAAAATACCGCTTTAAAATTAGCTAATTACCCAATAGCAAATAACGAACACTACGAAGGTTTAGAAGCAATATTGGGGGCCTAAGACGAAATAAGACACGAAATAACAGAATTACTATATTATGCGAAATGCCATAAAATATGAGAGGACAAATCTTCTCTGCTTATTCATCACGTGGAACTATTGTAATCAAAGTTACTGAAACTTCAGACCAAATGAATATTGACAGCCTAGATAATTTTAATGAAGTTGTCGCCACTTACAAACTTAGAAATGAAGAAGGAGCAAATCGGATATTAACAAATATTGTTAACTGTCAATCCAAGTCTTAAATCCAGTCGTACTCAAAATGTGAATTCAAAAAACTCTGTCTCAAACTACTATATCTTTGAAGTTAATATATTAATGTGTTACAACTTATGTACTCGTACTATATCCTCCAACTCCTACTCTCCCCTCACTCTACTTTTCTATCATTATCATCTCGATCTCCTTCATATTTTACTAATCACTTTCTATCTTCCTGTCATTCTTTCTAGTGATAGTAATGTGAATACGTCTTTAATTGTTCACGGTATACGTTTGTGCTCCCACTATTTGTGTTTATTTATTTTAATGTTGACCCATAATAGCTTCCCAAAGACTGGTAATTTCAATTATATCTCTGGGCGGTCAATGATAAAAATTCTTTCAGAAGTTCACAGTGGATTAAAAGTACTCATATGCTATATTAATGCCCGTCGTCTAAGTTTAAGTAAACTTGATTACTTAAAATATGTCTTTAAAGGTTTGGAGGTTGATTTAATTTGCATTACGGAGACCTGGTTTGCTTCGGACATGGATGATGATATAGCTAAGGAGCAACTGTTTGAAATATCAGGGTACAAACTTATAAGAAATAATAGGGTCACCACTACACGTGGTGGTGGAGTTGCAGTATACTGTAATACCTCACTAAAATTCAGAGAACTGAAGAAATGGAAAGAAAGCGTGGTTGAGTATTTCTTAACAGAAGTATGCGATGACATCAATAAATGCCTCGTTGGAGTTGCATAAAATCCAAAACGATGCTACTCTCCAGAGCCATTATTTACCGCAATCCACGAATATACTGCACTCTACGAACACATTATTATTTGTGGTGACCTTAATGCTACCTTCTAAAAACCGACAGTAAATCTAGCCATCTTTTAGATTTCACGGCTGGTGCAGGGCTTTCGATTGTGAACTTCTTCGCTACCCGCTTTTCTCCTAACAACTCCCCAAGCCTGTCATCGTGGTTTCAAATCGTTCTAATGTCTTACTCCAAGACCAGCTACCTCTGGGTGGTATGTCAGACCATGATCTTATTTTCTGTACGCACAACGTTAACTTACGTTGTATCTCAATACCGACATCATTTTATTTTAGAGATTTTTCCACTATAGATGTTGTTAATATCATACGTAATTTAAAATCGAATGCTATAGGAGAGGACGGTGTACCTATCCGATTTGTAAAGATGATTCTACCCCATATCCTAAGCAGTCTAACGTATATCTTTAACTTTTGCATCACCGCTTCCACTTTTCCTGATACTTGGAAATTGGCGAAAGCTATTCCTGTCCCAAAAAAACCTCACCCCTCTTTGTCAAATGACTTTCGTCCGATAAGTATATTACCATGTCTGTCCAAAGTACTTGAGAGAAGATTCTAACAAACCAAATCTCGAATTACATATGTCAACACAATTTATTATCCCCAGTTCAGTCGGGCTTTCGAGCGGATCATAGCTGCTCAACAGCTATGGTTAAAATCCTTGATGACATAAGAGTAGAATATGATAAGGACTTTTTGACGGTGCTGTGTTTGCTAGAGTTTTCCAAATTAAATTCAAATATATTTTGGGTTCAGTGAAAGATCTGTTCGAATGGTTTTTAATTACTTGGACAATCGCCAACAAAGAGTTATTCATAATAACGATTCTTCCGATTTTCGCGCCTTAACTACAGGCGTACCTCAAAGGTCAACACTTGGCCAAATTTTGTTCTGTCTTTTTATTGATGACCTACCTAAAGTATGCTCAAATGTTGCAATTCATCTCTATGCTGATGATGCCCAGATATATCTTTCGTGCTTCAGGACTCGTTGAGGATCTGGTCGTCAGAATAAACGAAGACTTATCTCAAATATATAACTGGTCATTCTAATAGCTAATAACATAATCAACTCGGATGAAATACCGCCAATATTCGTGAACGATAGGCAACTCAATTTTGTGGAGGTTGTTACTAATCTCGGGTTCAAATTAAATCGCTTATTCTCCGCCGTAGACCATTTAAACTTTGTTGTTAGACGAATCTATGTTGGACTTCGCAAACTTTGGTTTTCATCCAGCTTCACCCCATTAGGTACTAAGCTCACGCTTATTAAAACTATAATTGATTACTCTGTCGTAGTTTATTGCAAGTTGCTTGTTGCCTTCAACGATATGATAAGGTATGTGTATGGGCTGCGTCGATACAATCATGTATTCCATCATCATAGTTTGGTCCTTGGTTGCTCCTTAAAATAGTTTCTTGAACCAAGATGTTGTGTGTTTATGCACAACATCATCCAAACAAGATCTCCCGCTTATTTGATGGAAAAGATCCAATTCGCCCAATCAACCAGAACACAAAATATCATTATTCCATCCTTTAATTACTTAAATTCCTCGCGTCTATTTTTCATCCACGTCACCAGACTTTGGAACTCCCTTCCTACAACAACAAAACAAATAATGGGAGCTTCGTCTTTTAAAAATGCCGCCTTAAGACATCTCAGGTAATCACAACAACTATACTACTTCCATCTCTCTCTCTTAAACATATTCTGTTCCTTCCTTTCTCCTTTCCTATTTCCTCCTCTTCTTTCCCTACCTAGACTTATTGTTAGTACTTTACTTATTCCTGTATAATATTTTGTTAATTTTTTTCTCATATAATGTTTATAATTATCTGAATTATATAATGTAACCCTAAAATATGTGCTATAAAAGACATTTTGTAAGTCTTATTTGTACAATCCCAAATTATATGTATATGTAAATAAATTGAATTGAATTTACTTGCACAGATAAACAACTTTACAGCTTACTGCTCCATGGTAAATGTGATCAATTGTTGCCAAGTGCTGAAGAAATGGAAGGGTTGTTTGACGAGCGATTATGAAGATAGAAATTGAAGAAGAACACGTTGGAAAGACCAGCACAAACCGAATGATAGTAGAACCCATCGAAAGTGCTTCGAAAATGGAGTGTTTCTGAACTCGAGGGAAGTTGAAGGAGTTTGTGTGCTTGTTACGAAGAGAATAGATCACCATAATTGTATCTCCTTATTTGATTTCAAGAAACAATTGCTAAGGGACTAAAATACATGGTACGTCTGAAATTGAGTTTGGGTTCATAGCGAGAGGCGGAATGCTACTGGCAATTTCGATGGAGCATTTATGGTGAAAATAACTATAAAACAAGGTGAGCTAAAACACATTACACTACGTCGGTATTCCAGTGTGTCAATTGACAGTGTAATATTGTTGAGTTTTATCGCACGCTTTTGAATCCTAAGTAACAAGTGCAAAAAGGTCTTGGGAGGCTAAATCCTATACACATATTTTGAGGCCTGATCAGAAGAGGAACAGTATTTCTTACACCGCTTAAGGTAACCTCGGCATTTCGCAGGATTTTTGACGACATCGAATATGTAATCATTCCAATGTATGGGTTCTCATTGACACCCATACGAGTAGCTAGAGTGGAAAGTTTTTCTGTTTCAACATGTGCCGGAGCCCTAGTTCACTTCAGCATTTATTTTGCGAATATCAGACTGAAAACCAACTGACAACTTGAATTGAATATTCTGAAAGATAATTTCTATTGTAATCCAATGAAGAAGAGCTTCATCTTTTTAACTATTTCGCTTTCAATAGATTGATGTGCGCTTTGGTTTAACTTTTCGGTGAGACATGCCATCAGATCACTAGTGAACCTGTTGCTACGAAGACCATAGAAGTCATTGAGAAGTATTCATGTGTCAAGAAATTTCATGAGATGACGGTTTATGAGCGTTTCCATAAGTTTGGAAATAAAGAGCGTAAGTCAACGGGTCTGTAGATGGACGGCTGGACAAATGTTGTTTTCCGTCTACATAGAAAGGGTCCTAAGGAGTAGGGTTAATTGAAAAACTTGCACAGTGGTTTTGTCGGAGAACAATTTTTCAGAGAAAGCGGAGATATAGCACAATCTGGAAGTGATGTGAGGGCTACAGAGTGTGCAGTAAGTAGACGGGCCTTGCTGTCATCTGACATGTCATTCTTGATGAGTGTTGGGATGGGGGTTGAGGTAGAATTTTAAATGTTTTTGACGAACGTCTAAAAGTTTTTACTACCTTTGGGACATTGTAGTTTTTCTTTATCCCAAGAAGGGTTTTCTGAATGGGTCTACACGGTACCAGGACCCTAGGACTGGCGGAGGTTTTAGATGGGCCTCACTTTCAATAGGAAACTTTAGCCAACATGATGACTTCTAGCTGGTACTGGCCGGAATGGGATTTCCCAGGACGATCAAATGACGATCCCCATTGCAGATCCGGCTGGTGAGCAGAGCAGAGCAGAGTCCTGTTGGAAGATCCATCTGTATCCATTGAAAAGTATATTGGTCAAACCCTTCACAACACCCTCTAGCACATCTTCTCGGTAAACCTTTGCACCAGTTTTTACGCCTTTTTCACAGAAATGGAGTAATGTGACCCCAAACTATTACGGAAGCGGGATGATGTCCACGCTGAACCCTTGCAACAACTCTTTTCGCTTCCTTAGATGAAGTAGCATACAATTTGTCATTTTGTTCGTAAACAGAACGTTTTCATGGCTATTGTCCGCGTGCTAATGCAAAAGTCGCTTGCATCTTTAAAGCCTAACTTTTTTTAGTTGAGGAGTTAGAAGATGATCCGTAGACCGGCGATAGGCTTTCATATGCAGATCACCCCGAATCAGCTTAGACATGGTTCTAGTTGATATATCCAATTCCTTGGACATGTTCTTCTGCTTCCTATGGGGATTTCTCTGAATTCGTTCACGCACTGCCTCTACTACCGTATTCGTACGGACGACGCGCGGGCAACCACTTGGCCTGTTCTCTACTCCAGACAATTCGCCAAAGCGAGCAATAGCCCGATAAACAAATATTCTCGATATTTCGAGTGGTTTTAGCAACTCAAAAATTTGGCCAGCACTCTTTCCGCACTTATGCAACTCCATTACCTCGGCTCGATTCTCTTTAACGCCCCACTCCATGTTAATAGTTTGCAAACTGAAACCAAACGGACTAAAATTCTACAGTTAACAGTTCTATTCCCGTTAGAAGTTTTGAACGATAAGCGCTGGAAATTGTGTAACAGAACTAGGCACGACTAGGTATATTGTAATAGGCCGTAGTTACGATTTCAGAATGAGGATACAATTATTTGCATGGAGTCAGACATCTATTCCCGTTAGAAGTTTTGAACGATAAGCGCTGGAAATTGTGTAACAGAACTAGGCACGACTAGGTATATTGTAATAGGCCGTAGTTACGATTTCAGAATGAGGATACAATTATTTGCATGGAGTCAGACAGCGCATTCAACTTGTTATAGACATTGTGTCCATCTTCTGTAAATGAAGCAATAGTGGATATTTTGCTAACGGAGATGGAGCTTTAAGCACATGAAATTGGATTCCGGATAAAAGCTAGGATAATATTGTGAAGGAATTTGGTAAACTTCATCACTACCCACGTAAATGGCGAGGGAGCAGTGAGACAAGAATGATGAACTAGTATGTAGCCAGGTATGTTTGCTTTAGACCTGAGTGATCTGGGAGGTGTAGGCAGGGATCTACGTGTGTTTCACTAAGTTCTAAAAACAGCTGGCCTGTACTTACAGGTGCGGACACACGCGAAGAAGCGATAACTTTTCAGCAAAAACATAAACACTGACGATGTTAAGCAGAGTTGTGACGTGAAAATTCAAAAGTTGGTTTACCGAATCAAATTGTTGTAGGAGTCATACCCTTACAGTGATACAAAACAGTGCAACAATACAATTTATACCCACAACCCGCTATCCATCGGTTGTGACGTATCCTGAGCCGTAATGCCGTATGGTGAAGTAATACAACAACGGCAGCAACTAAGTGCAAGCAAAAGCACCGTCACCAGGGGCGGGAGAGTAGGGATGCCGACTCGTGTTTGTATTGGGTTTTATGTTTTTTAGCACAGGTGTTCTTTTTTTCCATCACATACGAGTAGTAAATTTTACGAGTCCATCCGGCGGAGAATAGCTCGGTACTCGACTTGAGACACAGTGAATACTTGAACAAGGGCTACAACTAATGGCATCGAGAACAACTGCTGCGCTGTCGTAATCATCGATGTAGAACAATGAATTCTCGATGCATTAAGTCTATCGTTGATATTGCTGTTCAGATCTCAAATCCTAGTTGGCCATCTATGGGCTAAAGCCTTGAAAGCAATAAGAATGAAGCTGAAATCTATTTTTGTATAAACTCTATCAGAAAAGGCAGGTTGCGTTATAGCTGGCATAATTCTGACAAATTGACTGGTGAAGAGATGAAGCGCCACATATGGTATATATTTTTTTGATGGTGAGGTACCTATCATTCACAACTGGGATGAAATACCACAATGAAGAGAAAATGCCAAATCATTCTAGATTTATGGATTAACTGTACAAAAATCGAGTATATGCAGACAAATAACCAGCTGAAGCTGTGTGGATTAAAAAGATGCTGAAGACCACGTAATGTGATACGGGACCACTAAATGTATTCCAACCCACATTTTATTGTAAAGGGAAATGGAACAAAGTTACCTTGCACTTGTCACAAAGGTTCTTACTGAGCTCCATACAAGTGAGCGAAGAGGTAATAGTCAAATTGTTAAAAGTAGATCAAAAACAAAAAAGAAATAATTAACCAATAACAAACTACTAACTAACATAAGAACAAACTAGTACCTAATGGCAGTGCCTCGCTGGTGGTGCTTGGAGTATGCAAATCATGCATGCCAGTCATAAATAGTTTGGCTACTTGCAAATTTAGAAGATCTCACTTCGAGGGCAAGCATTTTTTGTATGGTTGCAGCGATAATTGCGAGTATTATAAAAACTTCTGACCTGGCATTTTTCAGGTGAAAGTACAAACCTAGGTCAACACCTAGCTGGAAAAAAATGTTCACTGCTCCATCCGCCTTGAAAGCTAGTTTCAAAGGTAATAATTATAAACTGATTCTTTACTATTCTGGCATGGTACCGCATTCTTGACTGTAATTTTGCAACTTCGTTGCAAAACTAACATGTATAAACAATTTTCGTCAAATTTCAGTGTTAGCTCATTGACCTTCATGGATCGTTAACGTTCAACAGAATAAACATCAAAATTGCAATAGCGTGATGATATACGAGCATTGCATCTTTTAACCTTCAACTAAGGAAAATTTCATGTTTGCAATGGTGATCCCTCTAAAATACTTCGGATGCCTTAGAGGATTTCTTTCCTTTTCCAAAGCTCATAATAATATGAAAGTCAGTAGACCGTCCCACACGAAAAAGAATATATAAAAACAAAAATAATAATACATACTACATCCTTTTGATTTTCCGGTCAGTGAGCAATGCTGCACTGCCTTGGCGAGTCAAGTGTACGTTGAAACGCAGCACGAGAATAATTTCATGAAGTTCCCAAAGAACATGATGACATTTTCTCGTGATGGGCGAAGGCAGTACTCGCTTTGCATATGAATTTTGGCATCAGCTTTGTACAAAGGCGCCATGCGCTTCCTCTCAGTTCTTTACCTAATTCAACAAACGAGACATGGGTGACAAGCATTTCGTATTAACATTTCTTCTTTGACTAGAAAGAAATGTTGGTGTTTGTGATAATTTAATCAAATAGCCTGTGCTGTTGAAATGGAAGAGTTTGTGCGAAGACACAAACAAGCCATGCAGGGAAGTGATGATGCCTCACATGCTTGCTATTTCATATAGTATCATCCGGAAAAATCCCAAAGTCAATTACAAGACATCCCTTACCCAATCTATTTATGTATCGCACTGGCATCCCTAGTGGCAGAATAAGAAGAAAATGTTTCAATATCATTGGGTTGATGCGAGTCAAGACGATGTTGCACTTGCTTTTACAGCCAATATTACTCAACTTCCACTCTTAAGTTAGGTTTTTGTTGTTTATTTTCTTAAATCATCAGAGGTCAATGGTTAGTCATCGGTCAGTTATTTCGAGAAAAGGTATTTTATCGGTTTAATTTAAACTAAAAAAAGTGTCGCAGGTTTATGAATATAGCAATAAGTGGTAAAAAGCAAAATTCGTTACCATACACAAAAAGTTCCCGGAATTTATTCAGAAAATTAAAAATACAAGTTTATTCATCTAAATCTATATTGTCCCCTTCAAAGTAATCCACATCGACTGCAACACACTTATTCCAGCGCTTGATCCAATCCTCGAAACATTTTTTATATTCGGTTTTCTGTATGTCCATCAGGGCTTCCTGCGATTTTTCCGTTACTTCCTCTCGGCTCCTGAAACGCGTTCCCCGTAGTGGTTTTTTAACTCGATTGAACAGAAAGAAGTCACAGGGTATGGATGGTATTTGTTGCATTTTCGTCAAAAAATTGCGAATAATGATGGCACTGTGTGACGGTGCGTTATCATGGTGCAAAATCCACGAGTTTTCTGCCCACAATTCAATAACGCCATAATAATACTCTTTGTTTACTGTCTGGCCTTCTGGCAAAAATTTATGATGCACTACACCGTTGTAATCCATGAAAACCGTGAGCATTGCATCGTTGTTTTTCGACTGAAAAGGACGTAGTTTTTTTGGTCTCGGCTCATTTGGTGAACGCCATTTACTTGCGTGTCGTACTCATAAATCCACATCTCGTCTCCAGTAATGATCCTATTGATGAATGTGGAATCGGATTCAGCCTCGCAAATCATCTCTTTTGCGACGTCAACACGGTCTCTTTTTTGCATGAAATTGAGGTCTTTTGGCATCAACTTTGCTGCAACACGACGGAAATCCAAATCATTAACCAAAATGTCTTGGACGGATCCATAGGCAATATTCAAGTCCTCCGCTATCTCTCTGATGGTTAATTTGCGGTTATTGACCAACATTTCTTTTACTTCATCAATGTTTTCGTCGGTTTTCGATGTCGATGGTCTGCCACTGCGTTCATCATCTTCGATTGACTCACGACCACTTTAGAACCGCTCGTGCCACTGGTAAACGACCGTTTTCTTTAGAGAATGGTTGCCGAAATACTTTTCCAAAATTTCCAACTTTCGCGCACCATTGAATCCGTTTTTTACGCAAAATTTAATACTCGTACAAGTTCGTTGTTGCAAATTTAAATCGCCAACACACACAAAGATAAATGTACTCTTGGCTACGTAACTTTCGCAAATGTTAAGCTATGACGCTAAGATTTAGAGAAAATATCAACAACAGATTTAACAACTTAACAAAAAAAAATAGAGCTCAAATTGGAACAATGGGAGCGCCACACGGTCTTTTTGATCAAGGTGCTATGTTAGATATATGTTATGCTACATATTTCTTCTCAATTGCTACTGCGCAGTTGGTGGGTTTGCGGACCATAGTATATGATGTTCGGATAAAGCCGGTACTACAACCAGCAAAGGTGGTAGTTCTGGCCGACGGAAGTCGGTTGATACGGTTAAATCCATTCTAAGAATCAACTCTGATGGTAGTTTTCCCCGGATACAGGATCCAGCTGAAACCAGTGCTGCAATCAATAAAAGTGATGGTTCGAATGGAGGGAATTTAGATGTAGCGGGAAAAAACAGCTCCAAGAAATCCTTGAAATGCCAAAGGAGGTGAGAACGTCGTAGCAATAAAGAAACCGCTATCAGCTCTGTGAAGGTTTGAATTGGGAAGTTGGCAATGACAACAGTTTGAACGACGCTAAGTGCAAGCACTGTGTTGACCTATTGTGATTCCAGAAAAATGGTACTTATCATATATTGCCATGCTTATACTCAGAATCCTTTTTAGCGCCGTAGCAAATACAATCACATCCAGGGTGTCATACTGTCGTCTACCTGTTTGTCAATGATGTTGGCTATAAGGAAACATTTGTTACAGAAGTAAGACAGCAAGTAACAGACTTTAACGCTATGCAACAGATACGCTAAGGAGATTATCGGCTAGAAAATACTATCGGAGGTCTCCATATCAGACAACAGATAAGTCGATTCAGAATCAGATGACAGGTCACGACAATGTTGAAGAGGAAGAGTCCATGGAAAACCAGCTGAACTTGCTACGAGTATGATGAGGAGTCCGGCAAGTCTGTTAACGCTCTCCTTAAACTCAGTAAACTTAGAACGAAACAACAGCTAGACGAAGCTGCTCAGGCTCAGTACCTGAATTGTGCCCTCACTAAGTATTTTGAAATGTTTGAACTTAGATATGCTGCCGGACTAATTTGGAGGAGGCTAGAATCTTTACAGATTGAATCAAAAAGAATATAAGAAGGCTGGCCGTTGCTCAAGTGGTAGTATACTGCCTTCCAAAACGGACGGTTCGGAATTCAATATCAGCCGCGCCCGAAAGACTCTTTTTCAGGCAACCAAATTCACGTGAGATGAGTGGTTGCCGGGAAGTCCATTTACACAAATAATTTAGTCACCTCATTAAATGTTGGATGCCACCCATGCACGGAAATAACCACTGAGTTCAAAAATCTTTCCTTTTCTCTCTGCTCCAGTTTCCTAAAAATTTAACACGTGCTCAGGCATTTTAAGTGTAGTAATATTTGCTTGAGTATTAAGTCCTTAAAAAGAAAAGCAAAATACAAGAAGCTTATTTGGATTTTGAAGAGTGCCTCTTATAAAGCCTCTTTTCATTCTCTGTGAAGCTAGGAGGATAGTCAAATCTTCAAAGTGGGGGAATCAGTCAGACTGATATAACTTAGAAAACCTGAGTCAAATTCAAATTCAAATTCGAAAGCTGAGACTCTTCGTCTCATGTTTGGGATTCACTTCCCAAGTATCCTAATCAAACAGCTAACAACCAGTTTCTACTAACAAGGCTGCTAGTGAGCTGAATAACACAACATGTCGTAGATGTTATATCCCATCTGTTAAGGTGACGGATTAGGGCATCAAACATGTTTTTGCTTCTCTTGATAGCTTCAAACTACCTGGCATAGATGGCATGTACCCAAATATGTCACAGAAAGTTATACACCAGCTGCTGGTAACTCTGAAGAGTAGTTCACTGCTAGCCTGGCACCGAAACCCTGGCGAACAGTGAGAATAGTCGTTATAGAAAAGCTTCAGACCTATAAGTCTGACTTCCTTTAAGTTGCAGCGCATGTGCGTAAAACTTTTTTGCGAATTCATCCTCTGTCTAAAAGGCCATATTTTTACCAACGCGAAAAATCGTGCGAGAGTGCGCTTCAAAATATGATGAGTAGAATTGGAGTCACACCCGATAAGAAGGAGGGCATTTTCATCAACTTCGAGAGTGCTTTCGACAACCCAACTTTTGATAGCATGTGTAACTGTGGTGTGGCTAACTCATGCCGCTCATATGATCAATGATACGGCATATACCTTCGACGATGGAGTGTATATGATACGACAACAATTGGAACTTCCCTACGATCCTGATTTTATTGAAGCAGTGTTGAATTTCTCCAACTCACTGAACGCCTATAATCGGAGCGACACCGAAATTGGTCTATTTTCCGTCATGGTGTTACTTGCACTGGGTCGAACTGGCATTACCGAGCAAACTTTAGTTACTCAAACTCATGAGTTTGTCGTGGAAGCCCTACGTGTACAAATACTAAGTTCCAGAGCCGGCTCCACACACTATTGCCCGCTTTAGAGGCTAGAATTCCCGAATTAAGATCACTTGGCGCAAGACATTTCTCAAACCTAGACTGGATTCGAATTAATTGGACACGACTGCCGTCACTATTCTCCGAGATCTTTGGCATTCCTTAAGCGGACGAAGAACCACCACTTCTTCCTCATGGTAAAGGGGATTGAATTTATAGTACCAGATTCCATGGCTGCGAATACTCGTTTAGGGATGCTGTGGGTAACATGTGATGGCGAGAGTATTAAGGCTTTCCACTTCTGTTGAATCATGCCTAGCGACTATTGACGATTTCCCGTGATTGACGATTGGCGAAATAAGCCTTTAGAAAATCCTTTAAAAACTGCTTTATTGAAGGAAACTGACTGGTCTGACTCTGAATGCTTGAAGACATTATTACCCGTTTTCCCAACTAAGCTAAGTGCCTAGTGGTTATCGTGGATAACAAACTTCTTTGCACCAAACATATCACTCTGAGAATCTACCAGACGCTGTCGGCTTTTGGCAAGACACGTAGTTCTGGATCTGCACAGCTACGATAATGCTAATTATATCTGATGCGCCGGTTGCTTAGTGAAACAAGCTTTCAAAGTATGCTCAGGCTGCACAGGTCATCCCATAGCACGCCTGGCTCTGACCTAGACGCACCGATAGATCTCCCTCCCCTTGATGTTTACATCATGGGCTATACTCTCAATGCCATCTTCAGTTTAAAAAGAAGTGGTTTTTGGTACAATACGCATTGAAGTTAAGGTAAGCTTGCCCGCCGACTGTCTTTTGACTTTGGTCTCACGGACATGATGTCTGTGTGGCTCAGTAGGAAAGCCAGTTGAGTGATTACGGACATCTGGATGGAGCACTATCCTTTTGCTAAACATCTAAGTGTGCGACGCTTGCTGTAAGAGTGCTGACGACACCGCGGAACATTATTTCTGTGAGAGTTTGGCATACGCTCGCATTAGACAGATTTGGTGAGTGCTGGCACTGTACGCACTTTATTTCTAAAAAACTGAGGAATTCCAGTAAAAGAAATATACCAGCAGTATAATGAATTGGTTATTTGTCATAGTGCTCTGTTAGGACAGAGAAAGAAAATTCATGAGTTAATCTCAAAAGAACTTGGGTCCGACAACTGGCAAAAAAAACAAGGTGCCCCGATACTTCTCACCTCTGCTTACTATAAAATATTAATTATTTTTTCCCGACATAATAAAATATGTCCCAGTATATGTTACAAGCTGCCCAGTAAAGTTGTCCTTTAGTCTTGAGTTAACAAGGTAGGATATCGACTGTTCTAATTTTGTGGAGAGATGTAATGAGCTGTTTGAAGTTTTTGATGCACAGCCTATCTCTCAAACAATTGTCTCATGCTTTGTGAAAAGAGCAATAGTTGGACACAATAAGAAGAACAGCATTGTGTGCATTATGTTTACATCACTGGAGCAGAAAAACGATGTAATGAAGAAAATGCGATTGCATCGAAAGAAAATCTCAAATACATTCTACAGCGACAGTGGAGACGGCAAAAAATCGAACGCTAGCAATAAGATTTTCATGAATGCTTCTGTCGTATAATCGTTTTCGTTTGCGTAAAAGAAGGTGATCACGTCATAAAAATATATTCATTTGAGGATTTGCAAAAAGTTAGGAAATAAGAAAGTAATTTTCAGTTTTGTTAATTATGTCAAATTCAAATATTTGCTTAAATACTATAATTCTTTTTGTATTTCTTCTGCTAGCTTTAATAATATTAATGTTAACTCTTCTTTTCATTCCAATCATCTCAATTGCTGTTGTATAGATCATTCAATTAATGAACAATTTTCAGGTTTCTCAGTAATCCACCAGAACATTCGCAGTATTCGTAAGAATTTTGACACATTTTTCACTCATATCTCCTCTTTAGATCATTTACCAGACTTAATTTTCATTTCGGAAATTTGGATCTTTGAAAATGAAGTTTCTGATTGATGTATTCCAAATTTTTCGTTTCATGCAACATGTAATGATTCATATGCGGCTAGCGGTGTCGGAGTGTTCTTTAAAAACGATATATCTGGCATACAAATTACAATAAAAAATATAATTTAATAAGTTCTGACATAATCACTTTAAGCTGCGTCATTTCTAGTTTTTACTATTATTTTATTTGTGTTTTTCATGGGTGCTCATTTAAATATTTTCTGGAAGAGCTTCACGAGTTTCTGGAGCTTCAAACTTGTAAAAATATTATTCTAATAGGTGATTAATTAATATATTGTCTCACTCAATTGATGTTGATAATTTCTTAACGACGCTATCTGCGTTCGGTTTCGATTCTTTGCTGACTCAACCTACCCGTTTTAATTCGTGCTTAGACCACATATTTGTTAGGGTTCACCGCAATAATAAAACCGTGTTTAAAACTACATCATTTGATCTCCAAGTAACAGACCATTGTTTAACAAGTATTCAATTCATAAATACTAATGTTCCTCGAGCTGAATCAACTGTGCCCAAAATTGTTGACAAAATAAATTACAATATTCTAAGAACTACTCGTAGTTTGAATTTTGAATTTTGGGATGATGTTTTTTCCACGTCTGATCCGTCGTCTGCCTTTGACATTTTCTTAAATAAGTTAAAGTATCATATTTCGAATAGCAAACAAATTATAAGATACAGGATTAACAAAAATAGAGTAACTTCGAGTAATGTGATATAGGCATTTATTTTCTAACATATCTCATACAGCATTACACCTTATAGTTTTTCGGTGTATTGCGCATTAGATTACGAATTATGAATTCCGTAGCGTATGCCAATTTTGAGTTATATCAACAAAATGGAAAAAAGTACTTCGTCTAATGAAATTGGCGGGTAATGTGACATACAAATTACAAGGTTCGTATAATGCGATATACCACATCACATTACCTGAGCAGCTTATAGCCACAAAATACATGCATCAGAATTATTGTTCATTCATTCATTCATAATTTTTATAAAAGTGACATTGTATTGTAGCAACTACTACATTAGAAACAAAAGAGAATCCTTAGATAATTTTAATGTTATTTTGAAATTAAGGTAATTAAAAGAAAACGCATAAGAACACAAAAGTATAACATACATATATTAACTGTCATAGAATATTTAGTTCTTTAAACTGATTTGCATGACTCGCATACAAAAACAGCTTTCCTTGTTGGAAGACATTTACTGTGAGCCCAAACTAAGTCGCACTGCAAGCACGGTACCCATATCTTATGCTCCTTATCCACCTGGAAGGATTTGTTGCAAAAGGCACAAGCAGTGTCCCGGTTAGTCGGAGTTTCGGCCCAAGGATCGTCGTTAGAGCTTGGTAGGTGCAAACTCTCATCCGAATCGCCAGAGAAACTTTCTATGGTTTGCTTTGTCCGTTTTTATTTTACTGGGATTGGTCCTTTCGTCACTGGTTTCTTGCGTTTTTCGATATTTCGAATGCTCTCTTCCAAGGCTATTTTATATGGTGATGTTGTTAGCACCGTTGCGACTGATCTTCTACCTCTGCCGCTGGTTGAAGTTTGGGTGGTGGTGAAATCTCCCAAGGTGTTATACATTTTTTCAAAGCTGCACTACTAGTACTAGGAACGGGTCCTTCCGGTGTGATTACATTTATCATAGCCGCTTTACTAGTGCTGGTAACTGGTTCGTCTGGGTCATTTTCCCGTCTGGAGAGCTTAAATATTTCTTTCGGATGCTTTTCAGAAATTTTACCAATAAAGTCATGCTCCAGAAATAAATTTTTATCGAACGAATAAATACCGGTACATTTGAATCCATTAATTGCAATCTGTTCTGTTTGGACTTTAAGATAGGCTTTGGAAAAAAGTTCGATGATATCGAATTGGGTTATTTTTCTGCCCTGTTCTTGCATATATCTTCTGATTTCGTCATTGTAGTATATCTTGAGAGGCCGCATAAATGCTCTATCCATCGGTTGCATTTTGTGAGTACAATGTGGTGGTAACGATATAATTACAACACCATTTTGTCGAACTTTATCCAGAACCTCAATATTTTGGGTATGGCTGTAATGACCATCCAGAACCAGAAGCATAGGATTCTCCTTGGAAGAGATTGTGAACCGCAAGAAATGATCAAACCATTTGGAAAAAAGCGGAATCGGAGCCAGGAGCAGCATGTTTCATTAGAACGGGAGAATGGTTTTTTCTGGGAAAAATAAAGAATGGGGGAACAAAAGTGTCACCGGCGCTCATGCAGCTGACAACCGTAATGAGAGAGCCTCTCTCTGCAGACGTCATGCAACCTATTTGCCTCTTTCCCTTAGCCGCTCAGATTTTTGGTTGCTTGTTTTGAACAATAGACACTCCTGTCTCATCCACATTCCAAATACGTGTTGGGGAAAAATTACATTTTTCGTATTCCTTTTGCTCTGTCGATTGAGGTGCCGGTTGGAGTCCTGATGCTAATT
This sequence comes from Volucella zonaria, assembly GCA_963966105.1. Classification (NCBI taxonomy): domain Eukaryota; kingdom Metazoa; phylum Arthropoda; class Insecta; order Diptera; family Syrphidae; genus Volucella; species Volucella zonaria. The sequence continues at coordinate 47,969,231 of OZ014533.1, read as the reverse complement.
TTGGATTTGTGTCTTTTCAGAAATGCATACAACCAGTCCTTTCCGGAGCATTCTTTCATTACTGAAAATGGGTTCAGAATGCTATTTCTTTTTGCCACTTGGAATGCTAGAGAGCGAATATCACTGCGAGTTAGTCCCCAAAAGCGTGATTCCATTTCGGATATACGGGAATTTTGACTTTCTTTCCAGGCTGTGTTATATTCATATTCATATTTAAACCACCTGCACGTTATCTATAAATTCTCACGATAAATAGCACCAAGTTTCATAATTAAAATCAAAAAGTTATCTGACAGATTCAAGTTGATTCGAGTTTCAATAAAAGTGTTTATGATAAAAAAAAAAGGTAAAACGTAAACCCTGTACTTGTTTATTTTTTTTTTTTAAATTCGCTCAAGCAAACCACAGTTTTGTATTTCCTTTCGTCTGGTGCTCATGACATATCTTACCTATGAACAACTAGGTCATTAATGGTTTCAATTGCTTGCGTTAATTTTATCATTCGTTAGAAAAAAGACAGAGCATCCAGCGGTGTAGATGGTATTAAAAGACCAATCTTTCAATGATATCGAACAATTTTATGGCCTACCTTCTATTACTATGTTAGGTATATATTAGCCTTAGTGTTCGCTGTGCTGCGTGTGGTTGGCCGTGGCTCAAGTGGTTCAATGCCAGCCGTCCTCGAAAGACTTTTTTTCAGGCAACTAAAATCTCGTAAGATGAATGATTGCCTAGTCCAATTTACACTAGCTATTTAGTCTCTCCATTAAATGTTGGATGCCATGGAGCGAAAAAAGACTGAGCCCAAACACCTTCCACTCTCGCTCTATCCAATTTTCCGAAAAAACTTAACACTTGCTCCGGCATTTTAAGAGTAGTATACCCTCTTGAGTGTTAACTTCTTTAAATAAAACTTCATTATAATTAAATTCACTTTCTGGCGTCAAAAATGTCTCAAATCAATCAGCTTGCGTCAAGTGAAAAGAAAGCTTCTGACTGGACTGTCTAGATAATACGAGTACCTTACCAGCCCCAATTCTATTTCCAGGGTAAAAACAGGTTTGCGTCCCAAGGGCTAGGATAAAATATCGTCGATTTCTTTGTTACTGCGAGCTGACCATTGCAGTGTTGTAAATGGAACTCCAAACGTCTTCGACGCCAAAAGTATGCCATTGCTCCTCCTCTTACTGCCAAAATTGCCTTTCGCTGATTAAATTTTACCAAACTGACAACAAATATGTTAGATCGAATGAGGGCGCGCATAAGACTGCGGAATTGGTTTTTTATCGTTACTATTATGTTGACAAGAAAATTCTTGTTGTAACTTGCTTATTTCCTAAAATATTGTGGTATTTCACAATATCCGAAGTTACTCTAGCTGTATTAAGCCTTGGATGACGTCCACACTTCTGAAAAAAGTCAGGAAGAAACATAAACTTGGTATTCTAGTTAAAAAAACATCCGTTTTATTCCAGACTCAAACAAAAAACTAAATAATGAACTTGCGATTCATATCCCTTTTCACAGAGATACTTATTATCGTAGAAAGATAAGAACAAGTCCTGCCAATCCCAAAAAAGGATGGCGTGTTGTTGATGAAATACTTAATAGAAAATCTCCGGAAACGGAAACAGTCTAACGTGAACAACTTAACTATCTCTAATCCTATGGAAATCGCAAATTCTTTTAATGAATTCTTTTGTAATATCAGTTCTTCCCAGAACTCAATCAATATTAATTTTCATCGTAGGAGTTATTCTATTGATCTTGAAAATCTATCTGAGAGTTTTTTTTGCGAGTCATTCAGTCCTTTTGAGATACTCTATGTAAACTAATTTGCTCTTTTAAAACATCTAAGGTTTCGTCTTATGACACGATCACAAGTTGTTTGCTAAAGAATATTTTATTCCATATTTCTGAAGTCTTATGTCATATCTTTAATACAAGTACATATATATATGGGAATCTTCCCTCATGCATTAAAAATGGCAATAGTATTATCCCTTCATAAAAAGAACGATAAGACATTGTTGAATAATTATCGACCTATTTCTCCGCTATCTGCATTTTCAAAAATTTTTGAAAGAGGTATTAAATCAGGAATGACATCATTTTTAGAAAGAAGGCACTTTTTTAGTGATTGCCAATTTGGATTCAGAAGTGGAATGCCTACTGAAGCTGCTTTATTAAAATTAACTGGAGAGTTATACCAAAGTTTTAATTCTTCTGAGATTCCGGCGTCTCTGTTTATAGATATCACTAAAGCTTTTGACATGGTGGATTGTTCAATATTATTAGAAAAACTTTTTCATTCTGGTTTTAGAGGTAATATACATAGCTGGTTTTCTTCATATTTGGATAATCGGCAGCAAATGGTAAGATTAAACAATACTTACAGCTCTCTAAAAAATATTACCACCGGTGTTCCACAAGGATCAGTTCTAGGTCCCATTTTGTTCGTGATTTATGTAAACTCCTTCTTTTCTCTACCATTCAAAGGTAAAGTAACTACATTTGCCGATGATACTGCTATTTCATACTCAAGCAAAAGTCTATTAAATGTAATTCTAGAGGTAAATCCCTTTTACTGTTGCCAGGGCGCGGGTGGAAAGGTAGAAGGAGGAGAAAGGAAAGCATTATTGTGATGTAGTGGTTTGTTTTTTGGAAACTCTGGTGTGTTTGGTTTCGATATTGACTCTCCAGGGGTGGGAGTCCGAATAGGACGGAGAGATTTTCTTCACTCGGAATGATTCAGGTTGTGAATTTTAACGGTTGTTTTGTGCTTGACAACTCTACAATAGCCAAATCTACATGTCAGTGTTATGCCTTCACACGCAGATTTTTCTGACTGAGTTCCAATTACACAAATGAAAATTTGCCGTGGCTAGGATTCGAACCTTGACCCTCCGGGTGAGAAGCGATTGCTAGTACCACTACACCACGGCCACCCCTGATTTACTCAGAAAATGGTTTGGAGTTCATAAGCTCACTATCAGTGATAAAAAAAAATTCATGATATTTAATACTAATAATATATATTTTGACGATTTGCCATTATGCTATCACTCTCAAGCTTGTACCCGCCTTCTGTTATCGAATATTGATGATAATTATCCTTCATTTGACTATAAAGGCTCTTGTTTTAGTAACTCCTTCAAGATAGAATGTGTTGAAAGCTTTAAATACCTGGGCATAATCTTGGATAATAAGCTCAATTTCAAGTTAATTATTTTCATTTAAAACCAACTTAAGATTATTACTAGGTTAAAGCTATAGTTTAAATAAAGTAGAAAATAACAGTAATCAATCCGTAACTTAAAGTTAGTGTGGAAAGATACCGAATTAATAACAATATAAAGATACAATAATTGATGTGCGGGAGCATCGATTAATGGAAATTCAAAATTTAAGGAATTATTCAAATAATATAAATATTAATTGAAAATTCATTAAATGTAAATTCAAATATAAATTCATTGATTCTTAAATTCAATCATTAACAACTCGAAAATTAAAATGAAGAAGCTGAGACAAAAATACGCGAATGACTTTTGCTGATGTTTAAGGTAGCAGACTAACGAAGTAATGATTCAAGGAAGTCGTAGTTGAGTGTAAATAACCAGTCTTTTACGCGTTTTAGGAATGAATTAAATCGTAAGGTTGACCTAATTGGAAGAGGTAACTTAATCATTGAAGGGGCTGTAACAGTGCGTGGGTTGTGCAGGCAAATGGAACATTTACCATTGATTTGTTCTACTGGGAAGATTTCCACTTTGCTTAAAAAATTCGTTTAGTACTTTAAAAACGTAAATATGTCTCATTGGTAAAATTCGCAGATTTATAAATAATGGCCAGCTCGGAGTTAGACGATATTTTTTACTAATAATTCTAATTAAGTGTTTCTGAACTATCAACAATGGCCTAAAAGAGTTGTTATAAGAGCCACTCCAACTTGTAATACCACACTGCAATTTGGAGTGGGCAAGGCCATAATAAATTGACTTTAACACTTTTGCAGATCAGTGTTGCTTGATGAGGTACATTTTGCGGGTTACAAGGAGCGTATGCCTTTTAATGGTATGTATATGATCTTTCCAGTTCAAGTTTCGGTCAATTAATACTCCAAGGTATTTAAAATTTTGCACAGATTCAATTTTAAAGCAACTATTTGAACTGGGGTACATGGGGTACATTGGGTATATGGAAACAAAGATTAAAATTTACTAAATCATTGTTTGATAGGCTGAAGGACATTAGTTTTGTTTTTTCATTAATAATCAACTTTTGTTCTGTTACTGTTACTTAACAGAGAAGTAAAACAACTGTATCATCTTGGTCTTTATTGTCCCCATTCAACTCTAAAACTGGTGTACAATGGTTTACTAAAATCAAAATTGGAATATGGTACCACCTGTTGGCGCGGTGCTTACTTTACCAAAACCGAGCCTTTATTGATTAAGCAAAAACATGCAATCAGAATTTTATAGGTAAAGGTAAGGTAAACCGCAGAACTCCAAGTCTTAACTCTTCCGTTAGGCCATCTGTATTGTTATAAAGTACTCAAAATATTTTTTCAAAATTCGGGTTTTTACACAGTTCGAAACACTGATACTTATAATTTAGGAGTTAACTCCAGAAATCTTGTTGTGGTACTTCCAGTTCATAAAGTCAAATTTGGACGCTTTTATCTTGTTTCAGCACCCCGTCTGTTCAATCTACTTCCAGATTCCCTAAGATGTGAGAGTGTGAAAAATATATTTATAAATGGTATTATGAACTGGGTCTTGTGTTTTGACTATTTTTATATTAATAAATTGTTCATTAATGAATTTTGTTCTTTTAATGCTTAATAGTAGATTAATATTATTTGCACATAGAATTCTCCCCTCAACAGCAATAATTTTATTTGTTATGAATTTTTATCTTCTGTTGTTATAAACAGTACATTCACCACTTACCACTTAGGCAACATAATGTACTTAACTATTTCTTTTTTCTCAATTACTGAATTATTGTAATTTAAAACTCAATATTTTGAAATAAAGAATAAAATTAGAACAAAAAAAAGAATATCTTGAAATACAATAGAGAATCGTCTAATTGTAACAGTTTTGTGTTATAAAATTTTCCATGATTCTCTGTAAATCCAGATTTGCTCTTGTGTATTGTATGCAACCAATACAAATATGTGGCTATAAATGTATATTGCGTCCGTTCTTATCATTGCGTCTCTTCAATATATTTTCTGAAAAGGCAAATTAATTAAAATTCCAGTTTGCAAGCATCCATTAAAATTATTAGCTTAATTAAATAAGTCATTTTTACGTGTAACTAAGCATACTCGTACATATTTATTAATTAGTCAGAAGTCATATTGATGAAGCAGAATGCACTTCAAGTAGCTAAAATCTGTGTTGTTCTCATTTTTCTAACTATCTTAAAGTTGTGTTCAAAGTTTAGTCATTGCAGATACATACTTCTCTAAGCCTGCCTGTTTTCTAACTCATTCAATATTAGCAATTTTAAAGAAGGACTTGTGTGATGACCTATTTCGATTAGATTGTACCAGATGAAATGTCCGATTTTATAGTAAAAATTTAAAAGCCAATATTACTAGATGGAGTGAAAAGTGACCTCCATGAGAATTAAAATTTTTTTTTTTTAAATGTTTTTTATATTATTCAATATAGTCACTTTTTAGTTTGATCCACTTATTCCAGCGATTTTCCAACTTCTTGATCCCGTCCGAAAATTAATTTTCCAGAAGGTCTGCAAAATACTCCTCCCTGGCGTCGATGATTTCCTCGCGTGAGCTGAATTTTTTATTGATGAGCCATCTTTTGAGGTTTGGGAAGAGATAATAGTCCGAGGGATCCAAATCCAGTTACCAATCGACGCCAAAAGTCTGCCCGATTCCGCATCAGCAAGTCCAAACACTTTTTCGAAGTGCTCTCGGGTTCGTGTTTTTGGTCATGCGCGGCACCCAGCGGCAGGATAACGTTTTCATATGCAGAATATTGCCCAAAATATGGCATGTGCACTCAGTACTAATCTTTGTGGTATCTGCTAGCTCGCGCACCTTCACTTTCCGGTCAGCCAACACCATTTCATGTATTTTTTTGACATTGTCCTCTGTAACCGCATCGGAGGGCCTGCCGCTGCGGACTTAATCGATAGTGGAGTTGCGGCCACCACGAAACTCTCGAAACCTATATTTGACGGTGTAATCTGACGGAGCATTAGCCCCGTAATATTTATCCAACTTTTCTTTTGTTTCTTCGCCGTTTTGCCTCTCAAAAAATAATGTTTTATGAGAGAACGAAAATCGTTTTTCTCCATACTCAACATGATGCCAAACACGTCAACAACAATCAGCTGTCAAAACAAAACTAAAGACAGTATCGCACTGAAATTTGGCACGTCTGCTAAATATGAACGGACTTCAGGGCACCATAACCTTTTTTGCAGTAGCAGCGCATTCTGGCGGTCAAGGAGGTCACTTTTCACTCCATCTAGTATTTTTCCGTAAATTTATAGGATCTGTCGGCATCTATGACATTCTTCCATTCCATTCCAACGCGATACAAGGCCAAATATTCCTTTTTCGTAGTGCTCACTTTTTGAAGTAATGAAATCTTCAAAGACTTTTATGACCTCTGCTCGGTTCCGGAAAACTTCTGCCGGCAAAATGAATCCAGATTGCGGAAAAGATTTTAATCCGTTGGGGAAATATCAGGAGAGTACGGTGGATGCGGAAGAATTTCAAATACCAACTGCAAAAGTTTTTGCAGTGTTACTTGTGAGGTGTGGGGTCTATCATTTTCATGCAAAAGGAACGGACCGTGCCTATTAATCAACGTAGGTTGTTTTTCAGTCAATTTGACATGCAATATGTCGATTTCCTCCCAATACCACAGTTCCCGCACCACACCACCGTGTGGCGCTCCCATTGTTCCCATTTGAGTTATACTTTTTTTTAAGTTGGTAAATCCATTGTTGACGTTCCCTCTAAATCAAGCATAATAGCTTGACATTTCCGAAAGTTACGTAGCCAAGAGTACATCTATCTCTACCAATAGTGTGCGAATGTTGGAAATGTTGGAAAAGTCTTTCGACAACGACATCGACATCGAAAACCGACGAAAACATTGATGAAGTAAAAGAAATGTTGATCAGTAACCCCAAATTAACCACCAGAGAGATAGCGGAGGACTTGAACAGTGCCTATGGACCCGTTCAAAACATTTTGGTTAATGATTTGGGTTTCCGTCTTGTAGCAGCAAAGCAGATGCCAAAAGACCTCAATTTCATGCAAAAAAGAGACCATGTTGACGTCGCAAAAGAGATGATTTGCGAGGCTGAATCCGATCCCACACTCATTAAAAGGATCATTACTGGAGACGAGACGTGGGTTTTTGAATACGACACGCAAACCAGACATCAGGCAAGTGAATGTCGTTCACTAAATGAGCTGACACCAAAAAAACGACGTTGTTTTCAGTCAAAAAAGAAGGCAATGCTCACGGTTTTCCTGGATTACAACGGTGTAGTGCATCATGAATTTTTGCCAGAAGGCCAGACAGTAAACAAAGAGTATTATTTGGGCGTTATGAGACGTTTGCGTGAAGCAATTCGCCGAAAGAGACTAGAATTGTCTGCAGAAAAGTCGTGGATTTTCCACCGTGATAACGCAGCGTCGCACAGTGCCATCATTATTCATAATTTTTTAGACGAAAAATGCAACAAATATGAGTACCATCCAACAGCCACCGAATTCACCTGATTTGGCTCCCTGTGATTTCTTTCTGTTCAATCGAGTTAAAAAACCACAACGGGGAAGCGATTCAGCAGCCGAGAGGAAGTAATGGAAAAATCGCAGGAAGCACTGATGGGTATACCGAAAACCGAATATAAAAAATGTTTCGAGGATTGGATCAAGCGTTGGCATAAGTGTGTTGCAGCTGATGGGGATTACTTTGAAGGAACAATATGAATTTAGATGAATAAACTTGTATTATTAATTTTCTGAATAAATTCCGGAAACTTTTTGGTCAAGGTGGTATTTTCCATTATGTCCCATTTTAAATTCCTAATGGAAGAGGGTTCGAATTTGAGCTGCCGACATCATGAAAAATAATTCCTAGAAAAATATTACGGTACTTTTAACGAACCCTAAAATTCTCACAAGTCAAGCACACGTACCACTTTATTTTATAAAAAAAGAAAATTCAACGGTCTGGCACAGATGTTCACTCGAGATCTTCTTATTTCCAACTGAGAGAAAATCGGACATTTAATGTGATACAACCCAATAGAAACGTTTAACCTTTAAATCAACTCTAGTCTTCAATAGAACTGATTATGAGTCTTGTTTATTCTCATCATGGAACAGAGACATACAAATTGTCGGATCATTGCCATCACAATCCTACAGAGAGTTTTGACTTGCATTTTAGTACCGTTGCAATTTTAGGACTACAGGAATACCTCGATTTAAGTCACTAATGGGTTCTGACAGACCTGACGTAAGTCGAAAATGACTTAAACGGAAGCACTGAAACTGAAAAATGCATACTTCAAAGATTTCAGCTTACTTTTCATTTATTCAGTGCTTTTATATGTAAATATGCGTGTATGTCTATTAGAAAAGTAAACAAACTGATAAAATAATTTAAAAGGACTAAAATAATACATATGTATGTATATACATGTAAAACTTATAAGATATATGCATACATACATAGTAAAAAAAAAAACAAAAATAACAATGCATATACATACATATTCAAATAAGAAATGGTTATTTATTGAAAAATTAATCCTCATCACTTGATGAAAGTAGCATTGTTACCGAATGTTGCTGGTTTTCTTCGGCAGCAGCGGCACGAAATATACGAGGGGCGATCAACATATTCTCGATATCGGGGTGAAGCTGTGGTTGTATATATAAATTGACTTATTTATCAAGTAATACTATTATTTTAGTGCATTCGTGTAAAATTTAATATAAATGTGATTATTAATTCGCGTTTTATCTCTAGTTAAACAGAATCATAATGGCAACTGAGAGATTGAGCATCGCGCTGTAATTAAATTTCTCACTAAGCAAGGAAAAAGTCGAAAAACTATTCATGAAGAGATGGTGGCTGTTTACCAGGGTTCCGCACCTTCATTATCAACTGTGCAAAAGTGGTCAAGTGAGTTCAAGAGAGGCAGAGAGAGCATTGAAGACGACCCCCGCTCCGGCGCCCCGGACCCTGCTTGTACGGGAGAAAGCATCAAAGAAGTCGAAAAACTTGTTCTTGAGGATGCCCGAATAAAGGTGAAAATGATGGCAGAGATCACCAAGCTTTCAATTGGTACCATTCACACCATTCTTCATGACCATCTTAACCTTTCAAAGGTCAGTGCAAGGTGGGTGCCACGAATGCTCACAGCGCCTCAGAAAAAAGTGAGAATCGCATGCTGTAGAGAGCTTTTGGAGATGTGTAGTGAGAACGCGGACGGTGTTATGGATCGAATTTTTACTGGGGACGAAACATGGGTCCACCACTATGACCCTGAAAGCAAACAAGAGTCCATGCAGTGGCATAAAAAAGGAACAGACCCCTCGAAGAAGTTCAAAGTCACTCTTTTTTGCCGGGAAGCTCATGGCCACAGTTTTTTGGGACTCAAAGGGAATCTTGCTCATTGAGTACAAAAAAAAGGTGAAACCATCCACGCCACATCCTACGCTTCCACTTTGCATAATTTGCGGGAGGAAATTAAAAAGAAAAGACGGGGTAAACTCGCAGCGGGTGTGTTGCTTCTTCATGACAACGCTCCTGTTCACACGGCGCGAGTTTCCAAGGCTGCTGCGCGAGATTGTGGTTTCGAAGAAATCCAACACCCACCCTATAGTCCAGACCTTGCCCCTAGTGATTATTTCCTGTTTCCGGATTTGAAAAAATGTCTTCGTGGAAAAAGATTTTCGGATGATGAAGAACTCAAGTCGGCAATAAATGGAGGAGGAGGAAATTTATTTTTTTGAGGGTTTAAAAAAGCTTATCTCAAGATGTAACAAATGCATTGATGTTAGGGGAGATCATATTGAAAAATAAAAACAATTTAAATTGAATTCGCATTTTCCTTCATATCGATACCGAGAATATATTGAACGCCCCTCGTAGTTGCCGTAAAAAAAACTAGTTACAGTTGTCTGTATGGCTTCCAGCTTCTTTGTTTTATAAAGGTTTTTGTATGTTGAAATGCTATTAGAAATTGAGAATACAACTGGTTCACTTCTTTCTTTGTCTGGGTCATTTTTCAAAATATTTAACGCCTATTCAATGTGGTAAAAAAAGCTGACAACTTTTTTGTAGAAAACTTGTCTTTTTCTGGTTGTTCAGGCAAACATGGTTCTTCTGAACCTTGTAGAATTTGAAGAAGTTCCTCATCTGTAAGAGGCTCTTCTCGTTGGTTGATTAGCCCACTTATATCATCTTCAATAATTTCTGAGGACCCGATTTCTCTTGCAGAATTAAGAACTTCTGCAACTACCCGTCCTTCTTCGTTTAACTGAACATCCACGTCATGATCTCGGATACATTCAGGCCAAACTTTCCGCCAAACTCTACTCATATTTGATGTCGTAAAATCATTCCAAGCATCTCTTATATTTATAATGGCTTTATAGATGTCGTATTTACGCCAAATTTCTTTAATGACCGTTTCATTTATTGTGTTGTCCAAAGATGTGCTAATAGCTTCTATTATCTGCTTTAAAGTCCTTCGGAGGTAATATGCTTTAAAAGAAGCTATAGCTCCTTGATCCATTGGTAGCAGTAATGATGTTGTGTTGGGTGGTAGAAAATTCACTTTCACATTTTCATCAATTTCATCCAGACTGTTACGTAGGATGGCCAGGGGCATTGTCAAGGATTAAAAGAATTTTTCAAACAATACTCTTTAACGGCTGGACAAAACCCGTTCTTATACCACTCAGTAAAAAGGGCCGCTGTTTTCCATGCCTTTTTATTTGACCGCCAAATAACCGGGAGGTCAGTTTTGGTACATTTTTTAGAGCTCGTGGGTTTTCGGAGTTATATACCAATAGTGATTTGAGCTTAAAATCTTCGTGTGCATTTCCTCCCAAAAGAGGCGTCAGTCTCTCTTTGGCAGTTTTGTAGCCAGGTGTTATGCTTTCTGCCATGGATATAAACGTTCTTCCTGGTAATCGCTTCCAATACAACTCCGTTTCATCAACGTTAAAAATTTGGTTTGGCATGTAACCTCCTGCTTCAATGATTTCCATGAGTTTCTTTGGAAAACTTGCTACTGCCTCAGTATCTGCGCTTGCAGATTCCCCACTCAAATTGACATTGTGAAGCTGGTATCTTTTTTTAAATTTGTCGAACCATCTGCGGCTTGCACTGAAATCGGTACCATTCTGGTTTTTAACTTTGTTAAATAAGCTCAATGCTTTTGCCTGAATGACACCAGTAGTCACTGGAATTCTCCTATGGTTCAAATCTTGTATCCAGGTAAATAAAAGCTTTTGCATTTTCTATATTACAGGAGGTCTGACGTTGGTTATAATAGTGTGTGAGGTAGATAATCCAGCTTCAGCACTTCCACGAAGTTTATCTCCACAAGCCTTCACAGTACGGACAGTTGATTAAGGAAGTCCCATAGACCGTGCAATATCAACAGCCTTCTCTCCTTTTTCAAAGCGTTGTAGAATATCCAGTTTAGAGTTTACTTCTAAAACGTTTCTAGCTTTCTTCTTGAGAACTTTAGGTAGCTCACAAGCCTTTCTTTTTCCGTCCATAACAAAAACAGCTACAAGAAAATGAGTGCATACATGCGCACATTGTACATAACACATGTTCACATAGTATGAATTTTGCAACTTACCAAAAAGCGTCACAATTTAACAGTAAAAATAAATATTTAAATCGAAGCGTCATAAATCGAGGTATTACTGTATAGGATTTAAATTCGTAAAAAACTCAAGTACGCCAACCTTCTATATTAATTTGTGCAAAAACAACATAAATACAGTGAGGGTATACGGGGATTTCACCGGATAGTGCATAATTTTTTCCATGTCTAATTTTATGTCTAAAGATTGGTAGCCTGATCTTTAAACCATGTAATTTAATTCAGGGATATATCATTAGCATCTTTATATCTGTGTGGATGTGACATCAACTACTGAGTTTGTCATTTCCCCCTCTTCAATTACCATATTTCTGTTAATTTTTTTTGAAGTAGTGTTATGCTTGAATCCCGGCAGCGGCGGTTACGTTGTCCCGACTTAAAAGTAATACTTCGGGATCCCACTATTTCAGTTTTGGGTTCATCCAGGTAGCGGCTTAATGGCAGGTAAACCTGGGTAAAAAAGATAAGTTGAGCGCTACGTGATTTTTCCCAGGCATCAGGAAACCATCACGATTTGAAAAAAAATTAAAAACACCGATTCAAGAAAAGAAAAATCTTCCCCGAAGTAAAGAGAAGAAAGAACGAAATTAGAAAAAAAGGGGTTCCCACGTTATAAAAGCTCCGTTAGAGCACGACGATTTATTATTTTTTTTTTTTGTAAACTGTGATAGTTCGCGGTACACTCATCGGTAGAGTGACCCACTATTTTCCCAGTCCCAAACACAAACGGTATCTTGAACGGGTCTCGTTTTCTCGAGATCTTTATTTATTCGCACGCGCGGTCTACCGGAGTCTCACTTCGAAAATCTAAACTGCACTATACTTAGCTTTTCCTCATTGGCGGTGGCTGTGCCCCTTTCTGACACAGACCTTAGTTCTCCCGTGTTGTCACTCCTTGATCCTTTCCTTTCACCTGTCCTTTCTCCTTTTCCTTTTCCCCTTTTCTTCGCCAAAGACTGAACTCGTGACTCTACTTTACTTTACTTGAACTCAGCATTACCGCTTGTGTGCGCACCCGTGCACAGGTATGCGTCTCAATCATTCCATTGTACACATTCCTACTAAACTCCTCAATCTCGAAGTCATCACTGGGATCTTAACTGAGAGAGTTTATTGGAGTTGTGGATCATTCGACTTTTAGATGGAAATTGCGAAAAGCAGTGTTTTCTTTGTTTCTCAGCCGGGCACTTTTCCCCCATCGAATGAATAAAGTTGTTGCAAAAACAAAACAAACGCTGGAGCGTTGGGACGTAAAAAAAAAAGAAAATAAATCCAAAAGTACAGTGCCTGTGCAAATTTTTATCGTGGGTTCTTAACCACTCTCCTGTATCGGCGTTTAGATTTTAGAGAATGGGGACTGACCAATAGCGTGTCACTCCTTACAATTAATTATTTGTTTGTTTATGTTGTTATTGGGCCTTTCTGTCCTCTATCACACTGCGAAAGAGGAGTATAAGAATGAAAAAAATTATATATGCTTGTAGATATGCAACCAAATCAATAAGTGATATATCAGTTAATACAACTCTTATACAACATAATGATTGAGTACAAAGTTAAGTTAACATATGTTAACATATGTTAACATATGTTAACATATGTTAACAAATGTTAACTTAACGCAAAAAGCGAAAGTTAATAGAAAAATGTCATTATCGTGTTGGGGTGTCTAGCTTGAAAGGATCGTCCGTCTCCACCCTTCCCCGAATTTCAGACATCCTGTCTGAGTCTCCGTCTAACCTACGGTGTTCCTGGTGTACCTCCTGTCGCTCCTTGGGCTTCTGGATCGTCGTGAGTCTCCTTCCTTATGGCTTCACCGACTGAACCTCCTCGTTCTCCTTTGAGGCTGGTGGACCACTGGCTGATGGAATCATGGCTGCCCCCCACCTTCGCCAGAGCTCGGTGTTCCCACTCAAAAAAAGAGTGACCGAAAGGACTTGTAAGGAAAGAGAGCCAACCTTCTTGCTGGAAAATTTACCGCAACAGTACTTGCACAAACTTTTTGTCACCATAAAACTGCTTAGTTTTTGGCCATAGGTAAGATGATTTTACACGGGCCATCACCTCGTTAGCTCGGATTATCCTTGGAACAATTGCTCTGTTGAAGTAGGCCAGCCAGCAGTAGAGTAACTACACATACAAGTGTTTCTTCGTTAATTCTAAATTTTTAAGGTCCTGATTGCTCTTTTGTGTGACAAAGCGCACTCATCCCATACTGGATATTAGTTTGCGATGTCAATGGCAATGGTCCGGACCTCTACTATCTAAGTAAGTGACAGGTTAATAAAAAATAATGACAGGCTAGAAGAAAATCTTAATAACTGATGCTTTTGCGCTTTCAATGATTTCATTACATTTGGGAAGTGTCTAATATTCTGATGTCATCTTTGATGGACCAGAGATGCCTATGATGTGCCAGCCCTCCAACGCACTAAGTTTTGGAACAATATTTGTTAAAGAACCCATGAGGTCGTCCCAAACGAGTAGTGGATCCGGCAACTGACAAAAACATAGCATAGCAGCGCGCATATCCATTATATTCTGATGTCGCATTATAAAAAATGCTAAACTGTCAGAAGAACTGGAAATCTAAAGCAGTGTAGGATTTCACCACTGCTATTTGCTTTGGTCATCAATGATGTTATAATGGTGAAAAGCCGATGAATTCAATGGACATTGCCATCATATTTAAAACTATCTTCTTGTGAATGCCGTTTGTGATACGCCAAATCGAAGAAAGCAAAGCAGTACATCGGTTGCATTTAAAGGCACCAAGATAGTTACGTTGCGAAGTATGCCATGCCCTAGATTTGAAATACCTAATCAGGCAGAAAAGTGGTTAATCGAACGAAAGCGTGGCGCATTTTACTGGAACCGATGACAAAAATGGAGTAGCTCCCTCTGCATTATAAAACTTTGAAAAAGCCGACAAGCAGCCATTGTTTACGCGAGGATTGACAAAATATTATGAGAGTATACGCCCAGAAATTGGGCGGCCCTTAAAATAAAAATGCAGTTAATCATAACAGGTATCAAATTCGATTTTAGTCGAGAACAAGTTTCTTTAATTTGCAAAATATTTGCTTGCAAATTAGCTTCATTCAGGGAAAGAAAAGAGATACTTGCTAGTTATTCTCGAGATTCTGCTACTTATGTTGGTTTCGTAACGTGTAGCCAATATTATGATTCTGATTGATTGTCTTGCTGAATTTTGAAGTGCGATCCAGCTAACCATATGTTTAGAAATTATAAATAAGTAAAATCGCATGTTTAACGTGTCAAAACACCGCTCTTACTTATGCAGACTATTATTAGAACTTCTTCTGAACATTTACCTTTAAAAAAAGTATACACAAGTATACATATTTCTTTTCCAGTTTTCCTTAGGCCCAATAGTCAGCTGTGTTTAAGAGGCTAAGAGTTTAACTTTTGCGGGTTCATCGAATCAATTAGCAAAATATCTCGCCTAAGGAAAACTCGATCTTAGGCGCCATCGCCAGCATCCACTACCAAGAAGAGCGATAGCTCTTGGGCTGATTCACGTGAGGACACACCAATTTTTTTGTCTGTTGTTGCGGGCAGTACGTTCATCTCAGAAAATTAATAAGAACTTGGCTGGTATGTTTTTATTTTTACAATTAGCGCGCGCTCAAGGGATTTTGGTATATTAACTTGCACACAGCATGGATGAAGGGAAGTTAATGAGGTAAAAACGCAAGATACTAATCTGTATTGGTCATAAGTGTTCGCAAGTTATAATCACTAGGAAATAAACAGCTCTACAGGGCATTCCATAAGCGAGTTGTACTGCTTAGGAACGAATCACGATATTTCAGAGTACGTCCGATGGTGAGCGTATACTGATGAGCATTCATAGCGAGGCGGGTGTTACGGTTAAAAGTAAAAGGGGTTGGTATACTACTGGCAATTTCGCAGAAGCACTAGTGGTGAAAATAGCGATACAACAAGGTGACACGGTAGACATTACGTTCGTGTTCGAGGGTGTTGAATGACTGTGTGATATTGTCATCACCTTTGAGTTTTACCGCACGGTTTTGGATCCTATCTAGCAAGTGCAATGAGGTTTTAGGAGTACCTGACCAGATGTGACCATTGTACTACAATTTTGGGCAAATGAATGTCATATATTGTATATTTTAGCCAGATCAGAAGACGTGAAATACTTCTTACATCGCTTGAGGAAATCTAGATATTTCGCAGCATTTTTGGCCGATATTAAATATTTGGTCATTACAACGTGTACCGAGATTGGATAGTTATTCAGTTTCGATGATGCAAGTCATTCATGGATAATGGCTTCGTGTTTAAATTTCATTTTAACGACATCATTGTGTTTGGAAACATTAAATTCTACTTTATTGATAGTTCCCCAAATGGTTATGTTGTTAATATCGGAATCTAATCAACTTAGCATACGCCGCCATTCCCGATCGAAACCGAAGAGCAATGATATGAGTTCGAAAACTAATATGAAAAGCAGAGAGTACTGTCTTCGGCAAAGGAAGTAGGTAGAATGGAAGATAAGAAGTGGATTAGAAGTAGCAAATAAGAGATCATTGATGGAAATTTAAAAGAGTATTGGAGACAGAACGGAGCCCTAGGGCACACCAGCATTTATTCCGTGAATGTCTGACTTGAAACCATACAAGGCAAGTTAAATTTAACGATCCGATTTTCGAGTCTGATGCCAGGCTTGGTACTTGGTTCCACTTTTCGGTGAGATGTGCTATCAAATCACCAGTGGGCCTGATGCTACGAAAACCGTACTACCGGTCATTGAGAAGTTTCCATGTTTCGAGATATTTCATGAGCTGACGGTTTGTCAGCGTTTCCATGGCCTTGTAAAGAAGGGACGTAAGTGCATTGGGTCTGTAGGAGGAGAGAGAAGAAGGCTCGCCTTTTTTAGGAACGGGCTGGGTAAATGCTGTTTTATATCCGCTCGGGAAGTGTCTTGAAGAGTACGATTAATGAAAAAGCATACGCAGGGGTTTTGCCAACGTGGAAGAACACCACTTTAGAAGAAGTGGAGATATACCATGTAGACCAGCGGATTTGTGTTTGCTAAAAACTTTAAATACTGTTGCTAATAGACCAGTGCGAAAGTGGATTCGCCCCATTGAAGATTCGATGGGCTCAAATGTAGGTGGAGATAAAATACAATCCGGAAGTGTTTAACTGCCCGCAAAGTATGCAGCAAGCGTACTTGGCCTTTTTCGAAGACCAGACAGCTGGCATGTCATTATAAATGAGCATTGAGATGGAGAATGTGGCAGAATTTCTGATGTTTTTGGCGAACTACCAAAAGCTTTTACTATATTTGGGAGATTGTAGTAATTTTTGCACCAAGGGTTTGTCGTATTGCAATTTCACACGCTTGAGAGAGACGTTGCATCCATTTCTGGCTCGTTTGAATTTTTTTCACTTATCATCTGTCGGGTTGGTCTTGTAGGATCGAAAAAACCTTTCTCTGACCCTGGCAACTTCTTTACAGCTTGAGTCATACCATGTCTTTTCTTTTGGTTTGATACGCTTCATCCGATGAAGAATCTCATTAGAAAGAGAATAGCGTCAGTGATCATACCAGCAGCTGCATCCACGTCCGTTATCGAGGAAATATAACGTCCAGTTAAAGTTCCACTTCAATTGGCTTTCTCGTATTGTTCTTTTAGGAGTTTTTGCTCTAACTGTGTGGTCAGTATTCGAGAAAATAGATGATAAGATACCACAGTCCGACGAGCCTAGAGGGGAGAGCACATCAACGGTGTACTTATCAGGGTGAGAAGTTAAAAACAGGTCCAGGGTGTTGGTATTCGTGTGGCCTCATAGACAAGCTGGGTCAAGTTAGTTTCCGCAGCGAAGATCTGAACACACCGTCATTCGGGTGTTGTCTGACCAGAATGTCGAAGCAACCCACAATTGTATATATTGAAAGCGCCCGTAACAACGATTTCAGTATGAAGATTCAGAGATGCAATTCTTTGAATGGAGTCAGACCGCGCATCAAACTCGTTAAAGGTCGAATTGCTGTCCAATTTGGGGCTTCTGTAAATAAAATAGTAGTTGTGTCGTAAAGACACTAGCAATATTCCTTAATCACAAAAAAAAAAAGAATTAAAAGAAGAGCACACAAATGAATTTAAATTAAAGGTCTCTTTATTGTTATTTGTTAGCGCCGGTGGTTATATGACAAGTGTCAGTTTGTTCTTCATATCTCATAAAATGAAACCTCGGATGTGTCTTCTTTGATGAGTTCATGACCGTTGGAGTCATTGCTCCTTACGGGCGTTTAGATTTGGCGATCGTCTATACACGGGTTAGTGTATTCCGGTACCAAATGATGCCGATGAATATGTGGGGCGGGGTATTTCCCAAAAACATATAATTTTTGGGTCTCTCTCTTTCATTGACGAAAAGAGATTTTTTAGACTCGCAAGGCCGTGTTTATATTTCTTTGTTGTTCTTTACTCTCCAAATTGCCAATGTTTTGCCGACAGTGGTGTACATTTTTATAAACGTTGATTAGCCGGCGGAAAAAGTACATCTGACTCCATTTTTTTCATGTTGGCCTGCGCAACAGTAGTGGATAATTTGCTTACAGAGATGAAGTTTTCCATATGAAGTTGAATTCCGGAATGGAACACGGATCACATTGTGGTGGAGTTTGATAAGCTAGATCACTACGCACGTAAAAGGTGAAACTGCCGTGAGAAAAGAATAATGGCACTAGTTCGTAGCCAGGCAGCTTCAGATCAGAGTGATGTGAGAGGTGTGGGTGGGAATCTACCTGTTTTGCATTGCTCCTTTTGATGTACCAGGAATAGATATAATTTGATTAGTTATGTTGCAGAAGTGTATAGAAACTGTTATTGGAAGGCTTAGACAAACCTACGCTGGGTATCTTAACCTATGGTAAGCCTCAAGACTCGATGACAGTTCCTTGTCATTTGCATTTCTAAATCAGGAAAGACCTCAAAAGGCTGCGTGGTTAGTAGTCTATCTTCATATTCTGGAACGGATTGCTAATTTGGGGCTTTCATTCAACCTACTTCCAAGAACGTAGGTGCAGATGTAATTGTAAGCGGATGGCAAAAGGCATAGCTTTTTTGACGGAATTCTCTTAGTTTTACGTCAACGTGGTTTCTAGGCATGGTATCAAATTCCAAACTGAATTGAAATTAGAGTATCGAAGAACGTCGTAAAAATAAAGTGAGTTCAAATCAAATCGGCAGTAATTCACTGGCTTTAAATATATTATTTGACCACCATCCGCAGGACAGCCTTTATCGGATTTATGGGATCATCAGTAAGGCAACACCCACAATGGCACTGGAAATCATTCTCAACCTCTTGCGGCAGGATGTTTACTGTGGTGATTCGGAGGCTAAACCGGCTTTAGTTTGTGAGGAGAATAGACCCGCAACGTATAGCCAGTTCTCCACATTCTCTTGTTGAGGGGCATTTTTAGAGCAAATTCTTTATCACAGTGGAGGAATAGAAGCGTCATTAATACAATATGTTGGATTTACCAGCTTTCTACAGTGATAGTTCTAAAATGAGTATTAGCAATGGAGCTTGGGTCCACTCTTTTTTTCAGAATTAAGGATGAAAGCGTTGGCGCTATATAGTTTACAAACCCCGTCAACGTCAAAGTTTCATTAAGCATGGTCAATTTCATACGATAGATACGAAGGAGATTGAATTTGACCGTCAACTGCCATGTGTCTGTCCTATATCTGAGAGAAGAACGATAACTATGGCACGAATTTAGAGGACTTATTACCCAAGACTGAGCCAATGAACCTTGATTGACTTTTACCATGTAATGAATGAGACATTGCTAGTTGCTGTCGAATTCGGTTTTCGTGCGATATCCTAAACCAACTTATACAAAATGCTATCAGTAAAATGTTTCGCGACTATTTTACCTTGGGCTTCTAGCGAAAACTATTTAAGAACTCTGTAAACTAATCGCTTGTAAAAAAGCGGTGGAAACGAGTTTTGTTTGCGAGGTTTCAGACAATCAGTGCTTCAATTACTGAACGCCACAATATTTAAGATGGTTCTATAGTCCTCGCAGCGCGTAGTCGTTCCGTCAAACTGCTAAGGCTTAGCTTAATTAAATTTTCAACATGTTAACGGACCACAAGAGGTTTGGGTGGCCACTGTTTGCTTTTGCTGAACTGGGAAGCGTGGAGCAAGTAAAACTTTCAGCGATTGTTGTAGACTCCACTGTCGTAGCTTTTTTGTATTTAGATTTTGAATATTACGAAGCGATTCGAGTTTTTTAGGACTGTTTTAACCCAGTCAAACAGAAGACTGTAATCGTAGCACGAATGGAATCTAGCTTTGTCTTAAAGCCTCCATTATATTACCTATTTGAATTCCTAACTCCGCTTCTAACACCATAGCTGGAATATGTAGCAGACTAATCCAATTCTTTAGCATCCCATTGGGGATGCAACAGGATTGCCCAGACCCACTCAAGGACGGAATGTTAACCAACGCGAGACAGAAATCATAAACCTGATCTTACCTAACTCAATTTATATTAATTAAAAAAAAAGTTAAATCAAAAACAACGATCTTGCTTAATTGTCAAATTAAAAAAAAATCGTTAGTAAGAAATCGAGATAGTAAGTCGTTGGGATGGAGAATTTAAGTCCACCTAACAGCATTTGAAAGAGCTTAATATTGTAAATTAAAATATGTGCTCCGTAGAAAAGATACTCATTGATTACAAAGAAATGCGAGTTTGTTTTAGAGTGCAATATTACGAGGGTGGATGAATAAGTCCGTGACTTTAGTTTGTATGTGGCGACCAATAAAATCAGACAGACAAAATGGAAAAAAGTGAGTTTGGTCTGCTCATCAATCCGGGCGAGTTTTCACAACATTTTATAATTTTGGCTAAAACGTGGATGCACAACACACCGGAGACCGGACAGTAGTTGAAACAGTGAGTTTCATAGTGACAGTTTTTTGGAATACACCCGATATAATCCACATGTTTTAAGCTGAAAAGGGTAATGCAATCAACGGCGAATATTGTGCCAACTTATTAGGTCAGCTCAGCGACCATTTGAAGTGAACACGATCAAATTTGGCCAAGAAAAAGTGCTCTTCCATCAAGACAATGCATAGGTATGTAGTGGCCATGGCTAAATCTTATGAATTGTGCCACGGATTGAAACCCCAGTGACTATTTCCTGTTTCCGAAAGAAATGGCTCGACGGAAAGACACTTGGTTCCAACAATGAAATAATGGCTTAAAAAATCCCCTTTTCCGAGGACCTGGAGAAGTGCTACTATATATTGTTACACAAGAAATATCCGAAAAAACTGTGTTTTATTAAAAAAGTCACTGTCTTATTGATCCACCCTCGCACTTGCGGTAAAGCAGTAAGGCTTTATGGCTCGGTAAGTCATTTCAGTAGAATGGATTTGAAGTATCATATATACGTTCAGTCTCGTTTTACGCACATATTTAAAGGAATAATGAATGGTTTTTACAATATTATCTTTTCATAAATATACAGCACTGCCTTACCTTAATAACATGGTGGAACAGAATTTAGTACGATTATGACAAAAATTTTAGTGTAAAGCACTTATGAGAGTACTGTTGCTCAGCTAATGTGAACACAACGTTAGTACATTTCTTAATCTCTACATTCAATTCCGATTGCTCAAAAACTCTCTTGTTTAAACTTTTTTAATCATAAAGAAAAAGCTCTTAGTGAAAAAAATATAAAAAAGCAATCGATAAGCCCAGTTAAATTTTTCAAAATAGCCTATAACTTCATTTCTGGTAGTTTTTCATTCTTATCGGATGTGATAACAAGGTGCAGCAGTTGTTCGGTGCTTAGCTTCACATTAAAATCGAAGAAAAGTAATCGTTTATAAAAGAACTAAAATGAGTGAAAGACGACCATTTTCTTTAATCCGTGAACGTTTTGCTGCTAACGTTGTGAACAGTGTGGATTCAAAGTTTCCAAATTTTCAAGATAATACACAAGTGTCGCGATCAATTTCCAGCTCGGAAGCCATAAATACGAGTACTACAACCCAAAATCGGAATCACACAGAGTGGTGCACGAACTCAAATAATGATAATAAAATTAAAGCAGTTCATGAAAAACCCAGAACGGCAGTTTCCATTGTTAGCATAGAAAATCGTAATCATGTAGCACAATACGAAAACTTAAGAAAGGATAGCAAAACTGCTGTATCTCATAAAAAAATAGGAGAAATCTACGAAACAAAAGACTTAAACAATGAAAGATTAAAGGTGGAAATCAATGCCGCGGGCATACAAAATCAGACTCATACAGAGCTGTACGAAAATTTAGTAAATTATAGGAAGGCGGATTCAGTTATTGAAGAATCTGGGAACATATACGAATCCATTGACATTTTCCAGTTTGCTGAAAACTCAAGGCAAGTTGAAAACGTTTCTAGATCAACAAAATCTTTTCAGGAGTTGGTTAAGGAGAAAGCTGACGCCATATTTGCTAGATCCTCCAGGGCAACAAGTTCAAAACTGCAGATTCAAAAATCCGAAGATATTAGTACTTCATTCACGGTACCAAGAAAAACTGCTGCTACAACATTGCACAATGAGTTTACTGCCCCAAAAACTAAGCCCATTAAACCTATTAAACCCACTAAGCCAGTTAAACCAACAAAGCCATCACCAAGACCAAATATAAGTCAAATGCAAGATTCGGCTGTAGATAAGCGGCCATCGGTATCAAATTTAAGAATTAACTTCGAACAAGTGTTTCCGAACCAACAAATCGGTTTTGAGCCGTCAAGAACTAAGGTAACAGAATTTACAAACCACAACCGCGGGGTACCAGTACAAAAACAATCTCGAGAGCAAACATCATGGATTAACGATGCTGCATTAGACGACAGAAATTTCAATCTACCTCATTCGGCCCAAAATTGTTACAAGGACGAAATAAAATTCGAATCTATCAGCGAATTCGACGATGTACTCGAAAATCTCACGGACGAAACGATTTATGCCAATTTTGATGCCAAAAATAGATCTTTTAGTCATGAGTCACCAAGGTAAGATGTTTTTGAATCGTAAATGCTGTGAGAGCAACTGCTTTGTAGCATTTCTAAGAATTAACTAGCAATTTATTTGTTTTGATTAAATCGTTTTATTGTAGTTCAACTGGTATAGATAGAGTAATATGTGTACATATATATAGTAATTGATTCACCCCTCTCAGCTCTTAGATATGTACTACGTACCGTAGTATGCATAAATATATACAAATGATTTCTTATCGCTGCATCTGTACAATAACGATAACTTAAATAATAATTCAATTATATTATAGGTACTCACAACGATTCAAATGATAATTAGAGCTTTTCCTTACTAAACTGTGATTTTTTTTTTAAATGAGCTTAACCACTCCAGTTTCTTACACTTGTAATGCCTCAACATGTGTTAAGGTTTTGTGGAAAATGGGATAGAAAGAGGAAGAAAGATGTTTGGGCTCAGTGTCTATTTCGCTCCATGGAGGGCATCCAACATTTAATTGTTAGCGGAAGTTGGCTTTTTGTTGTTTTGTAGTCAACTACTTCGAGCACTGAATCTTCCGAATTGGAAGCCAGTTCATTATTACTTGAACCACGGCCACCCATATTTAAACTGCTTATGTTTAGACAGACCATACAAATTTAAGCAATCTTCAGGTTTCTCAGCATTCACCAAAATATTCGTAGCATGAGAACTACTTTAAATACACTTTTGGATCATTTACCAGTTTTTGATTTCCGTTTCTGAAATTAGAATATTTGAAGAAGAGTGGCTCCTTATAACGACTTATCGTTGAATTTTGCGCAAGTTATATCATAGGCTGTGTAACAAATGTCAATATTTGGTTCTAAACCTATGATTAGACAACTTATCTCAGTACTTGTTTAGATCACGTACTTACAAGTTCTCATAGAAATCGTCTGGTGCATCACAACACAATGGCTTATGACCTGAAGATAACTGATCATCGTTTAACTGCCATCCAACTACGCTGGACTTAATGACTTCCATAACTTTTCGCATAATTCGGCAGATATTCTAGTAATTACGTCGAATTTTTGCCTCCAAGTCTTCTAAAGTTGTCATGGACTAGAACTCAATGAAGACCCAAAAAAAAAATCAAAGGCTTTAACTCGCAAGAGCAGGGAGGATAATGTACAAGACCATTTCGGGGATAAGACGATAGCCGAACTTCATCTTTGATAACTCGACTGTGACAATGTTCCCTTAAAACCTCACACACCCCAAACCTTTCATATCTAATATATCAAAAAAAAATAAAAAATTAGTCAACATATAGCGATAGTGGTCACAATTCGCTGCCACATTATCTGACGATGACACATAAAACCGCATAAAAACCACACCAAAAATTAATTTTCTTGCATATATTGGCTTCCGTTGGAACAACCTCTGCTGTTCACTGACCAAATGTGGCAATTTTACGTACTTAAAAAGGCACAACATTATTATGATGAATTGAAATCTGGCTTCAAAAGAGCCTAATCAACAAAGGTTTGACGTTCGCGGTGGTCATTCGACTTCAGCTTTTAGGTTACCACAAACTCATACGGACGCAAAGCCAAGTCTTTCCACAAAAGACGGTCACAGTGTTATCCGGAAGATGCCCAGCTGTAGAGACCGGCGCGGAATCGATCTTGGCTTACCGACTTGCATAAAGACGCAATAATACCTTGAAAAAAAGTTCCCAGAAAATTAAAAATACAAGTTTATTCATCTAAATCTATATCCTTCAAAGTAAGCCCCATCAACTGCAACACACTTATGCCAGCGCTTGATACAATGCTCGAAACATTTTTAATATTCGGTTTTCGGTATGTCCATCAATGCTTCCTGTGATTTTTCCATTACTTCCTCTCGGCTGCTGAAACGCGTTCCCCATAGTGGTTTTTTAACTCGCTTGAGCAGAAAGAAGTCACGGGGAGCCAAATCAAGTGAATTCGGTGGCTGTTGGATGGTACTTGTATTTGTTGCATTTTTCTTCAAAAAATCACGAATCTGTGCGACGGTGCGTTATCATGGTGCAAAATCAACGAGTTTTCTGCTCACAATTCTGGTCTCTTTCGGAATTGCTTCACGCAAATGTATCATAACGCCCAAATAATACTCTTTGTTTACTGTCTGGCCTTCTGGCAAAAATTCATGATGCACTACACTGTTGTAATCCATGAAAACCGTGAGCATTGCCTTCTTTTTTGACTGGTGGTTTTTTTGGTGACGTGGTTTTTTTGTTCTCGGCTCATTTGGTGAACGCCATTCACTTGCCTGATGTCTGGATTGCGTGTCGTACTCATAAACCCAGGGCCACGTCTCGTCTCCAGTAATGATCCTTTTTATGAATGTGGGATCTTATTCAGCCTCGCAAATCATCTCTTTTGCAACGTCAACACGGACTATTTTTTGCATGAAATTGAGGTCTTTTGGCACCAACTTAGAAACCCAAATCATTTACCAAAATGTCTTGGATGGATCCATAGGCAATGTTCAAGTCCTCCATCTCTCTGATGGTTAATTTGCGGTTATTGACCAACATTTCTTTTACTTCATCAATGTTTTCGTTGGTTTTCGATATCGATGGTCTGCCACTGCGTTTATCATCTTCGATTGACTCACGACCACTTTTGAACTGCTCGCGCCACTGGTAAACGACCGTTTTCTTTAGAGAATCGTTGCCGAAACACTTTTCCAACATTTCCAACGTTCGAGCACCATTAAATCCGTTTTTTACGCAAAATTTAATACAAGTCCGTTGTTGCAAATTTAAATCCATTTCTAAAGTTGTAAAAAATCGCCAACACACATAGAGATAGATGTACTCTTGGCTACGTGATTTTTGTAAAATTCAAGCTATGACGCTAGGTTGTAGAGGGAATGTCAACAATAGATTTACCAACTTAACAAAAAAAAAATAGACCTCTCGGAATGAGAGCGCCATACGGTGGTTATTCCGGGAATCAAGGTGTATGTACTCGTAAGTTAAATGTAATTTACCTTCTGATGAGGCGCTACGTCTATTGTATGGAACATGGACCACAACTACAAAGTATCTCCACCTAGCATAATCTCTCCAGCTGACTTCAGTGTCACACTGCAAGTTGGTCGAGGTCCCCTTCATGCGCCGAACCGCAAAATATTTAGGCTGGAGTCCATAGAGTTAGTGATATTTATTTAGTTTTTCACTTTCCTTCAAAGCTCCGTAAACTGCCGACTCAGTTCACAAAATCAGTTGTGCTAGTTCACCAAAAGAAAAAAAACAATTAACTTAAGTAAACAAACAATGAAAAAGTGCTATGCTAGTTTTGACCCCAACGCCGAATGCGTAGCCCGTAATGGCCTCGGAAAATCTATCCTCATCATATCCGAAGATTACCTATGTACCTCAATTATTACAGTCTCTTCAATTTTTACTGCGAGGAGTCCAGCTCACGTTATGCTGGAAATTAAATTCAACAACGAGTCCATTAATGCAATGGTAATGGAGAACGGTCATATTAGCAGAACAATTCTTGACGGAATAGAAAAGATTAAAGACTAAGTAAACTACATTGACAGTACTGTGGAAGTTTACAAGTCCACAGGATGAATGATCGAAAATCAACTGGCAGCGATCCAAAATCTGTCCAAAAACCAGTCTAATTACGACAACGAGAGTGAAGTGATCAAATATCATTTCGGTGGATAAAATCATTCCTCAAAACAAATTTCGTCAACCTCGTTAAATTACTTACTTACTCACATAAGCGACTCTATGAATCTTCTCCGTACAGATCTCGACTTTTCAATCTTTTTCAATCTTCCTCCAAAACAATACGTCCCACCCCGCACCCATCAAATCTTATGCTCGATGACGTGACCCTAAAAATGATTGACGTCAGCGAGGAACTCATAGCGACTCGGTTGACCGTTGACGAAATCGATAAAGAAGTGAGATTGGCTTCCCATAAAATCGATTGGGTACGCGACCAAATTCAATTCCAAGCTAGTTCCCCGTACAATGTCTCAATTTATAATGAATTAATAGACACGAAGTCTCACATTCAATCGTTTCCAACTACTCCTCCCGCCGACCTAACAACAGAAACCAAAATCGTGCTATCAATACCTAGTATCCCGCCCGCCACCGCTCCACGCAAACTGTTCAAATAATTCGGAACTTTGGAACCCCTCCGAATAGAAAAGACTCGAAAAGCTGAAAAAGGGAAACTATACGGCATTCTACGTTAAAAGCTCTCCTCAACACGTTGATGCTTCTTAGTTGCGGAACTTTTTTAGCCGAAATTATGCTATCACTAACAGTACCAGCAGCTTCAAAATCAACATCCCACATTCATGGTTGTTCCCGACTTCCCCTGGTAAGGCCACTAAACCTGGGCAGATAAGTATAACCAAATGGTTTTCTGTTTTTTTCTTTGTTAAAAGAAATTAACTCTCAACTACACTCATGATGCCAAAGCATGTGTTAAGTTCTTTTTGGAAAATGGGACAGAAACTCCATGGGTGGCATCTAACATTTAATGAAGATACTAAATTTGTAGTGTAAATTGACTTTAGGCAATCATTCATTTCACGAAATTCTAATTGCTTGAAGAAAGTCTCGGTTACGGCTGGTATTGAACCCCGAATCTTCTGAACACTACCACTTGAGCAACGGCCACCCACTGAAAAATGTCTCGGTCACGGCTGGTATTGAACCCCAAACCTTCCGAACACTACCACTTGAGCCACGGCCACCCACTGAGGTCTGAGGAACGAGAAAGCCCACATTTCGACCATAATCACAGCCCTAAATATAAGCGTAGTTTCAAAATTGAGCTTAAAAAATACCCCTCTCCAACTCCATTATAAAAGTAACAAAGAAACATGCTAACAAAACGCGAAGCTCTATTACTGGAGCTTCCAAACAAACATCTTCACCAGTTTTAGTCCTCCCTCCTCACTTATCCGATATAAACCCCTTAAGTATCAATCCTCTAATCCCCTAATTATCCCTGTTCCACTCAAGCCCGCTCGTAAGCGCGTCTCTTCCAACTTAACCCCAATCACTCATGTTATTCCTTCTCAACCTTCTACGCCATCAATCCCAGTTAGAAACTCATTTCCTAGTTTCGACCTTAAAACTGGAGCTAAGTACTCTAATTTTATTAACTCTAAACCCCACACCTCATCCCTCGTCCAACTCCATATCCAACCATTTATCTCCATCCTCCTTCTCCACTACCCCTATTCTTGATCCTCTCTTTCCCACAAAAGTTAAACTAACACAGCAAACCAATTACACTACAGAAAGTCGCTATGCACTCCCTAGGCTTGGCGAAAGAAAGATATATGAAAACACTCGTCTCTTTGTTGCCTATCTACATGACAAATCGGGCTCGGTCTGTTACGAAGGGAAGACCAAAACCAGCGTCATAGTTTCCATCCAGCAGAAAACTTTTTTAATCTCTTTCGTCTATAACTTCACAAGGAGAATTTCCTCAGGCTTGCAAAACCAACTATCGTCTCATCGCTAAACCCTTCCATATACTAAATTCTTCGAAAATATTTTGTATGAAGCTCTAAGCTTCCAATACAAATCACTTATTCCCCCTAGGCAACCTGGCTTCCTGAAGGGTTGCCCTCTCTGCTCTACAGAATGGTAACGACGTCGATGTTTTTTTTTTATAATTTGCGCGCGCTCAAGGGATTAGGTACCTTTAAAATGCTTGCAAGTAGCGCGGGCGAAGGAAAATCAGGGAGGATGGAAAGAGAGGTACCGGTGAACGTTGGTTTTAAATGTTTGAAGGTTGTAATGACTAGGAAATAAAGAGCTAGGCAGGGCATTCCATAAGCGAGTTGTACGGCTTAGGAATGAATCACGATATTTTAGAGTACGTCCGAAAGTGGACTTGAGGGTATACCGAGGAGCATTCATAGCGAGACAGGTGCTACGGTTAAAAGTTTGAAGGGCCGGAATGCTACTGGCGATTTATATGGAGTGCTGGCGGTGGAAATAGCGATAAAACAGAGACATTACGTCGGTGTAAGAGAGTGTCCATTGTTTGAGTGATATTAGTATCACCTATGAGTTTGATCGCACCGTTTTGAATCCTATCTAGCAGGTGCAGAAATGTTTTGGGCGCACCCGACCAGAGGTGTACAGGAGTTGTACACCAATTTCGGGCGGATAAACGCCTTATAACATATATTGAGGTCAGATCAGAGGGGTGAAATATTTCTTACATCGCTTGAGGAAACCTAGACATTTCCCCAGTGGACCTGTTGCTACGAAAACCGTACTGCCGGGAGATATATCATCTGGACCAGCGGATTTGTGAATGTTAAGATGTTTAACAACTCTTGCTACTACATGAGTGCGAAAGCGGATTTATCCCATTGAAGATTCGACGCACTCGAGTGTAGGCGGAGACAAAGCACAATCTGGGAGTGTTGAGCTGGCCGCAAAGTGTGCAGCAAGCAGATTGGCCTTGTCCAAAGAGCTGACAGCTGGAATATCATTGTAAATGAGAGTTGGGATGGAGGATGAGGCAGAATTTCTAATATTTTTGACGAACGACCAAAACTGTTTACTGCCTCTGGGACATATGGGTAGTATTTTTTGCCTCAGTCTTTGGTCATATTGGAATTTTCTTGTTTCAAAAAGGCGTTGCAATCATTTCTGGCTCGTTTGAACTTTTTTCGGTTTTCCTTAGTTGGGCTGGTCTTGAAGGACCAAAAAAACATTTCTCTAACCCTGACAGTCTCTTTACAGCTCGAGTCGTACCACGCCTTTTCTTTTGGTTTGCTACTCTCCATCCGATGAGGGATAAAGTTTCTCATTCCAAATAGAATGGTATCTGTGATCATATCACCAGCGGCATCCACGTCGTTATCGAGGAAACATAACAACCAGTTAAAATTATTAAAGAAGCTGTTAAGACCGCTCCAGTTGGCTTTCTCATATTGCCATACGGTTCTTTTAGGAATCTTTTCTATAACTGATGTGATAATGGTCCGAAGATCCAAGAGGGGAGAGCACATCAACGGTGTACTTATCAAGGTGAGAAGTTAAAAACAAGTCTAGGGTGTTGGCGGTATGACTATCAACGTCTGTATTCGTGTGGGCTCATTTACAAGCTGCGTTAAGTTGTTTTCCGCAGCAAAGATCTCAACACACCGTCCTTCGGGTGTTGTCCGTCCAGAATGTCGAAGCCACCCATAAATGTGTATATTGAAATCGCCCGTAATAACGATTTCAGTATGAGGATACAGGGATACAGTTCTTTAAATGGAGTCAGACAGTGTGTCGAATTCGTTAAAAGTCGAATTGCTGTCCAGTTTGGGGCTTCTGTAAATAAATCAATAGTGGATAATTGGCTTACGGAGATGGAATTGTAGCCTCATGAAATTGAATTTCGGATATTTCGGATTGGAACAGGGACTACATTGTGGTGGAATTTGGTAAGCTACATCACTGTGCACGTAAATGGCGAGACAGCGGTGAGAGACGAATAATGGCACTAGTTCTTAGCCAGGTAGCTTCAGATCAAAGTGATCTGATAGGTGTGGGCGGGGATCTACCTGTGTTTCACTAAGTGCCAGAACAGCTGGTCTATATTTACAGACGTGGACGTACGCAGAAAAGTGATTACTTTTTAGCCCGCGTATATTGGCAATATCCACTCTGAATTCCCGAGTCTTTATGAAGAAAGACAAACACAAAAAAACTCAAATATCGACGTTACTAAGCACAGCAGTGAAGTAAATTTTCAGAGTTGGTTGACCGAATCAAATTGTTGTAGGTGTGATGTCCTTACAACAATATGAACCAGCACACCAACAAAATTCGAACCCACAGCCCGCTATCCATCGGTTGTTACGTACACTCAGTCACTGCACGCGCTGTATGATAATGTAAAGAGGAAAGTGCATGAAGAAGCATTCGGCCGCTTAGAGAGAGGCATACTACGTGTGGTTTTCGGTTCCGTTTGAATGGACGGGTAATGCAGAAGGAGATTTAACCACGAACTGTCCAGGCTGTACAGCGACATCTGTCAAATCAGGCGACTATGGATCCAACGTCTTTGCTTGATAAGGAATTGGACACCATAGCGTGCGGCACTGGAGGTAGCTGGAGAGAGATCGTGCTAGCTGGAGGGGCTTGTTGGTTGAGACCCAGGTTCACCCCGTTACATAGCGTCCCTCAAGTAAATAGGTAAAAGTTCCAGTCCTTCATCCAGTCTCATCAATGAAAAATCTTCAATCGAAAATCTGCTGCACCTGAAATAGTCCTAAGGCCGTTTCTCCAATTTTTCAGTTTAAGTATTTATTGTGGCGTCATTAGGTTTTTGTTTATTTTGACTTTTGAAAATTACTTATACTAAGATGTACAAGTATTTTATAATTTGATTTAAATACTTAACAACATCCGATAATACTTTTTTGTTTTCAGATTAAATAGATACAAACGATTTTCTTATGCTGAGCAACAAGTTCATACAAATCTAAAATCGTCGATGTCCCTCAGATGCTTAAATATCTCAAAGTTTGTACTATTATTAAAATAACGGCATAAGAAGATTTCTTCAGTGTATAATTTATATTTTCAGAAACTCGAACCAAAACCCCAAAAAAGATGGTTTCGTCACTCGTAAGCTGGATGAATGGGAAATTAAATTTCAAAATATTATAGATGAACTGATAACTACCGAACAAATTTACGTAGAGAATTTACAACGCGGAATTTCTAATTACGAGCAAATGATAAGTAGGCGTGATGCATCTTCGAATTTTCGTGAGAAAAAATTGCATCTATTAGGCAATATTGAAGAAATTCTGCGAATTCATAAAAACAAGTTACTGCCAATTTTGCAAGAAAATCAGACAAATCTACAACGTTTGTTTGAAGAGTTCATTGGATTTATCGATGTACGAGTACATAAGTGTAATTCAAATTTATCAAAACATATAATTTATTTAATTTGCTTTCTATTTTAGGGAGGACACTTTTATAATTACGTAATATATACAATTACGAAGCCAAGATCCGAAGAGATATATTATAATTTTAAGCCATATATTCTTGTAAGTGGTTTTAAGTACGTGGTCGAAATTTTAATCAGAAAGTTTACTTAATTCTATGAAAATGATACCAAAAGTTGGCACATTTGATTTCGGTAATCTGGTTACATTTTAATAATTTTGTTTATAATTAGCGAGCGATCTAGGCATTTTTTTTCTGTTGGAACAGAGCACTCAGACAAAGAACTAGTCCATTTTTAGTTTCATTTAATTCAATTTCTCAGTCTTTCGAAGAGAAATCAGTAAGCGCTTCAGTGATAAAATGCCTACAGAATTAGCACCCACCACGTCAGTGCCGAGTACCTTCAACTTGATGCGATCATAGGCTGGACATTCACAGAGATAATGGTCCGTAGTGTCCACATCACATTCACAGCAATCACGGCAAGATGATGTACCACTTATGCCCAGCACAAGTAAGTGCTTAACAAAAGTGTAGTGCCCCGTTATGACGCCAGTTAGCAGCCTTCAATTTTTCCTACTGAGAGTCAGCAGGGCACCACTGATTGCTTAGAGAAATCGGGAATCATTCGCTTGGTCCGCCGGCGGCCTGCAGAGTCGTGCCACCTGCAGTTATGCCCAAATGAAACCCAATTGTCTATGGAAGCCCTAACCGAAGACGCAAGCAAACCTAAGTTCCTGGCCTGAAAAGCCGTCAGACAAGATTCATTGAATTTAGCCTTCCGACTACGTTCAGTGAAACGTCACCGTCTCTGAAAATGCCCAGCGCGTATTCCTACGTGCCGAGCTAACCATCGACAAGTGCACTGTGAAATTCGCTCCTCGCGTAAAAAAAAAAAATCGCGCGCGGGTGCAAAATAAAAAAAAATACTATGTTCACTGTGCGGGCAAAAGAAACCAAACAACAACGAGCGAGTGTAGTGAAACCGAAATCCACATCCACAGTGCGGGCATCACAACCTTCCTGCCCATGGTCAAACTGTTGCAACAATTTGATTCGGTAAAACAAATTATCCACTACTGCCTTATTTACAGAAGCCCCAAACAAGATAGCAATTCGACTTTTAATGAGTTTGATGCGCTGTCTGACTCCATTCAAAGAATTATATCCCTGTATCCTCATACTGCAATCGTTATTACGGGCGATTTCAATATACACAATTCTGGGTCACTTCGACATTCTGAACACACAACACCCGAAGGACGGTGTGTTGAGATCTTTGCTGCGTAAAACAACTTAACGCAGCTTGTAAACGAGCCCACACGAATACCAGACGTTGACAGTCATACCGTCAACACCCTGCACTTGCCTTAACTTTTCACCCTGATAAGTACTCCGTTGATGTGCTCTCTCCTATAGGCTCTTCGAACCATTGTGTCATATCAGCTAAATTCTCGTACACCCACCACACAGTTAGAGAAAAGATTCCCAAAAGAACCGTATGGCAATACGAGAAAGCCAACTGTAGCGGTCTTAACAGTTTCTTCAGGAGTTTTAACTGATCGTTAAATTTCCTAGATAACGACGTGGATGCTGCTGCTGACATGATCGCAGAAATTATTCTCTTTGGAATGAGATGCTTTATCCCTCATCGGATGAAGAGTATCAAACTAAAAGAAAAGCCGTGTTACGGCTCTAGCTATAAAGAGGCTGTCATGGAAACGCTGATAAACCGCCAGTTCATGAAATATCTCGAAACACGAAAACTTGTCAATGACCGGCAATATGGTTTTCATAGCAACAGGTCCACTGGTGATTTGATGGCATGTCTCACCGAAAAGTGGTACCAAGGCGTACATCAATCTGGCGAAAGCAAGATAGTTGCACTTAATATTTCTAAGGCATTTGACAAAGTTTGGCATCAGACTCTTTTGTCGAAAATGCGTGCTTTTAGGATCGATGACTCTCTTCTTCAGTGGATTAGAAATTACCTTTCGGAACGTTCAATTCAAGTTATCTTGGACAAGTCTGATATTCACAAAATAAATGCTGGTGTGCCCCAGGGCTCCGTTCTGTCTCCGACACTCTTTTTAATTTTCATCAATGATCTCTTGTCTGCTACCTCTAATCCAATATACTCCTTTGCTAACGACAGTTTCCGGACTCACGTCCCTGCTCTTCGGCTGTGGAACGGTAACGGTAGCGTATGTTAAGCTCATTAAATTCTAATAATAACAGCATAACTAATTGGGGAATCACTAACAGAGTAGAATTTAACGCTTCCAAAACATAATGCTGTCTGCTGTCGTTAAAGCGAAATTTAAACACCCAACCATTATCCATGAATGATACTTGCATCGTCGAAACCGATAAACTTTCCATTTTCGGTATGTGTGTCAATGAAAACTTACGTTGGAATGATCACATATTCAGTGTCGTCAGAAACTCTGCGAAATGTCTAGGTTTCCTCAATCGATGTAAGAAATACTTTACTCCCTCTGATCTGGCCTTGATATATAAGGCATTTATCTGCCCGAAATTGGAGTACAATCCCCACGTCTGGTCGGGTGCGCCCAAAACATATCTGCACCTGCTAGATAGGATCCAAAACCGTGCGATAAAACACATAGGTGATGCTAATACCACTCAAACGATGGACACCCTCGAACACCGACGTAATGTCTCGTGTCTCACTCTGTTTTATCGCTATTTCCATCACCAGCGCTCCATAGAAATCGCCAGTAGCATTCCGCCCCTTCAAACTTTTAACCGTAACACCCGTCTCGCTATGAATGCTCATCGGTATACCCTCAAGTCCACTTTCGGACGTACTCTAAAATATCGTGATTCGTTCCTAAGCTGTACAACTCGCTTATGGAATGCTCTGCCCAGCTCATTATTGAACATTGAAAACCAACGTTCACCCGTACCTCTCTTTCCATCCTGCCTGATTATCCTTCGCCCGCGCTGTGTGCAAACATTTTAAAAGTACTAAAAAATAATCCCTTGAGTTCGCGCAAATTATATATAAAAAAAAACTTCAATTTTGCTTACCAGACTTTGAATTATAGTCATTGCATTTGACCATTCATTCCATGTTCTTCAACATGAAGGAAGTCAGACTTACTTATATGCCTGAAGTGTAGTCCTCTTTTCCGATTTTTGATATAAACGCTACTTTCACTGTTTGCATTTAAAGGGATGGGTTAGGTTTGAAGATGCGGAATAATGGTGGGAATTTCGACGGAATACTGCTGGTGAAAATAACGATAAAATAAGTTGAGGCAGGAGAAATGACGTCGATGTTCGAGAGTGTCGGCTGTCTGTGCAATATTAGCGTAACCTATGAGTTTTATCTCGAATCCTATCTAGCAACTGCAATAAGGTCCTAGGACCACCTGCACATCTGGGCATAGGTATTGTACCCGAATTTTAAGCCAATATATTCTATAATGAGGTCAGATTAGAGGGAATTTTGAATGTGGTCATTCCAATCATCGATAAGGGATGGGAGATTAAAATGGTTTTAACGACAGCGAACAGCATTATGTTTTGACATCATTCTACTCTGTTGGTGGTTTCCCAATTAGTAATGATACTCGTATTAGTTTCAGAATCAATTGAGCGTATTCTAACACTGACGTACCCGTTCAGGGACGTCAAAACAAAGACAAACAGCAAAGGAATATACTGGGTTAGATATGACAGACAAGAGACATTAATAACAATTAAGAAGAGTGTCGGAGACAGAATGGAGTCGTATGGCACACCAGCATTTATTCTGTGGATATCAGACTTGAAGCCGTCCAAGATAACTTGAACCCAAGCTTCCGAAAGGTAACTGTTAGGTAATTCGTAGATCCCAAATACGCGTAAATTCTATAAAGGAGCCTGATACCAATTTTTTTCTCCAAACGAAATTAGGTGAGTTTTCAAGATTGCTTGTCTTACTACATAATTTAGTGATCTGTCCGGATGTTTTTTTTGCTAAATGTGTAGACTGAAGCTTACTTTTAATTAATTCCCTCAAACACTAAAAAACAATTTTTAATTGTATGAGTGAGGCAACGACACATGCTACTCACAATTATATGCACAACCTGACCAGTTTTTAAGGGATGCCAAACAAGGCATGGCGTTTAATATATGATCGAAAGTGGGCTTTCCTTATTCATGAATCTACTCATATGCTCACTAAAATATGCCAGGGAACAACATGGGAACTCAGTACTCCGCGTGCTGTTGACAAAACGCGCCATATGGGCATAGTACCCCGGCGTTAAATCCCGGACCCTACAAATTAATTCGTATCGTTCCCTTGATAATAATAATAATAATAATAACAACATATTGGTTATGTTAAAGAGACTTATTCCTCTATAGTTGGCGCAGTCAAATGGGTTTCCTTTCGTGTGAATCGGATAAACGATGTTGCGATTTCATGCTATGGGTTTGTTTTCTTCTGAATGTTCACAACCAGGAACTTTCCAGCTGTTTTAAACAACTTAAGAGAAAGGCCGTTTGTGCCAGCAGCTTTATTAAGCCTTAACTTGGAACTCTCTGCCGCTTCCATCCTGGTTGAATGGTTAATTTTTCCCATATTCTCAGCACCGGCTTGGACTCTACTAGTAGTTCATATACGAGTATATAGGCTTTCTCTCTGGGTTTATAATCCTAGCATATTCCTTTTCCTGCAATAACAGGGTGGTGTGGCTGGCCATGGTTTAAGTGGTAGTGTATTGGCTTTTCAATTCGGGGAAGCTGGTATTGAAGCTGTAACCGAAAGACTTTTCTTCAGGCAACTAAAATCTCGTGAGATGAATGGTTGCCTAAATACAAGGTGGCGCAAAATTATTCATCCGACTTTGTTTTTGAGTTACTTTTTTACTAAATAAAAAAAAAAAGATTTTGTGTAATGGAATTCTTTACATGGACCTCTACAATTATTTCTGTTAAGTGGAAAAGATGATATCCGCCAAGTGGCTGCCGCCAGTGTTGATACACATTTGCGCCAGTTTTATCGCATTTTTCATGATTTTCCGCAAGATTTCCGGTGATAATTGTTCGCATTCCTGTCGAATATTCTCCTTAAGGGCTGCGATTATCTGAGGCTTGTTGGCATAAACCCGTGACTTTAAGTAGCCGCAAAGAAAGAAGTCTGGGATGGTTAAATCGGGCGATCTTGCTGGCCATGCCAAATCGCCAAAACGGGAGATTACTCGACCAGGAAACGCCTCCCTCACAATATCCATTGTGGCTCTTGCGGTATGTGCGGTTGCACCGTTGAAACCACATGTTCACCAAGCCCCGATCAACCAATTCCGGCAGTAAGAAGTGGTTTGTGATGGCCCTGTAGGGTTCGCCAGTAACCGTATTGCCGATGGCGTCCTTAAAAAAATACGGCCAAATCACTCCTCCCGACACACAAAATCATCCTCTTCGTTGTTGAGATTGAGGATGGCTTTACAGTAGTTCGTACGCTACTGCGTATGGAACATGCGTAAGTCTTTCACTAAAATTCGCTGTAGGGTCCGTGTGGTGATGGCCTGTCGTCTGGTTGATGTTTCTTTGTTCTCAGCGACATCGGCAGCCACATCCGCGATATTCTCCTCGGCCGAACGAAAAGTCCGGTGGCGGACACGCCCTGCATGGTCTCCTGTGGTTCCACTCTGTCGAGTAGCTAAGCACCGAAATGTTTGCCCAGTTGGCGCGACACGACTAGGAAATCGACTTCGAAATTCACGCTGGTCTAACACCACCGACCGATTATTGGTGAAAAACATCGACACAATTATTCCACGCTCTTGCAAAGTATAGCGCTCCATTGCTTGTCTGTTTATATACTGCAGCTATCTAGTTCGCAAATGTAAAATATGATTGATGTACGACGCCACTTGCAAAAATTATACCATCTTCCGATAGCGTGATTCATTTTGCGCCACTTATTACAACATCAAATCAATTTATACTAATAATTTAGTCTCCCCATTGAATGTTGGACGCCACACATGGAACGAAATAGCCACTGAGCCCAAACATCTTTCTTTCTCTTTCTGTCCCATTTTCCGAAAAACTTAACACATGCTTTGGCATCATAAGTGTAGCCATACTCACTTGTGTATTAGGTTCTTTTTTTTTTTTTTAAAGAAAAACATCTTTCTGTTTCCTGTTTCTATTCGAACTATTCGACGTCGAGTTTTGGTGGTTTTACTTGACTGCATTGCGCTTGTAGTATCCGCATTCATATCCTGGCTGCAATAAGTCAATGATCCAAGTGTATTCGTGTTTCGGACTTTATGAAGGCGTCGATAGCGATATGATCTTCTGTTCGACGGTTGATTGATTCATAAGTCGCTTTGTGAATGTTAAGATGGTACTAAAATGCTGCGGCCAGATGACCTGCTCAAGGAAGGGTTTTTATGAGACCCGTTTGCGATACCAATCACATATCAAATTCCATTTCTGCCACTAAAAAATAACATAGGATCCGTTGGCATCTATGACATTCTTCCAACGTGATACAAGGTCAAACATTCCTTTTTCGTAGAAGTGCTGACTTTTTGATGCAATGAAATCTTCAAAGGCTTTTATGACCTTTGATAGGTTCCAGAAGACCTTCTGACAGCAAAATGAATCCAGAGAAATATCAGGAGAGTACGGTGGATGCGGAAGGATTTCAAATCCCAACTGCAACAGTTTTTGCACCGTCACTTGTGAGGTATGGGGACTAGCATTGTCATGCAAAAGGATGGGACCGTGCCTATTGACCAACGAAGATTGGTTTTCAGCCAATTTGGCATGCAATATGGCGACTTCCTCACAGTATTTGATAGCGTTTATCGTTTCTCCTAGTTGAAGAAATGAAAAGTGAATCGAAGTCCGTTCGATACCCACCAACTTGTCACCATAACCTTTTTTGGGTGAAGATCGGGATTGGGGGTGTGTTTTGGTTTTTCATCTGCATCCAACCACTGCCTAGATCTTTTGCGATTATCATACAGTGTCCACTTTTTATCACAGGTGACTATCAGGTGCAAACACGCTTCAGTTTGGTTTCTTAATGTAAAGGATGCGCATATTTCCAGGCGCCGTAGTTTTTGGGATTCGTTCAGTTCATGGGGTGCCTAGTTATCGAGTTTCTTTACCTTTTCTATGAGAGAAAGGTTTCGAGTTATTGTCATTGGGGATACTCCCATGCTTTGTGCAATCCCCCGCAACGATTTCGTTGGGTCCGCGCCCACCATTGCTGTTAAAATATTGTCGTCAACTAACGTTTCCTGCTTCCCACGTGGTTCATTTTCGAGGCTGAAATCTCTCGAACGGAACTTTCCAAACCAACGTCGTATAGTGCGTTCGTTTACTCCCTCAAAGGCGTCATTAATGTTTTTCATTGCCAATGACCCATTATGTCCCATTTTAAATTCGTAAAGGAAGAGATTTTGAATTTGAACTGCCGGCAGCATGGTAAACAAAATTCGTAGGAAAAAAATAACGATACTTGTAACGAACCCTAAAATTCTTACACGTAAAGCACACATACCACTTAACATAACGTTCTGACACAGATGCTCACTCGAGAACATCGTATTTTTTCCAATTGAGCGAAAATCGGACATTTCACGTGGTACAACCCAAAATTTGTTTCTCTTAGAACATTTTAACATGATAGACGAAAGTTAGGCTAAATGTTGTAGCGTGAGGTTAATGACTGTATCTTTGAAGGGTTAGCTCATGATTGTATACAATACTAAGGGAATACATTAAAAGGAATATAATATAATCTTAGCTGCTTGATTTCATTTGATCCTGGATATTAAAATAATCTCACGGCTGCAATTTTACTTCATATGTTGTCATTAGCTTTTAAACAAAAACATCTTTTGTTATAAGCATATGTAGGATTGATTGGTCTCTTATTCACAGTTTGTGGAAGGACAACTTGGTGACGGCTTGGGTATCCAAAGTTTTTTATTGCAACCTATTCAAAGACTTCCTAGATACGAATTGTTAATTAAAAGCTTGATTAAGGTGAGTCTTGAAGGAACGATTTATTCCCCAAATCTACAGTGTTTGTGTTTTTGTTTTTGATATGAGGAAATCTTTGACGCATCGATAGATGGTTTGGATTACAAGCACGAAATTATGACATGCAATAGCCTTCTCGTCAAGATTCATAAATTATTGGAGACAATCAATGAAGCGGCAGATATTTCCAAAATTAACATATGGAGTGAGGTTAGTTTATTAAACTGATACTATTTCAAAAGTAAATCTTAAATATATACGAGCATATGTATGCATTTTTATCGTTATTTTGTTACAGCTGCATCTTTGCAACATGGACAATAAATTCTGCAAAACATTTAAGCTTTATGTTTATGAACATGACAACCGGGATAGTTATGAAACTAAGGTATTCATTTTTGAACAATTTATTATATACACAGAAATACGCAGAAACGCTTTCATATATCGTGGTTGCTATGATGCAAAATACAAAATCGATCTGATTTCGAACGGAGACTCTTTTTCCATGGCGTATTTAAATAAGCAAGTGTGCACATTTCACGCAAGCCCATCATATATTGAAGAGTGTGTAAGATTTATTGCAACTATAATCGCCTCTTACCAACGCCGATCAACTAAAGTAGAAGATATATTTAGAACATCGAATCGATCAGACAGCGGATTGGGAAATGTATGGGATTAACCTTCGAGAATGAGATGATTTAGTTAAATCTAACATAATACATAGTGATATAAGCATATTCGTGCGAATGTTGTATTTCTGAATATGCTTGCGAGAGATTGATGACAACTTCATTTTGAGGACTGCGAAAGCTAGACTGACCTTCACCATGAAATCCCAAAATATGGTTAAAAACAGCGTATATTAAATACATATTTTTTAAATTTACCAAGTATTCGTTTTATTTTTTAGTAAATGAATAAAAGATAGACGATATCGAAATCAATGTTCTTCTAAGTAACAATAAAAACATTACTTTAGTTCTTTTTGTACTTTTTATCTACTCGTAATAGAATCCTAGATGAGTTACACATCTTTTAACACTAGTCTACATTTAGTTTTGCGATGCTAATAGGATGTTTGGTGTCAATTTCACACAAACTTTTATAGAGCCGATTGTAGAGTCAAAAAAAGCTGGTTTGTTGCGGAAAATTTAAATTTTTGTTATCTTTATTATGAAAAAAAAAAAATAACAGTTCAACTACAAATATAATAAGAAGGAAAAAAAGGATAGGTCGAATCGAATGGAGAATACTCAAATTTCATTTGCGTTGAAGTACTTCGCATTTCTCGCAAAGAATAAAACGATGTTTCGTACAAGTTGGTCTCACGCACATGTCACAGCGAACACTGTGAACATTTGCGTTCGGAGTTCGAGGGCACATGTGCCATCTAGCCCGCTTTTTTGTGGTTGGCTGATGAATCAATATGTTGACCGCTAGCATTTCGACTGATGCTGATGCTTGTGATCATGTTGATGGAGAATTCAAGCAAGAGGAGTACGGTGAAATCGACGAACTTGGATCGCGCACACGGCGAAACTTTTTTACTCTTGTTCCATTGCGGGAACAATTGAGTGAAGATCAAGAAGGCATTCAAAGCCGAAATGTGAAGAATGTTGTAGAACAACGTTAGTGGCCATCGCTTGGTCCTGCGTTTACACCGATAAGTGCCAACCATCTGGTCGAGAGTGTCGACACCAGCCTTCGTTTTATTGTTGGGCTTTTTTGCCTGGTCAGCTGGATCGAAGTGGACGGCTGCATGATACGTCGAAAGCAAAGTTACGAAGCGATTTTTCATGGGCACGTATGACACCATCGTGACACGATCTGCATGGTTGTAGACGATTTCGGTATGCGGCACTGGTTTTCGTTTCATGTCAATCAGCTGACTGTATATCCTTGTGATTTTTCCTTATGGTGCCGACAACCGTATTTTGCTTCTTCTTCAGCTTGAGTGCCAAACTGTAAGATGTAAAAAAATTGTCGCAAGTGACATTGCGTCTGTTCATTCCTAAAAATGGAAAAGAATCACAGATCAGAGAAAAATAAAGGCATGTACACGAAGAAGAAATACCTTGGCACAAATCCAGAACAACACGCTGACCTTGATTGATTTCTGCTGAACAGTTTCTGTCACGGCCAACGCAGACTTGAATATTGTAGGCATACAACGATCCTGCGTCAGCTAGAATCCATGATGCCATACTTTTTAGGCTTAGACAAAATGTATTGTCGAAAACTGCATCGTCCACCAAATGGCAGCAGTTGCTCATCGACGGTCAGAAATTTGCCAGGAACATACATAACTTTCAAGCGCTGGACCCACAGATCGAACAAATCGCGAATAGGTGCCAGTTTATCGCACTCTGCTGAACCGAGTTTCTCGGTTATCGAATCGTATCGATTGGCTAATGGCTCGAAAGCGAATAAGTGACAATGTAGTTGTGAAAATTGGTGGCCCATGCTTAGCAGTCCAAATCTCATCAGCTGCTTTGCTTTTCGACCGATATGCCCCAGCCAACAACAAAAGTCCATAAAAGGCGCGCATTTCAGACACATCAACTGACTTCCACGTGACGCCATGCTTGTGAACACCGTATAAATTGGTCATTTGTACCACAATATTCTCGACTGGCTCGATTGAAAGCAAGAACGCAGTCACTGGACTGCTGATGCGAGGTTTCGTAAATGATGTTGGCCCTGCAAAAATTTCAAATGAAAGCGCCTAAACAAAAAACTCAAAACAAACCTTGACGAGAAGCGAAATCTATTGTCGAGACTGATGGGCATGGTGGCATTGGATCGCGCACATACTGAATTATCTTGTCTTTCGACTTGAGAGCGTTGTTCGGTTCAGCAGCGATTTCCAAACGCATTTCTTGTCCGATAAAATCAGCAACACTTTCAGTCTCGCTTGGTGAATAATCTTTATCATCTTCCGAGAATTTGGGCAGATCATCGCTGTGTTCTGTTTGGCGTACAAACTGTTCGCAGAATTGCTCATAGTCAGAGATTTTACAGTAATTGTTTGGAAAAAAAATCTGAATAATTTACAGCAAAAAGTTGCACAATCGAATAATAAGAAATAACGGACAAAGTGTCACAGCACTGGCGATATCAAATTGACACCAAACATCAGATATGTAATAACAATCCTTCATAGCCCTCTGGCGACAACAATTTTGTTTTTACGGAAACTAGACGAGAAAGTAGCCCGGTGAGCAGCGAGCGTTTGGCAACAGCACTATAATTATTAGGAGTTTTGCTTATTTGAAAAAAAGTGTGTTAAACTAACAGTAAATATAGACAAGTGTTAAACACTAAAATCGAAGCAGAACGCAAACAAGGAGCAGAAGTTTTTAGATAGCAGTAATAAGTCAACAAACTATCTTTCATGTATTACAATTAAACGAAAAACAGCAAATCAGTAAACCAACTCCATAAAAATAAATTGATTATGCAATGCCATTCCAATGTCAATTAAGTCCCATTTTGTAAATATTTTGTGCTCAGGAAGTGCAGTCTCCGACTCCGACAGACTGCGAACAATTTCACATTCGAATGGCTGAGTGTTGTAGGATTAGGGTACTGAGCGACGTCAACCTTAGAATGGCCAGTGCTACTATTTTGCTTATTTTGCTTCCTCGTGGTAGCATCTATTAAAGTCTACTAAGACTACCTAAAGTTTATATGTAGGATCCGGATTCCGCATCTGGAGACTACGGGTGGGCAGAAGAAAACTCGCATATACATATGTATATACGTACCAGCGCCACAAGGATGAACGAATCTTATGAAAGTAAGGCATTGTGAAAGTAAACCCGGGAGAATTAAACTCCGAATATGGAGACTGTGATGGTGAAAACTATTTCGGAAGGACAAACTTAATGCGAGAAGATCTACTAAACTCATGCAAATCACACGGTCTTAGAATATTAAATACATTGTTTATTAAGCAAGAGCTGCACTCGATTACATATTGCAGCGGTGGACAC
Organism: Volucella zonaria; assembly: GCA_963966105.1. Classification (NCBI taxonomy): domain Eukaryota; kingdom Metazoa; phylum Arthropoda; class Insecta; order Diptera; family Syrphidae; genus Volucella; species Volucella zonaria. The sequence goes on along the minus strand of OZ014533.1, from coordinate 47,925,223 downwards.
TAAACGCAGATAGATTCTTACCATATACTGGAAGCAAAACGCCAAGTAAAGACTTTAAAGTGATCTTTTGCAAACCACCAGCACGTCAGCACTGACTTTTTCTGACAGAGTTTCTTATAAAGAAACCAGAGAATAAATAACGAAAACCGGGATCAGACGAAAAATTAAACTAACAAAATTTGGACAAGAAAAGTGGCCTGCTCTGGGCACTCAGTTTGCGAAAATGTAATAGCTCCAAACTACCATGGACTTACGAGCAGAAGAACAACTAAGCTCACAGGGTATGCGGAAAAACTAGAAAGAAAAATGAAAGAGTGGCGCAAAATGTCCGCTCTGTATTTCGAAAGGCCGGCTTCACATAAATTCTCGAGACATACTAGCCCGTATATAAGAGTAATACGCGATATGTATGCTGATATTATAGCGAAAACTTCAAATTAAATAATTCGCTGTTAAAGGAGTACACCATCGCAGTGTACAAAGATCGTTGCTTTTTAATGTCCCGCAAGTATTCCTCTAGACGCAGCACCATAATGAGTCCGGAAAAACTTCTGTTCTTTTCGCCGATGATAGCGCTATTATGAGCAACGACGAGACAGCTGTTCAAGCAACTTCTAATAACAGGTTGAAGGTGCTAGAGAATAGAGGACTACGAAGCAGTTGTACTTAGACTCGTACAATCAAGAAGGAATCATTGTGTCAAAGTGCGAAAAACTTAAATACTTAGGCTCTGCCGTAAGCCACCAAATAATTTGCGGTGACAATGTCGCACATAAAGTCCATGTAAGGTGGCTTAAATGGCGCGGAGACCCCGCCGTAGATGCGACATTCGTTTGTCTAATATATGCATCACATAGTGACGAGAAATACGACAGAAATGAAAAGATTACTAATGCCAGCGGTTGTAATAAAAGGTGATCAAAAGAAAAGTAAGCGAACTCGCGAACGTCTTCAGTCCTCCACATAAAGAAACCGATAGTGGACAAAACAAACTCCGGACTAAGCAATTAAACTGGTTTGTGCGCTTTTTTTATACGGAAGAAGTTTCAACAACAACGGTCATAATTGGTGAATTAATTAAATAACCAGTAAGCAAGAGCGATGCTTGGAAAGTGAAAGATGATCTGCTCAGCGAAGCCCGTTCTTTGGCAAAAAAAAAACATTTGATATGCTGATGATTTCGTAATCAAAATTACAGGTACACATGAACGGAAAATCTTGTGAACCTATGTATGTATACGTAATAAACAACCCTGGAGAGTCAAGTCCTTGTGCACAATTTCTGCCTTCGAAATGAAATTGTGAATTGGCGATTCGAGACCTCGGATTTCACCCAGCTCAGTGACGAGAATATGGAAAATAATTTCATCACCAACGAAAGGGTTTTACCACCGTTCATTACGATGGAAGAGCTCCAAACGATCTTCGAATCACTTAGAAGTAAGAAATCAGTGGAAACCGATGAAATACCGAACATTGTACTTCTACATCTCCCATTAGAAGCGGTTTACATTTATACCACCCTGTTTAATAATGCAATGAATAGTGCACATTATCCAGCGCATTGAAAAACTGCGGTGGTACATCCCATCACCAAAAGGAATAAAGATACTTCCAATCCGGCGAATCTCCGCTCGATCAGTCTTCTTCCAAACATCAGTAAAGTTTTCGAGAAGGTGATCAATAGAGTCCTGACTAAGTGGGCTAAGGACAAACATATCGTTCCTGATAATCAATTCGGTTTCAAGGCGGGGCATGATATCATTCATGCTGCGTCCAAATTGATATCTGATATCCAATGGAATAAAGGCAAGAAACAGTGCACTGGTGCCTGCCTGATTGACTTGGAAAAGGCCTTCGACACCGTATGGTTAGAGGGACTCTTCTTCAAGCTGGACAGGTTGGGCATTAGTAAACCACTGCTGTATATTCTTTTTGATATGTTCTCCAGTAGACAGTTCATCGTGAAGAATGGCGATGTGACTTCCGCATTAAAAATGGTTTGCAACAAGGTGCGGTAAATTCGCCGATCCTATTCAACATTTACACAAGTGATCTGATAGGTTCACTTCACTTCAACATGGCATAGCATACCCAGCAATGACAATGACTGCAACATGACTTCGACAAAATTAAGCGATATTGCGACGACTGGAAGCTGAAAATCAACTTTCAGAAGTCGGAAACCATTCTGTTTAAGACGCTTTTGTCTGGGGCCTCTAGGGATTTCAGAAAGAATTGGCGAAAATTCTCTATCGTCAGACAATATAGACAGCCACTTGCTTGTCGAAATGTAGTCAGATACCTTAGGATCTGGCTAGATCAATATCTGTATTTTAACAAACATATATATGTTGCTCTGGCCAGGGCCAAAGGTGCTTTTGCTCTTACAAAGAGACTGTTTTATAACAGCCAACTCGATGCGAGGGTGAAGGTGATCTGCTACATGGCCCTTATCCGGCCCATGTTTGTTTTTGGATGTCCTGTGTGGTTCAACGTGAGAGCAAGTTTGTTGGAAAAGATTCGGGTGTTAGAGAGGGCTTGTCTTAGGACTTGCCTTCGCTTATACAGAACACCAGAATCTGAGTACATAAAATTCTTTCGTAATGAGGTCTTGTACAATAGGGCGAACCTAATAAGAGTGGACAATTCCGTCATTAAGTTGACTCGAAGGCACATTGCAAGAGCAATGACCTTATCGAACAACCTGATCTCCGGGGCTTACTACCCTAATTATATATATCACGAGAGAGTTCGCTTCGACGGCTACGTTCCTCCAAAAGCGTTCCTCTACCTAAATAGTAAAGGTCTGATCCAGGATAGATTGGCGGTGCCGCTAATCTTCCACGCCGCTCGTACAGCTGCGGACAGGCGACTCAACTACTGCAAAGACGTCGCACACGGCAGTGCGGAGCGTCTCCGGTTCAGTAGGTCGGTAGAGAGTCGCGACATGAGGGATGTTGCTTTTGGTGGCTTTTTGAGGGAGAGGATGCTTCATCGTCGAATTCCTCCAATACTTGGTAGCTTCTTGTGAATCAAAGTGGGTCGCCTAATTTTTTTAGCCATGGCCGGCTTACATAGTTTTAAATAAGAGTAAGTTAGATTTAAGAAAAACAAAAATATAAAAAGACCAAAAACAAAATTATTGGGTCTACAAGTAAGTTTCCAGCGTTTGTCAGAGATGGCGCAACCAGTGGATCCCGGGCAGAAATGTCAGACCACATGTGTTTTATTTGTAGGTTTTGTATCTGTCAACAACTTTGCAGCGTTATATTTGAGCAGTTCTATCGGTGTCGTACATTTTATCGAGCAAAATCATGGCAAGTTTCCAGCCAAATAAACGTCATTTGCGGGAAGCGCTGCTTTTATTCTTTAATATGAAGAAAAGTGCGGCTGAGACCTATCGTTTGCTTTCGAAAACTTATGGGGCGGAATGTATTGGTGAATCGACGTGTCGCGAGTGGTTCAAACGGTTCAAAAGTGGTGATTTTGGAGTTGAAGACAAAGATCGCCCCGGAAAGCCGAAAAGTTTTGAAGACGAGGAATTGGACGCTTTACTGGATGAGGATCCGTGTCAGATTCAAGAAGAACTTGCTACATCATTGGGCGTCACGCAACAAGCCGTTTCCCTGCGCCTAAAAGCACTCTGATTCATTCAAAAGGTTGGAAACTAGGTGCCGTACGAATTGAAGCCAAGAGACGTCGAATGTTACTGCAACGGTATAAAAATTGCATCGTATTGTCACTGATGAGAAATGGATTTATTATGATAATCCGCAGAAAATCGTATACAAAGCCCGGCGAGCCCGCTCAATCGACGTCGAAACGAAATATTCACGTGAATAAGGTTATGCTCTGCATATGGTGGGATCAAAAGGGTGTCGTATACTACGAACTGCTTCCGAGTGGTGAAACCATCAAAGGACCATTATATCGAACCCAACTAATTCGTTTGAAGCGGGAATTAAAAGAAAAATGGCCAGAATATGAGACCAGGCATGAGTCCGTCATTTTTCATCACGACAACGCTCGGCCACATGTTGCGGTTTCGGTGAAAAACTATTCGAAAAATAGTGGATGGGAAATTCTGCCTCACCCGCCTTACAGTCCAGATTTGGCACCATCTGACTACCACTTGTTTCGTTCGATGCAGAACGCTCTTACGGGAATTCGCTACAGCTCAGTAGAGGAAATCAAAAATTGGCTCGATACGTTCTTGGGCTCGAAAGACGAGAAATTTTTTCGGTCCGGAATTCATAAATTGCCAGAAAGGTGGGGGAAAGTTGTTGCTTCCGATGGACGATACTTTGAATAAAGCATTGTAACTATGTTTTCATAATAAAACTTCAAATTTTGGAAAAAAACGCTGGAAACTTACTTCTAGACCCAATAATAAAAATAAAAAATTAAAAAAAAGAACATATATATATGTATATACATATATTTATATATTAAGTATATATATATATATGAATGTATGTATTAGATGTAAGTAGGTTAAGTAGATTAAGATTTATTTTTAGGTAGTTTTTAGGATTTTGTTACTTAGTTTGTTTAGTAAAAAATTCCATTCATTATAATGAATAGAAATAGTGTAGTATAGTAGTAAGATACGTCGAAAGACATAATTTAAGTGTTAGGTTTAACTTAGAGTGTCCGCATGGGGTCAGTAAGTTAGAATAAGATAATTTCAAGTTAATTAAGCTAATTTTTAAGCGTTTTTTGTCTAGCATGTAAGAATTAATTAATGAATGAAAACAAAAATGCATATAAACTGAACTGAACGCAATAAACAACGTCTCTCACTGGCACTTACGATCAATTAAGGAACCCAGTCAAGCTTGTCTGTATGCCGTTTACTAGAAAAATAAAGCTGTGTCTTAGCCCAGTGAGTCTGAATGAAACAATATGCGACTCAGATATCCAGAAGTTTTGTATGAAAGAATAGATTGGAATTCCCACATAAACAGAAAAACCAACACAATTTATGTAAGTTGTACCACATACGGTAAAACGTTGGGTTTGTATTTGAATATCATATTTTGGTTATATATCGTGATAACATAACTTATTCTTCTGTGTTTTGGCTATCGAAAGTTAACTAAGTAATAAAGGTCGAAAGTGGTCTTAAAAACTATGCATCACAAAAACTTAGAATGTTGAATCCACCCACTTTATTGTAAATTTTTTTTATGAAAAGAAATAGCACTACACAATGAGGTGAGACTCATTCGGTCAACACATAATTTCAGGCAATGGATTAAACTGTAGAGTAGGCACTGTGTAAAATTTGACAATTCTTCCAATTCTTCCTGAGATAAAAATGTTAAACATTGTTTTGCATTTTGCATATCGTACATACGTACATTAGCTGACACAACACAATGAGCACCTGCTCGCCAACTTGCTGAAACAATATCGCTTATTCAGCTGTCTGGATATTGAAATAGGTTTAGGTAACATTTAAGGCAAGGGAAGGTAAGGTGGAATAGATGAAGTGCGAAGAGGGCGTGTTTTTTATTAACTTGTACGGACAACTCTTTAAATTGAGTCAGAATACGAAAATTGTCTTTAGGAAGCCATTTGAATTTAGATTTCTCCAAAGATTTTCGAAACTACTCTTCGAGAAATGTTTAAATTTCAGCGGAGAACGATTGAAGTATAATTATTTTTTGTTCGAAAAGACCATTTTAATAACTTAGAACTTAAATACCTTTTCAGTACAACAATATTAGCAACATAGATGGGGAAAGTCGCATAATCATTAGGTATCGGGTTTTAGACACTTAGTCTAACATTAAATATTCAGGGAATAAGGCGAAAGGTCCAGCAATCGCTTGGGTGGGATGCTCAGCAAAGGAGTAGAGTAACCTTTAGTCTTCAATATTGACGAGTACCGTGTCGACCATCGACGAGTGCACTCGTCATTCTGCACTCGTAATCTCTCCTGCGCTGCACAGCAACAAAAAAAAAAAAAAAAACCCAAACCACCGCACGCGTGGTGCGAGTATCCCACCTCTCCCGCTCCTGGTCGTAGTACTGTTGCTTGCACTCGGTCACTGCCGTTACTGTATTTATCATACGGTACGGAATGAGTGTATGTAACAACTGATGAATAGCGGCTTGTGTGTGAAAATTTTGTTGGTGCACTGTTTCATATTGTTGTAAGGGCATAACACCTACAGCAATTTGATTCGGTAAACCGTCGTCAGAATTTTCACTTCGCAGCCTTGCTTAGTATCGTCGGAGTTTCTGTTCACTGTGTTTGCTTGTAATTATGACCAGGAAATTCAGGGTTGACGTAGCCACTATATTACGTCCCCGTAAGTACCGACCCGCTGTTTTGGCACTTAGTGGAACACACCTCTCAGATCACTCTGATATGAAGCTACCTGGCTACGAACTAGTGCCACTATTCTTTCCCCATCGCGGTCTCGCCATTTATGTGCGTAGTGATGTAGCTTACCAAATTTAATGAGCTTGATGCGCTGTCTGACTCCATTCAAAGAATTGTATCCCTGTATCCTCATACTGAAATCGTTATTACTGGCGATTTCAATATACACAATTCTGGGTGGCTTCGACACTCTGGACAGACAACACCCGAAGGACGGTGTGTTGAGATCTTCGCTGCGGAAAACAATTTAACCTGGCTTGTAAATGAGCCCACACGCATACCAGACGTTGATAGTCATACCGCCAACACCCTGGACTTGTTTTTAACTTCTAACAGTGACAAGTACTGCGTTGATGTGCTCTCCCCTCAAGGCTTGTCGGACCATTGTGTCATATCAGCTAATTTCTCGTACACCGACGATACAGTTAGAGAAAAGATTCGCAAAAGAACCGTATGGCAATACGAGAAAGCCAATTGACTTTATCCCTCATCGCATGAAGAGTATCAAACCACAAAGCATGATACGACTCGAGTTGTAAAGATGCTGTCAGGGTTAGAGAATTGTTTTTCGGTCCTACAAGACCAACCCAACGGAGGTAAACCGAAAAAAGTTTAAACGAGCCAGGAATGACTAACGTCTTTTTCAAGCGTGTGAAATTCCAATACGACCAAAAGCTGAGGCAAAAAATACTACAATGTCCCAAAGGTAGTAACAATTTTTGGTCATTCGTCAAAAACATTAGAAATTCTGCCTCATCCTCCATCCCAAAGCTCATTTACAATGATATTGCAGCTGTCAGCTTTTTGGATAAGGCCAATCTGCTTGCTGCACACCTTCCGGCCAGGTCAACACTCACAGATTGTGCTTTGTCCTTGCCTATACTTGAGTGCGTCGAATCTAAAATGGGAAGAATCCACTTTCGCACTCGTGTATTAGCAAGATTACTTAAAGATCTCAGCATGCATAAATCCGCTGGTCCAGATGGCATATCTCCCCTTCTTCTGAAGAGGTGTTCTTCCACGCTGGCAAAACCATTGCGTAAGCTTTTTCATCAATCCGACTCTTTAGGACTCTTTCCAAGCAGATGAAAAACAGCATTTGACCAGCCCGTCCCTAAAAAAGGCGAATCTTCCTCTCTCTCCTCTTACAGACCCATTGCACTTACGCCCCTTCTCTCCAAGGTCATGGAAACGCTGATAAACCGTCAGCCCATGAAATATTTCGAAACACGAAAACTTCTTAACGACCGGCAGTACGGTTTTCGTAGCAACAGGTCCACTGGTGATCTGATGGCATGTCTCACCAAATAGTGGAACCAAAGCGTACATCAATCTGGCGAAAGCAAGATAGTTGCACTTGATATTTCTAAGGAATTTGACAGAGTTTGGCTTCAGGCTCTTTTGTCGAAAATGCGTGCTTTTAGGATCGACGATTCTCTTCTTCAATGGATTAGAAATTACCTTTCGGATCGTTCAATTCAAGTTGTCTTGGATGGTTTCAAGTCTGATATTCACAAAATAAATACTGGTGTGCCCCAGGGCTCCGTTCTGTCTCCGACACTCTTTTTAATCTTCATTAACGATCTCTTGTCTGCTACTTCTAATCCAATATATTCCTTTGCTGATGACAGTACTCTCTGCTTTTCATATTCGTTCCCGGACTCACGTCCCTGCTCTTCGGCTGTAGAACGGGAACGGCAGCGTATGTTAAGCTCATTATATTAACAGCATAACCATTTTGGGAACTATCAACCGAATGGAACTTAATGCTTCCAAAACTCAATGCTGTCTGCTGTCATTAAAGCGAAATTCAAATACCCAGCGATTCCTCAACCGATGTAAGAAATATTTTACCCCCTCTGATCTGGCCACAATGTATAAGGCATTCATCCGCTCAAAACTGGAGTACAATACCCACATCTGTTCAGGTTCTCCAAAAACATCTCTGCACCTGATAGATAGGATTAAAAACTGTGCGATAAAACTCGTTGGTGATACTAATATCAGTCAATCAATTGACACCCTCGAACACCGACGTAATGTCTCCTGTCTCACTTCGTTTTATCGCTATTTTCACCAGCAGTGCCTATTGAATGCACATCAGTATACCCTCAAGCCCATTTTCGGACGTACTCCAAAATATCGTGATTCTTCCCTAAGCCGTACAATTCGCTTATGGAATGCCCTGCCCATATCTGTGTTTCCCGGTCGTTATAACTTACAAACATTTAAAAACAATGTAAAACGGTAGCTTTCTTCCTCCCTAAATTTCCTTCGCTCGCGCTGTGTACGAACAATTTAAGGGTACAAAAACCCCTTGGGCGCGCGCTGATTATAAAAAAAAAAAACATTGCTACGATTAGGACAGGTCATCCACCTGTGGAAAACCATTTTCATGGGCTCAGAATTAAAAAGTGTAACAGCTTCTTCGTGTCTTTTATAGCTTTGGAGATAAGGTTCAATCAAGAACTTGCAGTCTTGTATAGAGCTACTCTAACTTAATCTATTTTAGTTAGTTGAACAATTAAATATGGGCTTTGTCAATGCAAATATAAAATCATTAATAACACTCTTGCCTTTATTGTAAAAGATTGGTGGGTATCCCTTGAAGACCTTTCCATTTTTCGGTGTCACTTTGACTTTAATAAAATCACTTGCTATCACAAAAAAATGCGGATGACATATTTTCCTACATGGCTTAATATTCCCAAGCTCTTGACGGAGGTTAATGAAAACCACGTTTAAAATCTTGGAAAGACCGATTAACATCCATCTCCATTAGAGGATAAATCCAACTCTGATCTTGATAAGTCAACATGCATAGTACGCCTAAATAAGAGAACTTCAAGTCTAAGAATATACTATGGTGGCATTCGTCGACTTTAAGGATGCCTTTAAGAATGTCACAACAGGTTGGATAATAGCAATTTCAGATCTGCGAACAGAAGCACTGCTGAGTGTTCTGATAAATTTAGTTATCACAAAAAAATACAAAAATCCGAATTTAAATAGCTCGGATACATGCATTTCAAAGCACATCGCAAGGTGGTGGTTTCTTCTTTATTCTGTGGCTGGTATTACAAAAACGTTTATACCTTAAGAGTGCTAATGCGAAGAGTCTCTTTTATTCGACTGCACTGAATTGGTTGCTTCAACCAGGAAATACAGAACTTCTTCTGTGTATTGTGTATCTCCAATAACAGTATTCATAATCCAACTGTTTTTTTTTTTTGTCAAACAGGCGAAGTTTTGACAGCTAATTGAACTAGAATCCACATGTCAAAAAAAAATTTCAAATTGCTCATTCTATGGTTCTATAATACACTTCGTGGGTTATTAGATCTCTACTGGTGGTTGCTGTATCAATTCGGTGGCCAGGCAACTGTGTATCATTAGGAATGATGACAATATACATAGACAACTGAGCTTTGATGCTGTGGTAAACATATTTACCATTCCTACTATCTGTGCACGTCTATCATAAATGTACTGTACTGCCAAGCCATCTGAAGGCTATTTTGTACTGAAGCAGTCCACACGTACAGCTTTACAAGGAATACAATCCCAATCAGGGAAGACTAGACGGGTTTTGATCTGCCGAGGTGGTAATCCATTTACAAGTATACTGATGGGTCGGAAACCAATCAAGGCGTGGAAGGGTCATATTTTCGGAAGTACGAGTACTCGCATATTTTTTAATTTAGTTTTTAATTTTAATTATTTATAATGCATACACATTAGGATACAAAGATGTCTAATAAAATAGTGTAGTTAAAGTTGAGGTAAGATACATGTGTAATTCAAGTCTTAGTGTAAACCTGTTTTTGGGCGAAGGAGGAAGAAAAAATATAATGATTCATTTAAAAGAAATAAAAAAGACTACATAAATAAGAAACAGGAAATTTAAAGTTTTATAATCACCTGTATCTACATAATGTAGAAATATTAAAAATATATATAAAGGAGAACGCATTAGGCCATGGATTGACAGAGGTTTGCTTAAAACAATAAACAAAAAAAAAACGTTAAGGAAAAAATTCAAGCGCCATCCTTGTAACAAAAATTTGAAAAAATATTATCTTAAACTAAGTGAAGAGGTTAAGAAGGAAGTGGAATTAAATCGGGATAAGTATTACGCAAATAAACTGCAAAACTGTAAGAGTAATGTGAAATATGAGTGGAGAGTAGTCAATAACATCCTTAACAATAGAAAGGGAAAATGAAAAAATCAATGTGGATGGAATAGAATTATCAGACCCAGTAGATATTGCCAATCAATTTAATAAATTTTTTGCCACTTGCAATTGTAATATGTATTCAGATATAGTCGAAGATACTTCTCAAAATAACAGTTTTGTTTTTCAACCTTTCACACCGATAGAAATCCACAAATGTATGTCTCTTGATAACAAAAATTCTTGCACATCTGATGGCATAACTAACTCTCTTTTAAAACGTATTTCTTTATTTATTGTTGATGTCTTAAGTCACTTGTTCAACTTAAGTGTTAATTGTGGTACTTTCCCTGCATCTTTAAAATGTGCTGAAGTCATTCCTCTATTCAAAAAAGGAAATCGAAGTTCAATGACTCAATATAGGCAAATCTCTATACTCCCAACGTTTTGCAAACTTTTTGAAAAACTGATAAAAATACGCATAGTATAATTTTTAAATAAAAATAATTTTTTTTAGAAAGCAAAAATTTGGTTTTCGAGAAGGGAGATCTACTGAAGATGTCATTCTAAAGTCGTGTAGTGAAATTTATGAAAGCTTTAATTATAATAACACTATTCTAGTACTCTTCATCGATTTGACAAAAGCATTTGATATGGTCAATCACGATATACTTTTGGATAAATTGTATAGGGCAGGACTAAGAGGTGCGATTCATAAATGGTTCTCAACGTACCTATCAGAGTGAACTCAACGAGTAAAAATAGAAGGAATCTTTAGCAGTCAGTTAAAAACCACAATTGGTGTACCGCAAGGTTCAGTTTTGGGACCAATCTTATTTTTAATATATGTCAATTCAATGTTTTACCAAAACTTCAGTAGACGTATCACTGAATCAAAAACAAAAGCTCTTGTAAAAAAATGTCCTTATCTGTTCATACGTGTGGCAGTACTAACTTCCACAAAGATTTAGTGGGCTGTTCAAATTGTTTTCATATAGAAGGTGTTAAGAGTTATAAGTGTCTTGGTGTCCTAACAGACAGCAACCTGTCTTGGAAGACACATGTCGAAGAACTAAAAAATTACATGCTATCTTTCACTCGCAAAATGTATCTCTTAAGAGAACATTGTTCAAGAAAAATTCTACTAATGTTTTAACATATTATGGACTTGTACACTCTAAACTTCAATACGGTATTGCGAGTTGGGGTGGAACTTACAACAGCACCATCGAAATACTAAGTATTGCCCAAAAACACATAATTAAAATCATTTGCAATAAAAATCGTCTAGCCCATACTTGGCCATTGTTTCCTAGCTTACGCATACTTCCAGTAAACCATCTATACATCTTTAAGGCTACAGTGCTACACTAAGTAGCTCGAATATATACAGACTAACAGTAAATCATATGGCAATCGTTAACATTCTAATTTCCAATAAAACTCATTGCTTGAACTTTTACACTGCGACAGCACCAAGGCTTTTTAATAAATTACCAATCGAAGTTAGATTTATAGTAGAGCCCACTTTTTTTTAGCGAAGTAAAAAAATTTCTTTGTAGTATGGATATGGTTCTACAGTCAAAAGATTTGTAAATACAGCCGCTTAATTTGTTAACTATGTAGTATATCTACAATGTTTATAAAGTAATATTACCTGTTTTTCGTTATTATTCTTGCTTTATTTATCTTATTCTTGATTTTACCCCACATGAAATCTACAAAATTATATTGAATTAAAGGATCAAATCGTAGTAAAATTATTTTATTCTGTTGTATTTTATACAAGTATCTTTATTGTGAACTAAATTTATAATAATTTGTACCAACTAGCATTTAAGAAATTGAAATAATAATAAAAAAAAAAAGATATTAGTCAATTATTGTTATTGAGAAACGACCTTAGATATGATCGAAAAGCACCAGTACCAGTATCTTGCACTAACAGTTCTCGGAACTAATCAAAAAACTTTAAGCCATAATAATTTATTCAAACTTTGCTCCACCATCATCATCACCATCGTCAGTATTATTATGATCTTTTATCCGATTGCAACCCAAAGCAATTCAATACATCACCCTTCTTCATTTCAAGCTATGGCCTATTTTCACCCTTAGGTGATTCTATTTGCTCCTGGAGGGTAAAAATCATACGTGATTTCATCCGATTATCGAACAAGTGTTCCCTTACAAGGATTCAGATACGAGTATTATTCCACCCCTTCTCTGGCCGCCCCATTTATTCCAAGACCAATCCATTATGGTGGCCTCCAGCTTAAGAGACCGTGACAGGATGGTTGTCAGCGTTCGACGCTTTGTCCATGAATTCTGCATGTGAGTTTGAGTCAGAATCAGTCAACAGATGAGCTGGGTATTTGTATGTGGGTAAATTTTTGTCGTTTTTCGATGTCCGGGAACAATGCAGAAGGTTGGTTGCTAGTATTGGCATATCTCTGAAATCTGTTTTTTTTTTTTTTTTATTGTGGATGAGAAAACAATAATAATAGATGGGGTGAAAATTGGAAAACGAATGACCTGATTGTATTTTGTTCTTTTGCAGAATGTTTCGATATTCTAAACATTTCCCCAGTTGCTTAATGGAAGACGAATGTGTGAATGTTCGGAAATTCTTCAATGTTTTTTATTCGATGTTAACGGTATTTTTGTGTGTGGGTATATTGAAATAGAAAAAAAATTAGATAAAAAAGCAAAATGAAAATATACGAGTCATTTAACGGAACGATATGGTACTCCTGCCAATGTAATTTTTATTTATTGTATATTTAAGAATCCGTGGACACTTTACCAACAAATGTGGCGCTAAAGTACTGAACATTCAGTTCTACGAAATGGAATTTCGTAAACAAATAATCGGAAACAAGGCACCATTATAACTCACCGGGAGAATAAAATGCACCCTTTGTGTGAAAACTCGCTATGAGATAAAATGTAACAGCTTCAAATTATAATTTTCACATGGCGATGTAAACACAGACGATGCTTAAAATTGTGTACAAAATAAATGTTTCAAGGTAGAATTGTGTTCTTTTTTTTTGAATCAGAAGCTGGATCCACTTTGGAAGTCAAGTAATAATAAAATAAAAAACAGCAAAATTCGAATTACCATTAAAGAGTATACAGAAACTGAGGAGTGCTGGTGCAAATTTTTATTGTGATTGCAGCCTATGAGGGCTCATCTACCATTTCCATGTTAATGGAATGAGCTTAAAAGGTGAGTTATTGTTATCCAATGAAAATTGGAGCGGAGCCGTTAATAATAACATCACATGTTGGGTTCAATCTTCCAAACATTACTGGTCACTCGGACATGCACTAACAGAGCAGGAACCTTATATCAACCTCGTATCCCAGATCAGAAGCTGATACCGTTACAGAGTATCACTGCTATTGAAGAGTGCTATAAAATAGATCGCTCCGAAAGAGGATGGAACCCTGTAATACCTGCCATTGCAATTGCTCTAAATAGAAGAAACAGTGAATGCAAAGCTTCAGAGCATTACATAGGCAAAAATTCATAAGAGTAACATGCTTACGCCCTAGAGAAGAAGGACGACTTTATCAAAGAGTGCCTCGGCTAAGACACGCAAACATTAGCACGACGTCAAGATCGGTTTTGACTGGAATATAACCCGCATCGAAAACGGACTAAAATTAATTGACCTTGGGATGGGCTGACACATGTTCATCACATCAAAAAACAGTAAAGAGGCTGCCAGCCAAATTAATTAAATCGATGCGAATCAAAAATCATTTAGTTTAGACATCGGAACGTAGCAAAGATGCGGATGCTGATATGTAGGACGTTAAAATACCGAAAAAGTATTAAATGTACGTACACCTTTAGTTGTAATCAATATGCATACTCCTTTAATTTTTGTGGACAACAGTTCAGTGTAAAAACAAAACTGCCAGTCTTTTTATGAACAACGTCAAATAAAGAAGAATAAAAAGTGCCTCGTGCAAAAAAAACGTATTCATTTCGTTGTAAAATTAACTCATCACATCTCAGAAGTGGGATTAACCAATTAAATACGAACAATAACGATCTCTGCCGAATTTTTCGATATTTTGACCAAAGACAAAATGGTCAATACAACCAAGGAGATGATGCTCTTTGCATTGCAAACTGCCGACATCAACGTGCCTTCAACTGCAACAATCAAGAAAATAAAACGCCGATATACCCAGCTGCTGTCAATTAGTGTGGATTTCTCCGATGCGTCCGACAAACTTCGGTCAAAATGTCCGAGCTGATGCATTTAGCCAACAAATCGATGTCGTCGACGTACCACCTGCCGCCACAAAAGGCAATATCTTCGGAAACTAAGTTGCCAACTGAAGTCACATCGAACGTTCAAATGATGCCATTGATGAAAACATTGATCAACAATTGGAGCGATTACGCAAACAACGTGATCTTTTATTGCTGCAAAACGAAACTGATGCACTTTCGCGACAAACATTTCAGCCAAACCCGCAGCAAAACTGATTAATGACGTAAGCGCAATTTGTCTCCGCCTACATTTAAGTGCGTCGAATCTTCTTCTCTCACCTCCTACGGACCCATTGTACTTACGCCCCTTCTCTCCAAGGTCATGGAAACGCTGATAAACCGTCAGCTCTTGAAATATTTCGAAACACGAAAACTTCTTAACGACCGGCAGTACGGTTTTCGTAGCAACAGGTCCAATGGTGATCTGATGGCATGTCTCACCGAAAAGTGGTACCAAAGCGTACATCAATCTGGCGAAAGCAAGATAGTTGCACTTGATATTTCTAAGGCATTTGACAGAGTTTGGCATCAGGCTCTTTTGTCGAAAATGCGTGCTTTTAGGATCGACGACTCTCTTCTTCAATGAATTAGAAATTACCCTTCGGAACGTTCAATTCAAGTTGTCTTCAATGGTTTCAAATCTGATATTCACAAAATAAATGTTGATGTGCCCCAGGGCTCCATTCTGTCTCCGACACTCTTTTTAATTTTCATCAATGATCTCTTGTCTGCTACCTCTAATCCAATATACTCCTTTGCTGACGACAGTACTCTCTGCTTTTCATATTCGTTCCCGGACTTACGTTCCTGCTCTTCGGCTGTAGAACGGGAACGGCAGCGTATGTTAAGCTCATTAAATTCTGATATTACCAGAATAACTAATTGGGGAACCACTAACAGAGTAGAATTTAATGCTTCCAAAACACAATGCTGTCTGCTGTCGTTAAAGCGAAATATAAACTTTCCATTCCCGGTATGTGCGTCAATAACAACTTACGTTGGAATGACCACATATTCGGTGTAGTCAAAAATGCTGCGAAATGTCTAGGGTTTCTCACGCGATATAAGAAATACTTCACCCCCTCTGATCTGGCCCCAATACATAAGGCGTTTATCCGCCCGAAATTGGTGTACAACTCCCATATCTGGTCGGGTGCGCCCAAAACCTGACCTACCCCGATGCTACAATTGCTCAAAGTTTGGCCATTGTCAGCAGCCAAAACGACCGCCGAACTCGTGTTTCAAATGCGCATCAACAGAACACGTGCATCGCCAATGCCCCAACCATTCCACTGCTGCTACTTTTTCTGCCATTAAACCAAATGGGGAGGACGTTCCCGTCGAATCGATCGAAGCTTTAAGAATGCCCTAGAAGTTTTATTCGGTGTGCGGTTATACCTTATACTTACGCCAAATTGAAGCCAAACATCAATTACCGCAGTATTGGGAATTACCCACTTACACAATTAGGATCAGTTCAATGTAAATTTAGACTTTTGGATCAAGATATCAATCATGAATTAATTATACTTCCAACTGAAGATATGCCTTATGCTATTCTGTTGGGTAGAAATTTTTATAAAAAAGCGAAAATCCAATTGCGTAGAATGAAATATATAGTACTTATGATAAAAATCGTTTAGTTGAATTTAATAAAAATGTTAAAAACTTAAGTTCAGATCCGAAACTCACTGATGTTGTTCATTCACTTGATTTAAGTAATCATTGCTTCAGTCATAATACAATTCAAGATGAAATATCGCTTAATTTGTGAAAAACACCGTCCCGCTTTTAATACTCTTCTGTTACAAGTAACCCTTATTCGTTTGCGGTCAATGATGCGAATGATGAGTTTATGAAATGGTGTGCTATTAATATTGAAAACCCCTTCTCTTGTGCCATAGAAAGTCTACTTCATATCAATCCGTCACTTTCATCTGAGCACATTTCCGAAATTCAGAACATTATTGCCGAGTCATATTACAATCTTTCTTCCTATAAAGTGCAACATTTAGATTATCATATGAAGATAAATGTTATGCATGACACTCCGATTTTCTGCCGACTCCACCGTTTATCACATTATGAAAGAATTGAAATTAGAAAGACCATTCAAGCTCTGCTTGACCAGCACATAATTCGAGCAAGTAATTCGAATTACGCTTCCGCCATTGTACCGGTAGCAAACAAAAACGATGAAATTCGGTTATGCATTGATTATAGGCCGTTAAATAAAATAACCATGCGTGACAATTATCCACTGCCATTAATGAAAGATTGTATTGAACATTTAGGAGGCAAACATATTCGATAACTGATTCAATCAAATATACTTCTTTCGTTACGTCTGACGGTCAATATGAATTTATGCCACCACCAGAATTTCAACGCTCATTAACTTAATTCTGAGAAAGTTCATTAACGAGGGGCTATTAGTTATTTATATGGACGACATATTAATTGCATCAAAATATTACTTAACCCATTTGAAAACAGCACGCGATGTTTTACGCACCTTACGTCAAAACGACCTACGCCTGCAACTGAAATGTAAATTCGCATACAATTGCAGCACCAATGAGTAAACTCTTAAGAAAAGATACACCCTATGCTTTTACTTCCGAATGCAAACTAGCCTTTCGTACCTTACGTGACAAATTATTAGAAGCACCTGTTTTATCAATTTATAGCCCTTATGCCGAAACTGAACTTCATTGTGATGCAAGTTCCCTAGGTTTTGGTTATGCAAAAGCAATCCGATGGAAAACTCCATCCAGTATCATTTTTTGCACAGTTATGAACTTGAAACATTGGCCACTGTTTATGCACTTAAGAGATTCCACATTTATTTAATAAGAATCCCGTTCAAATTAGTAACTGATTGCAATACCTTAGCACTTACGTTATAAAATCAAAGTTATTCGGCCAAAATAGCGCGATGGGCATTGAAGTTGGAAAAATATAATTGCACGTTGATGCACTTAGTCGTTCTGGTGTTGTAGGGTATATAGTTAACGCGGATCTTGATTTTCATTTGCAAATCACCCAAAACCGTGACCCTCATCTTCTTAACTTACGTGATAAATTAGAAGTGACTGAATTAAAAGATTTCTAACTAAGAGGCGGTTTGGTTTTTCATAAATCACCTACCGGTCATCTTCAGCTTTGTGTCCCTTCCGAAATGATTAACAATGTCATACGTATAACCCATGAGAAAAGGAGTCATTTGGCTTCTGATACGTGTTGTAGCCAAATTAAAAAAAACATTACTGGTTTCCGTACATGAATGAACATGTTAATAATTTCGTGTCAAATTGCTTAAAGTGCATTTATTATTCTGCATCACCTTCTGAAAACAGTGGCAACCTTCATTCTATCCCTAAGAAACCTGAGCCTTTTGTTACAATTCATATTGACCATTTGGGTGCCCTTCCGTCAATCAATTCAAAGAAAAAATACCTTCTGGCTGTTATTGATGCATTTACCAAGCACGTTAAGTTATATCCGACTGCAACTACAAACGCTCGTGAATTGTGTGCAGCATTGAAAAATTACTATTTCCCATTTTATAGTAGACCCAGGCGTATAATTAGTGACCGGGGACCCTGTTTCACTTCTTCTGAATTTGAAGAATTTGTAAAATCAAACAATATCAAACATGTCAAAAATGCTACTTCTTCGCCACGTGCAAATGTCCAAATCGAACGCATTAATCGTGTCTTAAGCCCCATGCTCAGCAAACTTTCCGAACCAATTATCCATTCAGATTGGGTAAGCCAAATACCTAGGACAGAGCATGCTCTAAATAAGTCTGTCCAATCTTCCACAAAAAAGAGCCCTTCGGTACTTCTGTTTGGGGTTGAACAACGTGATCTCATTGTTGATGAACCTACGGAATACCTTGACAAAATTGACGATACGTCTGAGATAAATTTGCCAAAAGAAAGGGAAGAAGCATATAAAAATATTTGTAAAGCACAAGAAGCCAATTCAAGACAATTTGCATAGCATCATAGACCTGCATGAGAGCTTTCAGTCGGTGATTATGTCGTGATAAAGAATATAGATACGGCTGTGGGCAAAAACAAACAACTTATTCAGCGATTCCGAGGTCCATATGTCATTCACAAATGTTTACCGAATGATCAATATGTCATTTGAGACTTTGACGGATGTCAAATAACTCAACTAGCTTACGATGGTATATTAGAAGCATCTAAATTAAAGTTATGGTTAAAACCATCCCTTGACTGTATGACTGAGGCCCCTAGAGCAACACTTCTAAAATTAGACATAAGACCCATGTATCCAAAAAGTAATATGATGACGTAAACTAGAATCGAGGTAGATCCTTGTCAGAACAGCCAAGTTGTAAGCAATGTGTACACCCCTTTAATTTTTATGGACAACAGTTCAGTGTAATTTTTATGGACAACAGTTCAGTGTAAAAGCAAAACTGTCAGTCTTTTCATGAACAACGTCAAATAAAGGAGAATAAAAAAGTGCCTCGTGCAAGAAAATCGTTTTCTTTTCGATGTAAAATTAATCCATCACACATCAAAAAACTGAAATTGAGCGAGAATGCTAGAGTTAAATCGAGTAGAGTCTTTCAAAAACTTTTGAGAAGTCATATCCTGCCAACCTCTAACGCGAGCATCGAACTTGCCGAGTTGTAGAGGCTGAGTAGGGTCAATGAATTTCGAGTATTTCTCCAGACGAGTTCTGAAACCAAAGGATCCCCCCCCCTCTTCCCACCCAACCACTCCTTTTCCACTGGGCTGGATCAAGGTGTCATACGACCCGTGCCGAAGATCAACCTGGCTGAGGGCCCATCTTCTCCAAAAATAGCTCAGTCGCAAACGGAGTAACCGGATACCTGGCGACCTCCGGATTAACTCGCCTTATATGTATATGGCGGATGTCCGTACAGATGGACAACCCTTCCGCCGCTACTCGTGGAACAAGCAAAAGAAAACCCGAGGCCGGTACTCTTTTAATACCGGAGGTAAAACTGTGGCAGGCAATGGTGCACCATCGTCTAAAGGCAAGCACAACCAGCCTAAAAAGAAACCTTCAGGGTGCGGTAGGACTGTGGTAAGCCATAGTCCTACAATTTCCTCCACCCCTAGCAGCAGCAAATTTGTGGCAGGCCACGGACTTGTGGCTGCTACCAAAACTCCTCTCCCCAAGGAGGAATCTGGAGCTCAGCCGCGTCGGCAAGATCCATATAAGGCGCTCTACGTAAGATGCCTAAATGCTTCACGCATCATCAAAACCTTCGAATCCATTCTGGAGGTTGAGAGAAGTGCGGACATAAATAAAGACGGATTACCCACTGCTTCCACTGCTAACAAAACACTTAAAGACTGCTTCAAGCGCCAGAGATCTTTGGAGGAAACCGTGCCGGTTCTCAAGAGGCCCAAAACCCCTGGGCCATCCAACAACACATCTCTGAGGTCTTTCAGTGAAGTCCTAAAGGACGCTATAATAGTTGCGGTAATCGATAGGAATGATACCGATGGTTCTATAACACCTAAACCGTGGCAGCTGGGCAAGCTGAAGCTTTCAAGCAACTTCTTGGCCATCATGCGGGAAAACCCCGGACCACCTCCTATGACAAGCGGCGCTGGCTGGCACCAAGGCTACATCAAGCTCATCGCATGTGCCAATCAGAGATCTATCGATCTCTTCACTGAAGCCATAGGTGGTTTAGGAGAGATTTGGCCAGATGCAATACTCGAGGTCGTATCTAAGGAGGACATCCCTAGCAGACCTCGAACTCGTACCTGGATCCCAGCAGAACCCTCCTCCCCAGAAAGCATTCTGGAGATCATCAGGCTCAGTAACCCGACCCTTCCGACTCATGACTGGAAAGTCGCGAAACTGGAGGAACTAAGGCGTTCTTATAGATTCGCGTTGATCGTGATCAATAAGGAATACCTTAATCCTCTAGCTCAGACAAAAGGCGTGATTCGATTCGGATTCGAGTCAATTCATCGAGAGGTCTATAAAAAGGATGAGCTGGATGCTGATAAGCAACCTCGTCCTCCTTTAATGGAGACACCATTAAACACAACCTCAGACCCTAGAGCGTCGATATCCTTTCCAGAAATGGATAGCGACGACTACAATCTATCCGAGGTGACAAGCGACCTGTCGATTTCCTTATCTGATAGCCCGTCGGAAATGGAAACCGATGACGAAGCAAAACGAGGTCCTATACGATCAGAGGAAGAAGATGAACTCTTGGGCACATCTTAAGAATCGGAGGATCTCAACAGCACCGTAGTGGAAACTTCTCTGGGGAACTGTAGCAATGATTCGGTTTCTCCAGATTAATCTCTATCACTCAACAAAGGCTTCGGCCGCACTCATTCTGCGTCTTTCAAAAAACGCAGAAGACATTATCCTAATCCAGGATCCATGGATTGTAGAAGGCGTGTTTCGTGGACTTAGGACACCCGTATATGTCCCGCCCTATTCAAGAGACAAAGGTAAGATCAGAACTTGTATATTGGTGAAACGTAACCTTAATGCACTTCTACTTTCTAATCCCAGCGACCCCTACATAACCGTTGCCAGACTAGAGACTGCCAAATGCTCCTACTAGCTAGAATCGGCACGATCATGTGGGCCCTCTCCCTGGTGATAACCTAGAAAGGGTGGTACTGGAGGCTGGAAGGCAAAAAAACTGGCCTCATCATCGGATGCGACGCTAACGCTCATCACACGGTATGGGGCAGTACCGACATCAATAATAGAGGTGAGTTTTTGACTATATTATAAGTACTAACCTCTTTATTTGCAATATTAGCAATGAGCCCACTTTTATAACAAGAAACCGACAGGAAGTGCTAGATATAACTCTTGTAGCCGACAGCATCACTCAAATGGTAATGAACTGGATGGTATCGACTGAACACTCTTTTTCAGACCACAGATACATCCAATTCAGCCTGAACGATGCTTATCCTAGTCAACCATCATTCCGGAACTACCGGAAAACTGACTGGCCAAAATACAGAGGAATACTGTCAGAAACGCTATCCTCTGAACTATCAAATCCCCCGCGTGACACCAATGAGCTTGACATGAAAGTCAGGTATTTCACTCTGGCCCTCAATCAGCTATGGCCGCTTCCTGCCCTCTTATCCAACCTAGAGGCAAGAAAAAGCCACATTGGTGGACATCAGCACTGGGACTGCTCAGAAACACTTCCAGAAAACTTTTCAACTTAGCAAAGAGCACAAGAAAAGTGACTGACTGGGTCTCATACAAAGAATCGCTCAAATTATACAAAAAAGAACTGAGGAAGGCAAAGTGACAATCCTGGAGGTCCTTGTGTGACAAAATCACGGAAATCTCTGAGGCATCACGGCCAAGAAAAATCCTCTCTACAAATCCTATGATGCCTAGCTGTTTGAAAAAAACCTATGGCTCTTGCACAACCTCAAGTGATGAATCATTCTACTGGACACCCACTTTCCAGGTAGCTCTCAATTCGTGGTCAGTACAGGCCTATTGCAACCGGGACCAAAATTCATGGTCTGATCACAAGAGACAAACTGCTCTGGGCGCTGCATAGCTTCAAACCATACAAGTCTGCTGGTCCGGACGGTATAATACCTGCCGAGCTACAGAGGTCCTCAGATATTATTCTGCCTGCGCTAGAAAATATTATGAGGAGGTGTGTAGAACTTATCCACACTCCACTGTCATGGAGAGAAGTTAATGTAGTTTTCATTCCCAAAGTCGGAAAATGTTCTCATGTTGTCCCAAAGGAGATCAGACCTATAAGTCTATCATCTTTCCTTCTGAAAACTCTAGAACGATTGATTGTCAACGGCTCAACATGCCTACTGTAAAGGAAAGGCGGTGGAAACGGCACTGACTAGCCACATCGAATGATCCTTACAATATAAAGAGTACACAATGGTTGCTTTCCTGGACAGGGTGCCTTTAACAACGTCAACACATCCACAATCACGGCTGCGCTGTCAACTCTGCAGGTAGACGACTCACTTGGGGAGCTGATCAGTCTTATGCTAAAAAGCAGGATAATCAACCCCAAACTGGGTAAGACTTCTGCTAAAAGATGTGTCAGCAGAGGTACGCTGCAAGGCGGTGTCCTCTATCCCCTACTCTGGAACTTAGTAGTAAATGAACTGCTGATATACCTGGAAGCGGGTGGTAACAGTGTGATTGCCTATGCGGATGAATGGTCTCATACCATTAAAGAACTCCTTCAAGTAAATCTCAATAGATTAGCCCGTTGGGCAGATCGCTGTGGATTTGGAATAAACCCGCATAAAACTGATCATGTTCTCTTTTCTAGAAAAAACTATAGACCCTCCTTCAATAAACGGTACCAGGTTAGTGTTTTCCGATACAGCAAAATATCTGGGTTTCATTTATGACAAAAAACTAAACTGGAAACCTAACATTCAAGAAAACGTCAATAAAGCTACAATAGCTTTATTCTCTTCCAAAAAAGCCATTGGTAATAAATGGGGCTTTCAACCCCAGATAACCCACTGGCTGTACATCTCGGTCATAGGACCGATACTTACTTACGGGGTGGTAGTCTGGTGGACGGCCTTAGAAAGTGCGGTTAACTGATATTTTCAGCTGCGACTGCAGCTATTCGCCTTAAAGCGACTAAACAGTGGACAAATAATCCAGTATTTTTTGTATAATACATTAGGAATCCTCAGAGAGAACATCGATTACACCACACCTGAACTTTGGTTTGACAAAAACTTCCATGTAAGCTTCCCCTCTATAGTAGATCCTTTTGGGAGGAAGATGCTTTCATGGAGGGCAAGTCAATCCATCTCTACACAGATGGATCTAAAACCAATAGCGGAGTTGGTGGAGGCGTTTTCTCAGACACGCTAAATCTAAGCCTCTCTTTCCGTCTTCCAAATTACTGTGTTCCAGGTGGAAATTTTGGCGATTAAAAAAGCTCTGTTCTGGCTTAAGGAAAATGTGATATCTGCAAAGAATATCCGTATCTTTTCGGATAGTCAGGCCGCTATCAAATCCCTGAACTCAGTCTCACTATATTCTAAAACCACCCTTGAATGCCGATCATCTCTTATGGAGATGTCAGAGCAGTTCAACCTTCACCTCTGTTGGTTGCCGGGCCACAGAGACGTTCCAGGGAACTGTTGAGCCCATGAACTCGCCAAAATGGGAACCACTCTACCTATTCTACCGGAAAAGGGTAGCAAATCTGGCCAAAACTGGATCTGTATCGCTCTAAGTATCTGATCCTTCTAAATAAGGAACATTTCAGCGCCATTATAGGTGTCATCACTGGACAATACCTCATAGGCAAGCACGCAAGAAGGCTTGGCGCCTCTACAAATGATTTCTGCAGAAGCTGCATGGACGAGGAGGAGGAGGAGACAATCCTCCACATACTCTGTACATGTCCAGCTCTCTCCCAGAGAAGAAAACTTTACTTAGGAGCTTACTTCTACAACGACCTAAACGATCTGAAAAATATAGATGTAAACAGTCTCCTACGCTTCGTCAGAAGCTCAAACTGGTTCCATCAGTAAGAGGATCATAGATCCACGTGGCATCACAATGGGCCAATAGGTTTAAGTGGGTTGGTATATCCAACAGCCATTCTTACCTACCCTTTTCCTACAAAATAAAGCATGCTTCTATGCAGTGGTAATGAAGCATCTGACGCAATAGATTTCATACGACTACCACAATGGATGGCTAATTTCTTAAAGAGGACCGACATTCACATGTAGCAAAACCAAGACAGTACAAAGTTAAGAAATTCAAGATCTGCGACGAACTGCACGAGTAAAGAAGGTAGGGGAACGTCAGCTTCTGAGATAGAAAAAAGGTATAATTGGTGAATAATCTTAAAGAAAATTCAGAAACTACAAATGGATACTCATAACCTCCTCATCGTGTTTTACGTTGCATATGAAACGCCAATCATCAAAAAAATCAAAATTCATCCGCTGCAGTGATTAGGGCTTGTAAAGTGAATGAACAAGACTAGAGCCGGAGTATATTCGAATGCATTCGGAGGGACAACCCAGTTAAAGAAGAACGTGCCTCTATGTTGGCACGCTCAAGTGGAGAGGCACCTCAGCCAGCCAAATTGGTGTGCAGAACTGTGTGCGGTAGGCGAAAGACCGCGGTAAATACATGGAGAGAGCTATTGGTTGAGTCTTAGGTTCACTGTAGCGTGACTCTGGGCCCCTGCCCAATTTTACAGATTAAGGGGAAGAACAATAGCTTGTCTTATGTAAAATGACATTTTGAACGCATTTCAGTGGCCAGGCGATAGAAGAGATCTGTAGTAGTTTTATCGGCAGCCTGACCAGAGGCCAAATTCTGGAAACATGGAAGTTAGGACCCCTCGTACTTCGGTTGAAGTAGGCCCGCTTATGGGAGCTTCATGGTGACTGTTTGTTTGTTGAAACCTAAAATCGCTGAGAGGGTTTCCCGACTATTGTTGAATTACCCCAAAATGTTGCAAATACTATATGGCGCCATGACCCTAAGATTAGCAGAGGTCTTAGGTATGGCTCACCCTTTTCCAAAGGGGAAGTCGTTCCTACCCAATGAATTCGCACTGGTATCATTCTGAATGGGGTTTCTTCAGGAGTCTGCATTATTCCACATTCAAGATGAGGCGCTAATTGAACCACTTATTAATCCCGTGTGTGATGGCATACCGTGGGTTTAAGCTTTCATGGCAGGTTCCCACGTAAAGCTATGCACAAATCTGTAGTATCACCCTAAGTGAAGTAAGTAAATTTTTCTTTCTCATTTTAAAAAAATCAGAGATGTAGCTTGTGTAATAGCAAATAAATCTATTGTTCGCCATATCACAAAAAGTTCCAAATATTTGAAACAAAAATCAATCTTCACAATGTGTCAAAAGCCACATGACTTGAAGTGTGCAACAAGGTACAAGTTAAAAATTTAACTTAGCTATTTCAGACGGCAACAACACCTACAGAGCTCTCCTCTGTTGGTTTGGGGTGGAGTTTCCTGCTATGATACATACGACAGGTGATGCAGAACACATATATATATGACAGGAAATAGCTATTAGAGTGGCTTATAATGAGCTTAGGGCTTCTCTCATATTTATAAAAGTAAGGTCCGATAATGGCGAGTTTACTTTTATTCGAGGAACAGCCTCATCTGTAATTGACTACTGTTTTATCTCCGGAGCATGGAAATAACTTGCGGCCGATTTTCGAGTAGGAGTGGAACACTTTTCGGATCACATGCCTCTCGAAATTGGATACATCGCAACCAGTCCATCAAATGAATTCACCACCACCCAACTGAGATTACTACCGAAACTGGTTAGGAACGAAAAAATGCGTAGTAGCTTCCAGAATAACGTAAATCTCCACCTAGAGCGTTTATACGATTCAAACACTCCGCTAAGTATTGAGGCCGTGACGAAACTGCAGTCCCATGGTTTAAACCACAAGATATTAAAAGCCCCTGCAAGCAAAGATGATTCGACATAGAATGTAATATTGCTAGATGCAGGTCTTTTACCTTTTTTTAGGTCTATGTACAGCGAAGCAAACAAGGACTTTAAGCACCTGTGTTACTCAAAAAAGGTAGCCTACGAACAACAAAAGTTTGTTGTTGTCAATAACTCAAGATCATCCGCTGAGTTTTGGAGAGCGGTGAAGTACGTAAACGGACAAACAAATACAATCGCTACCACGTCAAAAGTCCCACTTTTGAGAGAACACTTTCGCAGCCTACTCAACACCACACTTAGTTCCGCCTTATTCCAGTATGCAGTCCCTCTTTTTACAAACGATTTTCTGTATGCACCATTTTCAATTCAAGAAGTACAGAAAGTAATCGATAATTCAAAAAGTAGAAAAGAGCCAGGAGAAGACCGTATTCCCTATGAATTTTATCAAAACTGTACTCCTGAATTCGTATATGCGCTCGCGGCGGAATACAATCGAATATATGTTAGGCAAATATACCGAAGAGTTTTAAAAAAGCAATAATATATCCACTACATAAAAAAGCAGACTTCCACGATCCAAACAATTATAGGGGAATATCTTTTTTGAACACTTCAGCTAAGCTTTTTGCTGCCCTAATATATAACAGACTAGCTCAGTAGGCTAAAAGTATCGAGGTTTTATCAGAATTTCAGGCAGGCTTCAGAGAAAACTATTTCAGTGCCGACCAAATATTTGTTCTTACTAATATTGCAGAAATTTATAAAAAGAAGCATAAAAAGTTGTACGCGTTTTTTGTTGACTTCCGAGCGGCATTTGACTCCATATCACGAGAAGCACTATTTCACAAACAGTACAAAATTGGGATCTCGACTAAAATCATTCATACTCTAAGAGCAATGTATGAAAACAATGTTGCGTTTGTGTGGGCTGGAGAATCCATATCTGAAGAATTTACATCAACAACGGGTGTGAAGCAAGGGTGCATTTTGAGTGCATTACTATTTATATTATTTATCAACGACATAACAGATGATGTAGGCGGAGGAATTAACTTTTGCCGAACGAAGATCCCGGCACTGATGTATGCGGATGACATTGTCTTCCTTCCTGACATGGCAAATTGTATGCAACTCATGATGAATAGGCTCAGTGAATACTGTAAATGCTGGGACTTGCTTGTTAACCTAGAGAAGTCTAAGACAATGGTATTCAGAAATGGAGGCGGCAGATATTCCAGATGTGAAAGATGAACCTACAGCGGCGAGATGATTAACAATATGCGCTGCTATAAATACCTCGGAGTTCTGGTAACAAGCAACTTAAATCTAAACAAACACTTGGAGGCAAAGTTATCAGATGCTAAACGGGCAAGTTCTTCTGTTTGGGGGCGGTGCATTTCGAATAACTATGTGTCTCATAGCTCAAAATATAAACTGTTTCGTGCAACCGCTATGCCAATACTGCTATATGGAGCTCAAGTTTGGGGATACCGTTATTTCCCACAGTAGAGACCTGTTTGGAAACTGAAATGCCTCCTTTATTCTTAGAGACTCTTAAATTACACTTTGACTATGTAGTCAAAGTAATGTCAATGGATGGAAAAAGTTTGACGAAAATCGTTCCTACACGCATTATTGCAACAGGAGCTATTTTCGTGAATGAGTCAGAGTGTGGCCTAAGCCATGAAATTACAGCGTATTTGGAGCCTGATTTAATAAGAACTCATCGTGCATCTTTACTTAAAGAAACTGCTAAAAACTTGTATGACAAATTTGCGAATGGATCTCAATCATCTCCGCACAGGATGTATTATAGTAAATTAAAATATCATCTGCAAGAAAGTACATATTTTTTAAATCCCTACTCGGCGGATAAAATAAGCACAATATTTAAATTGAGAGGAGGGCTGATAAGTCTGAATTTTATACCACACCGCCCAGAACTACCAATCCCGTGCAATATGTGCAACCTAACGTAAGAGAAAATATTTTTAATTTTCTTGCCATCTGTCCCATTTAAGGGAATACCGCTTACAATCCGCATTTTGAACGAGCAGAAAGGATGGGATTTATTGTACAATTTTGCACTGAATGCCCTTCGCTATAGAGGACGTATTATCGAGGAGGACTTTTAAATTATATTTACATAATGGAGTTTATTTTTTGTTTTGTTTTATTTTTGTACCAATTTTATAGGCCTAGTCTATTGATATACAAATAATTGCCAATCTGGTAGACGGTTATCAGCCATGCCAAAAAAGGAGACTTAGGAATTATTGTTTTTTGTAAACTACTTAAAAGGAAATAAAAGTCATTTATAACTAGTTAGTTAGTTAACTAGGCCCAATAATGACCAGTGTTATGAACACATTAGAGAGTGCAATTTTTCAGGTGTAAATGAATCTCATGAGTTTCTTCTGGATTCCCTTCCGTCCATAAATGCCTAATTAGCTTTTCACAGACCCAATGAACCAAAAATGAGCCCCGTCACTGAACTACTTCATGCTACTCAAGAGTCCCATACTCAAACTCTCGTCACAAGTTCTCGTGTATATATGGCAGTTTCTGCATAAAACTAGACCGAGATCTTTTCTTAAAATTGCCCAGGCGTTGTTGCCTTTACGCCATATGGTACGAAATTCATCAATAACACGACGAATATGTAGTAACCTTAGTTGATCCATTATGAGGACCCAAAAAATACATTTCGCGATTTGAAGGCCGATTTTTAAAATATCATCGAATTCTTCTGTCATAGGTTAAATAACAATTTGTCAAATGGTGTTGAGTTTAAGTGTCACAGAATTGTTAAAAATAACAAGGACGGTTTGAAAGTTATCACTATTGGAAATTCTATGAGTCACGAAAAAAGCACATTTCAGTTTGTGATTTTCAGAAAACTAAATAGGAATTACAAGGAAAATAATTTTTTCAACCATTAGAATTGTTACCACCAACATCCATACACGATTTTACTTATCTGCAAAAAAAAACCCTGAATTCGGTTTAAATATCTGCCTAATAAACTGCACGCAATTATGAGTAATTATGAGTTTTCATTTCATGAATTAGCCTGCACCATAGAAGGCAGTTTACGATAATTTTTTTCTTTTATCGTTTTTTATAGCTAAGACACATCCAGTCAGATTAATGGCAAAAGTTTTTCCTTCGGTTTCATCTAAATTTAATTTTTTCTGCAATTTTTTTTTCAGAAAAGTTATAAATTTTCCTTGATTCTAAAGGCGAGGGCCTTTTAGAATTCAGCGATGAACACTTTCAAGTATATGCAGTCATACTCTTAGCAATCCACACTTGTCTTGATTGTAATTCCAGAAATATGTTTGTGTAAAATTAACAGTGAAATAAACAGAAAGCTATGAAAATATATCCTGATGAAGAATTCGGTTTTAGAAGCGCTCGGAGTACATTTCATAAAGTTGTTCTATGTAAATAGAGTGCAAATAGAAACGTGTGGAAAGCAAGCCATTTGGTGTGACACTACTTCATATTAAAAAGCTTTCGGTTCGGACTCACGGATGAAAAAAAATTTAACCTTGACGGCCCCGATGGTTACAACTTTTATTTTCATGATCTAAGAAAGGTGGAACTTATTTTGGCAAGACACCACAGCCGTACATCAGGTGTAATGGTGTCGGAGCTATCACCTACTATGGCACAATCCAGTTAGAGTTTTTGTCGACAACAATGAACGGAAACAACTACAAATGTTTGCTGGAGCGGTCATTTCCAAAAGTGAAAAACATTTTCGGACCTTTGTCTTGGATATTCCAACAAGGCAATGCCTCCATCCACACTTCCAGGGTTGTTTGAAGTTGGATTCAATCAGAAGACGTGTAACTTTTGCCATAGCAGCCCTATTCACCGGACTTAAGCATAATCGAAAATGTTTGGGCATGGTTATCTCGTAAAGTGTATGAAGGCGGAAGACAACTTGAAGACAAGGACACTTTAATCGAAGCTATTCGTGATGCCTGGGCCCAAATTTCTCATGATTACTTAAAAAAACTGTATGATTCTATCCCAAGCCGTCTTATAGAGGTCATCTCGAAAAATGGCGGGCATACTCATTATTAATGTAGAAAAACATAATAAATAAATGTTTTAAAACCATAAAATGTAAACATTTTTTCCTTTCTTTCGAAGATTTTGCATGTGGCCTCATCCTAGTGGCGCATCTTTTTATACACTTTTCAAGAAGTTCATTGTTTGATCTTGGGAAATTCCAACTGCCGTTTCTTATTTCTTTAATTTTATGACTTCCTGCTGAGAAAATATGTACTTGTTCACAGGCAGTAAAAATTTACGGGTACAAAATTTCAAACTGGTATAAAGAGTGAAAATCGATTGCAAAATAGATGGCCTCATCCTAGTGATCGCCAGTGAATGTCGGCCTTCCTTCCACAATTCCGCATGCTACCGTAGAGTCTAAAAATATTGCGTTGTCAACAATGAAGAACTCGCTTGCATATTTTCATAGTATACGACAATAGTTGTTGAAATTTCTCCTGTCGCCTTTGCAATTATAAAGTGGAACAAAAAAGCTCTCTTCCCACTGCTTACTCTTTCGTAGCCTGTTTAAGGCTTATTAATACTAATGATTTATTTCGCTGGGGTTGTCTTAGGGCTAATGCGTGGGGTAACATCCTTGCAAATTTAAACTCAAGACATCCATTTGAAATACTCTACCCACCAAATCCTTCTTACATCCCATCGAGTAGGAACAGGAATCCCTCAACTTTAGATTTATTTTTAACAAACAAACCTGATCTTTTTACCGAGCCTAAAACTCTTAATGAGTTTAGTTCCGACCATCTACCCATGCAATGTGGTGTAATTCTTTCTCCAATTACTGCAACGAGCCCGTTTTTTGATCTCAAAAATACTAACTGGAAGTTATTCAGAAGGCTAATGCAGGCAAAACTGGAAGACACATTAGACCAAAATACTAGTGAATCTTTAGTTGATGAAAATATAAACACTTTCACGACTGAAATTATTAAAAGCATTGATCAGTCAGTTCCAAAAAAAAAATGGTTTCTGGACATAAATCATTTATCCTTCCGCATTTCATTTTTGACATAATAAAGTTAAGAAACACTTGTAGATCCAGATGGAAACATACGAGAAACGGCTTATATCTCACCGAATATAAAAAAATTAATTCTTTACTAAAATATACGATCACAAATTTTAGAAACAAATCATGGAACGATAAACTCCAAGGGTTAGAGAAAGGTAGCAAACCATTCTGGAACATTGTCAAAATAATTAAAAAGACACACATTCATTCCTCCACTTAAGGTTGGGAACTCTGTGTTGCATTCTTGCTTGGAAAAAGCTAACGCCTTAGCAGATAATTTTGCAAATAATCATTTAAATTCTAGTCATTTTATCCCAGACACGCACATAACATCTTCCGTTGAGCAATCAGTCAACTTTATTAGGTCACATCCACTAATAAGAAATGTCAATCTAATATCCTTAAGTGAATGCAAAATTTAAAAACCAGAAAGTCATCCGGCTTCGATACGATCAAAAACGTGCTTCTTAAAAATCTTCCAGATTCTTCTCTTAAATATTTGGTAAATAATTTCAATGGCTGTCTTAAGCCGGGATACTTCTCGAAAAACTGGAAAACTGCCAAGATAATTCCAATTTTGAAACCTGGCAAAAGTGCAAACTTGCCCTCTAGTTACAGGCCAATAAGTCTGCTGAGCTCCCTTAGTAAGTGCCTGGAGAAGATTATCCAAAAAGAATTATATACTACGTTGACGATAACGAAATATTACTTAAAGATAAATTTGGATTTAGAGCTTTGCGTAGCACTACTCACTAAGTGGATCGTATAACAAAGTACATCAAAAGTAATCTTGCTAGAGGCTTAAGTACTGGCATGATAACTTTGGACGTAGAAAAAGCGTTTGATACCTGATTCGTTCGATTCTGAGTTTCAATTTTCCGTTATACCTTATAAAAATTATGGAATCATTTCTACCTTTTCGAAGTTTTATCGTGTCCTTAAATCAAACCCTCGCAGACAATAAACTGATTAATGCAGGTGTTCCACAACGCTCAGTCCTTGGGCCAGTCTCATTTAATCTATATAATTGAAAGTAACCTTCAATCTGCTTAAATACTGTTCTAAGATATTACCATAATTGGAGCATTAATATTAATGCTTCTAAGACCCAAGCTATCTTTTTTACACGAAAAAGAAAAGTTTGCTTACTTCCAAGCAACCGGCTTCAACTCAACGGTGTTTCAATTGAGTGGAAATCTAGTGGAAAGTATCTTGGAATTTACTTAGACAAAGAATTAACTTTCAAGCTACACATACAAGAAGTTATAAAAAAGATTAATGTTACGATCAAGATTCTCTATCCATTCATCTCCAGGAATTCAAAGCTGGACAATGATAAAGGCTATTTTCCAAGCGATCATGTTCTATGGGTCTCCTGTCTGGGGAACATGCGAAGTCACCTTCGTAGACTCCAAACAACACAAAATAAATTATTAAAAATGATCCTAAATTTTCGCTGGTTT
Organism: Volucella zonaria; assembly: GCA_963966105.1. NCBI lineage: Eukaryota > Metazoa > Arthropoda > Insecta > Diptera > Syrphidae > Volucella > Volucella zonaria. Next base: position 47,892,305 of record OZ014533.1, on the reverse strand, counting down.
TTCTCGACAGAAAAATTACATAACATAGCTGGCATCGAAATGATTTCAACTAGAATTCAGAAACTTCATAGTCAGTACGACTTATCTTGTCTGGCTTCAGACAACGACTTGATTTCAATCCTAGTTACATAATGTGCAATTCTAACTTTATTCTTATATATTTTTGCTTTCATTGTTATTTATTTATTAATTAATTAATTAATTTATTTATTTATTTAAGTATAATTATTTTCTTTTTGCACTAGTACATAGCACTTTGAAATCAAGTGTTAACACCACTTCTCAATTCCTTCCAACGAAATAAGGCATTTTATTTGTCAAGAAGGTTTTTAGTGGCTTTCCTTCGAACTGATAGTAGATAAATATTCTAGATGTAAGGTAATACAAACCTAATCTCTGTAAAATGAATATTGTATTTTGTTAATTGTAAATATTTCTGCCACAATAAATATCTATACTACTACATTGCAAAACGACTAATGGATGAAGCTTGGTTTGGTAGACACCTCCCCAGCAACTTAAACCCTACTGTAATCTTGATTGAAAAAATCTAAAATAAGCTGTTTTTAGAGTTTTATTATCAGAGAATTTTCTAAGATGATAAAAACTACAAACTGCAGATCGCAAATATTGTTTTAAGATTAAAATATGTTCGGACCAGCTCATGTTCGTCAAAAAGAATACCTGGGTACTTCAATTGATTTACTATTTCAACTTTAAAACAATTCGTGTCACATTGGATGGATGGATCATTATTGGAAACTATACAAATACAATTGGGTGCGTTGGAATTAGCACAATTTTTCGAATGAAAATAGATGCCCAGCTCAGGAGACTGTTTCACACTAAGATTGAAGTTAATCAATTTAGTTTTAGTACTGACGACCAGCTTGTGTTCCGCAAACCATATTTTCAGAAGGTCAACATCATGATTAATATCAGCACTTAAGCTCAAACGATTATCACAGCTATATACAATGCCGAGATCATCGGCAAAGGCTGTAACTTTTTCTATGTCAGCACACCTCACAGCGTCAACCTTTTTACTGATTTACTAACTTCGGGTAAAAACAAATAACAATTTTCGTATTATGGTTCCACCGCCTTTTGAAATATCGATCAGAATTTTTCCACATCTTTAACATTTTTCTTCGTAACATTAGTTCATGGCATTTTTTGGTATTTTCACAAATTTAAGGCCCAGAGTTGACCTTCTCCCTTGTTTAAGTCAAGTGTCGCTCTTACTTAATAAATAGCGTATTTAATATACATACGAGTACAATAGTAAGACCTTATGATTTATGTGAATTTAGTGTATTTCCTTACACAGAGCTTCTTGTTCCGAAAACGTTTCCTCCATGGCATTCTTCGTATTCGTTACTCACACCGATGAAAAGCATTTCTTCCCTTGATTTCCATTTAAAAGCTCATCAAAGTCCCACCAAAATATTTCGTTTTCTTATTGCTCACTGCCTATTTTTGAGGCGTAACAATACTGTACATTTCACGTTCAATTATCTGTGGAATTACCATTAGTTGATACGCTTACGATCTTGTCTAGGAAGTCAGTTGTCACGATAATTACAGCTCCTTCTTATTTTGTTCTATCCCAGAAAAATGCACTTTGGATGCACTTGGGTTCTTGCCCGTCATTGTGCTGACGTTTCAGCTAGCGATGCGAAGCTTATGTCTGAAAAGCTTCATATGGTATTGCCCGCGCCCGGAAACTGTCGAGCTCTGACACAAATATGTCTTTTCGCCCGAGTATCACTTGTTTTATACAGAAGTGCCCGGAAGCTGGTTGTATTTTTTTTTTTTTTTTTTATAATTTGCGCAGTACCCTTAAAATGTTTGCACACAGCGCGGGCCAAGGAAGGTTAGAGAGGATAGAAATTGAGGTACCGGCGAAAGTTGGTTTTAAATGTTTGAAGGTTATAATGACTAGGAAATAAGGAGCTAGGCAGGGCATTCCATAAGCGAGTTGTACGGCTTAGGAACGAATCACGATATTTTAGAGTACGTCCGAAAGCGGGCTTGAGGGTATACTGATAAGCACTCATAACGAGGCGGGTGTTACGGTTAAAGGTTTGAAGGGGCGGAATGCTACTGCCGTTTTCAATGGAGCACTGGTGGTGCAAATAGCGATAAATAAGAGTGAGACACGAGAACTTACGTCTGTGTTCGAGGGTGTCCACTGTTTGGGTGATATTACTATAACCTATGAGTCTTATCCCACAGTTTTGGATCCTATCTAGCAGGTGCAGATATATTTTAGGCGCACACGACTAGATCTGGGCATTGTACTCCAATTTCGGGCGGATGAATGCCTTATATGTATATTGAGGCCAGATCAGAGGGGGTAAAATATTTCTTACATCGCATGAGGAAACCTAGACGTCGGTTTCGACGGTGCAAGTGCCATTCATGTATGTTATAATGGCTGGGTGTTCAAATTTCGCTTTAACGACATGAGACAGCATTGAGTTTTGGAAGCACTGAATTCTACTCTGTTAGTGTTTGCCCAATTAGTTATGCTGTTAATATCAGAATTTAATGAGATTAACACACGCTGCCGTTCCCGTTCTACAGCCGAAGAGCAGGAACGTGAGTCCGGGAACGAATATGAAAAGCAGAGAGTACTGTCGTCAGCAAAGGAGTATATTGGATTAGAAGTACCAGATAAGAGATCGTAGATGAAAATTAAAAAGAGTGTCGGAGATAAAACGGAGCCCTGGGACACACCAGCATTTATTTTGTTAATATCAGACTTGAAACCATTCAAGACAACTTGGATTGAACGATCCGAAAGGTAATTTCTAATGCGTTGAAGAAGAGAGTCGTCGATCCCAGAAGCTCGCATTTTCGACAAAGGAGCCTGATGCCAAACTCTGTCAAATGCCTTAGAAATATCAAGTGCAACTATCTTCCTTTCGCCAGATTGATGTACGCTTTGGTTCCGCTTTTCGGTGAGACATGCCATCATATCACCAGTGGACCTGTTGCTGGCATATTGCCGCTAATTGACCAGTTTTCGTGTTTCGAGATATTTAATGAGCTGACGGTTGATCAGTGTCTGCATGACCTTAGAGAGAAGGGACGCAAGTTCATTGGGTCTGTAGGAGGAGAGAGAAGAAGATTCACATTTTTTAGGGACGGGCTGGACAAATGTTGTTTTCCATATTCTCGGAAAGAGTTCTAAAAAGTAGGATTGATGAAAAAGCTTACGCAATGGTTTTGCCAGCGAGGAAGAACACCTCTTCAGAAGGAGGGGAGATATACCATCTGGACCAGCGGATTTGTGAATGTTAAGATCTTTAAGAATTCTTGCTACTACACGAGTGCGAAAGTGGATTCATCCCATTGAAGATTCGACGCACTCAAGTGTAAGCGGAGACAAATCACAGGAGTGTTGAGCTGTCTGCAAAGTGTGCAGCAAGCAAATTGGCCTTATCCAAAGAGCTGACAGCTGGAATATCATTGTAAATGAGCCTTGGGATAGAGGATGAGGCAGAATTTCTAATATTTTTGACGAGAGACCAAAAATGTTTACTACCTTTAGGACATTTTTTTGCCTCAGTGTTTGGTCGTATTGGAATTTTACATAAGAAAGACGTTGCAGTTATTTCTGGCTCGTTTGAACTTTTTTCAATTTTCGTCTGTTGGGTTGGTCTTGAAGGACTGAAAAAACATTTCTCTAACCCTGACAGCCTCTTTACAGCTCGAGTCGTATCATGCTTTTTGGTTTCATACTCTTCATCCGATGAGGGATAAAAGTTCTCATTCCAAAGAAAATTGTGTCTGTGATCATATCAGCAGCGGCATCCAAGTCGTTATCGAGGAAATATAACGACCAGTTAAAATTCCTAAATTAGTTGTTACGTCCGCTCCAATTGGCTTTCTCGTATTGCCATACCATACGGTTCTTTTAGGTATCATTTCTCTAACTGTGTGGTGGGTGTACGAGAAATTAGCTGATATGACACAATGGACCGACGAGCCTAGAGGGGAGAGCATATTAACGGTGTACTTATCAGGATGAAAAGTTAGAAACAAGTTCAGGGTGTTGGCGGTATGACTGTCAACGTCTGGAATTCGTGTGGGATTATTTACAAGCTGGGTTAAGTTATTTTCGACACCGAAGATCTCAACACACCGTCCTTCGGGTATTGTCTGTCCAGATTGTCGAAGCCACCCAGAATTGTGTATAGTGAAATCGCCCATAATAACGACTTCAGTATGAGGATACAGGGATACGATTCTTTGAATGGAGCCAGACAGCGCATCAAACTCTTTAAAAGTCGAATTGCTGTCCAGTTTGGGGCTACTACTAAATAAAGCATTATTGGATAGGTTGCTTACGGAGATGGAATTTTAACAACATGAAATTGAATTCCGGATTGGAACAGGGACTACATTGTGGTGGAATTTGGTAAGCTACATCACTACGCACGTAAATGGCGAGAACACGGTGAGAGAAGAATAATGGCACTAGTTCGTAGCCAGGTAGCTTCAGATCAGAGTGATCTGATAGGTGTGGGTGGGGATTTACCTGTGTTTCACTAAGTGCGAAAATAGCTGGTCTACATTTGCAGACGTGGACGTACGCAGAAAAGTGATTACTTTTTAGCCCGAGTATATTGGCAATATCCACTCTGAATTCCCGAGTCATTATAAAGAAAGATAAACACAAAAAATACAAACACCGACATTACTAAGCACAGCTGTGAAGTAAAAATTCAGAGTTGGTTTACCGAATCAAATTGTTGTAGATGTGATGCCCTTACAACGATAGGAAACAGTACACCAACAAAGTTCAAACCCACAGCCCGCTATCCATCGGTTGTTACATGCACTCAGTCACTGCACGCGCTGAATGACAATGTTATACAGCAACGGCAGAGACCGAGTGCAAGCAACAGTTTGACCAGGGGCAGGAAGGTTGTGATACCCTCACTGTGGATTCCGGTAACACTGCACTCGTGCGTTGTTGTGGTTGGCTGTTTTTTTTTTTTTTTTTCTCGACGCAAGGAGCGAATTTCACAGTGCACTTGTGCGTGTGTACTTGTCTATGGTCAGCTCGGCATTGAAAAATTTGTGTAAAGTTCACAGACAATAGGTACAACACTTCAATTCTGTACAATTACTAGCATACAGTTTTACTATAGCACTCTTACGGGTCCTGAAAATTCTTACTAACTCAGCTCCAAATATGTTGAAGTAACTTATATAAGATATCTGGCATAGTGATTCTTGAAGCCACCGTTGGTTCCATGATGGGAACGCATAGTCCGCCTTCTGAAGCTCAGTCATTTCTGACAGTAAATTATATTATTTTTATTTTCTCTTCCTCAACGGTCGTGCTTATAAGTTTGACACATCACGTCCGGGTGGACGAGACCAGTACCCAGCGGCTACAAAGAGGAGGCAAACTAATCACAATTAAGTGCTTAGGTCTGGGCACCGCCAGCTTGACGCCGATCAGTGCCTACCCAAATCGTACACACCCAGCTGCAATTACGTTACGTCAAGAAATATAAAGTATCTTCTATACGCTTGAAGCGGATAACATTTTTATAAGTTCTGAACCATTGTTTTCAGGACTTATAGATCCACACTTAGAATAAGAATAAATCTTGCAAATGTCCGAATCCTTACTGTAGCGTTAATCTATTCCATTTATTCCAACGACAGTTTTCTTAAAAGTTTTGTTTACCATAGGATATATTGTATATCCTAATTACCAATTTATTTTAGATCTCTTATCGCATATCTGTATTTTCGTGCTCCGTATTATTATAAAAAAACAAATACCCAAAAGTTTAACTACAAAAATAAACTGTATCTTTGTATAAACATGTTCAAGGCAAAATAAATTAAAAAAGACAACATATCAAATTATTTAACAACGTTGTCTATTCACCATTTTAATGATATTCCGTTTGGTAACAATGTTTGTTCGTTCACAACCCTCTTTTCGCTACATTAAGGAGTTTATCAAGCGAATGTCCTAGCGACAGAGTATAGTATACGTTGAACTGACGACATAAAATTCCAAAATTTATTGTCACCCTGGTATCATTGGATTTGTATGTATGATTTTTACGACAATTTAATAGAATCTGGTGGATAGAAAGGGATATTCTCATATTAAGTCTCTTATTGGGTATCATGTTAGGTTAAATAATCAATGTGTACATATGTACATACATAACATATGTATCTAACATTATATTGCTCTTTTAGGGAGGCATTATGAACAGATCGATAACTAAACAAATTTGTTTTAAGTACGAAAAATGGATTCGTCTTACCTCACTGCATACAAGTATGAATGCATAATACTCGTACATCTGTCCGTTTGCTCATACGAGTATGTTCGGTTCTAAGAACTTGCGGCTTTGGCTTACAAATACAACAAAATTGTTGAAAATGTCAATATTAAATCGTCAAGGACCGACAATTTGTATAGAATATAATGCGGGAAGTTAGGTCATGAGCTCCAAGGTTGTAGCTCTTGTTTGTACGAGTATTTCATACCGGTGAACTATTTGAAGGTAACATTTAATTTCTATAAGTATAGACAGCGAGTAGTCTGCCGTTCTTCGGCAGACATAGAGGCATTAGCTCATGCTCCGTTCACGTCAGAATATCGGACACACTGTAAAAGACATCTAAGTAATATATTTTGGAGCCGTGAAGATACTACCAGGCCGTGATGAATGCATGCTAATAACATGGAATACCGAGCTCACCATCGACAAGTGGACACGCACAAGTGCACCACTGTGCTGTGGAATTTGCTCCTCGCTTGGAGGAAAAACAAAAAAAAAAGAAAAACCTGGCAAAAAAAAATAACCGCTCGCGAGTAAAAGGAAAAAAAAAACACAACAATAACAACAACGCTCGAGTGCAGTGAAACCCCAATCAACATTCACAGTGCAGGCATTTCTATCTTCCTGCCCCCTGTCAAACTGTTGCTGGCACTCGGTAACTGCCGTTGCTGTATTGCATTGTCATACAGCGCGTGCTGTGATTGAGTGTATGTAACAACCGATGGATAGCGGGCTGTGGGTTTGAATTTTGTTGGTGTGCTGGTTCCTATTGTTGTAAGGGCATCACATCTACAACAATTTGATTCGGTAAACCAACTCTGAATTTTAACTTCACAGCTGTGCTTAGTAATGTCGGTGTTTGTATTTTTTGTGTTTGTCTTTCTTTATAATGATTCGGGAATTCAGAGCGGACATTGCCAATATACTCGGGCTAAAAAGTAATCACTTTTCTGCGTACGTCCACGTCTGCAAATGTAGACCAGCTATTTTCGCACTTAGTGAAACACAGGTAGATCCCCACCCACACCTATCAGATCACTCTGATCTGAAGCTACCTGGCTACGAACTAGTGCCATTATTCTTCTCTCACCGCGTTCTCGCCATTTACGTGCGTAGTGATGTAGCTTACCAAACTCCACCACAATGTAGTCCCTGTTCCAATCCGGAATTCAATTTCATGTGGTTAAAATTCCATCTCCGTAAGCAAATTATCCAATAATGCTTTATTTACAGTAGCCCCAAACTGGACAGCAATTCGACTTTTAAAGAGTTTGATGCGCTGTCTGACTCCATTCAAAGAATAGTATTCCTGTATCCTCATACTGAAATCGCTACTACGGGCGATTTCAAAAACACAATTCTGGGTAGCTTTGACATTCTGGACAGCCAACACTCAAAGGACGGTGTGTTGCGATCTTAAAAGAACCGTATGGCAATACGAGAAAGCCAATTGGAGCGGACGTAACAACTAATTTAGGAATTTTAACTGGTCGTTATATTTCCTCGATAACGACTTGGATGCCGCTGCTGATATGATCACAGACACCATTCTCTTTGGAATGAGAAACTTTAATCCTCATCGGCAGAAGAGTATCAAACGAAAAGAAAAGGTATTGTACGACTCGAGCTGTAAAGGGGCTGTCAGGGTTAGAGAAGTGTTTTTTCGGTAATTCAAGACCAATCCGACAGAGGAAAACCGAAAAAAGTTTAAACACTCCAGGAATGACTGCAACGTCTTTCTTAAACGTGTAAAATTCCAATACGACCAAAAACTGAGACAAAAAATACTACATACAATGTCCCAAAGGTAGTAAAAATGTTTGGTCGTTCGTCAAAAATATTAGAAATTCTGCCTCATCCTCCATCCCAACGCTCATTTACATTGACATTCCACCTGTCAGCTCTTTGGATAAGGCCAATCTGCTTGCTGCACACTTTGCGGCCAGCTCAACACTCCCAGATTGTGCTTTGTCTCCGCCTACACTTGGGTGCGTCGAATCTTCAATGGGATGAATCCACTTTCGTACTCGTGTAGTAGCAAGAATTCTTAAAGATCTTAACATTCACAAGTCCGCTGGTCCAGATGTTATATCTCCACTCCTTCTGAAGAGGTGTTCTTCCTCGCTGGCAAAACCATTGCGTAAGCTTTTTCATCAATCCTACTCTTTAGGACTCTCTCCGAGAATATGGAAAACAGCATTTGTCCAGCCCGTTCCTAAAAAAGGCGAATCTTCCCCTCGCTCCTCCTACAAGCCCATTGAACTTACGTCCCTTCTCTCTATGGTCATGGAAACGCTGATAAACCGTCAGGTCATGAAATATCTCGAAACACGAAAACTTCTCAATTAGCGGCAATATGGTTTTCGCAGCAACAGGTCCACTGATGATCTGATGGCATGTCTCACCGAAAAGTGGAACCAAAGCGTACATCATTTTGGTGAAAGCAAGATAGTTGCACTTGATATTTCTAAGGCATTTGACAGAGTTTGGCATCAGGCTCTTTTGTCGAAAATGCGAGCTTTTGGGATCGACGACTCTCTTCTTCAATGGATTAGAAATAACCTTTCGGAACGTTTAATTCAAGTTGTCTTGGACGGTTTCAAGTCTGATATTCACAAAATAAATGCTGATGTGCCCCAGGGCTCTGTTCTGTCTCCGACACTCTTTTTAATTTTCATCAATGATCTCTTGTCTGCTACCTCTAATCCAATATACTCCTTTGCTGACGACAGTACTCTCTGCTTTTCATATTCGTTCCCGGACTCACGTTCCTGCTCTTCGGCTGTAGAACGGGAACGGCAGCGTATGTTAAACTCATTAAATTCTAATAATACCAGCATAACTAATTGGGGAACCACTAACAGAGTAGAATTTAATGCTTCCAAAACACAATGCTGTCTGCTGTCATTACAGCGAAATTTAAACACCCAGCTATTATCCATGGATGGCACTTGCATCGTCGAAACCAATAAACTTTCCATTCTCGGTATGTGTGTCAGTGACAACTTGCGTTGGAATGACCACATATTCGGTGTCGTTAGAAATGCTGCGAAATGTCTAGGTTTCCTCAAGCGATGTAAGAAATACTTTACCCCCTCTGATCTGGCCACAATTTGTAAGGCATTTATCCGCCCGAAATTGGAGTACAATGCCCAGATCTGGTCGTGTGCGCCTAAAATATATCTGCACATGCTAGATAGGATCCACAACCGTGCGATAAAACTCATAGGGGATACTAATATCACTCAAACAATGGAGACCCTCGAACACCGACGTAATGTCTCGTGTCTCACTTTGTTTTATCGCTATTTCCACCACCAGTGCTCCATAGAAATCGCCAGCAGCATTCCGCCCCTTCAAACTTTTAACCGTAACACCCGTCTCGCTATGAATGCTCATCAGTATACCCTCACTAGTCCAGTTTCGGACGTACTCTAAAATATCGTGATTTCATTCCCAAGCCGTACAACTCGCTTATGGAATGCCCTGCCTAGCTCTTTATTTCCTAGTCATTATAACCTTCAAACATTTACAACTAACTGTGAGTATATATTTTAATTGTACTTAAATCCCTTGAGTGCGCAGTTATTATCAAAAAAAAAAATTAAATTACCTTGTTACCTTGCCGAAAACGTTTCTTGGCCTGCCATAAGGTAAACAACTTTCCGATGGTGACGTCGGCCTCAAAACACATTGATTAGGACCTACCAGATTATTGGTTTACGATTTCAAGCGTTCATATAGTACGGTTTAGTTTTTCGCGATCTTAAGAATACTGATTTATATATAGTTAGAGCAGTTTAGAAGATCACAGTCTTAAGGAATGGCCTTTTTGATGAAACTCCACTCACCGGGATACTTTCATCCGACTATATTTTACAGATAAGTCTGTAATCCCAGTTGCTTTAAATAATTCGCCTACTGTTCGTGCAGCCGTGGTGGTTTTCAGCTTAGATATCAGATATCAGATTGTCTAGACCGCTTCTGGGTCGGGTGGACAAAGGTGTTGCGACAATCGTCCATCCTGTTTGACCACGGAGTGTGGTTCTTCTGGGCCGTAAGAGAGTTGTAGATATGTTGTTAGAATAACGAATGTAAGCATAGCATGCACGATTTATATGTTTTGAAAGCCTTATAAATGTTGGCGAGAGTAGGCTGACTTATGTTTTCTGTACATACGAGGATTGTTTGAAAAGTTTCCGAACAATGATGTAGGACACATTTTTTCCCAAAATTTTTTTTTTTATTTTTCTACATAGTCTCCTTGTAACTCTACACACTTCTCCACCATCTCTCTAACCCGTTCAAATAGTACTTGGCATTTTTCTCTGCAAAATAATTGTTCCCGAAAGTGATTGCCTCCTCACCCGAGGAAAATCTCTGTCCTCCGAGCGCAGTTTTTGGATGAGGGAACAAAAAGAAGTCGCTTGGGGCTAGATTTGGTGAATAAAGCGGATGGTCAAGCAGTTCAAACCGTAATTCATGGATTTTCGCCATGGTGTGGTGTGAGACGGCGCGTTGTCTTGGTGAAAAAGGATTTTCTTTTTCAGCAAATGTGGTCATTTTTCCGCAATTTCTGCCTTCAGCTTGGCAAGTAAGATGAGTAGTTTGCTCCTGTAATGGTTTTTCCTTTTTGAAGATAATCGATTAAGATAACTCCTTTGCTGTCCCAAAAAACAGTCGCCATCACTCTCAAAGCCGAAAAAACAGTTTTCGCATTTTTTGGAGCCGGCTCTCCCTTTGTTTTTACTGAATTTTTATTTCGGGCGTATAATAGTGTATCCAAGTTTGATATACAGTAATTAATCGGCGCCAAAACTCAGATTGCGCCAACAGTTAGAAATGTTCATTCGTACACGTTTTTGGTCTAACGTAAGCAAACGCGGCACCCAACGCGCGGACAGCTTTCTCATGCCTTGACTTAATGTGTAACAAACACGTTCTTCGGACATTTTCATAACCTCTACTATCTCTCTCACTTTAATTCGGGGGTCGTCTAACACCATTTCGTGAACTTTAGCAATGTTATCGTCAGTGGTTGCGGTTTTTGGACGACCCGAACGATCATCATCTCCCAAGCTCTTACGGCCACGTTTAAATTCAGCTGCCCAAAATTTCACTGTGGTAAATGATGGTGCAGAGTCCCCATACACAGAGTCCTTCATTTTTGATTTGCGTAGGCGTATGGCCTTTCAAAAACAAGAACTTAATAACAGCTTGATACTCAATTTTTTTCCATTTTCACAAAAAACACTCACATCGACTCACTCAAACGACTGTCAACTAAAAACTGTGCTTCCAAAATGACTGAAACTTCGGTAAGTAACTGTCAAAAGATGCATAACTAGCATTCACTGGCTTTTATGGACGAGAGCCACTATCCATACGTTACGGTCGGAAACTTTTCAGACAACCCTCGTAAAGTGTGTAATAAAAAGAAATATACTTGTTAATGGACAAAGGGACATTGAACAATTTTTAGAAATATTTGTCTATATGGGTAATATCAGCATTGTGTTTGGAAAGCATGTAGGCACCTCCTGCTGGCGATTTTTTGGCCTAGGCTAGAGCCACAACGACGAACAATTCTAGGTCATTCCTCTAAGGGTAATAGCCTTTAAATATTTTCATCTAGTTTTGCTGTTTGTCATTTAACTTGGTACTGGTAAATTTAAGAAACCTTTCTTATTTATAAACAAGAAACTATTCTATATTATGCTTTTTGAATCTGAAATGACAGCGTTCCCACGAAGCAAAATTTCTATTGCCTAAAGAGAAAATACTTTAAGCTCATTTGTCACTTGTACAATTGTATGTTTGTATGTTTCTTCGGATTCGGAACATACAACATCATATTTTAATCGCTTTTGGCACGTGGGAATTAATTTAACTTAAGGATACAAACAAACAAAATATTGTAAGTGTAAGCATATAGTAGGTACGAGTATAATAAAAACTTTATTTTCATGTCAGAAGGATAAAGAGTGGCACAAGTAATCAAATCACAATTGACGGTGCAATCAAAATGAAACTTCACCCAAGGAAGATGACCAAATAATTCTTTTCGTTCTACCTCCCCTTCAAGTTGAGCAACGTAGTTGTCATCATTTCAGTGTCTGATTCCTTATTCACCTCACAATCAGCAAATAATGGAATGGAAAGAAAGATCAAAAGCTCTAAACGGTATCATTAGCCGTAAGGAATTTTCGTGTCTCCACACACATATGTATGGATTCTGTATTTCAAGGACTTTTCAACTTTGACCGAAACACCCACACACGTGTATACTCGTATATGCTATTTATGTCATCATCGATTGGTGTGTTCTATTAAATCGAAATCGAAGAGAATCTGATTAAAAGTTGTTGTACTGCTTAAGTACGTGCTACTTGGACCAATTGGACAAAAGTTCGGTCAAATCGTTGGCCACAAGGAGCAGCAACAGAAGCTGAATAAAAGGAATCGGTTTAACATTACAGAAATGATGATCTCGTGGGATACTTTGTGCGATGAAATCAAAACTCTGAATTCCCGATTCATGAATACATATCGAGTACGCACAAACGATACTATGTAGTATCGCATTCGCTGGTATTGCCACTGTATCTGCCACTGCTACTGCCACTGACACTGCCACCCAAACATAAATTTTGAATTCAATTCGAAAAACAATTTACTTAATTCCCCAAGCAGCTAAAAATGGCTCATAGGATTCTTCGCGTTGTCTGTTTACGAGTAAATGAGAATTTCGCTCCTTACCCGAAAATTACACGCACACGTTTGTTTTTTTTTTTTTTTTTTATACATAGCAGCGCAGTATCTTCTGGGCCGATTGGGGCTGGGTGATGACTCTCAGGCTGGAGAATGCTACATACTACCACTCGTACCCTTAGTCGTTGTCCGGATCCATGGACCAGAATTTATTTTATCACTTTCAAATGCAAATCACTATCAGTGTAAGCTTAGCGGCACGGGGCCTCGCCCTTAAGGATGCTACACCAGTAATATTTGTAAGTGAGACTTCTCTTAGCGTTGTACAGTTATCATCCTGGGCACGATTCGATGGTGTCACCACCTCAATGCAAATAAATCTCAATCTCATTATTTTGCCCTTTGGCGTTGAACCAAGGGTGTAGCGCATCAGCAGCAGTACCAACGTTAGAATATTGTTTGCTATTACCGTGTTCGGTAACACAAAGTATCCGTATACCATATACCGAAGAATCTGTACATCGTGGTTGCAACACTATCTTCTGTGTTTATGTATGTGTATGTGTGTGAATAGGGAAGGGACCTTTATTTAGAGAGGTGTTGAATTCTCTAATCAAATCATCAAACTTGGTGGTAATTTGCGAAGTAAGTACGTGTCTGGGAATACTGTTCGCGATTATTGCAATCCTGTGATTGGTTTTCCGAAGGTATTCGATGTTTGTTGAAATTGTAGTCAACGTGGGACTTGCAACGTGTAGAAAATATCGAAATGCATAGATGAGTCTTCAGAATTTGCTTACACATTACAAGCAGTCTGTCCTGTTTGCAACAAGAAATTGGCCTTCTTTTATGCAGTGTGTTGGTTGAAACACATGTGTATTTTTAAAGCTTGCGATCTGTCCTTCGGATTTGTATACCATATCCATAATCGTACATAAGAGTACGTGTCTATTGAAAAATGTAAATGGGCGCAGAAAAATAATCCAGCAGATTTAGATCAGAAGTGATTACAGATACACGCAGTAGTCCAAATTCGGCTTAGAGTACTAATAAATCGGCCCTTATATATCAGCAAAGCAATGAAGTCAGGCATACATAGGACATTTTTTTGCTTTGTTCTAGGCTTCGTGAACATTTGCGGCTCAGGAATTACTATTTTACCTATGCCTGTGTGGATGGTGTTGCAATTGTTGTTCCTAGAAGACAGTCTAGCAGACAAGTTTCTAGTAGATACTATAAAAATTCTGGTATTTATTCATAAAAAAAAACACATTTGAGCAAGAAGTGGTCTCTTAGATTGCCGTCAAATTCTTGATAGAAGCAACAATCACAAACTCGTAAAGCGCTCTATTCTAGACGAAGAAATGAGTCTAATCATAATGATGTTCAAATTTGTGGCAAGGTATTCAAAATTCTGCTTTAAAAGTGATATGTTGGTTGTTACTACCTGCCAGCGAACTCACTCTGCTAAGGCGTGAAAATCATTGCTTGCACTAGACTTCCTAACCATCGTTGCTGTACAAAGCGCAGCACGCTGGAAAAGCGTTTGGCAAGATTGCCACAATGAGGTGAATCAAAGACAAAAGTTAAGCTAAGATTGATTTTATTTTTAACAACAACAAATGTTTACAAATAATTACACATTCATTCATAGCTTACTACGCTACTTTGAAGTTCACCACTTGCTTAACTTGCTTAGCATGCATTGCCTGCACCGAATGCATGTTATGTGACACTTGCAAATAGGAACTAGGGCGATTCATTATGATGCCGTTTAGAACAATTGTCTCGAGCTTGCATTGTTACGCTGCACCGTGTAGCATTCGTACAAAAATCAGAAAACCTTTTCGTAATACCACAAGTTTTCTACTGCTCAGCACTGAGCGCACATATTTAAATATGTAAACAGAATTTTCAGCCAGGGGTCGCTACCCAAATTATCTCATTTACACATGCTCGCTGCATATCCGCTAAACAAAACTTCTTCCTTTCGATTTGATCTCTCGAAGAGGTAAGACAACTTCTAAAGATTTTCTTCCTGACGGCATGTAAAATTCTTTTCCTAGTTCATTTGTTTATTCTGTGTTTTCTAAAGTTGAGGAAAAAAACCCGAAAAAAGTAAAACTAGTCTTTTGCTCTCGTGCTTGGGATAACTTCCCGCCCGAATAAAAAAAAAACCTACTAGGCTGATTTTAGGATCAGAGAAGAGCGGCGTCATACGTGACAACCATCCGCCAAAATTATTCTCCGAACAAGCGCCTTTAAGAATTTACGCGAATGAGAAAGGGTAAAAAAAATACCTGCCAACCGGAGTACCTGGAGCACGCGGAGCACTAGTAGCCACAACATAAGGAAAACTTTCTTCAAAGATCCCAGTTGTACAACCTCCCAAGCATCCACGCCAACCAAATCCCCAACTATCTGAGCCTCGTGCCTCTTCTTTTTCCCCCTGTAAAAAAAGTAAATTCGACAAAAGCAAAATATATTAAATAGTTGGGACCGTGATAGTATCTTGTGCTAATAAAAAAAATAGAGAAGAAAAATAAGAAATCATGAAAATAAAAGAAAAAAACCAAAAAAAAAAAATCAATCAACTGATCGTGACGTCATGACTTTATTATTGATCATTATGATAACACAAAATATATCTCGCGGTATCTAGTACGTTTTTTTTTACTACATTTTAAGTTAATTTTTCTATGAGTTTCTAGCTGAGCTAAGCTGGAACGACAAGTGAGAGAGTCCAGGTACGCGTGATGGGTGAGATCGGTAAGGTGAGCATAATGTTGTCGTAGGAAACAAAGATATTTATTTATTGTATATTTCTTAAAATGTAAATAAGTGTTAGCTTATCCATATGTTTCCTATCGGTTATACATATCCAGACTTACACCCTTATTACGATTGTCAAAGATCGATAATTGATAAACTATAAAATTTATCAAACGATTCAAAATTTGGAATTATGATTGTCAATTGATAAATTTTTTTTCTATTATGAATAAAATGCATTTGTGAATGGGTATTCGATTTGACGTTTGATTTCGCTAATTTTATTTTGTAAGTTTTGTTTTTGTCGTCAGTAGCTGTGTTTTTCTTTTAAAATTTGCGTTTAAAATGTAAGTATTTTGGATTCAATTAATTACAGTATTTTTTAATAAATACTATGTTTGTTCAGGAGTAAAGTCGTAAGCAACAAACAACAGATCGGAAGATTTGTAGAGATCATGCAAGAGTACAAAACCGGCATTAAAAAACAAATGGGACGAAATCGCTATTGAACTTAACAGTTTAGGACCTCCAGAGCGTGATATAACTATTGTATGTAAGTGGCAAATAGTAAGCATTATAATGTACAAATTTATTTTAATAGTTCCTAAATGTGTAGGTATGGGCTGATTCAAAGTGCAAGACAAAAAAAAAACACAGAACAAAATAGAAATGCTTGCAACTGGTGGTGGACCAAACAAACTTCACCAACTGGCTGACAGTGAGGAAGCAGTCAGTCGGCTTATGCATTTGAACTCCTGTGTCGATCCGCCGGGACACGGATTTGGCATCCAATTGCCAAACGAAGAAGTGGAAGAAGAGTCAATGACACCGAAGCCTACCCGCAACGATAAATTATCAAAGCAAAATAGTGAAACCCATCGTCTAATTTTGATGGAGAAGCAGTTATTAATTTTTAATAAATTCATTTATTGGAAATGAAATGGTTTTGATTTTATATAAATCTTGCAATCGAATCTCTTATTCGACTGCCTCCATTGAATGTTGTATTCTCAGAATCAACTAAATAATCTTCTGGAAGAAAGTTGTTAGCTTCTGCTTCTGCAATTTCAGGATTTTCCATTTTATATTTAATACAAATATTATGAAGAGCTGCGTATACATTTATTATTTTGGTCGCTTTTTTGGGTGTAATGTAGTTCTCGTGCTTGTAACAAGCATCTAAATCTGCTTTTCAATACCCCAATCGTTCGTTCAACAATATTTCGACCTTGTGCATGCTTTCTATTGAAGGTGGCTTGCAAAGAGATATTTTCAGCGTTTCGATATGGAGTTATCAAATACGGTGATAGGGGGTATCCTCCGTCTCCTAAAACATTTGTTTAAACATGTTCACAAAACAACATAACTGATAATTTTTACCAAGGATACGAAAGTTAGTTCGTCCATTACGATAGTCATCTTCTAACTTCACTTTTAACTGCGACATATTCCATATATTCGCGTCATGCGAAAATCCTGGATGTTTTGCATTGATATTTCTAATGTACATTAAGTGATCACGCATTTGAAAAATGAAATTCAAAGCATATAATTGTTAGCTGTCTGGAAAGAAAAAATAAATAACTTACAAGCATCGCATTTATACTATAAAAACCCCTTCCTATTGTAGTACACATGCCGCAAATCTTTATTCGGTCCAAGGATTTTTATGTGAGTTCCATCTACAGCACCTACTATATTTGGGATTCTGCTTATTTCAAAGAAGTATATTTTCGCCCGACATTCATCCTATACACAAGAGGAATTTTATCCATTTGGGACAAATATACCTTTCTAAGACGGTTATTACTTCCTTGAGGACAACCGATACTGTTGGCTGTGCCATACCAATATTGAAATCATTCCCAACGCTGAGCTGATAACTTCCTTGTGCACAGAATCTAAATGCAACTGCTAATTTAAGAACATTTGGATTGATTGCTGTCTCTTCAATGGTTTTAGCTTGCCTTCAATATCGGCCAATATATCTAAGAAGGCTTCTTTCGGCATCTCGTAATTTTACCCGTATTTTCGCATGCTTTAAAATATTTTCCTCTCAACATTAATTTCAAAAAATAGTTCTATTGTGGTCATTTTCTATTAAATGAATTTCTTTTCACATAAAAAAAACGTATCAAATTTATTTATCAACTAGGTTTTTTTGATTGACTCAAATTTTGATAGATATCAAATTTTTGGACAAACGTAATACCATATTTATTAATAGAACTATTCACAATGGATCTAAAATTCACTAAAAATTCACGGCTGATCAAAAATTTTCATAATTGATCACACTAATACCGAGTCAACAAATCTTTTGATAATTGTCAATTATCGTATTGATATTTGACGACCGTAATAAGGGTGCTAAGGACTGAAACGAATAAAATTTGGAAACTTCAAAGTAAAAAAAAAAAATATTTTCATAATTCATGTAAATTTTTTGTTATTTGCTTTAAAACTCTGTTTTTATTAAATCCATTCACGATTACAAAAAATAAAAAAAATTATTTGGGTTCCCATTCTTTCCTCAACTTCTTTCAAATATCCTTCATAAGTTTGGTGACAGTTACATCCGTAATCTTTTTGGACGCTCTTTTCCATTTAGCACTAAAATCTTTTACGTCCTTTGCACACTGCTCACTTGTCCTCAATTTAGCTTTGACCAAAGCCCAATACGAGTACCATTCGATGGAACGGCACTGTGGAACATTGGGTGGATTCATGTCTTTTGGCACAAAGTCGACATTTTTAGCAACAAGAAAGCTCAACGTCGCATGAGCATAGTGAGCTGAAGGTAAATCTGACCAAAATAACGTTGAACCCTCGTGTTTGTTTAAGAAAGGAATCAACCGTTTTTTTAGGCACTTGTTAATGTACACTTCTCCGTTAATTGTTCCCGATGTAATAAACGATGAGCTTCTGTGTCCACATTGGCTAATGTTGGCAGGCCATTTGAGATATTTTGACATGAATTTTTCCATACCAATCGATGTTGTTGAAGAATCTCAGCTTCAAACGAGTTGTAAAACTGCGCACCTGGAAGAGTAGTAAAGTCGGCTTTGACATAAGTTTCGTCATCCAAAACCAAGCACGCTTTCTTGTTGCCGATCAACTCGTATAGCTTTCGGGCTCGTGTTTTTATGACTTTTTTTGCTTTTCAGTAACTTTTGGTATTTTTTTGTTTTTTTCGTGTTTTTAGACCGTTATGTTTTTTAGATCTTTGTACCATTGTTTGGTTGGTATTACATTTCCGAGCAACATCTCTGGATGATATAGTCCGGTTTTTTACGATGGTACCCACTGTTTTCCTGCCCAAATTTGTATCATGTGCTCCACTTTTAGTTCCACTTTTCTGTTTTCGCTTAACTGCCAACGTTTAATAACAGAATCCACTGTACTGCGTGATATGTTTAAATTTTTTGCGATGAAATCGTTTGGACGCGAAGTATTTTCGAGTCATTTGCCGATGATCTTTTTACGGCGTTCCTCTTGACTCATATTGTATAAATATTTGAAACCGCACCTAACTAAAATCAATAAAAAACTGAAACTAGAGAATATACAGGCTAATTTGGGTACAAAATGGGATTGCAATTTTTACGCATTGGAAGTATAGCCCGTATTAATATTTACAGATTTTATTCGTTTCAGTCCTTAGTCAAATTATTGTTCTGTATTTCATATTCCTCGTTATCTACTAAAATACCTTTTCTATCTTTTTTAAATTGCAAATATTTTCCAGTAATCCATTTGTGAATTTTGTTCCTTTATCTGTCCTTAGTATCCTAAAGCCTATAAATCTTAATATAAATTTGTCTACTATTGCTTTGGCTATGCTGACCGCATCCTTGATTTCTACTGGAAATACTTCCACAATTTTTGTTAATTCACATTGTATACATAGTTAATATATGGTATATCGAAATTCGTTTGAAGGGTTTAGTTGTCCCACAGTGTGTATTGAAATCGTCTCAAACGAGGTGCTTGGCTTATTAGAAAACTTTCTCTGGTGTATCGCAGTTATTAATGAATGTTTTTATTATTCTGTTCATTTGTTTCCAGACGTATTTCTGGTTTAGTTTGCTCATTAAATGTTTCTTTTAAATCGTGCATTTTCACATTTCTAAATATTAAACTATTTATCGCTGGCGTTAGTTTATTCAAACTTGCATTTGCTAATATGATTCTATTTCGTTGGGCTTTTTATTTCTTATTCCATTCAATTTCTACATCCGCCTTACGTCAGAAAGTGCATGTGCAGATATGTGAAGGTAGTCAGTCCGCACATTTGAGCCTAAGGCACTTGCACCGTGTTTATTTAGGCTTGGTATTCCATCATTTTTCTTCATTGCTCTGGTATTATATTTTGGCATCATTTCTTCCAATTTATCTGAATCTATTTGTATTCTCGAAAGTTCGTGTTCATTTTTCCTTATTGGTATATAATGTCAAAATCGTAGTCCATTAAGTCCACACTTATTCTGGTTCTCCTATGGGAGAACAAGCTTACTAATGGTCTGTGGTCAGGATAAACTGTAAATTTTCTACCGAATAAATATGGACCAACGTAGTTTATACCCCAATGGATTGCTAGCAATTCTTTTTTTATTATTGGTTCATTTAATTCTTGCTTGTTAAGCGATTTCCTGCGTAAGCTATAGGCCTTTTTGCCCTAATTTCACATTGCGACAATAAAGCAAAATTCGAGGCGATAGTAGTTAGGTTGGGTTAGGTAAAAGTGGCTGTTGGAAAGACTAACCCACTTAGGAATATTGGACCATTGTGATGCCACTTGGATCTGTGATCCTCCGACTCTTGGAACCAATTTAAGCTTCTGACGAAGCTTAGGTGACTGTTAACGTCTATATTGTTTACATGGCTTAAGTCATTGTAAAATGGGAACATTTCTTCTTTGGACATTTACAGAGTAACACCCCTATTTTGAGAGTCAAAAAATAAACGATAAACGATAAACATAAAAAAATTTGAGTAGTTGGTATTGCGATTGTCAATTATCAAAGAGTGATTGACTATCGTCAATTTGTAAAAAATTTCCATTTTGAATGGGGCCAAAGTGAAACAACAAACAAATGGAATTTTCTGGTGTTACTTTGTCAACAAATGTCATGTCTTATTCACAATAGTTAATTTATTCACAATAGCCACAAATTTTATCAAATGAGTTACACAATACCGAAAATTGTTTTGATTGATACTCGCGCTAGGGGTGTAAGTCCTCCCCGTCCATGCAGCCTCTGCAGAAATAATTTGTAAAGATGCCAAGCCTTTTTGCATGTTTACTATAAGACAGTGTCCAGTGATGAGACTTATGATATCACTGAAGCGTTTCCTGAGACGGCTTTCAGCGTACTTCAACTGACAATCTTTTAGCAAAAGTCCTACTCAGTTTGGAGTTGATTATCTTGCTATTTAACATTGGACTGGTCAGCTCCCCAAGTGAGTCATCTACCTGCTGAGTTGACAGCGCAGCCGTGATTGCGGATGTATTGCCATTATTAAAAGCACCCTCTATGTCCAGGATATTGTGTACTCTCTATATTGTAGGGATCGTTCCATATGGCTAGTCAGTGAACGCAGATCCGTTTCCACCGACTTTCCTTTACGGTAGGCATGTTGAACCGTATCAATTTTAGATCATATCAATCAGTCGTTCTAGAGTTGACAGAAGGAAAGATGACAGACTTAGAGGTCTGAGGTCCTTTGAGACAACAGGAGAGGATTTTCCAATTTTGGGAATGAAAACTACATTGACTTCTCTCCATGAAAGTGGAATGTGGATCAATTCTACACAGTTCCTCATGATATTCACTAGCGTAGGCAGGATAATATCTGAGAACATTTGTAGCTCGACAGGTATTATACCG
The DNA here is from genome assembly GCA_963966105.1 of Volucella zonaria. NCBI lineage: Eukaryota > Metazoa > Arthropoda > Insecta > Diptera > Syrphidae > Volucella > Volucella zonaria. The sequence goes on along the minus strand of OZ014533.1, from coordinate 47,870,599 downwards.
TCCGGACCAGCAGACTTGTATGGTTTGAAGCTATGCAGGGCCCAAACAGCTTGCCTCTTGTAATAAGACTCTGAATTTTAGTCACGGTTGCAGTAGTTCTGTTGTGGTTGCTGCTGGCCGCGAATAGGGAGCTACCTCCGAAGTGGGTGTCAAGTAGCAGGTTGAGTGGTTTACCACTTGAGGTTGTTCAAGAGGCATCGGTTTTTTTTCAAGCAGCTAGGTAGAATTTGTAGAGAGGATTTTTCTTAGCGGCAGTGCCTCAGAGGTTTCTGTTATTTTGTCGCCTCCAGAATTGTCGCTTTGCTTTCCTCAGTTCTTTTTTATATAATTTAAGGGATTCTTTGTATGAGTCCCAGTTAGTCACTTTTCTTGTGCTTTTTGCTATGTTGGAAAGCTTTCTGCTTATGCTAAGGCCCCTGATTTTCATGTCTAGCTCGTTGGTTTTACGCGAGGGGCTTAAGAGTTCAGAAGATGGTGTTTTCAACAGTATTTTTCTGTATTTTGGCCAATCAGTTTTCCGATAATTCCTGAATGCTGGTTGGCTGTGAGGAGCATCACTCAGACTGAATTGGATGTATCTGTTGTCTGAAAATGAGTGTTCAGACGATGCCATCCAGTTTGTTAGCATTTGAGTGATGCTGTCGGAGACAAGAGTGATATCTAGTACCTCCTGTCTGTTTCTTGTTATAAAAGTGGTGGATTCATTGTCAATTGCTAGTAATGAGGTTAGTACTTATAATATAATTAAAAAGTGGCTCACCTGTATCCTTGATGTCGGTACTGCCCAATACCTTGCTAGGTTGTCACCAGCGAGGGGGCCCACATGATAGTGGCCAAGATATGCCGATGCCAGCCAGTAGGATCCCTTGGCAGTCTCCAGTGTGGCAACGGTTTTGTCGGGGTTGCTGAGGTCAGGAATTAGAAATGCATTAAGGCTACGTTTCACTAATATACAAGTTCTAGTCTTACCTTTGTCTCTTGCATAGAGCGTGGTGTATACAGGTGTCCCAAGTCCACGAATGATACTATGATCCATGGTTCCTAGGAGAATAAGTGCGGCGAAAGCCTTTTTTGATTTTTTGAGTGATGGGGACTATTTTGGAGATACCGTATCATTGCTGCAATTTACCAGATTAGCTTCCACCACGGTGCTACTCGAATCCTCCGATTCTGAACATGTGCCCAAGAGCTCATCTTCATCATCTGATCGTAAAGAATCTCTTTTTATTTCGTCTTCGGCTTCCATTTCCGACAAAGAATCAGAAGGGGAGACCGACGTCTTAGTTGTCGCCTGGCATAAATTGGAGTCGTCGCTATCCATTTCAGGAAAGGATATTGACGCTCAGAGATCTAAGGTTGAATTTGCAATATCAGTTAAAGGAGGAGGAGATTGCTTATTAGCATTCTTATCTTTTTCATAAACCCTTAAGTGAATGAAAGGAACCGAATCATGCGTTTATTCTGCTCTAGAGGGATACCTTATTGATCACAATTAACGTACACTAAGGGCTCCTTAGTTCCTCCATTTTCACGGTTTTCCGTGATGATCTCCAGAATGCTTTCTGCGGGATATCCTCCTTAGCCACGACCTCGAGTTTTGCACCTGGCCAAATCTCTCTTATTCTACCTATGGTTTTGGTGTAAAAATCGGGAGTTCTTTGATCGGCACAAGCTATATGTTTGACGCGGCCTTTGTGCCAGTCAGCGTCGCTTATGGGAAGTGGTCCGTGCCACCGTTTAGGTATTATCGACCCATCGATGTCGTTTTTCTCAATTTCCGCGATCGTTATTGCATATTTTAGGGCTTCGCTAAAAGACCTCAGGGATGTACTGTTGGACGCCCCAGGGGTTTTGGTGTTATTGGTATTGGGCCTCCTAGGAACCGGTACGGGTCCTCCAACGATCTCTGGCGTTTGGAGTAGTCCTTTAACGTTTTGGAAGCAGTGAATATTCCGTCTTTTAGGATGTTGTTAGCCCACTTCTCCAACCTCCGGAATGGATCCGAAGGTTTTGATAATGTGTAAAGCATTTCGGCGTTTTATATAAAGCGCCTTAGATAGAGCTTGCGATGCGGCTAAGCCCCTGATTCCTCCTTTGAGGGAAGAATTTTAGTAACAGCAGCAAGGCCGTGGCCTGCCACAAACACTCTGCAGCTAGGGGTGGATGAAGTGATAGGACCATGGCTTGCCACAGTTTTACAACTCTTAAAAAGTTGGGTTTTATGCTCGTTGTGATTGCCTTTAGAGGATGGTGCACCACGGCCTGCAACAGTTTTATCTCCGATCGGCAGTGCAGGGACCTTGCCGGTAGTTGGCGCAGTCAGTGTTCTACCGCCCGGTATTAAAGCAGTACCGGTCTCGGGCTTTTTTTTTTTAGAGTTCACCCATTATTAAATCCCACGAGTAGCGAAGAAGGGATGGTCCATCTGTATACAGATCCACTGTATGCAGATAAAGCTAGCTGATCCGATGGTCCGGAGATGTTGGGCCCCCAACAGGCTGATCCTCCGGCACCGGTCGTATGACATTTTGATCCAGCCCAGTGTAAAAAAGGCAGGATGGGAAGGCGGAGAAGGGGAAACGGGTGGGGGACATCCCTTGGTTTCAGGACTCATCGAGAGAACTTCACGAGATGCATTGACCCTACCCGCCCTCTAGAATTCGACAAGTCCGATGCTCAGATAGAGGGGTCAATAGTTAATATAAACGGTAAAATTTGGATAAGCTAGTACTAGTGGTGCTATCAATTTTTGTTTTAGTGTGCTGAATACTCTACCACATTCGTCTGTCCATGTGAATAGCTTTTTCTTATTCAGTAATTGATTTAACGGTCTCGCTGTCGTAAGCTAATTAAAATTTTAAATAAATTATTCTTATGTTCTCTCAAATTATGACCGAATACTATTATATCATTTACATAGATGAATGCTGAAGCTTGTAAGCCACTTAGCGCTATTGAAAACATCCCTTGGAAGCTGTTTGTTGAGGACTTTAATCCAAACGGTAGTCTTTTAAAATGATAATAACCGTCATTGATAGAGAAAACAACCAATGGCCTTGATGGTATCTGGTGAAATGAACTCGTCATATCCATTGTGGAGAAATACTTTGCTTTTCCTAACCTGTCTAATCTAGTCAGTTGAAACTTATCATCTACTACTATTTTCTTTAATGACCTGAATTCTACTACTAACCACCATTCGGTCTGCCCATTTATACTCTTGGAAACTGGGAGTTACTCGTATATGGAGATGGTTTTATTACAATACATCATTTCTTAATTATTCCGAGACTTGAGGATATTAATCCTGCAAATGCACGTTTGGCAATCTATAGTTTTTTTTATGTAGACGGGGTTGTGACGTTCGTAGAAGTTGTTAATCGTCAGTGGTTCTCCTTCAATGTGAAATACATCTTTTGCAGCTTTTTCATCAAAACTAGTGAGTCTTATTTCATTCTTCACATGCATGAATCTATTTACATTTCCACGCTTGTTGTGACAAGATAGAATCTTGTAGTTGCTAAAGCTTCTATGCCAATGTGTTTGATGCATTTCGCTGGGACTTTTTTTCTTTCATTACCAATGATGACACTGTCCTGATAGCTCTATCTTCTGAATTATCTCTGCTCTCGGTGGTATCGTAATTTTGTTTAGAACTTTCATGTTTATGTTCATCAGTAATATTATTTGTTCCTCTTCTAGATTATTCTTAAATACGTATTCTTCATAGTCTATTTTACAGTTGTATGCGATCATAAATTCACGCCCTAGTACTCCATGTGTTGCGAGATGCAATGAGTTATCCATAATGTGGAATACATGTCTCATTACCATATCTCCTGCCATAAGTTCTAACTCAGACATAATTTTCGACAATATTGTTTTATCAATTTTGCGGTTTATCTGGCAAACTGCGTTATTATTTTTTACTTTCACCAAATTGATTGTGAGATCATTTTAGTACCCTCCTCTTCCAAAGTTTCCCCGAATCTGTTGACCGGCTATACCTGGGTTTCCCGGCTTTGTGTTACTGATTTGGTATCCCTGATACTGGTTACTTATTTCGGGAGTTGTAACTAACTCTCGTTCTATTAAAACTATCAGATCAGGTGTTCTGATCCTAAAAACTGTAATGATTTTTTTGTTGGTTGTTGTATTTTGAATTTGTGTTTATACGAATTATATTGCTTTGTCCTGGTTTTGCTTCTCTCTCGGCGGCTACCTGGGTACTAATTCTGTAACGCGATAGCTGACACTGTTTCAAATGATAGTGAAAACGATAATGTAAGTGAGAGTGGCGAAGATTTGCTTTCTGTAAAACGATTTCGTTCCTGATTGTACGCACATATTTTGGGAACAGTTTAACTGGCAATTATGAAAAACAGTAAAAAATTTTCAAATTGTCATATAACATACTAGATGGAGTGAAAAGTGACATCCTTGACCGCCAGAATGCGCTACTACAAAAAAGGTTATGGTGCCTTGAAGTCCGTTCATATTTAGGCAGACATGCCAAATTTCAGTGCGATACTGTCTTTAGTTTTGTTTTGACAGCTGATTATTGCTGACGTGTTTGGCATCATGTTGAGTATGGACAAAAACGATTTTCGTTCTCTCATAAAGCATTATTTTTTGAGAGGCCAAACGGTGAAGGAAATAAAAGAAAAGTTGGATAAATATTATGGGGCTAATGCTCCGTCAGATTACACCGTCAAATGTAGGTTTCGAGAGTTTCGTGGTGGCCGGAACTCCACTACCGATCAAGTCCGCAGCGGCAGGCCCTCCGATGCGGTTACAGAGGACAATGTCAAAAAAATACATGAAATGGTGTTGGCTGACCGGAAAGTGAAGGTGCGCGAGCTAGCAGATACCACAAAGATTAGTACTGAGCGCACACGCCATATTTTTGTTCCTGCCGCTGGGTGCCGCGAGTGCTCACTCCTGACCAAAAACACGAACGTGAGAGCACTTCGAAAGAGTGTTAGGACTTGCTGATGCGGAATCGGGTGGACTTTTGGCGTCGATTGGTAACTGGATTTGGATCCCTCGGACTATTATCTCTTATCAAACCTCAAAAAATGGCTCATCAATAAAAAATTCAGCTCACGCGAGGAAATCATCAACGCCACGAAGGAGTATTTTGCAGACCTTCCGGAAAATTACTTTTCGGACGGGATCAAGAAGTTGGAAAATCGCTGGAATAAGTGTATCAAACTAAAAGGGGACTATATTGAATAATATAAAAAACATCTAAAAAATAACTTTTTTAATTCTCAAGGAGGTCACTTTTCATTCCATCTGGTATTTCGGTTGGTGTGTGCTTTGTTTAAAATTTTAAAAGGTTCATCTCATTGAATTGATAGAAAATGCATGTAGCATATACATATGCTACAAAATAAATTCTGAAAAATGCAATTTAAAGCCAATTTTTAGGCGTGCAACCAATAAGCAATTGGGATTGCTTGTTTCTTTTATGGAAAAGAATGGGGACTTGAGCAAAATGTGTTTCACACTTCAGCTGGTAAAGTTCGCGGAAACCAAATATGGGATGCACTGAAAAATAAATTGAATAGCATAGGACTACCAATAAAAAATGAAAACACTAAAACTAAAACACTAAGGACGAACATTTGGAAGAAGAATTGGAAAGCTCTGAAGTTGTTTTTGAAAAAAATCGCATTAGAATTTTTTGCGACTGAGCCAAATGAAGAAGAATCAGCCAATCCTGAAGCAGAAGTAGCTTCTTGGTGCGTAGATGCTATTTATGATCTTTTTTATTTGGAATTATTTGTTTTAGTTCTACACGACCTTGTGAAAAAGTCGCCGCTAAAAAACCTCTTTCGAAAATAGACCTTTTTGAGACCAGCGCTAAGACCGATGAAATTTTTCAAAACGAATTTGTTAAAACTTTAAGAGAAAGCAACGGAATTAAGAAAAAGGTCGCAGAAGAAAGAAATGAATTCCTAAAAGACTACGTCAAGACTTATAACGAAAATTCTGAAGAACTTCTAGTATTGAAGAATAAAAAGCTAAATATAAAAGCACGTAAACTTGGCCATGTTGGAAGAAAATAAATTGAAATTAGACTTATATAAGAAAAACTGTTTAAGGGATAAAAATTAAATGTATTTCGGTACACATTACATTAAACTGTTTGCTATTCTATCTCTTTTACTTAATGCAACTGATCGAAGATTCTGCTGGCGATTATTTACACTTGTATTTTCACTACCGTATGTGTATCTCTCTTCATTTGTGTAATCTAAAAATGTATCCACTTTAAAGAGAATACAAATATTGTGTAAAGCAGCACACGCGTTCCCAAATTTTATCATTTTCTCCGGAGTGTAACTATTGTACTTTTTCGTTCTTCCAGAAGAATTCTCCAGCGACCTTGATAGATTTAACTAATTTGACTATTTTGACTAGAACAAATTAGAAAAGTTTACCCTTATAAACACAAATGCGACGTTCAACCAAATTCCTTGCTTTTCCATGCTGAATGTTGAATTTTGTATGTTTTTCTTCAGTACAGGTTCTATACGGTGTTAGTAGCCATGGTTCCAAAGGATATGCGCTATCGCCTGCTGTAATGAAAACTATATATATTATATCTCTCTTTATATTTGTTTGTATGTTATTCGCAAGTATTACCTAAAATCAAAAAAATCCAAATTGTTATCGTGAAAATTTTGTTTGAAGTAGTGGCGTTAATTGGAGTGCACCCAGACAAAGGAGTCATGTGATAAACCACCGTATTTTACATTAGTAGTCAAGATTCGCATTTCGTGATCACATATCTTAGAAATTAATTAAACATTAAAAAAAAAATGCAATACGCACTATTCTCTTACTCACGAGCATGGCATTGATGCTATTCCTTCCCTTTCGATTAAAGAATAACTCTTCATTTGCATGTGGCCTTTTAATATAAAGATGAGTTCCATATGTTTTAGTATGGAATATATGTACATATGTGGACTATTTTTTTAAAAGAGATACCTCCGGCAATTCCATATTTTCTATAAAAATAATCTCTTGATTTTTCAGCAAATTGCCATTTAATATGTTGTGCGCAAATTTTATTTTCTATTTCATTTACAACTTCATTTATAATTTTGGAAAGGGTACTTTGCCGCAAAGGGGCAAGGCTCAAAAAATCCAAAATGTACTTAAAAGCATCTTTGGAAACGCGGTACATTTGAATAAATTGTTTTGAAAGCAATGTAAATGGATTCGATCTATCACGCTTCCTTCTTACTCGCATACTTGTTACACCTTCCACTTAGTTGAAATCACTATCACTATCAAATAGTGAGAAACTACGATTTACAAACATTTTTAACTTCACCAAGCGACAATTGAAGAAAATTTAAAACCAACGAGAAAAACGATATTAAAAACGGCACAAAACGATAGTAGTACTATCAGCTATCGCTTTACAGAAAGCAACTTTAAAAAAAAAAGAGACTGTTCTCACAATCATTTATGTGCTCTCTCCTTACTTAGAGACAGTTTCGCTGTCATCTATGTTGTTAAAGAAAGCAAAACTATCATTAGTGATATCACTTTGTGATATATATAAAATTTAAAGGTTAGGAGTTATGAAGGTGTACATTTCTTAGTACAATGGGATCATGCATACCATATTAATTTTCGTTAATACGTCAATTTTTAAAGACTCTTTCTCAATACATAGTGTATCATTACACATTTCACAGCACCATTTTGATCTTAAATGGTTCTGGCGACATCTTAATCGATTATGTAGATTTTTTGGGAAAGTGGTACCCAGCGGTCTCAACAGTGCTTCGTTTGACACTGAGTTTAGGATGTCCTTGGTTCAAGGTATAAGATCTGAGGTAACGAAGTGTTATTGCTCTTGTGAACTCTAGTAGATCGCCTCTGTAGTTGTTTAATAGCTTGTGGAGAGATCATGGCTGTGAATAGGTTCCACCACCACTGTTTTCCTTTTATGTCAAAAACGTAAGTACTGATGAACTGATCATGGTGATCAACGTCACCCATGCTCGCGTTCTATTGCAGTTTTTGAAAAGTAGGGGCTGATGAATATTTATTTTCTTTAGCTCGTCCTTGCTCCATCTCTTGACATTTTCACAGGGATCGATTCGGTCGTTAATCGTGGCAGTTGTCCTTCTGACAAAAGCAATTCATCTGTCTTATTAAACTGATGATCAAAAGATCCTCTTTTCTGCTTTTGAAATTCTTTATTGGGAGGAAGAAGACATTTTTTTAGCCGATTATCCCGAGTTGCTCCAGTTACTTAAAATTTTTTTTTTTTTTAAATCTTCATCGGGTCATAACTAGCATGGTCATTATTTTTAAGGTTAGGAACCACTGTAAACCCTAATGGTAGGGTTTTCAAAGAAGGCTTTACATTTTTAGACCGAATCTTACAGGTTTTCCTCTAATAAATTGTTTAGAAGAATATCGACCGAAATATTTCACCATTGATTTATCTGAGCGGGCGAAGTTTTGCCATTTTATCGTTCAAGTCAAAGTTATCGTTATCAGTAAAATGTATAAATCTTTTTATTTCTTGGAATCTATTCCTAGACATATTGTTTGCTACAATAGGGACGTGTGTATCAGCTGTTTGTTTCCAGTACATGATTTCTCTTGTCTCAGAGAGATAGCCCAAAAATAGTAGGATCTCAATTGAAAGAAAAGCTGTGTTGGTTTTTTCGACTTCCATACAACATTGTTTGGCTAACGATAAGTTGCCTCACCTCAGCATCAAACAGTTTTTCAAAGACTTGAACTTCGTTGAGTCCAATCAAATCTGAAACACAGTTACGGATTCTAGCTAAATAATTTTGTGTTCTTTCAATTCCTTCTGTTAATGAAATGGAGTTTGTCCATAGGGGTGGAGCAATTGATCTTTTTAAATTCAGACAATGTCAAATCCATCGTCTAGATAAGATTCCACAAAAATCTCAACCTCACCTGGAACATCGTGTGGTAACTCTATTGTTTTTATGTTGTCTTCATCGATATCCTCTTCATCCGTAACATAATCCATCGGTGGAGGAATCATGACGACATCATCGTTGACTATTTCCATATTACTTATTATCAATTTTTTCTAGGGCGGAATCGTTTTCCATAAAAATGCTTAGTAGGAATAGTTTTTAAATCCATTCTAGATACTTAAAAGAAAAATGTGTGCATGAGCTCTGTACTTTTTAAAGTAGGTACATCTTACTTTAGCTTTGCTTACCTGTATGTACAAAATTATGTGGTGATTAACTTTTTACTTAACTTTGTGTTTATTTCCAATAATTACTGCAGAAATAAGCAAAATATCGCGTTGATTGAATTTTTTGAAGACATAAACTTTTTTAATAGAAGCAAAATGAAAAATATTTTAAAATGCCTTGCGCGAAACAACAATTCGATACACGCCTACTGCGATTTTTTTTAACAAAAAAGTGTTTGGAAAAATTCAAAAAGTACTCAGCAAAGTTAAAAAAGCCTACAAGTAAGTTATATTTTTCAGCCTACTTTTATATGCACATAAAATAACTGCATTTTACTGTAGGTACAGTGTGAGAGAATGGCTTAACCTGTTCAGTATCGAATAAAAACCGCGATGAAATTTTAAGGTTTTTTGTTGGTTTCTTGCTAAATCCCAGCTAAATAAAAGATTTTGCCAAAAAAAATAATAATTTCAATTTTACAACTATTAGTTTTAGAGGGTACACGCACAGTTGTGGCGAACTAATTAAGAACGGTCGTGAGTACTGGCAACACCATTGCTCCAATAATAAGACAGATGGCAACCAAAATTAAAAGTACCACTATCTATTCAGTCATGTCTCTTTTCATATTAAACAGTAACGGTCGATGTTATTGCATATTATTTAACAGCTTAAATCGGTTTTTAAGCATATTGGTCCAGCATTCGCTTGGCGATATACGAGTAGAACGTATCACTTAAACGCGTTTGTTGAACTTAATATTTTTGGGCAAGGGGTCATTCAAATTCTTGGTTAATGGGACCACCGTAATCGGTATCCTATTTCTTATAACTATGATTAAGTTACGACTGCTTCACTCCAACATTGCGTCAGTATTCAAAGAGTGCAGCCCATAGAAGAAAACCACAGTGATCTGCATATTTTTTTTTATAAGTAGAATTACTAGGTCAAAACTTATGTCAAAGAAACTGCTCTAACATACATGGGAACAGACCAAGAAGCGACAGATATTACTAGATAACGAAGAAAGTGGAGATCCGAAGATAATTCCATTCCATTTTCTTATCCAGTCAGACGTACAATTATGGAGTACAAAAAACTAGTAAAACTAAGAAGATAAGGTGCAGCAACTTGAATTAAAAAAGTCCCCTCTGAAACGTGTTCGGAGAAAACTTCGAGAATTGAAGATGAGTTACTCGCTATCTAGCATAAATGGTTTGGCATTGAAGAGAAGAAAAAGACAAAATGCCTTTAGCTCTTTAAACGAATAACGAAGTTCAACAAAGGCAGGCACGCACGCCCACTTATTTTCGCAACATAAAGGACACTTGAGCACGAAGTTAGTCTACAAAAACAAGAAGAAGCGGAATACATGAAAAAGTGAAATTCAAAACAAATTAGCATCAGAGCAGTGATGAACAAAATATCATTAGAGAATTGACGATTCATGCTAAATATGAGGGTAATTTACTTACACAACTAGACCTATGGATAACACACTAAATGAAACGCCCAATTATATAAAATTAGAGGATAGTGATCAATGAGCTAATCCCAATAATGATGTTTCTATTAGTTAAACCAATATGATACTCCCAGATGCAACATTCCACATTAGTATGTTTCACAAAAAAATGCCAAAAAATTGTCCGAAAGTTTGCAAATAAAAATTTTGACGAAAATAAGTGTTACTCTACAGGATACTACTTGCAGAGGCAAATATAAATTATGCACATACTCAGAATCTAAAAGGAATTTGCGCCATTGGTCGCCCCTTTCACCTCCTTAATAAACCTCTAAATTATACAAGCATTATTCCAGGACAAATCCATTGGCCCTGAAAGTCATTTAGTATTCAGTGACACGCTCCTAGACAAATTTCTCAATAAAACTATGCTCAATAAATGTTAATCCATGCAATAAAATAAAACACAATGCATAACTGCAGATTACAACCACCAACGTTAGCAACATCAAAACATTATAAACCTTGCCCCCCACAACCATTAAGAAGTGCGAACTTGTAGCAAAGCCACGACCACAGAAATTATTTCCAACCCTAGTTTGAGCCACACACACCCCATCATCAAGGCAAGTCGACTCATCCAACGACCAACATTAAGTAAGCAACGTTCCAAAACCAATTTATCTACCATAGTTTTGACATCAACGTATACAAAGTGTCAATAAAATCGGTCCAAATGTCCGCAAATTAATGAAGTCGGAAATCCCGCAAAATTTTCTTACATCTTCCTCCTTACGAGTGCCCTACGACTTACGAGTATCCTGCCGTTGGTCGTTTCGAACTGAAGAAATTACTATTCTCCGAGGCCAGGCACATAGTACCCGTACGCTATGAGTGTAAAAAGAATTACCATGAGGCAAGTCTCATTTTTATGCGGCCTGCCGTTGACATTATGTCAACAAGGACATTGCAATTCCGTCCATCCCGTCCAGTCTGAGTCAGAGGATACACCATTCAGCTATGGTGTCATTTTGGGTCTAACTTTTATGAAACCTTACATAAGATTTCACAAGGATAATTGCTGCAGGAAAATGGACTGGCCTGTGACGATGAAGAACATACACAAGTTAAGAATATTGACACTGTATGTTCAATAACAACCGAAAGGACACCAACATTAAAGTGCCAGAGAGCAGAGTGGATGAAATATGTGCGCACATACGAACGAGTACGGGTATCCTTGCCGATAATAAAAATAGTATTTTTATGGTAGAGAGTGCATTGCACATTCATAGCGAACGACCGACGACAACGTTCCCGGGCTTACGATAGCAGAGGTGATATTAACTTCTAACGGATAAATTATTTATGGTCTTCTAGTCCAAATGGCTGTCCAACAGGTTTCAATTTTAATGTCGAAAAATGGAGAAATTGAAAATAGGGTTCGAAAGGCAAACACTCGTACGTTTCGGAAGATACGAGTGCACTCGAAGGAGATGAGCTAACGTGCCAAGGGATAAGAAGTCGAATGGTTATGAATAAAGAACAGTCTGAGATGGTTCAAAGGGCTAAGTCCATCAGTAAGGTGTACTCTTATTATTTGAAACATAAAGATGATTCAGATGGTAAAAATATGAAAACTCGCCACAAATAATACACAGATATGCCAAATTTGAAACATGCTAATGAAAACATCATAAACGTTTGCGCTATCAAGTCTAGTGTGAATGAAGTCGATGTGTTTTTTTCCGGATATATACTCGCAATTTATATAAGTTATATTCTACAGATTCGAAATTATATATCAAAACCTTAACATTCAAGTTGATTTGGATAGTTTCAAGTCTGATATTCACGAAATAACATAACAGAATGCCAAACCTTCTTTAATTTTCAATTATGATCTTTTATTTGCTACCTTTGTTCTAAAATATGAAAACAGTCTTTGTGCTTCTTGCAGCTGTCGTCGGACTCATGTTATATGGTAAGTTTATTAAATTCCGATATTTACAACATGAATTGGGAAACAATAAACAGTAAATTACAGGCGAGCAATTGTTTTATGTTCGGCCTTATTCGCGTAACGCGAGACTCTAATCCAACCGGCCGTCTTCTTGTTGGACCTCGGCAACCACAACGACGTCGGTAGCTTCATAGCGAACAGCTTTCTTCATTGGAAGGGCGGAACTTTGAAAGCCATTTAATCAGAAAAATTTCGTGTTTCGATTATGTAAGTCTTTCGAAACCGGCACAGAGAAAAGTGATTCCGCAACTACAAATGAGATAAAAGAACGATTGGCTCCTTAAAAATGATTTGCAGCATCCGTCGTTGACACAATTTTTACATCGTGGCTAGTGGCAGGATAGTGATATCTATACATAGAATCTCACAGGGCATGTCCAATAAGGATGCTATAAAAATAAAATCGCATGCAGTAATGTATCTCGAAATGGACGAACCCACAGAAGATGCTGGCGTTATGCTTAATTCTGGGATGGAAAGGACCTGTCTTATCTTAGCAACAGCGTGCACGGGGATGAAAGGAAAAGCGTGCGGACTTCTCTGTCGATCGTTCAACGGCGGCCTCAACGACCCTAAAACATACCAGAGGAAATTTATTACATATAATAGCGCGGTTAATTCTATCTATTCCCTGGACGTCGGGAATACACAAAGCTCATTATCCATTACAGAGAGTTTGAAGAAACCAGACGTAGTCATGAAACTGGACTTGAAGCACAGCAAGTGCCATTTGATGGAGCATTTAAAATATAATTCTAGAATCACGAGAGAAATTTAAAGTCAATACCCAAAAGCAGATCCGTTTGGTTATTATCAACTCGCAATAACCACAGAAGCGCTGGTATGTCCGATCCCACAATTGTACAAAATAACGTAAAGAGTTAGTGTAAAGCAAGTCTCTTAGCCACTACAAACCAAGTAATTGACACCAAATAGATTGGAGCTTATATGAACTGTGAGCTGCCACCTCAGAGTATCTGTATGTAGTCCACAGGTCTAAAAAGACTAAACGACGGCAATGGAAATTTGTACATAATCAGCTCATGACCAGTATCACATCAGTCGTTCATAGACCTCCGCGGAGTGTAAACGTGTTTCGACTTGTAAGTGTGAAAGTGAGTCGCTTAAGTAAGACATTGTTCAACTTGGATTTAGGCTCCAATTAGCGCAGAGTGAGTGTGTTCGCTTGAGATTGCAAAGGTCGTGGGTTCGACTGCAAATAGTCGGCGGACAATTTTTTTTATTTTTTATTTTTTTATATAAAAATAAATATAAACTTAAAGTGCGGTGTTTGATTAACATCACGTGATGGAATGTGGTGAGCGGTCCGCTATGCCTATAGCGGGATCTGCTGAAATGTCGGGTGAGGCTTCGAGTGGGTCGAACCAAACTCCAAAGCCAAAGAGAAGGAGGAAACTACCAACGGCAACTGTAAAGCTGCTTGGCGGCGGAGTGAGGGAAGGAAACAACTTCGCTTCATTGGCCGCAAGCGAATCGGATGATGAAGAGGAAGAGATGGAGGCCATTAGTAGTAGCATCAAAATGCTACAACAAAGAGTGCTGGCCATAAAAGAAAAGCAGATGGCAAGAAGGAAGAGGGAAGAGCAAGAGCAATCCCAACAACAGTAGCTTGCTCAAAAGCAGAAACAACAACAACACCAAGTAAATAAAGTAGCACAAGTGTTACAGAAACAAAATGTTAAGAAACACCAGCAACAACAAGTGCAGCCACAAAAACGGCAACAGCATAAACAGCAGCAGCAGCAGCAACAACAACGGCAACAGCATAAGCAGCAGCAGCAGCAGCGACAACAACAGCAGCAGCAACAACAACAACAACAACAACAACAACAACAACAACAACAACAACAACAACAACAACAACAGCAGCAGCAACAGCAGCAGAAGAAGAAGGAGAAGGTGCCTCCTATCAACACCTATAAATTGGAGGTAAATGCTACCAAAGACCTGTGTAAGCTGGTCATTGGTAATAATTTTAATATTAAGAGATTGGGGAACGATCGCCATGCCATCCACTGTAATACAGTGGAGGGCTACGCGAAAGTGAAAGAGCTCCTAAAGGAGACGACGACGGAGCACTACTCTTTCACACCGAAGTGTGATAAGCGGCAATCGATGTTGCTGAAGGGGTTGGAACCGTCTTCTGATCCTGAGGAGATCCTGGCACTGCTCAAAGAGAAGGAGTGCGAAGGACTCAAGTTCGTGGGGGTAAAGCCATTTACCACAGCTAGAGCCAAGAGGGAGAAACGGAGTCTGCCGTTCTTCCTGGTGCAGCTCAGTCCCGAAAGCCGTCTGGATAGTCTAAGGAGTATCAATGTCCTAGACTACCATGTGGTTCACTGGGAAAAATTAAAAAGGAGCGAAGGCGTTATACAATGCGTTCGCTGCCAGAGGTTCGGGCACGCCGCGTCGAACTGCCAAATGCAGCCTCGATGCGTGAAGTGCGCAAAGAACCACAGTTCCGAGGAGTGTGCTCTGGGTAGGGACGGAGCATCCGATAGGACGCAGCTCTCGTGCGTATTATGTGGGAACGTGGGACACACCGCAAACTATCGGGGTTGTCCTAAGTTCGCTAACATTAAAAAAGCAAAACTGGCTCGGCAGCAGAAGGTGGAGGTCAAACGTTCACCTGTGAGGCTTCAAACACAAGCCGTCACGCCCCAAATTTCCTACGCCCAAATGGCGGCAGGTGGGGGGGCTACGGAACAGCAAGCGACTGTTGCTTCTCCGGCGCCAATGCCGAGAACAACGGAAGCTGCACCCAACATGCTGGCCATCTTGCTCGCAATCCAAGGGCAGATGGCTCAGCTGCAAAAGCAGGTGCAAGAACAGGCCAAGCGGGTGGACCAGATCTACGCGCTGCTGCCGGGCCTAACGCAACACATGTCGTAATGGGTACGCACATGGTGGAGCAAACTTTGAAGGTCCTTGCGGTAAATGTTAATTCACTGATTAGGATCGAGCGAAGAGCCGCGATGTTTAAATTGCTACAAGACCAAACTCCTGATGTGCTTTTCGCTAGCGAAACCAAGCTAACCGATAAGCACAAACTGGAGTACAATAATTATATTGTTAGAAGGAGAAACCGGCCCGGATCCGAACGTGGAGGCGGTGTCGCGATCTTCATTAAACAAGGTATAAAATTTCACAGAGTGTACAAGGGAGCGTTGCGTAGGTTCCGGGTGTTGGAGGCAGTCGTCATTTACATCCCGCTCCGCAGTGGAAAGCGGCTGTACTTGGCCTCTGTTTATGCACCTGAGACTTCACAATCCACTTTATTTATTACAGAGCTTGACACGCTTTTTCGACTTCTGAGGCTGGAATCGGGGGAGAATTATTTTGTAATCGGCGGGGATTTCAACGCTAAACACAGAGATTGGGGAAATAATTTGCCAAATACTAGAGGGAACCTACTACTCAATTGGTGGGGTCAGCACGATGTAATGTACAGACTCGGTCTTAAAGCGACGGATAACCCGTCGTTTCCCAGAGGCGGGTCTTATTTGGATCTACTGCTTTACGACGAACGTATACGACTGACAGGTACGAATTTACAAACGCTAAACTGTCTGCGCACATTCGTGTATGACAGCGACCATTGCGGTTTTAGCACCGAAATTACAGTTCCCAACGAAATTGCGGAATTGGAGGAGTTTGTCCAAAGATATTCTTACAACTACAGTAAGACTCGATGGACACGCTTCTCCGCAACCATGACACGTGCGCTCTCCTCGAATACGCTCCACCCACCGTCCAATAGGAATTTGTCAAACGAGGAGATCGACAATTACCTAAAACAAATGGACGAGACAATTAAACAAACTATGGACGCTACAATACCGCGCTATCGACATACGACTAACGAAGACCTGTTCCGCAATCCTACTATTGACGCACTGCACCGACAGAAAAGTAGACTTCTGACAAGACTCAAAAACTTGTACAGACAGTTTACTGACAGACAAGACCCGGAGATTAGGACACTGAAGGCGTCGATTAAAAATATTCAAACGTTAATAAAAGAGAATTACAGAATTTCTGTAAGTTCATATTGGAACAACAGGGTTCGGGCTGTAAACACTAGCAACCCGAATATGTTCCCCCAAATAAACAAACTATTTCGGAGAAAAAATCAAAACGACCTTCAGTGTCTTAAAATAGCCCGGACAACAGACAACGAACGGTTACTGACAATAGCAGGTATTGATCCAAATGAGGCCGCTGATGATGACGACTTCTTTGTGATCGAGGATCCACAGGAGAAGGTTGAGACCATAGGAGCGACTTTCCGGGAAATATACAAGGCCAATGACACCATTGGCCCTAATTATGACCTGGACAATCGCGTCTTGGTACACGACCTCTACATTCGAAATGAAGTAGAGAACTGTCGATCCGAGGGCTCTGGTTTCACCCGGTTCAGCGACGAAAATATGGCAAATAATGTCATTGCCAGAGAGGGTGGCCTACCGCCGTTCATTTCGAAGGAAAAGCTCCATGAGATGTTCGACACAATCAGGGCTAAGAAATCAGTGGGGACCGATGGTATTCCGAACATCGTGCTTCGACATCTTCCTCTAGAAGCGGTGGACATTTACACCACCCTGTTTAATAATGCAATGAATAATGCACATTATCCAGCGCATTGGAAAACGGCGGTGGTGCAACCTATCCCCAAAAAGGGAAAGGATATATCCAATCCGGCGAATCTCCGGTCGATAAGTCTCCTTCCGAATATCAGTAAGGTATTTGAAAAAGTAATCAATAGAGCTCTGTCTAGGTGGGTTGAGTACAAACATATAGTTCCGGATAATCAATTCGGTTTTAAGGCGGGACATGATATCTCACATGCCGCGTCTAAACTGGTGTCCGATATCCAATGGAATAAAGGCAAAAACCAATGCACTGGTGCCTGCCTTGTTGACTTGGAGAAGGCCTTCGACACTGTATGGTTAGAGGGTCTTTTCTATAAGCTGACTAGGCTGGGGATCAGTAAACTACTCTTGTACATTCTTTTTAATATGCTAACCAACAGACAGTTCATCGTGAAAAATGGCGATGTGACTTCTGTTGGAATATTTCAAATTAAAAATGTTCTTCAGCAAGGCGCGGTCAATTCGCCGATCCTATTCAACATTTATACAAGCGACTTGATAGGTTCACTTCCCCATATTATTGCGTACGCAGACGATTTGATAGCGTACAGAACAGGTCCAAAAATCGAGGTCATTAATACTCTCTTGCAGCGTGATTTCGATAAGATAAGACGATTTTGCGATGACTGGAAGTTGAAAATCAACTTTCGGAAGTCGGAAACCATTCTCTTTAGGACGCCGTTGTCTAGAGCCTCTAGGGATACCAGAAAAAATTGGCGTAAGTTCTCGATCATTGGACAACACGGACAGCCTCTTGCCTGTCGAAATGTAGTCAGATACCTTGGGATCTGGCTAGATCAGTTTCTGTATTTTGACAAAAATGTAGATGCTGCTCTGGCCAGAGCCAAAGGCGCTTTTGCCCTTACAAAGAGACTGTTTTATAGCAGCCAAATCGATGAGAGGCTAAAGGTAATCTGCTACATGGCCCTTATCAGGCCCATGCTGGTATTCGGGTGCCCCGTGTGGTTCAATGTACGAGCAAGCTTAATGGAAAAGATTCGGGTGTTTGAGAGGGCTTGCCTTAGGGCTTGCCTTCGCTTGTACAGAACACCAGAGTCGGAGTACAAAAAATTTTATCGTAATGAGGTCCTTTACAACAGGGCGAACCTAATACGAGTGGACAACTTCGTAATTAAGCTGACTCGAAGGCACATTGCAAGAGCAATGAACTCGACGAATAACCTGATATCTGGGGCTTACTACCCCAACTACCTTTACCACGAGAGTGTGCGCTCTGACGGCTTCGTTCCACCGGAAGCATTCCTCTACCTGGATCAGATAGGGTTGATCCAGGATAGATTAGCGGTCCCGTTAATCTTCCATGTCGCTCGGAAAGCTGGGGACAGGCGACTCAACTACGGCAGAGACGTCGCACACGGCAGTGTGGATCGTCTCAGGTTCAGTAGGGCGGTGGGGAATCGCGATAAGAGGGATGTCGTTCGGCAGCACCAGCATTTCTGGTGGTTGAATGATGGAGAAGATGTTTCGTCGTCGTCGTTTCCGTCAATTACTGACCAGCCTCACTAATGGGGCAGAGCTGACAGATCTATTTGCTCTGCGAATAGCGATGGCCAGCTTGCATAGGTTTAGGTTAGCATTTAAGAAATATATACATATATTAGTATATACAAAGGTATATACTAATATATGTATATAATTGTGTATTATATATATGTGTGTATATTGTGTATGTAGGTTAGGTTAGGTTAGGTATTTTAAGTTAGATATTAAGTTTTATAGAAAATTAAGTCCATATGCTAAGTTTTTGTTAACAATTTTTTTCTTAGCCTTAAGTATACGAGATAATATGTAAAAAATAAATGTAAATAAAGTCGAAAGACATAAATACAAGAATTTAGAGTAGCTTAGAGCGCCTGTGTGGGGCCAGTAAGTTAGTATAAGATTGTTAAGTAATTTTAAGCTAGCATTTAAGCATTTTTTGTTAGTATGTAAGGGTTAATGATTAAGATAATAAAATGCATTTAAAACTAAACTAAACTACCAGTATCACATACTCAGTCCCCACAAACATATCACGTTTACCATTCTCCGAAATTCTCAGTGCGAATCCGAATCCGTATGTGACCTCAGAACTGCTCCAACACGTCAAGATTTTCACAGATTCTAGCGTAAAAATGAAAAAAAAAATCGTTGCGCGCCATACTTGATGTTATGTTAATTCACATCGTAATATTTTCCCATAAGTTACCCCTTCGGGTAGGGGGCTATAATTTACCCGAGGTAGGCATGCCTGTCGTAAGAGACGACTAAAGCCCAAATTCTTAAACTAGTAAATTCACCCTCTTCGGAGGCCGGTTCCCTGGATTCTGAGTTGAACCATTTCTTGCTAAAAGATAACCCTTTCATAAAGAGTCGTAAATTGGTAAGAACACCAACATCCCAATCAACAAGAGAAAGTTCGATGTTGGAAGCTTATTACAAAAAAGATTGTGAAGAAAGAGACAATTTTAAGCAACTCAGTGAAAAACTGGCAAGTGAAATTGATTAATTAAAGCTCGAACTGCAGCTGCTCAAAGAACAGGTCAATAATAACAATAAAAATGAGCAGATACCTAAAACTGTAGTGTACTCTACGGATGAAGAAGAACTGCAAAGAGAGACAGAATCACCCTTTAGTATGACAAAAAGGGACAAAAAAAGAAAAATGAGCATGTCTCCAGAGCTCTCACCACCAAAAGTGATGCAGAAAAGCCCAGAAAAGATGAAAGATAAAGAAACCAAACCACTCAAGCCAATAAAGCCTCCCCCAATTATAGTGCTGTATTACGAAAAAAAGCTAATACAGCTCTCCTAAATAGTAATGATGCTAAAATTAATGTGGATAACGAAGAATCCTACAGAAACCAGAAAAAAGTTCAATGGTATTCGTTTGAAAATAAACAAACAAGACCAATAAAGGTTGTTGCAAAGAATCTACACTACTCATGCACGTATACACAAAACGTTCTTCCACACCGTCTAACCCAATTCCCAAACGTGTATCTTTTAATCTTGATCCTCCTCTCAATCATTTAAAAAACCCAACAACTTCTCCTCATCCCACTTAAACTAAAACGACATACCCTAACTTTATTCACTCCCACATTTTAAATCCCTCCCCATCTTCTAAGCTAGAGTCCCACTCTAATACCACACCACCTTCTTTTTTAGACCCCATACTTCCTCCAAAGGCAAAGTTAACCAAGCACCTTATAGATTCAGGGGAAGATGGCCGGTATGTACTCTCTCGACTACGAGACCGCAGACTATACGATAATGTTCGTTTATATCTCGCATATCTACATGATAAGCCATAGACGGTAAACGAAAACCAATGCAATGGTTTCCACTCTGCAAGAAGGCCTTCCCACTAATCACAATGATCTGCGGCAACTTTTTATACGTTTTCATGAGCAATTAGATATGACTCCTGATGATGTGGCTAATGATCTCCCTTCTTTTGCGTCTCACGTAAGTTCCAAACGCATACTACACCTCCAGCGAACACGGTCTAGTTTCAAAAACTACCATCGCTCCTAACCCACCACTCAATTCTTTGCCGAAGCCTCCCAAATATCTGTCCCTGTATTATCAAAATGTAAGAGGATTACGAACTAAGATTTCTGCTATATATCTTAATTCGCAGATTCTGCCCTACGACATTTTTGCACTCACAGAAACCAATCTCACCCCTAATATTAAGAATAATGAATTATTTTCCCAAGACTTTGATTTACACCGTGACGACGGTCTAGATAAAGAGGAAAATTTATATGGCCGTGGGGTACTTCTAGCTATACACTCTCGTCTTGAGTCTAAACCCTTTAAAAAATCGTCCACTGCATTCTTTGAATTTGTATGCGCTAGAATTCCTATTTGCAAGCCCAACCTATATACGGGCTAACTACGCCAAACTGAATAACCTCCTCAGTATGGCCAATTTTGAATTTCTTTACGATAATTCCAACCTCACGGTTAACGATGCTCTCGCATCCTTTTATACCGAAATTTTCAAATGTCTCTCCCAATCTGTACTTTTTTTTACCCAAAAAGAATCCCTTATCATCACCACCCTGGTATAATAAAGAGCTGCGATCTCTTCGTAATAAGAGAAATAAGCTCTGGCGTACTTACGAGTACTTAATATCGCGTTCCGACATCGATTTCTTTTACTACCAGTCTGCCCTAATAAATTTCTCTGTACTTTGTCAAACTCTATATGACAACTATTTAAACCAAATGGACCGCACACTCATTTCCGACCCCAAGCGATTCTTTCAGTTCATCAAAACTAAAAGTAAATCGGATAACTATCCATCATCTCTGAATTTTCTAGATAAGTCCTCGGAGGATCCCCAAATTATAGCAAATCTCTTCGCAACTTTTTTTAGCCAAGCGTTCGCCATCCATTCCCAAGAGCCAGACCACTCTTACTTTTCCTACTTAAATAGCTGCCCACAAACAACTTTAGAATATGTGTCTATAACTTTAGAGCAAGTCAAAGATAAAATAATAAACCTCAAAGATTATTATTCCGCCGGCCCTGATGATCTTCCCCTATATTTTTAAAGAAATGTGAAATGCACCTAGCCTAACCTCTTACAACTCTCTTTCAGCTTTCTATCACCCAGGCATTATTTCCCTCGACCTGGAAAAGGTCATTTATTATTCCCCTACATAAAAAGGCCGAAAAGATGATATTTCCAACTATCGACCAATTGCTAAGCTGTCCTGCATACTTAAGCTTTTCGAGAGCATTATTTATGACATAATGCTTTTCCATTGTAAACCTATTGTTTCCCAAAACCAGCACGGATTTCTCAAAGGTAGATCTACGACCACCAACTTAACGGAATACGTATCAAGCACTTTATGTGCACTGAAATCTGGAAATGAAGTTGATGTGATTGCCACCGATTTCAGCAAAGCCTTTGATAGGGTTTCACATGATATAATCCTTCTGAAATTAAAAGCTCTTGGTTTCCAAATAAACTTTATAACATGGGTTCAATCATATTTAAATGAAAGACAATACTATGTATTATTTAGGTCCATGATTTCTGACCCAATTAAAGCCTCCTCTGGTGTCGCTCAAGGCAGCCACCTTGGCCCCTTACTATTTATTCTGGCCATTAATGATGTTGATTGCATCATTAAAAATTCATACATATCTATTTACGCAGATGATATGAAAATCTTTAGATATATAACCTCTTCCTCAGACAGCCTACCACTACAGGAAGATCTTGACAGATTTTGTACTTGGTGTCAGAAGAATTTTCTTGAGCTTAACGTCAATAAGTGTCAGGCTATAACGTATTCCCGTAAGCGGCGCCCTACTTCACCTCGCTGCTATCTAATCTTTAATCTGCCTGTTCCCTTAGTGAATGAGTTGCGTGATTTAGGTGTTATCTGTGATAAGGAACTCAATTTCCGTTCTCACATTGATAATATAATAAAGAAAGCCAACTCTGCCCTTGGCTTCATCAAGCGCTGGTCTAAGGAGTTTTCCAATCCTTATGTTACCAAATCTCTTTACATAACCTTTGTTAGGCCTCTTCTTGAATATGCAAGCCAAGTTTGGTCACCCTACTACAGAACACACATCCTCCGGATAGAAGCTGTTCAACGCAGGTTTTTACGATTCGCTTTACGTGGTCTTCCCTGGGATGATAGCCAAAACTTACCACCTTATACCGACCGGCTGAAACTTATAAATTTACAACCCCTTTCTATACGTCGAAAAGTTGCCGACATTCTCTTTATTCATCAAATTTTAGTTGGGAATATCGATTGTCCTTCTTTACTTCGACTTATTTCTTTTAATACCAACCCACGCAATCTTAGGTCTGTGCCACTTTTCCGGCTCAATCTTCACTTAATGAATTACGGACACTTGGAGCCAATGTCTAGAATGCTTCGTGAAGTTAACGATATTCTGCCTCTCTTCGACTACCATCTCACCAAACTCTCTCTTAAAAACACTCTTATTTCCACCTATGCCTCACATCCTAACTTTTTTTAACCGCTCCCACCCTTTAGTTTTTATCTTTAGTTTTAAGTGAAAATTGTTAGTTCTAAGAATAAGCTTGCAATAAGCAATAATAAATCTGTCCGGGGTTGACCCGGGCCGCAAATCACCTGTACGCATTGCGAATGACCTAAAGAAGAAAAATTTCAAAATACTTGAAATTGTTAATATGCTTAAGTACAAGAGTAAAACACCGCTCCCAATGTTCATGCTTACTTTTGAGCAAGATGAAGACATCAAGGAAATTCATGAAATTAAAGATATCCTAGGAAATCAAAGCTAGTTCCTCAATGTAAGAACTGTCAAAAGCATGGTCACACTCACAAATACTGCAGCTCCAACCCGAAATGTGTTAAATGTGCAGGAGACCACCATACAAAAGACTGCATAAGGGAAAAAATGCAGGCCCTAAATGCGTCAATTGTAGCGAAAGACACCCAGCTAACTACAGAGGGTGTGTAGTAGCAAAAGAGCTACAGCAGGTAAAAGACAACAAGCAAAAGAAAATGCAAAAGCCTGCTCAAAAAGGCGTAACCAAAAACGGAGAGAAAAGAAACAAAAAAGACTTGAGAGCGAAATGTAAGCCCCAAATGAATAAAAATTGGGTAGAGCTAGAGGAAATCTACCCTTAAGCGAAAATGAAAACTTAAGCCTCATAACCGGTCCAAAGAAAATATATGCACAAGTTGCTTCGAAGAACATTGTAAAACCAGTCGGAAACCCCAAGCCTCCCAGCAATGTTATGGAGGATATCAAGCAAAGAATTCTTAACAGAATAGAAGATATGGAAAAGAATAATAAGAAAATTCTGGAAAGAATATCTTTCCTTAAAAACAAAACAGTAATAAAAGAACTGTACCTAAAAGAACATAATGGCTAAAAACATGCAAATCTTATTATGGAATGCCAATGGCCTCGAGAATCGCAAAGACGAATTGCAAACGACTCCCAATATATACAAAATTGATACATGGTATGTCTAGTCTCCGAGACACATTTTAAAATTGGAACAAAATACAAACTTCGCGGATACAAGACATACCATACCCCACATCCTCACAATACAGCAAGAGGAGGAGCCGTAGTTATAATTAAGGAAGGAGTTAACCACGATGAAGATGAAGAATATCAGTCATGTGAAATACAAGCCAAATCCGTAAACATAAAAACAAGCAGCGGCCAGATAACGGTGGTAGCGGCATATTGTTCTCCTAGCTACAGGCTGAAACAAAACAATTTTGAAAGCCTCTTCCGTAAATTCGGAAATAAATTCATAATAGGTGGAGATTTCAATGCTAAGAACAAATCTTGGGGATCAAGATTAATAAATACAAGAGGAAGAGAACTCCTTGAAACTTTAAAATAAAAACCAATGTCAACTACCATTCAACGGGAAATCCTACTTACTGGCCCACAGATAGGAACAAAATCCCGGATGTTGTCGACTTCTTCTTAACTAAGAATATCTCCTCAAATACTACCCAAGTTAAGGAAGGGCTAGATTTTGACTTAGTTCACTCATCTGTGCTGCTTACACTTGGTAACAAAATTATAATGAAGGAACACAACCCACGTCTAGTAAACAAACTAACTGACTGGATATATTTCAGATATTTAATAGATAAATGCATCGAACTATCCACAACAATTAATACAATATGTAGAGCAATTAGAAAGTGAAGTACAGTCCTTCACCCTAGCTATACAAAAGGCGGCATGGGCTGCAACACCTGAATTAAATAGCAAAGTAAAAAGAAACGTGTATCCCAAAGAAGTTTGCGACATTATACCTGAAATGAGACGAGCTCGCAAACGATGGCAACTGTCAAGAGCTCCAAGTGATAAAAGTATAAAAGTAGATAAGTAAAGTAAAGTAAATAGCCTAAACAATAAGCTCAGAAAAAGGATAACAGAATTTAAAAATGCATCGGTGGAGAGATACCTTACAAATCTGACAAACGATGCTAGTACAGAATACTCACTGTGGAAGGCTACAGAAAAAATGAAAAGACCAACGGCATACATTCCGCCAGTGAAAAACAGCAGTGGTAACTGGACTAAAACAAACAAACGAAAGGCGGATCTATTTGCGGAACATCTTAAAACGTCTTTAAGCCATACGATAATTCCCTACAAACGGAAGAAATGTGCGAAGACGAGAGATTGATTCCAGAAGTAACCTCTAGGGAAATAGCCAACGAAATAGAAGAAAAGATCAACCCAAAAAAAGCCCCGGGATTTGATCTAATAACGGGTGAAATTCTGAAAAAACTGCCTAAAAAAGGTATGAAAAAAATAGCACAGATAACAAATGCAGCGTTGAGACTAAGGCATGTTACACGTATGTGGAAGGTCGCGGAAGTTATTATGGTACCTAAGCCGGGAAAATTGCCCAGTGAAGTAACGTCATATTGGCCGATATCATTGCTGCCGATCCTGTTTAAGCTATTCGAAAAAATCCTTCTAAAATGACTCCATCCGATTCTTGAAGAAAAGACACTGATCCCAAACCATCAATTTGGATTCAGAAATAAATACTCAACTATAGATCAGATCCACAGAATAACTGATATAGTAGAAAAAGC
Organism: Volucella zonaria; assembly: GCA_963966105.1. Classification (NCBI taxonomy): domain Eukaryota; kingdom Metazoa; phylum Arthropoda; class Insecta; order Diptera; family Syrphidae; genus Volucella; species Volucella zonaria. Next base: position 47,844,598 of record OZ014533.1, on the reverse strand, counting down.
TTTAGAAGAAAAACAAATATGCTCTACCATCTTCCTTGGTGTAACACAGGGTTTTGGTAAAGTATGGCACAAAGGATTAGTCCGTAAGCTACAAAAATATTTTCCAAAACAGTACTATGAAATACTAGAGTCGTATATAATGAAACGATTATTTAGAATTAAGCAAGAAGATGAGTATTTCGCATTGAAATACATCTGCATTCGAACTCAGCTAAATACTTAGGCTTGACGTTGGAAAGCTGGAAAGATGCGCTGGAAAACACATATCAAGAAAAAACGTGATGAACTAAATATACGATATAATAAAATGTATTTGCTCATAGGAAGGTATTCATGCCTCTCAATTTACAAAAAACAGCTTCTCTACAAGCAAATATTAAAACCAATTTGGATATGTGGCCTCCAGTTGTGGGTGTGCACAAGTAAGACAAATCTTCAAAGCATACAATGCTTTCAAAACAAAGTATTACGCAATATTGTTAATGCGCCGTGGTACATACGTAACGCTAATCTACATAGGGATCTAAAAATTGAAGTTGGGAAGGTCGCAAGAAGACATGAAGTTAGGCTTCGCAACCATGCTAATTTAGAAGTAGTCCAACTACTTAATAATAACAATTTAGTTAGAAGATTACGTAGAGTTAAACCTTTTGAACTAGTTAACTAGGTAAAATGAAAAGAAATATATATGTATGTGACAACATACTCACACAAGTGTCATCAGCTACTCAGACGCCGTGGGCCGTGTCTGTACATTGAAGATATTTTGAAAAAAAAACCCTTGGGTTGTCTCGTATGGATGTCTTTTTGTTTTTTTTTTTTGTTTTGTAAAGAACTTAACACTCAAATTGGTATGACTATATTTATGATGCCAAAACATGTGTTAAGTTTTTCTGAAAATGGGACAGAAAGAGAAAGAAAAATGTTTGGGCTTAGTGGTTATTTCGCTCCATGGGTGGTATCCAACATTTAATGGGGAGACTAAATTGTAGTTGCCTGAACAAACGACTTTCGGCCACGGCTGGTATTGAACCCCGAACCGTCCGATTGGGAAGCCAATACACTACCACTTGAGCCACGGTCGGGTTGTTGTTATTAGATCGTCTTCGAGCCACTGGTCGATGTTCTATAAGCCCCATTAAAAATGTGTCCAACTCATCCTTTGGCCGCCCAGTGCGCACGCTCTGAAGTAGTTTTTGTTTTTGTTGTACGTCTAAGTTTTTTGTGCAGTTCAGCTTACAAGAACAATCACGCCATGTATTTAACCAGGTATTTTTTGGTATTCAAATGTATATTTCTTACCCCTCTCTTCTTTATCCTTGGGATTCTGCTTCTCCGTTTCTCGAATCCGAGTCGCTTAACATTTTCTCGTCAAAAAAATTTACCGACCAAACACTTTTGCCTACAAAATTACCGTTGCAAAAAATTAATACAACCGAGCAGACTACTCTTACCTAAAAAAATGCGGTTAACCTAACCTCTTGCTCATACGAATTTTAAAGATTGACACCTTTCAAACAACCTGTACTCGCTAAGTGTACAAATAAAACTGAGCATATCAAGCAATTCAAGAGTTAAAACAAATAAAATTAATCAGCTGAAAGATTGCCATGAATCTGGGATTTGTTTCCTTCTTCCAACTTTTTAAAATCACAAATATTTCTGTTATGAAAATGGTTTTTGTTTCTTCTTTGACCTAGCAGATGCTTCTACGTAGAGAGATGACATTTGCATCAAAATGTCCTTTTTGAAAATTTTGGTACTTATTCCTTTCTTCCAGCTGGTAGCAGTGCGCCTGTCCGCATTGTATGTATAAATACCTTTATTTACTAGTTTTTTATAGCTAATTATAACATTTAACATATTTGAAGAACAATTTACATTTAATTTAAAAAAAAAAAAAAATAATAACAATTGGTTAATAAGGAGTGATTTTTTGTCTAGCAAATTTGATAGCTTCTTTTCTAAAAGCAAAAATGTTTGGATTATATTTAGCAACATCGTCCATTTCATTAAATAACTTGAATCCTTTATAAATTAAAGAGTTTTGAGTGTTTCTGGTTATTAGCTTAGGCAGTCTAAAATTATTATTATAATATGGCATTTCTAATATATTGTACATATTTGAACAAATAGTTAGGCATTAAGTTATTTTTAATTTTATATACAAAAATGACAACATTCATTACTAGGCTTTGTTTAACAGAAAGCCAATTTAAAGCACCTAACAAAAAATTTATTGACACATATCTATTTCACTTTAAAATACTTCGCATATCCTTATTTTGTAATAATTGCATTCTCTGAATTAAACTATCATTACACAAAAACAAAATTGATGAACAATACTCAAAATGGGGTTTTACAATTACATTAAAAATATTTATTGCACATAAAGTAGATATTTCATTCCTTATTCTTTTTAGAAATCCAATTTTCTTAGTCATCTTTTTACAAATATACATAGTCTATATGGTTAGGGAAATTAAGTTTACTGTCAATTATAACGCCTAAGTACTTAATCTCATCAATTTGCTCAATGATCTCACCATCAATTAACATTGCCTGTTGTTGATCACCATTTGCTTGGTTTTGTCAATGTTAAGTTTTAATCTGTTTTGTATAAGCCATGTATCGATACTTCTACTAGTCACATATTTTACAGCATCATCGGCGAGAAGAGCTAGATTTGCATTTTGTAAAACAATTTGCAAGTCGTTTATGTATATAATGAATAATAATGTACCTAAAATAGTTCCTTGCGGTACACCTAGGTTCACTATAATAGAATCCGATTCAATTTCATTTATTTTTACTATTTAGGCTCTATTTGAAAGTTATGAAGAAAACCGCTTTAACTCTATTTTTTATACCATAGCATTTAAGTTCTCTAATAAAATATTTCTGTCGATCGTTTCAAATGCCCTTTTGAGGTCCAAAAATACACAGTTCACCACATTTTTTTTAGCTAGCTCTTCTTTCCAACCCGTTACCACTAAATTAGTTGCACTTTCACATGAATGATTTTTTCTAAATCCCGATTGAATGTCAGTTATTAAATTGTTTTCTTCGAAGTAGCTATTGAGTTGTTTAAATACTATTTTTTCGAAAACTTTTTCAAAGAGGGGCATCGCCTTGGCCGATTTAAATTCTTCACACAATCTTGTGTTAGTTACTTATGCAATCGGTGTAATGACTGCCTTTTTCCACGAGTCGGGAAAAATGCTAGTTTCAATAAAATGATTGATTACTTTTTGTATCGATGGTCCTATAATTTCGAAGTTATCAAGGTATTTTCGAGGGCATATGAAATGTATGTCTGTTTTATTATTCATCTCTTTAAGAGTTAGGCGGATACCTTCAATAGTAACATATTGAAATTGAAAAGTAACATAAGATCCGCTTACATAACTAGTAAAGGGAACCTGTTGAATAGAGTTTGTTATTTCATTGACACTTTCAATAAAGAACTTATTAAATTTATTGGCAATTAATTTTTTATCACTATAAATTTGGTTACCGAACTGAATGTCTATGATATCACCTGATTTTTGATTTTTAAGAATATATTTTTTTAGATTTCTCCACATAGATTTTTGGTTCGTAAAGTTTTCGATTTTATTTTTTAAAAATTTTCGTTTTCATTTCGCTAGTTCCGATTTATATTTGTTCCTTGCATTTTTGTAAGCTGTCCAATCTTCCTCTGTATTTGTAACCGTTGCTGTACAGTACTTTATAATTTTCGCTTTTCTTAGTTTTATATGAAGATTATTGAACTAATTTTTCAGCTATCTATAATGCACTTTTTTTTCAGAAACACTGAAACTGTTTGTTTTATCCCTTATAAAAAAAGGTCGCTCATGCGACATACGTGTATGCTACCATTAATGCATTTTATTTTACTATTTGTCAATGTATTTAAAAACATGTTTTTTTTATACACCATCTGCGTTATCAATTTACTCTCCTTTGATGATTCATTCCTTTCCTTATTACTTACAGTTACCAATAAAGATTGGTGATCACTGATCATTAATTCACTCACTGTGGTAGCTTCGGCGTAGTTATGTTACTATCGGTAATAACATAATCAACCAACGTTCTTGATGTTCGTATTATCCTTCTTGCTTGTTTCATTATTTGTTTACATGCATTATCCCTAATAGTTTTATCAAGACACTTTCTATACGTATCATTAGTTCTAAACCAATCCACATTAAAATCACCCAAGATTATTAAATCATCCTTTGATCCACAGATTTCTTCCATAAATATTGCAAATTCGTCACAAAATATTAATTCAGGTGAACTAGACGATCTATACGCACCTGCCACTAGGCATGAGTAATTATTATTAACAGTAACGCGGTTAAGTAACCACCAGAAGTTCATGCCATTAGCAAAAGTTTTATTATTATTAACGGTCATGTCTTATTTTGTATACATTATAACACCGCCCGTTCGATTTGACATGCTGTTACAACTAGATATGTTATAATTTGCTAGCTCAATTTCTTGGTTATGTAAGTTGTCAGTAGTATGTGTTTCTGTTACAATTATAATATCAAATTTATTTTCTATTGATAATGTCTCGAGCTCATCTAAATTATTGACTAGACCTTGAATGTTCCAGCATAACACGCTGATTGACTTTGGCTGCTAGTAGCCAATTTTTTTCTTCTTCTCTCCTAGTTTCCTTAAGTAGACTGGACACGTTTCGTCACGCGTTTGATGGTCTTCGTCAAGCCCAAGGTTTAGCCTTTTGTTAATATTTGCACAATTTATGTGTTACATTTGGCTATTGTTTCTTTTACGCATTCAAGGCATTTCATTATTACATTACATTACATTTAAAACACATCAAAAGTTTAATCCCATCAAATACTCTACACTGCTCCCAACCAATGTTGATTTTACCTATTTCAATGGCTCTTGGAAATGATTCTTCATCTGTTTCAATAATTGCATTATAAAATTTTTTTATTATTTATTGTTGTTAGCTTAATCTCTGTATTTTCAAAAACTTTATTTTGTTTCTTTAACTTTTCGATAATTTCTTTTTCATCGTTCTTAAACTTCGTTTTATATATTATAATTCTTGGTTTTATTTTATTTGGCACTCTTACTTCATACTTTTCCCCCATGTGTTCCTCTATAGCATTTTTTATTTTGTTTTTTTCACTTGAGTTCTCACTTTCAATTAAAACTATTCCACTAGGCTTTCAATATTCGTGATTTTCAAATTTTTTGGATCCACTTTTTTATTTAACTCTTCACAGTGCTGTTTTTCTTTTGGATTTACAATAAGTGGCAACTCTTTTCTTAACTCATGAGCCTTTTCACCACAAACGCTATAATTCTTTTTTGTGACATCACCGAATGACAGTTCGTCCACTGTTGGTATTTGTTTACTCACGGTTGCGATAATTTTTTTCATTTCATTCCTCAAGCTAACATTACTGTTTCTTAACTCCGTTCGTATCTTGTCACTTTCGTTACCGAAACCTTCAGACGCTTGACATAACAATTTTATGAGTTTAAAACTTTTTTCATACTTCCAGTGCAGTTTTCATTTCTTGTATTCTTTCAGAATATCTGGATTCGATTGCTTCCAGCAGATCTTTAATTGCACTTTCATTTTTTTTAGTGAATTCTCAAACTCATCTTTATAAAATTTTTATTGATTCGTATTGGCATTTAAAGCTTCCTGCATTTCCCTCAGTACCATATCGACATTATGTACATTATGTACAACAAGCACTCATCGCACATATGTAAATCTAACCATATTTTTTTCTCCTAGGACTCCACTACTGTACTGGTCCAATCAGGAGCACCTTGGTGTGGAGTGGAAGACCTTATTGCATACGTCTACATGCAATACCCGTTTCACCACGGATTGCGGTCTTGCACTTGTGACATTCCACCATCGATCACCAACACCAAAATATATTAAATTAGATTTTTTTCTTTTAAGGTTGCTAAGTCAGTTGACTTATTAAGTTCAACCACATAGAAAATTAAATATTTTTGCACAATTTTGCAGTTTTTTTTGTTATCAACACGATTCTTCACCGAGTACCGACCCGATCAATGATCCACACAAGACAAGCATATATGAGATACGTATAACATCTTACCTTAGCGGCTCCCACAGACAAAGTAAACAATGAATACAGCTGAAAATTGTATCATACTTCAGGGGCATGTATACCAACTTAGTTAAAAAATTTTGCAATCAGACCCTCCAAACCCACGAAATTAAAAAATTCCCGTTATTTTCTGAACACACCTCGTTATGAAAATGTTACGAGTGCCAGAGGGTGTTACAAAACGTGGTCTAATAAGAAGTACGTGCATTTGCGGAAGTCTCAACATTAAGAGACCGATAGTATAGAAAGGCTGAGAAAATCAGCTGGTTTCGCCATGTACAACGTAGTATGTCCGAAAATCCATTCTAAAAACAATAGTTCCAGGCGAGGTTCGAAGGAAATGGCGAAAAGTAAGCAGTTATATCACAATAATTCAAAAACATCTGAAAACTTTAGCCTCACTAGCGAGGTGATCCAAAATAGAGCGGCTTATAGAATGGTTCTATTTTCCGAAAATTTAAACAATCCATAAAGCGATGAAGTAGCAATGCAAATACGTGGATAAATAGTAAGTAAGTAAGTAATATTTGTTTATTCTATTACAATATTTACAAGTTTAACAAAAATAAGCGTTGGCTTTTGCCGTCAGCCGAGAGAAAGAAATTAATAAATTTGTAATCACTAAAAAGCTTCATCTATAATTTGTAGCCTATAATTTTAGAGAGTTGTGTAAAGTGTTCCAGATTGAGCCGTTTAGGATGTTTGTGATCTCATTTAGTGATAGGGCATTTTTTTCCCAAAAAAATCTCCTGATTTAATTAAGTAATATGGGACACGTTCCAATAAAATGCCGGACATCCTCCTTCGTTCCCAAATTGCACAGTGTACATTCGTCTCCTCCGTTGTTTCTGTATGGCATATATTTTGTAGTTCAGGTGCAAAAGTTCGCCTCTGGCTTTGAATATTGTTGAGATGGACCCTATGCTGTTCCGGTCATTAAAGTAGCTGTTTTCCCCAAGTTCATGGTGTATTGGATATTGGCTTTGTTGACTATGCGTCTCAAAAAGCTCCCGTGTTGAGTAGTGGATTTTTTTAAGCATTTCGTTCAGTGTGCTCTCTCAGTTTCTTTCATTTCCGATTAGTTCGTGCAAAGGCACATTGTATTCTTGGTTGAGCCTTGACCATTCCGCAAAGAAATTAAGGTTTCGGTTTTTAAGATACATAGCAATCTTGTGGGGAAGACGATGACTTGGTTGAGCAAAAACTTTTCTGATATAGAGGAAGTGCAGTCTAAGCGCGAAGATATGTAGCGTTGGTAATCCAGTTTCCAGATATAACATGTAAGTTGGTATATTTTCAGGCAGCCTAAACAGTTTCTTAAGGAAGTATCTTTGGAGTTTTTCTACCTCTTCAAAATGCCAAGCTCCCCACACTTGTGCTGCATAGCACATTAATGACCTAATTACCGCCTCGAAAATCTTGTACTTAACACTTGGAGCAACATTCCTTTCCCCCAGAATTCCTTTCCAGTTGCAATTAATCGCACGTTTAGATTCTTTCAGTTTCTTTAGCAGGTGTTTTTTAAATTATACCTGTGAGGTGACCAGAATTTGTATTCCTTGACTATATCCAGTTCCACGTTCTGCCAGGTCCATTTTTCATTCCTTGCGTAACGCCCCCAACCATTTTGAAAAATCAAGACTTTGGGTTTGCTGGTATTAATTTGCAGGTTCCACATACTGCAATATTGTTGCAGCTTGTTAATCATAATTTGGAGCATGCTTGGGGTTTCTGCGAAAATTACGATGTAGTCGGCGTAGAGTAAGAGTTTTATAGGAAATCCTTCAAGGGGCGACCCGCCCGGAAGGAATTCAACTAGATCATCCAAAAATATTGAAAACAGAAGAGGACTCAAAAGACATCTTTGCTTTACTTCAGAGTTTGTTTGGAACCGATTAGACTAGATATGCCCGTCCCACACCCCCGCTGTATTGACTTCGTAAAATTGTTGCAGAACCTTTAGAACTTTTGTAGAGACTCCTATGTTGCTGAGTTTAAGAAATAGTGATCTTCTATCGATGGAGTCGAAAGCCGCCTTAAAGTCTACAAAGAAAGCGTATAGTTTTTTTCCTCAGTCCAAGTAAATCCGAGCGACGTTTGTGAGAGTAAATATGGTATGTTGTCAATTGTGGAGTACTCCTTACGGAATCCGGCTTGAAACTCGCTTAGCAGGTCTGTGAAAACGACGATCCAGGTTATTAAGCGCTACAAGATGACTCCTGTAAAAATTTTGGTAATAGCCTTTAGAAACGAAATCCTTCTGTAGTTGGATGGATCATTTGGATCTGCTTTCTTGAGAATCGGAGAAATTATACTTCTTTGAAAGCTTCTGGAACTTCGCCGGTTGCTGTAAATATATAATTGTATGTTGTAAATATATAATTGTATGTTCCCGTGAGCTTCTGCAGGAAGTGATCAGTTGCATTTTTGAAGAACGCATAAACAATACGATCTTCCCCTGGAGCCTTATTCAGGCGGCACCTGTCTATAACTTTTTCAACTTCCTGTAGGGTTATGGGGGAGTCTAAGGAGTTTACTTCGGAAAACGGCAGTGCCAATTGTATTTCATTCCGATCCACTGGTGGATTCAGCAATTTTTAGAAGTATTCCGCCAGAGTAGTCGCTTCAACCTGGATTCCTGGGGCAAATAACGTACCGGACTTGCTGTCTTTGGTGTGCACAAGTTTTAGCGACAAATTATTTATGTAGAGTTTTTGTTTTTCTTGGGATATGATTTTAAAGCTTCTGTTTCCTTGCTGGTACATACGTTTTATGTGATCGGTGCCTATGCGTCTTAGCAGACGAAGGTAGGCGAATGATTTTTTTCCGGCTTTTTCACATTCCCAATCATGCTCTTTTTGTTTCTGTTTGCAAGGGTTTAGCTACGTTCAAATGCAGTTCGTGAAGATTTCCGTACCTCTAGCAGGTAGAAGTTCGTTATTTTTTATATTATTGATTTCCAGAGTAAGATTCGCTTTATACCTTTCTAAGATTCCGTCTTTGCAGCGTAGTTTTGGAAGAAGGCAATTTTGTTGAACTTCGGTATTGGTTTGTCGGAAAATTTAACTCTACTTTGACGGATATTGGTAGGTGGTCTGAGTATGTTGATTCGAAAACTTCTAGGTCTGTTGCATACTTAAGCCAGTTCCCCTGCAACAGACAATAATCAATTGCTTAAGAAAGTTAAATTTCCCTGTTGATCACTATTGGTTCGCCCATTAAGTAAGGAGAGGCCTATAGTTTCGCACATTTCGATGATTTTTTTCCCGTTTGCATTTCCAGCAGAAAATTGTACAAACTCGTGGAATCGTTCACCCAGTTGTTGCAATTGATGTAACACATTGGTTGAAAAGTCCGTGCCGTTTTATAGTAAAACACAAATTTTTTTGCAAAATTCAACTTTATCTATCAATATAGTTCCCTTCGAGGGCGATACACTGATTGAAACGATTTTTCAATCTTTCGATACCAGTTTTGTAGTACGATTTCAGTTTAGCCTGAAAATAGGCCTCTGTTTCGGAGATTACTTCTTCATCGGTCTTAAATCTCTTTCCGGCGAGCATTCTTTTGAGGTCTGCGAACAGGAAATAGTCGCTGGGGGCCAAATCTGAAGAATACGGTGGGTGGGGAAGCAATTCGTAACCGAATTCATTCAATTTTGCCATCGTTTTCATCGTTGTGACACGGTGCATTGTCTTGATGAAACAGAATTTTCTTTTTCTTCAAATGCGGCCGTTTTTCTGCGATTTCGTCCTTCAAACGCTCCAACAACGCAATGTAATAGTCGCTGTTGATAGTCTGCCCCTTTTGGAGATAGTCGATGAAAATTATTCCATGTGCATCCCAAAATACGGATGCCATAACCTTGCCAGCCGAGGACGAGGTTCGTCGCCTGCTTGCTATTCAGCTGACTGCCGGCTTGATTCTGGTGTGAAGTGATGGAGCCAAGTTTCATCCATTGTCACATACCGACGCAAAAATTCGGCTTTATTGCGGTTGAACAGCTTTAAACAGCTTTAAACACTCCTCTGAATCATCAACACGTTGTTGTTTTTGGTCGACTGTGAACAAACGCGGCACCCACTTTGAACACAGCTTTCGCATGTCCAAATATTCGTGTATGATATATCCAACATGCTCTTTTGATATCTTCAGAGCCTCAGCTATCTCGATCAACTTCACTTTACGGTCATTCGTAATCATTTTGTGGACTTTTTTGATGTTTTCATCTGAAACAGCCTCTTTTGGACGTCCTCTGCGAGCATCATCTTCGGTACTTGTATAACCACTTTTAAATTTTTCAATCCACTTGCGAATGGTTCGTTCGGCTTCTACAGAGTCCGGGTAACACTTATCAAGCCATTTCTTTGCATCGGCTGCATTTCTTCCCATCAAAAAGCAATGATAAATCAACACATAAAATTGCTTTGAATCCATTTTTTTCACAGTAACAAAAGTTGCTTCACTCACAACGGTATATCTCGAGAACTAATTATCCGAAAGCTGTCAAATTTATACACGCATCTTTTGAAGGTACTAACTGAAAATGGTATGGATTTAATTCAAGTGGTGCCCTCTCTTAGAAACGGCACGGACTTTTCAGCCAATGTAAGTTGGAATAATGTACAATTTTAGGTTCCCAGCTTCAACCTTTACTAAATGTCTGCCGAACTTTTTATAAGCATCCGATCTTTGTTCCTAAACCTTTTTTTATTCCGAACAAGCATCCGCCGCTGTATAGAAGTTCTTACTGCTGGAATCCAAAGAAGAGAGTGATGATTGAAATAAGACTCGAAGCGTTCCATATTTTTGTCCACTAGCGTTTCAAAAAGTAAAAATATATCGTAGTTATTTATAAAATTAAAAAAATCACTAAATGGCAATTTATTACCTAGACCTGCTATGTTAAACGAAAAAAAAGTAAAAAAAACATTGCATAAATAGGTAAACTATTTGAACGGCTGACGGCATTACAATTAAAAGCGCTGTATTCGCTCATTTCTCACAGTTTGAGAGCCACCGGCTGCCGCAACATTCCGCCTGCTTCGTCACATGCCAAGTTCTTGTTTACATCGAAGTAAAGTGTGTGGTTTTCAATTCTCAGCTTGTCTCCTCGCAATTGTGTGCTAATCTTCGGGTGCTTTGTGATTACCTCTTCTTTAAGTTTCAAAGCATGTCTTCTTCTTTCGCGCGACGCGAACGGGTAATCTCTGTGCAACAAGATTCCTGTGCCTCTCAGTGTTTCTGCCTGTAGAATTCACCCAACGTCTTCCCTAGATTTGAGTTCCACGATAACATTTTCGGTGCGGTCTTTGCTGGACTTAATTGGCCTCACAGATGTTATTATTTCCGCGTTTTGCGCCTCCAATAATTTAGCACGAGTTCCTCTGCTCCATCGGCTGCATCGCACCATTTTCTGTCGGCAGATGAAGAATAATGTTTTTTTCACTTGCCGTTCGAGTGGGATGCAGCGGGACTCCATTTTTTCAAGTTGGCCTTGAAGCAATATGTTTTTTTGTTGTAGCGAGTGCAATTCTGCTCCGAGTCCGCTTTCGTTGGCATATCTTTAAGTTTTTCGTCTAGAAGTACTGACATGGAGCTTTCTATGTTTTCGCTATTATTTTGCGGTGAAGAATCGGGTTTCAGCTAATCGGCGGTTTGGCTGAGGATATTCAAGATTGCAGTTATTTTCTTTTGTTTCTTTGTTCGTGGGTGTTCTTTTCATAGGCGTTGCACCTAGTTTATTTCTAGCTGGAATACATTTCTACACTGTATATCGACTCACCTCTTTGTTGTTATTCTGCACAAACCCAAATCGAGAGTACGAGTGCACTATATCTCGTGTGTACTCGTCGGAGGTCAGCTCGGCACGTGGATAAATATGTTGCCTTAGATTTAATTACCCGTTTCTTAATTCAACAGTTAATAAAAGCAAAAGTCAATATTGTACGATTTTGCAAGAAATACAAGGACCCATGCCCGTACCTTGTTGGGCCATCTCAAAAATAAACAATGCCCTTTTACACGTATGTGGATAATGTGGATTATGAGACACATACTATATGTAAGAATTACTTCGAAATTATCCCTAAACCACAAGTGTAAAATATATTTACGTAGTTCTTATTTCTAAGGGATAATTATCCCGTTCTAGTCAAGAGCTTATTGCTGCCTTAAAGTTACGCGAGATGATGGCAAAATCCACTCTTATTTTACTTGTTCATACTGTAATAACCGTTTAAAATGTGATCAGCGTCATCTGTATTTGAAAAGAGGAAGACTTATGAATATTTGGGCAAAATGCAAAGTTAAATTTATGGACTGGCTGGTACAGAAAAATCTCGAAAGATGGCAGGGAGTATAAACACCAGATCGAAAGATGTGAAGTTCAGTTCTAAAGTGGAATTTGAAAGGTGAACTAAGGGCAGTGATAAAGTGGTTTAAGTAAAAGATAAAGTAAAGTTGATAAAAGGTATTGAATTGTAAATTGTAGTTGTACTGAATAAACCGTATTGAATAATTGCAAAATAAATATTTCCCAATACTTTGTTTATATGCTCCATGCTTCTTTATATTGTAAGGATGAAATGCAGGTGTCATCAGGTGCTTTCACATTACCTAATATTGGGAATATTTTTACTAAATGACTACATTCCTTGCCGGATATTATTTTAATATTCGGTACAATGATTCTGCAATCTTACATTGCTACTTTATCTATGTATATAGGTTTGTTTAGCTCCGGCGTTTCCTTATGTGGTTATTGCTAAACGGACAGTTGTTACCTGTTCTTAAATTAATATATTTGATGGAAAAAATTAATTTTTTTCTAACAAAAACCTATTTGAGTGATAATAGTGAATCAGATCACCATCTTCTCGTTTCACTTATAAGCTCAACTATGCGCTTAATTAGTCATATTACACTCGTTAGATTCAATATAACATACAGGTTCTTTATGAAAGACAACAATTACTCGTAAACCCTAGGAACAGAAATCATTCCCATTATATACCTGCAAAAAAATGTTGTCTCATTTCTAGCTACTTTTGATCGATAAAATAACTGATGCCTAAAGACTCCTTTACAAATTCGCCGGGATCGATACCACAGAAATTCTGAAGACAGACCCCAGAGAATCTGGAAATATTTTTTGTGTTCTGTTTGCCCAGATCTTGGACGTTGAACACCTACCGAAAGCGTGGCTGCAAGGATTCCTTTTCTAGTTATAGAGAGATAGTGCTGCTTTCGGTTCCCGTGACAGTCTACATAAGAGTGCTCTTGCAACACAAGACGAATTTGGTCCTAAAATATCTTTTATATGTTAAAGCAATCTGTGAGATTAAAAGTCGATCAACATATTAATTTTCAACGGCCCTGCAGTTGCTTGTTTTAGAATAGTTTTCGTAAACGAACTCCGCCACAGTACTTGGGAGTTTTTCCGACGCTACAATCCCTGCGCAAAACGAAGTTACAATGCTACGAGTATGTTAAACGTAAAAGTATATTATTTCCGCAGTTATCTATCCTCATGGATGTCATACTTATAAATATTTCACATTCTGTGTGCTTTACACAGACAACCTGAACAAAGGACGTAAGGAATCGTATAGATCACCTAAAAGATCTAGTTTTCTCATTCAGATAAGGAGATGCGCTCTCTTGTGATTTCCTAAACATCATAGTCGAGAAAATTGCGCGACACTCGCAAGGCAACACCAAAGCTGGAAACGCTACATGAAAGGACAATGATTTAAAGATATGTACCGAGCGGTGCTGAGGTAGACAAAATCCCTAATTACTTAAAAGATATACGAGTATTGGAACGTTCTCCCCGATTTGTCGATATACTCGTATACGCTCCTTATCGATGTTAGCATATAAAGGGTGTTTTTTTAGAGGTTTAGTTTTTAAACTGGCAACAATGTTTCTACAGATTGTCAACTTGACAGGTGAACATTTATTTTCGGTTTATAAACAATTCTTAACAATTTGTATAATTTTCTGCGAAGCCTTAATGGCTTTTCTGCAGAAGGTTGCTTTTCAAAAGTTTAAACTAAAATAATTCATTTGTTTTAAATTTAATTTTGTGAATTTAAAAGAAAATTTTGAATAATTTTTTTTCTGTTTCTTAAACTTACAATATTTTTAAGATCAGCAGGTAATTCATTAATACTGTGGGAACGTTATATTTGAGCTGCCTTTTACCATAGTTATTGCAGTTACAGGTCTGTTGTAACATACCCGTAGCATGTCTTCTGGTGTTGATTTCATGTTCGATTGAATTAAATCTTCTTTCGTCAGGAACATTTCCGCTGTTTATTAGCCTCAACGCAGAATTTTGGAGTTTTTGCAGCTTCTCTGTGTATTCCATACCTTAATTTGGATTCAATCAAAACGTAGTATACAGCTGCAAAATTTGTGGTGTTGCATGATTTCTTAGATGCGCCAATGCAAATGAAGCCTTCATTAAATCAGAGCGTATCTTGTTAATTTGCTTGTTCCAGATGAAATGGCTATCAATGATGACTCCTAGGTATTTATAGCTTTCTACGACGTCAATTAAGTGTTTGCTTGATTTAGGGCAGGCATCATTTTGAAAAAATACTCGCTTCTACGTAGCTTTATGATGTGGACTTGGTATGTGCATCATTTTTGTTTTCGCCGCGTTGATTACTAAGCCATTGTCGTAAAACCATTTGATTGTATTATTAAACTCTGCCTGCATTAGTTTTGTTGCCGTCTCCAGAGACCTGTGGCGCACAACTATCGCGGTGTCATCTGCGTAAGTAAATGGAATGCTATTTTTAAAAGTGTGAAGAAGTTCATTTGTATACAAAATGAAAAGAATTTGACCTAGTTTCGACCCTTGAGGAACTCCATATTGTACATGCTTTTTTTCACTGTAAATGTGCTTGATTTTTACACAAAAGGCCCTGTTGAATAGGTAATCCCTTAGCCAGCCGCCATCACTCCTCGTATACCAATCCGTTCAAGCGCTTCCAGTAACTATGCATGATTTAGTGTATCAAATGCTTTACCAAAATCCATAAACGTGACCAAAATATGATGACTTTTATTTAAGGATTCATTGATGCAATTCGCAAACTCTCCAAGCAATTGTTCAGTACTTCTTTGCTTCTGGAAACCGTACTGACTTTGGTGGATAAGGGAGTGGTTCTCAATGAAGCTAATTAGTCTACTTCTAATTACATCTTCTAGACACTTTTCCATGCCTGGCAGTATGGATATCGGTCTATAATTGCCAATTTGGCTTTTAACACCTCCTTCGTAAATAGGTCTAACCACAGCAGTTTTCAGTTTTTTCGGAATTTTGCCCTGCATCAGACTGAGGTTAATAAATTTACATAAGAGGGGAGCGAAAATATCTGCGTGTATTTTAATATCTACCGGCTGTATTCCATCGATTCAGGAGGATTTATTTTCGCCGAGGAAATTAATTATGCTGCGCACCTCTACGATGTTGGTTTCCCTAGCAAAAATTGAGTTGGCAGCAAAAGTATTCACATGATACGATGTGATTGCGTTACACTGATGCATTAATTCTAGAGTCTGTTCTGAGAAAAGTTAATCACATTCATTAGAAAGGCTGATCATACTTATTTCCGATGAGAAGTTCTCAACAAGCACTTCATCAACGCTTAACGTTTTTCTTCCCATTATCTCGTTGATTAAGCTCCAGGTTTTACGAGAGTCAGCTTCAATTGCGTTGAACTTGTTTCTATAAAAATTTGATTTCTGTGCTTTAATTTCTCTGCTGATCGTCTTTTCTTTAACATTTTCCAGCTAAATTTGGGGACATCCAGGGATGTTTTATGTATTTACTCTTTAGTGTTCTAGTACACGTTGATTTTTTATATACAGCTTTTAACTTATAAGCTAAATTTTCATACAGGGTAACTGCATCGCATTCATTTAATACATCATTCCAATCTACTTCACAGATGAGTTCATTTAATTTTGCTTTACAGATGTAGGACGTACTCATCGATTTTTCTCTGTCAACTGTCAGTCCATTTGTGGAATATATGATTGGGTAATGATCGGTTATATCGGTTTCAATTACAAAGGAATTTATTTGGTTGTCTGCTCTGCTAACTAAAATGTGATCTATCACTGACTTAGTCCCTCTTTTGAGATCTATCCTTGTATATTCTTTGATAACATTCATCAGGCCCAACGACCGTAATATCTCTAAATAATCCTTGACATAGTTTGAGTTCAAGTCACGGATATTGATATTCATATCACCCATCACAATAATTTCATCCTTTTTTCTTATTTGGCAAATTCCTCAATAAACGCTCTTTGACTAAATCTTGGTGGTCTATATATTCCAAATACATATTTATTTTTTTGGGTTAAATGAATTTTTATATTTTCTTATGAAATGCTTTCCGCAGGTCTGCGTTCGTAGTTTATACCATTTCATATAAACATTAAAAGCCCCCCACCTCTTTTTACGTTGAATAGATTAACGCCAGAAAAATGCGGGCAAATTGAGTAAACTTATTTTGAAAACCATGGTTCGGTTCGCCAAACTTATCGTGCGCTACGTCCATTTTACGTCCATTTACGTCGTCCATCTGAGCAAGTTATTCGAAACACGATGAATCGTTTTCGCACCACGTACACTCTAGTGCATAATGCGCATCCCCGAAGACGACAAATAGTGCGAACAGAAGAAGTTATTGCCGTTGTGGAGCGCAGGGTTGAGGAGAATCCGAATGATTTGAACCGCCATCGTGTACAGCAATTGGAGCTATTCCTATCCACTTTGTTTAAGATTTTACGGAAAGATCCTGACTTAAAATCTTATAAGATCCAGCTTGCGCATGACTTGAAAACGCCGACCAGAAAGTTACCGTCAATGGAGAGGGCTATAGAAACATGATTTCTGACTTCTTCGTTTCTCAGTTGAATAGCATTGACGTGACAAAGCTTTGGTTTCAACAAGATAGATCAACATGCCACACGGCGCGCGGCACCATCAATTTATTGCGGGAAACATTTGCTGAGCGCATAATTTCGCGTAATGAACCTGTGAACTGGCCTCCACGATCCTGTGATCTCACAACTTTAGATTGCTTTCTTTGGGGGTATATGAAGTCACTAGTCTATGCTGATAAACCAGAAACGTTGGACGATGGGGGAGTCAACATTCGTCAGGTCACATATGCGCCCCAGTTGCTCGATAAAGGCGTTGAAAATTGGACTACAGGATTGTGCATCATTCTAGCTAGCTGTGATCCGCATATGCCCCATATCATATTTAAACATCAATGGCATACAATTATCTATTAAATAAAACTAACACCATAGACATTAACATTAGCTTCAAGTGTTTTGTTTTATATTAAATTTGTATAACTCTGAAAAGAACACCCTTCACCTGGTTTTCTCTTCATTCCCTGCTTAACCCATGTTCTACTTTTCAATGGACTAGTGACAGCTTGCCGCTGCAGCTTCGATATAAACTGATTTATTTATTAATCACATGCTCACAACGAAAAAAATCTGCCAATCTAAGTTGATCTAAACATCATTTTGTGTTGAAAAGCTTAGGTTTGGGACTCTAACCCAGTTACTAACTAATTTCATACTAGGGAAAGAGCAAAGATCATTTAAATTGACGTCGACTTGCGATCTTTGGTTTGTTCTATATCAATATCTGGGATACTGATATCTAATACAAGGATGGTCTTAACCGTGGTCTACTTTTGTTTATAACTATTCCGGACGAGTTCCGGAATTTGAAATACAACCTTGATCAAGAAGTTCCCGCACCACACCACCGTGTGGCGCTCCCATTGTTCCGATTTGAGTTCTGTTTTTTATTTTGTTAAGTTGGTAAATCTGTTGTTGACATTCGCTCTAAATCTTAGCATCATAGCTTGACACTTACAAAAGTTATGTTGCCAAGAGTACATCTATCTCTGTGTGTGTTGGCGATTTTTTACAATTTTAGAAATGGATTTAAACTTGTAACAACGAACTTGTGCGAGTATTAAATTTTGCGTAAAAAACGGATTTGATGGTGCGCGAACGTTGGAAATGTTGGAAAAGTGTTTCGGCAACGATTCTCTAAAGAAAACGGTCGTTTACCAGTGGCACGAGCGGTTCAAAAGTGGTTGTCAGTCAATCGAAGATGATGAATGCAGTGGCAGACCATCGACATCGAAAACCGAGGAAAACATTGATGAAGTACTCGTAAAAGAAATGTTGGTCAATAACCGCAAATTAACCATAAGAGAGATAGCGGATGACTTGAACATTGCCTATGAATTCGTCCAAGACATTTTGGTTAATGATTTGGGTTTCCGTCGTGTAGCAGCAAAGTTGGTGCCAAAAGACCTCAATTTCATGCAAAAAAGAGACCGTGTTGACGTCGCAAAAGAGATGATTTGCGAGCCTGAATCCGATTTCACACTCATTTAAAGGATCATTACTGGAGACGGGACGTGGGTTTATGAGTACGACACGCAATCCAGACAACAGGCAAGTGAATGGCGTTCACCGAATGAGCCGAGACCAAAAAAACCACGTCGGTTTCAGTCAAAAAAGAAGGCAATGCTCACGGTTTTCATGGATTACAACGGTGTAGTGCATCATGAATTTTTGCCATAAGGCCAGACAGTAAACAAAGAGTATTATTTGGGCGTTATGAGACGTTTGCGTGAAGCAATTCGCCGAAAGAGACCAGAATTGTGGGCAGAAAACTCGTGGATTTTGCACCATGATAACGCACCGTCGCACAGTGCCATCATGATGCAACAAATACCATCTAACAGCCACCGAATTCGCCTGATTTGGCTCCCTGTGACTTCTTTCTGTTCAATTGAGTTCAAAAACCAGGAAGCAGGAAGCACTGATGGACATACCGAAAACCGAATATAAAAAATGTTTGGATCAAGCGCTGGCATAAGATGAATAAACTTGTATTTTTAATTTTCTGAATAAATTCCGGGAACTTTTTGCTCGTTCGTTCCTTATTTTTTCAGTTATTATTGAAAGCCTATAAGAAAAGAAAGAAGAGGAAATACTTCACTGGTGCCTTAGATGCATTAGATGTAGGGTTTCAACTAAGAAGTCATTTATATTCCTAGGAATAACTAGTAGTTGTCTAACCTATCGTAGTTTAAACTATCAACAAAAAACCGCTTCAAAAACGTACGCCAAGTAAATATCTTAAAAGTAAGTAAGTATATTCATTAGTATATTCATATATAGAGGCTTGCTACTCATAAAAAAAAAGTCTCAAAGATGCAAAATTGTTTTAAAAATCATCCGAATACCAAGCAAAGTCAATTACTCGTACAAGGGCAACGAATACCCCCAACTAACAATCTTAGATCAAAATTATTCGGAAAAGGAAAATCCAAACCTACATAAAACCAATCTAACAAGTTATTTTGGAAACATCTTTAACCGGAAAGAACAGACCTTAAGCAATTTACAGTGCTGAATACCAAATGATGCAACCGAAACCAGAAGTAGAAAACTCATGATATGAGTCCAATACCAAAACCAGAAAGAAAACCTTACACGGAAAACCGAAAAGTTTTTCTCATGTTATTGCGGAGCGGGATGAAATTTTCCGGTACACGCCCCTAAGTGATGAAAGTCACGTACCGGGGCGGTGCCTTTCGGACCTATTGAAATGTACCACCACCTCTACCACCTATGCACAAGCACAATGTATGTATGAACGAGTATGTACCCAAATACCATCACTATTCGGATATCTGTCTGAGATATGCGATGGAATGTGGTTCTGTGTTTTCCGGTTCTCAGCCCGAAGCAGAACCGAATCCGAATCTGAAGCCGAACCCGAACGGAACCCAGAACCGCACTTATGATGATGGTGTTGGACTGGGAAGGATTTTCACATTGCTAAGGACTCTCTGAAGAGAATTTTTATACTTCACCTCGTTCCTCAACCGTCAACGTCACTGTACGAGTATTTGCCATGACAGTGGCATATGAGAAAGCAAAATCAACTTACGAAAACCCAGCATCTACACATGCAGGAAGTTATCTCATCGTCTTCTATCTTAATGGTAGACCTTTTGAGACTTTCACAAGTGAACTAGAGTGGTGCGATGTGGTGGTGCCCAGGATGCCGATAAAAAGCAAATGGAAGAGCCAAGAGAATTATAGTAAACTTCTAATATCTTGATTGGGTAGCAAATCTTCTTTTTCTGTTTTCATTTTTACGAGAGTGGGATGGGTATCCTTTTTTGTAGGGAGCAAAAAGCTATAGAGAATGCGCCAGTCTCGAATGGTCTCATGCTCATCTAGGTACAGTGTCCGGTGCTCACATTCTCTCTTTATCTCTTGGGCATACGCAAACACATGGATGCATGGTTGGACTGTCAATGAGGGAAGAATAATTACCTGCTGCATTCTGCATACGAGGATGTCCTTGAACATGTTTCCTTATACAAATACTATGAAGCATTAATTATGTTTATCTGTTTTTTTTCTTCTCTCTTTTGCAGTTAGCTAAACAGGTCCTCTGACACCAAAAGCTGTCACAGAATTCACTTTGGTTATCTGTATCCTGTATCCTGTCGGGTAAAGTGCTTCCATCTTCTGGTGCAGCAGCATTAAACGATGTCTCAAGGTGCAGATAGAGTCGTCGGATACCTCTTAACATAGACATTTGCTGTAGTAAGGTTAAACTCAATGATGGCAGTGCAGAGCATATCCTTTTCTCCAAGGAATTCCGGATAAATTTTTCGTACCGAATATCTATTGGTAATTTAGATAAGAGAGCATTTCGAAGTGAAGGACTCACAAATGATAGTATAATGGCATTTTTTTTTAGATACAACTGGTACGTATCATACGTACTAACAAGTAACAAATTGAACAGAAAATGATTTCCTGCAACCGTATAAGAAAGAGGTTTTCCTTAAAGTCGATTTTGAAAATACATGTAGATAGATGCAGCTGATCTCACTTGAATTCGTGTTGAAAGAAATTTGTTCTCTTTAAATTGTACATATGCTTGAGAAAGAAGTGTTGCTGGTCTGTTGTTATTATTAAATAACTGATGAATCATTTAAGGATCATGATAAATACACTAAAGATTATAGCTTAACTCATAAAATCATGAAAATTAGGCAAAAGGGGTAAGCATTGAAGGATAGATCAATAACCTCGAGACATTTTGAAAGAAAATCAGTTTTTTTCGTCAAAAAAAAATGTTTTATATCTCAACAAACTCGTAATCTACTCTGGGTACAATTAATTTTTCCACCGTTTCCCTAATTTTGTGTTTCATTAAAAAAAAACAAAATTTTTCGAAGTCCTTCTTAGACAAATGCAGTAGTTTTTCCTTCAAATCGTCGTTGAACCAGTCCAATTAGTTGGCATAATGTTCACCGTGGATTTTATCTTTTTTCTCATTTCAATGAAGTCGATGTGGACTATTCCACGTACATCCCAAAAAACTGTCGGGTGAACTACATAGTTGGCCGATAGATCCATGTTGGTCGTCTTCGGCACAGCTTCGCCCGAAGAAACCCACTGGTTCGGCTGCTGCTTTCTTGTCACCGAACGAACCTGGTCCTTAAAAAAATTGCATGTTTCTTAGTAAGCGTATTAGCAGATGTCTTTAATCGTTGTGTTTTTGCTCGGATATTTCCAGAAGCCTTGAAATGTGCAGATGTGGTTCATCTGTTTAAAAATGGATCTGCTGCAGAGTTATGTAACTGCAGGCCTATCTCACTTCTTCCAGCCTTCAGTAAAATGTTTGAAAAACTTATAAAAAATAGGGTAGTGAGTGTTTTTTTTAATTAAAACTGAGTTATTTAACCCAGTGCAATTTGGATTTCAAAAAGGTAAATCGGCTGAAGATGCACTGTTACAGTTTTGTGCTTATGTAATGTCTGACCTTGATGCGAAAAGATGTACAGCGGGTTTATTTATTGACATCACGAAGCCTTCGATATGGTCAACCACAATTTTTTGTTGAAGAAACTGGAAAAAGCAGGTTTTCGTGGTTGTATGCTTAATTGGTTTAGGTCGTATCTGGAAAATAGGTCACAGAGAGTAAATATTGACGAGATTGGGAGCCATATTAAGTTCGTAAATTTGGGCGTACCACAAGGCTCTGTTCTGGTTCCTATTTTGTTTTTAATTTATATTAATTCGGTATTTGCTCTTAATTTTAAAGGTAGACCTACTGCTTTCGTTGATGATATCGGTTTTGCGTATGGCTTGAATAGTCCTTTGGACTTGGACATTGGTTTGCCAAACATAATTTGGTTGTAAGCTCCAAAACTAAAGTTATGTTTTTTAATTTGTCTTCTTCAGACAACCTTGAAGCTATAGTAATGTGTACTTCCATGTACCTGAATGTGAGAGATACAAACTCTCTGTTTGCAACTGTACGTCCGGGCCTCCCACCTTTTGTAGTAGTTTCAGCTGTAATGAAAAATGTTTTTTAATTGAGAAAGAAGACGATTTTAAGTACCAAGGGCTCACAATAGACTCTAGAATGAGTTTTTTGGCGCACGCTGAAATATTAAGAAATTATTTGCGTCTCACTCTTAGGCATTTTTTCTATTTACGCAATATCTGCTCTACGATTTATTATGGAATTGTTCAATCTAAACTTCAATAAGGAATTGCTTGTTGGGGAGGTGTGATCAGAACAAAATTAGCCCTCCGTTAATTTTGAAGAAATACGTCATAAGAAAGGTTTGCCGTTAACCCAGAAGACATCCCAGTTTTCCACTGTTCTGTGATCTAAAAATTCTTCCGGTTCGCCACCTTTATTGTTTTGAGGTTTTGAAGACCTTCTTCATGAAATCTGGTAATCGAAATTTTCGCTTAATCTCAAATTGAAACTTACGTGGAAACACGTCTAATATGCTATCCGTGCCCATATTTCGTACTACTGCCATTCGTAACCTTTATTGTGTTTCGTCGTATCGCTTGTTTAGCAAACTTCCTCATCTCATCAGGTCTATGTCAATATCTGGCATATTTCTAACACTTGTAAAAATTGGCTTTTTCAGTGCAACTACTATTATTTGGAACCTATTATCTCTGACATTCTGGTATAATTGAAATTGTTTCTAAATTATTTGCTTTTTGAATCTTAATTTTTTGTATAATTTATTCAATCCTGCTTTTTTTTAATTTATTTATTTTTCCTTATATTATTTCTTAAAGTCTTAACTTCTACTTACTCAATATTCGGCTTCTATTCATTTTTGTCCATTTTTGTTTCTTTTTGTATCTAATTTTTGAATTTTCTTATTTGTTTTTAATGGGTCACCCTACCCAAATTATTACTTTATTTTGTAATTCTAACAGCCTCTTGATGTGATATTCAAAACTATTTTCTATACGTCTTGTATCCAAAATACTGAATGTCATTTAATATTTCTTATTCCATTTATTTAGCGTCCTTTTAATATTTTAAACATGTACTTAAACAATATACTCGTATATCTAATCTAAAAAAATAATGTGGTATGCCACATGTGCATACTGGTGAACCCAATATTCATCCAGGGTTATGAAATGGGGCAACAATTTGTCGGAATTACATCTGAACAAATTCAAATATTGCTTAATGATGCAGCTACTTCAAAACCTTCAAGTCGTCTATTGACAGATGGTTGACGGGAGCCGTGTTACTTTTCATGTTTAAAAACAGAAAATTCGAATAACTACGGCTATTTGTTTAAAATAAATTTAAAGGCAAAATATGACTGCAACAAACATACGTATATACTTTCAGGTTCAATAGAAGTTGCACTTATACCATGCTCCGGTTATGACAAAATGTTGGTGTTTGAAGTAGTCTTCGCAAAGTGCTCTTATCAAATACTTTGAACATTGTGAGCTTACTTTCGTATACCTACCAAACCTAACAATGACTGTTGGTTTTATTCTGAAAATCGTTAAAATGGTAATAGTTTCAAGCCCATTAACCTGACTTTTTTCTTACGGAAGTAACTTGTATTATTCCATTGTTATTATTCCATTAGAACATGCGTTGGAAAACTACTGTCATTATACGTCATTTCAGTATATGTCATTCATTTGAAGCGTAAACAACAATAATTTTTTTTCACTCAAATATGTCGAACTTTGTGCCTGAAAAAGTGTTTTTGCGGGGAGTTCTTTTTCATTACTTTAATATGAAGAAAACTGCTGCCGAAAGTTATCGTATTTTGGTGGAAGTTTATGGTGAACATGCGCTAGCTGAGCGAACGTGCCAAAAGTGGTTTGCACGATTTAAAAGTGGTGATTTTGGCTTGGAAGACGATGAACGTCCTGGGCAGCCAAAAAAGTTTGAAGATGAAGAACTGGAAGCAGAATCTTTGGGTGTCACTCAAGCAGCCATTTCAAAACGTTTAAAAGCAGCTGGATATATTCAAAAGCAAGGAAATTGGGTTCCACATGAACTCAAGCCGAGAGACGTCGAAAGGCGGTTTTGCATGTCCGAAATGCTGCTGGAACGCCACAAAAGGAAGTCATTTTTGCATCGGATTGTTACTGGTGATGAAAAATGGATCCATTGCGACAACCTCAAGCGCAAAAAATCATATGTGAAACCCAGCCAACCAGCCAAATCAACGGCAAAGCCGAATATCCATGGCGCGAAGGTAATGCTCTGTATTCGGTGGGATCAGATGGGTGTGCTGTATTATGAGCTGCTAAAACCGGGGAAACCATCAATGGACAACGCTTCCGAATACAATTAATCCAATTGAAGAGAGCAGTGGCCGAAAAAGGCCCGGAATATGCGTCCAGACACGAGACAATAATTTTCCATCATGACAACGCTCGGCCCCAGGTTGCTATTCCGGTTAAGAACTATTTGGAAAACATTGGATGGGAAGTCTTACCCCACCCGCCTTATAGCCCAGACCTTGCCCCTTCTGACTACCATTTGTTCCGGTCGATGCAGAACGCCCTCACTGAAATACGGTTCACATCAGAGCAGAATATCAAAAATTGGTTTGATTCATTCTTGGCTGCCAAGCCGGCGCAGTTCTTTTGGAATGGGTTCCACAAATTGCCAGAAAGATGGGAAAAAGTCATAGCTTCAGATGGGCAATACTTTGAATAATACTATTGTACATGTTTTTCTTAAATAAACGTTCAAATTTTGAAAAAAAAACGCACGAATTAAGTTATATACCCAATAGAAAAATAAAAAAAAATTCTGAGAAAAAATGTCTTGTATCATTGTTCTGTCGGAAACTTTTCAGCTAACCCTCGTATACCACATATAGGGATTATATTTAATAAGAATAAAGATGTAATATGTATAAAGATTAACAGTTTATTTTAAATGAAAAATGTACAAATTATTTAAATGTTGAACGAAATTAAGAATCAACTTTTAACACGACTTGTCTGCTTCGCCGCTCAGCTGAAAGTCTTCTCCTCATAAGGAAGAATATGAAGACGGTGTAACTACAACTGGTCTACACTGTTTAATACTCTACTACTGTACACATCCTACATCCGGCCATCCTGAATTTCATCCGTCTCGGATGATGGATCCATGACAGTGTTGATTTCGTTGATTCTGATTCTGCCAGGGTTTCATATATGTCACAACTAGTAGTCGAGTGGTTTGGTCCCTCATGTGGCGGTGCTTTTTTCACGGTGTAACGACCAGATTTAGTTTTTGAGACGATTTCGTATGGACCTAAAAAATTTGAAAAAAGTTTATTACCTGCAGCGAATTATTTCGTTTTATAGCAACTAAGTCGCCAATCTCATATTCAGTTGCAACTCTTCGCTTGCGATTAAAATTGTTTGCGTTTTCAAACTGAATTTTCCTTATTTGTTGACGAGCATCAAAATGGATATTTTCCCTTTCATCATTGTATTGGTTTACAAGTTCCTGTTTCACTAGCTCAAAAATTTCAAATTCGTCCTTCGTCCTGGAAGACCAAATAAAACTTCGAAAGGCGTACGGTTGATGGACCTCTGCAGTGTGCTATTTAAGACCATTTGTACTCTAGGGACAAATTTGTACCATTTCTCAGGCGTTTGTTGGGATAATCTCTTGAGGACTTCTATAACAACTCGGTTCGAACGCTCGGCTTCCCGTTCCCTTTCGGAACGCCGGTTTTTATTAATATATGCTCTATCTTTTCCTCTGAACAGTACTACTTAAATGCGTTTGACACAAATGCACTTCCTCTGTCTGTTACCATTCTTCTTGGGTTTCCAAAATGTTGTTGCTGCTCTCGCATTCTTCTGAGTGTCTCTTCTGCTGAAACTGTTTTTGTTTTGTAAAGCCAAATATGAGTATATTTATAAAAACCATCAGTAATAGTTAAAATGTATTTGTACAACTTGTTAGTTAAGTCCATGGATCCTATATGATCTAAATGGTAAGTCTCTAATGGTATATCACCCTTTCCAGCTGAAGAATAAAGCCTTCCTGCTTACCAGCTTTTCTATTAGCAAGAATACACTTAACGCAGTTAGAAATGCGACGTTCGACTTTATGTTTAAGCTTCGGAATATAAAATTCTCGAGAAACAAGATGAACCGTTGTCCTTCCTCATGTCCTTCCTCATGTTTCATTTCTATTATCTCTGATTCCATATTTCGAGGTACAACCAAAAGCATAAAGCCATCATTGTCTTTGAATAAGAGTTCGCCTTGCAAAATAAAACTATCGTAAGGTTTCTCTTTTAATATTTCTCTTATCGACGAAATGTTTCATCCTCCAATCAAGCTTTTCTAATTCTAGCTAATATTTCCTGCTGAAAAATGTGTATAGGAGATCGGCTAAGAGCATCAACGTGAACCATTTTTCTACCTGGACGATGTTTAACAACATAATCGTAATCCTGCATATACATTATCCATCGCCATACTGTGTTTGGTCGCTCCTGCTTGTTAATAGTTTGACGAAATGCTACACAGCCTGTTACAATCTTAAATTTTATCCCCATTAAATACACCCTAAACTTCTCATAAGCCTTAAAAACTGCAAAGACTTCCAAAACGTAACTATGCCTTCGCTCTTCTGAAATGCGGTTTTTTCGGCTATAGTAGTGGACTGGATGAAGTTGATTATCACTGCATCTTTGAAAAAGATTGCGCCTGTAGCCATCTGACTTTCGTCCGCGTGGACTTCAGTATATGCCCCTTGACAATAGATATGCAGTACTGGGTTATTCACAAATGAATGCTGTAATTCACTTATAGCTTTCCTCTGTGCTTCAGCAATCCTGAATTTCGCTCCTTTTCTGGTCATATCTGTTAAGGTCTTTGCCAAAATTGAATAGGATTTAATAAATCTCATAAAGAAACCTGTTAAACCTAAAAACTCCAGAAGTTTTTTTAAATTTTTAGGCTGATTTTGCCATTTTCTACCACGTGTATAAGAAATGTGACTTTTGTTTGAAAAAAAATAAATTTTTTTCAATTAAAACATAATCCGTACTCTGCTGCTGTTTGTAAAACTATTTCTAACTTTCTTAAGTTTGGGGCCACAGCATCAGCGGAAATAATTAAGTCGTCTAATTATGTATGTACATGCAAACAACTCCTCGACTTACCAAATCTCTGAACGCAGTATGAATATATCGAACGAAAACAGTTGGTGAGTTCGACAGTCCAAAAGGTCCACGATTAAATTCGAACAATCCTTCACCTGTAGTAAAATCAGTATACTTACGACTACTTTCTTCTATTGGGACGTGAAAGTATGCGTTCTTGAGATCCAGTGTTGTAAATATTTTTCCATCTTGCAGATTGTCCAAAATACTCTCAATCGTTGGTGGGGGAAAACGATCCTTTACCATATTTGCATTTAGGCGTCTAAAGTCTATGAAAACCCTTGGCGTACCATCCTTCTTTTTCACTACAACGACTTGACTAGCAAACGGAGAAAACGCCGGTCGTATAACATTGTCCTTCAACCACAATTCTATTTGTTGTTTTACAATATTTTTTCGTTTATTGGGAGGCGGCGGGGTTATTAATGTTAAAGACATGTTCACTGGACAGCTACTTACGTTTTTTGGCTCATAGTTCTGGATAATTTCTTCCGTCTTTGAAACCAGCTGAAATGGCACGCTAACTATTATGTTATCTTTGACTCGAATGTTCATAATAGTTGATAGTTCTTCCTCTTCACAGATAAATGTTGCTGACCCATTGGGAAAAACAACTTTTGTTGTTGATATTATATCGTTTCCTACAATAACATCAAATTCGGCTACGTTATTTGGCACAACACTTATGGAAGCTTTTGTTTCAAAATCGTCGATTCTTACTTTGGCATCGAAAACACCCGTTGTACTACATGCATCAGAAGCAAGGCCAACTAATCGAGTGCATTGTTTACGCATCTTTGTACTACCTTTAAGACTTGCTGAGCATTTTTTCCGAACTAATGTTATTTCCGAACCAGTGTCAATTAACGCGTTGACCGCAGTGTCATTAATAAAAATCTGTTTAGGATTTAAAACCGAAGTAACGTTTGTCTTCCTTTCCGAATTGGTGGTAAAGTTTTTTGACATGTGTCCGGCACCGTTGCACTTAAAGCACTTCGTATCTGAGTTACAATCCCGACGTAGGTGTTCAGAAGAACTGCATGATATCACGTGATGATTTACCACTTCGTCTGCTTTGAGTACCGTTGTGTCTTCTAATATACCGCAAATCGCCACCACCATCGCGGTTAGCGCCAATAGCGCCGAAAGCGCCGTTAACACCGAAAGCGCCTTTAGCGCCGCAATTATGAACCGTTTTTAATATGTGTCTGCGAAAAATCTCGAATTTTTCCATCAATTCAAAAATACTTTTCGCCCCGTATGCTGTTCGTTTCCAGATATTCCGTTTATAAAAAAAATGAATAAGTGAATTCTCATCAACGTCGGCCAACTGGACAATTTCCTTCATTTTATACACATATTCGCGAAAACTTTCTTCGGGTTTCATCTTACGATTTTGTAATTGAAAATAAATGTCCGCTTTACAAATGTTTTTTTGAAATTCGTTATGCAAGATTTGTCTAAATTCTTCATAAGTACGACACGAGCACGTTCTTAAAAATCACTTTGACGAAGCAACTAGTTGCTTTCGCGGGAACAACAGTTTTTCTACGCTAGACCAGTTAAGCAATGAAGTAACTTTATCAAATTAAGCAAGCCACGAGTCAAAAGAAAGTCCTTCATCTCCACTAAACTTTGAAACTAGACTTTCTATATCTCTGAGGGAAAAATGGGTCGAAGGCTCTAAAGCCACTGAATTTCTCTGTTCGATTCGCGAAGTAATTCGTTCACTGCCACTGCTTATATTACACGAAAACTGGTTCTCTGTATGCTCACGTGAATATATCTCCATGTTTCTTTCCTCTGAGAGTTTGTCTTGTCTGCTTTGTAATGCCTTTGTTAATCTTGCTTACAATGCTGCTTTTAATCCCGTGGTGTCCAAATTCAGTTTTGCCAACTCCGATTTCAACTGATCGACTGTGAGGTTTTCCATTTTACTCAGCGCAAAAATTAATATGAAAACCGCTTTTATGGTTTGTTGAGCTCAAAAATGTGTAGGAATTACATTTAATAAGAATGAATATGTAATATGTATAAGGATTAACAGTTTATTTTAAATGAAAAATGTATATTTACGAGGGGCGTTCAATATATTCTCGGTATCGATATGAAGGAAAATGCGAATTCAATTTAAATTGTTTTTATTTTTCAATATATTTCTCCCCTAACATCAATGCATACATCTTGAGATAAGCTTTTTTAAACCCTCAAAAAAATAAATTTCCTCCTCCTCCATTTATTGCCGACTTGAGTTCTTCATCATCCGAAAATCTTTTTCCACGAAGACATTTTTTCAAATCCGGAAACAGGAAATAATCACTAGGGGCAAGGTGGGTGTTGGATTTCTTCGAAACCACAATCTCGCACAGCAGCCTTGGAAACTCGAGCCGTGTGAACAGGAGCGTTGTCATGAAGAAGCAACACACCCGCTGCGAGTTTACCCCGTCTTTTCTTTTTAATTTCCTCCCGCAAATTATGCAAAGTGGAAGCGTAGGATGTGGCGTTGATGGTTTCACCTTTTTTTTGTACTCAATGAGCAAGATTCCCTTTGAGTCCCAAAAAACTGTGGCCATGAGCTTCCCGGCAGACAGAGTGACTTTGAACTTCTTCGGGGGCTCTGTTCCTTTTTTATGCCACTGCATGGACTCTTGTTTGCTTTCAGGGTCATAGTGGTGGACCCATGTTTCGTTCCCAGTAACAATTCGATCCATAACACCGTCCGCGTTCTCACTACACATCTCCAAAAGCTCTCTACAGCATGCGATTCTCACTTTTTTCTGAGGCGCTGTGAGCATTCGTGGCACCCACCTTGCACTGACCTTTGTAAGGTTAAGATGGTCATGAAGAATGGTGTGAATGGTACCAATTGAAAGCTTGGTGATCTCTGCCATCATTTTCACCTTTATTCGGGCATCCTCAAGAACAAGTTTTTCGACTTCTTTGATGCTTTCTCCCGTACAAGCAGTAGCCGGGGCGCTGGAGCGGGGGTCGTCTTCAATGCTCTCTCTGCCTCTCTTGAACTCACTTGACCACTTTTGCACAGTTGATAATGAAGGTGCGGAACCCTGGTAAACAGCCACCATCTCTTCATGAATAGTTTTTTGACTTTTTCCTTGCTTAGTGAGAAATTTAATTACAGCGCGATGCTCAATTTTCACCATCATCGTCTCAGTTGCCATTATGATTCTGTTTAACTAGAGATAAAACGCGAATTAATAATCACATTTATATGAAATTTTACATGAATGCACTAAAATAATAGTATTACTTGATAAATAAGTCAATTTATATATACAGCCACAGCTTCACCCCGATACCGAGAATAGTTTGAACGCCCCTCCTAAATGTTGAACGAAATTAAGAATCAGCTTTTAGCACGACTTGTTTGCTTCGCTGCTCAGCTGACTGTGTTCTCCTCATAAGGAAGAATAGAAGACGGTGTGACTACATCTGTTCTACACTGTTTATAACTGTACTACTGTACACATCTTATAATCACCATCTTATAATCACAGAAATTAAAAAAAAAATCAGTTACATCACATCCCAATAAGAAATTTGGACTTCAGATAGTAGTATAATGACTATCTAATGACTGAGAAAATACTAGTAGTTTTAGAATACTTGCGAAAAATACAAAACGTTAAAGAACTGAAATTCAAAATATTATTGTATTGTGGTTAGTCGACATTTAATAGTCTACTATGGTCTACATGGAATTGTAAGTAATTATCATAATCATTGTCATAATTGTAATCCTTTATAAAAGATTGTTTCAGTGGAAACAACCAGCTAAGTGTGGTAGAGTTATGTTATGTTAGAGACTCTGTGGACAGACACATAAACCCCAGCATAAGTAATAAGACACCAGAAAAAGGACGCTAATAATAATGGACAAGTGTCCGCTTTATGAACATCTGAAATCAATAAACCCAATGAGCTATGATGGACGTCTTCCAGTTCACTCCACACCTGGAAATAATAAACCCAATGAATTATGATGGTTGCCACATAGGTTAATAATTGATAAGATTATAAATGAAATAGAAAAATCAGTTTTCAAGTTACTTATGATTTGTCAACGCAGTTTTTTTTTAGAAATAATTTTATTTTTAGTTAATTCGTGCTACAATTGAATTATTGAAGAGGAAGAGATGGGCCTTTCAATTGGCCATCTAGCTCGTCCGATTTTATACATATAGACTCTGTTGTTTTTTCTTTAAAGAACTTAATACTCAAGCAGATATGATTACTTTTAAAATGCCTGAGCACGTGTAAAGTTTTTTTTTTGGAAAATCGAAAAGAAAGATCTTTGGTCTCAGTGGCTATTTGACTCCATGGGTGCCGGGTGGTATCCAACATTTAATGGGGAGATTAAATTATTAGTGTAATTGGACTTGTTGTTGTACTCATATTCTAGGCAACTAGTCATCTCACACGATTTCAGTTCCCTGAAAAAAAGAAGGGAGCGGTTGAGATTGAACGCCGAACTGTCTAATTTGGAAGTCAATATGCTACCTACATAGCTCAATGCCAGCAAGCGATGAAAGCTTGAAGGGCTTGGGGTTGAATATATGACGTCAAATCGCTGGAATATCCGTAGAATTATGCAAAAAAGTCATGGAAAATTGGGTCCAACGCATTCACTCATGCAAACCGTTCCATGAATGACTATGAATTATTTCATATTTTATGATATTAATTAAACAACTTTTGGAGGCAAATCTAGTAAAAGATCCTGTGGCGTCACATTCGGTGCTGAAAAACTAAAAGGTTCATTTTCGTTTGAAGAGCGCTCAATGCTGAAAGCGACCAATATTTCCCTTTCAGGCAGATTGAACAATCCAACGTGGGCCATAATCCACAATTACTTCGTAGGTCTGCATGGTGATATCCAAATTAAAGAACAATAAGGCTGCAAAACTAGACATACTACTTCCTGAATTATTTAAGCAGGCGGGATTGACTTGCTAATGAGCATACACCAACTCATCTGTTAAATAGTGTGGGATGAAAGTTAGCGCGGTGAAATGAATCTTTGGATCGTTTGTAAGATGCTGGAACCGGTAATATTAACATGGCATACAAGATTTTATCTGTCGTACTATATGGACGCCTGAAACCCTTTATCAACAATCGGATTGGACCTAATCAGTCAAGCTTGAGACCTGGAAAGTCCATCATCGACCAGAAATTAACCTTAGAGCAGATGTTGGAATAAAATTCAGAAACCCTTAAATCGATACCCACCTCCTATTTAGTATTGATTATTAGGCCGCATATGACAACATTTATGGATACTAGTTTTATAGTGCCATTTAAAAGTCGTTCGTCTGTGAAAGATAACAATGCACAAGCATTACTTAGAATAACGAACGATCTTCCATAGATACTATGAGAATCACAAGAGCGTGCTCCTAGTAGTGTGAGATTGTTACAAGCTAAAAACACCTCTCTTCGAAATCAATATGTTTTTTATGCAACTAAGTTTTGACTTACCAAAGAACTTTTGTATCATGTTTGGCAATGTTCTTTCTAATGAAATTTCCTACATGTTCCGCTTTTATATGCGGTTATATTTTATTGCGCTCTTTGGTTCTTTAAGGCGGGCGCAACCGATTTCTTTCTTTCAAGTTCTGTAAGACTGTACTCGTAGATATTATTGATATGTCCACTTAGTCGAATTTTCTTTTCTTTTCTTCTCCCACTCTCTGTGGGAGTCGTCATTTACTTAGTACTTTATTTTTGTAAAAACTTGGCATTGGCATTTGGTATACCCTATAGTTATATACCATAGGACCGCAATACCTTTAGCATTTGGTTGTATAGTAGCAACTTATTCTCGGTACTGAGCTTGGAATGTTTTCCAAGTAACCAGTACATTTTTTATATTTATTTTCGAGTCCTTTACGTTTATTTCCGCGCTTTGCGTCGAGTGTTTTTCCGAGGTATTTAGACTCGTTTTTTGCGAATGGAACAGAGACCGAGTTTATGAGGGTAGAACAGATTTGGTTTCATTGAGTGCAATCCACCAATTCTTTCTCCATTCCTTTACATAATTTAGAGCTCTAGTTTGTTCTAGCTGTTGTTTCCTCAATTGTTTTACTTAGTATAACAGTGTCACCAGAAGTAGTAGCTGAAACGGTTCCCTCTTCTTGCAGTATATCGCAAGATTTTGATCAAAAAGTTTTTCTGAATTTATTCAGAAAATTAAAAATACAAGTTTATTCATCTAAATCTATATTGTCCCCTTTAAAATAATTCCCATAGACTGCAACACACTTATGCCAGCGCTTGATCCAATCCTCGAAACATTTTTTATATTCGGTTTTCGGTATGTCCATCAGTGCTTCCTGCGATTTTTCCATTACTTCCTCCCGGCTGCTGAAACACGTTCCCCGTAGTGGTCTTTTAACTCGATTGAACAGAAAGAAGTCACAGGGAGCCAAATCAGGTGAAACAATTTTGGTCTCTTTCAACGCATTGCTTCATGCAAACGTGTCATAACGCCCAAATAATACTCTTTGTTTACTGTCTGGCTATCTGACAAAAAATTCATGATGCACTACACCGTTGTAATCCATGAAAACCGTGAGCATTGCCTCCTTTTTTGACTGAAACCGACGTGGTTGTTTTGGTCTCGGCTTTTGGCATCAACTTTGCTGCTACAAGACGGTAACCCAAATCATTAACCAAAATATTTTGGACGGGTCCATAGGCACTGTTCAAGTCCTCCGCTATCTCTCTGATGGTTAATTTGCGGTTATCGACCAACATTTCTTTTACTTCATCAATGTTTTTGTCGGTTTTCGATGTCGATGGTCTGCCACTGCGTTCATCATCTTCGATTGACTCACTTTTGAACGGCTCGTGGCACTGGTAAACGACCATTTTCTTAAGAGAATCGTTGCCTAAACACTTTTCCAACATTTCCAACGTTTGCGCACCATTAAATCCGTTTTTTACACAAAATTGAATACAAGTACGTTGTTGCAAATTTAAATCCATTTCTAAAATTGTAAAAAATCGCCAACACACACAGAGATAGACGTACTCTTGGCTGCATAACTTTTGCAAGTGTCAAGCTATGATGCTAAGATTTAGAGGGAATGCCAACAACAGATTTACCAACTTAACAAAAGAAAAAACAGAACTCAAATCGGAACAATGGGAGCGCCTCACTGTGTGCGGGAACTTTTTGATCAAGGTGGTATGGCATTTAGTCGCAAGAAAGGCTGACTTTATTTAACAATTGCAACGGGGATTCATCTGCAGCTACACAAAAAGATGTATTTTGTCACTCTAGATATCAAAATTTGACAGAGCGTTTATTTGAAGTTTTGTCCCAAAGCACAATCCATTTTTATTAACGTCCACGCTACTTTCTTTCGATTATGTTGATATCATCGGCGTATGCGAGTAATTGGACGGACCTTTGAAAAATTGTGGCACTTGTGTTGGCGCGTGAGTTTGGCACTATTCTTTCAAGAATGATGTTAAAAAAATCGCATGACAACGCATCGCCTTGTCTAAACGGTTTTGTGACACAAAGGTCTCGGTGAGTTCTTTACCGACCTTGATGGAACAGCGTGAATTCTCCATCGTCATCCTACACAAGCGGACGAGTTTGTCAAGGACGCCAGAACTAGAAATTGCTCTTCTCTATAGACGTTTTCATACGCGCCCTTAAAATCGATGAAGAGGTGGTGTGTATCGATTTGGAGCTCATGTTTTTTTTCCAAGATTTACCGTAGTCGATTTAACTGGCCTGAAGCTACATTGATATGGACCAATCAGGTTGTTGAGAACCGCCCTGCGACAAAGCCGATTAGCCTGAATCGGTTATCGGAGGTGATGCCGTGCAGGCTATGCCTTCCGACAGTGCTACCAAATTTAAATAAAAAAGAAAAACACAATTTTTAAAATTCTATTCTGTCAAATCGAATACTCGTATATAAGTTCAGTGCTTAATAAAGATGACAATAAATCTTTAAGGGTGGCCGTGGCTCTACCACTTGAGCCTGGACTGGTTTCCAAATCGAAAGGTTCGGTGTTCGAATCCCAGCCTCGCCCGAAAGACATATCATCAATTTTTTCAGTTAACGAAAATTAAGTAAGACGAGTAGTTGACTAGAAATCAACATCAAGCCAACTTCCACTAAGAATTTAGTCTCCCTATTAAGTGTCGGATGCCACCCATGGAGCGAAATAACCACTGAGCCCAAACATCTTTCTTTCTCTCTCTATCCCATTTTCCAAAAAACTTAACACATGCTGAGGCATTATAAGTGTATTCATACCCACTTGAGTGTTAAGTCCTTTTTTAAAAAAAAAAGGTAAGGGAGTGACTTTCCATTTTCTATAATTAAAATAAATCCTAAATAATACACTCATATGTATATAGGAGATTGTAATAAGTATAAAACTACAATAAATAAAAATATATCTCAGCTGGGCGAATTATATTAAAAAAAATATTATATACTCGTATGTTTCCATCCAATACGTGACTCTGACCGGATTTCAAAATAAGTATTGTACATTAATGTAGTATTCATGCCCTCCTTTAAAACAAAATCCAACAGAAATTCCAAAGGATCAACAAAAATGACCCTAGAGCCGTGTCCCTGGGATCAAAACGAATAAACACGAGTAGAAATGTTGAACGAAATAGAAATATTTTGCCAATGTACGAGTACATATCTGTATACGAAGCCTCATTTCTGTTTATTCTTTCATTTTCTACATTTACTTTATCATGTCCAATGCCATCATGTCTTGCATATCCTTTATCCTTGACTTTGACGAAAATTAGCATTTCATTGAAATTCCATTTCGGCGCTTTGTGTTGCGTTGCGTTCTATGCATATACTACTCATATACGAGGGCAAATACAACTTCAAGTATGGGTACAAGGGTGCTGGGAGTACTATTAAGGACTTGTCACGACACTGCGACACTGAAAGTCGAAAAGTAAATCGGGTTTGAAATTGAAAAGAAATAGTTTTCCCATTTTTTTTTCTTGCTACGGCCTTCCGTATTCAGTACATACATTAAGCTAAGGATGTAACTAATGATCCTTGTCGTAAGAAGGAAAGGAATGTATGCGCTTTGTGCTGCTGGAACTCTTCCCTGCAGCATTGTATGCGGATGTGTAGGCATTTCCCTTTCGTCATTTACATTTCTTTCTTTGAGCTAGAAGAAGGAAGAAGTCACATAGAACTCTAGTGGATAAAGGATGACTTGATGCAAATGCAATAAATCAATTGGGGGTTTTCCTTGAGCTTGCTTGCTTTGAGTTCAATTAATGTTCGTGATGTTCGTGGCAGGATACCATGGAATATCAGTAGACTCATCTTCTCACTGTGCTCTGTCTACTAGGACTTCGTATGTTTTCATTTTTCGTTCTGACGATGGACAGCATAATGTGTTTGTTAAGGAGTCTATAATTGAAATGACACTGCAACGAAAAATAAATATATACTCGTACTATCCAAATATGAGGAGTATGTGCTGTAATGCAGTTTTCCATTTTATTTTTGTTTTTATTAGACATAAATATTTGACACCGGATGTATCCGTGTATAGCACGTTATGAAAAATATTGCTGAAATCAAACATTATTTCTATACAAATGCTCTGGCGGAACAGAGCACCTAAACATATACGGCACTTGTGAATAAAAGCCAGTGAATGCTAGTTGTGCATCTTTTGACAGTTACTTACCGAAGTTTCAGTCATTTGGACACGCAGTTTTTAGTTGACAGTCGTTTGAGTGAGTCGATGTGAGTGCTTTTTATGAAAATGGAAAATATTGAGTATCGAGCTGTTATAAAATTCTTATTTTTGAAAGGCAATACACCTACGCAAATCAAAAATGAGTTGGACTCTGTGTATGGGGACTCTGCACCATCATTTACCAAAGTGAAATTTTGGGCAGCTGAATTTAAAGGTGGCCGTAAGATCTTGGGAGATGATGAACGTTCGTGACGTCCAAAAACTGCAACCACTGACGATAACATTGCTAAAGTTCACCAAATGGTGTTAGACGACCGCCAAATTAAAGTGAGAGTGATAGTAGAGAATATGAAAATGTTGAAAGGACGTGTTTGTTACATATTAAGGCAAGATTTAGGCACGAAAAAGCTGTCCGCCAACAGTCTGTTGGCGCAGTTTAAGCGCAATAAATCCGAGTTTTGGCGCCGATTAATTACTGTAGATGAAACTTGGATACACTATTATACGCCGGAAACAAAAAGCCAGTCAAAACAGTGGACTGCAAAGGGCGAGCCGGCTCCAAAAAAAGCAAAAACTGTTTTTTCGGCTGGGAAAGTGTTGACGACTGTTTTTTGGGATAGTAAAGGAGTTATCTTAATCGATTATCTTCAAAAAGGAACAACCATTACAGGAGCATACTACGCATGATTACTTGAAAAGCTGAAGGCAGAAATTGCGGAAAAACGGCCATATTTGCGGAAAAAAAAATCCTGTTTCACCAAGACATCTAAAAACTGCACTCAGAGGACAGTGATTTTCGTCAAATGAGGAGGCAATCACCTTCGTGAACAATTATTTTGCAGAGAAAAACGCCAAGTACTATTTGGACGGGTTAGAGAGATGGGAGCATCGCTGGGAGAAGTGTGTAGATTTACAAGGAGACTATGTAGAAAAATAAAAAAAAAATTTGAGAAAAAATGTCTTGTATTATTGTTATTATTATGTTCGGTCGGAAACTTTTCAGACAACCCTCGAATATACCTACCGTAAGTATACAAAAATAAAATTTTTGCTCAGTTACCTGAGAGCTAATAGACCTGGCAATGACATGCGATACGATTAGATCGTGCCTTATGAACAACACAGGCTGCTTTCTGACAATTTTGCATGCACTGTACCAATTTCCTAACAATACTTAATGGCTTTTATCATTTCTTTTGGTTGATGAAATAACAAGTGGATTGGTCCTTTCAATGCGACCATAACCGTTGCTTGGTAAATACCGGTCTTATGGGTGTACTTTGATTTTTCACTAAGATCCAACCTCTGCCCCGGTCTTTAAAATTTGTTACACAGAATTCAGTTTTCAACGAAGGTGTTTTAAGCGGTTCAAAAACGACTCACTGTGGAGTCTTGGGCTAAGATTTTTAGCCGCCACAGTTTTTGGGACTCCTTCAGTTTATGGGGTCCCACTTGTCTTCTTGAGAGAGAATTGTCGACTTATTGTCATGAGTGATACCTCCATCTCCTGTGCAATGTGAGCACCGATTTCGTTGAATCTTCATCCACGGTTTTAAGTTTCCCACGTTGTTCATTTTCGGCGTTGGTGCAGTCACTTACAACAGCATTATGCTATGTCCCAATTCAAACTCATTTCGAAATACCGACAACATGTTAAACGACTCATAGAAAAAAATATGTGAACCTGTAATTAACCCTAAAAACTCAGAATACGAAAACACTCATCAATTTATCTCTAAAATTGCTCGCTTTGATATTGGTGTTTACTTGAAAGCTTCTTATTTCGGACTAACTTAAAAATTTGACATTTAGTGTGATATAACGTAATAAATGCGCTTTAATGCACTGATGTCAACCTCTCGGATTTAATTGACCATCCGTCAGCATTTCGGCATTTAAAGAAATTTGGATTCAGTTCCAAGCAGGACATTGTTTGACGGAAAAAATAAGCTGGACCGCGTCGCCGTGGCCATATCTCTGATTAGATGCTATGAAAACGAAACTGTTTTGAATCGAGTCGTAACAGGTGACAAGAAGTGGATTCTGTACAACAACCTGCAAAGAAAAAGGAGCTGGAGACAAGCAGGTGAAGGTGCAGAAACCGTGGCAAAAGCTGGCTTGGGTCCAATGAAGGTACTGTTATCTGTTTGGTGGGATTCCAGGAGTACGATTTTGTTCGAGCTTCTTTCACCTGGCGAAACAATAACGGCGAATAAGTGCTTAATAAGAAAGTTCAACAATCGGAAAGCCGTCATCTTTCATCATGATAATGCCAGGCTATATGTCGCCTGACAAAGGCTACAAAATTGAAGGAGTCAAAATGAAAAATTCTTCAGCACTCACCATATTCCCCAGACTTTGATCCTTCAGATTTTCATCTGTTTCGGTCCCTTCGGAATGGTTTGAATGGAAAGAAATTTAATTCCGCCGAAGATGTCAAAAACTATCTTACGAGGCTTTCTTGAAGGAAAACCTTCAAATGAAATCCGCAAACTTGTAAAACGATGGGAGACAGTTGTAAAAAATAACGAGGACTGTATAATTGTTTAATAAAATTGTTTTCTGTAAAGTGTAATTGCTTATATTTCATTCTCAAATCGGGCACGAACTTTTGCAATGATCCAATACATACACGTACATACGAGTATATGCAAGTACCGTGTCGACCGCCGACGAGTGCATACGTCGGCCTACCGAAAAAGCAAAAAAAAACACACCAAGCCACACAGCGCGAGGCAGCAAAACCCTAGCGAATAGAACATTTGTACCAGGCTGAGTTTTCCTCAGCTCCCATACCATATTCCCATGAATCGCGTTGCACATACACGTGCCCAATGCATGACGATCACTCATAGGATGGGTGTTACAATCTTAACATCAACTCAAATGCTGTTAACTTGGATTTAGGGAAAACATGTTTGTCAGCCGATTTATTTTTTGTATGTTCCGTTCTCCTTTGTTTCACATCCGTTAATGCTAACAAACAACATTACATAGAACTAGAAATTAGGCTAAGCGATTCACATTGTGTTAACACAGTGGATTCTGTCTTGTTTTTTACACCGAAGTGTCGATATTTAAATTCACCTGTAAATACAGAATTTGCTATTAAGGAAAAAAATATTGTATAATTAATTCTCCCAAGCGGTAAAAGTATCACACAGTGCGGGCATCCCACCTCACCCGCTCCAGATCGTAGTACTGTTGCTTGTACGTGGTCACTGCCGTTACTGTATTCATCATACGGTACGGGCAGTGATCGTAACAACTGATGGATAGCGGGTTGTGTGTGAAAATTTTGTTAGTACACTGTTTCATATTGTTGTAAGGGAATAACACCTATAGCAATTTGATTCGTCAGAATTTTCACTTCGCAGCCTTGCTTAGTATCGTCGGTGTTTGTGTTTACTGTGTTTGCTTGTAATTATGATTGGGGAATTCAGGGTGGGCCTAGCCAATATAAGCGGACTAAAAAGTAATCACTTTTCTGCGTACGTCCACGTGTGTAAGTACAGACCAGCTGTTTTGGCACTTAGTGAAACACAGGTAGATCCCCGCTCACACCTCTCAGATCGCTCTGATCTGAAGCTACCTGGCTACGAACTAGTGCCACTATCCTTCTCTCACCACGGTCTCGCCATTTAAGTGCGTAGTGATGTAGCTTACCAAATACAACCACAATGTAGTCCCTGTTCCAATCCGGAATTCAATTTCATGTGGTTAAAATTCCATCTCTGTAAGCAAATTATCCACTACTGCTTTGTGGACAGCAACTCGACCTTTCATTAATTTGATGCGCTGTCTGACTCCATTCAAAGAATTGTATCCCTATATCCACATACTGAAATCGTGCTTACGGGCGATTTCAATATACACAATTCTGGTTGGCTTCGACATTCCGGACAGACAACACCAGAAGGACGGTGTGATGAAAATAACTTAACCCAGCTTGTAAATGAGCCCACACGAATACCACACGTTGATAGTCATACCGCCAAGACCTTGGACTTGTTTTTAACTTCTTAGCCTGATAAGTACTGAGTTGATGTGCTCTCCCCTCTAGGCTCCTCGGACCATTGTGTCATATCAGCTAAATTCTCGTGCACCCACCACACAGTTAGAGAAAAGATTCCTAAAAGAACCGTATGACAATACGCGAAAGCCAGTTGGAGCGGACTTAACAACTTCTTTAGGAATTTTAACTGGTCATTATGTTTCCTCGATAACGACGTGGATGTCGCTGCTGACATGATCACAGAAACTATTCCCTTTGGTATGGGAAATTTTGGAACCAAAAGAAATGGCATGGTACTACTCGAGCTGTAAAGAAACGGTCAGGGTTAGAGTATTGTTTTTTCAGTCTTACAAGACCAACCTGACAGAGGAAAATTGAAAAAAATTTTAAACGAGCCAGAAATTCCAATAGGACCAAAAATTGAGGCAACAAATACTGCAATGCCCTAGAGGCAGTAAAAAATTTTGGCCGTTCGTCAAAAACGTTACAAATTCTGCCTCATCCTCCATCCCAAAGCTCATTTAAAATTACATTCCAGCTGTCAGCTCTTTGGACAAGGCCAATCTGTTTGCTGCACACTTTGAGGCTAGCTCAAAACTCACAGATTGTGCTTTGTCTCCGCCTGCATTTGAGTGTGTCGAATATTCAATAGGACGGATCCACTTTCGCACTCATGTAGTAGCAAGAGTACTTAAAGAACTTGGCATTCACACATTCGCTGGCCCAGATGGTATATCTCCCCTTCTTCTGAATAGAGGTTCTCCCACGCTGCAAAAACCACTGCGTAAGCTTTTTCATAAATCCTACTCTTTAGGACTCTTTCCGAGCAGATGGAAAACAGCATTTGTCCAGCACGTCCCTAAAAAAAGGCGAATCTTCTTCTCTCTCTTCTTATAGACCCATTGCACTTACGTCCCTTCTTTCCAAGGTCATAGAAACGCTGATCAACCGTCAGCTAATGAAATACAAGTATCTCGAAACTTCTTAATGACCGGCAGTACGGTTTTCCTAGCAACAGGTCCACTGGCGATCTGACGGCATGTCTCACCGAAAAGTGGAACCAAAGCCTACATCATTCTGGCGAAAGCAAGATAGTTGCACTTGATATTTCTAAGGCATTTGACATAGTTTGGAATAAGGCTCTTTTGTCGAAAATGTGTGCTCTTGGGATCGACGACTCCCTTCTTCAATGGATTATAAATTACCTTTGGGATCGTTCAATTCAAGTTGTCTTGGATGGTTTCAAGTCTGATATTCACAAAATAAATGCCGGTGTGCGCCAGGGCTCCGTTCTGTCTCCTACACTCTTTTTAATTTTTATCAATGATCTCTTGTCTGCCACTTCTAATCCAATATATTCCTCTGCTGATGACAGTACTCTCTGGTTTTCATATTCGTTCCCGGACTTACGCCCCTGCTCTTCGGCTGTAGAACGGGAACGGCAGCGTATGTTAAGCTCATTAAATTCCGATATTAACATCATAACCAATTGGGGAACTATCAATCAAGTGGAATTTAATGCTTCCAAAACTCAATGCTGTCTGCTGTCATTAAGGCGAAATTCAATACCCAGCCATTATCCATGGATGGCACTTTCATCATCGAAACCGATAAACTTTCCATTCTCGGTATGCGTGTCAGTGACAACTTACGTTGGAACGACCACATATTCGATATCGTGATTCTTTCCTAAGCCGTACAACTCGCATATGGAAGGCCCTGCCGTTCTCTGTGTTTCCTAGTCGTTATAACTTACAAACATTTTAAAACAATGTACATCGGTACCTGTCTTTTCTTCGTCTCTAAATTTCCTTCTCCCGCTCTGTGTACGAACATTTTAAGGGTACAAAAACCCCTTGAGCGCGCGCTCATTATAAAAAAGAAAAAAAAAAAAATACGTACGTACATTTATAGGTGGGTAATTGACAGGTTCATTTGTGGCGATAACACTATCACCGAACTTCGGCTTTAATATGTCGACTGTCGTGGCAAATGAAATGTGACGCAATCAAACTCAAAAAATTAAAAAATCAAACCAAACAGTTTCTATAGGTCAAATATTTTATTTAAGTATTCTTGTCAGACAAAATCTTTACAAATCGAGTGACTTGTGACCACTTATATGTATATACGAGTACATACTATGTATATACCATACGCATTGTAAAAACATACAACAGTTGTGACTCTCAGATGAAATGCATACAAGTACATATGAATATGTTTTAAATATGATTTTTAGAAGTCTTACATAAATAATAATGCTTATGTTAATATACCAGTACAACTGAATCCATTAAACAAAAATCCTTAGCATGCAAGACGACGGCTAGGGAAATTTCCGTTCAACCACACTTTTCCGATAACTTAATTGTAAATTAATTAATGAAACAGAAAAATCAATATTTTCTAAATCTGAATAGTGAACGGCGGAAATAACTGGAAAATTCGAATAGAAGGCCTAAGTACACCAAGGCTGTGTTCAAAATTCGTTTCAATTTAATCTCGTGCGATATTTTCTGTTACGAGCATTGTAGCTTATTGACGATTTTGGAACGATTTCTGTTCTACGCGCTATTGAATGCGCTATCATAAGCAACAATGCACGTGACAGCAACTCTCAATAATTTGAGAAAGGGAAGACTATTGAATAAAATCCAGCTGGCGCGGGAACTGAAGCAATAATATCATGGCTTGCAATGTGAGTTCCTTATTTTTATCGAAAAACCGTGTCTAGTAAAAAGGCTGTACATGCCATGGCACTCCTAGCCTTGTTTCCCATGAGACCATTGATTTACTGAGGAAACAACTCAACACTGTGCGATTTGTCACCACTTGATCCCTTGTTGTGGGGCTATTGTACAGTCTGTTGAATATGTTACAAATCGCAAACTATTCAGGTCCTAGGAATCAATCACAGTGGAGTAAGCCATAGTGGAGTAAGCCATAATATAAGTTTTTATCATCGAAGGATGAATCAGACCTGGATGAAGTTCCCCTTTGGGATGAATAGACTCCTGTAGATAACCGTTTGTTGAAAAGATTTAATTTTGAAGAAACGACCGAGTCAGGCGCTTATAAGAATTCTGAAATTACTTCGATTATTTATCGCTAGTGGTAACTCAAGAAGTTTATGAGTTCATAGCTCTACAGATAATCTTGAACGTTCGACATTTTTTGATTAGTGGAACCATAACCCGC
Organism: Volucella zonaria; assembly: GCA_963966105.1. NCBI lineage: Eukaryota > Metazoa > Arthropoda > Insecta > Diptera > Syrphidae > Volucella > Volucella zonaria. The sequence continues at coordinate 47,799,911 of OZ014533.1, read as the reverse complement.
AATTCGCGCATTAAAAGACCTTCGTGAAATGAAAAAATTCCTTGGACTTTTAATGTATATGGGCATCGTCAAATACCCTTCTATCAACGATTATTGATGCACTGATATATGGTATTTCTCAAAAAAACGTTGAATGTTTATTCATTTCACGGATAATGCAACGGTTGGCAACAATCGCTTAGGCAAAGTCAGTGGGCTCTTGAAACTTCTAGAGAAAAATTGCATGAACGCTCAAACTCCTAGCGAGATCCTAGCCGATGATGAGTCTATGATTCCCTGCCGTGGGAGATTTCAGTTCCCCCAATTTAATCCAAAAAGTCTTATAAAAATAGAGTGAAGGTTTACAAACTATGTGATTTTAATGGCTAGAGGTATACCGACAAATGCAACGTCACATAGTACCCAAATAGTGCTAGACTTAGCAGAATTCTACCTCGACAAAGGTAGAATTACGGCCACTAACAATTTGTATACGTGGGTTGCCTTAGCGAAGACATTGCTTGCTCGCAAAACTTATTTAATTGGAGCACTGTGTAAGAATCGCGTAGGCAATCCGAAAGATGTGATAAGCCGAAACTCAAAAAAGGCGAAATAGTCGCGCGAGAAAGCTCAGCTATTGTTGTAGCCAAATGGAGAGACAAAGGAGATATAATTATGTTGAGCACAAAATATGACCTTGAGGCAAAGGAAACCGAAAAAAGTAATCGGAGTGGTGATGAGATAGAAAAGCTAAAAGTCATAATAGATTATAACCACGCTAAGCAAGACATCGACAATTCCAACCAAATGACATGTTACTTTACGCCATTGCGGAAGATAATAAAGTGGTACCACAAAATAGCTTTTAAGTATTTACTTTCAACGTCTGTTGTCAATGCCTTGGTCCTGTACAAAATACAAAAAAATACAAGGAGTATGCAGTTTAGGAAATCAATATGCCAGACACTATATAAGCAAAAAACTTATAATGTACAGCCCCAATCTTCCAAGACTCACGCCTTGGAAGAATATCTATCAAGAGACCGAATTAATCATAAAACTAAAAAGCGATGCTCGAACTGCTACAATGAGTTATCAAAAATGGTAGGAGCAAGTCTGGCAGCAAAAAAGTCCAAAAAAGTTTCAACTGTTTGTAATACTTTCGAGGAAAATCCAGAAAAAAATAAGTTTTGTCAGCAGGCTACAAAGAAAAGTCGAGTGTAAAAACATATAGGGTATGACCCACCGGTGGTACATGCGGTTTTTTGGGAAAAAATACTATGAACGAGCGGTGGGTCATGTGGCAGTCAATGTTTTAAACATAGATTTATGATTCAATTTCATTTTTGTGGTAATTGTTTTTAAAACAAATTGTATAGCTCTTAAGAAAGCGAACATATCTGATTCTTTACTGTTGTGTGTTCCTTCTGATTGACGGAAAAAATTTTCATTTGTATCATTCACAATAAAGTTATTTGCTCGCCTTTGATCTATGTTAATACTTGCAAATGCACTATTGACAGCCCAAAGTTATTTTCCGATTGTGTGAATGTCATGATCAATTGCATACAATTCCTTATATTGATCCTATACCATCTGAAGAGTTTGGCAAGAGTGCTGTCTCTGCTCTGCTCTGCAGATGCTGTCATATGCGTCCTTCATAAAAAAGGAAATGAAAACAAACTGATAGGAGTCAGATGGTTTAAAAACGGTTTTAAGCATTTACCAACTACAGTAACACTCCGTTTCGCACCAAAGTCAATTACACATATCTTTACATACAATTTCAGGACTTTTTTCCACACTCCGACTAGTCATGGAAATCCATACCGACCTCAGCTCCAAATACGTTAAAGTTGCTCATATCATGAATATGTTATGATATATATGGCCACTGACATACTAAGTGCGTAAATGGTATCCCAGAACTGCTGAAGATACGAACTGCGTGAACATCGCGTGACCTTTAGTATTTAAAATATGCGTAGATATACATATTTCTAAGCAACCACATCAAGAAAATGATTCAGTCATTCTTATGTTACACAAATTTATCTACAGTCTCTTGATATAGTATTATATCATATGGGAGATTGCAAATGTTTTTAAGGTACAGTAGTCTATCAATAACTTTACATGCTTACACGTCACTAGAACACATGCTTACACGAATAAACCCCACCTAAGCAATCATTTCCGAAAGAGCTGCACTTAAGCATGACACGAATTTAACGATTTTTTCATGTTCTATGGATACCGCCGGCACATATTCACCAACAACCACTCCCCGTTTAAAAACACTGAAATGATTTTAATTGATAGGAGAACTCGGTATAAAGACTTTCACCAACAAGTTAGATAGTGTGGATGCAATTCATATAAAAGCATCAAAAGTTTCAAGTAAAAAGTATCTCAGATACAGTGTGACAGGTTTCTTTGGCAAGAAAAGAAATAACGTAAGGCATCACGATGAGAGTCTACTTAGCAGTTATCGTTGTAATCGGGCTTCTGCAAGGATTACTTGCTGCTAAAATAAAGGTTACTGAAGCACCTATTGTATCGGAGACCCAAAAAATTGTTTCTTCAACCGAGATACCTGGTGATATCGATATAAATCCTTCTACAATTGCTGATGTAATATCAACTGCTAAGGGCTCTGTTCAAAACTCAAAACGTAAAACTTCAGCGAAACCCATAGCCCGAAGGCCAACAACAGTAGCAGACAATGATGCGTCTACATCACATTTGAAGTTAGCGGAGTCTTGCAACGAAGCAGAATGTCATCTACCAAATTGTCGTTGTTCGGATGTTAAACTTGGTTCTAGGATACAAACCGACCAGATTCCACAGGTAGGCTGAAATTTAAACTGAGTTCTTTAGAAAAAAAAGTATAGTCTTGAAATTTTAAACAATATTTTCAGCTCGTCACTATAACCTTTGATGATGCGGTAACTTCGTTGAATTATGAGATCTTTGAGGAACTTTTTGAAGAAATTCGCAACCCCGACGGCTGTGAGGCTAGTGCTACATTCTATTTCTCTCACGAGTACACGGATTATACCAAGGTTCATAACTTATGGGCACAAGGTCATGAATTGGCCCTACACTCTATCACTCACGGCGAAGGAACTGCCTACTGGAAAAAGGCTAATGTCGACCTTCTAGCAAGAGAATTTGGTCAACAACTCGAAATGATTGAACATTTTGCACAAATCGATAGGAAAGACATTAAGGGAATGCGAATGCCACACTTTGAGATACCCGGAAATAATTCATATGTAGTAGCTCAGATGCTCGGATTGCTTTACGATAGTTCCTGGCCAACACAAAGATTTACTGAGCCTGCTTTATGGCCCTATACTTTGGACTACAAATCAATCCAAGATTGTCCAATAGGAAAATGTCCTGACGCCTCGTTCCCTGGTCTGTGGGTGAATCCTCTTGTCAATTGGGAAGACGTAGAGGGGTATAGTTGTGCTATGGTAGATGCCTGCATTCATTTGCCTGAGGATGACACACAAGAATTGCTTGACTGGATGATCAGAAATTTCAATCGTCATTACTTGGGAAATAGGGCACCATTTGGAGCATATTTGCATTCCTCATGGTTTCAGAAGGGTGAAAATTACCTGGAAGCATTTAAAGAGTAAGTTTATAAAATATACAAATTAATTTTTGATCTACTATCATTTTCACATAGATTTATTCGATACCTCAATAAGCAAAAAGATGTATACATCGTTTCTGCATCTAATGTAATTGAATATATGCAAAATCCCGTGCCAGGAAGGCCATTCCGCAGTTGTCCTAAGAAACATGAGCCATCTTGTAAAGCTACCTTATGTCAGTTGCGCAAGGTCGACAGTAATGTCGAACGCTGGCTAAGTGTTTGTAGTGCATGCCCAGAGGTATACCCATGGTTGGACAACCCTTTGGGAGTAAGCAGACCATCATTGTAAATCCCACAGTTGTAAATAAAAACTGAGAAATTATATAAAGCAGAAAAGCTATTTCATTCAAAGTTATTTGTCTTTATTGTAGAAGACCCTCAACTGTTAATCTTTTACACTCTCTAATACGGTCGATGACGCCTTTCACCACTTAATAAGTCAAGCATAATAAAACAGTGCAGCATGCTTGACTGTAGAATTTAGAAATGTCGAAAGCGTTAAGCCGTCGCACTGCTGCTGCCTCCACTATCACATCTATGGATCGCAGTTAGCATCCAGAACTAAGATTCTGTTTACTAACATTAACCAACAAAACAAGTAATCTCTCTGTGCCATAGTGGCAATGGCAATGAAAATGTTTGCGAGGGCACATTCAATTCTGTTCTCTAGAATCTAAATCGCAATTATATACGAGTATTTATGGTACGATTGTGTTATGCAGCCATTCCGTAATACAGCAGTAGTCTTCAAAGACTCCTTTTGTTTACAATGATTGTTGTTTATTCGGTCCATTTGGAATGTTTGCCTCTTGGACGGTTAGCTAGTAATCCGAGCTAGTTGAGATTTTAGGCAAATTTCCGACAACTTTTCCCCAAATGTAGCTGAGTAAAGGCTGTTGCATCCGTACTCCAATGCTAACCTCCTCAAATTAGAACTCCTAAACACGATATTTCCTCATTTATCTTTTCATAAAATATAAATTTGTATATGCAGATACATATGTATATACGTATGCGGATAATGCGCAAATGTGGTGCTTAGATGTTGTCCGATTAGGGTAGGCACCGAGTGGCATCAGCCTAGCTATGCCCAGTTCTACAACAAAGATTAAACATTAGTTGCGACCATTTCAATTCCCCTTAGTGCTGGTCTCGTTCAACTGGGCTTTTCTTCCCAGACTAAGCACGACTGATGAGCAGGGAAAAATAGCAACACTATATTGTCCCTTCAGAAATGACTGAACGTCAGAAGGGAAACGTAGAGTGGATGAAATCGCGTGCCTAAATCAAAGGTGGAGGGAGTAGTCAACATGACAGACTCATTTTATGATCTACTTCAACAAATTCGCAGCTGAGGTCAGTAAAAAATTTTCAAACTAGCCATAGTGTAGTTATAGAGATAATGGCGGATGAACATTTAATGGGCTTCGGCATATCAGTCTCCTTCTACCTAAAGGAACCCAAATAAAACCTGGCCCCACTGTTACAAAGTAACTAGTAGCCTCCAATAAGGATGGATTTACTGTTGTGACCTCACAAAACGGAAAAATGAACAGGCCACATATAGGTGAACAACTAACGGAGAATCTAGACTGATTCAGAGCAGACACTACCGTTATCCGGGAAGTGCAGCGGGATCTACCAAACAAAAACAGAAATACAACTGTAATTGCTATACAGATCAAAAGGAGCTTCCTTAAATTAAATCTACAAAAACACCAAAGAATGTTTCTGCGAGCTACCCGACAAATTCTACGTGTGATGCCCTAAGTATTACGTTAAAATTGTTGTAGATGCTTTTAAAGCCAAATCAGGAAAAGGCAACGGATATCAAGCGCTACAAGAACTGAAAAATAAGGCTTCACCTTGAACGACTTCAATCCCACCATTCAGTAGAATGTTTGTCAACCGTTGAACATCGTTGACATCGGTCTTGGGAACACGTTTGGAATGCCGCTGATATGCGGTGTTTCTTTGTTCCTTTCACTCACCTGTGTTCCCAGCCACCCACAATAGCTTTGACTCCTCTCTCGATGCAATTTCGTCTTCTTCTAAGTTCTACTTTGTGTCGGTTAAAATAACACTTACTCGTAGCTGTTTGTATGTAATATATTGTTACATTCTTCCGGTCCTATCGATTCTACCAATTTGCTATTGCAGCAATAGACAATTTGATCGATTAACAGACTCGCTTGATGATATCATTATCTTTTTTCTGCCTCAGCTGAAGTGGACTCCATCTGAAGACCTATCTTTTTCATCGCTTCTAATCCCATTTATACTAAGGAATGCCTTTTCTTAGATCGGTTAACAGACTCTAGTCTATGTCTAGTCAGTGGTGTTTCCAACTATATGGAAAGGCAACTGATCCCATAAACTCCTCAGTATCGTGTTGTCCTCTATCTCTTTCAACTATTGATAAATTTTATCCATCAATTCTTCTTTCATTTTTCCACAACTCTACCCTCCAGTTGCCACCCCCCACAGGTCCCTCTTCTTAGAATTTTCACAAAGCTAATTTTCGTAAAATCAATACATATCTAAGCAGGGCTTCTACCGAGTTCACCAATCTAATATCCAAATACATCTCCCTTTATGTACCATATTTCCGCCAGAAAACATCTTCTACATAAACTCCTTGGTATAATCGTAGATTCCGCTCTCTACGAAACAAAAGAAACAAGTTATGCGCTGTATTCCTTCGCACCCACTCTTCTTCCGACTAATTTCCATTTCATTGAACTCTATAACTTTCCCAATCAACGCTACCTGAATAGCGCCCAAACCAATCTTATGAATGACTCCAAGTCCTTTCTTTCAAATTGCCAATTGCAAAAGTAAGAAGGTTATTTTTCCTCCCTCACTTGCGAAACCAAATCTTCAAGTGATCCTCCTACCATCACCAACTTTTTTGCTACATTTTTCAAACAATCACTTGCCAATAACTCCTTTGCTCTTACCGCTCTTACTTCAATGATCTACCAAATTTCTCCGTTGGTTCCTTTCTCTTTCGATACTACAGTTACTGAAGAAAATTTACTAAATCTTAAAGATGAATTTGTATCCCGCCGTTTTGCTTAAAAAATGCTGCTGTCTCTACCCCTTTCCTACCTTTTTCGTCTATCTCTTACACAGGGAGAATTTCCAAAGATTTGGAGGACCTCTTTTATAATCCCGATTCATAAAAAGAGGTCTAAGCATGAAGTCCCATTGCGAAACCTCTCATATACCCAAACTCTTTGAAAGCAATTTATCGAAGTATTAAGCTTCATATACAAACCTTTTATTTCGCTCCGACAACATGGTTTTCTAAAAGGCAGATCAACTACCACAAACCTAGTTGAATTGGTGTCCTTTTCTCTAGTAGCCTTAGAAAATGGCAAAGAAATCGATGTTATCGCAACTGATTTCACAAAAGCGTTTGATAAGATATCTCATCAATTGACCCTCTTCAAATTGTCTGCTCTCGGCTTTGAATCTCTTTTATTAAAATGGATTTCTTCCTATATGATACAGCTGGAGTTCCACAAGGCAGTCGTCTTAGTCCTCTTCTTTCCATTCTTACTATTACTGATCTCGAGAGGGTCATTAAACACTCCTCCCTCTCTCTTTACGCTGACCGCATAACGTTTTTTTGAAACTATTTTTTCTCCCCATGACTCTGCCCCTGTTTAAGAAAACCTTGACCGGTTTTAAATCTGGTGCCTTAAAAACTGTCTGGAATTTAATATAGCCAAATGTCAATCTATAATCTTCTCTCAACCCGTCTCGTTCCCGACTTTATTTTCCCGATGGTCGACCAATTCCCCTATTTCATTATTTTCAAAACCATGACATATTATTCTACTGTGGGCTTAATTTCCGTGTATTGATAAGATGATTCTCAAAGCCAACTCATTACTCGACTTAAACGGTGGTCTCTCTATGTTACCTTTGTTCGCCCCCTGCTTGAGTATATGCCAGTCAAGTTTGGTCACCCTTTCACCGAGTTCATGTTTCCGGAATCGTGGGTATACAACGTCGAATCCGCCTCAAACTTCTCAATATGAATTCGTTAGAAGAACATAGGAATGTTGCTGACATTCATCGACTGCTCTCAGGTTCCATCGACTGCGCATCTAATTTCAATTCTATGTATTTCCTTCAAAACCAACCCAAGCAATATAAATAGCAGACTGGAAGGATTTATAGATCAAAGAACAATGGAAAACTAGGATATCTATAGTAAAACGGTTACGACATATTCATGTAAGCACTCCTCCAACGGATTGTTCTATACTGAATCAATCAAGAAAGAATCCACGAAATCCTGCTTTTTTTTAGTTTCCTTAATGTGATTGATCATGTCAAAGGCCATGGTGATGTTAACAAATAAACTAGCTGTAGAAGGGCATCTTCAGATGATTTCCCTTTCCGAAAACCAAATTGTATAGGGCTAAAGAATTTTTGTTTATGAAGCAAATTTTAAATTTCGTCAGTTCCACAGGAAAAGAAAACTTTCAAGCCACGTATGGCTCTTAACACCTCCAAAGAAGTATGTGTTTGGCTCGTACACAAACCTGTTTCTTTGTCAAGGTTCAGCACAGCTACCGAAGGGCAAGCAACGATTATTGCAAAGTGGTTGAACAGGATATGGTTCAAGGCTGCTTGCAATAGTAATACTCGTATAATAGCAGTTAAATGCATCTACAATACAATAAGGAGTTTGTCCGAGACTACGTTGCCATTTTGAAGCTCAATTTTAAGTTCAGCACACATTTTTTTTATATTTTTTTCGTAAGCTCTGATTTTTGAAAATCTACGGCCTTTAATTCTTAGTTTGTTTTTACTACTGACTTTGTACACTAAATACTTCGGTTTAACTATTTTTTCCGAAGGCAATGAAGAGGTGCAACTAGAAATGTTCTTCTTTAGGGAACCTTGGAATATCGTATAGGAAGTCGCAAGTTATTTTTCAGCGTATTGAAACGATTAATTCTTCCTTTATTCCTTGCTATGACAATACATTTCGATTTATTAGGGTTTATAAGCAGCGAATTCTGTTGCGACCAGTTAAAGATTTTATTTAATTCGGAGTTTATGCAACTGACGCAGTGATCGATTGTGTCAGGTAAACAACTCATGTGTAGCCGAGTATCGTCAGCGTACATTTCGACATAGGAACTAGTGACGATAGAGGGCAATTCGTTAACGTACAAAGAAAAGATGGAACCTTGGGGGACACCACGTGTATTGGGAAGAAAGTCTGCCATTTTATTGTTTACAAACACAGCCTGCTGACGATTAGCGAGGTACGAAGATACTAGGCACACAGCGGAAGAGAGAAGTTGAATTTACTTGAAGGCTTATTGCATAGTATTGCGTGATTGACATTGTCAAATGCCATAGAGAAATCGAGGAGCACTAGAAACGTGCACTAGTTCTGTCGTATGTCGTCTACCACAGTCAAAAGTGCTATGGTACAGCTATGCTTAGCACGGAAACCGGACTGATGGGAATTCAACAAATTATTCACATTAAGATACCTATTTATTTGCTTCTGCATTAATCTTTCAAAGACTTTAAAGAGAAAAGAAAGTATAGGAATTGAGCGAAAGTCTTTATTTGTTCGATTCTTGGGAATAGGTAGGATTTTAGATTTTTTCCAGGCAGAAGAGAACACACCTGTTGTTAGAATGTGATTGAAAGCATGGAAGTATGGTGGGCAGGATAACCTTAATGAACCTTGGATGAATTTCGTCAGCTCCAACAGAGTTGGATTTGATTGAAAGTAGACTCTCAACCACATCAACCTGTTCAACCCGAGAAAACTCAAAAGCTTCATGGGAAGAAGTGGTGTTATTGTTGTAGTTTAGAATATGCAATGTAGAGGGGACAGAAGGAGGAGCGCCAGACAGAAAGCATCGATTCAGTTCGTCACCATCAACATTATCAAAAAGGATGTTCTGTTGCTTTCCTATGCCAATTTTCTTCAAGTTCTTCTACAACTGTTTTCCAGTCATTGATGAGTTTATTCGCTCAGAATAAAATCGTCTTTTTGCGGCGCGAATTTTGCAAACTACCTGATTGCGGAGAATACGGTATAACACATGGTGATCTTCTATTCGAAAGCGTTTTCATTGGTTATACGCTTCATCACGTCTTTCCATAAGTTCTCAGATGTCACTTGTAAACCATGGATTAGCGCTATGTCTCACAATTTTAGTTTTATGTGGTACGTGAATATTAAAAAGTTGATTGATATTGGTTTGAAGGAACTCTACTTGTTGATTAGAAGAAGACATGCAATATTCATTCCCATCATTTTCTAGAAGGAAGTAGTCAATGTGTCTAAAATCTCTAAACTCAAATAAATTAGAAAAATCCTAATAATTGAAATCAAAATTTAGATAGATCAGATCGTGTTTTGAAAACCCCGGGGCTGACAATTGGTCATAAAAGAGCGCCTTTGTGGCTTCACTAACAAAACAGACGTCAAGTAAAGTACTACCAGTATCTTTAAAGTGAGTAAGTGTAGAAAAGTTAACTGAAAAAAGATTAAGTGAACACATACTATCCATCAGATTGCGTTCTGACAAGAGATCACTATTCCAGTCTCCGCATACGACGACGTTAGGCGAAGTGACAGATACTTTTCTAACAAGGAAATAAGGTGAAAAAGATTAACATTCTTATTTGGTCTGTAAATCACACCGAGAAGAACTGTATCGGTATCGCTAGTTAAATCCAGAAATAAAAAATCCATTTCACTATTACCTTTGGACACACAATTTATTTCAACACCACGTAATATACCATTTCTAAGGCAAAAAGCGACTCCACCACCTACACGACCGACTCTGTCACCAAGGAAAATTTGATAGCCTTCCATACTATGTACATATATAATTTATCCTTCAAGCCAGAGTCTGAAGAAAACCATGTTCATGAAACGCAAATAATATCAACCCTCGAGCCGACAAATAGATAGCGAAATTCATCTATTTTTGGCCAAAGACTTTGGGCATTGATATGGTAAATCTGAAGGCCATTCTTCAGTTTGGAGAATATTGTATTACTACCGGTCTACGGAGAATTACCTCTCCGATTAGCCGAAACTCGGCCCAATAAATTTGATATAAACAAAAAGGGAGTTACAGAAAGAAAAATAGATGTTGCAAGACAAACAGCAAAAAAGATTTATGTTAAGATATTAAACAAATAGGATTAAAAATAACGAAGTAAATATAATATGTAATTGCAGATTGAAGGGTATTATGAAGACAAAAGGAGAATAAAATTATTAAAATTAAAATATAAATATATACCATATAAATAAGAAAAAAGAAAAAAAAAATGTTTAAATAAAAAAAAAATAATAATTTGGCCGCTACTGTTTTCTCAGATCGGTCGACGAAATTTCGCTTCCATTGATGATGTTAACGAGGTTGCTCATATTTTCAACAACAAGAGCTTTTCCATTTGCACTCAGCTTAACGTAAACAATTCCACGCGAAGAATACACTGCCACCAATTTCTTTTCTTTTTTGTGGACCAGTGCATGTTGCATTAGCGGATGGCTGTGTTTAGGGAGAGCTTCATGGATGAATATGTAAACGCCAGAATTTATTCCAATGTCTCGCAGCCGAAGTGGTGTATTTTTTTGTTTGCAATATGATGTGATTGATTTTAAAATAAAGTTTTTTTCATATGTGGATTGAAGCGTTATCATAATGGGTGGATTACGTGTGTTATTTTACGGTCTAACCCGATAAATGTTTTTAAGAATAGGGGCTTGTACATTGATAGTGCTGCAGAGGTGATTAAAAAGTGATGTTAAGTTTTCGCCCTGCTCAGATGGTACACCATACAGAAGAGCATTTTAAGCAATTAATTTGTTCTCCTGCACCTCGATATATTGCCTTAACGAACTCACTTCATCTCTAAGTCTAAGACCCTCGATAGAGCATTGATTTTTTTCGAGATGTATGACTCTTTTACTTATATCAGCAATACTTCGTTTGATAGCATCAACTTCCTTTTCGATTTTGTTAAAGATCCTCTGTTCCGATTCTTTTGGTTTTGGAGATAGCGGATTTACGATAAGCTCACTCTGTTTCAAAAGCTTTGCGTCTAGACTTTCCATGGAAGACGTTGGAAGGGTTCCAGCTTGATCACAAGAGTAATTTTGTCGTTGATCGGTCACGTTAAAGTCACGCTGACGCTGCTTGATTTCTTGATGTAGGTCAGGAGTGGTAACAGGAGAATAGACAATGGGCGATGACACTTTGCCCTGACGAGCTTTGGTCGAACGGAGCATTCTGACGTGTAAGATTTGTATTTTTAGTAAGAATTAAAAATGAAAATTTATAACAATGAAACGAATACAATAGATGATTAATTTATAACACTTGCTGGTGATAACAGGTATAACTAGATGAGTAAGATATAACCATAAATCAACGGAGAGGCGGAGAAAGACGTCTACACGGTGGATCTCATTGGGGAAATAATAAGCTAATTTTTAAATATCTCTGTGTATCGTAGTTTTTTAAATTATTAATGCTAAACAATTCATCTTATAATATTGTATCTAAGTACTACAATAGAAAAGATATCGATCTTATTGTACATACCACTTATTTATCAATAACTGACATGAAAAATGAAATGATAAATGTGTCAAGAACATACTTTTCGCAGTTACTGAACGAGATATTGTTTAAGCGTCCGTATATGTATGTATATGTGCATATGATCTAAACATCTACCCCCTGTAGTCCTGGTGAACTGACTGTGTTGGTAACAATGCTAACTAATTCGAAATTGTCTCACTATATTCTAATACAGTCATATTAAAATCCCCAGTGATAATTAAATTTTTATATTTCCCATTTTCTAAGAGACATTTACAAATGTCGCAACATTAAACATTTGTATGTATGTAGTCTGCAGCCACATACAAAAAGACATGGTTAATTTCAACAGAAACTTTCAAAATATCTACGCTCGAGAAATCAACACACACAACATCGTAAATTCTGATATCTTCTACAGAAAACACCCGACACCACCTACAGCGTAATTTTCATTCGTATTAGCATGAAAATTAAACCCGGTCATAATACGTAAATATAAACGCATTCTCAAAACCGTAGTTCCCAATTTCAGCCACAAATACCAAATCCGGAATGCACGTAAAAAAATCTAAGTGAGCAACAAGAGTAGAAAAGTTTTCTCTTAAGCTTCTGATATTTTGGTGAACAGTGAAGAGTTTGTTTTAGCAATGGGAACTATTGTACCTCTAGAAACATTTTCACAGTTACTATCAGTAAGGTTAAGGGCAGAAAAGTCTTCATCAATAGCTTATAAATAAATGCACTAAATAAGTGCGTGATTAGCTCAGGTTTTGATTGAAATTTCTTTTCCCTCCTCAATTTTTCTAGCAAATGATATTTTGAACAGATTTCCTATTTCAATCTGTGTGAAAAATTGCGAACTTTCAGATAAACTTGACATTTAATTGGTATTTTACGTCAATAGCAACTTTCTTACCAACACAAAGAGCTCAAAGAAGTTGTACTCAATGTACCAATTCAGAAAGTTGTGGTGATCAATCACAAAAAACTAGTTTCGCCTTCGAACTTATTACAGCTTTGGAGCTCTTAAAAGCAGTTGGATCTCTTAAAAGCACAAATTCACGTGGTTGTGATGGTATTTCAAACACATTATTAAAACGCATCTCATCCATCGTGGTAGATGTGCTGGCGGTCATTTTTAACCGTAGTATATTCTCCGGGACCTTCCCCGATGCGCTGAAAGGTGCTGACGTAGTTCCGCTATATAAAAAAGGTTCTGTGGATGATATCAAAAACTATAGGCCTATTTCTCATTTGCCAACTTTTAGCAAGGTTTTTGAAAAAGTAATTAAAAAAAGAATTTTATCTTATTTGAATAAGATTAAGTTAATCCAGTACAATTTAGTTTTCAGCAAGGTAAATCTACCGAAGACGCCCTTCTAAGTTTTTGCTCAAATATTTTCACTAACCTTGACAGTAAAAAGTTCACTGCGGGTTTATTTGTTTATTTGTTGACATTACGAAAGCCTTTGACATAGTCAACAACAACATATAATACTATTAAATAAAATTTAAAGAGTTGGTTTTCGTGGATTCATGCTGGACTGGTTTAGATCATACTTATCAAACAGAACTCAAAGAGTGAAGATTGATGATGTGAGAAGCGAGATTGTTTCGTTTAATATAGCTGTTCCTCAAGGTTCCGTGTTAGGGCCCATTTTATTCCTATTATACATAAATTCACTATTTTCCTTGAATTTCAGGTGAATTTCAGCACTCTTCGAAGCTTCTTCTATCTGAAAAACCTCTGTTCGAAGCACTTAATGAAAGCTACGAGAGCGGGTCAATAAGTAAGACTTTTGGATTAAAACACAGATTTTTTGATAAAAAAATAATTTTATTTTTCAACGTAGTCTCCCTTGAGCTCTATACACTTTGTCCAACGCTTCTCCAATTTTTTTATCCCTTCCAAAAAAATGATTTGTCGAGGTCCTCAAAATAGGCCTTTGTTTGCGAGATGACTTCATCATTGGAGTCAAATCTTTTTCCACCAAGCCATTTCTTCAGGTGTGGGAACAAGAAGTAGTCGCTCGGAGCCAAATCTGGAGAATAGGGTGGATGAGGGAGCAATTCATAGCCCAATTCATGGATTTTTGCCATGGCAACTGCACATGTGTGCACCCTTTGCTTTGTCTTGGTGGAAAAGAACTTTTTTCTTGGCCAAATGAGGTCGTTTTTTTTCAAATCGTCATTGAATCGGTCCAATAAGTTGGCATAATATTCCCCATTGATTGTTCTTCCCTTTTGAAGGTAGTCAATGTGGATTATCCCGCGTGCATCCCAAAAAACAGTCGCCATAACTTTATTGGCTGACAAACCCACCTTGGCCTTCTTTGGCGCCGATTCACCCTTAGAAACCCACGGTTTTGACTGTTGTTTGTTCTCTGGTGTGTTGTGATGGATCCATGTTTCGTCCACGGTTACAAAACGGTGCAAAAACTCCTCCATATTGCAATTAAACAACGCCAAACCTTCCTGTGAAGTTGTTACACGATTGCGTTTGTGGTCGACTGTGAGCAAACGCGGCACCCATCTTGCGGAAAGCTTTCTCATGCCCAAGTGATCATTCAAAATTGAAACCACTGAGCCATGCGAGATCCCTACGGCTTCCACAATCTCTCGCACTTTCAATCTTCGGTCGGCCAACACCATATCGTGAATTTTTTCGATTGTTTCGGGTGCAGAGACCTCAACTGGGCGTCCGGGACGTTCGGCATCTTCAGTGCTTGTACGGCCACAACGAAATTCAGTAAACCACTTTTTTACCATTGAAATCGATGGTGCAGAGTCCCCATAGTATTTATCAAGCTTAGCCTTGGTCCCGGTAATGGTTTTTTTTCGCAAGAAATAATGCTTAATAAGCACACGAAATTCACTTTTTTCCATTTTCTCCTCAAATTAGTGAGTAGTCTGTTAAAAATAGCTGTCAAACACAAACTAACTGACGCAGCAAGTTTAAATTTTGACAGGAGTCAACTGACAGATGCCTGTTGACAGGAGCAGTGTTGCTGTTTCAGATACTATGGTATCTTTCACTCGAGATTACAATAGGGAATTGTGTGTTGGGGGGGAGGGGGCGCATAAATAAGAAGAGAATTAAACCCTTATTAGGCTTGCAAAAAAGTGTACTGAAAAAAATCTGCAATAAGCATCGGCGTCATCCTAGCTTTCCATTGCTTCGCGATTTGAAAATCCTACCTGTTTGTCATTTATACTGTTTCAAAGTTTTGAAAATGTTCTTTAAGAGATTAGGAAATTTAAATTACAGATTATTTTCTGATTATAATCTATGCAGAAACTTTTTATATGTTGTTACTGTACCCATTTTTCGCACAACTGCATTTCGAAACTTTTTATAGTCTCATCGTGTCGATTATTTAATAAGCTGCCTCTAAGTATTAGAACAATATCAGTTCCTGGACGTTTTGAAAAGTTTGTAAGAAATTGGTTTTTTGATTATGATTTGCATCACATAGAATTTCGTTTCTCTGACATTCTGGTGTAAACTAAGCTTTTTTTTTGCATCTCTCAGTTATCGTAAACTACATTTAATTCTTATTGCTTAACTTTCATCTATTGTTTTTACTTTCTTTAAATTTTTATTTATTTTTTTTTTGTAATTGTACTGAAATGAAAATTTGGCGGGTCACCCCACCCAAATTTAATATACTAAGAATAAAGTTCACTGAAGTGGCATTTGACACTATTTTTAATACTGCATGTATAGAAAATACAAAATGTCACCACATTATTTTTATATTGGTATTGAAAAAAATTTGTATAATACTGTAAGATAACATATGTATGTATATGGTATATGAAATGAATCCGATGTTTTTGGCGTCACAATTGATAAGTGTTAGCATCTTGAAATCTGTTTTTTTTTTTTCTCTTTGCAGTTTCTAAAGGATCAAGTTGATCCCATCTGAACTGTGGATCCAGTGAAGGAAAGCAAAACAATAAACCTGAAATAGACAATAAGTGAACCAAAAAGTGTATATGAATTAAGAGCGCGATCTGCACGCATAAAAATCACGTTTCATTTTGGTTGGGCGCACTGAATCCGACGTGATTTGGACCTGCAAAATGAGAGTCGCAAAGTTTATCTCATGAAGAACAAATGATTTCAGATTCAGAGCTGTGGATTGTAAAAAGACCGAAAAATGGCAAAAAAGTATACTTAACTCTTCTTATATTTATAAATAGCAACCATTGCCACCTAGAATACCAGTTCGTTCATTCTTTTTCTTACTTCAAAATTCTTTGTACTCGTACATATTTGAATTTACCAAATGAAACGAGAGCTACTGCCAGCTATTGTATTTTCGACGTTGTACGTATTGAATTGGTTTCACCTGTCGGCTTATTCTTAATATAAGTTCATTGCCAACCCCTTAAACTAATAAAATAGTAGCTTACTTAGTACACCTAATATGTACATTTAGACGGAGACCAATAACATAAAAGCGATGTGATGCAAAAGGACACGTGGCTGCATCGTAAAACGAACGGAAAATCGTACATCCTAAACAAATGAATAAGAGAAAAAATACATGCAAACATTATAGGTATGCTATGTACATTCGTGAATGTATTTGAGCAATTCACCCTAAATGATAAAATTCATCCAACGTTTTACTCCAGTTTAGCTTCAGTAATAGCGGCTATACGAGTACATAGAGTAAAGGTATATTCGCCATATAATCAAAACAAGGATATTCACTTGAGAGCTTACCTCTGTGCGTCCTTTTTATTGCCCACACTATAATATGTGATGGTTTGTGGGGGTTTTGCGAGAATATTCGGCTTGCGAGGGTTGGCATTTTGACTTAACCGACTAATGTGATACGTCTAGAAGAAGACGCTGACGTTATGAGTACGAGTATGTATTCGTATTTCCGCCGAGCGACGTTTCTTCCAAACAAGAATATTCGAAATTCTGCATTATTGCAACGCAATAAAAGCGACACCGAATGAAAAGCACTAAGGACAAATGCTTTTCTTTCATAGTTTCGTAGTGTATTCGTTCACTGACTGCATGGGACTGTAAGTCGCGAGCTAACTTTACGACCCGGACGTGTCGGTGTGTAAGAAAGTCGAAATGTCTAAAACCAACCTGCACATTGAGGAGAAATGAAATATTATTATCATTTTCGTCGGTTGTGTCGCGCACTTTCGCCTGCATTAAGTGAAATTTAGAGCGATTGAGAAGAGCGGCAACGACAATGGCAACTGTATTAGAGGCAAAGGGCAAAGGGCAAAGGCAACGGCAACGGCGACAGCGACGGCAGCGGCAATGGTGGTCGGTAACAGTGGTTGGCAAAGCGAGCGACGATGTCACTCAATTTGCTGGCTGTTTTATGTGGCAGGTGAAATTGGACTTTGTTACCGTAATTTGATTATATGAGCTGGATGTGTACGAGGGATTACGCTATAACTTTTTATTTGGTCGGTCCTTTCCTTTTTTTTTTTCATGTAGGGCAATTTATCACAGATATATACATTAATTTCAACATTTTATTGCAAAGTGCACTACCATTAGATAGTGGATGGGTTTTACTTTCGAAAATGTGAGTACGTTAAGGACATTGCATGACAAAATTTGGAACCAAGTATTGGGCGGGTGAGAGTAAGTTCCAGAAAATGAAATTAAAGGTCTAAGACAAGATTGTGAAAATTTAAGGAAACTTTGAGTACTCGTATATTAAAGGAGTTTTCATATTTGGCATTTAGCTAGAATACGCTACAGAGCGACAAAGTAGACTGCTCAATAATCGTTTCATTAGAGCTAATCGCTTGTTTTCTGAGACAAAAAGGCTTTCTGTGTCAGTTTTTTCCAAAAATGGAAAGGTAGTCAGTAGGAAAGAACGAATGTAGAACTCGTCTACTTAATTGAATTTACATTTCATTCATATGGAAGAAAAGTGGAACAAACTAACAAAATGAAATGGAATATACCTATACTAGATGGAGTGAAAAGTGACCTTCTTGACCGCCAGAATGCGCTGCTAATGCAAAAAAGGTTATGGTGCCCTGAAGTCCGTTCATATTTAGGCAGACATGCCAAATTTCAGTGCGATACTGTCTTTAGTTTTGTTTTGACAGCTGATTGTTGTTGACGTGTTTGGCATCATGTTGAGTATGGACAAAAACGATTTTCGTTCTCTCATAAAACATTATTTTTTGAGAGTCAATACGGCGAAGGAAACAAAAGGAAAGTTGGATCAATATTATGGGGCTAATGTTAGGTCAGATTACACCGTCAAATATTAGTTTCGAGAGTTTCGTGGTGGCCGCAACTCCACTACCGATCAAGTCCACAGCGGCAGGCCCTCCGATGCGGTTACAGAGGACAATGTCAAAAAAATACATGAAATGGTGTTGGCTGACCGGAAAGTGAAGGTGCGCGAGCTAGCAGATACCACAAAGATTAGTACTGAGTGCACATGCCATATTTTGGGCAATATTCTGCATATGAAAAAGTTATCCTGCCGCTGGGTGCCGCGCATGACCAAAAACACGAACCCGAGAGCACTTCGAAGAAGTGTTTGGACTTGCTGATGCGGAATCGGGCAGACTTTTGGCGTCGATTGGTAACTGGATTTGGATCCCTCGGACTATTATCTCTTCCCAAACCTCAAAAGATGGCTCATCAATAAAAAATTCAGCTCACGCGAGGAAATCATCGACGCCACGGAGGAGTATTTTGCAGACCTTCCGGAAAATTACTTTTCGGACGGGATCAAGAAGTTGGAAAATCGCTGGAATAAGTGTATCAAACTAAAAGGGAACTATATTGAATAATATAAAAAAAAATTTTTTAATTCCCAAGGAGGTCATTTTTCACTCCATTTAGTATTTAGTAGAACTCGTGATAGCCCAGCTATGCTTGCGTTAGAGATCTTCCTTCACGTGGTCATTTTGATGCTAAGGGAAACTACGATATAATCTGTGAACGGTTATTCTTTGTGTAAAGCCTCCTCTTAGTTGACGGCATTGATGGGCCAGCATCCATAGTCTTGCTGCCTGGCTTCCAGTTGGTTGGACAGACTTCACCATGAACATTGGTGAATTGGAAAGCCTGTACTAAACGTAGAGTTTCATCGACATACCGAGTGGCAAGTCATTCACAGGGATTTGACGCAAATTCTGTTTCCAATCGATAGTGAAGAGTCCATGGAATAATACACTAGTTTCCTCGTCCTAAACGCCATAACCACGGGCAATTTTCGTCGATTTATCAACGAGTAAGGGAATGTGGAAGGATCCAAGAAATCCACACCAAATGGGTGAAGGCAGAACCTGTCGAGCAAGCAATCGCTTCAGCGCCAATGCTGCGGAATTCCTTTACACTGTCAGAGAAGGAAATAATCTCAGTCGGGCAGATGGAGTTGAAGTCCAACGGGTAAAAAAACAATACAACGTACTTTGACTCGTAGTCCATCAGGGAGAGGGCAACGTAGACGGCACCGGCTCGGGCGAATTGATGAGCTGGCTTCTGAAGTTGTGACAACTTGTCGGCTACTAGTGAGTTTAACAGGAATTTCAACAGAACAGCTTTTCGGACGTCACCAAGCGTACGTGCACCGCAGACAATGACCGTGAAAAGAAATGAATAGCATCCAGCCCTACAAATATCTTTGTTGTATTAATCGACTTCGAGGCGTGGCTAATACATGTCTCCCACACCTTGATCTGAACAAAGGGATCTGACATCCACCTCATCAAAACAAAAAAAATTCGGGATACAGCTCTAGTCATGTGCGAAGATTTCGAGTAGCCAGACGACAGGAAAATGAAACCCTTTACCAATCTGATAGGTTCAGTGTTGTCTTAGGCTTGGTAGTCCACCATCACCTTTCAACAGGTATTGGAAAATCCCAGGATCTTCAAATCGATACCCAGCACGATTCTAAGACAGCACATTGCAGCATTTATAGAGATGAGCTAGACTAAGCTATTCCAAGTTTTATTACCCCTGCCTAACTCGTATAAGGTGGTAATGGCTCTATAGAAGTCGATAATGATACAATCAAAGTATTTGGTGTCAAAAAACGATTTTGACAAAGTAATCCACTGTCATGCGGTTTCTTCAACATCATGCTTAAATAAATTGTGTGAAACTTACTGGCCAATACCATAGGCATAACATTTTAAAAGTCTGTACAACTGATGGCATTGACATTATAGGACGACATCAGTAAGCTGTGAGTGGACTATAGTATATATATACTGTAGTCAAGAAAGGACAGCAATGGCTTTGACCATCTGGGCTCGACTTTAAATTCCACAACGACACTACCATACTGTACGACACGGACTTTATCTTAAGGGGTTAGGCCATTCTAGAGGCCGTAAAAATAGGCTCTTTTGTGTTTTTTTTTTCAGGAAAAATATAAAATAAATCGAGTTTATAAAGGTAAAAAGTTTAGTGTACATAAACATAATTTTTATGATTTTTGTAAACGCGGCTGTGCAGCATTTCTCAGATGACCATTCTTTTTTGAAAGGGTCTACGGCGGTACCAACAGCTCCTGTAAATTTAGAATTATGATGAGTCACTAAATTCTTTTGTATTGCACATAACAATAGCTAGAGAAGAACGTAGGATTTTCTTGATATATTGATTATTGGCCGTATGGCGCATATTCAAAGTAAAATTTGCAAAATTCGGCAGAAAATTATTAATAACAAATGCACTGTGCCATATAAAAAAAACAACAACAAAAATAACAATATATTTGAAATGAATTGGTTGAAAATTGTTCAAGTTATGGGTGCGCCCAACTTGAAAAATGCAGTTTTGAGACATACGCGTTTAAAATTCATAAGAGGCTCGCTGCCCACCTGTCGGCCTTGTACTATACTTTGAAAAACAAGTACTTTGAGAAATTTCTCGGCCATAATCTAAGGTCCTAAGGGACCTTAAAAATCGATTTTTGAAAATCTCAGAGTGGTCTAACCCCTAAAGTGGATGAAAATGGCCGTAGTTGCCTCAAAAGAAAAATTTTTCGAGTAGTGTTTCATCCCATCTGCATAGACAGTCTGGAGAAGAACGAATTAAGCGAATGAGCATCAGGTAAAGAAAGCTCTTGCCAAGTGGCGGGCTGAGGTGGAAAGGGCCGACTTGGTGTGCGCAACTGGAGGCGAATATTATAAGGCTATTCACGGCCCTACCTCTGACTGTTGCACTATCTAAATTACTTCCAGGTCGTAAGACATTTTGTGTCATCCCTTAGATGTAAAACATCAGATAGTGATGTGAAGCCACTGGAATCTATAAGCCTTAGCCAGCCTAGAAATTCGCACATTATACGTATAATGGACAGTTTTGGTACCTTCAAGACAGTGTCAGTATGCGGCTGGTTGCACAGGGCCATCTGTTTTGGGATTGTACAATATTTGAGCAATGACCAGTAGAAATTAAGTTTAAATTTCGACACTAGTTTCACTTTGTGCTAGTCTTTTATCCTGTCTTTAGAAAAAATAATGAATTTCGTTGACATAGACCTTTCGCTCCTGTACATTACGCCGTAGCTTCATTGACCGGGAAGCGTTTATTGATTTTAATGTGTGAGTCAAGCTGCAGGTAGTGGTGTAGCGTAGTAAGTTAACTTCCTAGCTATTACGCAAGAGGGTCTGCGTTCAAAATTAAGCCAACAAGAAAAAGAAAAAGCCTTTGGTCCCCCAGACTGCCAAACTAACAATTTATTTTATTTTATTAAGCTAGAGGAGGATGTGATGGGCTGTACAATAGCTAAAAATAACTAGATTTGCGTCACGTTGGCTTTGCACCGCCTACCCATTGACTTATTGTGATCGGCTCTGGGTTTCAATTCTACAGCAGATCTCTTGCTCATGAGCTCTCTATGGACTCTGACAACATCAGCTGTACTGTGGAGTCATACTTTTGACAATATATATCTTCTTCGCATTGGACGGTCAACCTCTACATTTCGCTCCGGATGTGTTCGCGTTCAACCTGTTGATAATTTTAAATACTTAGGTATAATATTAGACAATACATTAAGTTGGTATAGTCACACTTTATATCTAAAGCAGTACCTTAATAAAATGGTAATACAACTTTACTATCTTAGTTTTTATAGCAATTGCCTAGAGAATTCAGAGTGGACGTAGCCAATATACGCGGGCTAAAAAGTAATCACTTTTATGCGTACGTCCACGTCTGTAAGTACAGACCAGCTGTTTCGGCACAGGTAGATCCCCGCCCACACCTCTCAGATCATACTGATCTGAAGCTACCGGGCTACGAACTAGTGCCACTATTCTTTTCTCATCGCGGTCTCGCCATCTATGTGCGTAGTGATGTAGCTAACCAAACTCCACCACAATGTAGTCCCTGTTCCAATCCAGAATTCAATTTCATGAGGTTAAAATTCCATCTCCCTAAGCAAGATAGTTGCACTTGATATTTCTAAGGCATTTGACAGAGTTTGGTATCAGGCTCTTTTGTCGAAAATGCGTGCTTTTGGGATCGATGACTCCCTTCTTCAATGGATTAGAAATTACCTTCGGAACGTTCAATTCAAGTTGTCTTGGATGGTTTCAAGTCTGATATTCACAAAATAAATGCTGGTGTGCCCCAGGGCTCCGTTCTGTCTCCGACACTTTTTTTAATTTTCATTAATGATCTCTTGTCTGCTACTTCTAATCCAATATATTCCTTTGCTGATGACAGTACTCTCTCCTTTTCATATTCTTTCGCGGACTCACGCCCCTGCCCTTCGGCTGTAGAACAGGAACGGCAGCGTATGTTAAGCTCATTAAATTCCGATATTAACAGCATAACTAATTGGGGAACTATCAACCGAGTGGAATTTAATGCTTCCAAAACTCAATGCTATCATTTAAGCGAAATTCAAATACTCAGCCATTATCAATGAATGGCACTTGCATCGTCGAAACCGATAAACTTTCCATTCTCGGTATGTGTGTCAGTGACAACTTACGTTGGAACGACCACATATTCGATGTCGTCAAAAATGCTGCGAAATGTCTAGGTTTCCTCAAGCGATGTAAGAAATATTTTACCCCCTCTGATCTGGCCACAATATATAAGGTATTCATCCGCCCAAAATTGGAGTACAATGCCCATATCTGGGCAGGTGCTCCTAAAACATCTCTGCACCTTCTAGACAGGATTCAAAACCGTGCGATAAAACTCATTGGTGATACTAATATCAGTCAATCAATTGACACCCTCGGAAAACGAAGTAATGTCTAGTGTCTCACTTGGTTTTATAGCTATTTCCACCACCAGTGCTCCATTGAAATCGCCAGTAGCATTCCGCCCATTCAAACTTTCAACCGTAACACCCGTCTCGCTATGAATGCTCATCAGTATACCCTCAAGCCCATTTTCGGACGTACTTTAAAATATCGTGATTCTTTCCTAAGGCGTACAACTCGCTTATGGAATGCCCTGCCGATCTTTGTGTTTCCTGGTCGTTATAACTTACAAACATTTAAAAACAATGTACATCGGTACCTGTCGTTTCTTCCTCCATAAATTTCCTTCGCCCGCGCTGTGTACGAACATTTTAAGGGTACAAAAACCCCTTAAGCGCGCGCTCATTATATAAAAAAAAGAATTGCACGCAACAGTTATTGAAACTCGTGGGATAATGGTCTCTTCAAATCAAAGCTACGAATTGGGATTTCCTGTTGGGAAAGTGCGTATTTTAGTAAAACAGAACCACTGCTGATTAACCAAAAACATTCAATTAGAATTATTTGTAAAGTGAGTTGTAGAACTCCAACTTTCGATTTGTTTAAAAACCTCAAAATTCTTCCCTTTAGGCATATCTATTGGCACAAAATTTTAAAAGTCTTTTTTGAAAATTCAGGATTTTACTCTGTGAGAAATCAAGAAAATTGTCATTTACGAATCAATACCAGAAACTTAGTAACTCCTCCTCCTCCTCCTATGAATAAAGCATATTTTGCACTCTTTTATAATGCCATCGTACCTCGTCTATTGAATTCGCTTCTAGAAACTATTAGATGCGCAAGAGTGAAGAACGTATTTCAGAATTATATTAAAAATTTGATAATGCGTTTTGATTATTCAGCCCTATGTAGAGTCTTGAACGAAATAGAAAAGAAAATCCAAACAAAACTCAAATTAAACAAAAGGCATAAAGCACATATCAATTGCACAATGGTTGAAAGAGAATAATAATTGTTTAATATGATATAAGAACACAGTTTCCACTCTCTTACATCTAAGGTTCTCTCTTACATCTAAGGTCTATTTAACTAGACGAGGCGCAGTAACAAAATAAAATCTTGAAAAGTGTGTTCTATTGATTCTGGGCATATTTACAAAATTGTAATTTTCTTGAAGTCTAACAGCGTAGTATTTTCAAAAAAAATTTTCAAAAAAAATATTTTTAGAACCTTGTAGCAATACAAATGTCTTAAAGGGAGAATTTTAAGATTTTTGAACAAATCAAAACTAGGAGTTCGACGATTGATTTTACACATAATTCTGATCGCGTGTTTTTGTTTCGTTAAAAGATCTTTTATATTATTGAAATACGTACCACCCCAACAAGCTATTCCATACTGCAGCTTTGATTTCAATAAACCATTGTAGACAAGCTTTACTGTAAAGACTGAGATGGTAGAATTGCTACACAACTCTATTTAGATACTGCTTCAGATACAAGGTATGATCTTTCCAACTGAGCTTATTATCCAATATGACACCTAAATATTTAAAATTGTTGACATGATCAATTTTGGAACAGGCGTCACTACAACTTTCCTTATTGTTAAAAGTAATAGAATCATTGTGGCTTTCTACTAAACAAAAATGTAAACACTTTGGCGAATGGTAATACAAAGGAAAGTCATCGCAGAATTCATCTTTGATGTTAAAAATCATGAATTTCGTCGTATTACTAATTAACAGCTTATGCTACTTAAACCATCTTCCCAATATGTCTAGATCATTATTAACATCAGAACATAAATTAAGATAACTGTTATTCGAATACGAAAGAGCAGTATCGTCGGCAAATGCTATAATTTTACCCATAAAGGGTTGGATAAACAACGAATTGACATATATTAAAACAGAATTGGACCCAAAACAGATCCTTGCGGAACACCAACATTAACGAAATTCTGCGAACTAAAACAGTTTTTGATTTTCATCATTGCTTTCGATTTTTTAAATACGAAGAAAACCAATCATGAATAAAGCCTCTGAAACCCGCATCATAAAGCTTACTTACCCCATATACGCCAGCCGTGTCCAAACGAGGACACCTAAGCAAATACCGTTAACTTTTTATTATATCTGTTTTTTCTTCTTTCTTTCGTTCACATTTGATGGTTAAGAAGCTGTTGACATGTTATTAGACAAATGAGTGATCAGAAATAGTTAAAAGTGATTTTGCCGCGCAGCTTGCGGAGTTGTTTCAGTGATTAGTAAATACGAGCACATAAAATAAGTAATTTTTATTTGTAAGTGTTTCTACTAAGTCTGTTAGTTTTCTTACAAAAATTACATAAATATATTGTAGACTATAAAATAAAATTTTACTATCCGAGAAAAGTTGAACATCGTTTACAGAAGGTAAAGTTTTATAACGGTGTCCCCAATTGGGGGCAGTAGGCACATAAGAAGTAAAAATGATTCTTATTTTTCAAAGGTAATTGTTGTATAAAAATGGCTAAACAAACATTCAGCAGTCATAATGACTACCTTGGACTTCAAGAAGCACTTGATGCTGTAATGCTTGAGGAAAACGATGTTACAGAGATGGATTTAGTTGCACTCCCCCAGAACCAAGTGTGCTAACCGATGAAGAAGAAGGTGATGAGGACCATATTCATTCATTCATTCCTCAGTGTGACTCAACTGGTTTGTGTTTTTCTTGTTCTCCCTATTCACCTGTTCAATTTTCAGTTATAAATTTCGTTAAATTGCATTTTCCGGTTAATAACCCCCAGTGCTCGAATTCATTCATTCACTACTGGCAGATTTTAGTGCAAATAAAAGCCCCTATCTACAATAAACAAAAAAAATTTTAACTAACTTTTAATAACTCGACCTATATCTATACTCTCACAGACCTACACAACCAATTTGAATATGTCTTGCGGAATTGCCAATTGTGTAATCGATGACAGCAATGCTGACTGGGTAGCTTGCAAGGGCATTTGTGGGAACGCCTTTCATGCCGTTTGTGTCGGGTTAAATAAAAGAAATACGGTGTTTATTAAAGAATTCTCCGATAACCTACTTTTCTTCTGTGATGAGTGTAAGAGTATCTCACTTTCGCACGTGCTCTTGGCAATAAAATGCCTAAGCGATGCAAATGACTCCTACCAGGACGCACTCGCCAAAAAAATTACGGATAAAATTTCGGTAATAGAAAACAGTGTTAAAAGTGTTGAAGAGTTACGTAACTCAGTGCAGAATTCAGCCGATGTAATAAAATCAAAAGTAAAGCACATGGACAAACAAATTGCTGGTCTTTCGAGTTAGACTCCGGGAGATGAATGAATGAAGAAACTCCCTTACGTCACCTGGATAAAGTGTTGATTGACATTAAAGCTATGTGTTCTGCGCAGGTAATCTCCAACCAAAAAACCTGCGAGATGATAAACTCCCTGCGTGATGACATAGACATTCATTTTCAGTCCTCGTCACACAAACAACTCTCTCCCAAACACTGTGAGCCCATGCTCGAAGTTATCTTCGATAAAGTGAACGATGTCGGCGACGAACTTACTGCGACTCGATCCCTCGTGTGCGATATTGAACATCACATCGCAACAATAAACAGCAAAATCGTTCCCGCAGCCTTACCAGAATGTTCCCTACAATACAGCTCATGGCTGAATTAATGGAACCTGAAGTGGATTCACGCTCACCCCCACATATAAGTCATCTGCGGACGGTTCAACCCACTGATTCCTGCGAAGTTTCTTCCAACTTAACAGCAGAAAATATTTCTATGTCAGCTCCTCCAATCGCTGGTTCACGGAAGCTTATCAATCATTTTAATTCAACTTGGACACCTTCCGAATGGCAACGTAGACTTGATAAGCTTGCTTCGAGAAATCAATTGGTCACTACGCTTCTTATCAAAGGCGCCCCCCCAAACGCTGATGTTGATTGGATCTCAAATTTCTTCGAAATGAAATATGGCATTACCATTAGCCACTGCAATTTGCTTCCTACATCTCACCACAGAAGCAGCTTCAAGCTCAATCTTCCAACCAAATACGAATGGTTATTCCATAATCCTGCCAGCAACAATTTCAATCTTGGAAAGATGCGTGTCTGCAAATGGTTAGAAAATATGCCCAAGAAGCAGGATAAAGCCAAGCAGTCCGTTATACCTAAACCAACAAATAAGTTAGTAAATAAATCCAATTTTCCAAGACCCACCTCCTCTTCCCACAACAAACCCAGCTCCAATTGGAGTTTTAAAACAACAATTTTTCCTAATTTTAAGCCTCCCAACCAAACTCCAACTCCCCCTATTCCACCCCAAATCAAGCCCCAACGTCAACGTGTCTCTTTCGACTTAACCCCTACAACTCAAACTCCTGCCACTCAAACTCCCACCACTCAACCCCTAACACACACGCCTTTCCCTAATTTCGACCTCAGAACTGGAGCTAAGTATCTTAATTTCATCAGTTCTCACATTTTAAACCCTATTTCAGAAACCCCAGCCATTGCGATACCAAACTTATTAACCACTCCCTCTTCTATTGACCCCCTTTCGCCAACCACTGTTAAATTAACGCAGCAAACTAGCGATACCACCGAATGTCGCTATGCGCTCTCTAGGCTTTGAGATAAAAAGATTTATGAGAGTATACGTCTATATCTCGCTTATCTGCACGATAAATCCGACTCGGTGTGCTACGAGGGTAAAACAAAAACAAGCGTCATGGTTTCTATCCAGCAGGAAGGCCTCCCTACCGACGTTACCAGTCTCAGGAAACTTTATATAAAGTATCACGAGATTTTCAATACGCCCCCCCAAAAAGTTACAGACGATCTTGCCGCTCTTCGCCACTATGTGCACTCTAAAAGAGTCTCACACCTCCAACGCAGTCGCCTTGACCATGATAAATTTTTTCGACCCTAAAAAGTCATGCAAAAACCTTCCTCTCACCTTCTATTACCAGAACGTAAGAGGACTCCGTTCTAAAACCCACGCTGTTTTCCGCCAATCTCATGCTCTCCCATTTGATATCTATGCTCTGATCGAAACTAATTTTATCCCCAACATAAAAAACCAGGAGTTATTCCCTCTTTCTTTTAATGTTTTTCGGGATGATGATCGCGCACCCCCTTTATTAAATCCCCTTGTCGAGGCGTCCTACTGGCTATTCACAACAGCTTGGACTCCTCTCTCGTTGCAATATCATCCTCTCCTAAGCTCGACTTTGTGTCGGTTAAAATAACCCTCACTCGTAGATGCTTGTATGTTATGTGTTGTTACATTCTTCCGGCGCAACCTATCGAATCCTACCAACTTGCTATTGCAGCAATTGACAATTTGATGGACTTATCAGTCTCGCTTGATGATATCATTATCTTCGGCGATTTTAATCTGCCTCAGCTGAAGTGGACTCCATCTGAAGACCTATCTTTTTTCATCGCTTCCAATCCCATTTCTACTAAGGAATGCCTATTCTTAGATCGGCTAACAGACTCTAGTCTATGCCAAGTCAGTGGCGTTTCCAACTATATGGAAAGGCAATTAGACCTTATCTTCACAACTGATCCCATCAACTCCTCAGTATCGTGTTGTCCCCTATCTCTTTCAACTATTGATAACTTTCATCCTCCACTTCTTCTCTCATTTTTCCACAACTCTCCCCTTCAGTCGCCTCCCTCCGCAGTTCTATTTTCTTACAATTTTCACAAAGCTAATTTCCGTAAAATTAATACCTATCTAAGCAGTGCTTCTTTTGAGTTTAGCAATCTATCTCTGGTTGATGCCCTCTCCATTTTTTACAGAGAAATATTCAAATCCATCTCCCTTGATGTGCCTTACTCCCGCCATAAAACTTCTTCTACATCCCCTGGTTCAGTCTTTTCAAGACCTTGGCATATTATTCGACAGTGAGCTTAATTTCCGTTCGCATATCGATAAGATGATCCTCAAAGCCAACTCATCACTTGGCTTTATTAAACGGTGGTCCAAGGAATTTTCCAACCCGTATGTAACCAGATTTCTCTATATTACTTTTGTTCGCCCCCTGCTTGAGTATGCCAGTCAAGCTTGGTCCCCCTTTCACCGGGTTCATGTTTCCCGAATCGAGTGTATTCAACGTCGATTCCTCCGATTTGCCCTCCGTGGCCTGCCATGGAACGACCCTTTAATCTTACCTCCCTATCAAGACCGCCTCAAACTTCTAAATATGAATTCGTTAGAAGAACGTAGGAATATTGCTGACGTTCTTTTCATTCATGGTCTTCTCTCAGGTTCCATCGACTGTGCATCCATTTTGAACTCCATTTCCTTCAATACCAACCCCCGCAATCTACGTTGTCCTCGTCTCTTCTATCTACCAGTCCACCGCACCTCTTATGGCTCCAACGAACCTACCTCCCGAATGCTCCGAAAGGTCAACTCGAACCTCTCCCTTTTTCATTTCCTCCTGAGCACTCCCCGTCTCAAACAAGATCTCCTCCATCACTTCCTTGGTCACTAGCTATTAAGTCTTTCTGTTAGTTTTTAAGTTAGATTAAGCTTGTATTAAGCCAATAAATGTGGGCCTCAACCCCCACCAAAATTGAAATTAAAATATTCAGAGCAATGCTATTCCGAGAGACATACCAGGTAGAGTCGAAGTATTTATGAATCGAGGTGAAGACGAATGGGACAGTAGCAATGATGAACCGCTCGCTGAAATCAAGAGACGTAGAAATAATTTTGAGGAACCTCGCTGGCGTAAAACAGAGACTATCTATGAGCCTATAGTTTGCCGTGAAGGTAATGTACAAGCGCATCTCGATAAATTGTTGGATGAAGTAAAAAATCAAATTCCATTGCAATTTTTTGAAAATATATTTGAGGAGGAAGTTTTCGCAATGATTGTTCAATACTCGCAGAATTACGCTGCTCAGAAAAACAAGCATGACTTCAAAGTATCTGTCATGTCACTGTAATGTGTCTAATGTGTCAAGCGCTATGCCAAGAAATCAATTTGAGGAAATAAAAAAATATCTTCATTTTTGTGACAATCTTGTCGCAGTTGAATTGATTTGCGTAGGCGTATTGCCTTTCAAAAACAAAAATTTAATAACAGCTCGATACTCAATTTTTTCCATTTTCACAAAAAACACTCACATCGACTCACTCAAACGACTGTCAACTAAAAACAGCGCGCTCAAAATGACTGAAATAAGTAACTGTCAAAAGATGCACAACTAACATGCACTAGCTTTTATTGACGGGTGCTACTACAAGTTTCGGTCGGAAACTTTTCAGAAAACCCTCGTACAGACTTATGAAGAAATTTTTGCAGTGGGGTGTTTTTCACCAAAATTTGTTCATAGACAAATCAATGGTGAAGTACTTTGGGCGGCATCCGGCGAAACAATTCATACGGGGCAAGCCAGTGCGATTGGGCTACAAAAATTGGATGGCACAAGTTCGGACGGATACTGTTACGCCTTCGACTTGTATTGCGGAAAATCTCGAGGAGCGAATCCTATAGAGCCATTGGGTACAAGAGTGGTAAAGCTATTACTCGACAAACTAGGGACAAGTGCTAAAGACCATGTGGTGTTTTTTGACAACTTCTTCACTAGTTTCGAATTGCTCCGAGATTTACGAAAAGCTGGTTTTCATGCAACAGGTACTGTTCACGAAGGTAGAACCAAGAAGTGTCCTCTAGTTGGAGTGAAGGAAATGAAAAAGAAAAATCGTGCTAATTTTGACTATCGTTTCGACCAAGTCAACCAAATTTTATTCGTCCGTTGACTGAACAACAGTGTCTGCACCATGGGGTCGAAAAATGATAGCGTCCTCCCTCTGGGGAAAGTAAAGGGATGGAGTGCAATGGAGAAGAAAAAAGTAGACGTTGGCATTCCGCATATTTTTCAAAGCTACAACAAGGGTATGGGTGGTATAGATCAAGCTGAGCAATCAATTTTATTGTACCGCACTGCTATACGTGGCAAAAAATGGTGGTGGGTTTTGTTCACGTACATGTTGGATCAAGCCGTGGCAAACGCATGGCGCCTTCACATTCTAATGAATGATGATAAGTTAGATCAGCTTCAATTTCGTCGATATATTGCTCGTCACTATTTGAGACACACAAGAAGTGAAAATTTGCTTCCAACAGCTTCTGTGGTACAAAGTCCATATTGCAGATTTTGTACCACAGAATGGGGTCAGTCACTTTCCAAAAAAAACTATCCCAGCAACTAAGATGTACCGTGTGTCATAAGAAAGCACGTTGACAATGCAAAAAGTGTGTGCAAACTTTATGCGTTTAGAGAATGCTTTGAAATTTTTCATACTGCTTAAGCCCAGTGTCCCCATTTGAAGATGGCTTTTTTCCAATGAAGGATATGCTTTTATTTTTTGTTTCTTTATTATTTTCTTATAGCATTAATAGCTTTTGCCAATTAATAAAGAAATTTTGTTATTTCCACCGCAAAGTTTTATTTGGGCCCAAATCGATTAACAGCAGAGTGTGATCTGCCATATCAAAAGTTTTAGTAATATCTATAAATAGAGTATCTGGAATTCTGGATGTATTCAAACTGATATATATTTCACCAGTCAATTTTAATAAGACACCTTCCGTAGATCTCCCACTTCTAAAACCATACTGGCTAAAAAAATTAGTCCTGTCTAAGAATGATAAAATTCTGGATTTTATACCTCGTTCAAAAACTTTAGAAAAAACTGACAGAATTGCAATGGCGCGACAATTATTTAAAGTCATGATGTCACCCTTTTTATGGAGTGGTATTACTACTGCTGTCTTAAGTGAATCTGAGAAATTTCCACGCTGTACGAAGAGATTGAAAATAAAACACAATACCTACATCCGAAATTTCGAAAGAAATATTTTTCAGCACCGAGCTGGAGATCTGATCGAAAGAAGAAGAATTCGATTTTTAAGCGATAGTATAATTTTCTGTATTTCAAATGCCGTAAACGGTTCGAAGGAAAACCTTTCTAGTTGAAAGTTTGCTTTCTTTAATGTAACATCGCTTTGGCAATAAGAGCTACCATCGTTCGGAAAACCCTGAGAAGAATTGACATCCGGAAAAAACTGATTAAATAAATTATCAACTCCTAAGGGATCACACATAGTTGAATTATAGTTGTTTATAATTATATCTACATTGTCGTTTGATCTGTTTAAAATTTCGTTTATGACCCCCCATTCCTTTTTAACGTTACCCACATTTTTAGCTAATCTATTACTGAAGAAAATTTTTAAATTTTTTTTTATACTATTATTCAATATAGTCCCCTTTTAGTTTGATACACTTATTCCAACAATTTTCCAACTTTTTGATCCCGTTCGAAAAGTAATTTTCCGGAAGGTCTGCAAAATACTCCTCCGTGGCGTCGATGATTTCCTCGCGTTTTTTTTATCGAAGAGCCATCTTTTGAGGTTTGGGAAGAGATACAAATCCAGTTACCAATCGACGCCAAAAGTCCGCCCGATTCCGCATCAGCAAGTCCAAACACTTTTTCGAAGTGCTCTCGGGTTCGTGTTTTTGGTCATGCGCGGCACCCAGCGGCAGGATAACTTTTTCATATGCAGAATATTGCCCAAAATATGGCATGTGCACTCAGTACTAATCTTTGTGGTATCTGCTAGCTCGCGCACCTTCACTTTCCGGTCAGCCAACACCATTTCATGTATTTTTTTGACATTGTCCTCTGTAACCGCATCGGAGGGCCTGCTGCTGTGGACTTGATCGGTAGTGGAGTTGTGGCCACCACGAAACTCTCGAAACTAATATTTGACGGTGTAATCTGACCTAACATTAGCCCCATAATATTGATCCAACTTTCCTTTTGTTTCCTTCGCCGTATTGACTCTCAAAAAATAATGTTTTATGAGGGAACGAAAATCGTTTTTGTCCATACTCAACATGACGCCAACACGTCAACAACAATCAGCTGTAAAAACAAAACTAAAGACAGTATCGCCCTGAAATTTGGCATGTCTGCCTAAATATGAACGGACTTCAAGGCACCATAACCTGTTTTGCAGTAGCAGCGCATTCTGGCGGTCAAGGAGGTTACTTTTCTAGTACAATCTGACTACAATTGGATATATGAAATTGTAAATTCTTAAGGAACGAATCAAAAGCAATATATGGATCCTGTGAATTGAGCACATCATCCCAAGACTAAAAATTTAAATGTAATTTAAATGTGATTCCTTATACTCGGAGTGATTTATTCTGGATACGCTGCTATCAAGTTGAATACTGGTCAAACTATGGTCAGTTAGTTTCAAATCATAGACCGCCGTTTTAAAATTGACAGAATTGTTTATGTGCAGCCTTATAAATATATGGTCTAAGCAAGACCCTAAACGAGTTGGTTGACTCATCACAGATTCGAACCCGAACCAACACAAAATCGACAAAAAAATTATCTACATCGACTGAATCAGACAAGATGTTAATATTCAAATCATCCACTAATATTATATTTTTACAAGTTAGAAGTTCCAAAAATCTTGAAAAATTTTCCAAAAAGGTTCGCACTGTTCATTTACGTAATCTATAGACGCGTATATAAAACAGTAAGACACATCTGAGATTTTGCAAGAAATATTAATAATATCAGCACTTCCCAATTTCCATTCTTTTAATTTCAGTATATTATTTCTGAATAGTGTATTAGTAGTATATTATTTCTGAAAAATACTGCGACACCACCAGCAGAATACGACCACTTACAGTTCGCTTCAAATCTAAAGTTTGGTATTTTGTAATTACATAACATATCTCCTCTTCAAAAATCCAAATTTCAGAAAGAAAAATGAAATCAGGTAAATGATCCAAAGATGCAAGATGTGTGAAAAAAGTATCAAAATTGGTTCTCATGCCCCGAATATTTTGATGAATGACCGAGAAACCTGATTGCTGTTCATTGTTTGGATGATCTATACACAAGCATTTCAAGTTATTAAAATTTAAGGAGGAAAAGCTAAAATTACGAGGGTTGTGTGAAAAGTTTCCCGAACAATGATACAAGACATTTTTTTTATTTTTCTACATAGTCTCCTTTTAACTCTACACACTTCTCCCAGAGATGCTTCCATCTCTCCAACCCGTCCAAATAGTACTTGGCGTTTTTCTCTGCAAAATAATTGTTCACGAAGGTGAGTGCCTCCTTATTTGATGAAAATCTCTGTCCTCCGAGCGCAGTTTTTAGATGAGTGGACAAAACGAAGTCGTTTGGGGCTAGATCTGGTCAATAAGGCGGATGATCAAGCAGTTCAAACCGTAATTCATGGATTTTCGTCATGGCAACCGCTGAGGTGTGAGACAGCGCGTTGTCTTGGTGAAACAGGATTTTCTTTTTCTGCAAATGTGGCCGTTTTTCCGCAATTTCTGCCTTCAGCTTGGTAAGTAATGATGCGTAGTATGCTCCTGTAATGGTTTTTCCTTTTTGAAGATAATCGATTAAGATAACTCCTTTACTATCCCAAAAAACAGTCGCCAACACCTTCCCAGCCGAAAAAACAGTTTTTGCTTTTTTTGGAGCCGGCTCGTACTTTGCAGTCCACTGTTTTGACTGAATTTTTGTTTCGGGCGTATAATACAAGTTTCATCTACAGTAATTAATCGGCGCCAAAACTCAGATTTATTGTACCTAAACTGCGCCAACAGCGCGTTGGAAATGTTCATTCGGACACGTTTTTGGTCAAACGTATGCAAATGCGGCACCCAACCCGCAGACAGCTTTCTCATGCCTAAATCTTGACTTAATATGTAACAAACACATTCTTTGAACATTTTCATAACCTCTACTATCTCCCTCACTTTAATTCGGCGATCGTCTAACATAATTTGGTGAACTTTAGCAATGTTATCGTCAATGGTTTCAGTTTTTGGACGTCCTGAACCTTCATCATCTCCCAAGCCTACGGCCACGTTTAAATTCAGCTGCCCAAAATTTCACTGTGGTAAATGATGGCGCAGAGTCCCTATGCGCAGAGTCCAACTCATTTTTGATTTGCGTAGGGGTATTGCCTTTCAAAAACAAGAATTTAATAACAGCTCAATACTCAATTTTTTTCATTTTCACAAAAAACACTCACATCGCCTCACTCAAACGACTGTCAACTAAAAACTGCGCGCTCAAAATGACTGAAACTTCGGTAAGTAACTGTCAGAAGATGCACAACTGGAATTCACTAGCTTTTATTGACGAGTGCGGCTATCTTTATGTTGCGGTCGGAAACTTTTCAGCAAACTCTCGCACTATTTGTATTTTCATGAGGATCAACTAATGAATAACTAATTGCGTTAATCAATATAAATAAAAAACAAAACAAACTAATTTTCAAGTTTAGAAAAATCCTCAAATGTATTAATTTTAATTACTTTGTCACCTTCACTTTTCCTGATGAGAGCAGATGAATACCTAATCCAAACAAATCAACATTTGTTCTTCTGCTCGAAATCATTTGCCTTTTTCAACAACGATCTTGTATAGACAGTGAGACAATCGTTGATGAAGATTTTGCTGCCGCTGATGTTGTTGTTGTTGCCGTCACTATTGATGTTGTTTTGCATGGGACACGGAAGATGTTAGCCGAGATTTTGTTTTTGTTTTCACACATCCTAGTCATTACAGCTTTCTTTCTTAATCTAAGATTAGATGACGTGTAAAAATCCATATTTATCTACCCGTGACGTAATTTTGACGTCAGATGTTGTCATTAATGGTTACATGTCGTCTGGTAGCCATTATTATGCTAGTTATGTTACATATAGCACGCACAATTACGTAGACAGTATGTGGAACCCATGGGGCATAAAAATATGTGCATTTTCACACATCGTGTAATCGAGTGCCACATAGAACTTTTGGCATTTAAAAGTTTTGGTACACAAATATGTGCCCAGTCAAAATTGTGTACCCGCTTAAAATCCTTTAGGTACACATTTTTGTTATGTGTTCGCGTCATGTTGCTACGCTCGTGTTTTGTGTTGTTTTTTGGCTTATTGATGTAGCAAAAAAGGATGAGTTTTGAAATATCTAGACCTGAAATGTCGGATTTGGAGATAACTCAGAGTTTGTTATGCAAATCGACTGCAGGAAAATGAAAAATACAGCACGAGTGGAAAGAGAAAGAAACAAAAAGACTGATTACCGCCGTTGAAGTGCGTCCGGTGCTATGGAAGACAGGTTCTAGCGAATATAAATATTCAAGACTGGATGGCTGGCGCGAAGTTTTGGATGAATTAAATATTGAAGGAGTCGACGTCAATGAAATAAAAACGAAGTGGTTGGCTCTTTGCGCCACATTTAAAACTAACTTGGCCAAGTTACGTGTACAAAAAATCGAGGCAAGGTGCAGTTGCACTACAGACGGTGAACTGGAGGTACTTCAAGTAAATGCTATTTCTGGAGGCCAATATTGTGCACCAACAAACTGAATCCGTGTCATCCATATAATTGATAGTAGTTATTTCATTTTAATTTACATATTATTGTTTTTAAACAACACTTTGTTATAATACACAGTAGTCAGCGATCGCTCGATTTTAGATGAATTTGCTGATTCACCTCAATGTGAGTAAAGCCACAACACTAATGCTCAGTCAACACCAC
Organism: Volucella zonaria; assembly: GCA_963966105.1. Lineage (NCBI taxonomy): Eukaryota > Metazoa > Arthropoda > Insecta > Diptera > Syrphidae > Volucella > Volucella zonaria. The sequence continues at coordinate 47,762,799 of OZ014533.1, read as the reverse complement.
GATGCCCAACACCTATTCAAAATATTCAACAGCTTGCCCCGGCTACCCAATCAAACAAATTTTAAATAGAATAAACCATTCTACTACAATACATTTTATTATAAAACATAAACTCAAATGTGCTTGTACTGACACTCAACTTCTCCTTCTTCGACAAAATAGTTAGTATGGGAAATTCCTTCTTTTGCGATGTCTGGGCATTGTCTTTGTGCTTCGAGAGGATACAACGTTGTCGTCGAAACATTATCGTGGCGCCAATCACCCTGTCTTATTAGATTGCCTTCTGCATCATATTGATCAAATGATGTACTCAGAACGTACTTCGTTGTATTTGTTGTCTGCAGATAATTATGAAGAACTCAACACGCGAGTGTAATTTTTTTTGTCTTTTTAGCATCCAACACCCGGAAACGCGCCGACATGATGACAAAAAGGTGTTTCCAATGATGCAGCGTGCACGACTCAGTCGTTAGTTGAAAACCCTTTGTAATAACGTTAGACCGCGTTGAGCATAAGGCTTCATGATATTTGGGCGCATAGAGAATGCATCATCTGCGACAATTACGTATGGGACGGGTATTTCTCGACCAGACAACGGTTTCGGTGGTGGCAGATACAGCTGATTGGTAGCCAATGCTTGACTGAAAGTGCAACGATTGAACACGCCACCGTGCGAATATCATCCATTTCGACCAGCATCCACATATGATATATTAGTTTGTAATCTGCGACCGCAATTCCCATTAACAAGATGCTATATGTACCTACCTTCTGAAATGAATTACATTTTAAATATTTTTATTATAGACAAATAATAACCCCTTTCGAACGCTCTCCTTACCTTGATAATTATAAAAGACGCTACCCATGTTTGTCGGTACGACCATAACGATGTGTCCGATGTGAAGTGCGCCTATTAAATCTGGAAATTGCTATTGCTCATTAAATTGACGAGCTATAGCTTCCCATTGCACCTGTATTTTGGTACATGTATCTATATGTATACATACATATATACTACTTAAATGCAAATACGAATTTTTAAATAATCGCTGATCAATGATTTATAAATTGCGTCCACAACTGCTGGAATAATGGTGGAGATGGTAGGTTGTGGAAAGCGAAAAACGAACTGCAACGACTTAAAACTGTCACCAGCGGCCAAATATCGCTGCGTTTTTTTATATGTATGTGTTTGCACCAAATGAAGCAAATTATCTAACTGTTCAGCGGACATTCGTACGAAATTCTAATATAAGCGAGGTTCGTCGCCACGCAATTCAAGCAGCAACTTCGCACAAAAACCTTCCGTTTCCCGCAGTCGTACCCAATTCTTTCTCCAAATGCGACGTTTCCGTCTAACTTTGATTTGCGTTTTTCATCACTTTCAGCCAGATACGTTGCCAAAACAGCAACAGCAGCCACTTCTTCCTCGACATTTTGAAACTTAAAAAACCACCATACGAAATCGTCGCTAGGCACTTGTGTGCATATGAACCGAATGTGAAAAGTTTACACGTAGTGTAATCTATACAAAAATATGTAGAAAATTTTGAGTACGCATTTGTAACCACATTTTATGCGATCGCCTAGATCACATATTTTTATGCGGCTTTTTTTACACAATATCGTGCAATACACACATTATGAAGTTTGCCACATTCGCACCACGTACTAAATATGCAACTTGTATGTTGAACTTTTCTTTGACGTCACGGGTACACAATTATGTGTTTTTTACACGTCATCTAATCTTAGCTTTAAAATCGATGAGAATTTTCCGCATTTGATGTTATAAGGCGCATCGTTTTCGTTTTTCCTATTCGCTTTAACACTCTTAACATAGCAAGATTCGATTTCACTTTCGTTGAGTTTCTAGCCGTTAACAGCTGTTAAGATCGTATTAAGCTTCTCTTTGACATTTGCACTTATATCTTTACTCCCTAATTTGTTTCCCCATCAATAATAATTTTTTTATAATTAATTTACAATTAATTATAAATAATAATTCGACACTAACAATTTAGACTACTGAATGTATGTAATTATTTTAGAGTTTCCTATACTTTATAAATTTATATTGTATTGTATTATCCCGCAATCTATCAAAATGAAAAAAAATTTCCAGGTGCAGATGACATAAATGCATGCGACCTAAAAAATAATGCAAACATTTTCGCCCCAGTTTTAAGCAAAATCGTTAATGGGTGTCTGTATGAGCGACAAATTCCGACTTACGGCAATTGTAAGACCAATATACAAAGGTGGTGAAAAGAGGGCTTTAGAGAACTATAGGCCTATCTCTATATTACCAATAGTTGAAAAATGTCTTGAAAAAGTTGTGACGAGAAGACTTTGGAGGTTTCTAGACAATTAGAAAACCATAACGAAGAACCAGTTCGGGTTTCAAACGAATAAAAGCACAGGAAAACTACTTGGTGAACTTAAAAATTTAGGCAATCAGAGTCTGAATTTAAATCATCACGTATTGGTAATGTTCATCGACTTTAGCAAGGCATTCGATACTTTGAATCACTGTAAACTAATGGACATCCTGAATCGTGCTGGAATAAGAGGGGTCTTAGCAGATTGGTTATGCAATTAAAGTAAAAATAGTTTTAAAGTAAAAATAGCAGGCGAATTGAGTGACTGCAAGGAAGTCAAATATGGGATTCCACAAGACTCGAAACAATGGCCCGTATTATTTATTTTGGTTTTCAGGCCTCACTTTATGTCCTAGGCCTTGGTTTGTCCAAAAGCAAATGAAAATTTTCCATTCTTATTATATATAATCATAAAGGATATTAAGGAATGCAAAATAGCTATAATCAAGATGTTCAGAAACGAATTCTTACAATTCCTTACCGAAAACGAGCTAGATTGTATAAGTTTGTTTTTTGCTTTTTTTTAAAAAAAAGAGAGAACTATGAGTATAATAGGAGTTCCGATATATTTCCCTTGTTTAGTCCTGCCAACTTTAATAATTTGCTTTAACATAGCTAAACATTTCCCAGGATATGACTGAAACGATGACTCAACCATAAAGACGTACGAGTATAATGTCCAATTCCATAGCATGACTCCAGGAAAAGTTTAATTTTTTGACTAGCGAGCTATTGTCTATGTGATGATACCGACCGACCTTTACCTAACCATGGCAAATGAGGAAAAACTTTTGGTGCTCATACCATGTCTGTTGTTCCGCACTGTGCACTTGCATTGGTCTACCTAAGCCATGTCAATGTTATAGCCATAATTAAACGATAGCAAAATGGGCAAAAATTTGTCCGCTTTTACCCTCAACGAGAATTTCCTGAGTAGCATAGCTGAATACTCGTGACAGGGTATTGTGCTTTGTCGTCCTGAGTACATACTTCGTTTACGAGTTTTTAATGTTTTGACTGAGGTATCATATTTAAGGGGTGGAAAATTGTAGTTGATCCTGGCGGTAAAAGTGTGTGTCCTTTGGGCTTAGTCTCTGAATAGTAACTTCTTCAACTGTCATTAAAAATGAACTTTTCTGTGTTCAATGGTGTTGCCGTTGTAAAAAGACAGTTTTATTAATCGCTTATGAGGTCGCCTTTCACGTTAACTGCGGTCATTAGAGATAGTTAACCTTTCAAGTGTGTGACGTGGACCTTAGACCACTCTGATAGCTCACAAGAGAATTAAACAGGACGAAGCTATTGTACACACCCATGTAGTGGTGCAGAAAAGTTTAATGATTAGGGATGCTGCAATTTGATTTAGTGTACACTATATATTATCAGGAAATTAACACTACCATAGCTTAAGTATTTTACTTTAAAGGCATATACAAGAAAATATTACGAAATAATTTTGAACCAACATTTTGTTGGGCCAACAAAGTTTGCTATTTATTACACATTAGTTTCTAATAATTGTTATGTCATAAAGACAAACCACAGCCCATTTTTGTGCTGCGATATAAGTGAAACCAGAATGGGAAATTCGAAAAAAATTTAACTACAATATTATCAAATAGGTCCATCACAAATAATAATAACCCAGCATACTACTTTCAAGTTTTTAATTTTCCAAAAGAATGTGTCATCTAGCTCGGCCACCATGTCTACTCCTTATTCCATAACTGCGTGTTCCAGCCATTCTATAAGCACATACTGTGTGCAAATTAGACAAAGTATTGCACGTTGTACATTTATTCAAGGTGTCCATTGCCTTTTGAAAAGATTAATGGAATTATGAAGGTTTTATACAACTCAACGGCTGTTTCTGTTAGCTGATCTTTTAACCTTGATTCGTTTGATTCTGCGAATAATTTCTATACAAAAGTTATGATTAACTAGCTAAACAGGACTGTTTGCGTCTGTAATAACTTTCATAAGCATGTGAAGCTCATATGCGGCCAAAACCTGAAGCAGAAATATTACATTGTCCCAAAGATAGTAAACAAAGTTGGTTGTTCATCAAAGAGATCAGAAATGCTGCCTTATCTTGCCATACCAACGCTCATAATGACATTTCTTCTATCAGCTCTTTGAACATGGCAAATCTGCTTGCTGCGCATCTTGTAACCGATTCAAAATTACTAGATTGTATCTTCTGTTCGCATACACTTGAATCGAATCTGCAAAGGGACGAACGCACAGTAAGAGCTAGGATATCTTACCACTCCCACAGGTCGATTTTTTTAGGAAATTTAATTTAATATTAAAACCCCAAATTGCGTAAATTGCTAAATTGATGAACCTCTGTTGAACGCTAAAGGTCTGATGTTTTGAAAGTGCGAGAGATGTACCCAAGTGTCTTTCACGCCATGTTATCTACCATATATCCACCATATATACGGTTACATCAACGTGAAGACAGGGCTTAGTGAATTTGCGTTCCGTTGCTGTTCTAAATTCCTTAGATCGCACATTGTTCGTACTGCTGCCACAACCCAAAGATCTTCAGATTCCAAAATATATTGAACTATGTTTTCCGGTGTTGGCCGTTCATCAAATTCTTCACACAATGTAGCTCTTTCGTTTGCATACCGAGCACATTCGAACAAAACGTGCTCCACGTTCTCTACCGCGTTTACGCAGCGAGGACAGGACGGACTCGAATCACGGTTTCGCTTGAATAGATATTCCCGGAAACAACCGTGACCCGTCAAGAACTGTGTAAGATAGTAATTCAGTTCGCCGTGTTTTCATTTTACCCAACTTTCAATCCTCGGGATTAGTCGGTACGTCCATCTCCCTTTTTGGGACTCGTTCCATTATTGTTGCCACGCTTCTATACTGCAGCCTCTTTTTTTTTTTTTTTTTAAGGAACTTAACACTCAAGTGGGTATAAATAGACTTATAATGCCTCAGCATGTGTTAAGTTTTTTGGAGAGAAAGAAAGATGTTTGGGCTCAGTGGTTATTTCGCTCCATGGGTGGCATCCAACATCCACTACCACTTGAGCCACTGCTTCTTTCTTCGCTCGATTTATGGATGGACAGATTTGCACGCGATTTTCATAAAGTCGTCTAACTTCTAAAGCTAGGATATCGATTGATACCATAGAGGATAGTACCAATATCGCGTCGTGGAATACCGTTCGAAATGCACTGCTAATTCGCAGTGCACATAATCTGTACACAGATTGGAATCTCTTCATGTGTGTCTTTTTATTCGTGACGTCAGACCATATTTGTGTCCCGTACAGCTGTATGGAAGCTACAACTCTCGCAAGCATTAATCGTTTGCATTGTTTCGGTCCGCCGATATTCGACATGAGTCTCGAAAGAACGCCTATCGCGTTCGACGATTTCTTGCAAGCGTATGCGAGATGATGCTTGAAATTAAGCTGAGCATCAATCATCACTTCCAGGTATTTTATAAATGAGCTGGAAATAATTGTGTGCTCTCCGACTTTTGTAGTTATCGTCTCTAGCACTCTTCTACTCGTAATGAGAACGGATTCCGTTTTATGTTCCGAGAGGTTTAAACTCATATCGCGTGGCCAGTTTTTTACCAGTGATATTGCTTCGTTGCAATACAAATCGATTTCTTCAAGTCATTTTGCCACGACTACAACAGCAATATCGTCCGCTAAACCTATAATGCCGGCTTCCCTGGGGACTGGGAGTCGTAGAATGTCGTCATACATCACGTTCCACAGTAATGAAGCTAACAGTGATCCTTAGGGCACGCCCCCTGTAATTTTACATAATTTCGTCCCATCGTCGGAGCAACCTATCGGTAAAGTAGCTCCTGATCAATCTTAATATGTACTACGGTACAATTAATCTTTCGAAGCATTGTAAAATACGCGACCAGTTCGCCGAGTTAAAAGTATTTTTCACGTCAAGTGTAATCATGACGCAGTACTTTTTACTGCCTCCTTTCCATCGTCTACCTTCTATGGCCGATTGGGCTTTGTCTATTACGACTTTAATGGCGTTGATTGTCGATCGGCCCTTTCTAAGGCCGTATTAATATTCCGCGAGCGAGTCCATCGTTGGCTTCAATGATAGGCTGTAGTCTGTTACATATAATTCGCTCTAATATTTTGCCCATAGTGTCGAGCATACAGAGGCTCCGGCGGTTTATTTCCTTTTGTTAATAATATCAACCGTTGGTATTTCCATTCCCTCGCTTAAGCATGCATTATACATGCTAACAAAAACGTCTAGGCGGGCTTTCATCTCTTTTTTTAAAGCCCTATGTGGTATGCCGTCTGGACCAGAGGCTTTCCGATCTTCTACCCTCTCGATTGCAGCGGTGAGTTCATCGGTTGTTAAGGCAGGAATGTGTTCACGTAGTTCTCCCATCTCGCTTAGTAGAACTTCGTCTTGTTGAGAGGTAAACAGAGTTTCTACAATTCTGCTGACAAATAGCGGGCAAGTTGGTGCCGGTCTCTGAGGCGTTTTGAGCTTCGTGGCTATGATTTTGTACGCCTTGCCCCATACATTTTCGCTCAATTGCGTACAAAGATCCTTAAAGCACTGTCTTTTGCTAGACTTAATGGCGGATTTGAGTGCGGCAAGTGCTTCTTTATACGCTGTCCTCAATATCAAATGTCTATCCGTATCGCGTCTAGACCGTTGGTATTTTCTGCGTGCCTTAAGACAGGCTGATCGAAGTTCCTTAATGTCGTCGTTCCACCAATACGTTGGACGCCGGCGGTTTTGTGTCCCCGTTCGAGTCATTGATATATCGCAGGCAGCGTGCAGTTGTCGCGTTATTTGACGTACGATCTCGTTAGCTGTTCACACTTCAACTAAAGCGTACTCTAAGAGCTCCTCATCTAAGGTCTTTACGTTCCATTTCGTCTTGCTAGTTTGAGTATTTCGAGGTCGTGTAAGACTATGGACATATTACGACGAGGTCCAAACTAGAGAGTGCTTCGAGTAGAATGGTTCCCCTTTTATTCGTCAGCATGCTTCCCCATTCTACTGTCCATGCGTTAAAATCACCGGCTATAATAGTTGGCGTATGATCCTTAGCATCAAGAACTATGCTTTCGACGACTCGTTCGTAGGCTTGGAGGGACATAACAGCTTTATATGTATATATCGTTTAACTTTGTTCGTATGAAGTAGTTTTTTCTCGCCGAAATGTGGTATCTGCAACCGCCCATATGGCGGCTTTTTTCGCCGCATCGCCGCATCATGCGCCCAGTTGCCCGAATTAATGTTGCAATATTGTTCCGAGAGTATTGCAATGTCGACCTTATGCTCATGGACCGTTTGATGCAGTAGATCCTGAGCTACCTTACAATGATTTAATTTAAGTTGCAAAATTTTCATGTTTTCGCGTGTAGGCTCTCAATTGCTTTTTTATACTCTGGGCACCGAACACTACCGGTTATATGCCCAAAGTCTACTCCATTTGCACTACAGTGCAAGCATTTTGGTTTTGCCTTGCAGTCCTCCAATTTATGCCCGTTTTCTCCGCATCCGAGGCATGTATTCGATTTATCGATAGGCCTTTTGCACGTTCTTGCCATATGTCCAAACCCGAGGCATCTAAAGCATTTCTTTGGCGAAATTTTTTCTCGGATCCTGCAATAGATCCAACCAACGCGTACTTTTCCGGCGGTAAGTAATCTGTTACCGATGTCTACAGGCAGCCGCCTTAGTCCCACCAAAAGTTTTCCTCATTGTCTTTACTGCCGGCGGCTTAACTTCATAATCTTGAAGGAACTCGGTGATGGCCGCACAAACTTCTTCCTTCGACGTTACTTAGTCTATGTCCTTGCATTCGAGGAATATCTCGTGCGTGATTGAGCGAACGCTAGCATCTTCGCCTAACGAATCTCCAATTTTTTCTTTTAGGCTCGAAGTAGCTATCTCGGGAGATTTTTTTAGCGCTAAAATTAGTTTTCCGCCTGCTGTTTTCCGGATTCGACTTACATTTTCTCCGACTTCTTTTAAGCTCGTGTCCGATTTTAATTTCCGCAACAGGTCACCGTACGTAATTTCGCCCGTTCTTTTTTTAATAATTGCGTCGGGACGTTTCGCCTTTGGTGCATGATTTTTCCGAGCACCTCTTTCGACCTTCGTCCATACGTACGTTTTCATTTTGGCAACGTTTCTCTCTCTAAGGGGCTCCGGCTTAGAGGATTTATGTGGTCAGTTTTTTGACCGCGTGGTTCTTCTGGCGCTGTTCCTCGCTTTTTCTTTTGAGATGGAGTCTTAGTACGCTGTTCCGCAGCGTTATTAAGTCTGCCTTCTTTCCTTACCCTCTTTGCAGGACGGTACCATTGAATTTGTGGGCTTAGCGATGTGTCAACTACATATATGCGCTGAGTTGTTTTCTGACAACGATGCCACTGGTGCTCGGCGTTCCTCAGGACGAAGATTAATGATTTGCACTTCCCGTTCGAGTTGAGAAGCTTTGCAACGCAGGCTAGATGTCTCGAATTCGGCTTCTAGAAAAGTGGACTTGATCAAACTTCCGATTTTTTTTATTTCACCGTGGACGTTGTGCTTGTCTTTATAAAAAGCAATCAACTCATCAATTTTTGCACCCAGTTGTAACATTTTACGAGTATTTCCCGTTAGAGGCGGAGTCTCAGAGTTTGGCGTGACCATTGGGCTCCTATCTACCACTGTGGGACTGATTCCTGCGTTTTCTATGATGCGTGACTCTCATACTTTTCTTGAACGGGTCTGTCGCGACGTCTGTCTTTAGGAGATTCCTTGTAGTATTACTACCTACCACCGCCGTAGGAGAAATTGACGTTTGTCTATTATTGCAGTCATTGTATCTCGACGACTTTGAGCCTGCTTTCGCACTCTCCACCACCGGTACTGCGGATCCGACTCCCTGCACCGTAAATTTATTTTTCTTTGTATGTATAGGTTAATGCCCTATCCACGCACAGGCGCCCCCTATCCGCCACCTGGGGACGCGCCCGATGGGAGACCTGGCTAAACTCCACACGGGATTGTAGCAATGGCTGTGAAGACAAATATGTAGGTCTTTTTGGGTATCACCTGGTCAAAACTTTCTAAACGTTCTTAAATCATGTTAACCAAAAATCATCAGTTTAAAGGAAAGTGCCTTCTGAATTATACATAAATACAAGATGTTTATTAGCGAGTGTGTCCATAGCTCTTTCTAAGCCAAGATAATGAAAGAAATAATTAATTTGTTAAGCATTAAGCCCATTCCAACCTTCTGAACCATATCAAAAAGTGTGAATTGTACATCAAAAACATGATATATTCTGATAAGCGTACATACTCGTACATATGTATACAAATTCCAGTTTGAAATAAATTGAAACAAAACATAGTATTTCATACAGTGCGAGACTACATAAATATCCCGGAGAGATTTCTTTTAGATACGAGTGTCCTTTAAGGATGGGGCCTTAAAGTTCGATATTTTCTTGACTCCCAAAACAATCAAAAGGACATTTTTTATAATTGAAAATTTTGCCATATGGCGATTGGAACAAAGCAACAACTTGCTCCCCTAAAGAACAAAAAGTGAACAGAATACAGATACGAATACATGTGTATGTATGTACATGAGATATGAGGATATGAGGATATGAAACACGCAGTTCTTTCGAATTTGATTTGTGGCATTTCACTCATCATAAATTATTCTGTTATCCTGCAACAAAAACATTTTTCATTTTTATATGTAGAACACATGTAAGCTTGCCCTTTTGCCTGAAGGATCAAATTGAATTCTTCATGTTGAAGTACATCATTCCCGAGTCTGGCCAAGTAGTGCAGCCGTTCTCTTTCTTTTGAACATACTTACATATATCCGTACATATGGATATACATACATATGTATGTATGTCGTCTTTGTACCAAGAAATTGAGTTATAGAAATTACGTGATTTTTATAGATATGATTGAGAGGGGGTGACCGCATTGCACACATATGACAGGAAGACAGCATTTAAGCACCTCAGTATTCTTGTTGACGCGATTTTCTGTCCGTTTTCTCATTCTCTATCTCCCTCTGTGTCTAAGTTTTTGTTTTGTTTTATGGCATTTCGTGATTTATGTTCTTTGTATGTAGAAAATTCGCTTTGGACGACTGAATTGAAAGACCAAATGTTGTTTGTATCTTCAAGAATAGAATCCTATAGGGTCAAGTCAGTATGCTCAATGTGCACAAAGGAAAATATACTTTATCACAAATAGAGCAGAAATGCTTCTTGCCATCCATGTGTGTCCTTTTTGTGGCTCAGAATATTGTCATAGTAGGGCTTGAAGCAGGATTCTTACGTACAGCAGCAGCTGGTAATAGTACTCTCGTGGCTTTGAAACGAGTACATAGTCCTTTTAAAAAATGTAATAGCGTTCACCCGAAGAACCCAGGATGTGTACTTTCTATTTGAGATGTTGTATCTTTACGGGTTCAGTTGTATTTTTTATTTGTTGGCGTCGCTATTTTTATGCTCCTGTGGAAGATACGAATACTTTTATTTATTTTTCATCTCAGTACTGTGGAAAAACACTTGGTGCCCCGTAATATCTAAGCTGGGGTGCTTTCTACATTCTAGCCTGTGTGTGTGCGTTGTACCATCATACATATACATATATGTATTCTACAAATGCTCTAACAAGAATGGGAAGAGGTAAGTTCAATTATTTGCATTTCTCTCAAGCAACCACAGTACTGGTGGCAAATTGACTTTCAACTTAGATGTTTAGGTATATGTTTTCATGTTTACGCTCTGCAGACACATTTTTAAGGTTTTCTATGGCAGAACAAAAGACACTTAGAAATTACATAAAAGATTGACATTTTCATCATTACAAGTACGTTTAATTTGTTCGGTCGTTTCAATAGATATAGGGTAACAGCTCTAGTCGTCGGCCACCTAACTTTTTTTTCATTTCGCTCTTCTCTAGTTACTAAAGTATTTGATGAAAAACGTTTAAAAAAAATGGTCGGCCATAAAAGTTCTAGTCTGCCGGGTCCAATCAATCAATGAAAAGAACATATTCAATGATCATTTAAGGGTTTATTTGAAAGCAAAACATTTAATAAACAATATTTTATTATTTTTAATAGCATAGAATGAAAAACAAATCATAAAAAACACTAAGTTGGCACCAGTTTTTTAAAAGACTACTCGTAGGTTGGTATCAAATCATACCATGTATACTTATTTTTCTTTTTTCTTATTTAGTATAAGTTAAATAATTGCTATAAATCTAAAAGAAAAATTATTGAAAAGCTTAAGAGATTAACAATGTTCAAAAACAAAATAACAAAAAAAAAAATAGGTGCATTGATTGTTAAACAAAAAATGAACTTCAAAAATTTCTACATAGAGCGTATATTTATAGCTAAATTTTAAATAAAAAATAATTTAAATTGCACAATACTGGCAGATAAAATCTGAGTTTGATGCTTCTGCATAACTGAGTTCTTTCAAGGAAGTACATTTGAGGTGAAACTACGAAGGACAAGAATCACAGCCTATATTTTTCAGGTTATCATATTATTATTATTGTTTGGGTATAATTCTTCTTTTCGGCTTTCCTTTATGTTGTTTCTGTTTAAGAAGCTTCTTGGCCAGACGCTCTTCCTTCCGCTGTAATAGTTCAAAAAAATTGCCCCTCCAACCTTGTCAGGATATATCACTTGGAGGTCTTGTAGAGTCTTTGGATTTTCTCTTGCTTTCAAAGCCAATTGGCTTAGTTATCCTAAGCTAGGTGGGTCGCTATTGCATGTGATACGTCTGACCGTGAGCTTAGTGATGCAGTTACAGTGACATCTGAAGTTGAACAGGACGGTATTTTATTTATTTCGATTTCTTGACGTTTCAGCTATGTGTTATATTCCTTCGTCGCCTATATCAAAGATGCCTGATGGTATTTCAATATAACCCAATGTCACCTTCAAAAGTGAGATTGTTGATATGGCATTTTCCTCCTCTTCACTGTCAGGACCTTCTTCTGGAATGGAGTCTGGTCCTCCTTCTGTTCTTCTGAGGTGTGGGTTAACTCCTTTTGAACAGGTATGATTTCTTCGGATCGGCTATTGGCTCTGCTGGCAAATGAGGTTGAACTTCTGGAACATTAGATGAACTTTCCGGGTTGCGGTCCAAATCTTGTGTCAATGTTTCTTCTCGAAAGCCTACTAGATCTCCCGGCAAATGAGCTTGCTCTTCTAAAATGTTGGATGCCTCCTACAGGATACGGGCCAATTTCTCGTCAGACAAGTTTTTTGGAGAGCAAGATGATACATTTGGTATGGTCGATGCTTCAGTTATAACTTTCCTGTCATCAGGATTCAGTCCGCATTCACGAAATTTTGAGGACAACTACAAAATAAGCTCAGCAGCAATTTTATACTTATCAGACAAACACATTTCAGACTGAATGCTACTACAAACGCTGATTGCAGTCGTCTTTACACACCTGGTATAATCCACAGCATTCGGATCCAAAGGGCATATGCCACACTTACGGAATCCGTTTTTAATTGTCTCATTTATATTTTTATTACCGAGAATCGCTTTTTGTAACAGAGGACAAAAATATTTCTTGATGAGAATAACACCAGGATTCTCTTTTTGCCAGGAATGCACTGTTTGTTTCCAACTAGACTTTAAAGGCTTGAAGAGGCTAACATCGGCAGGTTGCATAATGTGAGTGGTATTAGGTGGCAAAGCAAAGAGTATGATGTTTTTCTCACTGCAAATTGGCTTAACTCCATTGTACAATCGGACTTGTACCCATCTACGAATAATATAATTGGCCTTTTGAGATTTTCCTGTTCAAACCACTTATGGACACAATTAATCACGTATTCAGAAAAGGTCTCACTCTTCATCCACCCACTTTCGGTTCGACCCAAAAACCAGTGTTCTGGCATGCTATTGACAATATCTTTTGGTGGTCTAAGATATGGAAAAATTACCATAGGAGGAAGCATCTTTCCATCCGCAGAAAAAACAATAAGAACAGTGATCGTGTCTTTTTCCTGAGCAGTACTTATTTGATACACATTTTTGTATCCTTTCGGTGCAATAACTTATCCTGTTTTTGGACAAAGACAAAAGCTAGTTTCATCCCCATTTAGTATCCGAGACGGGTCTTGCATCATATCTTCGTGTCCTGTACTCTTAAGATATTCTGTGAGCTCCAAGAACCACCTTCGTATAGATTTCCCAGAAATATTTGCTCTGGCTTTTCCTTTTACTGTCTGAACAGTATTAAGAAGATCGTCTCTTTTCAGAGGGAAACCGCACTTACTTAGATTAAAAATCCGTTCTGTAATTTTCTTTTCTTCTTCTGCTGAAAGGTAAGATTCTGGTCCAAACCTCGAAACGTCTTCAGAAATTCTGCCATGAAGGCGACCTTGAATTGTTGTCCTAGGAATTCCATAGATTGCGGTGGCTTTTCTTATGCTCAAAGTATTATTTCTTATCTGACGAAGAGCCAAGGTCATTTTCCCTTTATCTGGAAATTTATTTGACCTACTTGTTATTTTTATTTGGCAAGATTTTTGATTTGTTTCCTCCCTTAGTTAGTTTTCCATTTTTTGATTTCTAAACGAAATTTGAAATCGAAATAAATTAAACAAATAGGGCGATACCAATCGAAATAAGCTTCAGCGGCCGAACATTAGCCTCGCAATTTCAATAATCGGGCGGCAGTGCGCCGACAACTTTAGTACCTGCCCGAGCACTAAAATTTCTCAAACATTTATTTGCTTACCGGTGAAGTCAGAGCAATTCAGTAATAAACTTTCAATATTGTACGTCAAAAGATAAATTTAAGCTATAGTGCATTTTTTTAGTGCTTGGCCATCCCAGGCCGAGGACTGAAATTCGGATTAAATTGGGTGCTAGGAGTTGGCCATCCCATTATTTACACTGATATTAATATTTGGAAATTTTTGCACCACTAAATACATACATATCTTATACTTTTAAGAACAATACAAATTCAGTAAAATGTTATCTTCCAAACAAATTGTAATATAAATTAACACTTTTGAAAATACGCACAACTAAAAAAACAACAAGCAATCACCACTTTCTTACACTTTCAAAAATGCGCGCTGACTGATGTGTATCTACCAGCTGCAGTATTTGCGTAATAATATCAAATTTGAGGGTTGATGTGTAGGAAATGTATCTGCTTGTATCCGCACCTTCACATTAAAAGAATTCCTAACGGTAGTTATATTACATGAATAAAAGAGTTCAAGTGGTCGATCACTAGTGCCGTTAACCTACGAATAGATTTCATGATTCAAAATGAGAAACTGTCCATCTGATTATGAATATGCAACAGACTCATTAGACTTCTGAGCATATCATATCTGCAGTTTCTCACCGATACACATAAAGGTTGTTAGATTTATAATTTAAATAAAACACAATAGCTTGATCAAACTAGTAAAGGCTTTTTTTTCGATAGTTCATTTTATTATGAAAAACTATTTCGAGATAAGTCCGGAACGGGAGCGCCTCAATAACTGCATCCTGGAGATCCAATTTTCGACAACTTTTTCGTGCATTTGACATCATATCTTATGAATGATGTGTCTGATTTGGCTTCCAAGGCTGAAATCGTCGTTGGCTTGTTCGCATAGACTAAAGATTTTAAATACTCAACAAAAAAAAGTCCAGCGTGCATCAATGCACATGATCTAGGAGGCCAAGCTTGCAGGTCGCTTTCTGGGAACAATGTTGTTATCGAACACTTCCTTCAGTACTAATCGGCGCGTTGAACTGTTAAGACATTCCATCTATCTATGCGGTACTAAAATCAGTATGTAAAATATAAAGGCAAAATTCCTAAGAGGAGCCGGTCACTCACAATACGAGTATCTTGTCTTCAAACAATAACACTCAAAAAATAAAACGATTCAGACAATGACAGTGATGATGAAATGATCCAATCAAAAAGTGTTTCCAAAAGAAAAGCTAAAATACCATCCACATGTGTTCCTCGAAAAACCAGTGCTGAAATCCATTCACTCTTTCGCGAAGCAAAAGTTATTAACTATTATGTTAAAAAAATATCAATAGGGATCAAAATCATTTGTGAAACTATCGACAGTCACAAAGCTGTGTGCTGAGTGTTTAAAACAGAGAATTGGCAATTTCTTCCTCATGACCTTCCATCAGCAAGGTCATTCAAAGTCATGTTGTATGGGCTAGATGCCCGTCGAAACATTAAAACAGGAACCAACATCACTAGGCCTGAAAGTGCAGAACATTAAAACAATTATGGTGGATACAGTGATGTATTCTATATAGTATGTTTGGAGTGTGGTTCAATTAGATTAAATGAACTTAAAAAAATGTTCGATCAGTTTTAAGAACCCAAGTGAAGTGGGACTTCGCTCGAAGGCAACGCAACAAAATCACGCAATGCTATAATTGCCAAATGTTTGGTAATGGCGAGAAAAACTGCCATATAAAGACACATTGCGGAATATGCGCTGAAAATCATCATACTGATGAGTGTAAATCCGTAAAGATTAAGTGCGCAAACTGCAATAAAACCCACAAATAAAACGATCCAGCATGTGAAAACCGCATATCGTTCAATAATATAAGAGAACGGCTGTCACTCAGAATAGTCACCAACAGCTTCAAGGGTTCGTTTCAAACACCAACGAGTTTCCTGCTCTTACTTCGCTTCGGAAAAACTCCACCAAACCGATTGCCCAAACAACAACTCCAACCAACCTTCGCCCTAATGTGTGGATCAATAGGAGCAACAACAATATACCTGTCGCTGCATCAACGCCAACTAGTGAGCTTCATCAACGCTCTCACCACTGAAATGATTACTCGGCTTGAGAACTGCCACACAAAAGCAGACCAATTCAACACCATCAAACAATTAGCGATTAAGTATTTGTACCAACAAGGTAAATAAATATGAATAATGGCCTGAATATTATGTGTTGGAATGCTAGAAGCATTCGCAATAAAGCTTTAGAATTTCTTGCTTTCTTAAGTTCTCATAACATTGACGTAGGTTTAATCACAGAAACATGTCTCGATTAGAATGTAAAAAAATTATCAAACAGCGAATATAAGTACTATCGTGTAGATCGAAATGACAGAAGGGGTGGTGGTGTTGCCATTGTAGTTAAAAGAACAAACGCAAAGTACTTCGAGTTGCCAACACTAAATTAATAGAAAACATAGGAGTCAAATACCCTTTACCAATGGTCGGTCTTTGAAAATATTTTCCGGGTGGGCGTATTTCACGACAAAAACGTATCGATCTCAATCACAACTTGCGCGAATTAATCCGAATCAACGATATCTTTCTCATAGGAGGAGATCTCAACTGTAGACGTGGAAGTTGGAGTTGCTTACGAGCAAATGCATGGGATAACATTCTTGCAGACTTGCATTTAAGACACCCATTTTATATAATATTTCCTCCACACCCATTCCATTGAACCAAATTTAGACTTATTTCTTACGAATATGTCAGAACTTTTAAAACAACCTACTGTGATAAATGATCTAAGCTGAGACCATTTACCAGTAAAACGTAGTACTGTTTTGTCACCAATTCAGACAAACAATTTATTTTTCAATTACCAGAAAGCTAACTGGAACTTACTATATTTAAAAACAAAATGCGCCCCAAACTAACAAGCTGGCAGGAAATCTTGCCTGAAGAAATAAATCCGAATCAAATTGACGAAGGTGTGAGTTATTTCACAGATTGGGTACTGGAATGTTAACCATTCTGTACCTAAAAAAGTTAATCGATGGAATAAAACAGATGTGCTCCCGCGTCATATTTTAGAAACTTCAGGAATTCGCGTCATATTTTAGAAATCAGGAATTTTGCTAGGTCGAGATGGATAAGAACTAGAGATAACATATTCTTGATACTAGTCAAAACCTTAACAGCAAGAATTAAAAAAACTTATTTTGATTTTTAGAAACCAATAAAGGAATTTTAAACTCCAAGGCTTAGAAAAACAGAGCAAACCCTTCTGGGACATCGTGAAGGTTATTAAACAAAAAAATCACACTATCCCCGCTTTGAAAGAGGGCAATTTAGTTTTACTTTCGAATGAAGAAAAAGCTAAGGCTCTAGCAAAAGTGGTTTATACGAACCACTCAATTGGTAGAAACATAAACAGCAGCGAAGGAAACTTAGTGCAACAGACCATAGTGCTCATAAACTCCCAAGCATTAACGATGAAGAAGAAGATGAAGGCGAATGCATATTAGCAGAAGATATAGAAACTGTCGCAAAGAACTTAGAAAACTTCATCTCCCCTGGTTTAGGTGGAATAAAAAATATGTTTTTAAAGAACCTCCCACAACGTGGCATACAATTCTTACGACGCCTCTTTAACTGCTGTATAAAACAAAGTTACTATCCTAAAATATGGAAAACGTCCAAAATAATACCCATTCCCAAGCCAGGAAAAAACGCATGTCTGGCGAGTAGTTATCGTCCCATAACCTTACTAAGCTCAGTGAGTAAATGTTTCGAAAAAATTATCAAAACTAAATTAGCAACACATGTAGGTTTGTACAATATACTATTGGGTCTATAACTTAATTGGGCGGTTTGTTAAGAGATGACGTAACTTGTATTATTCCATTATAACATGCGTTGGAAAGCTACTGTCATTGTACGTCATTTCAGTATATGTCATTCATTTGAAGCGTAAACAACAATAATTTTTTTTCACTCAAATATGTCGAACTTTGTGCCTGAAAAAGTGTTTTTGAGGGAAGTTCTTTTTCATTACTTTAATATGAAGAAAACTGCTGCCGAAAGTCATCGCATTTTGGTGGAAGTTTATGGTGAACATGCGCTAGCTGAGCGAACGTGCCAAAAGTGGTTTGCACGATTTAAAAGTGGTGATTTTGGCTTGGAAGACGATGAACGTCCTGGGCAGCCAAAAAAGTTTGAAGATGAAGAACTGGAAGCATTACTCTATGAAGATTGTTGCCAAACACAAGAAGAGCTCGCAGAATCTTTGGGTGTCACTCAAGCAGCCATTTCAAAACGTTTAAAAGCAGATGGATATATTCAAAAGCAAGGAAATTGGGTTCCACATGAACTCAAGCCGAGAGACGTTGAAAGGCGGTTTTGCATGTCCACAAAAGGAAGTCATTTTTGCATCGGATTGTTACTGGTGATGAAAAATGGATCCATTACGACAACCCCAAGCGCAAAAAATCATATGTGAAACCCGGCCAATCAGTCAAATCAACGGGAAAGCCGAATATCCATGGCGCGAAGGTAATGCTCTGTATTTGGTGGGATCAGATGGGTGTGCTGTATTATGAGCTGCTAAAACCGGGTGAAACCATCAATGGACAACGCTACCGAACACAATTAATCCATTTGAAGAGAGCAGTGGCCGAAAAAGGCCCGGAATATGCGTCCAGACACGAGACAATAATTTTCCATCATGACAACGCTCGGCCCCTCGTTGTTATTCCGGTTCAGAACTATTTGGAAAGCAGTGGATGGAAAGTCTTACCCCACCCGCCTTATAGCCCAGACCTTGCCCCTTCTGACTACCATTTGTTCCGGTCGATGCAGAACGCCCTCACTGAAATACGGTTCACATCAGAGCAGAATATCAAAAATTGGCTTGATTCATTCTTGGCTGCCAAGCCGGCGCAGTTCTTTTGGAATGGGATCCACAAATTGCCGGAAATATGGGAAAAAGTCATAGCTTCAGATGGGCAATACTTTGAATAATACTATTGTACATGTTTTTCTTAAATAAACGTTCAAATTTTGAAAAAAAAAAACCGAATTAAGTCATATACCCAATACCTCCACAACAATTTGACTTCAGGCCACATCTTCCCACAGTGCATCAAACTCATTGCATCACGAAACATACGAGGGCGGGTCAATAATTCCGTGCATTTTTGAATTTCTGACCTCTTTACTGAAACAGCAACACTGCTCCTGTCAACAGGCATTTGTCAGTTGACTCCTGTCAAAATTTAAACTTGCTACGTCAGTTAGTTTGTGTTTGACAGCTATTTTTATCAGACTACTCACTAATTTGAGGAGAAAATGGAAAAAAGTGAATTTCGTGTGCTTATTAAGCATTATTTCTTGCGAAAAAAAACCATTACCGAGACCAAGGCTAAGCTTGATAAATACTGCACCATCGATTTCAATGGTAAAAAAGTGGTTTACTGAATTTCGTTGTGGCCGTACAAGCACTGAAGATGCCGAACGTCCTGGACGCCCAGTTGAGGTCTCTACACCCGAAACAATCGAAAAAATTCACGATATGGTGTTGGCCGACCGAAGATTGAAAGTGCGAGAGATTGTGGAAGCCGTAGGGATCTCGCATGGCTCAGTGGTTTCAATTTTGAATGATCACTTGGGCATGAGAAAGCTTTCCGCAAGATGGGTGCCGCGTTTGCTCACAGTCGACCACAAACGCAATCGTGTAACAACTTCACAGGAAGGTTTGGCGTTGTTTAATCGCAATATGGAGGAGTTTTTGCGCCGTTTTGTAACCGTGGACGAAATATGGATCCATCACAACAAACAACAGTCAAAACAGTGGGTTTCTAAGGGTGAATCGGCGCCAAAGAAGGCCAAGGTGGGTTTGTCAGCCAATAAAGTTATGGCGACTGTTTTTTGGGATGCACGCGGGATAATCCACATTGACTACCTTCAAAAGGGAAGAACAATCAATGGGGAATATTATGCCAACTTATTGGACCGATTCAATGACGATTTGAAAAAAAAACGACCTCATTTGGCCAAGAAAAAAGTTCTTTTCCACCAAGACAATGCAAGGGTGCACACATGTGCAGTTGCCATGGCAAAAATCCATGAATTGGGCTATGAATTGCTCCCTCATCCACCCTATTCTCCAGATTTGGCTCCGAGCGACTACTTCTTGTTCCCAAACCTGAAGAAATGGCTTGGTGGAAAAAGATTTGACTCCAATGATGAAGTCATCTCGTCATTTTGAGGACCTCGACAAATCATTTTTTTTGGAAGGGATAAAAAAATTGGAGAAGCGTTGGACAAAGTGTATAGAGCTCAAGGGAGACTACGTTGAAAAATAAAATTATTTTTTTATCAAAAAATCTGTTTTAATCCAAAAGTCACGGACTTATTGACCCGCCCTCGTATCAAAGATAATTTAGCCGTAGGGAAAAGTACTGGTATGATTCTTCTGGATGAAAACCGTTCGATACAGTTTGGCATGAGGGTTTCCTCTACAAGTTTCACAACCTTAATTTTCCTTAATAAAAATTATACAGTCCTTTTGTCTGGCAGGAAATACTTAGTCTAACGTATGTAAATAATTACATAGACTCTCAATTGATGCGGGGGTACCTCAAGGCTCAATACTTGCACCAATCCTGTACAACATTTTTACACACGACTTTCCATCACTGAACACATGTGAAGCTGCTATCTTTGCCGACGACACTTGCATTTATGCTTCAGAATCATTAGGTTGTAACATAGTAACCAAATTGCAATCTGGAACAAATGAAGATGAAACATATGCCAATAAATGGACGATTACATTAAATGCTTTAAAGACTCAGGCTGTCTTTTTTACACGAAAAAGAAAAGCTTGTTTCTTACTAAGCAACTAAATTATATTAAACAACATTCAAACAGATTGGAAATCAAGTACCAAGTATCTTGGGGTGCACTCAGATAAAACACTTAGCTTTAGTCTTCATGTTCAAGAAACCATTAAAAAGATTAACCGGGCTATAAAAATGTTATACCCGTTTTTTAATCGAAAATCAAATATGAGTTCTGAAAATAAACTTGTTATTTTCAAAGCAATTTTCAAGCCAATCATGTTTTATGGCTCACCTGTGTGGGGTAAATATGCAAAAAGCCACATCAGAAATTTGCAAATAGCCCAAAATAAATTACTAAAAATGATTCTTAACCTGCCTTGGGATTTTTCGACCGATGATCTCCATTTAACTTCAAAAATCGAAAAAGTTCATATTAGATTAAATAAATTATTCGAGTGCTATCGCCGGTCTTTCAGCTCAGCTGACAATCACTTGATTTCAAGTCTACTGAACTAATTGATAAATAATTCCTTTTTAAATATTTAAATTGCTAAACCTTATATTGAATGTTACTTGAAATGAAGCATAACACCACCACCCCCCTTATTTCTTCGTAAAGTACAATTTGTGAAGAGATTTTTCATCAGCTTTTCCTCTGAATATGAATCAAAGATGTTACACATTTTTCAAGAAATATATAGGCAGGAAGTAAGGTTACAATAAGGTTACAATAACCAAATCTCTGTTAATTGTGCAATAGTAGTTTTTAAGAAATATGTAATTTATGGTGCAAATTTGAAATAATAATAATAATAATAATTAATAAAGGCAACTTCTCAAGAGAAAAAAAAAGAAAAAAAGAACACTTCCTTCAATAACTCAATAGTTTCGCCGGCGGCAGTATGTTATGGTGCATCATCCTGTTGAAACGAAATGTCCTGCAGAAAAGAAAAACCGTTGATCATGGTTCTATACTGGGCGCTGTTGACGGTGATGTTTTGATTTTCCTTATTTCTAAGAAGTATGGCCCGATGATGCCGCTATCAGCTGCCTGAGTGTTGCTATATAAAATAACTCGAAAAAACACCCTTTATATCAAGACGGGAGTCACGAATTTTCATTGAGACAACTTTCCTTTCAAGCCCGTCAAGTTTATAATTTATATCTACCGATTGAGTCTATCTGACTAGAAAAATGATATGTAATATGACATAGTAATTAAAATTAGGTTTCCAAAAACGATCTCAACTACACAATTTGTTTGCTAAAAATGTAAACCCTATTAGCATGGTTTCACTAGTCAATTGCTACCTTACGACTGTTGCTACTTGTGTTTTTTATTTGCTTAAAAGACTTAGCACACTGAAAGGAATGAATGTGTAAATTTCAGTCTATCTTTTTTATTTTTAAAAATTGGGTAGAGAGAGACAGAGGGGGCTCCGCAATTGCAATAGGCGTATTTTTTTTTGGTATCGATATCAGCGCTTCATTTTCAGAGCCCAAAAAAGCGGCTATTGGCGTTAACTAATAACAATACTGGTATTTTATTTCTTCAAAATGTGACACTTGTTTTGGCGTCCCGCTTTGTATTTAATTACACACAAATTTTAGTGCAACAGGTGGTTAAGTTTAAAAATAAATAAATAAATTAACTAACAAATTCTTCGTGGTCTTTCTATCATAAGATTCAATACCATCATAATAAATAATAACACAACACAGATTCGTAAGGCACCAAGTAAAATTCATATTACAATCATTTCTCTAACAAAATAAGACGTTTCTAAATCTAATATCATAATTTAAGCAACTACGATGGGCGTTCAACATATTCTCGATATCGGGGTGAAGCTGTGGTTGTATATATAAATTGACTAATTTATCAAGTAATACTATTATTTTAGTGCATTTCATATAAATGTGATTATTAATTCGCGTTTTATCTCTAGTTAAACAGAATCATAATGGCAACTGAGACGATGATGGTGAAAATTGAGCATCGCGCTGTAATTAAATTTCTCACTAAGCAAGGAAAAAGTAAAAAAACTATTCGTGAAGAGATGGTGGCTGTTTACCAGGGTTCCGCACCTTCATTATCAACTGTGCAGAAGTGGTCAAGTGAGTTCAAGAGAGGCAGAGAGAGCATTGAAGACGACCCCCGCTCCGGCGCCCCGGCTACTGCTTGTACGGGAGAAAGCATCAAAGAAGTCAAAAAACTTGTTCTTGAGGATGCCCGAATAAAGGTGAAAATGATGGCAGAGATCACCAAGCTTTCAATTGGTACCATTCACACCATTCTTCATGTGTAGTGAGAACGCGGACGGTGTTATGGATCGAATTGTTACTGGGGACGAAACATGGGTCCACCACTATGACCCTGAAAGCAAACAAGAGTCCATGCAGTGGCATAAAAAAGGAACAGACCCCCCGAAGAAGTTCAAAGTCACTCCGTCTGCCGGGAAGCTCATGGCCACAGTTTTTTGGGACTCAAAGGGAATCTTGCTCATTGAGTACAAAAAAAAAGGTGAAACCATCAACGCCACATCCTACGCTTCCACTTTGCATAATTTGCGGGAGTAAATTAAAAAGAAAAGACGGGGTAAATTCGCAGCGGGTGTGTTGCTTCTTCATGACAACGCTCGTGTTCACACGGCGCGAGTTTCCAAGGCTGCTGCGCGAGATTGTGGTTTCGAAGAAATCCAACACCCACCCTATAGTCCAGACCTTGCCCCTAGTTATTATTTCCTGTTTCCGGATTTGAAAAAAATGTCTTCGTGGAAAAAGATTTTCGGATGATGAAGAACTCAAGTCGGCAATAAATGGGTATTTTGCAGAGAAAGAGGAAATTTATTTTTTTGAGGGTTTAAAAAAGCTTATCTCAAGATGTTACAAATGCATTGATGTTAGGGGAGGTTATATTGAAAAATAAAAATAATTTAAATTGAATTCGCATTTTCCTTCATATCGATACCGAGAATATATTGAACGCCCCTCGTATTTTTGGCTTAGTAAAGTAAAATTATTTTAAAAACCAAGTTGAAAAAAAGGGATTTTCTATCAATTTAGGTATACAAAAAATGTCTGATAGTTCTAAGGTACAATTGCTCAAACTTACCCATAGCACCACCTAAATTAGCCTCTTCATAGGTCATAGCCATCATAGAGAGTTTGCATTCTTGCTCCCAGTTTTCTGGCAGAATGTCTTTATACAGTTGGAACATTTGTGCAAGTGGGCACTGGATACCACAGCCAGGTATTTCCATTGGTTTTGGTTCTTTTGGGGAGTTTTCGTAGAAAATAGACACGTAGGCTTCTTTGTGAACATCGATTCGTAATTCGAGCATTATACAAGCAGTGTATGGTGGGCTGTGTAGCTTGAAAAGGCCCAGGGTGTTTAAAACATTAGCAACAGTTGTGTCATGCGCGCTGTAAACCCAAAGCGAACGATCAGGGTTCAACTTTCCCTTTGCTTTATCTACAAACCTGTTTAAAATTTCCTTTATTAAGGGTCCAGTCTTCAAGCGAGCCATTGGCCTTGTGTACGTATACAAGGCAAATGCAAAGTCCGAAATATAATTCATATCGGTGCTGCCATAAACCTTTTTGGTCCAATCTGGTAAGTTTTATTGTAAAGCTCCACAATGTAAAGTGTATTATTTATCCTTTGAACACCTTACAGTGAATCTACAGCTATTCCATTTAGTCAGGTATTCATAGAGATAGGAGTACTTTTCATCAAAATGTTGAAATTCTGGCGAGTTCTTCATTGCAGAATATGCATACTCATAACCCGGGCAAGCTTGTTTCGACGCTAAAATGCGATCGTATTTTTCAGCAGTTGTGTGTACAGGAATTGGTTGCCACGCAATGTTTGGATTCCATATATCTTTGCCAACTGGTGGGTAAAGACCAGCTAAGTTAGATAGTGCACTCATTAGCGTACGATCAACGGCTGTTGCACGGATGTATATTTCGTTGTTAGAATACGTATTATTGAGGATAGAGTTGTAACGTTTCCTTAACAATCGACCTAACTGGTAGTGCTGATTCTTGCCAATGTTAGTTAGTTGCCCCCAACCGGTTGGCCAATCGCTTACACCTTTCCATGGTCCAAAGGATATGGTTCCACTGGAGTTCTGTCTCCATGCCGATACAGAACATGTGCGAAAGCAAGTTTTCCTTTCAAGTGCGGGCTGGCGTCGTTCTCAGTGCATTCGCAACAAAAGGGGAGCACCAACATCAACATATATAAAAATCGTAGCATTTTACTTCAACAAAAGGAAAAAACACCAAATCGAAGCACACAATGAAGTAATTAGAAGAAATGTAGCTTTGTGCTGTGTAAAATCACACCTGCGGGCTTACAAAAATAACCAGCTGCCTAGCAATGCAAATTTATACAATACATATTACGAAAAAAAAAAAAAAAAAAACAAGCGGAAATACCAAGGCGTCAGCAAAAGACTCGATTAGAGAGAACAGTTATCGCTGTCATGGAAAACTTGGTCTGGAAGCATGGTTGCTTACAGCGTTAACTCTGTTAAATACGAGGGCGGGTCAATAATTCTGTGCATTTTTGAATTTCTGACCTCTTTACTGAAACAGCAACACTGCTCCTGTCAACAGGCATTTGTCAGTTGACTCCTGTCAAAATTTAAACTTGCTGCGTCAGTTAGTTTGTGTTTGACAGCTATTTTTATCAGACTACTCACTAATTTGAGGAGAAAATGGAAAAAAGTGAATTTCGTGTGCTTATTAAGCATTATTTCTTGCGAAAAAAAACCATTACGGAGACCAAGGCTAAGCTTGATAAATACTGCACCATCGATTTCAATGGTAAAAAAGTGGTTTACTGAATTTCGTTGTGGCCGTACAAGCACTGAAGATGCCGAACCTCCTGGATGCCCAGTTGAGGTCTCTATACCCGAAACAATCGAAAAAATTCACGATATGGTGTTGGCCGACCGAAGATTGAAAGTGCGAGAGATTGTGGAAGCCGTAGGGATCTCGCATGGCTCAGTGGTTTCAATTTTGAATGATCACTTGGGCATGAGAAAGCTTTCCGCAAGATGGGTGCCGCGTTTGCTCACAGTCGACCACAAACGCAATCGTGTAACAACTTCACAGGAAGGTTTGGCGTTGTTTAATTGCAATATGGAGGAGTTTTTGCACCGTTTTGTAACCGTGGACGAAACATGGATCCATCACAACACACCAGAGAACAAACAACAGTCAAAACCGTGGGTTTCTAAGGGTGAATCGGCGCCAAAGAAGGCCAAGGTGGGTTTGTCAGCCAATAAAGTTATGGCGACTGTTTTTTGGGATGCACGCGGGATAATCCACATTGACTACCTTCAAAAGGGAAGAACAATCAATGGGGAATATTATGCCAACTTATTGGACCGATTCAATGACGATTTGAAAAAAAAACGACCTCATTTGGCCAAGAAAAAAGTTCTTTTCCACCAAGACAATGCAAGGGTGCACACATGTGCAGTTGCCATGGCAAAAATCCATGAATTGGGCTATGAATTGCTCCCTCATCCACCCTATTCTCCAGATTTGGCTCCGAGCGACTACTTCTTGTTCCCAAACCTGAAGAAATGGCTTGGTGGAAAAAGATTTGACTCCAATGATGAAGTCAACTCGTCATTTTGAGGACCTCGACAAATCATTTTTTTTGGAAGGGATAAAAAAATTGGAGAAGCGTTGGACAAAGTGTATAGAGCTCAACTGAGACTACGTTGAAAAATAAAATTATTTTTTTATCAAAAAATCTGTTTTAATCCAAAAGTCACGGTCTTATTGACCCGCCCTCGTATATTGCATTAACTTAGTGTGTATAGGTTAAGTTGTTAGTACAGTTTACAGGTATATTGGGGAAATAACCGCTGATACCGATCCCAAGAAAACACACCTACGAGTATTAACTTCTTGATAGTGAAATTCTTTCATTTACTTCGAAAATCCAAAATGAAAATGTGGTGAGATCTTTACGTTTTAAGCCATCTATAATGCCCTTAAACACTTTTTAAGAAAATGTCTGTGCGACGCGTATGTGTATGCATATGTGTTGTATGAATGTCCATACTTGTCAATTTTTTTTTTGGCCCACGTCAACTCGCGAATGAATTAATTTTATCTTACAAATAAAGGACTCTTTCGAAATTCTTGCTATTCTAGTCAAAATCTATTAACATATCACTCATTTAACGAGGATTTGAAAAAAAATGGGTCAGAATAATGTACATATCTGAGTTATTTAAGGAAGTTGAGTGCCGAGCTGACCATCGACAAGTGCACGCGCATAAGTGCACAGTGAAATTCACGAGTGCAAAAAAAAAAAACAAAGTTCACTGTGCGTGCAAAAAAAAAAACCCAACAACGCGCGAGTGCAATGAAACCGAAATCCACAGTGCGGGCATCACAAACTTCTTGCCCCTGGCCAAACTGTTGCTTGCACTTGGTCACTGCCGTTGCTGTATTACATCGTCTTATAGGGAGTACAGTTACTGAGTAAAAACCGATGGATAGTGGGCTGTCGGCATGAAATTTGTTGGTGTGCTGTTTCGTATTGTTGTAAGGGCATAACGCCTACAACAATTTGATTCGGTAAACCAACTCTGAATTTGTACTTCACATCTGTCTTTCTTTATAATGACTCGGGAATTTAGAGTGGATATTGCCAATATACGCGGGCTAAAAAGTAATCACTTTTCTGTACGTCCACGTAAGCAAATACAGACCAGCTGTTTTGGCACTTAGTGAAACACAGGTAGATCCCCGCCCACACCTCTCAGATCACTCTGATCTGAAGCTACCTGGCTACGAACTAGTGCCATTATTCTTCTCTCACCGCGGTCACCCCATTTACGTGCGGAGTGATGTAGCCGTGTGGGCGGACGTGGCTCAAGCGGTGGTGGACTGGCTTCCAAATCGGAAGGTTCGGTATTCGAATCCCAGCCTCGCCCGAAAGATAAATCATCCATTTTTTCAGTTAACGAAAATCAAGTAAGGGGAGTAGTTGCTTAGAAATCAACATCAAGCCAACTTCCACTAAGAATTTAGTCTTCCCATTAAATGTTGGATGCCACACATGGAGCGAAATAACCACTGAGCCCAAACATCTTCCTTTTTCTATACCATTTTCCAAAAAAGCTTAAAACATGATGAGGCATTATAAGTGTATTCATACCCACTTGAGTGTTAAGTTCTTTTCAAAAAAAAAAAACAAAAAAAGCTTACCAAACCCTACCACAATGTAGTGGCTGTTCCAATCCGGAATTTAATTTCATGTTGTTAAAATTCCATCTCCGTAAGCAAATTATCCACTACTGCTTTATTTACAGAAGCCCCAAACTGGACAGCAATTCGACTTTTAATGAGTTTGATGCGCTGTCTGACTCCATTCAAAGAATAGTATTCCTGTATCCTCATACTGAAATCGTTACTACGGGCGATTTCAATACACACAATTCTGGGTAGCCTCGACATTCTGGACAGACAACACTCGAAGGACGGTGTGTTGCGAACTTAAAAGAACCGTATGGCAATACAAGAAAGCCAATTGGAGCCGTCTTAAAAGCTTCTTTAGGAATTTTAACTGGTCGTTATGTTTCCTCGATAACGACGTGGATGCCGCTGCTGATTTGGCACAGGCACCATTCTCTTTGGAATGAGAAACTTTATCCCTCGTCGGATGAAGAGTATCAAATCAAAAGAAAAGGCATGGTACGACTCGAGCTGTAAAGAGGCTGTCAGGGTTAGAGAAATGTTTTTTCTATCCTTCAAGAACAGCTCAACTGAGGAAAATCGAAAAAAGTTCAAACGAGCCAAAAATAACTGCAATGCCTTTCTTAAACGTGTAAAATTCTAATACTACCAAAAACTGAGGCTGAAATACTACAATGTCCCAAATATAGTAAACATTTTTGGTCTTTCGTCAAAAATATTAAAAATTCTGCCTCATCCTCCATCCCAACGTTCATTTACAATGACATTCCAGCTGTCAGCTCTTTGGACAAGGCCAATCTGCTTGCTGCACATTTTGCGGCCAGCTCAACACTCCCAGATTGTGTTTTGTCTCCGCCTACACTTGAGTGCGTCGAATCTTCAATGGGACGCACTCGTGTAGTAGCAAGAGTTCTTAAAGATCTTAACATTCTCAAATCCGCTGGTCCAGATGGTATATCCTCCTTCTGAAGAGGTGTTCTACCACACTGCCAAAACCACTGCGTTAGCTTTTTCATTAGTTCTGCACTTTACGAATACTTCCAAGCAGATGGAGAACAGCATTTGTCCAGCCCGTCCGCAAAAAGGCGAATCTTCCTCTCTCCCTTCCCACAGACCCATTGCACTTACGTCCCTTCTATCTAAGGTCATAGAAACGCTGATCAACCGTCAACTAATGAAATATTTGGAAACACGACAACTTCTTAATGACCGGCAGTACGATTTTCGTAGCAACAGCTCCCCTGGTGATCTGATGGCATGTCTCAGCGAAAAGTGGAACCAAAGCGTACATCATTCTGACGAAAGCAAGATAGTTGTACTTGATATTTCTAAGGCATTTGATAGAGTTTGGCATCAGGCTCTTTTGTCGAAAATGCGTGCTTTTGGGATCGACGACTCTCTTCTTCAATGGATTACAAATTACCTTCGGAACGTTCAATTCAAGTTGTCTTGGATGGCTTCAAGTCTGATATTCATAAAATAAATGCTGGTGTGCCCCAGGGATCCGTTCTGTCTCCGACACTCTTTTTAATTTTCATCAACGATCTCTTGTCTGCTACTTCTAATCCAATATATTCCCTTGCTAATGACAGTACGCTCTGTTTTTCATTTTCATTCCCGGACTCACGTCCCTGCTCTTCGGCTGTAGGACGGAAACAGCAGCGTATGTTAAGCTCATTAAATTCCGATTTCAAGAGCTTAACCAATTGGGGAACTATTAACAGAGTAGAATTTAATGCTTCCAAAACACAATGCTGTCTGCTGTCATTAAAGCGAAATTGGGTGTTTCCCAGCCATTATCCATGGATGGCACTTGCATCCTCGAAACCGATAAACTTTCCATTCTCGGTATGTTTGTCAATAAAAACTTACGTTGGAATGACCACATATTCGGTGTCGTCAAAAACGCTGCGAATATCTACGTTTCTCAAGCGATGTAAGAAATATTTCACCCCCTCTGATCTGGCCTCAATATATAAGGCGTTTATCTGCCCGAAATTGGAGTACAATTCCCACATCTGGTCGGGTGCGCCAAAAACATATCTGCACCTGCTAGATAGGATCCAAAACCGTGCGATAAAACTCATATGTGGTACTTATATCACTCAAACAATGGACACCCTCGAACACCGACGTAATGTCTCGTGTCTCATTCTGTTTTAACGCTATTTCAACCACCAGTGCTCCATAGAAATCGCCAGTAGCATTCTGCCCCTTCAAACTTTTAACCGTAACACCCGTCTCGCTATGAATGCTCATCAGTATACCCTCTAGCCCACTTTCGGACGTACTCTAAAATATTGTGGTTCGCTCCTAAGTCGTACAACTCGTTTATGGAATGCCCTCCCGAGCTCTTTATTTCCTAGTCATTGTTACCTGCAAACATTTTAAACCAACGTTCACCGGTACCTCTCTTTCCATCCTCCTTAATTTTCCTTCGCCCGCGCTGTGTGCAAACATTTTAAGGGTACAAAAAAAAAATAATACCTTGAGCACGCGCAAATTTAAAAAAAAAAAAAACAATTTAAAGCCGTCAATGCAGTACTAATTATAATTTCATTAATGCAAGGAGTCTCACATCTGATTGCTAAAATTTTTATGGGTGGTAGGTTTCTTAAATTCTAATACTTGTAGGACATGGAATATCAAAAACTAATGGAGAATATTGCAAGTTCTCTTCTTCAGAAAGTTCTTGGCCTGACCCACCAGTGGCACCCATTATTGGGTTTCATTTTTGGGTGGGATTAAACATTAGATGGGGAGACTGAGTTATTGAGGTGGTATAGCACTCGTATAGTGTATTTAGGGCTTCAATCGGGATTCGATGTCCCAGTAGTGTTTCCGTGGCGGTTGGCTCATATTGAACAAATCCAACAGCTACTTCTCACATTGACACAAATCTGCAAGCTTCCTGCAATATTCTGTGGAATGCCGTCTAAAACGCCTACACTTTCATTGAAAATTCGATATTTTGCCGAAGACGTCGAGGTCATTTCTCTTTTCTCGTAGACATTATCACTTTTATCCCGTTAACAGCCAAGCCCACTTCAGCACTTTCTCTTTTAATATTTGCAAATACTTCCTCGACACGCTGTTTTGTTTTCCTTTCTATGTCGATATCATCAGAATATGCAAACCGCCGTATGGATTTTGAAAAGCCTGCGTCAGCGGTACTGATTTTAGAGTTTTTACAATCTTTTCGGAAATTATTTCCAAAAAAAAAAAAAATGACGGTGAATCGCTTTTCCTGAATCATATTCTGATATCAAGATGTTCTGTGCAGTTGCGGTCAATTCTAAAGAAGTAGCGTGAACGTTGCCCGTCCCGATCTACGTCATTTAAGGTGATTTTAAAATCAATAAATGTGAGAGGCGTCTATCTGAAACTCTAGAGTTTTTTGCAAGATCTGTCGTAAGATGAAAAATTGTTCGTGCCTGGGTGTGGAATAATAAAATGTTTGACAACAAATTTGTGCAAACAAGTGATATTAAAACTTTATCGGTCATTGTGCTCACCTGATTATTTATAAGGCACTTCAAGCCGGCCCGCTCACTGCTGAAGAAATATCTAACGCTAGAGCAAAAATCGAAGTGTTTCAGTAGCCTCAAACCTTTAGAAATGAAAACCACACTTTCACAATTCAGGTGACGATAATGAAAGAATAAGCGAATTGGCCGGAAAATGTACAGCCTCAACATTTATGCTGCTAAGACTATTCTGCGAGTTACCAATTAGCTCCACAAAAAGCTACATATACAACTCCATTACTAGACGGAAATTGAAGGTAACAGGCAAGCCAAAATCCTTTTAATAGCCCCTTCCATCAAAACAACTCCAACAGTTTCTAGGGGTCAAATACTAGCAGTAACCGGATTCCTGTCACATGCGTTGAAACAGCAGAGCATGTGCTTTGCCACCGTAAGCGCCTAAGAAGAACACGTCTATTTACGTTTTCAATGTAAGCCATACCTTGAGGAAGAAGATATCGCTGAAAGATAAACCCTCTCCTGTCCTCCAATCTAATTTAATACTCGTAAAATATAATTTAATTGATTGCCTAGTTTGGCAACCTACAAATACACCGTCCCAGCACCGTCCCAATTTGTTGCCTTTATGAAATTGTTCATAAATCCAAGTTTGATGTTGTAAAGGTGATAACGGTGGTGCCCTAAAATAAGAGATTCTCTTTCTTAACACACAAATTTTTCTTGCCTCTACTCTTCCGTTCAAAAATTAAGTAGCAGCATTTTGTACTTGAAAGCTGTAACCCTAAGAGAAGAACGGCGACTTTTAAATATCTAATTACAACAAACCTCCCCGTTTTTGATTTCAACCTAAGCCCTTCTCATCTCAAACTCAAACTCGATCTTCTAAAAGTGCCTAATAATCTTAAAGTTAACCCAATTCTCATTCACCGCCTTTTGTGTAAATTTTCAACTGACTACCTAACTTATTCATCGTCATCATGTCTGAATTATGTGGAATTGCAAATGGCTCCTTAACAAATGATCCAAATGCTGCTATGGTGATATGCAGTGGTCTTTCTTGCAAGCAGTTCCATGCCCTATGGATGGGCTTGAGTAAGAGATCCATTGCGTTCTTTTTGATTTTAAAAACAACTTTTTGTTCTATTGTGATGAGTGCAACTCCGTCCGTCCCACATCTTGCTTGCTGTTAAGTGTCTCAGTGATTCGGTCAATAACTTTGCAGCGGAAAACAACCATGCATTGAAATCAATTCAAAATCAATTCACCAAATATGATGACATTTTAAAATCAGTTGAAGACTTATCAATTCCCCTCGAGCAATCTGCAATCTATAATAAGAGCCAATTCAGAAACTTATCTATGCAGTTGGCTCAAAATAGTGATTTAATTAAACGAAACGATGAACACGAAATTAGTGAAGATTTAAAAAACTTTATATCCCATAGTGTTAAATCAATAATAAAATCGTACATCCCCACAATAACAGACTCTTTAAGTTCTCTACGGTCTTCCCTCGATTTTCAACTTCAAAGTACGTCCCGATGCAGAGTTCCCTCTCCGCCAAATAATGATCAGTTGCTCATAAACATCATGTGCCAAATGAGTGATTTAAGCAACGAGATAACCGAATCACGCGCACTGTTAAACGAAATTGCTGATCACATCCGTATAGCTTCTAGTAAAATCGACGATATACCGGTGCAATCCCAGGCTATGCCGACTGCATCATACAACACCTCGATTCTGTCTGAGATGCTTGAATCTGCAATAATGGAACCACCAATAACTCCTGGGTCATCATCTCCTCCACCACAACCCGCTCCGGGAATTGATCCAAATACACCAACTCCTGAACCCACAGTCTCACGATTCGGCATCTTATGGACACTTTCGGAGTGGAACAAGAGAATCAAAAAGCTGAACAATTCCAACAAAGCCGAATCGGTTGCCTTTTTAATAAGAGGTACACATCTCGATCGAGCCAGGCTAACTAGTCTCTTCAAATCTAAGTTTAAAATTGAAGTCACCAACTTCTGTAAGATCTCCACCAACACAATCAAGGTAAGCATCCCGTTAAAATATGAATGGATGTTCATCAACCCTGCTTCCGTCATCAATCTGGGTGGAATAACCATGGAAAGATTAAAACCAAATACAGGAAACAACAAACATCACAAGGATACTCCCTTTAAGTCCAGTAATTCAAATCCCACTAAACCTAGAAAACAGCAGTCTAACCCTTTACCGAAGCCCAACTCTCACAAAAAAAATCCAAAGCCTAACAAACAAGCTCCTGATCCAAACTGGAGTTTTAAAGTTGGGACATTCTCTTTCCACTCCTTCTTAACATCATACTGCTAATCGCGTATACACAAAACGTTCTTCCACACCGTCCAACCCAATTCCCAAAGGTGTATCTTTTAATCTTGATCCTCCTCTCAGTCATTTAAAAAACCCAACAACATCTCCTCATCCCACTCAAACAAAAACGGTATACCCTAACTTTATTCGCTCCTATATTTTCAATCCCTCCCCATCTTCTAAGCTAGAGTCCCATCCTTATACCACACCACCTTCTTTTTTAGACCCCACACTTCCTCCAAAAACTAACTTTGCAAAGCACCTTATCGATTCAGGGGAAGATGGCCGGTATGTTCTCTCTCGATTAAGAGACCTCAGATTATACGATAATGTTCGTTTATATCTCGCATACCTACATAATAAGCCAGACTCTTTCTGTATAGACGGTATAACGAAAACCAATGCAATGGTTTCCATTTTGCAAGAAGGCTTTCCCACTAATCATAATGATCTGCGTTTATACGTTTTCATGAGCAATTAGGTATGACTCCTGATGATGTGGCTAATGATCTCTCTTCTTTTGCGTCTCACGTAAATTCCAAACGCATACTACAGCTCCAGCGAACACGGTCTAGTTTCAAAAACTACCATCGCTCCTAACCCACCACTCAATTCTTTGCCGAAGCCTCCCAAATATCTGTCCCTACGTATATTATCAAAATGTAAGAGGATTACGAACTAAGGTTTCTGCTATATATCTTAATTCGCAGATTCTGCCCTACGACATTTTTGCACTCACAGAAACCAATCTCACCCCTAATATTAAGAATAATAAATTATTTTCCCAAGACTATGATTTACACCGTGACGATGGTCTAGATAAAGAGGAAAATTTATATGGCCGTGGGGTACTTCTAGTTATACACTCTCGTCTCGATTCTAAACCCTTTTAAAAATCGTCCACTGCATTCTTTGAATTTGTATGCGCTAGAATTTCTATTTGCAAGCGCAACCTATATATTTTCTGCTGCTATATTCGCCGCTCTCAACCAATTCAAGGTTACCAGCTAGCTGTTGATGCAATCGATAGCATTTTTTTTTAGGTGATTTTAATCTACTTAAGCTTCTATGGGCTCAGACTGACCAGTCCTGTTTACTGCAACAAATCCCATCTCTGATACAGAAAATCTTTTCATGGATTGCCTTACTGACTCTGGCCTGTATCAATTAAGTGGTGTCACCAATAACATTGGCAGACAAACCGACCTAGTCTTCGCCACTGATACAGATAACTGCATCGTTTTGGAAAGCAGACATCTTCTTTCTAAGTTGAATAGTTACCACCCTCCCTTCTCTTTTACGTTGGCGTATGACAATGGTCTTAATCGCGTTTCCTATGAGTATTCTCATTTTAATTTTCATAGGGCTAACTACGCTAAACTGAACAACCTTCTCAGTATGGCCAATTTTGACTTTCTTTACGATAATTGCAACCTTATGGTTAACGATGCTCTCGCATCCTTTTACACCGAAATTTTCAAATGTCTCTCCCAATGTGTACCTTTTTTACCCTAAAAGAATCGCTCATCATCACCACCCTGGTATAATAAAGAGTTGCTGGTATGCTTACTTAAAATCGCGTTCAGACACCGACTTCTTTTACTACCAGTCTGCCCAAATAAATTTCTCTTTACTTTGCCAAACTCTATGTGACAACTATTGAAACCAAATGGACCACACACTCATTTCCGACCCCAAACGATTCTTTCAGTTCATCAAAACTAAATCGGATAACTATCCATCATCTCTGAATTTTCTAGATAAGTCCCTGGGCGATCCCCAAATTATTGCAAATCTCTTAGCAATTTTTTTTAGCCAAGCGTTCGCCACCCATTCCCAAGAGCCAGACCACTCTTACTTTTCCTATTTAAATAGCTGCCCATAAACAACTTTGGAATCGGTGTCTATAACTTTGGAGCAGGTTAAAGATAAAACAATAAACCTCAAAGATAATTATTCTGCTGGCCCTGATGATCTTCCCCATATATTTTTAAAGAAATGTGAAATGCGCGTAGCCCAACCCCTTACAGCTCTCTTTAAGCTTTCTATTACGCAGGGGTTATTTCCCTCGGCCTGGAAAAGGTCTTTCATTATTCCCCTACATAAAAAAGTCCGAAAAGACGATATTTCCAACTATCGACCAATTGCTAAGCTATCCTTCATACCTAAGCTTTTCGAGAGCATTATTTATGACATAATGCTTTCCATTGCAAGCCTATTGTTTCCCAAAACCAGAACGGATTTCTCAAAGGTAGATTTACGACCATTTTACCATCAGCTTAACGGAATTCGTATCAAGCACTTTATGTGCGCTTGAATCAGGAAATGAAGTTGATGTGATTGCCACCGATTTCAAAAAAGCCTTTGATAGGATTTCACGTGAAATTAAAAGCTCTTGGTTTCCACATAAACTTTATAACATGGGTTCAATCATATTTATATGAAAGACATTACTATGTTCTATTTAGGTCCATGGTTTCTAACCCAATTAAAGCCTCCTCTGGTGTCCCTCAAGGCAGCCACCTTGGTCACTTATTATTTATTCTGTCTATTAATGATGTTGATTGCATCATTAAAAATTCATACATATCTGTTTACGCAGACGATATAAAAATCTTTAGATATAGGTATATCTTCTTCCTTAGACACCCTACCACTGCAGGAAGATCTTGACAGATTTTGTACTTGGTGCCAGAAGAATTTTCTTGAGCTTAACGTCAATAAGTGTCAGGCTATAACATATACCCGTAAGCGGCCCCCTACTTCCCCTCGCTGCTATCTAATCTTTAATTTGCGTGATTTAGGTGTTATCTGTGATAAGTAACTCAATTTCCGTTCTCACATTGATAATATAATAAAAAAAGCCAACTCTGCCTTTGGCTTCATCAATCGCTGGTCTAAGGAGTTTTCCTATCCTTATGTTACCAAATCTCTTTACATAAGCTTTGTTAGGTCTCTTCTTGAATATGCAAGCCAAGTTTGGTCACCCTACTACAGAACACACGTCCTCCGGATAGAAGCTGTTCAACGTAGGTTTTTACGAATTGCTTTACATGGTCTTCCCTGGGATGATAGCCAAAACTTACCACCACACACTGATCGGCTGAAACTTATAAATTTACAGCTCCTTTCTATACGTCGAAAAGTTGCCGACATTCTCTTTATTCATCAAATTTTAGTTGGTAATATCGATTGTCTTTCTTTACTTCAACTTATTTCTTTTAACACCAACCCACGCAATCTTAGCTTGCAATAAGCATTAATAAATCTGTCCGGGGTTGACCCGGCCCGCAAATTCTCCACCATTCTGATTCGTAGTTGTTAGGTCTTTTTGTTAATTTTTAAGTTAGATTAAGCTGTATTTAGCTCCCTCCAACAGTAGCAAAATTAAAATCAAATACCCTTAAAGGGTACCTTTGGACTTCCGACCACACTGAATCCATTAATTGTGCATCTACTCAGTGGATGTTTAGAGAAAGTAATTGTGAGATATTAATCTTGGCAACAATAAAAATTAGCACTTTTATGATTTATACAAGTTACAGCTATATGTATTAAGTTCATCTTTAATCCTTGTTAAAAACTACGAGTAAATCAGACGCAGTGCATTTTTCTTTCAATAACTTACATTTTTATAATTCTTCTGTTTTTTATTCAGTGGATTTATTTCTAGACCGATGGGGTTAAAGCATTTTTGAAATTTTTGTGATTACACTCAGAAATATTCGTACAGATGAGAACGAAACTACTGAGTGCCTTATGCGATTGTGAATATTGGCTGGTAGAATATTTTTATACAAAATATTTTTATTTAAAGCGTTTCTCAAATGAAAAAAAAAAAATTAAATAGTGTCGCAAAAGGTACACTGAAATTCCAACTAAATTTGGCTTTAAGAAATTTGAAAAAAAAATGTGCCCGTTGACTAAAGCGAGTGTCAGTTTCGATTTTAAAATAATATACATTTCGTTTCCTTTGATATGTACGTAGGTATAAATGCAGTACACCTTAAACATGTAGCAAAACAGCAATCAAACCATTCCAAAGAAAGTAATCTTCTGACTACAAATAATTCTTTTCTATTAGGGTGATTAAAACTAGTTTGCTATACAGGTTTTTTTTTTATATCGTCAACAGGCAAATATTCAAATCTATGAACGTGGCAGGTCAAACTATCGTTAAAGACTGGGTAAATTCCCTTCTTTTCACGTTGAACTTTAATAGCGACTATGTTATTGGTTTAACGACAATTTACCCTTTAGTTCTGCCGTAGACCGTAAAAAAGAGAACTTAATACGACCGCCTATTTGCTAATTAAAAATATTCAATTCTTCCCTATTGTCCTTCGATTATGAGCTCGATTCATAATTACTGCAGCAAATAAAATGCGGACTCCCAGACTCAATAACTTTCCGCTCCAAGATTCACCCGTATTTTCATTATTTCTACTTATTGTTTCAATAAAGACTACGTAAGACAGAAATCCTTGTAGAAGGCAACGTCCAAGGATAAATATTTGCGATGCTACTTTATTTATGAAGCAATCGGCGTACAAAACTTCCTCTAACCGAGACTTGAAATTAATAACACAAATGGTGCCGTTCAGCTCTGTTGGACAACTGCGAACCTACTTATGTGTATCTATTTGTAGGAATTGTGGTGTTTTGTCTCGCTGTCATTTTTGTCGAGGCTAAAGGAGAGGACACTGTGAAATGTGCAAGTACAAGTATTCTAGAAAATATTAATTTCCCCCCTTAATCGAGAGATATCCTGAACGACAGAAAATTAAAAGGGTTATTCCAGATGCATACCACAAATTTATTTGAAAGTGCGCACCTAGTGTGTCATAGTCGCCTTCTAACAAAATTGTTAGAACTTTTGCAGCTATTCATCAATCATTCTGATTCCACTAACTTGACAATTTTACCCAATCCACTAACGAAACATCGAATTGAATCACTATCGACCGTGACGGTCGTACCTTGAGTAAAAATGGATTGAACTCTCGCATAGAAAACCATAAATGACAACCCAACATCAAACTATGAGTACATGCACTATTCCTATATACTCGTATTCGTATAAGCTCACCCTTTAAGAATAAAATCAAAAACGAAATTGTGTGCATAATATAGATTCAAGTATCATCGAAGTCGTTTCTGCTGACGATTTGTACTGCAAGAAAGTTACCCAGCTTAAAGGATATTGTCTTGATGCTTGGGAAAAACGGGTCTATCGATTTTGCTTTGAAGTTTAATTATTGTCGATTTCTTGCTATTCATGGATTTTAAGATTGCTGATTTTCTAGAAATAAGATGGGCTTATCAAAGATGCCTTATCTCTTGTTGTAAGTTTCCATTTTTACGTAGAAAGGCTGACGACTCGCTGGAGGTACCGCCGTAATGTCGAATTATTGCCGGCATACTTCACCCCCACCTGAACAGACCGGCTTGTGTCTCCCACAGGACCTCTGTTAGGAATTATTTCGCTACGCTCGGCTTTCAGATGAAGCTTACTCTACTCGAATCGATTTAACTTAAGTTTTCGGTGCAGCATGTCCGATTGGATATGATTGGGAGTAGAACACACTTAAAATTGATTCCGTAAGGTGATCATCTCGCACTAGTATTATATCATGGCAATGTAAACCAGAACAATTTCGCAGTATGAGAAAGGTTATTTTCATGTTCACCTTTAACGAGATGAAACACTGGGCCAGAGCAAATTCCGTTTCTTTGATGATCCTCCGTTTAGCGATAAATTTCGTTGTTATTACCAGGTTCTGTACCCAGTCATTTTGAGTTCGTTCACTTTCAAGTCTTCCTATTTTTTGTGGGAGTATGTGCAGAGATATCATTGAAAATAGGACGAAAGGTTGGCGACTCTAAGTGCGTTAACGCGGTAGATGGATTTGATAAGTAAGGCCTTACTTCCGCAGCACCTGACCATATTTTAGTTGTATACATGAGTATAGAACCCGATGCTCCCCCAAAAAGTTTTTAATTTTGTTTTGGCCTCTGAATTTGTCATAAGCTTTGCATTTTAAGTGCAACTACAGTTTTATACAATTATTCGCATATGTATTCTAGGTGCGTTCAAAAACTATCAAAACTGTGGCAAGTTCATTATTATGCAAGCGAATAATGCTCAGTTGTAATTGGCTTATCTTTGTGAAGGTTAACTTCTTCTAGCACTTTACCACACACAGTGAATAACTTCATTTGCTTTAACTCCCTCGTCACTGTTGAAAAGCAACGTATTAGTCTTCCGATAGGCCTGATATATTTGCAATGCTGGCAGTAGTCTATTGTCTGATCTGCTCAAGGATTTGCTCGACCGTGTCAAGCAAATAAAGGGGACGATAGAACGAAGGTTCAGTTGGAATCCTTAATCCTTGTGGCAACAGCACTAGCCATTGGTACTCAGTAAGAACGCCCTCAAAACACGATATGAACATCCCAGCAAATACTTTAGGTCATATTTTAATAGCGATCTTTAAGGGCTTATTGAAAGTTCCGTCCAATCCCAGCAACTTTTCGTCATATTTCTTTTTATAGTACACGTTTCGCACAATTCTGCCCATGTGCATGGTTAACAGGCACCCGAATTTCTTTGTGATGATGTAAGGTATCAACTATTTGTCGTTATATTTTAGTACCGTAACATAATACATATAAGATATCAATATGTTTTATGTGCATATTATAACTTTTAAAGTCATATTGATTTTTTTAAAAACAATTTGTTAAACAATTTAGTCTTTTGTTGTGTTTTAGCATATTCAAATTTGTACGGTAGTTAATAATTTTTTATATATTGTGTCCCAACAGTGCGGGCTACTTGCTGTTGCATTTTAACAGTCAATTCATTATAAGAATTCGATGGTATATAGTGCACTACTTTTAAAAATGTATCACTATTTGACATAATCGCGAATTATTGTTGTTAAAGATTACTTAAAAGAATGGTTTATGTGTGACTTTTAACGGTTCGTAAATAACGAGTAATTCTTGATAGTCCAAGTGTATCAAACACTAACCAATCAAGCTTGCAGAAAATAGTTCGTCATTAAACGACAACAAGTGAACGGCGATCTTCGAAAGAAAATCATCCTAATCGGTGAGGTCCATTATCATTTGAATGGCTAGCTTAACACTATAACTACCGATGTTAAATATATGCCTACGTAATTTTTACAGCACCCGTCAAATTGACGGATTTCTGATCATGGCTTTCATTGAAACTTTTGACTAAGTTTATGTAAAACAAAAACAGTTGGACGTTCTTAACACATTCTTAACCTTCTTTAGGAAATTTAACTGGCCGTTATGTTTCCTCGATAACGACGTGGATGCCGTTGCTGATATGATCACAGACACCATTCGCTTTAAAATGAGAAACTTTGTCCCTCATTGGATGAAGAGTATCAGACCAAAAGAAAAAGCATGGTACGATTCGAGCTGTAAAGAGGCTGTCAGGGTTAGAAAAATGTTTCTTCGGTCCTTCAAGATCAACCCAACAGAGGAAAACCGGAAAAAGTTTCAACGAGTCAGGAATTACTGCAACGTCTTTAATAAACGTGTAAAATTCTAATACGACCAAAAACTGAGGCAGAAAATATTACGATGCCCCAAAGGTAGTAAAAGCTTTTGGTCATTTGTCAAAAACATCAGAAATACTGCCTCGTCTTCCATTCCAATGCTCATTTTCAATGACACTCCAGCTGTAAGCTCTTTGGACAAGACCAATCTGCTTGCTGCACATTTTGCGGCCAGCTCAACACTCCCAGATTGTGTTTTGTCTCCGCCTACACTTGAGTGCTTCGAATCTTCAATCTGACAAATCCACTTTCGCACTCGTGTAGTAGCAAGAATTCTTAAAGAGCTTAATATTCACAAATCCGCTGGTCCAGATCGTATATCTCTCCTCCTTCTGAAAAGGTGTTCTTACTCGCTGGAAAAACCATTGCATAAGCTTTTTCATCAAGAGTAGTCTTTAGGACTCTTTCCGAGAAGATGGAAAACAGCATTTGTCCAGCCCGTCCCTAAAAAAGGCGAATCTTCCTCTCTCTCCTCCCACAGGCCCATTGCACTTACGTCCCTTCTTTCCAAGGTCATGGAAACGCTGATAAACCGTCAGCTAATGAAATATCTCGAAACACGAAAACTTCTCAACGACCGGTATTATGGTTTTCGTAGCAACAGGTCCACTAGTGATTTGAGGACATGCCTCACCGAAAAGTTTAAACAAAGCGTATATCAATCTGGCGAAAGCAAAATAGTTGCACTTGATATTTCTAAGGCATTTGACAGAGTTTGGCATCAGGCTCTTTTGTCGAAAATGCGTGCTTTTGGAATCGATGACGCTCTTCTTCAATGGATTAGAAATTATCTTTTGGAACGTTCAATTCAAGTTGTCTTGGGTGGTTTCAAGTCTAATATTCACAAAATAAATGCTGGTGTGCCCCAGGGCTCCGTTCTGTCTCCGACACTGATTTTAATTTTCATCAACGATCTCTTGTCTGCTACTTCTAATCCAATTTATTCCTTTGCTGATGACGGTACTTTTTTCTTTCATATTCGTTCGCGGACTCAAGTCCCTGCTTTTCGGCTGTAGAACGGTAACGGTAGCGTATGTTAAGCTCATTAAATTCTGATATTTACAGCATAACTAATTGGGGAGTTTAATGCTTCCAAAACACAGTTCTGTCTGCTGTCGTTAAAGCGAAATTTAAACACCCAGCCGTTATCCATGAATTGCACTTGCATCGCCGAGACCAATAAACTTTCCATTCTCGGAATGTGTGTCAATGAAATCTTACGATGGAATGATCACATATTCGGTGTCGACAAAAACACTATCTAGGTTTCTTCAAACGATGTGAGAAATACTTTTCCCCTTCTGATCTGGCCTCAATATATAAGGCATTCATCCACCCAAAATTGGAGTACAATGCTCACATCTGGTCAGGTGCGCCTAAAACATCTCTGCACCTGCTAAATAGGATTCTAAACCGTGCGATAAAACTCATAGGTGATACTAACATCACTTAAACAATGGACACCCTCGAACACCGACGTAAGGTCTGGTGTCTCACTATGTTTTATCGCTATTTCCACCACCTGTGCTCCATAGAAATCGCCAGTAGCATTACGCCCCTTCAAACCTTTAACCGTAACACACGTCTCGCTATGAATGCTCATCAGTATACCCTCAAGCCCACTTTCGGACGTACACTGAAATATCGTGGTTCGTTCCTAAGCAGAACAACTCGCTGGTAGAATGAGCTGCCGAGCTCTCTATTTCTTAGTCATTATAGCATTCAGACATGTAAAACCAATGTTTATAAAAAAAAAGTTCCTATTTGCATTTATAGTTTAGCATATTTAATATGGATGCAATAACTATTTATTGCATGCATTGCAGGTATAAACCGCTCAGTTTTTGTTGCACAATCGAATTTGGCAAGACTTGCGTTCATTAGGACTTTTGTTTTGAGTTTTCTGGGGTACAATCCATTTCTTTCCGTTCTTGCTTTTGAGAGGAGGCTTCTTTCCTGCAGCAATTATGTATAATTGCTAGTTTTTCGGATAATTGAAACAAAAATTGTTTTCTGCAAGATGGAGCAAAATTAATCATCCAATTTCATTTTTGAAGAATTGTACTTTTTTACTAAATAAAAAAAAAAATATTTTGAGTAATGGAAATCTTTATTGGGAGCTGTACAATTGTTCCTTTTAAGTGGAAAAGATGATATCTGCCAAGTGGCTGCCGCCAATGTTAATACACCTTTGTGCCCGTTTTATTGCATTTTCCATGTCTTTCCGCAAGATTTCCGGTGATAACTGTTCGCATTCCTGTCGAATATTCTCCTTAAGGGCTGCGATTGTCTGAGGCTTATTGGCATAACCCGTGACTTAAAGTAGCCCCAAGGAAAGAAGTCTGGGTCTGTTAAATCGGGCGATCTTACTGGCGTTGACGTGAAATAACGCCCAATTCCAAACTTCGGCTTTGTAAAAGTAGAGTAATACCTTATTCCACTTTTCATTGTTTTTAATATTGCTGTAATATAAATCAGTTGTCATCATATCATGCTAAAAATGATTAATATAAACGGTACCATGTCAAATCGGCCAATTACAATTACAACTAAAATAAAATTGCTAAGTCGCGTGAGCGTCTAAACCCTGCGGGGAAAAGGGTGAAAGCGACCCACCTTATATTTTAACATTCAACAATTCGGCTTTATTTCACAAGCAATGGTTGGCGTTATTTCACTTTGTCATTGTAATGTTGGAATTCGGTGTTATTTTACTTTATGAAAGGGAAATAACGTCGAATTG
This sequence comes from Volucella zonaria, assembly GCA_963966105.1. Taxonomy (NCBI): domain Eukaryota; kingdom Metazoa; phylum Arthropoda; class Insecta; order Diptera; family Syrphidae; genus Volucella; species Volucella zonaria. Next base: position 47,718,385 of record OZ014533.1, on the reverse strand, counting down.
CCGAATTTGGCGTTATTACGCCCGGCGTTATTTCACGCACCTTGCTGGCCATGCCAAATCGCCAAAACGGGAGATTACACTACCAGGAAACGCTTCGCTCACAATATCCATTGTGGCTCATGCTGTGTGTGCGGTTGCACAAACCAAGCTCCTCTCATCCAATTCCGGCAGTAACAGGTCGTTTATCATGGCCCTGTAGCGTTTGCCAGTGACAGTGGCCAATAAACTCCTCCCTCCTCGCGGATTTTCAATGCCCCAGAAACGAAGATTTTGCTTATTGACGTAACCGCTTAAGTGGAAATGCGCCTCGTCGCTCATGATGATTTTCGACACAAAATCGTCCTCTTCGTTGTTGAGATTGGGGATGGCTTTACAGTAATTCAAACGCGACTGACGGTCAGCAGGCATTAACTGATGCACTGTTTGTACTTTTTACGGGAACATGTGTAAGTCTTTCACTAAAATTCGCTGTAGGGTCCGTCTGGTGATGCCCAATTGCGTGGCCCGTCGTCTGGTTGATGTTTCTTAGTTCTCAGCCGCGATATTCTCTGCCAAACGACCAGTCCGGTGGCGGTCTCGCCCTGCATGGTCTCCTATGATTCCACTCTGTTCGAGTCGAGTAGCTAAATGCCGGAATGTTTGCCCAGTTAGCGCGACACGATTAGGAAATCAACGTCGAAATTCACGCTGCGCTAACACCACCGACCGATTATTGGTCAAAAACATCGACACAATTATTCAATGCTCTTGTAGAGTATTTCACTCCATTGCTTATCTGTTTGCATACCGTTCACAAAGGTTGGTGTCTGGTTCACAAAGGTCAAATATGATTGACGTACGACGCCATTTGCAAAAATTATACCATCTTCCGATAGGGTGATTAATTTTGCGCCGCCTTGTAGTTATATTTTCATCACAAGTCTCTTTATATAAAATCCACGCATTGATTGGTGCTAAGTCCAAAATATTATAAAATACCTGCAAAGGCCATCTACGTGATCCTGCTTTGACGGTATATTTGCGGGCCATTTGTGTCAACTACATCTACTCCAAACTTATTCTCATTGTAAAACGAGACAGAATCCGGAATTTATTTTCGATTAGAAGCAATTTTTACTGATTTATGTTTAGAGCTAAGAAGTAGTACTTTTGTAAGCTGCTATAATATGCTGTTATATTTCCCTCACAATTTACATAGCTTTTTACAAGATACAAAACTATAAATTCATTCAAAGGTACTCCTGATGGTATAAGTTCATGTTTACCTAAGTAGGGAAAACCATTTATTTTGCCTTTGTGGGAAACAGTTGTCTATCTACGCTTATATTCTGATCTGGTTTGTAACAAGCTTGGCTGCCTTTGACGCATATGGGTCCCCATAATTTAATACGCATTTTTTCCTAATCAACGTATTATTTTGACATTACATGCAACAAGTATCAATTGTATGATAACTTTTGTGTTTACTTAAGGTTGGTAGCTCAGCGCGTGAAAAAAAAAAAAACAAATAACTGCATATAACTTTTTGGTAATCTCCCATGCTTCTGCAGCATTTTCTTCAAGTGAATTATAATAAATTTTTGCAGCTTTCAAAGGTCTTTGGTAATGGATTTGGTTAAACTGAGAAGTAATAATTATTGGTTTATTGTTATTTATTGTTATTAATAATTTTGAAGTGACTAATATACGAGATATTTTGTAGGCCCGTAAAGGAAGTAGAATATTTAATTTGACTGAAAGTGAAGTGGAGGAGTTTATCATGGCTGATAATAGTGACACTGAAGATGCTCTCATTTTGGAGGACGAAGACCAGCCACTCTTACAACAAGACATGCAAGCTGGAGTAATAATTGAGCTACCTTCAGATCAAAAAGAGTTTACTCAAGATCAATTTCCAGCTTCAAGCCATTCATCGACTACCTCCCTTGATTCACCATTACGTGGTCCAGTTCCTGAGTTCAAGTGGAAACAAAATACTTATTATCCTTATAACTTTTCTGACAGGATTATGAATTTGGTAAGATAAATATCTCTCAGCAGTCAGACTTGCTAAAACCTGTAGACATCTTTGAGGAAGTCACAAACATCGAAAAATTGATCCAGAAAATAATAATACCAGAGTTCTTACGGTATGCCCATCAAAATGGCTCAGTGTTCACTACAGATCTTGAAGAAAACAGCTTTCATCGGTATGAACCATGTATTAACTACTCTAAGGTGCTACTGGTCCACTGAACCTGACTTGTGTGTGCCTTACATAGCTAAAATTATGCCTCTATCACGATTCGAGGAAATAAGAAGAAATCTGCATTTCTGTGACAATGTATGGCAACCATCTCCGACATCGCCAGACTTCGATAGAGCATACAAAATTAGATTAGTGCTGAATCATTTCAATTCGAGTTTCCAATCAGCTATGAATAATACAAGAACCCAAGCTGAGCATATGGTGAAATTCAAAGAACACACCATAATGAAACAGTATATATATACAAACTAGTGAAGAGAGGATTCAAAATATTGTGTCGTGCTGATTCTAGAACCGGATATTTATTTCAGTGCGATTTATATAGGGGAAAAACGGAATCGGAACCAGAAATAGGTTTGGGAGAATCCGTCGAATTTGACCTTAGCTTTCGTGGGTCTAGGATGTGAAAATTATTTTGATAATTTCTTCAACTCACCCATGCTACAATACACCCTAGCTAAACTTAATTTAAAGTCATGCGGCACAGTTTGTACACAGCGAAAATATATTCCAAAAAATTTACAATTGAACAAAGAAATGAAGAGAGGTGATATCTACGATACAAGCTACGAAGGAATTTCGGATGGACAATAAAGGCGTGCATCTCCTCACCAATTTTTTTTCACCGATACCCACATAAATGTTAAGACGCAAAAAAGTAGGATCAGCCCAAAGTCTGGAAATTACATGTCCTGAAATTGTTCACAACTACAATAAAAACATAGGTGGGGTAGACCTCATGGATAAGAAGAAGGTCACGTACGAGATTGATAGAAAATCAAAAATAAAATATTATCTGAGGATTTTTTTCGATTTATTACACATTGGAATAAATAATGCATATAGGTATTGCATACGAAAAATTGCATTCCGAACATCGCATTGAAGGTCATTTACTTACGTCGCTGGAATACCGACAAGTTGTGGCAAGGACCATTATTTGTAATGACATAACCTGTCATCGACTTCTATGACAAAAAAACGGATTCAAAATATAGGACAAAAACAAACTCTACCGTCACACGTAATGAAAACAGGATCTTCACGTAAAAGGTGCGTGCAATGTGCAAAGTGCGGAGTAGAAAATCGTTCAAATAATATTAGTGACATTTTAAACGTGAATTTATGCTTCACAGCAACCAGAAATCAATAGTATCAATAAAGGACTTCCACATTTCGGAAACTAATCCAAATTTGTCAGTTCGTAAGCGACCACTCCTATTTTTGTTGAAACGAATGAATCTCATAATTTCTGAAAATCTGTTTCTACTCATACTTTCGTGAAAGAAAGAAGATCCCCAGTTTTTGAACCACAAATACGATAACCTCATGTTTCTTGCTACGTAGGCTCCTCGAGCATACAAAATGGCTATAAAAGCATATAATTCCTCCATAGTAATTTCCCAGTCGTTCTGTAAAATGCTTTTGGTCTATAGCTCAGTGCAAGCTTTTATGTAACTCGTTATTCGATTATCAATAAGTCAAAATGCACTACTAATATTACCGAGCATAATGTTTCGCTTCGCATAGCCAGTTGTGCCTGAAGTATCCCGGAATATAGTATGTGATGGCATTCTACCAACACAACCATTCCCTAATTCTTCCTATTCAGTACCGTCGACAGCAATGTCCCTCTGCAGTCATTTTTCTATTTCTGTTTGGCTATCCGATTGAGAATATGAGCATACTACTTTGATCAAAAAGTTCCCGGAATGTATTGGGAAAATTGCGAATGCAAGTTTATTCATTTAAATCTATATTGCCCCCTTCTGAGTAATCCCCATCAACTGAAACACACTTATGCAAGCGCTTGATCCAATCCTAGAAACATTTTTTATATTCGGTTTTCGGTATGTCCATCAGTGCTTCCTGCAGTTTTTTCATTACTTCCTCTCGGCTGCTGAAACGCGTTCCCCGTAGTGGTTTTTTAACTCGATTAAACAGAAAGAAGTCGCAGGGAGCCAAATCAGGTGAATTCGGTGGCTGTTGGATGGTATTTGTTGCATTTTTCGTCAAAAAATTACGAATAATGATGGCACTGTGCCACGGTGCGTTATCATGATGCAAAATAAACGAGTTTTCTGCCCACATAACTGGTCTCTTTCGGCGAATTGCTTCACCCGAACAATTGCTTATAACGCCCAAATAATACTCTGTTTTTACTGTATGGCCTTCTGGCAAAAATTCATGATGCACTACACCGTTGTAATCCATGAAAACCGTGAGCATTGCCTTCTTTTTTGACTGAGAACGACGTGGTTTTTTTGGTCTCGGCTCATTTGGTGAACGCCATTCACTCAGGTGTCGTCTCCAGTAATGATCCTTTTGATGAATTTGGGTTCAGCCTCGCAAATCATCTCCTTTGCGACGTCAACACGGTCTGTTTTTTGCATGAAATTGAGGTCTTTTGGCACCAACTTTGCTGCTACACATTAACCAAAATGTCTTGGACGGATCCATAGGCAATGTTTAAGTGCTCCGCTAACTCTCTGATGGTAAATTTGCGGTTATTGACCAACATTGCTCTTACTTTCTCAATGTTTTCGCCGGTTTTCGATATCGATGGACTGCCACTGCATTCATCATCTTCGATTGACTAACTACTACTACTTTTGAACCGCTCGTGCCTCTGGTAAACGAGCGTTTTCTTTAGAGAATCGTTGCCGAAACACCAACATTTCCATTAAATCCGCGCACCATTAAATCCGTTTTTTACGCAAAATTTAATACAAGTTCGTTGTTGCAAATTTAAATCCACTTCTAAAATTGTGAAAAATCGCCAACACACATAGATATACATACTCGTAGATGTACTCTTGGCTACGTAACTTTTGCAAATGTTAAGCTATGATGCTAAGATTTAGAGGGAATGTCAACAACAGATTTACCAGCTTAACGAAAAAAACAGAATTCAAATCGGAACAATGGGAGCGCCACACGGTGGGTGTGGTCGGGAACTTTTTGATCAAGGTGACATTCGCTATCGTTTTCATTGATTGTTGCTCTTTTGGAGAATTTCATCTTCACTTTCATATTCATCTTCTTCACTTTGTTCAATATCTCGTACTTCAATTTCATCTTGGGCTTCTTCAGAGTTTGAAAAATCAGTTTTATTTTCCACGCAAGATATGCCCAAATCATTGTTACTTGAATTTGTGTCCGAACAGTCTTCATTTATACTAATGAGTTATTTGAATTCTCTTGCTTCCTGGAAATCGTTTCATTGTTGCTTAGGATTTACAAAATATAAATTAAAATTTTTTTTAAAAATATGTTCATACTTTGTTTCGAGATTAGACTTTTCACAGAATACACAGAATGCACAGATTGCACTTTCACCAATAACTTTATCACATTAGACGTACAGCTGATAATGATTGCGTCCTGATTACATTCACCAGTTAGAGCGCTTAGTTCTAAACTGAACGGCTGCGGAACACTTTGGGTCATTCAGTATAAATGTCTGAAAGCGATGTTTACATAGATAAATTATTTTAAAGTTTGAAATTGCCAAAGTCGTCATTTTGACGGGTTATGGAAGTTAAAGTGGGTGAGTGGAAATTGAATAGGAATGGTTATCTGTTCTTATATTTCATTAAAAGTCGTCATAAAATTCTAGAACAACACACATAAAAATATATTCAATTATTAAGCATGAAATTTGAAAATCGTCAAAATGACGGCCTTGGTGGACAAAATTTATGTATTTCATGGGATGAAAACCCACAAGCATCTCAAAAGTGTCCCAATTTGATCTGGATTTTGGGCTGCAGGCATCATTAGACCGTTTTCTGTGAGTTGATGGATGCTGGTAATTTCTTCTTCTTCGGTGGCATAACGATATTATTAGTTTCGGGATTTTGAGTGGTCCGCAAGTATACAGAAAGTCGGTATTGTAAGTTGTCATTAATTTATAACTCTCCGTATGCCTGATATGTAGTAAAGTGGAGCATTAAAAAGCAGATCAACGAATATATTCAATGCTAATTTATAAACGAACTCAATTCAAATTTAATAAATTGCCATCGAAGTTTCGAGAATGTACGTAGATGGGCGACTTTATGGGCCTATGTATTAGTTTGAAAATAACTTCTTATTTAACCCTTAACCTTAACCACCTACCAGCGGTCTCACAGACCGCAACGGTTTTTCAAATTCAAATATTTCAATGTGTGAGTGTCGTGCATAAATGTTCGGTCCCAGACACCGCAGGTAGGTTGTTATATGACTTTTTTGTGTTTATTTAGTTTTGTGTTTTTAGTGTCAAAATGAACATAAGCGACGAAAGTATTGAGAGATTGCTGCAGCAATAGATATGTGATGAGATATGCCAGACGAGGATTGCAGTGATGTGGAACCTCATGTGACCGAAGATTTCGCGCTGTATGAATACTGTGAATCCGACTCTGAAATGGAGGTTGATGACGAAGTAGCTCCGACACAATAGAGTTCGTTCAAAGCCGAATCAGCAAGTGCAATATCTTCAAGATCTCGTTCCAGAGCGCGTCATGAGAGTGATTCTGCAGATGATAATATCCACCTTTCACGTTTGCTGTCTCGAGGTAGGTCCAGAATGAAGAATTTTTTTGTGCTAATAGCTTTCGCTGGGCATCTACACCGAATATCGCTCATGCAAGGACACCGCAGTATAATATCATACAACAAACGTCGGGTGTAAAACCGGCTTTGCATTACAAACTTACTAGATCCTCGAGGCCATTGGATATTTGGAGCCTTTTATTTACAGATCAGATGCTACAGAAAAATAGTACTACACACTAATGAAAAATTAAGAAAAATCGGACCAGAATATAAAAAGCAGACCTTATAGAGCTAAAAGCTTTTATTGGACTTTTGTTTTATAAGCAATATTCAAAGAAAATCACGAACGTTACACAAACTTGTATAGTACTGCCGCCACAGGGCGAGGAATTTACCGTTGTATTATTAGTAAAAATAGGCTGGAGGATCAATTGTTTTGTAAAAAACTGTCAAGAAGTTTACATGATTGGAACTTGTGCCTGTATAGATGAAATGCTGGTGCCTTTTCGCGGTCGCTGTAAAATTAAAATGTATATGCCCAAAAAAGCAGCAAAATATGGTCTAAAAATTATGCGCATCACAGATGCAAGGAATGGTTATCTTCTCAATGCCTACATTTACCTCGGCAACCACTCTGATGGGAAAGATTTGACTCAAGAAGAAAAGAGACTGTCAAAACCAACTCAGGCAGTGCTAAGCCTTGTCGCCCCAATCGAAGGAACCAATAATAACGTAACTGCTGATAATGGGTTTTCATCAATGGAATTGATCAATATCTTGAAAGAAAAACGCCTCAGTTTTGTGGGTACTTTGAAAGAGAACAAACGTGAGATACCTCCCGAGTCCAAACCATCCAGGCTGAGGTCAACTGAGTCATCGCTCTTTTCATCTTATGCGCTGAAGAAAAATAGAGCAGTGGTCATGGTTTCGCGTATGCATCATACTGCGAGTGTAGACGAAAGAAACCTCAAATAATATTATACTACAACCAAACAAAAATAGGAGTTAATCTACTTGATCAAAGATGCTAAAAACTACTCCACTTCTCGTCGTTCATAAAGGCCTTTGACTATATTTTACAGATTGCTGGATATATCTGCATAGAATGCCTACGTCATGAGTTTGAGCAATCAAACTCAAAAGACTGAAATGCGACTCAAGTTTATGGAAAAATTGGCAGAGCAGATTACAAAGCCGCACTTAGAACGTGGTGTAAAAAATGGTCACCTTCAGAGGAATATCAAAAACTCTATTTGCCGTGTTCTACAAATAAGTGAAGATTCACCAAGCTTACCTAGTGTAGAAAAGTTTGAAATACGAAAAACATGCTCCAGTTGTGATTCAAAAAAGAAATGCAAAACAGTTTATTTATGTTTCATGTGCAAAAAACCAATTTTCTTAGAGTGTGCGAGAAAAATTTTCAGTAGTTTCCGCGAAAAATTGTCATTGTCGGTGAGTTGCAATTTTGTTGAGGTTTTTTTTTTATGTTCGATTTTTTATTTTTATTTTATTCTTTGTTTTCTTATTTTATAAGAATTGATAACAAGAATTCGAAATTTTAAGTTCCTGCTGCAACAAATCTCATTGTATGAGCGCAGTCAATTTTGGCGCTAAAAGTGCTAATATGCTTAAAGGTATTAACAACGATATTATTGATTTTTTTTTATTTAATACCGGAAATTACGAAATAGAGGTAAAAATCTGTAGCGGTCTCCAGGACCCCACGTAGGTGGTTATGCGACTGAAATAGGTGGGAAGTGGTTAGGGGTTACATTCGAAAAAAAAAATTAATTGGAGGCTGTTACGCCAAAATAGATAGTAGTCAGCTGATAGAAGTGGAGCCATAGATTTTTTCTGGATCAATTTACGAGGACAGATGTTCAGAAGATCAACAAATTTATTGTAATGGGAAGAAAGTTATTGAAATATGTGAGTCGATTGGACTTACTGTATTAAATGAACGAACTAAAAGTGATAGCCAGGGTCATCTGATCTTATTCAGAGGTAATGTACGTGGACAATGGCTTGAATATGTGACTGGCTTTCACGGTAATGAAATAACAGATTCAGACCACCTGTCCTTAACTGCTAGAATTAACCTAGACATAAACCCACGTCCATTCACAGCACGACCAAAGTTACTAAAAAAGATTCCTTGGACGTAGAACTTCGCAGCTAGATAACATATAAAGCAATTCTAAACCATAAAGATTACTCTGTCTATGAAAATGAAATCCACTTGATATGCGGCGTTCTTATGTCCTGCATATCGGTGTTAGACCGCTCGGATAAGATGTAACAAAAAATAACTATGGTATGACTGGGAATGTGTGGCAACTAAGAAAATTTCGTTCGACAGCTTACGATTTAAAAGAGAAATAGGTAGCTAGCAACATATAACATATAAAACCATATGCAGGGAGAAGCAAAAAAGGAATTCTCAACACTTGACTATGGGGCTTGCAGAAATCAAGGACAGTCATTCGTTTTGGAAACTCGACCGAACGGACAGTGGCTCACTTTCCGCAAGAAGTGCATTTTGCACTTCCTTTCCAGAGAGTTGATGTATTGGACTGTACCACTTTATTGCAATATGTTTATAGACTTGTACATCAATGCAACCTAAATAAAGCACGAGTAGAGGATCATATATCCTACGAATTCTTTAAATATCCGACCAACAAATTCCTGTATAAGCTAACAAAGGTCTATAATTTCATTTTTAACGTGGAAATTATTTTAGAACGTCTAATAGAATGGGTATAGGCCAATAACCTACTTAGCGAGTTCCAACCTGGATTCAGGAAAACTATTCCACGGTGGACAATAATTTAACACTGACAATTGTCGCTAGAACTTACCTGGACAAGGGCAAAAAGCTGTATACGTTCTTCGTAGATTTTAAGGCGGCAATTGAATCTGTTGACATTTGGGGGCTCTTTTAAAATCTAAGTAATCTGGGAGTGTTAACAAAGTTACTCAACGTTATGAAAGGCCTTTACGAAACTAATACGATTGCAGGATGTGATGGAGTCAACATGTCAGGCTGGTTTGAGTCAAAAATGGGTGTCAAGCAAGGTTGCCTCGTGAGTCCTCTTCTGTTTCCGCTGTTCCTGAGACTAAGATAAGGCTGCCTCTATACGCTGATTGTTTTTTTTTTTTTTTGAAGAACTTATCACTCAAGTGGGTATGACTACACTCAAAATGCCTAAGATCGTGTTAAGTTTTTAGGAAAATTGAACAGAGAGAAAAAGAAAGATGTTTGGGCTCAGTGGTTATTTCGCTCCATGGGTGGCATCCAACACTTAATGGGGAGAGTAAATTATTAGTGTAATTTGACTTGTTGTATTCTAGGCAACCAGCCATCTTACATGATTTTAGTTGAGTAAAAAAAAGCCTTTCAGGTGCTGTTGGTATTGAACGCAGAATCTTCCGATTTGGAAGCCAATACACTACTACATGAGCCACGCCCACCGACTGTCGGATGCACCAAGGATGATGCAAATCATGATTAATAAACTATCGCAATATTGCACTTTTTATAACCTAAAAGTCAACACCGCCAAGTACAGAATAATGGTGTTCCAAAATGGAAAATATGAAAAATGGAAACGGCAAAATGGAGAACTAAAAAATGTGAAGGAGTATAAATATCTCGAAGTCATGATAACACCTCGACTAACTTTTTACAAACTATAATAACCCAAAAGGGCAATAAATAGCAGCTGGAAAGGAACATTTTAAATTCTAAGCGCGCTAATCTGGAGTGTGCTCTCGATTTATCTAAAACCTGCTTTAAAATATTGACAACAAATACAAGATGAAGCATTTTAAGTACTTTTATATGGAACACTATATTAACTTCAACAATAGGTTAGGTTAGGTAAAAGTGGCTATTGGAAGACCAACCCACTTAAGCCTATTGGCCCGTTGGGATGCCACGTGGATCTACGATCCTCCTACTCTTGGTAGTAATTCGAGCTTATGATGATGTATAGGAGACTGTTAACGTCTATATTCTTTAGATCGCTTAAGTCATTCTGTACATACCTAGCTCTCTCCTCCTAAGTGAAGTTTTCTTCTTTGGGAGAGAAAGCAGAATAGGTGGAGGATTGTCTCTTCCTCCTCCTCGTCCGCAGAAATTATTTGTAAAGACGCCAAGTTTCTTGCATGCTTGCATATAAGGCTGTGATGATACCTCTAATCGTACTGAGATGTCTTCTATTTAGAAAGATCAAACCCTTAGAGTGATTCAGATCCAGCTTTGGACAGATCTGTTTGGTCGCTAGACATGTATATCCAACAGTTCAGCGGCCTGATAGCTGCCTATCTATCCGAAAAGATGCGGATATCCTTTACAGATATCACCTTTTTCTTCAGCCAGGAGAGAGCTTTGTTCACCGCCAAAAATTTCCGCCTGGAACACGCTGCAGTGGTTTGGAAGACGGAAGAAGAGGCTTAGATTAAGTTTACCTGAGAAAACACGGCCACCAACAGCGCTATCAGTCTTAGATCCGTCTGTGTAGAAGTGGATTGATTTGTTATCCATAAAAGCATCTTCCACCCAGAAGGATCTAGAGAGGAAGCTTACATGAAAGTCTTTGTCAAACCAAAGTTCGGGTATAGTGTAATCGATGTTCTCTGCGAGGATTCCTGGTACATGAAGAATATTAGCGTGTCCAAATAAATTATTTGTCCACTGTGTAGTCACTTTAAGGCGAATAGCTGCAGTCGTTGCTACTTGCCTACTGAAGATATCGAGTGCCAAGTGAAACAGAATATCCAGCACCGGGAGTAGATCGTAGTGCTCCGCTTCTGCATAGACATGCTGTTATTTGGACTCTGCTTAGTTTGTTGCTGTTGATTGCGCTGTCCCAGGCCGTCCACCGCCTTGCGGCGTACCTCTGCTGACACAACTTTTAGCAGAAGTCCCACTCAGTTTGAATTTGATTATCTTGCTATTTAGCATGAGACTGGTCAACTACCCAAGTGAGTCGTCTACCTGCAGAATTAACAGCACAGTCGTGATTGTGGATGTGTTGACATTGTTAAAGGCACCATCTATGTCCAGGAACGCACCACCTTTATATTGGAGGGATCATTCGATGTAGCTACTGAGTGAATGCAGAGCCGTTTCCACCAGCTTTCCTTTACCGTAGGCATGTTAAGACGTTGACAAAAGTCGTGGACGTAAACTTGGATGGTCTGAAGCTTTGCAGCGCCTAAAACAGCTTGTCTTTTGTAATCAGACCAATTCAACAATGCTAATATTAAATTCAATAATGATTTAGATTGTAAATTTCGCTTTTCCCGCTGACGGCAAATGCTCAAGCTATACTTTAGGAATTTGTATCTATGGATTTTGCTTTTACTGTGCAATTAAATCACATATTAGTACTACTACTAATACAAATAAAGTAAAGGCATTTAAGTATTTGTTTGAACATCAGTTCCTTTGGAGGAACATGTTAGTAGTTTAAGTCAATCCAATATTCAAAGTAGATGTTTACAGCATCATCTGCCTTATTAGTAGAATTGAAATGAATGAAAAATTATGTCCGGCAATTGCTTTTAGTAATCTCTGACCTATTTTAGGCATCTAGATGGATACCAATATAACATTCTTAATTAGAAATACTCGTACTAAATAAAAAGAAGCAGGTTTACGATAGGGATTCTCGTGCTGCAAACTTATCAGCACTTCCTTTTTATCGACTGATGTTACGATGACTATTTTTGATAAAGCGTATTTAAGGACAAATTAATCTGATCTTGTTTACAGATTTTTCAATTGACGATAAATAAACTTTCTAGAATTTCTAACGAGCAAAAAACAAAACCTTACAAATTAGTAATAGTAATAATAAAAATGAAAAAGTTCTTTATAAGTTGAGTAAATATGACGTGTCTTTTGTAAATAGAAGAAATTAGAGGAGAGAATCCTTGAAGCTTTCTGCTAGGCGATGAGATTCTTTACAATATTTTGTCAATGAATTCGATTGCATTTTCTTCAGTCGTTAGATGTGACTACGCCACTCTCACTTTCGCTTTTGTATAAATACGTTCTTGGCCCGTTCTCTCATAAAGTTACTTCATTGAGCACACATTTTATAGCTTATAACGGGCATATGACAGCACAAAATCTTCGTTTGAATAAAACAGAGGCGGTAATCTAGATTTTTAAAAGTATACTCGGTACATTCATAATTTTCGCTCTGCAGGTGCTAGGTCTTATTCGGTATGGTTACGTCAGTCTAGGCTTGACTTACCAACTTCCATTGTTCTGCAATTGTAATATTGTACATGAGTTGCTGAAGAGTTAGAGGAACGGTAAATAGTTTTTGTTTTGGTATGGTTCTTCTTAGTGCAACTATGTAGCTTGGTTCGTCCAAGAGATCCAGAGATTATTTGGTGCAGGTCTACAATTCTGCACGATAGCACTCAAACATAGGTTATCATAGTCATGGTGTTTAAAAGATAGGTTGTGGGGGTTATGTATTTCACATATTGGTTGACAGAACCTGTCAAACCTTACCAAATGCTACTTTAAAATTCATTTGAGAACCCACACCTTCGCAACTGTACTAAATCACACTTACTCACTCACTAAACGGGCTCCTGGCCCGTGAAGGGTTTCTGCCTGAGACACCGCAGCGTTCCATCCTCTTCGATTTCCCGCCCGCTGCTGCCAGTTCGTAAGATCAAACATCCTAGCATCCGCTGCGCTTGATCATTAAAACAGATGTTCGGCCTTCCTGCTGGTCTCGAACCTGAGGGCTGTGATGTGAAGATTCTTTTAACTGGAGTATTGCTGTCCATCCTCTCGATGTGTCTAAGCCAACACAGTCGAGGTACTTTGGCTTTTCGGACTACATCGATATCTTCATACAGCTCGCAGAATTTGCGATTCTTACCAGAAATTTTGACTACAGATGTTTTGATAAGCCGAAGTAGCAGCGATTTCCTAGGGTCAGTTTTCGTCGGTGTCATTTGTAGAGTTGATATTCACTCCGGGGTAGGTGAACTCCTTAACTACCTCGAAATTATGGCTGTCGACTCTGATGTTTTATCCGAGATGGTGAATGAATGTTTTCTTGCTTGTCAACAACATATATATACACGAGTATTTTGTTTTGTCCTCGTTCAAAGTGAAAAGTTAGCCTTTTCTTCGATTGCTGCAAATGCCTGAACGATGAATCGATGGGATCGAGTGATGATGTCCATATCGTCTGCGTATCCCAATAGCTGGACTGATTTGTGAAAGATAGTGTCTCTAGTGCTAACATCGGCCCTATGTACTATGTGTGCAAGTACAAAGTTGAAGAAATTGCATAAAAGTGCATCACCTTGACGAAGTCCGGCGCATGTCTGCATGGAACAGTTCTCATAATATGTTGCGATATTGCACAGCACACCGCGTGTTTTCAAGTATTACGTGGCATAACTGGGGTGGCCGTGGTGTAGTGGTACTAGCTATCGCTTCTCACTCGGAAGGTCAAGGTTCGAATCCTAGCCACAACAAGTTTTCATTTGTGTAATTGGAACTCAGTCAGAAAAATCTGCGTGTGAAGGCAGGCATAACACTGACATGTAGATTTGACTGTTGTAGGGTTTTCAAACACAAAAACAACCGTTAAAATTCACAACCTCACCATTCCGAGTGAAGAAAATCTCTCCGTCCTATTCGGACTCCCACCCCTGAGAGTCAATATCGAAAACAAACACACCTGAGTTTCATCACAAACTTTCCTTTCTCTTCCTTCTGCCTTTCCGCCCGCGCCCTGGCAACAGTGTAAGGGTATTCATAACCCCTTAGGCGCGCGTAAATTATAAAAAAAAAAAAAAAAAAAGTTTTATCGGGATTCCAAATTCAGTCAACGCCTTATACTCGTACATACATAGACGATGAATGCTGCCATACGCGGCCATAAAGTCGATAAAGTCGGTTGTGTGCCTTGACTTGGAATTCGTTGGGTTTCTCATATAGTCGCCTTCTTTGCAGATGGGGCAAACAGAGCTGTTACTCTACTTGTCGGACATGTTCAAACCCACAACTTAATGATTATTTAGTACATGCTTCCTACCAAAAGATCTCTGGCTACACTGGGAATGTTAAAGTGCTTTTCGTTAATTCGTCTTTTTTAAATACTCGAGCTCTAAAGGCCTATTACCAAAAATTGGTCAGAGTCAACATTTGCCACCCTCTGAATGTACGCACGTTCAAGATGTTTGGCGCAAATCTGGCGTCTATTATTAAATGGTCAATTTGGCTTGGTTTACCACCTGGGTGTAGCCATGTTTCTTAATAGATATTTTCATGACGAAATCTAGTGCTACTTATCATAGTATTACGATCTGCAGCAAAGTCACTAAGTTCGAATAATTCCCCAAAGATGTACTGATTCTGGCGTGGAAGTCAAGAAGTATGAGTCTTGACATCATATTCTGTAAAGGATCGGTAGGCTCCATCCAGGTTGTCGGAAACTTCTTCCTTGTTAGCGTTATCATCGTCTTCGATAGAAGATCACTTATTGGTTTAAAGCCCATCACTTTCGATACACAACGTGCCACATACTCGTATGCCGCAGCTTAATCTATTCATTGTATTTTCTGGAACGCTTTAATAATAGCCATCAATTTAATTGCAATATCTTTCCTGCCTTACACGCATCACATGAACGCTATATTAGCACTGTCGAACACTTTTTGAAAATCAAATAATATCAGGTGTAATGAAGATCGATACTTCACGCATCATTCAATGATGAACCAACCATAAGGTTATAATGTGGTTAACGCAGCAGGATTCAGGAGAGAAATTTAATTATTTATTGTCAAGATGTTCTTCAATGAATTCAGGGATTCTATTGCCTATTGATTTATTGTAGAAAGCACACGGTCTTCACTCTCCGCTATATTCACTTTCTTGGTAAGCCCCACACGCATTCCCTTTCCCAAGTTTTTGACTGTTCGGGACCTACCTCACTATTAAAACCAGTTAGCCTGCAGTTATCAATGATTTCATCCTAACTAGGAGGCGCGATGCGAATTCCTGAAATTCTAGTGTCAGATAGTTTGTCTTGGTTTTGCGCCTAATTTTTTTCCACAGCGCTGTGCAAAAACAGCAGAGTCCCGTCCACATTCTTCGTAGAGTGTTTGCATAAGTTGTTCTTTGGTTACTTTGTATGCGGTTCTGCCATCGCATATACTTGTTGTTTTTGTTGGCTTTTTTAAACAGTGAGTTGAAAACGTTGTCATGACGAACAGGGATTCAAGTTCACTTCTGCTCGGGTGGTAGCAATGCAAACTTTAATTTGTCGACGTTTTTTGACCAGATATCAACAGATAACTACGTAAAACAGTTTCTCAGTTTTCATTTTTCACAGAATTCCATTGCTCAGTTAAGTTTTCTAAAATGGGGCTGTTCCTTGTTTGTATCTCTCGAACAATCTGATCAATCGTTAATATTGGATCCCTTAATCTTCCAGCCTGGAATCCCATCCTTCGAATTACAGTGTTATTTATTTCTCGGAAAGTTATAGTCTGAAGGTTAGTTTGAAATTTCCTGAAGATGATTTATTTGTTTTTCCGGGGCGCTCAATGACTGTAACGTTTTTTTGATTCTGACCACTGAATCGATTTTGTGCCTTTGATTGGATTTTGAGTCGGAACCAAGTTAACTTCAAGCATATGGTTTGCACACTATTGGATGATTTTCCTCTCGCTTTGTCACAAAATATCGAAGCTGTGCAGCATAAGCTAACTTTCTTAACTGTAGGAACTTCCAAGACTCTACAGAACTGTAATATATGTGTCAAAAGTTGCAGAGAGTCTCGAAGATTTGACTGTCAACAACACAAAAGATGCTCATTTAGGGTATAAGTCAAACGGAACTCTGTTAATAAAACCCGCGGTAAGAACACTCATCAGTGAAAAAAGACTTTCTGAAAGTAGTTCTTGAGTTTACTTTCTAGGAATAAGCTTTCAATTTCTTCATAGCATTCCAAAACTATGAAGTCAGTCGGGAACTCAATTTGTAGAACAGATAATGTAAATTGATACACTAAAATATGTTATCGAGATTGATATCAATACGAATACATGTCAGGAGCCAAGATCATGTTGCTACCGAACGTCGATGTTGGTCTTGTAAATGGAGTATATACCACCTTTCAGGAATTTATTCAGAAAATTAAAAATACAAGTGTTGGGGTGTGTAGGGTTATTCTTTACTAGATTAATCTGTGTAGGGTAAAATACGGGGGTAGAAAAATGCGATTTAAGTGTCATACAAAGCAAATCAGAACTTAACGTTACGTTTACTAGTTTACATTTTATGTAGATTAAGTTAAATTTACATAGTTTATAATTTCAAGGAAAGTAATTAATTTTTAGTTTTAACAAAGCCAAAGATAATAATTGCAATAATAAAAGTATGTTGTACTTCTTCATCTAAATCTATATTGTCCCCTTCAAGGTAGTCCCAATCGACTGCAACACACTTATGCCAGCGCTTGATCCAATCCTCGAAACATTTCTTATATTCGGTTTTCAGTGTGCCCATCAGTGCTTCCTCCGATTTTTCCATTACTTCCTCTCGGCTGCTGAAACGCGTTCCCCCTAGTGGTTTTTGTACTCGATTGAACAGACAGAAGTAACAGGGAGCCAAATCAGGTGAATTCGGTGGCTGTTGGATGGTATTTGTTGCATGTTTCGTCAAAAAACTACGAATAACGATGGAATTGTGCGACGGTGCGTTATCACGGTGCAAAATCCACAAGTTTTCTGCCCACAATTCTGGTCTCTTTCGGCGAATTGCTTCACGCAAACGTCTCATAACGCCCAAATAATACTCTTTGTTTACTATCTGGTCTTCCGGCAAAAATTCATGATACACTACATCGTTGTAATCCATGAAAACCGTGAGCATTGCCTTCTTTTTTGACTGAAACCAACGTGGTTTTTTTGGTCTCGGCTCATTCGGTGAACGCCATTCACTTGCCTGATGTCTGGATTGCATGTCGTACTAATAAACCCACGTATCATCTCCAGTAATGATCCTTTTGATGAATATGGGATCGGATTCAGCCTCGCAAATCATATCTTTTTTGCATGAAATTGAGGTCTTTTGGCACCAACTTTGCTACTAGAGGACGGAAACCCAAATCATTAACCCAAATGTCTTGGACGGATGCATAGGCAATGTTCAAGTCCACCGCTATCTCTCTGATGGTTAATTTGCGGTTATTGACCAACATTTCTTTTATTTCATCAATGTTTTCATCGGTTTTCGATGTCGATGGTCTGCCACTGCGTTCATCATCTGTAATTGACTCACGACCACTTTTGAACCGCTTGTGCCACTGGTAGACGACCGTTTTCTTTAGGGAATCGTTGCCGAAACATTTTTCCAACATTTCCAACCATCGCGCACCATTAAATCCGTTTTCTACGAAAAATTTAATACAAGTTCGTTGTTGCAAATTTAAATCCATTTCTAAAATTGTAAAAAATCGCCAACACACACAGAGATAGATATACTCTTGGCTACGTAACTTTTGCAAATGTCAAACTATGACGCTAAGATTTAGAAGGAATATCAACAACAGATTTAATAACTTAACTGAACTCAAACCGGAATAATGGGAGCGCCACACGGTGGTGTCCCCCAGGAACCTTTTGATCAAGATACACGAATATTTCATAATTGCAATTATATGGCCCTTTCATCGCTGGCAGAAATGTATACGACGGTCAAGCCATCAGTCCTCTTAGACTTTGTTGGAGATGGTATTCACAAGACTAACCTAATATAAAAGCAGTTCCTTTTAGGAATGATACGTGAGAAAGAAAAATTATACTTTGGTATTTTAAAGCACTAGATGCAAGGCAGTTCTGTAGACTAAACTCCCATATTCTTTTCGCAGATGGCAAATCAAATACGTTGGTCTGGTCCATATAATTGAAATAAAAATATAGTTACTATACAATTGGAAAATAAAAACTTTCCTGACGTTCGAGCACTATCGACATTATCGCGAATTTACAAATTTAGTAAGATGGCTGTGAAGCGTTTATTTTACAATTGGATGAATTTAACAATTTTCAGATGCGTAGTCGAAAATCTTTTAGTCATTTACTTAAATACCGCACAATTTTACATATTAAGTATGTACTCGTATATGCGAATAAAAATTTTTGTCAGATATGAAAACAGAATTATGGTATTTTGCCTATTAGAAATAAATACTGCATATGTACCTAGTGTATTTTTTTTACCAACAAAAAATACTTGTTTGCCATACTGTTTAGGTTAAGCAAAATACAAGTTGACTCGTTGCAATAATGCTACAATAATGCTACTCCTCTTTGTTGACGATGTGCGTCTGTCCGTCTGGCCGGCTATCCAAACGACCGACTAGCTGTGGTAGTAGTATTGTAGTGGTTGGGTTTTGTTCGCCATTGCAGGGGAGATACTGTCATTTTGTCACTGATAAATGGCTAGAAATTATGTCAGGCCATGAGGCGCTTAATTAACTCATTCATCCCTTGAGGCCTTAAAATGAAATAACGGTCTCGTTTCGCATACCAAGTACGATTGGTATCCGCATGTACGGTAAACCACGTACTATTTACGTATCCTATCGATGAGCGCACATAACCAATGACCGAAAGAGCGAATTAGTGTATTGGTGGGGAATGAAGTATCAAACGAAGGACGCACATACACTCAATTTGATGTTTATGCCTGAATAGCTGGGTCGCATTAAGTGTCAATGATACACGCAGTAAGGAATATAGAGACAGAGGGAATAATGACAGCAGGTGTGAAAAATCCAATTAAGCGCAGATTGCCGATTGCAGATTGTATGAGATTAATATAATTTTAAAATATATGAGTATGTGCCTTATTATTTTTATATTCAAAGTTCTGACAGGTTAGCGGGAATGGTAAGATTTCCTTTTTACTTCTGGCTTTAACAAACGCATTTGAATATTGCCCAAAGATAATATTGTATTTCATATCTCTCAGCAATCGTTATACGAGGGTTGTCTGAAATGGTTTCCGATAAAGATAGCGGCACTAGTCAATAAAAATTAGTGAATGCTAGTTTTGTATAATTTGACAGTTATGTTACTTACCGAAGTTGCAGTCATTTTGGACGCGCAGCTTTTAGTTGACAGTCGTTTGAGTGAGTCTATCTGAGTGTTTTTTGCGAAAATGGAAAATATTGAGTATCGAGCTGTTATTAAATTCTTGTTTTTGAAAGGCAACACGCCTACGCAAATCAAAAATGAGTTGGACTCTGTGTATGGGGACTCTGCACCATCATTTACCACAGTGAAATTTTGGGCAGCTGAATTTAAACGTGGCCGTAAGAGCTTGGGAGGTGATGATCGTTCGGGTCGTCCAGAAACTGCAACCACTGACGATAACATTGCTAAAGTTCACCAAATGGTGTTAGACGATCGCCGAATTAAAGTGAGAGAGATAGTAGAGGTTATGAAAATGTCCAAAGAACGTGTTTGTTACATATTAAATCAAGATTTAGGCATGAGAAAGGTGTGCGGGCGTTGGGCGCCGCGTTTGCTTACGTTGGACTAAAAACGTGTTCGAATGAACATTTCCAACGCTCTGTTGGCGCAGTTTAGGCGGAATAAATCTGAGTTTTAGCGCCGATTAATTACTGTAGATGAAACTTGGATACACCATTATACGCCCGAAACAGTGGACTGTAAAGGGCGAGCCGGCTCCAAAAAAAGCAAAAACTGTTTTTTCGGCTGTTAAAGTGATGGCGACTGTTTTTTGGGATAGTAAAGGAGTTATCTTAATCGATTACCTTCAAAAAGGAACAACCATTACAGGAGCATACTATGCATCATTACTTGCCAAGCTGAAGGCAAAAATTGCGGAAAAAAGGCCACATTTACAGAAAAATAAAATTCTGTTTCACCAAGACAACGCGCCGTCTCACACTTCAGCGGTTGCCATGGCGAAAATCCATGAATTACGGTTTGAACTGCTTGACCAACCGCCTTAGTCACCAGATCTAGCCCCAAGCGACTTCTTTTTGTTCCCTCATCTAAAAACTGCGCTCGGAGGACAGAGATTTTCGTCAAATGAGGAGGCAATCATCTTCGTGAACAATGATTTTGCAGAGAAAAACGCCAAGTACTATTTGGACGGGTTATAGGGATGGGAGCATCGCTGTGAGAAGTTTGTAGAGTTACAAGGAGACTACTCGTATGTAGAATAACAAAAAAAAAATTTGAGAGAACATGTCTTCTTCGGTCGGAAACTTTTCAGTCAACCGTCGTACATATCTGTTAACTGCCGCGCACAGGCTTTGAATAAGGAATATCCAAAAAAATCACATACCAAAAGTCATGTATGTACATACATATATACTAGTATATACGAGTATAGATAGATATACATATATGACCTCATAAATCGGCCCATTCCCAAGCATATCCAAAAGTCGTGATCAAATAGTCGAATGCGTATATCCATACATAAGTTAGTTTTCGTTTCAGTAGCAGGTAGCGTACTATTAATCAAAATACATGCTGTCATCAAGAAAGTACACCACCGTCCCCAGAATGTCCCCATAGGCAATTCTAATTTCAGCAGTTACCAGCAGCAACGACATCAGCGCAGAAATCAGACGCAGAGTTACTCTTGTCAATCGCTTTTTCTTTGGCCTTAAGAGGCAACAGAGCCCTCTCTCATAAGACCAAACTGGTTGTTCAGCTTGATTTTCAGGGAAATAAAAAGAAGAAGAATCAATCACGAGCTGTACAGGCTGTACAGCGACATTGGCCAAGTCAGGCGCCTGCGAATCCAATGTCTGATGACTGGGCCATATTGAGCAAATATAGACCACAGCTCCAGCTCCACGAGTAGTCAGATCTAATTTTTTAATTCAATTTTGGTGGGGGCTGAGGCCCCCATTTATTGGCTTAATACAAGATTAATCTAACTTAAAAACAAACAGAAAGGCTGAAGAGCTAGGGACCATGGAAGTGATGGAGGAGATCTTGTTTGAGACGAGGAGTGCTCAGGTGGAAATCAAAAAGCGAGAGGTTTGAATTGACATTTTGGAGCATACGGGAGATTGGTTCGTTGGAGCCATAAGAGGTGCGGTGGACCGGTAGATTCGTTCTTTTAACGAATTCATATTTAGAAGTTTGAGGCGGTCCTGATAGGAAGGTAAGATTAAAGGGTCGTTCCATGGCAGACCATGGATAGCAAATCGGAGGAGTCGACGTTGAATACCCCCGATTCGGGAAACACGAACCCGGTGAAAGGGGGACCAAGCTTGACTGGCATACTCATGCAGGGGGCGAACAAAGCTAATATAGAGAGATATAGTTACATACGGATTGGAAAATTCCTTGGACTACCGTTTAATAAAGCCAAGTGATGAGTTTCCTTTGAGGATCGTCTTATCGATATGTGAACGGAAATTAAGCTCACAGTTGAATAATATGCCAAGGTCTTGAAAAGACTGAACCAGGGGGATTGGTTGATCATGGAGAAAATTAAGTCGGGGAAGAGACGGGGTGCATTTACGTATTAAGTTCTATTCTATAATATAGCATTTTCTATATTAAGTTCTATGCAGTTTTTGAGGCACCAGATTGAAAACCGATCAAGGTCTTCTTGAAGAAGGGCAGAGTCACGGGGAGAGGAAATAGTTTTAAAAAATTTAGTTTCGTCAGCGTAAAGGGATAGGGAGGAGTGTTTAATGACTCTCTCAACATCGTTAATAGTAAGAACGAAGAGAAGAGGGCCAAGATGACTGCCTTGTGGAACTCCAGATGAGGCCAGGAACGGAACAGAAACGGCGGATCTAAACCGATCACTATAATATCGGTTTACCAGGTAAGAAGAAATCCATTTTATTAAGAGAGGCTCAAAGCCGAGAGCAGAAAATTTGAAGAGGATCAAACGCTTTAGTGAAATCAGTTGCGATAACATCGATTTCTTTGCCATTTTCTAAGGCTGAGAGAGTAAAAGACAAGAATTCAACTAGATTTGTGGTATATAGTTGATCTACCTTTTAGAAAACCATGCTGTCGGGGTAAAATAAAAGGCTTGCATATGATGCTTAAGGCTTCGTATAAAATGCTTTCAAAGAGTTTGGGTATATGAGAAAGTTTCGCAATGGGACGATAATTGGTAACTTCATGCTTAGATCACTTTTTGTGTATCGGGATTATAAAAGAGGTCTTCCCAATTTGGGGAAATTATCCCTGTGTAAGGGATAGACGAAAAACGTAGGAACGGGATAGAGCTGGTTGGAAGAGCATTTTTTAGGAAACACGGCGTGGAGTGTGTTTCCATCTGGGCCCATCTGGGCCAGGTACAAATTCAACTTTAAGATTTAGCAACTTTTCTTCAATAACTGCAGGGATCTGGTACGAAGGAGTTATTGGCAAATGATTATTTGTAAAATATGGCAAACTGCGGGGGGAGGCGACTGAAGGGGAGAGTTGTGGAAAAATGAGAGAAGAAGTGGAGGATGAAAGTTATCAATAGTTGAAAGAGATAGAGGATAACACGATACTGAGGAGTTGATGGGATCAGTTGTGAATATAAGGTCTAATTGCCTTTCCATATATTTGGAAACGCCACTGACTTGACATAAACTAGGCATTCGGTAGAAATGGGATTGGAAGCAATGAAAAAAGATAGGTCTTCAGATGGAGTCCACTTCAGCTGAGGCAGATTAAAATCGCCGAAAATAATGATATCATCAAGCGAGTCTGATAAGTCGATCAAATTGTCAATTGCTGCAATAGCAAGAATGTAACAACTCATAACATACAAGCATCTACCAGAAAGTGTTATTTTAACCGACACATAGTCGAGCTCAGGAGAAGATAAAGTTGCAACGAGAGAGGAGTCCAAGCTGTTGTGAATAGCCAGTAGGACACCTCAACAAGGGGATTCAATCAAGGGGAGTGTGCGAATATCATCCCGAAAAACATTAAAAGAAAGAGGGAATAACTCCTGTTTTCTTATGTTGGAGATAAGATTAGTTTCGGTCAGAGCGTAGATATCTATTGGGAGAGCATGAGATTGGCGGAAAACTGTGTGGGTTTTAGAACGCAGTCCTCTTATATTCTGGTAATAGAAGGTGAGAGAGAGGTTTTGCATGGCTTTTTAGGGTCGAAAAAATTTATCGTGGTCAAGTCGACTGCGTTGGAGGTGTGAGACTGTTTTAGAGTGTACATAGTGGCGAAGTGTGGCAAGATTGTCTGTTTCCTGAGACTGGTAACGTCGGTAGGGAGGCCTTCCTGCTGGATAGAAACCATGACGCTTGTTTTTGTTTTACCTTTGTAGCACACCGAGCCGGATTTATCGTGCAGATAAGCGAGATATACATAGACGTATGTTCTCATATACCTTTTTATCTCTAAGCCTAGAGAGCGCATAATAGGGGGAGTTGGAGTATGGGTGGGAGGCTTAAAATTAGGGTAAATTTTAGTTTTAAAATTTCAATTGGAGCTGGGTTTGTTGTGGGAAGAGGAGGACGGTCTTGACAAATTGGATTTACTTGCTAACTTATTTGTTGGTTTAGGTATGACGGACTGCTTGACTTTATCCTGCTTCTTGGTCGTATTTGCCAACCATATCCAGACACGCATCTTTCCAAGATTGAAATTGTTGCTGGCAGGATTATGGAATAACCGTTCGTATATGGCCGGAAGATTGAGCTCGAAGCTGCGCTTGCTTCTGTTCTGAAATGTGGGAAGCAAATTGCAGTGGCTAATGGTAATGCCATATTTCTTTTCGAAGAAATTTGAGATCCAATCAACATCAGCGTTTGGGGGGGCGCCTTTGATAAGAAGCGTGGTGACCAATTGATTCTTCAAAGCAAGCTTATCAAGTCTACGTTGCCATTAGGAAGGTGTCCAAGTTGAATGAAAATGATTGATAAGCTTCCGTGGGGCAGCGATAAGAGAAGCTGACATAGAAGTGTTCTCTGTTTTAAGGTTGGAAGAAACTTCCCAGGAATCAGTGGGTTGAACCGTGCGCAGGTGATTCATATGTGGGGGTGAGCGTGAATCAACTTCACGTTCCATTAATTCAGCCATGTATTATAGGGAACATTCTGGTAAGGCTGGGGGAAGTTTGGTGTATCAAGGATTTTGCTGTTTATTGTTGCGATGTGAAGTTCAATATCGCATACGAGGGATCGAGTCGCAGTAAGTTCGTAACGACATCGTTCACTTTGTGTGACGAGGACTGAAAATGAATGTCTATATCGTCACGCAGGGAGTTTATCAACTCGCAGGTTTTTTTTTTGGAGATAACCTGAGCAGAACACATAGCTGTAATGTTACTCAATACTTTATCCAAGTGACGTTAGGGAATTTCTTCATTCCTGGATCTCCTGAAGTCTAACTCGATTAGCCCAGCAATTTGTTTATCCATGTGCTTTACTTTTGATTTTATTAGATCGGCTGAGTTCTGCACTGAGTTACGTAACTCTTCAACACTTTTAACACTGCTTTCAATGACCGAAATTTTATCCGTAATCCTTTTGGCGAGTACGTCTTGGTAGGAGTCATTTGAATCGCTTAGGCATTTTATTGCCAAGAGCACGTGCGAAAGTGAGATACTCTTACACTCATCACAGAAGAAAAGTAGGTTATCGGAGAATTCTTTAATAAACACCGTATTTCTTTTGTTTAATCCGACACAAACGGCATGAAAGGCGTTCCCACAAATGCCCTTGCAAGCTATCCAATCAGCATTGTTGTCATCGATTACACAAATGGCAATTCCGCAAGACATGTTTAAATTGGTTGTGTAGGTCAGTGAGGGCTTAAAAATAGGTCGAGTTATTATTATTGTTTTTTTTAATGTTGATAGGGGCTTTTATTGGCATTGAAATCTGCCAGTAGACAAAAAACAAAATGAATTCGAGCACTTGGGGTTATTAGCCGGAAAATGCAATTTGACTTAATTTAGAACTGAAAATGAAACAGGTGAATAGGGAGAACAAGAAAAACACGTCTAACTGGTTTGAGTAACTGACCTCGGTGGACGGCGCAGCACAGGACGATCGCATTTAAGGTGGCGCATGCAAGTACAATGTGACGTAAAGCAACTTGGTTTATCATTATAGCTGAAGCGGCCGTTGGTTGAGGCCCAAGTACACCCCTGACAGTAGTGCCTCCTAAGTAACCCATAAATATTAAATACAGGGTGAATGACTCGAACTCCAACTTTTTAAAATGCTATAATTTTTTTATTTTTTGATAAATTTTATTGTGCTGAAGCAAAAAATGTTGGAAAATACATCAGTTTTCAAATTGTATTAGTAGTTTTCAATATGTCCATTTTTGGCGAGAATAATGGCCTTGAGACGGCCGAAGAAAGCATCGCACGCTGCATACAAGTGGCTCTGCCATTTGGCCCATTCCCGGCGAGGTGCTTGTCTGAGGTGGTCCAAACTTCGGTATTTTTTAGTGCCAACCTGCGCCTTTAAAATACCCCAGAGAGAGAAATCCAACGGATTTGCATCCGGAGAATTTGCAATCCATTGTGTCGAAGAAATGAAGTGTGGGACATTGTTTTTTAACCAATCTTGGTTGACGTGCGCTTTGTGAGACGGTGCCGAGTCTTGTTGAAATGTCAACGGTCTCCGACTGAAATGATTGTTTACCCAAGGCTTCAATAGTGCCTCTAAGACAGTTTCACGGTATACGATCGTATTAATTTTGACGCCACGGTCCAAAAATTCGAGCTGAGATGGTGGCCCAAACCATCACCATCGGTGCTGCCTGCTTTCTGGTGGCCGTCCGAAGGTGTAAATTTTCGAAGGACCTCTCTGTGTGTTGCATCCGTTCCAACGATATGTTGAGCTCACGAGCCATTTTTCTTCCACTTCGACGCGGATTGCGCTCAATTCGAGCCTTCACTCTCGGAACCATTTCTGCCGATGTTGCTGCTTTTTTATGACCACCTCCATGGCGTTTTGCACCGCTGCCAGTATGATGGTAACGAGCTATGGTTCGAGACACAAATGATTTATTCACGTTGAGGTGCTGGAGGGTTTGTGGTTTTCCAGCCAAATATAAAGCAATCACACTATCACGTTTGAATTCCATCGCGGATAAAAATTTTTCAACACAACTGAGACGCAAATCGTTTAAAAGGCTTGTAAATAATAAAATTATCTGTCTTGTGTCAATATTTGAGTGTGCATGCGAGGATGTATAAATGCTCTAAGAACAGATTCGAAAAATGTAAGACAACGAAAAGCAATCAGCCGACAATCTTAACTATTATAGAGATTGAATTCCCTAACTATAATACAAGATTGACTATGATTACCTCGGAAATACTTACAATACATACAATTCACAGGTAGGAGTCACGAAGCATTCAGAAAGTGATTTTACGAGTTCAAGAAATACGCCGGAATTGCTCATTGAGATGTGGGTTGCCCTTGGCACTTTCGATGTTATCAAAATACCAGCAATTAAAAGTTGCACTCACCGAAACATTAAGACGACAAGTTACTCAGCTAGAACTCGGTTGAGGTTTGGAATTCGCAATTTCGATGAAAGCAACTGCCACCCCAATTTCTATCCCTGAAGAAGAAGTTTGATGGTAAGAGTGTTTGTTAAACGATGTTGAAGAGTTCGTCGATTTGTTGACTTAATTAGATACACACAATGAGAAGAGAATGATGCATTTGGCACGCACCAAATCATGTGCACCCAAATTAACTGCAGTAGCATATTCGCCCACCATTCGCCGTCTGTACTGTGGAAGCAATGGAGCTTCCGATATAAGCGGTCCAAACTTGGTCACTATAAGAGCAACCGACGAGCACGAAACTGTCAATATGAACTTAGATAATGGTTCAGATTTGCTGAATACAGTAAAAGGAACCGGCCAATGCTCCTTCACATCTACACATGCCGCACGCTTATGATAGACTTTAAATATTTGCTCAGGTGTTTGCATACTCCTACAAGTTTCATAGTACTTTCGAATTCTATCTAATAAATTCAGAGCGGTCTTATACTCAAAACTAGGATAGATAAAGACCTTATATTTATATTGAGGCCAGATCTGAGGGGGAAATGTATTTCTTAAATCGCTTAAGGAAACTTCAACATTTCGCCATAGGTTGTCATTGACACACACACTGGGAATGGTAAGTTTTTCAGTTTGAATAACGCAAGTATCTTCAATGGATAATAGTATGTTGGTGTCAAAGTTTTGGTTTAATGTCAGAAAACAGCATTGTGTTTTGGAAGTACTAAATTTCACATAGTTGCTAGTTATCCGATTAGTTTTGCTGTTAATATCGGAATTTATTGAACTTAACATATGCAGCCGAAGAACAGGGACATACTGTCGTCAAAATAGAAATCGTTGATAAAAATTAAAAATTGCGTCGGCGACAGAACGATATCCTGGGGCACACCAACAGAGCACAAATGGATATCAGACCTTAAGCCGTCGAACACAAGTTAGGGGATAAAGATAGGGAGAAACTGAAATAGGAAATCATGTCAGGGTCGAACAAAAAGAAATGAAAGAAATGGGAGACTAAGAACGAAGGTAAAGAAGAAAACAATTTAAGAAGGTCAATGAAATTTAATTCAATAGAAAGCCAGCTGATCATCTTTCGATGTGGACCAGCTGTTCTCCAGTAGACAGTAGCAAGGCCGTGGAATTTTTTTTTTTGTGTTCAGAGGGTGACGTCCGAAGAGTAATTCTTCGTGTTCGGACGTGGAAAGTAATATACCGAGGAGAGTCTAAGATCCGGTACGGAAAACGACGTTGTATTTTTGAGTTGAGTTCGGCACAGTAGGCAAACTCATTAAACTTTTAAATGCAATTACCGAACATACGAGTATATGCTAAAAAAAAAAGAAACGTGAAAACGGTCGGTGAAGTTTCTTCCCTGGGTCTGCCACCCATCTGTGAACTAACCCCAACCCCATTTCACCTATGCCTAAAGGTCATAACGGCGCGTAATAAGAAAAAGGGAGGCACAAATTAAGCCTGGTGCGTGAGAAGTGCTGTCTTTTTTTGTATGGTGCAGGTTAGCTACATAGCTATACTCGTGATCTTCGGCCCCTCCAAGCTACATCGCCAACAAGAGGTGGTGCGTGGAACTTTCTCAACTGACGAAAAACAAATTATTAAATATTCAAAAAAAAAAAAACAAAAATGCAAAAGTGAATTACAGAAAAAAAAGTGAAAAAAATTCTTATAGAAAAAAAGGGGGTGAATTCCTCGTAAAGCCAAATATATTATATACATGTGTACATACGATTATAGAGCCATAGAATTTGTAAAGAAGTGTGAATTCTAGGTTAAGATACGTGTATACATATGTATGTAGATTTGCTTTTTTTAATTAAATTGTCTAAAGTAAGTTTAGCGTGTAAGTAAAAGAGTGAGGGATTATTTTTTTGAATTTTATTTTATATTCTGTTTTGCGAGGGGAAACAAAAAAAAAAGCATTTGTTTCTTTTACCAATTTTGCTCAAAGGATTCTTCAAGCGCTGGCGCTAGAATCACGAGAAATCTGCTAAAAGCGGTAAGTTCTAAGTCTATTTAATTTTTATTTAAGGCTTGAATTAGATTAGCCATACAGTATTTTAGATAAATAAAATTCAAAACGTCACAATTAGATAGTAAGTTCCTCTTTTTGTGAATTTCCTTTAGTAACAATAATAAAATTATAACGGATTTTGTAGTGATTTGAAGCACGGTGTGTGGATGGGCGGATCGATCGGCCTTCGATGAGGCCGACTGTGACTGGACGTGACGTTCAAACGATAATGACATAACAAAAAATGACCTGACGGACTTCCGCCGATTTTTTTTTCTACAGGTGGCGACTGGGAGTCCCTTTATTCTAACAGCTACCAATCACAATTTCTGGCCAGGGTGGTAGTGAAGGATTGCATTTTGCGATAAGGGTGGGCTGGCCCTCCTCAGCCAACATCATTCGGCTTATTTCAGGTCGTGATGAGCATTCATCGCTGTGTTGTACTGCGTCAACTTTATTCGGTGTAGGGTACATAGGGTTAAGTTAGCTTTAGGTTTAGTTATAAATCCGTCAATTAGGTTTCGGTATTTTAGGGATTAGGTTAGCGTAGGTTTAGCTAGTTTTAAGCGCGTGAGCCGCGGCCTTGCGTTGTGATACAGATTTTGATCCTGCTGTTTCCTTTCCTCTTTTTTCTGTCATTTTCCTCTCCTCCTTTTAGTTAACTTAAAGCAACGTAGCTTTCTCCAGGCTATCCTTGTTTTCATTTTTTTTACAATTTCGGCGCGAAACAAAAAGGTAAGCTGAGTTGAGATGCACGAAGAAGCGGCAAGCGTACCACTGCCATCTACTCCTGCATCATGGATGCCTCCGTGGCCAACTGACTCCTTACAAGGACGAATTAAAAGAGACGAATTGTCGGAAAGCGCCGATTTCAGATAAGGAAAGGTTGAGATCTCCTACTAGAATGTACTATCTTTGGGTTGTGCATCATCAGTCAAAAAATCCACTGCGTGAACTACCGGTCGATAGGATTCAATTGGTATGTAACGAAGTAAAATTTATTTGTTGGAATGAAACACCAAAGTCCATAAAGGCAGCATTTGGGGAGTGTAATATTGACACATATTAACTCAAAACTATCAGTGTGAGAACTGTCAACAGGAGTTGTGAGAAAACAATTCCGGATTGCAAGTAATACACCTCGGCCATAGGGATTATCAGCTCTTTCAAATCCATCTTTTCGAAAAGCGTTGAAATTTGTAGGAAAAACCTTATGGGTTTCAATATCAGGAATTAGATTTGTTTCGGTAAGAGCAATTAGGTCATAGGAGAGCTTTTGAGAATTGAGATATACGGCGTAGATTTTAGAGCGTATACCTCTTACATTTTGGTAGCAGATGGACAGGCATGGATACAAAATTCTTTTGGTTAGGAACTGTAGTTTTTAAAGTGTGAACGAATTCTTTGTAAGTGGAAGGAGTTGGTATTCGAAGAAAGCGTAGACAGATGGTTTTGAACTTCGTCAGGAGAGATGTCAAAGTTCTCATGGCAGTGAACAAAAATTTGCATCTATTCATCTGGCTTGATAGGAAGGCCCTGTCATTGAATGGAAACCATAATATTGCTTTTGGTTATGCCATCAATGCAAACAGAGTTGGGTTTGTTGTGCAAATAGGCAAGGTAGAGCCGAACATTTTCATAAATGTGGCCGAGACACTATGGATCTAAAATCTAGACTAGTGAGGGAAGTTGGATCAGGGGGATTAGTAGAGAAATAAAGAAGACGGAGTTGGGTTAAGTATATGGGGAAAAATAAGGTTAGGATGGGTCAAAATGGGGCAACGTCAATTAGAACTCGGTTAGAAGGCGCAGAACCAAGGTTAAATGAAACTCTGTTATGAAGCAAATTTAAAGGTTTGGTGATAGGAGGGAGAAGTCTTGGTGTCGGGGCTGGGGCACTGGTGTTCTTTATATATGGAGCAAACGGAAGAAGGTGTGAGAAATCTTGGAAAAATTTTAAAAATTTTGATCTTAAATTACGAGTTTAGGTTGAGATGTTGATGATAACAATCTTTGTGGGAGCGAATACTGTGCTTTGAGAGCTTGCCGCTAGGAACCGGCACTAGTCATCAATTGTTTTATTTGGTTTTATTCGATTTCGAGTTAGCTCAGCTGATACCAATAATGCTAGGATTATTAAAAAGGTAAGTGAGTCTATGTTCTGAGTCGTACGTTATTATATGGCAAGTCAAATTTAATTTACTATGACAGAAGGGCGACAGAGAGATTTTTGAAACTAGTCTATGTTAGAGAAGCGAATGAATGATTAGTTCTATCTAATCTATCGTTTTCGACATACTCGTATCCATTTCTTTATAATACTCGTATTGTACCGAACGTCCTCTTCAAGCCCGAGGCATGTAAAGTTAAAAGTAACATAGACATCAATCTGGTGCGAACTTATTTACTTCCTTCAATTCTGCAAGGCTTTTGATTGAATCTTCACAAGAATTTCCTGACGCTGACGTTTAACAGGCTTCGTGGAGCTGACATGCTTCCATGTCCCACTATGATCAAAGGGGTTTTCACGAGCGTTATGATTATGCTAAGTCTATGTTCGATAGACAACTGCAATCGTAAGATACTACCAGGACCTCTGCTGATCTAGTGTGCTGCAATATTAAGGCAGGAAGAATGTCGGTTTCGCTTAAAAACAAGTACGACGAAGAAATCGTTTTCGTAATGATTCGAACGATATAAGAAGATTACAGCCGTAAATATCACTTATTAATATAAACTAGACCATGATACAGGATATTTTCGTAGTATGATACATAATGCCTTGCAGCTCCTATTTGGTTTTCGCTGGAAATATGAAACCGTTGTGTATTTCGGTAAAACTTGTTTGTACTATAATATATGTTCAAATCAGCAATACCCAAGAGCACCGAAGTATTTCTTCTCTTGGAAAATACCAACAATGCTAATCTAGTCGAGTTTTTGAATTTCACAATTCCCAAAGGAATTGTCTTGGAAAAGAATTTAATCTCTTTCGCGCTATATAGTATTATCTCGTATCTGCACACGCATTAATTCTCAACTGCTATTTGTTTGGTGTAGAACGGTTGTGAAAGAATGATCTAGAAATAAATAATAATTTTAGCTCTGGTAACTTTTTCACACAATTTACCATTGCACCCGGAATTACCCAACTCCAAGAAGATATGCAACCACTGTGATCCTTGAGTTGCACACCATCTGCTTAAAGAATGCATAAAAGCCAAACAAGGATGAGTTCAACTCAAAGGAACAATATTACACATTGAGATATTTTACACTAAGGACAACCAGCCAGGATTCGCTTGATAAGCAATAGCTTCTACATCCCCTACACAGCTTTTTGTAAGTTAGTGCCGACGGGTGAGTGAATAAGTGAATGTATATTATGGGGATAACAAAGCAAAATGCATTCATTCCTTCAACACCTATCCGTAGGTGTAGAACTTCTAAACATACACCTACACAATCTATGAGCTACGAGTACGAATTCAAAATGGTTAGAAATGAGCAAGAACCAACACAAAGGTGAGTACAATAACACTGCGACTACATAACTGTAATAAGGCAAACATAAGCCAAAAGAAGGCGAATTCACGCGGGATTTGTGCAAAGGATTTCCATTTTCTCACATCCGTACCTCACCGCACCATACAACACAGAAGAGCAGAGCCAGTCCTTAGAAAATATGTAAATTTTTCCACATATAACTACATGCATATATGAAACTGCCATTACATGGTTCAAGAAGGGTCTCCGTTTTACCACACGAGCCTTCGAGTGCTAGTAAGAACTACGAGTACAACGAGTGTGCCGCCTTTGGCCTTTACATTGGAAATGTTAAAATGCATTTATCTCCTGGGAAGAAGGTGATGATGATAATGATGATGGCGATAGGATTCTTGTTATCCTGCCATTGTCGCTCCCGCCTGCCATTGCCAGTGCCATTGCCATTTCCATATCCGCAAAAATGGCAAAAAAGTGCGGATGATTTACGTAGAAAACATTTGTGTTCCGTGTATTAGTGGAAGTTATAGATATCGTTAGAGGATCTCTCTCTCTCTTTATGCTATGACGGTGTGAACAATTTTGAATTTAAATAGCTTTCTTAGAATAGTTTTGAATATTTTATTGCAATCGATATTAGTTTTCTTTTTACTTGCCGCCACTTGCATTCGTTTATATATATTGAATAAATCATTGAATAGGGTGAACAAACTTATCACGTATGGATTCACAAAACACAAATTCAAAAGAAATTTGAAACATACAATACATAGACCAGCCGCAAGCCGCAAGCCTCTAGTAGCTAGTGCTGTAATTCCTATTACTATAATGTAAATTTATTTTATATTGTAATAAATAATAATAATAATACAATATATAGAAAAAAAATACTTTATCTACAATAAAAAGAACACTTTAACGACCAACCGTCAGCGTCCATCATAGCCACCTTTAGAGTTGACATAGATACGAGCTGGCACATTTGTCATGTATGTAAGTACAAAGCTTTCTGGAAATTGAAAAGAACAATAACTAAATATTCATTTATGTTCATCAAATCGCTAAGTCTTGCGTCCTGCCACATTCACCTGCTTAACATCACGCAGGCAATATTTCATTTATGCTGTTAAGCTCTGGAATGGTCTACCCATTCGTGTGAAGTCCTTAATCGAACGCCGTAAATTCCTAACAGCTTGTTTCGAATACCTCTCCAGTTTGAACTGATTTAACTTCTTGTTTTAATAAGTCCTTTTTCTTTTCTCTCGTTCTTGGTTGCGCTTAATTTTTCTTTAACTCAAAATTTTGTTTTCTTTTATTTATTACATGTATTTTCTTATTGTTCTCTTTAATTTTAAATAAGCACTTTTTTCTTTAAATGTTATATTATGTTATTTTATATCCTGTACTAATTATAAGTTTACCTTGATGTACAGTGTTGTTTTTGAACTAATAAACTAAACTAAACTAAACTAAACTAAACTAAATAGATTTGTTGTTGACGCGTTAGAGTGGGGTCGACCAAGACCTAGTCACTTTCATTCGCTGTGTTGATTGTCATGTCATTTTGTGTAGAGAGAGAGAGAGGTCCCATGATTTGTTTTCGACTCTGAATGGCAGGAGAGTAATTGGCTTATTTATAGGCACCATCACTGATAAGTGGTGGCGTTAGAAAAATAGCTGCTGGCGCTATTTGAACCCAGGATCGCTTGCGTAGTAGTCGACAAATTAAGCTACTGCACCACGTTATAATACAAAGAACGTACAAATTGGGTGTTTGATCGAGTTTTCCAAACGGACGGTTCGGCGTTCAAATCTCAACCTTCTTCTTTCAATTAACTTTAATCATGACCTGAGTAGTTGTTGAAAACAAGTTTAATTACACAATCAAATTAGCTAGTCTCTCCATTAAATATTGTATGCCGCCCATGGAGCGAAATACCCACTGAGTCTAAAAATCTTGAGTCTCTCTGCATTCAATTTTCATATGCTCTTGAGTGTTAAATTCTTTTAGAAAAAAAAAAATTAAAGTAAGCAAATTTACCCCAAGTAGTAACAAAAAATTGTAACAGTAACAAGTTCACTACACTTGTTCCTCTGCCTGCTGCTGGTGGTAAGGTAATTAGCCTCAGCAAAAGTAAAATCAGTAGAATGTTGTACCCCTGTTAAGTCAATAAAAGGTAGTCAGGATTTGACATGCCCGACCAACCACGAGAAGGGCAAAATGCGCGGTAGTGAAGGCATGATAACGGAAAGACTCATCGAATGAGAGATCCAATGTTTTGCAAGAGATGACTATGACAGATATCACCTACTATGATTCAATCAACAATGCCTAATTGCGAAGAGTTTGCTGAACCCAGCAACATCAGATGATTCTGCAAACACACAAAGCAAAATCTATAAATTTGAGAAGCAGTCCAAACGAAACGGAAAGCTAATTTAGTCACCGTCTCCCCGGGACTTATAGATGTTTTCAAGAAGTGGTTTTACCATCTTCTGAATGGGGTTGTTTACAGGATTAAGCGAGTTATGAAATCAGGTTGAAATTAAAAACGAAGAGGCTTGAGTTAACCTATCCGTGCATACGGGGATTGGTTCGTTGGAACCATAAGAGCTGCGGTAAACAGAAGAGATGAGGACAATGTAGATTATATTAGATGCGCAGTCGATAGAGCCTGAGAGCAGTCGATGAATGAAAAGAATGTCAGCAATATTCGTACGTTCTTGTAATTAGTTTGGGGCGGTCCAAATAGGGAGGTAAGATTAAAGTAAAAGATCGTTACTGGGTAGACCACGGAGAGCAAATCGGAGGAATCGACGTTGAAACCCTCCATTCGGGAAACATAAACTGGCATACTCAAGCAAGGGGCGAACAAACGTAACATAGAGAGATCTGGTTACGTACGGTCACAGTCGAATATTGTTGCAAGGTCTTCAAAAGATTGAACAAGGGTAATTGATTGACCATACGGAAAATAAGGTTAGGGAGGAAACGGGTTGTATTTACGTGAAAAGTTTATATATTGGCATTTCGTTACATTAAGTATAGGGTCCGCTATCTAACGTTTTTCTTTTCAACTAGTGCTTATTTCGTGAATGGTAATACTTAGCTCATGTCTGATTTGACAGATAATTAGTTTTATCCTTCCGCTGAACGAATATGGTTGTGTATACGCTTCGCTAAATGGGCCTGCGATCGACTTAGAGAAGATGCCGATTTTGCCAAAAAAATCATCTTTTCAGATGAAGCTCATTTTGATCTTGGCGGGTATGTAAACAAGCAAAATTGTCGCATTTGGGGCACAGAAAACCCGCACACATACATTGAAAAGCCGATACACCCAAAACGAGTCACTGTTTGGTGCAGATTTTGGTCCAGAGGCATAATTGGGCCATTTTTCTTCGAATGGCCGTTACAGTCAATGGCTATCGTTATCGGGCCATGTTGAACGAATTTTTGTTCACAAAAATTGAAGAGGAGGATATTGGCAACATTTGGTTTCAACAGGACGGCGCTACGTGCCACACAGCCGAAGCTACACTCGATGTTTTGCGACCTGTTTTTGAAGATCGCATTATCAGCCGCAGAGCTGATGTCGTTTGGCCACCCCGGAGCTGCGATTTGACACCGTTGGACTATTATTTGTGGGGTACCGTAAAAGATAAGTGTTACGCCGACAAGCCAGAGACAATTGACGCTTTAAACGACAATATTCGTGAAGCCATTGGTGAAATACAGCTGCACACAATCGATAATGTGCTTAAAAATTGGACCGATAGTGTAGGCTACTGCATGGCTAGGCGAGGCAGCCATTTGAATGAAATTATTTTCCATTATTAACCGGAAGGATTGTACTTTCAAATAAAAAAAGAAATTTGAGAAAATATTCAGTAGTTTTTTTTTATAGCATTTTCAAAAAAAAAACATTTTTGGCGGACCCTTTACTAGCTGACTCCGCAGGTGTTGCCCTGTGTCATTTCAAATAGCTGAAAATCTGTGGTCAATTGTCCATTGCAATTGATGCTTTGTGTTGAAATATTTGCTGGATGGGTTACGGTCGGGTTGATTTTGAATTGTATTTCACCTCATTGAAGCACTCTGTGATAAACGATATTTTTCGTTTTGTTGTCAGGTGCGAAAATGATCAAAGTGCATGGTTTTCCGACACGGGAACATGCGACATACAGTTGACCGTGTGAAAAACATTCATTTTCCAAATTCAGGCCACAAAAACTTAATGATTGGCCTTGTGATTTATTGATTGCCGTGGCGATTGCGAGACGAATTGGAAATTTGGGGGGTGGCCGTGGTGTAGTGGTACTAGCTATCGCTTCTCACTCGGAAGGTCAAGGTTCGAATCCTAGCCACAGCAAGTTTTCATTTGTGTAATTGGAACTCAGTCAGAAAAATCTGCGTGTGAAGGCATAACAATGACATGTAGATTTAGCTGTTGTAGGGTTTTCAAGCACAAAAACAACCGTTAAAATTCGCAACCTCACCATTCCGAGTGAAGAAAATCTCTCCGTCCTATTCGGACTCCCACCCCTGGAGAGTCAATATCGAAACCAAACACACCTGAGTTTCAAACCACTACATCACAAACTTTCCTTTCTCATCCTTCTTTCTTTCCGCCCGCGCCATGGTAATAGTATAAGAGTATTTATAACCCCTTAGGCGCGCGTAAATTATAAAAAAAAAAAATTGGATTCGCTTAAACTCGCTTGGGATCATTGGAATTCTCGAAATGAGAACTTCCTCGCTTTTGAACTTTCTCTCTAGTACTCTCGCGTGAATCACATTGCTCATGAGTTTTGTGACCGTTAAACGTGTTCCGTTCCAAAATTTTGGTTGATTGAGATTGCGAAGCATGATGACTACTGAACCAACCTTCAATTGTAAATAGTGCGTGTGCGGTTGCTAGCCAGGCACATCCAATGAATTCAAAAACTCAGTTGGATAGTTGGTTGCTTTGTCTTCGTTTGTTACACAGTCGATAGATTTGAAGGAATGCAGGGAACCAACGATTTGATTTTGAATTGTGCAATTTAAGTGATCCACATACTTGTTCTTTGCCGCTAAAATTGCTCTTTCACTCAACCAATCGTAGTTTTTGTGGTTAACAAAGATGTTCGGAAACACTTTGTTGATAAGCTCCTCTTTCGTTGAAACGAAATTGCAAAAATTCGGCTGGGACGAAATCAATCCATTCGATGCGTCGGCAGAATACGACCATTACCGATAGTAAGCAGCTGATTGGAAAACACTTCGGCAGATGGATCGTTTAGCAATGCAACTCTCATGTTTGTCGTCAGCTGAAGTTTCTTCATATAACGCCACAATATCGATGATTTGAGGCAAGCATTGATCTCATCGGCAGCGGTCGATCGTGGTATTACTGGTAGTGTTTGCCGGAAATCGCCTGAGAATAAAATCAATGCACC
This sequence comes from Volucella zonaria, assembly GCA_963966105.1. Taxonomy (NCBI): domain Eukaryota; kingdom Metazoa; phylum Arthropoda; class Insecta; order Diptera; family Syrphidae; genus Volucella; species Volucella zonaria. The sequence continues at coordinate 47,680,048 of OZ014533.1, read as the reverse complement.
CCCAAAACGTTTTGCGTCATTACGCAGATCTTTCATAGTGCGCTTCTAACGCACGTTTATGCGACATTGTGCATTCGTCGCATATAATGATTTTGCTTGCTACCAAAACTTTGGCCATTGCTGAATGTTTCGCTGTGTTATATGTTGGTCCTTCAACCGCTTGAAGGTTTAATGGCAATTCCAATGACGATTGAGCGGTTCGGCACCCTTATATCAGCTTAGCCGGTATTCCAGAAGAAGCCACTGCTACAGCAATTTCTGATCTTGCACGAACTGTAGCCAAAATCAATGATATGAGGAATGTCTTGCCAGTGCCATCAGACGCAACAGGGAAAAACATGCCAACATTTCCATCAGCAATTGCCTTCATCACCGTATCGTACACTGCTTTTTGTTGGGAATTCAACAAAGGTACATTCGTTCGAACCAATTGGCTTATTGCATTTGTGTCATATTCACGTTCACGCTGTAATTCTCGTTCGAAAGCGTCATTTATTTCACGATCTGGCGATGGCATTCCTAACCTGACTAACAAACTGCAGCACATGAATTAAAACATGTCTTCAATCAAAACCAAAGCCTGGTTGTGCATCTTTTCATTCATCTCAAGATGGGGATTCTCTGAATGGACACGAACTCGATGCAAAATGTCTTCTGACAAGTCATCTTAGTACTTGTCCCACTATTCACGTGAATTTGGTGGAGAACATGTAGAAATAATGATAGCAAATAATGTGCGTATCTGACTTGAAGATGCGGAAGCAGTTGCTTCAGTGATTGTCGTGTCCCAATGCGTATCGTTTTCAAGTAAATTGAGCTCCTGACATGCAGCACGAAATGTTGGCAACACTACACCATTGACAGTTCGAAGTGATTCAAATGATGTCGGCCCACGAACATTCACCAGCAATAGTCACAAGTATTAGCATTCATCTTTCTTCGGATGAACTGTATAAATACGGCCAAGTAGAACAGCTTCAGTAGAACACACATCCGGATGACCAGGAACTACATCGCCTTGCTTTCGACTTTGAAATTTCTTCGATGAAGCGTTCCAAGGGTAATAACCCGGCATCTCAGACGGATAGCGTTCGTGAATGGGAAATGAGAATATACGTCAAATCGCCTCATTGCAGCTTACGTATCGACCAACTTGATAGCGCGTGATTTCATCATTGGGATCAGGAGCTTGAAGACCAAAGGCTGCGATGTCAATGCCTTTCGTGACATATTTGCAGATGTAATTGAATGGACTTCACTGAATTGCAATACTCCACGTTACAATGCGCCTTGAATGTTTTGGAAAAAAGTGGCAAATACGGAACAACCCAAGAGTTGTTGACCACGAAACCATTTTCTTTCACTTTGACTGTGATTGTTCTACCGCCATCATCAGATGATCGACGTCGATACAGTGGATAACCATCGTTGCCAGTGATGGTCTCGTCAGTCAAATTTCATGGATAACGCTTGGAACAATTGCCGTCCAACGGTCCATGAATCATGTTTGTAATTACAAAACATCATGCAGGTCTGGATCGGTTTCGGGATCAGGAATCTCGGCACATATGATTTCATCAATTTGGTCTGGTTGCATTCTTTCACTAACCAAATGAGAATGTGCGCATGCGGCAAACCTGTTTTTTGCCATTCAATCGATTTCATCCAACATCGAGCATCCCCAAAGATACGATGCTTAACAATATAGTCTATCATCGACCGGATTTTTTGCCTGAATACACGTGCGGTGATATCATGCGGATCACTTGATGTTTGGCCAAGAAGCAGCAGTTGAACAATTTCTATACACTTTGGATTGCACGTGAAGGTTATGAACATATCTGGACGGCCGTAATGACGTACATTTTTCATTGCGTCTTGCGCATATTCATGTATATGACGTGGGCTAAAATGGTTAACCGATCAATATCAACTGCATTCCCTTCGGTGCAAATTGCATCGCGTAAATGAATGTACTTCTCCGTACGTAGTTTGGTTTGATTTAAACTGATAAAATGGAGGCGCTCCGCTTCTATTTTGGCACACATATTGATGCAAAATTGCTGAAACAATCAGCAAAATCGAGGCAAATAGTTATCGACATTTTGGCGAATCATCAAACGATACGCGTAAAAATTCATTGCGCTGACCTTCTTGGTGGTTTAGTCACCTAAAATGATATCAGTGACATTAGTGTTATATTGAAATGAAAATTATTATGACGTGTGAGCAAAATATCGCGTGATTCCAGATTTTCATAAATAATCACAACTGCAACCTCATCTATTGTTGGAGCGTTAAATTGCGTTCGTGCGTTCCAGCAGGTCGTTTATCCGCTCTGATCAAGACTTTATAGTCATCACTTGGCATATGCTCCAACGCAGTTTTGAATAACCGAACCAATGCATGATGTTCATGAAGTAGCTGCTGCAGATCTCGAAGAATTCCTCTTCTCATTGCCGTATTGATTGTTTGCCGATGATCAAGTTGATTTTCCACATTGCCCATGAAATAGATTTGGAGGAATTTATGTTGTGCGTCTTCAAGCGGTAGCAATGATCCAATTCAATGGTGAATTTGGCCTTGGATCTGTAGAGTCGATGACGAAATTGGAACCAATTATTTTCTTTAATTTATTTAATCTTAATTTCTTTAATTAAATTTAATTTCTTTAATCTTTTATTACCTTGAATGTCGGACTGAATCTGCGTTCATCAATAATATCTGCTCCAACTGAAGTCATGTGAAAGCATCCGTTATATTTCTGAGTGTTCGATAGAAAATGACGTGATTCTGGTGTTTCACCACCACTTTTCACTTGTTTTTACCCGTTGATTTCGATTTTCACGTTGTTGACTTGTTTGATTTAATCGACGATTTCTCATTGTTAACTGAGTTTATAAAACTTGAAAAAATGCTGATAAAAGATGTGCACAGCACAATAGTATGCGATGGAAAGACTGTGCAAATGACTCAGGTGTCAAAAGTTGATGCACACAACGCCATCTACTGGCAATACTTCAAATCATGTTCGTTTTTAATGTGTGACAAAAAAAATTGCTACAAAAAGAATTGTCACACAAATTTGGTGCAAAAACAATTGTCGCAAAAAATTGACAAAAAAAAAATAGTCACAACGTAACGTAAACATAAACGTCACCTATCACGAAGATGGCGTCGTAAAATCGCTCCATACAAAATGTATGGGAAAATGAATTTTCTTCATAATTTTTTTTTTGGGGAACTTTCTTGGGTATTCTTCTTGATTTGCCGGAGACCAGTTCGAATTGGTGCGAATCATCGAAATCGATCCAGGCGTTTTTGAGTTATAAGCGTAGTAACTAACGTCACTCTCCTTCTTTTAAGAAGAAGACTAAGCAGTTTTTGAGGCACCATGAGAAGCAATGGTTTAAAACAAAATCACACAAGTTCCGCATTTGTACGGAAATTTGGACAAAAATCCTTAATTCAAATTAATATTTACAGATTTTATTTTTTCTGTTTGAATATTATAATTTATCTACATATTTTTCTTTAAATATAAAATATAAAATCAGGAAAAAAATTGAGTTTAACTATACTTATTCTGAAACTAAACTACTGTCATCGCTATCTTCAAGCTCTGTATCAGTTAGATCAAATTATTCAAATGAGGAAACACTTATATTTTGTGAATTATTTGACAAATCTTTAATTTGTAAGTACATACTTATTTCTGAGATATTCCTATTTGATTTCCTTGAAGAAATATTTCTCTGTGTTACGAAATTAAAGATCGGAAATAAGTAATAAAACGTTCATAAGATCCGTATTTGTCTGATTCCTACACATCTTACGCGAGTGATTTAATCGATTTTTTCTTATTTCCTTATGTCGAGCCTCTACAGCCTCTTCTGACAAAAGAGTTATAGGTAAGTCGAATGAATCGATGATATCATAACCATGAATCAAGATCTTATGGACGCTACTTGGCATGTAATACCAATTATACAAACTTATATGTAAATCTTTTGTTTCTTTTAGTAAAATTTTGACATTGAACATTTATTTTTATACCTGACGATCATTTGTGAATCCATAGCCCATACGAATTTTAAAAATTTTTAGAATTTTTTTTTGTTTTGCGTGGATATATGTAGTCCTATTTTCAAATCTTCTTACGAGTACTTCCCACATTTTTAGCAGCAAACGATAAGAAATTTGAAGAAGGCACACATCCACCACGTGTCCTAATATCGGTATTAGGAAGCCTTTCAGCAACCATAGTGAAATTCATTTCATTTGGGTACGCTCCACATATATAGCATTTAGCAGAACAATTAGTGCCTGATAAAATGTTACATACTCTTCCATCTCTACTCTAGCATTGTAAAATGTGATTCGTATTCGAATCATCGAAATTAATTTGATATACATATGTATATTTGATATAATATTAGCGTATAGTCTTTTTCATTCACGGCTCTTGCTCCCTCACTAAATGCTGATTCTCCTTCATAAAAATGAACTTAATAAGTCTGCAAGACAATGTGGAGGAGGAACGTGGGTTGACCCATTACTTAATTTTATTGTCATCTACTAATTTGAGAGGAACAGAAGCTATCAAGAACATAAATTCATCAGTGTGATATGTATTTTCCGTGAATTTCTGTTCGTAAAGGCTGTGTCCTGCACTGCCATCCAATTCCCACTTGCAAATTAGCTTTAAGTCTGAGACGACATCGGTGTGAATGATTTTTAAAATGCTTTGTAGGGTAATGTCTAATAGCTCCTGTAGGTTAACCTCTGCAGATATTTCACTTATAGACACATCTGGTAAAAAAAGTTTTCTAGCTTGCCTCAGAGGCTTGACGGATGGAAAATAGTTCGTAGATTGCTTATTCATAAAACTGCGGAGAATATTATACTTTCTTTCAGAAAGTTTAAGGTCAAAATATAAAGCAACGACTTGGTGAGGACTTGAAGTCGGCTGATGTTGACTTGTTGATATTGATCTTCTTGAAATATCGCATGCAAAATTTAGTTCTTCAACGGAGTGTCAATTTATGAGATCTTGAACTCTACGGTTTTTTGTCTTTATAGATGCTTCCTCAAACCTTACTAAAGGTCTCCCGCTACGAGTTTCTTCCTGCAGCTCTCCAGTGCACCTTCATGTTGTTGGTTGCAGATCGCTTTCTGTCTAAGTAGGTATCAATAGTTCTTTTTGTAACCACTTTGAAAGTCGCTTATATAAATATTTGCGGTTTCTAGAGCAATCTTTCCACTTTCTGCTTATCGCTAAATAATAAGCTTCATGCAGGTGTCATTTTGTCATTTAAACTATCAGAACAGTCATTTAAATTTAAAAGAGATTTCAGTTTATGGATAATTTTATACAGTTTCTCTGAATTTGGATTTGAAATCTAATCGTCGATCAAATCACAATTTCGAATCGTTGGGTATTGTACTGTAAAAAAATTCACCGTTATATTAGGGTAGCATTTTGTAGACAAAAAAAAATGAAGAAATATATTTTTTTCATTTTTTTAACAATTCACTTTATCACGCTATATATCTTAATATATCTAAAAAAAAAATTAGTACTAATACTGGAATAACAAATCTTCTTCCAAATTGGACCTGATTTTAGTTCCAAACTTTACACGCACTAGAACAAAACCACACTTCTTCACAGCAAGCAAAATTGAAACTAATAAAATTGTAACAGGATCGTTCTACTCAACGCAGTGTTACCGCAAGTACCGTTATGTTTTAAGAAAAAACATTTTTGTTTTTGATTGATTGAGTCATTTTTCTACAATAATACACCGTTTATTGAGTTAAAAACGAATACAGTAGATTTTCTTTCGAACCGGCGGGACCTCGACTTGTCGAATTCCCGAAAATGCTTCCAAAATGTTCTGAGTCGTGGCAAATTCGAAGTTTTCACAACGTCTGCATAGACTTACCATACCAAACACTTTCAGGCAAAATTTGTATTATATAAACAACTTCCAGACGGTTCTTTGAAGCGATAGAAAAAAATAATTTAGTCGGAGTTTTAGTTCCCAGTTTTTATTTATCGAGAATTAAAAACAACTTAAAATCTTATCCATAATTGGTAACTAAGTAAATAAATATAATACGGGTAAATGTGTGAAAATGACTTCATTTGGCAGTGCGAAATAATAAATAAGAAAATGTTTGTTTTGAAATACGAATTCTACGTTGGCTTTACAAAATAGTCGCCAATGTGTGATTGTTTTTTTGACTTTTGTTTTGCCGCGTCAACAATTTCTGTCCGTAAATTCAGCAGCCTGATACATGTGCTGTCGACTCATATTCATTGCACCATTTCAACAACTGGTTTACGTAATCCACAACTTTACTATGTAATGTTTTTTCTTCAGCAACTAAAACACAATCGCTCTCTTCATCATTGTCGTCATCATCTGTTTCAGCTTGATCAGTTTCATTTATATTCATCACGTCACCGTTCCATTGCTCAATACCACCATCCGTGAATTTAGCATTCGGACTAAATTGATTCAAGTGTGCTTGAGTTTCTTTAATAAGCGATGAATAAACCATTAGTTCAGATAGTGGCACAGAATTCATCGTCTTCATATCACAGCACATTGTTCCAAGACGTCTCCAAAATAGAAGTAGTAATCTCGTCCCAAGCCTTGTTCAGGAAAACAATGGCTTCTTTGATTCTATGTTTTTTCACCAAATCAATAATTGTTCGATCGAATAAAGCCAATTCACTAACAATTTTACTCAAAATCATGTTTGGATACTTTAATTTCGTGATTTTGATGGGACCTTGATCCATCGGTGACAATATTGCGGTAACGTTTGGTGGCAAAAAGTAGCAAACAATCAATTTATTATCACTATGAATTGGTTCGGCTGATGATCCATGCGCGGTGCAATAATCCACAAGTAAAATGGCTCGTTTTGGCTAATTGTTCTCACTATAAAATGGTCGCACCTATAAATTTTTTTTCCGTCAATAGTTATCGTGCAATAAAAAAAGAAGGGGGAAACTTACCTGTTTTACAAAGCATGCCTTGAACCATTTTTTGAAAATGTGCAGTGTCATCCAAGCATCATCCAACCAAAGGTTTTTAAAACCTTTGAAGCATCGCGGCTTTCGTGACTTACCGATAAGCAATGGCTTCACTTTGTGTGTTACCGTGGCATTTGCACACAACATTACAGTAAGGCGTTCTTTCGACTTCTTATGTCCTGTTGCTGACTTATGGTTTTCGGAAACGTACGTCTTTTGTGGTATCAATCGATAATATAAACCTGTTTCATCAGCATTGTAAATTTGGTCTTTTGTGAGACAGATTTCTTCAATTTCGGCGTTCAATCGGTTAAGAAATGGCCGAAGAGCTTCATGATCACAATCCAATTTTTCACCACATATTTTCAAGAAACGAATGCCAACACGTTTTTTGAATTTGTGGAACCAACCACCACTTGTCTGCAGTGATTCTGGATCTCAATCCGGATAGAATTCTGCAAACAAACGTTTTGCTTTACCTTTCAATAGTACACTATTGATCGGGGAATTACGTTCACGTTGCAAACAAAACCACTCATACAATTTTCCTTCCATTTCCGGAAAGTCAGGTTTTCGCAATCTCTGTTGCCATAAATCTTGCTGTGTATTTGTGGTTGACATCAAAATCTCACATTTTTGGCTTTTGATGTATGAAACTGCAAATTTGGTTACGCCATATTCATTTGCCAAGACACTTCCAAACACAACCTTATCTAATTTGGTTACAATTTCGACTTTTTGTGTCAAATTCAGGGTCACTTTTGCTCATTATGCTCGTTTTGCTCGTTTAGCTGGTAAAGCCATTTTGATGAGTTTCGTTTGCAAAATCCAAAGGACGACCGAATCCGATTTAGTGCATCAATTTTAAATTTCTGATTTAAATGCGATGCATTTCTTTATATTTTTCACTCGATTTTAGAAGAGAATACAAGCAAATCGCTTTTAACACAATCACAATCCGCACATGAATTGGATAAGAACGAAACTGAGATATGTATGTACCATCGCATCCTATTTATCTAAATCCAGAGACCACATTGCAGCTGGCATGTTGCCATCCTTCCAATTGTGTTTATCCTTCCTTGTATTTATGGGCAGTTATCCATGTCCACTTATTGCGCATTCGAAATTTGGATAGTTGAGTTGTAGGATTTTAGGGTAACCTTTGATTATTTAGGATATCGTAAACTGCATTACATTTGGGTGGGTGGATGATTGACACATCCTATAGTTCCTTTGGCATCCTGAGATCGATAGCTAAGGACTGAAACGAATAAAATTTGGAAACTTCATAATTCATGTAAATTTTTTTTATTTGCTTTAAAACTCTGTTTTTACCAAATTCATTCACAATTACAATAAATAAAAAAAATTATTTGGGTTCCCATTCTTTCCTCAACTCTTTCGAATGTCCTTCATAAGGTTGGTGACAGTTACATCCGTGATCTTTTTGGACGCTCTTTTCCATTTAGCACTAAAATCTTTTACGTCCTTTGCACACTGCTCACTTTTCCTCAATTTAGCTTTGACCAAAGCCCAATACCATTCAGTGGGACGGTACTGTGGAACATTGGGTGGATTCATGTCTTTTGGCACAAAGTCGACATTTTTAGCAACAAGAAAGCTCAACGTCGCATGAGCATAGTGAGCTGAAGGTAAATCTGACCAAAATAACGTTGAACCCTCGTATTTGTTTAAGAAAGGAATCAACCGTTTTTTTAGGCACTCGTTAATGTACACTTCTCCGTTAATTGTTCCCGTTGTAATAAATGATGAGCTTCTGTGTCCACATTGGCAAATGGTCTGCCAAACGAGATATTTTGACCCGAATTTCTCCATCCCAATCGATGTTGTTGATTTCGGAAGAATCTCAGCTTCAAACGAGTTGTAAAACTACGCACCTGGAAGAGTAGTAAAGTCGGATTCGACATAAGTTTCTTCATCCAAAACCAAGCACACTTTCTTGTTGCCGATCAACTCGTATAGCTTTCGGGCTCGTGTTTTTATGACTTTTTTTTTTGCTTTTCAGTAACTTTTGGGATTTTTTTTTTCGTGTTTTTAGACCGTTACGTTTTTTAGATCTTTGTACCATTGTTTGGTTGGTATTACATTTCCGAGCAACATCTCTGGATGACATAGTCCGGTTATTTACGATGGTACCCACTATTTTCCTGTCCAAATTTGTATCATGTGCTCCACTTTTAGCTCCACTTTTCTGTTTTCGCTTAACTGTCAACGTCTCCAAATATCGTTTAATAACAGAATCCACTGTACTGTGTGCTATGTTTAAATTTTTTGCGATGAAATGGTTTGGACCCGAAGTATTTTCGAGCCATTTGTCATATTTTATAAATATTTTAAACCGCACCGAACTAAAATCAATAACAAACTGAAACTAGAGAATATACAGGCTAATTTGGGTACAAAATGGGATTGCAATTTTTACGCATTGGAAGTATAGCCCGTATTAAAATTTACAGATTTTATTCGTTTCAGTCCTTATTAGGCTGTTTGGACGTCGTTAGGCGATAATAAAAGGGTTGTGCTTGTCAGGATGTTTTTCTGCACGATCGATAATGCAAGCGGTTGTTGTTTACTTAGTTAATATACTGTTTGAGTTATTTTTATACGAGTATATTCAGTACAAGATATTTTCAACATAGATGTTGTTGTTGTTTTTGTTTAAATAAAAGATAAAATAAATGATATTCATGTACCGTCTTCTTTTTCAAACGTAAAATATGGGATTAATATGAAGAAAAAAAATGATTCGAATTATCGACAGAAATCGTTCGAATTATCAAGGGAAATGAGCGGTTCGAATTATTGGAACATTCGAATTATCGAAGTTCTAACTAAAGAAAGTCTACTGCATGTATATCTTTTTTGATTTTTGTCCAAGAGTTGCCGCACTATGCGTCAGCGTAAAGGAAGATATTAGAGTATTTAATGACCTCCCTCACGATCGTTAATACTAAGAATGAAAAGAAGAGGACCAAGACGACTGCTTTGTGAAGGAAAGGAACGGAAAGAGCGGATTTAATCCCGACACTATAATATTCGTTTGCCAGGCAAGAACTCCATTTTAATAAAAGGGGTTCAAAGCGGAGAGTTGACAATTTGAGAAGGATCAGTTGTTGAGATATCTTATCAAACGCTTTAGAGAAATCGGTTTCAATAACATTGTTTTCATTGCCATTTTCTAAGGCTGCCAGAGCAAAAAACACGAATTCAACTACAATGGAAGTTGATCTGCCTTTTAGAAAACCATGATGCGCGGCCTTTACACAATCAATCGATTGACGTCAATCACTTACAAGTGTTTGTGAAAACGCATCTGTTACATCACACACATCTAATGTAGCCTAATTGATGAAAATCAAAGGATGTTTGATTTTACAAGATGAGCGTCATGCTGATTGATTTGTGTCAGGGTTGGATTGACACCTAATTATTGGGTCTACAAGTAAGTTCCCAGCGTTTGTCAGAGATGGCGCCTCCAGTGGATCCCGGGCAGAAATGTCAGACCCCATGCGTTCTATTTGTTTTGTATCTGTCAACTACTTTGCAGCGTTATATTTGAGCAGTTCTATCGGTGTCGTACATTTTATCGAGCAAAATCATGGCAAGTTTCCAGCCAAATAAACGTCATTTGCGGGAAGCGCTGCTTTTATTCTTTAATATGAAGAAAAGTGCGGCTGAGGCCTATCGTTTGCTTTCAGAAACTTATGGGGTGGAATGTATTGGTGAATCGAAGTGTCGCGAGTGGTTCAAACGGTTCAAAAGTGGTGATTTTGGAGTTGAAGACAAAGATAGCCCCGGAAAGCCGAAAAATTTTGAAGACGAGGAATTGGACGCTTTACTGGATGATGATCCATGTCAGATTCAAGAAGAACTTGCTGCATCATTGGGCGTCACGCAACAAGCCGTTTCCCTGCGCCTAAAAGCACTGGGATTCATTCAAAAGGTTGGAAACTGGGTGCGGTAATACAGTATAAAAATAAATCATTTTTGCATCGTATTGTCACTGGTGATGAGAAATGGATTTATTACGATAATCTTAAAGGCAGAAGATCGTATACAAAGCCCGGCGAGCCCGCCCAATCGACGCCGAAACGAAATATTCACGTGAATAAGGTCATGCTCTTCATATGGTGGGATCAAAAGGGTGTCGTATACTACGAACTGCTTCCGAGTGGTGAAACCATCAAAGGATCATTATATGGAACCCAACTAATTCGTTTGAAGCGGGCATTAAAAGAAAAACGGCCAGAATCTGAAACCAGGCATGAGTCCGTCATTTTTCATCACGACAACGCTCGGCCGCATGTTGCGGTTTCAGTGAAAAACTATTTGGACAATAGTGTATGGGAAATTCTGCCTCACCCGCCTTACAGTCCAGACTTGGCACCATCTGACTACCACTTGTTTCGTTCGATGCAGAATGCTCTTACGGGAAAACGCTTCAGCTCAGTAGAGGAAATCAAAAATTGGCTCGATACGTTCTTGGGCTCAAAAGACGAGAAATTTTTTTGGTCCGGAATTCATAAATTGCCAGAAAGATGGGGGAAAGTTGTAGCTTCTGACGGACGATATTTTGAATAAAGTATTGTAACTATGTTTTCATAATAAAACTTCAAATTTTGGAAAAAAAAACGCTGGAAACTTACTTGTAGACCCAATACTTTATTGTGCTTTGTGTCGGGGAAGAGGAGACGTCGGATAAATGGGAGATGATGGAGACTGAGAGTTTATATCAGTATTTATTGAAATTTATCGGTCATTAACAACTTCATGGGACTTAAAAGCTCAGGACTATAACGACGGAACCAAAAAATCAGAAGAATATGAGGTTATACTGGAAAAATATAAAGAAAAACATCCTGATACACAAAAAGCGGAAAAGTTAATACGTTATGAACGAGTTATATAAATTTTTATAATCGTCCAATGCAGATATTTTCAATCCATTCAAAAGGTTTTCACCTGTGAACTGATTCCTTTTTTTAACCAGTCATTCATCAAAATTCTCTTCTTTCTTGACATTTTTCTCTTTTTCCTCTTTATGCAAAGTGCAAGAGCAATATACACCCTGAATAACTCGAACCGCAACCAACTTCAGACTGCTATAATTTCCAAACCGTTCATGACAGTGAGCTCAAATTTTGACACATGACAGATCATTTTATTATTTCAGTCACAGTTGTGTTGAAAAATTTTTATCCGCGATGGAATTCAAACGTGATGGTGTGATTGCTTTGTATTTGGCTGGAAAACCACAAGTAGCTATCGTTAGAACCCTCCAGCACCTCAACGTGAATAAATCATTTGTGTCTCGAAACATAGCTCGTTACCGTGATACTGGCAGCGTTGCAAAACGCCATGTAGGTGGTCATAAAAAAACAGCAACATCGGCAGAAATGGTTCGGAAAGTGAAGGCTCGAATTGAGCGAAATCCCCGTCGAACTGGAAGAAAAATGGCTCGTGAGCTCAACATATTGTTGGAACGGATGCAACACATACTGAAAAATGAGCTTGGGCTCAAGCCATTGAAGTTCCAAAAAGCACACGATCTTACACCGCAAAAGAAAAAAGTTAGAGTCGAAAGAGCGAAGGAGTTGCTACGCTTGCACGAAAGTGGTGAGTTGCCGAATTTGGTTTTTTCCGATGACTCGCCATTTGTTATCGAGCAATATGTCAACAAACAAAATGACCGAGTTTACTTGCCAGAGAGGTCCTTGGAAAATTTACACCTTTGGACCATAACCGCCGATGGTCGCTCTCCGCTCGTATTTTTGGACCGTGGCGTCAAAATTAATGCGATCGTATACCGTGAAACTGTCTTAGAGGCAGTATTGAAGCCTTAGGCAAACAATGATTTCAGTCGGAGACCGTGGACAAGATTGGTTAAAAAACAATGTACCACACTTCATTTCTTCGACACAATGGATTACAAATTCTCCGGATGCAAATCCGTTGGATTTATCTGTCTGGGGTATTTTGAAGACGAAGTTTAGCACTGAAAAATGCCAAAGTTTGGACCACCTCAAACAAGCACTTCGCCGGGAATGGGCAAAATACCGCAGAGCCACTTGCGTGCAGCGTGCGATGCTTTCTTCGGCCGTCTCGAGGCCATTATTCGCGCCAAAGCAAAGGTGGACATATTGAAAACTACTCATATAATTTGAAAATTGATGTATTTTCCAACATTTTTTGCTTTGGCACAATAAAATTTATCAAAAAATAAAAAAATTATAGCATTTTAAAAAGTTGGAGTTCGAGTCATTCACCCTGTATGAAATACATACATCCATAAGCTACAAGAACTACAAATTTGATGTCAATCGATTGAACTGCGTATGGGGTAGCAACAATCCACATGTACACGATGCGTGAAGTCATACAATAGACCGTGTAAGAGCTTTAAATGCTTCCAAATAGTTTGGGTATATGAGAGAGTTTAGCAATGGGACGGTAATTGGTAACTTCATTTTAGATCCGTTTTTGGGTATCGGGATTATAAAAGAGGTCTTCAAAATCTGGGGAAATTCTCCATGTGTAACGGATAGACGAAATAGGTAGGTAAGAAGAAGGGTCAGGTTTGTAGAGCATTCTGGGCGGGGTAGAAATTCATTTTTAAGATTTAGTAACTTTTCTTCAATAACAGCAGGATCGAAATTTTGAGTAAAAAAGGGACCAAACGATCAATTTGGTAGGTCATTGAAGTAAGAGGGATGTTGTTGGCAAATAAGTGTGTTAAAAAATATAGCAAAAAATTGGAGATGATAGTAGGATCACTTGAAGATTTGGTTTCGAAAGCGAACGAGGAAGGATAACCGTCTGTCTTACTTTTGGAATTGACAGATTGAAAAAAGGAGTTGGGGTCATGTATAAGTTTGGTTTGCACACTATTTAGGTAGCGTTGATATGGAGTCGTGGAGTTCGGTGAAATGAATATATATGTATTATAGTTGGTGTGAAGGAATACCGCCCAGCTTGTTTCTTTTATTTTGTCGAGAGTGGAGTCTACGATTATACCATGCAGGGCATGTAGAAGATATTTTATGGCGGGAATATAACACATGAAAGCACATTGATTTGAATATTTCTCCTGAAATTAGCTTTGTGAAAATTGTAAGAAGAGAGAATTGTGTGGAGAGGCGACTGGAGGGGAGAGATGTGGAAAAATGAAAGAAGAAAAGGGGGACGATAGTTAGTTGAAAGAGATAGGGGCAACAAGATGCTGAAAAGTTGATGGGATCAGTTATGAAGATAAGGTCTTATAGCCTTTCCATATAGGTAGTTGGAAACACCACTAACTTGACGTAGACTAGAACTTGTTAACCGATTTGAAGAGTACCGTGCTGGCTGCCAACGAGTGCACACACGTCAACAAAGTGCACTCTCAAGGAAAAAAAAAAACAAAACGCGTGCGTGCGACATAAAAAAAAAATATTTAGTGCTGCGCAGTATCTAAAAGAATACAAAACGAAGAAAACAAAACCTCAGTGCGGTTATCCCAACTCTCCACCCACGGTCATAATACTGTTGCTTTCACTTGTTCACTACTGTTGCTGTACTTGTCATACAGGACGGGCAATGGCTGAGTGCATGTAGCAACCGACCGATAACGGGTTACAAGTGTGAATTTTGTTAGTGCAGTGTTTCATTTTGTTGTAAAGGCATAACACCTGCAACAATTTGATGCAGTAAAGCAACATTTAAATTTTCACTTCAAAGCCTTGCTAGGGAATTCAGGCTTGACGTTGCTAATACACGCGGGCTAAAAAGTAGTCACTTTTCTGCTGGCTTACACGTTTGCAAATATAGGTCAGCTGTTTTGGCACTTAGTGAAATTGCAGGTAGATCCCCGACTACACTTCTCAGATGACTCTGATCTGAAACTACCTGGCTTGTTCTTCTCTCACCGCGGTCTCGCCATCTACGTGCGTAGTGAAGCAGCTTACCAAACTCCACCACACTGTGATCCGTTTTCCCAACCGGAATTAAACTTCATGTAAATTATCCACTACTGCTTTATTTATAGAAGCTCCAAACTTGACAGCAATTAGACTTTTAACGAGTTTTATGCGCTGTCTGACTCCATTCAAACAATTGTATCCTTCTATCCTCATACGGAAATCGTTTTTACTGGCGATTTAAATATAAACAACTCTGGGTGGCTTCGACATTCTGGACAGAAAACACCCGAACGACGATGTGTTGATATTGATAGTCATACCTCCAACACCATGGACTTGTCCTTAACTTGTCACCCTGGTAAATACAAGGTCAATGTGAAATCCCCTCTAGGCTCGTCGGACCATTGTATCATACCAGCTAATTTTTCGTACACACACCAAACAGTCAGAGAAAATATTCCTAAAAGAACCGTATGGCAATACGAGAAAGACTATTGGAGTGGACTTAATACCTTCTTTAGGAATCTTAACTGGTCGTTATGTTTCCTCGATAACGACGTGGATGCCGCTACTGATATAATCACTGACACTATTTTCTTTGGTATGAAATCCTTTACCCCTCATCGGATGAAAAGTATCAAACCAAAGGAAAAGGTTAGAGAAGGGTTATGGTTATGGCTCTACAAGACCAACTCAACAAAGGAAAAGAGAAAAAAGGTCAAATGAGCCAGGAATGACTGCAACGCCTTTCTATGCGTTGAAATTCCAACATGACCAAGAACTGAGGCAAAAAAAAAATACTCAATGTCATAATGCTTGTAAAAAATGTTGGTTGTTCGTCAAACATTCTGCTTGCTGCACACTTTGCGGTCAGTTCAACACTTCCAGATTGTGCTTTGTTACCGCCTATACTTGAGTGCGTCGAATCTTAAATGAGAACAATCCACTTTCGCACTTGTGTAGTAGCAAGAGTGCTTAAAGATCTTAATACGAGTACGAGTATACACAAATCCGCTGATCCAGATGGTATATCTCCCCTTTTTCTGAAGAGGTGTCCTTCTCCTCTTACAAAACCACTGCGTAAGCTTTTTCATCAATACAACTTGTTAGTGCTCTTTCCGAGTAAATAGAAAACAGCATTTGCCCAGCCCTTACCTAAAAAAGCGAATCTTCTTCTCTCTCTTCCTACAGACCTATTGCACTTATGTACATTTTTTCCAAGGGCATGAAAACGCTGATAAACCGTCAGTTCATGAAATATAACGAAACGTGAAAACTTCGCAATGACCGGCAGTACGGTTTTCGTAGTAATGGATCCAATAGTGATCTGCAAGATAGTTGCACTTGATGTTTCTAAAGCATTTAACAGAGTTTGGCATCAGGCTGTTTTGTCGCAATCGATGACTATCTTTTTCAATGGATTAGAAATTACCTTTCAGAATGTTCAATTCAAGTTGTCTTGGATGGTTTCAAGTCTGATATTTACAAAATAAATGCTGGTGTGTCGCAGGGCTCCGTTCTGTCTCCGAACTCTTTCTACTGCTACTGTTGTGCACATTTTTATAACACAGTTTAAGTGTGCATAAAATTCTGAAACTTCGTCGGGTTCGATGAGCGCCAGCCAAAATTATGACACTTTAAAGCTAACATTCTGAAAAATCGTTGGCACAATTTCATAAGAAAAATACGTTTATCTAAAATTTTCAACTTTTAGGCAAACTTTTTACATAGAAGCTTTTGTCTTCTCTTCATTATCTACTATTTTTATGTACGACTTTTTCACCTACGAAGAACGGAAGTTATTGCAAATCACTTTTTATTCAGGCAAATGGGTCACAAAATAAATTTAACATCCCTTTAAATAGTTTTTGAGGTACTAAAAAGGACCGTTACGCTTTAAGATTTCAAACGCTTTTCTAGTAAATTTTCGAAATGTTGCCCGTGCATTTGGATGCACGTTCTAGAGCTTTTGATGATTTCAGACTGCAAATTAATGTTTCTTAAAATGCCTCTTAGTTCCTCTGCCAATGTATTTATTCTCTTTTGGAGCTCTTTCCGACTTGAAATCTAAGCCAAATAAACCCTTTCTTTTATAGCTCCCCAGGAAAAAAATCCATTGGCGTTAGGTCAGGAGATCTAGGTGGCCAAGGAAAAGAATCAAATCGGCCAATCAACAGTCCATTAAATTTTTGATTTAAAAACCAAGTTACATTATAGCTACTTACAATAGCAAGGCGCTCCATCGTGTTGGAAAACCATTCTTTGCCTCTGAGCAAGAGGAACATTTTCCAGGAGTTCCGGCAGCTGGTCTCTCAAAAATTCTATGAATAATGGATGAATGTATGAATGGCCCGATTAAAGTATTACCTATTGTAATATTCCGGCCCAGACATTCACGCTAAACCTTCTGTAAAATGGTATGCAGTTAAGAAAAACATCTGCATTTCAACTGAATCTTTACATTTGAGAAGATGTTGTTCATGTTAAGTGAGGATTAGACACTGCCCAATAGTGGGAATTTCGTTGGTTGGTAATGCGCATTCTCGTAAACTGGGCTTCGTCAGTCCATAAAATTTTTTTAGAATAAACTGCTCATTCTCATCGTGTTCATGCAGCAGCTACTTATTGGCAAAATTCAACCTTTTTTGAAAGTCACCTGGCAAAAGGTCCTGTACGGGCGTATAGGAATTACGGATTTTAGTTCTTGGAGTTTGCAAATATGCTGCAAGCCTTCTGGTGCTAATAGATGGCTGCATTCGTAAAGCATTTAAAATTCTTTCTTCCTCTGGTGCTTTTATGTTAGACAATTTTTCTCTTCTTAACCCATATGCTGAGCCGACGGCGGTTGGAAGGCGGTGAAAAGCATTGATAAAAGTTGGCCTAGAAGGGATCCTCCTCTAGGATATCGCCGTTGGTACTCTAATCTAGCCAACCCCTCATCCTCACTACAGAAACCGTGGACGAAAATTAAATCGGCGTAGTTGCGAATCGAAAACATTTTTTCTAAAACATTTGCTAAACACTTTACTCGTTCACTCTTAATCAGTAAATAAAGTAACATCGGCACATTTCAAAATTTGTCACCGAATTAAACAAAAATATTCCACAAAATTGGGGAAAATTTACCGTTGGCTTAATTCTCCAACTTTGTTTTACTTGCTAACTGACAGCTTTTAGTCGATTGTTTTTAATTGAACACACATTTATTTTGTGACCCATTTGCCTGAATAAAAAGTGGTTTGCAATAACTTCCGTTGTTCGTAGGTGGAAAAGTCATACATAAAAATCGTAGATAATGAAAAGAAGACAAAAGTTTCTATGTAAAAAGTTAGCCTAAAAGTTGAAAATTTTAGATAAACGCATTTTTCTGATGAAATTGGTCCAACGATTTTTCAAAATGTTTGCTTTAAAATGCCATAATTTTAGCTGGCGTTCATCGAACTCGACGAAATTTTAGTATTTTATGCACACTGATAGTTTCTTTCAAAAATGTGTACAACTATTTCTTAAGCTGGATCCGTTAGAAAGCTACGGCCTTTTAAAAAGTTTTACCTCGAAATCAGAGCTTCCTCACTTTAACGGCCTATAATTTGGAGGGGTGAAAATAGACTTCCTCCTACGATATAATTTTTTATGTGCCATAACTTCAGGAATCTTCCGCTATCAGGACGAAAACCTAAACTGGGACACCCTGTGTATAAAGATATCGAAGAGGAACAACGTCCAGCGACTGAAATAAGCCCAGTTAGCGCTCGAATTTATTTTGATGGAATATTAATCTGATAATTTTCTTTCGTACTGTGACAATGGGCATCAGGTTTGTTATGTACGCACTACCATAACATGCCAAACCATACTCTACACATGAATGAATCAGTGCATAGTAAAATGTGAATAGTAGACTTTGTGGCACGAGATTACGTAAGTAATACACTTTGTTCATGGCGATTTAGAGCATCTTTTTTACAAATATAATATGAGACTTCCAATACAATTTTTTGTCTATTAAAACCCCGAGATACCTAAACTCCTTAACATAATCTACATAGTACTAAAGATTTATCTGAACAGCATACTTTATCAAATCTGTGGTGGTGAAAATGAATGTCCTCAATTACCAAGCTAGAGTTTGGCAAGCAAAACCACATAGCATGTTCAGTTCAATTCGTTGCATAATTCCTTATTAGTATTGTACTATTTTAATATCTAGTTTTATTGCTAAGTTTGAGGAGCTTCGGATTATCTTCTTTCTGCTCGTTTCCTTGGATATTATTGACAGTACGCCATTGCTCTCTGGATATGTTTTCTAAGAATTTACGTCTGTTTTATTAAATTTTGTGTCCAGTTATAAGGCTGCGTGCATTCATTTGTAGTTCTTTGTACTTTGTTACATTAAAGGCTGTTTTAGCTTATCCTTATTCAACGAATAAAAATAATATTTTTCCTTAATTTTGAGACACATTGTATCCGTAACCCAAGTCTTTATTTTTTTAATACTAATATTTTGTTTGTGTGTCCAAAAAACGGGCAGATACAAATGTACACCGAAGTCGACATTTCTCGAATCAAGGACCGTTTAAGTTTTGAATAATTTCAACAATCTTCGAGGCAACCGTTTATTCACTTTTATTCAAAACGTTTTTAAGGGCGATGCCAGTGGCTGAATGATCAGTAATGCTAAGCTTATACAAAAATGATGAGCATCGACCATATTTGTGAACTAAGATATGGTCTAAGCACGAAGAGGTATTCTAAGTAGTTGCTATTGGTATACTAACACACGACTGAAAACCCTTTGACGAAAGCAAGAACATATGTGTTGCGATACATCTGGCAGCACTGAAATAAAATTTGTAAGCCAAATTCTAAACTTTCATCTTGAAATCTAAATAGGACACACGTGGAATTGATTCGCACGGGAGTTTAAACAAAAGTTCTATGAATAACCACATTTATATACATATACTCGTAGTATTGTAATAGTTTTATTTATTACAGGTATTTTTCAACCTATAAATGGAATTCGTTGCCATATTAGAAGTATTTTATTTGGTTGAGGAAAATACCAACTTCTCTACCCACATTGAAAAATATTTTTTGATCAATGAATGTCCCTTTGTGCCTGGTCGATAAGCCTCTCGAAACATTCCTTTGGTTCGTTCAACAAAGGAAGGAAATTCCCATAACATAGTCGACAAGGCTCCAAGTGCTCCTGTATTTATAGTAAATTGTCATTCAAGGTCTTTCGTCAATCAATATTTTCTAAGAATTCATCCACCAGCATTCGTCGATTGCACGCGGAGTTCAAGTACATGCATGAGAAGAACTTAATCTTGCAGCAGAAACAAGCATTAATGTCACAGAAGGAAGATCTTCTACGTTAACAAAGGAGCGATGACAAAACCGAGAGTTTCATTGAAGTTGAGAGCTGGCTTAAGGGTAACAGCGCAACGACCTTCGCCTGCGCGCCACGGGCAGAAAGAGCAGCTGCAACTGGGCCACCTTCACAGCAACAGTATTTAAGTGAAAAAACAACAAAGTACCCATCCGCAAAGCCCAGTGCTGCAACTGATAGTTGTCAAGCTGCATGCATTAGAAACAATTTGTGGTCGACGATCCACAAGTACAGTCTACAGGGAATGGATGTTTGGTGCATTCCATACAAGCGTGACAAACGGTATGTCTGAGAGTAAAGAAACCACTTCTAACAGTGATCAAGGTAACAACTTTCTCATCACACTAAACTAGCTAGCAGCAGTAGCACGTAATGCTATTTTTAACTAATTTCCAAAGTTTATGAGCAACCCAGAAGAATGGCCCTTGTTTGTGGCTTGTTATAAACAGACTACTGCTCTTTGTGGATTCTCCGGCTAAGAAAATTTGATTCGTCTTCGACAAACCTTGGAGGGCTCGGCCCGGAAAGCAGTAAAGAATTTGTTTTTATATGCCTCAAATTATATCATATCAACAACTCTGTGAGAAGATTGGAGCTTCAGGCTGATTAGCTAAGAGTCCTGTTGCAATGCACTCGGTCAAGATTGCAAATCAAACATTTTGGTCAGACTCCAGACAGTATTGTCTTGGTTGCGCTCTGATCATCATCGTTACCGTCAATTCGTTGCCTTCCGTGAGAATGAAATTGTAGACCTGATCGATTTGGATAATTGGTGCTTGATCACAAGATGATATTATACTGGCTGAAACAACGTTGTGGAGGGAAGACGCGTATTGCGAGGAAGTCATGATATTGTCACGTGGGAATGCCATAAGAAAGTCAAGTAGCATTTGTAAATTTTCTGCCTTTCTAGATACCGTAGGATTAATTAGACTTGGAGGAAGAGCAACTCATGGAATCAAAAATCAACCTCTTATTTTGCCTAAAATCCATAACATTACCAAGTTGATTACACTTGATTATCATGTTAGATATCACCACGCCAATCATGAAACCATCGTCAACGAAATCCGGCAGCGATTTTGGGTTACCAACATCAGGACGACACTAAACAAGTTAAGGCGGAGTTGTCAGGTCTGCAAAAATACTACGCTCAACCTCCACCACCGAAAAGGAGGCCGCTCCTATCAACTAGGGTTGTCTCATTCTCCAGGCCCTTCACGTAAGTGGGCGTAGACTACTTTGGGCCCATGTTTGTGGCAGTACGCGGAAGCAGCGAAAGAAGGTATGTAGTTCTGCTGACATGCCTTAATACGGGAGCGATATATTTATAAGGACTGAAACGAATAAAATCTGTAAATTTTAATACGGGCTATACTTCCAATGCGTAAAAATTGCAATCCCATTTTGTACCCAAATTAGCCTGTATATTCTCTAGTTTCAGTTTGTTATTGATTTTAGTTCGGTGCGGTTTAAAATATTTATAAAATATGACAAATGGCTCGAAAATACTTCGGGTCCAAACCATTTCATCGCAAAAAATTTAAACATAGCACACAGTACAGTGGATTCTGTTATTAAACGATATTTGGAGACGTTGACAGTTAAGCGAAAACAGAAAAGTGGAGCTAAAAGTGGAGCACATGATACAAATTTGGACAGGAAAATAGTGGGTACCATCGTAAATAACCGGACTATGTCATCCAGAGACGTTGCTCGGAAATGTAATACCAACCAAACAATGGTACAAAGATCTAAAAAACGTAACGGTCTAAAAACACGAAAAAAAAAATCCCAAAAGTTACTGAAAAGCAAAAAAAAGTCATAAAAACACGAGCCCGAAAGCTATACGAGTTGATCGGCAATAAGAAAGTGTGCTTGGTTTTGGATGAAGAAACTTATGTCGAAGCCGACTTTACTACTCTTCCAGGTGCGCAGTTTTACAACTCGTTTGAAGCTGAGATTTTTCCGCAATCAACAACATCGATTGGGATGGAAAAATTCGGGTCAAAATATCTCGTTTGGCAGTGTGCAAAGAACGTAAAAGATTTTAGTGCTAAATGGAAAAGAGCGTCCAAAAAGATCACGGATGTGATTCGAAAGAGGTTGAGGAAAGAATGGGAACCCAAAAAAATTATTTATTTTTTGTAATTGTAAATGAATATAATAAAAACAGAGTCTTAAAGCAAATTAAAAAAACGTACATTAATTATGAAAATATTTTTTTTTTCATGGCATGGCGCGGTTCGGCCTGGAGTTGTGGAGCGACAACAGCACGAACTTCAAAGGCGCGGAACGCGAATTATTGGAAGAATCCACTTTATTGGATCAGGACCAATTCATAAGTACGTTAACGAGTCCATCTATGAAATGACAATTTGTACCACCGCTGTCACCTCACATGGGAGGAGCTTGGGAACGCCTGGTCCGATCAGACAAGACCATACTTTATAAAATATTACCGTCTCGGAATCCAACTATGAACTGCTACGTTTGGCTCTAATGGAGGCAGAAATGATTTCTAATTTACGACCACTTACACATATACTGGTCAGTCATGAGGAGGATGAAACTCTAACGCCGAATCACTTCATACTAGGTATTGTAGCTCCAGTGATTCGAAATTTCTTTCTCAGCCCGTGGCTGATGGCATACAACTACGAAAAAACTGGCAAAGAGCGCAACATCTTGCAGATGCATTCTGGAAGAGATTGGTCCGCGAATACCTTCCTGTTATTACTCGATGCTGTAACTGGTTCGAGGATGTGAAGCCCACCGAGGCTAATGACATAGTCTACATTGCTGATTCGGACAATTCGAGGAATCGCTGGCTTAAGGGTAGTGTTGTTGTAAGAAGCGTTTTGGTGAAGACAGTGGCCGGATTGTGCGAAAGGCCTGCTACGAAGATTGCCGTGTTGGATGTGTGTCGGTACGAGGATGAGGTAGGTCCCGAAACATAACGGGGGGATCTGACAGCACTGAAATCAAACTCGACTTCTGTCAATTTGTAAACCAAACTCTGCATTTTCATCTTAAAATCTAACCAGGACACACGTGGAATTCATCCACCCGGGAGGTTAAATAAAAGTTGCTTGAATAACCACATTTATATACATATACTCGCATTGTAATAATTGTATTTATTGCAGGTATTTTTCAATCAATAACTCGAATAGTTACTAGGAGTATTTTATTTGTTTGAGGAAAATACCAAATTCTCTCTCCACAATATGTATATCCATCACTTGCTCTTGGAAGATTGAGAATATCAATATTTATGCCCCCAGTTAAGCAGACATCCCTGCAGTCAACTTAGAACAATAGACCGTCGAGTTCTTTAAGAAAAATATCAACTTGTAAAAACAGATGTCGGTATACACTCTGAAAGACTCAAACTGCAACCAATTTCAGACTGCCATAATTTCCAAACCGTTCATGACAGTCAGCTCAAATTTTGACACATGACACAAGTTCCAAAAAGCACACGATCTTACACCGCAACAGAAAAAAGTTAGAGTCGAAAGAGCGAAGGAGTTGCTACGCTTGCACGAAAGTGGTGAGTTTCCGAATTTGGTTTTTTCCGATGAGTCGCCATTTGTTATCGAGCAATATGTTAACAAACAAAATGACCGAGTTTACTTGCCAGAGAAGTCCTTCGAAAATTTACACCTTTGGACGGCGAACAGAAAGCAGGCAGCACCGATGGTGATGGTTTGGGTCACCATAACCGCCGATTGTCGCTCTCCGCTCGTATTTTTGGACCGTGGCGTCAAAATTAATGCGATCGTATACCGTGAAACTTAGAGGCAGCATTGAAGCCTTGGACAAACCATCATTTTGGTCGGAGACCGTGGACATTTCAACAAGACTCGGCACCGTCTCACAAAGCGCGCGTCAACCAAGATTGGTTAAAAAACAATGTTCCACACTTCATTTCTTCGACACAATGGATTACAAATTCTCCGGATGCAAATCTGTTGGATTTCTCTGTCTGAGGTATTTTGAAGGCACAGGTTGGCACTAAAAAATACCAAAGTTTGGACCACCTCGCCGGGAATGGGCCAAATGGCAGAGCCAATTGCGTGCAGCGTGCGATTCTTTCTTGTGCCGTCCCGAGGCCATTATTCGTGCCAAAGCAAAGGTGGACATATTGAAAACTACTCATATAATTTGAAAATTGATGTATTTTCCAACATTTTTTGCTTTGGCACAATAAAATTTATCAAAAAATAAAAAAATTATAGCATTTTAAAAAGTTGGAGTTCGAGTAAGTCACCCTGTATAAAAACGAAAAACAGGAATTTCTTAATCGCTTTCAATTTTAGAGCAACGCAATCGGCACTTTCCATATCCGGGGGAAACCATTTAATATCATCTTTAACATAATTTTTCGCAAAAACCACTGTACCGCCCGCAGTATACTTATAATTGGAACTTTGGATATGTATTAGTAGAGAACATTTACTTATTTCGTCTTTAAATCATACAAACAAACCTAACATCTGCTAAAGTCCTATTATACGATACTTATGGTGCAGGCAATTAGTTTTTCAAAGTGGATACTCTTCAAGTAATCGTGGCACAGGGCAAGATTAGAACA